>CM065592.1:450998970-452421470 GCA_033119425.1 Bufotes viridis
GTTCCATTCGTTTTCCGTATGGCATATACAGTAATTCCATAATAAAATTGGGCTGGTCTTAAAATTTTCAATAGATTGTTCAGCAAAATGGAACGGATACGGAAGACATACGGATGCTTTTCCGTATGATTTGCGTTTTTGGGGTTGCGTGGACCCATTGACTTGAATGGAGCCACTGAACGTGATTTATGTGGACAAGAATAAGCACATGTTCTATATTTAAATGGAACGGAAAAACGGAAGGTATATGGAGACACCCAGGTATTTTTTGCAGACCCATTGAAGTGAATGGTTCAGTATGCTGTCAGTATACTGAACTGACAAAACTGCCAGTATATGCCCGCCAGAAAATACTGTCGCTGCAAGAGGCAATTATGGACAAGTATAGGACATGTTCTATTTTTTTGTGAACGGAATTGCTGGGCCCAGAAGTGCGGATCTGCAATTCCGATCTGCGCTGGACATAGTGTGTCCCCATTGGAATGAATGGGTTCTGCAATTCCGCTCCGCACAAATGGGGAAGAGAATTGCGGACGTGTGAATGGAGCCTTAAGGTACCAGGCGCCACCCACACTCAGAGGTAGCCCTCCTGAAACACACACTGCTCACACACAGACCACTGCCGCCTGTGCCCACCATTAGAGTCAGCCTCTTCCTTCCTCCGTACAGTCCGGTCATGAGTGACCAGCGCAGCGCACGCAGCCAGACACAGCACTTCCCCAACATAGAGAATTGGGAGCGCTCCACAGCACAGTAGGAGCCTCAGCACTGCCCTTACAAACAAGTACTCACGGGAGCGCAGCGGTGATAGACACTGCCACACAACACTGTACAGTCACGGAGCATTGCACTTACATTCCTTCCCTGATTTTCCTCGAGGTTTAGAATGGACATGAATCGTTTCTGTACTGCGCCACTGCAGTGTACCTTCCTCTTCAACTGTGCGCAAGCTCCGCCTCCAGTCACTGCGCAGGATGACGCATTACACAGCTTCGCGGGCCGCATGTGTCCCGCAGGCCGTAGGTTGGGCATCACTGCTTTAGAGCATATGGACATCTACCTCTGTTATTCAAGTCAAGAGCTGATAAGAAAGAGGACTCTGCATGCCTGTATATTAAAGAAGTTGTGCATGCCTGTATATTAAGGGTTGTGTCATAAAGCATATTCTACATTTTTCAAACCGGCATCTGGACCTAAACACTTTTGTCATCGCCTGTAATTAAAAATGTAGTATAGCCAATGGGCTATTCAATAAATGTATCTGTATAGCGCCACCTGCTGTTTTTGTCCGTCTGACTGAGCTGGTCGAGTGTGCTCAGTTTTAGGCCTCATGCACACGACCGTTGTTTGATTCCGTGTCCGTTGCTCTGCTCGTGATTTTCTGCGGACCCATTGGTTTTCAATGGGTCCGTGGAAACCTCGGAAAATGCACCGCTTGTCCTCCGTGTCCGTGGTCCGTGATTCCAGTCCGTCAAAAAATATAACCTGTCCTATTCTTGTCCGTGAAAACGGTTCACGGACCCATTCAAGTCAATGGGACCGTGAAAATGCAGATGGCCATCCGTGTGTCATCCGTGTTCCGTGTCCGTTTTTTTTGCGGATCCCTTGGCAGGCACTTTGGCAAAAATTGTCAGCCTGTCTTTTGGTAAAATCTTTGGGTCATGTCCGCTAAACAAACGGAAGACACACGGAAACACAACGGAAGGCAAAACGGACACGGATCACTGAACAACGGAACCCCTTTTTGCGGACAGCATAGAAAACGGTCGTGTGCATGAGGCCTAAATCTTCAACGTCCACCTGCCATGTGTTCTGTTAGAAGCTGTGGCAGTTACGGAAGCTGCAGTAGAAAGGACATGCCCCCTGAGTAGAACAATTCGAGCAATGAATGTGGAGATCTCTGGATCCATGTGAGGTACAGGGCTGGTTCTAGGTTTGTTAGAAAAAAGATTGTTGTCCCATATGATATCTTATTTTCATTTTTTACATCAAACATGGAATAACCCCTTTAAATGGTCACCCAATCATCTGAATGAGAGACTTGTAGTACTACATTTCCCCTCTAGTGGCTGCTGCAACGAAAATGTGTGGATGGTTCCAGTTTGTCTATGGTAGTTAATATAATAATTAGCACTGACCTATAAGAATTCAGAATTTTCAAGATCTCTACTTGCTGTCAATTAAAAAAATAATTAATTACATCTGTAGGCCTAAAACTTGTCCTAACATGAGATTCGACCACAGGTTAGGGTGGCCACTGGCTTCACCCAAGAAAGCCGGACCTCGTCGGCCACGCCCCAAACAAAAAACCACATCCATAAAGCCCCGCCTCATCGCCACCAGGGGGGAAAGGGCCCCCAGTAGTTATTAACCCCTTTCAGCAGTCCCCCATTCACAGTAGTTATTAACCCCTTTCAAAATCAGCAGCGCCAGACCAGTAGCCATATGACTTATTCTCCCCCTTTCTCAGCAATCCATTCTATTTCCCCCGGGCCCAGCCTCGGCACAGTCTTTTTCAGATGCCAGAAAGACCACTACCTCAGGCGCTCACTCAGCGCAGCTGCGCTTACATGATCAGGCAGCGCTCCTCAGAGTCCGTCTTACGTCCTGCCGCGCTTGAATTGACTGGTGCGAATCTACAGGCAGCACTGTGTCTGCGTGTGACGTCAGTGCGCTGAGCACTCTTCGCTTTTGACTACTTGATCCGGATCATGTGACAGACTAGACTTGTAAGTGATTTAAAGTGCCCCTCGCCGATAACCACAAAAAAAGGAGGACTTCTGGCCGTCTGTCCTGACCTTGTGCTGGACGGAGGACCAGGAGTCTAAAAACCGGACTGTCCGGCCTAAAACCGGACGTCTGGCCACCCTACCACAGGTACTCGACCAATCACAGTGTAGCATAATCATTGCCGACTGTACAGTTGAATCATCAACTTTCATCATTGTGTCCTTGAGCAGATGCAATAATCCAGCATGTTGTCAGGTTCTCCCAGACAAATTACCATGCAGGGCTATGTTGGGAGGTTTGCCATGCTGACAAGCCAAATCCCGGCTGGTTGACCTGCCACCGTGACTGAAAGTTGAGCCAATCAGGTTTCTGACTCTATGTTCAATCCCCGAGCTCAGACTGCTGATTCTATATTGCTCTATATTGTGCGACTTCCTATTGACTTCTTTGGTAAACTGACTACTGGCTTGTTTCTGGATTGACCATGGGCGTAGCTATAGGGGGTGCAGAGGTAGCAGTCGCTACCGGGCCCAGGAGCCTGAGGGGGCCCAAAGATCCTGGTGTCTCATAAGAAGATACACAAAGCACTGAGGGTAGGGGGGCCCAAGCTGAACTCTTGCACCAGGGCCCATGAGGCGTTAGCTACGCCCCTGGGATTGACCCTGTGGCTGCTGTCACTGCCTATATTGACTCTCCTTGTAAGTGACATTGGCTCGCCTCTGGATTAACCTCTCATGTGCCACATTGTCCATGTCTGTCTCTTCTGGCTTTGACCCTGCTTGCTGACTTCCCTTTGTACCTGCCTGGTTATTCTGGAAGGTCTGCCACTGGCATTCCCACACCAGTTTTCTTTTATCAGCTCCGCAGACATAACATCGGTATCTAGTAGCAAAGTCGACCTGGCCTCACGATGAGCTCTAGGGGTGGCCTTAGCTTCCTAACCTAAGTGGTTTTGGAAGGCTCGTAGCAGTTTTGGGGTTCAAAGGCTGTGGTCCGGAAAGTGACCTTAGTGCTCCCTAACACATTGTCACGGACGTTCCCGCGACAGGTGGCAGGAGATCGGTGAGACTGGCAACACGTGGTTTGATCTGACATGTTTTCTGTTTGGATCAAATTACGTCTGTGTTGTTTCTGGTGCTGTCCACACCTTCTATCCCCCGGTGTAGCTATTAGGGTCATTCAACCTTCTGCTTCTGTTTGGACCTTTGGATAGATTGTGTTTGGATCTCAGCTGAGTTTCTGGTGCTTCCTTTGCTTCTTTGAAGTTAAGTCTTTCATTTCCCTTTTGTATTTCGTTTGGGTTCTGTGTGTTGCATTTCCCTATTGTTTATATTAGGCCTGAAGAAGACTCCTGTTCGTCTTTCCTTTTGGAGGAACAGGTAATCTCATCTCTGCCATTAGTACCAGGGTCCTATAGGGCTTGACAGGACTCTAGGTATTCCTGTGTATGAACTCACCTACCTTTGGGCCTGGTCATACTGGTAGTCAGTCAGGAGGTGTCTCTTTTCCTTCCCTCGTTCTCGGGCCTGATTTCCTGTTCCCCCCTTCCCTCCTATGCTCGGTGTGGTGTTTCCCTCCCACACCGAAGCGTGACACACATTTAACTGCAATTTTTGGAAACAATGGCTATGTTGACTTTTGCAGTCACATTGAATCTCTCAATTGCATCTTTTAAAAAAAGGAGAAAAATTTTCCACTTTGAAAATAGTTTTCATTAAAAACCCCTTACTGTTTTCTGTATACAAGTCTTAAAGTGGTTGTCCCAGGAATAATGTTTTAAATTTTTCAAACCAGAATCTGGCTTGGATGTAATTAGAAATTTTGTAGACACTGAAATCTATCTGTATAGCGCCACCTGTTGTTTGCTTTTTTTTCTAAATTCTCTGCCACCAGCTGCAGCAAAAAGGACATGCCCCATGAGAAAGTGCGTGCCCCCTAAGCTGCCAGCTTGAAATAAATCTAGCAGAGCAATTGCTGCAATGAATGGGGAGCTTTCTGGATCTATGTGAGGTACGGGGCTGGTTCTAAGTTTGTTGGAAAAGAGCTTGTCATGTACCATATGATGTCAATTTTTCACTTTTCCATTAAGCATGGGATAATCCCTTTCATCAGACTTATGTCTCCATGGTTACAGACTACAAATAAACCCTGCGTAGTCAGATACCTCGGTCAGACTCTCTTCCAGTTTCCTCTACCCCTTCATGGAATAATTGTCTATTAAAACAGTTGAAACTTTTGCAAGATATTCAGTTTTGAGCCTTAAATGGGATTATAGAGTTTTCTCATATATTATAACATTCAGTTAGAAGAGTTATTTCCGTTTAAAAATTAATTTAAGCTGAAAGATAATGATAATTATATTATTTACAATGTAAAGGGCATCTGTCAGCAGTTTTGTCCCTATGACACCGGCTGACCTGTTACATGTGCGCTTGGCAGCTCAAGACATCTGTGTTGGCCCCATGTTCCTATGTGTCCACATTGCTGAGAAAAATGAAGTTTTTATATATGCAAATGAGCTTCTAGGAGCAACTGGGGCGTTACCATTACACCTAGAGGCTCACAAATCTGCTGACAGATGCCCTTTACAAAAATCTACTAAAGTCTAATCTTATTTATTACAAAGGCTCTGGCAGTCTTCACGCCACCATGGGACTAGAGAACACTTGTGGGTTTTTTTTGCAAAAAGTTGCAATGACAAATCTGGCTAAAAATGTAGCTCTGACCACAAAACATCTGGCAGTGATTGCAGACTGCCGAGCATAGAGCAAAGCAGCCTAAAATAGCGCAAATACGTCTCAAATTTGGCAAAAATGCCCACTCAAGAATCACAAAAATAAACGTGGCCTAAATGGGTGGGACTGCTCCAAACCCCAAACACTGTGGCGTGTTTCTAACTGGGGGGGCAGTTCCTCCGCATGTGGTTCGCAGCGAACGGCTATCCCCAGCAAAAATTGCATACAATGGAGGATGCCGGCGCGAACCACAAGCACCACACAAACATCCTACACAAAATAAAACATGTGCGGATGAAAATATATAAACACATAACTCACAGAAAAAAGATGCACCACATGGATAAGCAACTGACAACACTGGCTAATCCCTCACTCTGGTGTTAAAAGCTGAGAGATTCGCCAATATTTCCAATCAGGAACATATCGGAGCCCCTTTAGGCACCACTACACGGTATCTCAGCATGACATGGGGTCCTACCACTAGACCACCTATGGTGTGTGAACAAAAATGCCCACTCTACCAAAAAGATACAAAATCACTCCACTTTTCTACAGTAGCCCATTTGATACATTACCCCCAAGCGTATTCCATCTATAGGATTAGTAAATCTGCCCCATAGAGTTTTATTAGATCTGGAATTGGGGGCCCCTCTTTTTACGTCACAGTGGACTGTGGAGCACTGGACATCGATGTTATGATCAGATCCCTTTGATTTCTACAAATCATAATCCTAAAATCTCTCCATACATTGCATCATTCAGCCAGTTTTCCTCTTTAAAATAGGGATAAGGGTCTCAGATCAGCGGAATACAGATATACAATACAGATTGGTATCATCTTACTTGGCGATGTCCTAGACTTCAGGTTTGAAGATTTCGGGAAGAAATACATAGTTGAGTTATTTCTTGGGGCATGCAATCTCTTTAGATCCTGTTATGTCGAGTGGTGTAGTGTCTAATTGTCTCTTTATGTGTGTCACGGTGCTCCTACTTGGATATGCCTGGACCCCAGGCTTTGGCCCCGAAGCAATAAATAGGGAGAATAATTGAGGGATGAAAGAATAACTGGAGTCCAGACCTTGAGATTAGGTTCAATGGCAGCTTTACTTTGACTAAACTTTCTCCAAAACAGTTTTCAGGCTTTGTCTTCGTTCCAGCAGGCTTTAGCATTAAACTGGCAGGCAAACTCAACTCTGCTATATCTTTCTTTCACTGCGCTGTACTGACAAGCTGGCTGTATAACTCAGCTTATTCTGTATGCTGCACTTCTTCTCTGTAGTCTGACTCTAGGTTATGCCAGGGAACTTTCCTCCTGGCTCCTGAAGCTTTAGGCTTCTGCCTCCATGGCCAGCAGAGCCTAAGGTGTGCTGGCCGGCATGGGCACGTCCAGCAGAGACATGCCCCTGCACACCCTTCCCCTAGCTGGGGGTAGACTACACTGAAACTGGTCCCCATCCTTCATGCAGGAAGTAGGATAAGCCCACTTCTCTCCAGATGGGGTTAGAATGGAATGGAAAGTTCCATTGTATCTAAGTACAGCTCTGCCATATCTGCTGCCACCTGCTAGTGAACCAGGCATGAACATAAGAGTTGCAAACAGATTAGGAATGCACAGTGTATAGGACCTGGACAACAATACATAAGATGACATTATATTAGCCCATTAGAGATAGTAGCAGGGTGCAGTAGTGGTAACACCACTCTGGGGTGTTATACTCTCACTCTGTTTTTGAAAAAGAGATCCTTGGGGGAGGGATTATGGGAGAGAGGAAGAGGGCGGAGCGGCAGGAATGGAAAACTAAATATTTATTTTTGTCCATATTTATTCTGTGGATTTATTCATTGATACAAAGTATCTGATGTATGTTTTAACCCCTTAGTGACCAGCCTGTTTTGAACCTTAGTGACCAACCAAGAGTTATCATTTTTTTAACATTTTTCCTTCGATGTAGCTATGTTGTGCTTCCTTCAGGTATCTGTTATATCCCAGAGTGGTATTACCATTCCTTCAACCTGCTACTATCTCTAATGGGCTAATTATAATGTCAACCTGTGTATTTATTCCAGGTCCTTCACATTGTGCATTCATAATCTTGCTATGTAACTGTCATGTTTATGTACTGTGCCTGGTATCCCAGCAGGTGGCAGTCCCATTTCCTACCAAAGGGAGGCGTTGCAGTTCTAGTTTTTTCTGGTCTACTCTAGACAGTGGAGTTGAAAAGACATGCCATGATATAGCTGCGAGGGGAAAGTTCCTCCGGCTGCAGCAGGAGTCTCTCCAGAGGGAAGCAGCTTATAGAGCACCCTGACTCCTTACAGATTTACAAACAAAGTGTCACTAGGGGGTCAGCAGCCAAAAGCACCCCACTCCAGAGGTACCAAAACTGGCCTGAAGTCCAGCTACCAGATTAAAGCCGAGTTTAGCACAGCAAAGAGAGAAAGCAGAGTACTCAAGTTTGACTGCTAGTTTATGCCAAAACCTGTTTTGAACCAAGAGAAAGCCTGAATATTGTCTGGATGCAAGTTGATTCAAGTAAAGCTGTTGAATTTTTTAAAAGTCTGGACTCGACTATTTCTCCCCTCCACCATTACTCTCCCTTTATTGCTTCAGAGCCAAGCCCTGGGGAGCGAAGGTATCCAGATAGGAGCACCGTGACACACACACACAGAAAACTGTTCCTCTTCCTTCTGCAGAGTTGGTTCTCCCTGGCAGTGTCCTCTGCAGGCCACAGCCTGCTCATCAACTTCAGAGGTCTACAGGCCCTCTCTATAGGGTGCATGCGCTCACTCTCAGCCTGTCAAAGGGCCAGCAAATCTTTCCCCAGCCAATGGCTTTACATCCTTAGGTATTTTAGGCTTCCCCAGTGGGAAGGTGCCTGAGCTTTAGGTTTCCTAGTCTCTAGTATCTAACAAAGGTTTATTCTCTGTCTGACTACCTGTGTACCATACTCCAGCCTGACTACAGTCTACTTTATCCTGTTCATGACCTCAGCCTGTTTCTCGGATTGCCCCACTGTTGCCTGCCCTTACCTTGGACCTGTCTTACGGAAATGCTCATATGCTGCCTGCCCTGACCTTGGCCCATCTTCAGACTATGCATATTGCCTGCACTGCATTACTGTGTGAAGAGAAGCAGATGATTTGGAGTTCTGGATCAGAAAAAAGGAGTTCCATTCCCTGCATAGATATATTTTGAAATTAATCACATGGACAACGATATATAAGAAGCTCCTAAAAATCCAGCTTAAAAATACGCGAATATAGTATAAGCCCAACCCAAAAACAAGCTCTCACGGAGAGTCTGGAGAGATATGACTCTCTGAATGTAGAGATGCAAGAAAGAAACATGCGATACACTGTAAGCAACATTGTAACGTTTGACCACCAGATGGCGCACCTATGCAGGAAGCTACAAATAGACCAGAGCATGAAAATCATAGCAGCTTCTAACTGAATATGCAGAGCGTGGAGACATGGGCGTAGCTATAGGGGGTGCAGAGGTAGCAGTCGCTACCGGGCCCTGGAGCCTGAGGGGGCCCAAAGAACCTTGTGCCGCATAAGAAGACACACAAAGCACTGAGGGAAGGGGGCCCAAGATGATTTCTTGCACCAGGGCCCATGAGCCGTTAGCTACGCCCCTGCGTGGAGATGACACACTTTTCATAGCTTCAGTGCACCCCACCGCTGTGACAGTCAATCTGCTTACCTACAAACAGCTATTTGTACAACACAACCAGTCACAGCGCCCCCATATCAGTCAGGCCAGACGCTGTCAGGACAGAGGCGACTATAAGCAGCAGGGGAATTTAGTGGTCCTGAAGCAGAGTCTGCATTTGTGGCACTTTTCGGGCACTGTTTGAAACATTGGGGGTCATTTATTAAGCTGAAATACGTCTATATTAGGCGTATCTCAGGCGCAGATTGCATTCTGTGTTTTCACCCTGATCACTCCAGGTCTAATTAAGTGAACACAGAAATGCAACAGCACTCTGCAACCAGCACTCTGCCCTGCCTCTATGCTAGAAGTTATCAGAGGCGTTAGCGTACATTTTGATCAAAAAGTAATAAGCCACTCGCCGCGCCAAGGCCGCCTCTATGAGTGGTCCTAACGCTAAATCCTACCTGTTATGGGCCATGACAGCCACATAAAATTCAGGGAGTGTGGGCCCAGCATGCATGCTAGGATCCACCATGCTTATTAACCCTTTTAGTGCCATAACAGCCTCCATTAAATCCAGGGATACAGGTACCAACATGCATGCTGAGCCCACTGTATACTCTAAATAGGTGGGCATGTTGTGGACGGGAAATTAGAGGGGCCGGCAATCCCGTCTCATTTACCATTTTCAACGCCTCTTTCGGGCATAGAAAAAGGTCTAAATGTAAGACATCAAGGGAGCTGTCTTACATTTAGAACTAGCGCATGAGCCACCACGGAGAGGCCTGCGCCGCTACATAACTGCAGCGGATCCACCACCAGTAATGGGGTTTATTAAGACCGGCATCTAAAACGCAACTCACCGCTGCGTCGCCACCTGCGCCTGAAATATGCCTATATTTCAGTATAATAAATGACCCCCTTAATTTTTAGCAAAGGGTCGTTCTGGAAGATTACTACACTCTTCCTGGAGATGCTGTCCAGTAGAGAACTTTGTTTTTCTAACGAGGACACTGTGGCTGCTGTGGCTGTTATGGTGGGACTGGGACTGTCATAATGGGAATGTGGGTGCTTTGGTTAGACTGTGGCTATTATGGTAATACTGTGGATGCTATTATGGGACAGCGGCTGCTATGTCGATACAGTGGCTTCTGTGATAGGACTGCTATAGTGGTACTACGCCTGCCATGGTGGGACTGGGACTGCAATTGTGGGAGTGTGACGGCTTTAGAAGGACTGTGACTGCTATGATGTTGGCACTGTGACTGCTATGTTGGGACTGTGGATACTATTTTGGGATTGTGACTGCTGTGATGGGATTGTGACTGTTATGGGCCACTGTGGCTGTTATTTTGGGACTGGGACTGCTATGGTGGGGCTGTGGCTACTATTTCGGAACTGTAGATGCTAGGCTCCATTCACATGTCCGCAATTCTGCTCTGCATTTTGCTGAATGGAATTGCGGACCCATTCATTTCAATGGGGACAGACGATGTCCCGCCCGGGTCCGCAATTGCGGATCCGCACTTCTAGGTCCGCAATCGCGTTCCCGAAAAAAATAGAACATGTCCTATTCTTGACAAGAAAAGGCATTTTCTACGTAGTGCTAATTCGACTGCACTGAGCTGCCTCCGTAGGCCCCGATGTCAGCGCCATAGACTGTGGCGGTGACACCTGAGACGATGTTATTTTCTCTTTGAAGTTTGATTTTAGTAACTTTGAGTTTCCTCCTTTTCACCAGATGACGCTGGTGACAACATTGTGGCGTCAGCTTCCTGTGTTGACTTCTGTGCTTTAAATAATGACGATCAAACAATATTGTCTCCAGCCTTGAAGACCTTCTGGATGTGGACATGAAGATCCTCCAACATGAAAGCTTCAAAGAAACAAACAAACAGGTTAATTCTGCTCAAAAACATGTTTGATGTGAGATAACAAAACAGTGTACTCAGCCCCACCAGCAGGGGGAGCTAAATAACATGATTTAGTAGGACAAACTCACAGGCCGAAGCTGACGCGGTAAGATGTCTGTCCGACGAGTTATAGCCAGAGGAACAGGGGGAGAACACGCTGCTCACACACATCTGGCGCTGCTAATCACTGAGAGGGAAATCCAACATGCCCAATCTGCATTTTTGCAATCGGTAGACCTCAGGGATGGTCAGTCTGCCTCCATACAAAGCAAAATTTATATGTCTCCATCAGGAGATTGTTGATATCAATAAGTAAGGACTAAAAACATATATAAAAAAAAATATCTTTTTTGTGTACATACCTCCTGTGCCTATCTATGTGTCTCCATGGTAACAGACTACAGCCAAACCCTGTGTAGTCTGGTCCTGTGGTCATCATCAGCTCCATCTATCCCCCACTTGCTAGCTACCAAATGTATCTCGCAAGAAGTAGGGCGCAGATAGAAGGGAGTATGTGTAGAAGACAGGACTGACTACACAGGGTTTGATTGTAGTCTGTTACCATGGAGACACATTCATTTTTCATACTAGAAAAAAAAATGGTTGTAAAGATGGACATATTTTTAAATTTTTTCACCCACCCCTGATTGGCACATTTTCCTAGATATACCGTGAAACATCTCCATCGTTGTACTGACCCACCAGGACACCAGAGGACCCTCCAGGGGGCCCGGGCCCTGATGCCATAATAGGCCCCAAGGTCCAGGGGGAAATAATCCTTTGGAGCTGCCCATCACTTACCACTAGGATCTATTTCTTTTAATCAAAACCTATTAGACTTAATTGATGACATGAGAATAATTTCCTATGGTGGTCCCAAGGACCCCCAGTCCCACCCCGTACATCTATCTCGTTATTTTTTTTTGCATAACCAGAAACACTTGCCCTTCAAGCTGGGCGATGTAGCCGTATGGCAGCCATTTAATCACCCAGCTTTTCCAGAAACAGATGCAGTTTGGCAAATCATGGGTAAAACTCGCAGCTGAGGAGTTTCTCCAGCACACGGGACGGAGGTCAATTTGGATAAATCCCTTAACCACGAATGGAAAAAAATACCTCAGCGATGGAAAGTAATTTGAATGATCCAGGGGCTGCCTGAGCGCCATGTAAATGTGGATCCCTGGAGTTTGAATATGACATCCCGACGCGCATCCGTCCTGCGCTAAAACAAACAGGGCTCATATGTCTGTCCTTCTGACCGGACCGCGGGACAGACGGCAACAAAGAGGGCAGAAGGTGTCCCGGACCTCATTATTAGGGGGCGACACCCCAAAAATCTACCTTCTCCCTATTTGATCTGCTGCTCTCTTTTATCAGCCATGTCATTATCCTGTACCCCAAGTGTCAGTGTCATTATCCTGCACCCCAAGTGTCAGTGTCATTATCCTGTACCCCAAGTGTCAGTGTCATTATCCTGCACCCCAAGTGTCAGTGTCATTATCCTGCACCCCAAGTGTCAGTGTCATTATCCTGTACCCCAAGTGTCAGTGTCATTATCCTGTACCCCAAGTGTCAGTGTCATTATCCTGTACCCCGAGTGTCAGTGTCATTATCCTGTACCCCAAGTGTCAGTGTCATTATCCTATACCCCGAGTGTCAGTGTCATTATCCTGTACCCCGAGTGTCAGTGTCATTATCCTGTACCCCGAGTGTCAGAGACATTATCCTGTACCCCGAGTGTCAGTGTCATTATCCTGCACCCCAAGTGTCAGTGTCATTATCCTGTACCCCAAGTGTCAGTGTCATTATCCTGTACCCCAAGTGTCAGTGTCATTATCCTGTACCCCAAGTGTCAGTGTCATTATCCTGTACCCCAAGTGTCAGTGTCATTATCCTGTACCCCAAGTGTCAGTGTCACTATCCTGTACCCCAAGTGTCAGTGTCACTATCCTGTACCCCAAGTGTCAGTGTCATTATCCTGTACCCCAAGTGTCAGCGTCATTATCCTGTACCCCAAGTGTCAGTGTCATTATCCTGTACCCCAAGTGTCAGCGTCATTATCCTGTACCCCAAGTGTCAGCGTCATTATCCTGTACCCCAAGTGTCAGCGTCATTATTCTGTACCCCAAGTGTCAGCGTCATTATCCTGTACCCCAAGTGTCAGTGTCATTATCCTGTACCCCGAGTGTCAGTGTCATTATCCTGTACCCCAAGTGTCAGCGTCATTATCCTGTACCCCAAGTGTCAGTGTCATTATCCTGCACCCCAAGTGTCAGTGTCACTATCCTGTACCCCAAGTGTCAGTGTCATTATCCTGTACCCCGAGTGTCAGTGTCATTGTCCTGTACCCCAAGTGTCAGTGTCACTATCCTGCACCCCAAGTGTCAGTGTCATTACCCTGTACCCCAAGTGTCAGTGTCATTATCCTGTCCCCCAAGTGTCAGTGTCATTATCCTGTACCCCAAGTGTCAGTGTCATTATCCTGTACCCCGAGTGTCAGTGTCATTATCCTGTACCCCAAGTGTCAGCGTCATTATCCTGTACCCCAAGTGTCAGTGTCATTATCCTGTACCCCAAGTGTCAGTGTCATTATCCTGTACCCCAAGTGTCAGTGTCATTATCCTGTACCCCAAGTGTCAGTGTCATTATCCTGCACCCCAAGTGTCAGTGTCATTATCCTGTACCCCAAGTGTCAGTGTCATTATCCTGTACCCCAAGTGTCAGTGTCATTATCCTGTACCCCAAGTGTCAGTGTCATTATCCTGTACCCCAAGTGTCAGTGTCACTATCCTGTACCCCAAGTGTCAGTGTCACTATCCTGTACCCCAAGTGTCAGTGTCATTATCCTGTACCCCAAGTGTCAGCGTCATTATCCTGTACCCCAAGTGTCAGCGTCATTATCCTGTACCCCAAGTGTCAGCGTCATTATTCTGTACCCCAAGTGTCAGCGTCATTATCCTGTACCCCAAGTGTCAGTGTCATTATCCTGTACCCCGAGTGTCAGTGACATTATCCTGTACCCCAAGTGTCAGCGTCATTATCCTGTACCCCAAGTGTCAGTGTCATTATCCTGTACCCCAAGTGTCAGTGTCATTATCCTGTACCCCAAATGTCAGTGTCATTATCCTGTACCCCAAGTGTCAGTGTCATTATCCTGTACCCCAAGTGTCAGGGTCATTATCCTGTACCCCGAGTGTCAGTGTCATTATCCTGTACCCCGAGTGTCAGTGTCATTATCCTGTACCCCAAGTGTCAGTGTCATTATCCTGTACCCCAAGTGTCAGTGTCATTATCCTGTACCCCAAGTGTCAGTGTCATTATCCTGTACCCCAAGTGTCAGTGTCATTATCCTGCACCCCAAGTGTCATTATCCTGTACCCCGAGTGTCAGTGTCATTATCCTGTACCCCAAGTGTCAGTGTCAGTATCCTGTACCCCAAGTGTCAGTGTCATTATCCTGTACCCCAAGTGTCAGCGTCATTATCCTGTACCCCAAGTGTCAGTGTCATTATCCTGTACCCCAAGTGTCAGTGTCATTATCCTGTACCCCAAGTGTCATTATCCTGTACCCCAAGTATCAGTGTCATTATCCTGTACCCCGAGTGTCAGTGTCATTATCCTGTACCCCAAGTGTCAGTGTCATTATCCTGTACCCCAAGTGTCAGTGTCATTATCCTGTACCCCAAATGTCAGTGTCATTATCCTGTACCCCAAGTGTCAGTGTAATTATCCTGTATCCCGAGTGTCAGTGTCATTATCCTGTACCCCGAGTGTCAGTGTCATTATCCTGTACCCCGAGTGTCAGTGTCATTATCCTGTACCCCAAGTGTCAGGGTCAGTATCCTTTACCCCGAGTGTCAGTGTCATTATACTGTACCCCAAGTGTCAGTGTCATTATCCTGTACCCCAAGTGTCAGTGTCATTATCCTGTACCCCAAGTGTCAGTGTCATTATCCTGTACCCCAAGTGTCATTATCCTGTACCCCAAGTGTCAGTGTCATTATCCTTTACCCCAAGTGTCAGTGTCATTATCCTGTACCCCAAGTGTCAGGGTCAGTATCCTTTACCCCGAGTGTCAGTGTCATTATCCTGTACCCCAAGTGTCAGTGTCATTATCCTGTACCCCAAGTGTCAGTGTCATTATCCTGTACCCCAAGTGTCAGTGTCATTATCCTGTACCCCGAGTGTCAGTGTCATTATCCTGTACCCCAAGTGTCAGTGTCATTATCCTGTACCCCAAGTGTCAGTGTCATTATCCTGTACCCCAAGTGTCAGTGTCATTATCCTGTACCCGAGTGTCAGTGTCATTATCCTGTACCCCAAGTGTCAGTGTCATTATCCTGTACCCCAAGTGTCAGTGTCATTATCCTGTACCCCAAGTGTCAGTGTCATTATCCTGTACCCCAAGTGTCAGTGTCATTATCCTGTACCCCAAGTGTCAGTGTCATTATCCTGTACCCCGAGTGTCACTATCCTGTACCCCAAGTGTCAGTGTCATTATCCTGTACCCCAAGTGTCAGTGTCATTATCCTGTACCCCGAGTGTCAGTGTCATTATCCTGTACCCCAAGTGTCAGTGTCATTATCCTGTACCCCGAGTGTCAGTGTCATTATCCTGTACCCCAAGTATCATTATCCTGTACCCCAAGTGTCAGTGTCATTATCCTGTACCCCAAGTGTCAGTCATTATCCTGTACCCCAAGTATCATTATCCTGTACCCCGAGTGTCAGTGTCATTATCCTGTACCCCGAGTGTCAGTGTCATTATCCTGTACCCCGAGTGTCAGTGTCATTATCCTGTACCCCAAGTGTCAGTGTCATTATCCTGTACCCCGAGTGTCAGTGTCATTATCCTGTACCCCAAGTGTCAGTGTCATTATCCTGTACCCCAAGTGTCAGTGTCATTATCCTGTACCCCAAGTGTCAGTGTCATCATCCTGTACCCCAAGTGTCAGTGTCATCATCCTGTACCCCGAGTGTCAGTGTCATTATCCTGTACCCCAAGTGTCAGTGTCATTATCCTGTACCCCAAGTTTCATTATCCTGTACCCCAAGTGTCAGTGTCATTATCCTTTACCCCGAGTGTCAGTGTCATTATCCTGTACCCCAAGTGTCAGTGTCATTATCCTGTACCCCAAGTGTCAGTGTCATTATCCTGTACCCCAAGTGTCAGTGTCACTATCCTGTACCCCGAGTGTCAGTGTCATTATCCTGTACCCCAAGTGTCAGTGTCATTATCCTGTACCCCAAGTGTCAGTGTCATTATCCTGTACCCCAAGTGTCAGCGTCATTATCCTGTACCCCAAGTGTCAGTGTCATTATCCTGTACCCCGAGTGTCAGGGTCATTATCCTGTACCCCAAGTGTCAGTGTCATTATCCTGTACCCCGAGTGTCAGTGTCATTATCCTGTACCCCGAGTGTCAGTGTCATTATCCTGTACCCCAAGTGTCAGTGTCATTATCCTGTACCCCGAGTGTCATTATCCTGTACCCCGAGTGTCAGTGTCATTATCCTGTACCCCAAGTGTCATCATCCTGTACCCCAAGTGTCATTATCCTGTACCCCAAGTGTCAGTGTCATTATCCTGTACCCCGAGTGTCAGTGTCATTATCCTGTACCCCAAGTGTCAGGGTCATTATCCTGTACCCCGAGTGTCAGTGTCATTATCCTGTACCCCAAGTGTCAGGGTCATTATCCTGTACCCCAAGTGTCAGTGTCATTATCCTGTACCCCAAGTGTCAGTGTCATTATCCTGTACCCCAAGTGTCAGTGTCATTATCCTGTACCCCAAGTGTCAGTGTCGTTATCCTGTACCCCAGGGATGCCCAACCTGCGGCCCTCCAGCTGTTGCTAAACTACAATTCCCAGCATGCCTGGACAGCCTACAGCTATAAGGGCATGCTGGGAGTTGTAGTTATGCAACAGCTGGAGGGCCGCAGGTTGAGCATCCCTGCTGTACCCCAAGTGTCTGCGTCATTATCCTGCACCCCAAGTGTCAGTGTCATTATCCTGTACCCCAAGTGTCAGTGTCATTATCCTGTACCCCGAGTGTCAGGGTCATTATCCTGTACCCCGAGTGTCAGTGTCATTACCCTGCACCCCAAGTGTCAGTGTCATTATCCTGTACCCCGAGTGTCATTATCCTGTACCCCGAGTGTCAGTGTCATTATCCTGTACCCCAAGTGTCATCATCCTGTTCCCCAAGTGTCAGTGTCATTATCCTGTACCCCGAGTGTCAGTGTCATTATCCTGTACCCCGAGTGTCAGTGTCATTATCCTGTACCCCGAGTGTCAGTGTCATTATCCTGTACCCCGAGTGTCAGTGTCATTATCCTGTACCCCGAGTGTCAGTGTCACTGTCCTGTACCCCGAGTGTCAGTGTCACTGTCCTGTACCCCGAGTGTCAGCGTCATTATCCTGTACCCCGAGTGTCAGTGTCATTATCCTGTACCCCAAGTGTCAGTGTCATTATCCTGTACCCCAAGTGTTAGTGTCATTATCCTGCACCCCGAGTGTCATTATCCTGTACCCCGAGTGTCAGTGTCATTATCCTGTACCCCGAGTGTCAGGGTCATTATCCTGTACCCCAAGTGTCAGTGTCATTATCCTGTACCCCGAGTGTCAGGGTCATTATCCTGTACCCCAAGTGTCAGTGTCATTATCCTGTACCCCGAGTGTCAGGGTCATTATCCTGTACCCCAAGTGTCAGTGTCATTATCCTGTACCCCAAGTGTCAGTGTCATTATCCTGTACCCCAAGTGTCAGTGTAATTATCCTGTACCCCGAGTGTCAGCGTCATTATCCTGTACCCCAAGTGTCATCATCCTGTACCCTAAGTGTCATTATCCTGTACCCCAAGTGTCAGTGTCATTATCCTTTACCCCAAGTGTCAGTGTCATTATCCTGTACCCCAAGTGTCAGGGTCAGTATCCTTTACCCCGAGTGTCAGTGTCATTATACTGTACCCCAAGTGTCAGTGTCATTATCCTGTACCCCAAGTGTCAGTGTCATTATCCTGTACCCCAAGTGTCAGTGTCATTATCCTGTACCCCAAGTGTCAGTGTCATTATCCTGCACCCCAAGTGTCATTATCCTGTACCCCGAGTGTCAGTGTCATTATCCTGTACCCCAAGTGTCAGTGTCAGTATCCTGTACCCCAAGTGTCAGTGTCATTATCCTGTACCCCAAGTGTCAGCGTCATTATCCTGTACCCCAAGTGTCAGTGTCATTATCCTGTACCCCAAGTGTCAGTGTCATTATCCTGTACCCCAAGTGTCATTATCCTGTACCCCAAGTATCAGTGTCATTATCCTGTACCCCAAGTGTCAGTGTCATTATCCTGCACCCCAAGTGTCATTATCCTGTACCCCAAGTATCAGTGTCATTATCCTGTACCCCGAGTGTCAGTGTCATTATCCCTGTACCCCAAGTGTCAGTGTCATTATCCTGTACCCCAAGTGTCAGTGTCATTATCCTGTACCCCAAGTGTCAGCGTCATTATCCTGTACCCCAAGTGTCAGTGTCATTATCCTGTACCCCAAGTGTCAGTGTCATTATCCTGTACCCCAAGTGTCAGTGTCATTATCCTGCACCCCAAGTGTCATTATCCTGTACCCCAAGTATCAGTGTCATTATCCTGTACCCCAAGTGTCAGTGTCATTATCCTGTACCCCAAGTGTCAGTGTCATTATCCTGTACCCCAAATGTCAGTGTCATTATCCTGTACCCCAAGTGTCAGTGTAATTATCCTGTATCCCGAGTGTCAGTGTCATTATCCTGTACCCCGAGTGTCAGTGTCATCATCCTGTACCCCAAGTGTCAGTGTCATTATCCTGCACCCTAAGTATCAGTGTCATTATCCTGTACCCCAAGTGTCAGTGTCATTATCCTGTACCCCGAGTGTCAGTGTCATTATCCTGTACCCCAAGTGTCAGGGTCAGTATCCTTTACCCCGAGTGTCAGTGTCATTATCCTGTACCCCAAGTGTCAGTGTCATTATCCTGTACCCCAAGTGTCAGTGTCATTATCCTGTACCCCAAGTGTCATTATCCTGTACCCCAAGTGTCAGTGTCATTATCCTTTACCCCAAGTGTCAGTGTCATTATCCTGTACCCCAAGTGTCAGGGTCAGTATCCTTTACCCCAAGTGTCAGTGTCATTATCCTGTACCCCAAGTGTCAGTGTCATTATCCTGTACCCCAAGTGTCAGTGTCATTATCCTGTACCCCAAGTGTCAGTGTCATTATCCTGTACCCCGAGTGTCAGTGTCATTATCCTGTACCCCAAGTGTCAGTGTCATTATCCTGTACCCCAAGTGTCAGTGTCATTATCCTGTACCCCAAGTGTCAGTGTCATTATCCTGTACCCCGAGTGTCAGTGTCATTATCCTGTACCCCAAGTGTCAGTGTCATTATCCTGTACCCCAAGTGTCAGTGTCATTATCCTGTACCCCGAGTGTCAGTGTCTATCCTGTACCCCAAGTGTCAGTGTCATTATCCTGTACCCAAGTGTCAGTGTCATTATCCTGTACCCCGAGTGTCAGTGTCATTATCCTGTACCCCAAGTATCATTATCCTGTACCCCAAGTGTCAGTGTCATTATCCTGTACCCCAAGTGTCAGTCATTATCCTGTACCCGCAAGTATCATTATCCTGTACCCCAAGTGTCAGTGTCATTATCCTGTACCCCGAGTGTCAGTGTCATTATCCTGTACCCCGAGTGTCAGTGTCATTATCCTGTACCCCAAGTGTCAGTGTCATTATCCTGTACCCCGAGTGTCAGTGTCATTATCCTGTACCCTAAGTGTCAGTGTCATTATCCTGTACCCCAAGTGTTCATTATCCTGTACCCCAAGTGTCAGTGTCATTATCCTTTACCCCGAGTGTCAGTGTCATTATCCTGTACCCCAAGTGTCAGTGTCATTATCCTGTACCCCAAGTGTCAGTGTCATTATCCTGTACCCCAAGTGTCAGTGTCACTATCCTGTACCCCGAAGTGTCAGTGTCATTATCCTGTACCCCAAGTGTCAGTGTCATTATCCTGTACCCCAAGTGTCAGTGTCATTATCCTGTACCCCAAGTGTCAGCGTCATTATCCTGTACCCCAAGTGTCAGTGTCATTATCCTGTACCCGAGTGTCAGGGTCATTATCCTGTACCCCAAGTGTCAGTGTCATTATCCTGTACCCGAGTGTCATTATCCTGTACCCCGAGTGTCAGTGTCATTATCCTGTACCCCAAGTGTCATCATCCTGTACCCCAAGTGTCATCTATCCTGTACCCCAAGTGTCATTATCCTGTACCCCAAGTGTCAGTGTCATTATCCTGTACCCCGAGTGTCAGTGTCATTATCCTGTACCCCAAGTGTCAGGGTCATTATCCTGTACCCCGAGTGTCAGTGTCATTATCCTGTACCCCAAGTGTCAGGGTCATTATCCTGTACCCCAAGTGTCAGTGTCATTATCCTGTACCCCAAGTGTCAGTGTCGTTATCCTGTACCCCGAGTGTCAGTGTCACTGTCCTGTACCCCAAGTGTCAGTGTCGTTATCCTGTACCCCAGGGATGCCCAACCTGCGGCCCTCCAGCTGTTGCTAAACTACAATTCCCAGCATGCCTGGACAGCCTACAGCTATAAGGGCATGCTGGGAGTGTCAGTTATCCAATAGCTGAGGCCGCAGGTGTGAGCATCTCTGCTGTACCCCAAGTGTCTGCGTCATTATCCTGCACCCCAAGTGTCAGTGTCATTATCCTGTACCCCAAGTGTCAGTGTCATTATCCTGTACCCCAAGTGTCAGTGTCATTATCCTGTACCCCGAGTGTCAGTGTCATTACCCTGCACCCCAAGTGTCAGTGTCATTATCCTGTACCCCTGAGTGTCATTATCCTGTACCCCGAGTGTCAGTGTCATTATCCTGTACCCCAAGTGTCATCATCCTGTTCCCCAAGTGTCAGTGTCATTATCCTGTACCCCGAGTGTCAGTGTCATTATCCTGTACCCCGAGTGTCAGTGTCATTATCCTGTACCCCGAGTGTCAGTGTCATTATCCTGTACCCCGAGTGTCAGTGTCACTGTCCTGTACCCCGAGTGTCAGTGTCACTGTCCTGTACCCCAAGTGTCAGCGTCATTATCCTGTACCCCGAGTGTCAGTGTCATTATCCTGCACCCCAAGTGTCAGTGTCATTATCCTGTACCCCAAGTGTCAGTGTCATTATCCTGTACCCCAAGTGTTAGTGTCATTATCCTGCACCCCGAGTGTCATTATCCTGTACCCCGAGTGTCAGTGTCATTATCCTGTACCCCGAGTGTCAGGGTCATTATCCTGTACCCCATGTGTCAGTGTCATTATCCTGTACCCCGAGTGTCAGGGTCATTATCCTGTACCCCAAGTGTCAGTGTCATTATCCTGTACCCCAAGTGTCAGTGTCATTATCCTGTACCCCGAGTGTCAGGGTCATTATCCTGTACCCCAAGTGTCAGTGTCATTATCCTGTACCCCAAGTGTCAGTGTCATTATCCTGTACCCCAAGTGTCAGTGTAATTATCCTGTACCCCGAGTGTCAGCGTCATTATCCTGTACCCTAAGTGTCATTATCCTGTACCCCAAGTGTCAGTGTCATTATCCTGTACCCCGAGTGTCAGTGTTATTATCCTGTACCCCAAGTGTCAGTGTCATTATCCTTTACCCCGAGTGTCAGTGTCATTATACTGTACCCCAAGTGTCAGTTTCATTATCCTGTACCCCAAGTGTCAGTGTCACTATCCTGTACCCCAAGTGTCAGTGTCATTATCCTGTACCCCGAGTGTCATCATCCTGTACCCTAAGTGTCATTATCCTGTACCCCAAGTGTCAGTGTCATTATCCTGTACCCCAAGTGTCAGTGTCATTATCCTGTACCCCGAGTGTCAGTGTTATTATCCTGTACCCCAAGTGTCAGTGTCATTATCCTGAACCCCAGTTCTATCTGTCTCCTTGCACGCTACTTCGGTCATATGGATTACACGCTCTCCGCAGGATTTGGGCCGTGCTCTCCTGGAATATAATTGTGTTCTAGGTAATTAAATGCCCTGAAAATATTATACTGCCGCTTTGCTTAGCAACCGAGATCTAATTCCAGAACATATTTAAGGATTCTTCCTTTATCAAGTTAAACCTATTAATCATAAAACAAATCTATTAAACCATAGCAACCAGTGTATGACGAGACAGCGTCCCAGGAAAACATGGAAACCACCTGCAAGTCATCACTGACAGGGAGACACAGCTTACCCCGCGAGCGCCTGCACTGCAGACCCATTACCAGAGGAATGAGATTGTGGAACATCATGGTGACCTCCTGATGCCTGAGACCCCATGCAGAATGTCGCAGTGATGGTATCACCATCTCTTGTGTAGGGATGTGGAAACTCACGCCACAGGCTGGGAGAGGCCGGCATCACAGATGGTGGTGGGGAAAAGGAGTCAGGGGAGTATTATAATTTTTTTTTTATATATACATGTGATATCAGTATTACTAGGGCCACTGTGGGGGGCACTACAGGGGGCATTATAATACAGGCTGGAGCACTACAGGGGCATTATAATAGAGGCTGGAGCACTACAGGGGACATTATAATACAGGCTGGAGCACTACAGGGGCATTATAATACAAGCTGGAGCACTATAGGGGACATTATAATACAAGCTGGAGCACTACAGGGGGCATTATAATACAAGCTGGAGCACTACAGGGGACATTATAATACAGGCGGCACTACAGGGGACATTATAATACAGGCGGCACTACAGGGGGCATTATAATACAAGCTGGAGCACTACAGGGGGCATTATAATACTAGCTGGAGCACTACAGGGGACATTATAATACAGGCGGCACTACAGGGGACATTATAATACAGGCGGCACTACAGGGGGCATTATAATACAAGCCGGAGCACTACAGGGGACATTATAATACAAGCTGGTGCACTAAAGGGGAGCATTATAATACAGGGGGCATTATAATAGAGGCCGGAGCACTACAGGGGGCATTATAATACAGGCTGGAGCACTACAGGGGGCATTATAATACAGGCTGGAGCACTACAGGGGACAATATTATACAGGCTGGAGCACTACAGGGGACAATATTATACAGGCTGGAGCACTACAGGGGGCATTATAATACAGGCTTGAGCACTGCAGGGGACATTATAATACAGGGGGCATTATAATACTAGCTGGAGCACTACAGGGGACATTATAATACAGGCCGGAGCACTACAGGGGGTATTATAATACAGGCGGCACTACAGGGAGCATTATAATACAGGCCGGAGCACTACAGGGGGCATTATAATACAGGCAGCACTACAGGGGGCATTATAATACAAGCTGGAGCACTACAGGGGGCATTATAATACAGGCGGCACTACAGGGGACAATATTATACAGGCTGGAGCACTACAGGGGCATTATAATACTAGCTGGAGCACTACAGGGGACATTATAATACAGGCTGGAGCACTACAGGGGACATTATAATACTAGCTGGAGCACTGCAGGGGACATTATAATACAGGCGGCACTACAGGGGACATTATAATACAAGCTGGAGCACTACAGGGGACATTATAATACAGGAGGCACTACAGGGGGCATTATATCACTGGAGCACTGCAGGACATTATAATACAGGAGGCACTACAGGGGACATTATAATACAAGCTGGAGCACTACAGGGGACATTATAATACAGGAGGCACTACAGGGGGCATTATAATACTAGCTGGAGCACTGCAGGGGACATTATACAGGCGGCACTACAGGGACATTATATACAGCTGGAGCACTACAGGGGCATTATAATACTAGCAGGAGCACTACAGGGGACATTATAATACAAGCTGGAGCACTACAGGGGACATTATAATACAGGAGGCACTACAGGGGACATTATAATACAAGCTGGAGCACTACAGGGGACATTATAATACAGGAGGCACTACAGGGGACATTATAATACAAGCTGGAGCACTACAGGGGACATTATTATACAGGCTGGAGCACTACAGGGGACATTATAATACAGGCTGGAGCACTACAGGGGGCATTATAATACAGGCGGCACTACAGGGGGCATTATAATACAGGCGGCACTACAGGGGGCATTATAATACAGGCGGCACTACAGGGGGCATTATAATACAAGCTGGAGCACTACAGGGGACATTATAATACAAGCTGGAGCACTACAGGGGACATTATAATAAAGGCAGCACTATAGGGGGCATTATAATACAGGCTGGAGCACTACAGGGGACATTATAATACAAGCTGGTGCACTAAAGGGGAGCATTATAATACAGGGGACATTATAATACAGGCGGCACTACAGGGGGCATTATAATACAGGCGGCACTACAGGGGACATTATAATACAAGCTGGAGCACTACAGGGGGCATTATAATACAAGCTGGAGCACTACAGGGGACATTATAATACAAGCTGGAGCACTACAGGGGACATTTTTATACAGGAATCACTACAGTCGGTATTGTATTACAGGCTGAAGCACTACATGGGGCATTACAATACATGGGGCACTAAAGGGGGAATTATAACACAGGCTGGAGCACTACATGGCAGCATTTAAGTAAAAGCCGAAGCACTACAGGTACTATAGGGGGATATTATACGTACTGACACTACAGATGGTCATTATAACTACAGGGGGCACTGACGTTTTTTTTAAAATAAATATTGGCGCTACTACAGGGTGAATTATAACAACTGGGAACACTATAGGGGGCCTTATTACTGCTTGTTACTGCTGGGAGCACTACACGGGGGGCGGGGTGCACCTAGCCATTCTTCTGCCTGAGGTGAAAATTGAAATGGCGCCCCTCCCTCCCCAATGCCAATTTCTTAAACTAACCCCTTCCCTTGAGCCCATGGCCCTTCGGCTGCCCCTACCTGGTGCTGCCTGAGGCGATCGCCTCACCTGGCCTCATTGGTGGTGTACCCCTGCACGGGGCGCTTATTTCTACTGGGGTTACTGTGACGGCATTATTATTGGGCGCAAGATGGAGAGCATTGCTACTGGTAGGTGCACTCTTGGGGAGCATTATCGCTATTGGAGGTATTGTAGGGGGCACTGGTACTATTGAGAGCAGTCTGGGAGCACTATTATTATGGGGGGTATTATCTATAGCAATGTTACTTTTGCAGTATCATGTTTGGGTGCATTGCGGAGCACAGCGGGCACAGTATTGGGGGTAACAGCAGGATATCAATGTTGGGGCACTGAGAAGGGGATGATAATAGAAAACGTGAGGAACCTGAGATGTCTGCATGATTGTGAATTTGGCATGGGGGGGAGGGGGGGAGGGGCGCAATTAGAATTTTCACCTCAGGGAGCAGGAAAGCTAGGTGTACTGCACGGAGCAACAGGGTGTAAAGGAAGATTGTCTGACAGTATCTGTCCTATATTCATGTACAGGCTCGGTCTGGCTTACAGGGGTACAGGGGAATCCCCCAGGGGGCCCCTGGGCAAAGTGGGCCCCTAGTCTCCCACCCCCTGCACAAGTGGCACATAACACAGTAGACTTACTGCACTACATACATATAGTCAATGTACAGCACCTCAACCAGCCTGTGTGCATATAAAAAACACGTTAGATTATTTATTATATTTGAATGTATCCATAAGGTGGGCCCCCAAAATAAATTTTACTGTTGGGCCCTAGGTACCCCAGTCCGACACTGTTCATGTGTCTGTATCTCTTCTATCTATCTATCTATCTATCTATCTATCTATCTATCTATCTCCCATCTATCTATCTATCTATCTATCGATCTATCTGAGGAGTATTCTGGGAGTTGAATATTGATGATAGGTCATCAATATCTGATCACTAGGGGTTCTACTTCTGCCATCCCCTCAAATCAGTTGTTGGAAGGGGCCACGGCGCTCCTTTAGGCACTGCGGCCCCTCCCTCGGCCAGTGACATCACGTACATCAGCAGGGGCAGACTGGCCATAGACCCTACAGGGAAATTTCCAGTTGGGTCGATACCTAGGGGGCCACCCGAGCCCTCTTCATAGATGCCAGCCAGGTACATAACAATCTGATCCTTTTAGCATTAATTAATGCTAAAAGTCCGACACTGGATAGATAGATAGATAGATAGATAGATAGATATGATAGATAGATAGATAGATAGATAGATAGATAGATAGATAGATAGATAGATAGATAGATAGATAGATAGATAGATAGATATGAGAGATAGATAGATATGAGATAGATAGATAGATAGATAGATAGATAGATATGAGATAGATAGATAGATATGATAGATAGATAGATAGATAGATAGATAGATAGATAGATAGATAGATATGAGATGGATAGGTAGATAGATAGATAGATATGATAGATAGATAGATAGATAGATAGATAGATAGATATGATAGATAGATAGATATGAGAGATAGATAGATATGATAGATAGATAGATAGATAGATAGATATGAGAGATAGATAGATATGAGAGATAGATAGATAGATAGATAGATAGATATGAGATAGATAGATGAGATAGATAGATAGATATGAGATAGATAGATAGATAGATAGATAGATAGATAGATATGAGAGATAGATAGATAGATAGATAGATAGATAGATAGATAGATAGATAGATAAATATGAGATAGATAGATAGATATGAGATAGATAGATAGATAGATAGATAGATAGATATGAGATAGATAGATAGATAGATAGATAGATAGATAGATAGATAGATAGATAGATAGATAGATAGATAGATAGATATGAGATAGATAGATAGATAGATAGATAGATAGAATGTAGCTGTGATCTGCTGATCTGTTACATAAGCTTCATTGCAGATCAAACAATGACTAGTTGGCAGAACTTCCTACCAGGGTTGGTAGTACGGAGAGTACATGAGGATGGCAGTGTTTGCCTTGCAGAGTACACGGAGCTCATGCAGAAATGTTTGTATAGAAGACGAGAGGCCACGTGTTAAAAAAATCACGTACAATGTCCCCGTGGACCCTGTCACTAATACTAGTAACTGAGAGACTGCAGCAGTGTAGAGGGGTGCACTACTACTGAGTCACATTTACATGTAATGCTCATTGATGTCTCATACTCCAGTCACATCCAGAGCTGCATTCACAATTCTGCTGGTTGCTAGTTACAATCCTCCTAGTAAGGGCTCATGCACACAAACGTATTTTCTTTACGTGTCCGTTCCGATTTTTTTGCGGACCGTATGTGGAACCATTCATTTCAACGGGTCCACAAAATAATAGAAGTTACTCCGTGTGCATTCCGTTTCCGTATGTCCATATGTCCGTTCTGCAAAAAAATAGAATATGTCCTATTATTGTCCGCATTACGGACAAGAATAGGACTGTTCTATTAGGGGCCAGCTGTTCCGCAAAATAAGGAATGCACACGGAGGTCATCCTTATTTTTTGCGGATCCGTATTTTGCGGACAGTAAAATGCATACGGCCATGTGCATGAGCCCTAATGCTGATGATGCAGTAACAAGGAATCACGCACATCCACTTTCATAGCTGTCAGCAGGCAATCCTGCATACAAGCGCCGGTGAGGCATTCAGCGCAGCTTGCACTCTGCTATTCCGCCCTCTGTCTTTACACTCAGCACCTTGTAAACTAATAAAAGAGCAAATGAATGCAAAACGAAGCCAGTCCCTGTCCTCTGCGAAGGTGTCATCATCATCGTGAAATTACAGGTCCCTGGAACCTATTTGCATTCAGAATCAGTTTATGATGGAGATGGAATTAAACAAGAACTCCGCTTTGCAGAACGCTGGTAAACAGAGCCATGTACAAAGTGTCCTGAAATGTTCATCCAAAAGGGCGACCTCCACATTCACAAAGAATCTGACACAGAAATGAAGCATTTTTATAAAAAAAACTTTATAGCTCCTATATATATATGCATATATCTTGTCTCTTCTTTTTATGAACTTTTTGACCCTCAGAGACATAACTGTGAGGCAAAATGCAAGAAATCCAAAGGCCCCCCCCCCAACTTCGTACCCCTCATGTCTCTGCTACTTACCTCTGCAGCCCTGATTTCTACGCCCCGTGGAACGTAGAGGGTTCCTATTAAGATTATCTGAGTTGATGAGACGAGTGTTTCTGTTTCCGTCTGTCACTATTCTTATTATGGAGGCACTATGATTGTCGTTTCTGTGAGGTCACTGTGACTGTTTTTATAATGGCGCAGTACGACTGTAATGGTCACTGTGATCATCCTTGTTATGGGGGCTATGTACTGTATGTAGCTGGCCAACTAAGACCTGTCCTAGGTTGCTAATATGACTTATGTGTTTATACAGCTAGACCTGCCAATAACCTTAAAGGGCTTCTGTCATCCCCCAAAAGTCATTTTTCATTTTCGGCCTTATGAAAATCCTTATTGTGCGATTATTCAGTATATAGTGCTCTTACCTTTTTCTCTGGCTTAGTCTCTTTAAAAATCGCACTTTTATAATATGTTAATTACTTCGCTACCAGCAAGTAGGGCGGTTACTTGCTGGTAGCCGCCACATCCTCCTTTCAAAAAAACGCCCCCTCCTCCTGTTGATTGACAGGACCAGCGAGCGCTCTCCTCCTCCGTTTGGCCCTGTCTGCATTACATGTCTTCATTTGGCGCAGGCGCTCTGAGAGAAGGACACTCGCTTCATGAGCACTTCCACAGTGCGCCTGTGCCGACGACGTCACCTCTGCACCCGGAAGAGAAGACGTCGTCGGCGCAGGCGCACTGTGAAGTGCTGATGAAGCGAGCGTCCTTCTCTCAGAGCGCCTGCGCCGAATGAAGACACATAAGGCACAATAAATAAATGAAAAATGACTTTTGGGGGGTGACAGAAACCCTTTAATACAGTTCCTATGTTTATATGTTAAAGGCAGAAAGAGCGTTAATTACAGTGACTTCATGTTTTGGATGTCATATAACAGTTATATATTGTGTTCGCAGAAAGATAATATGCCTTTAAGATTCAGTAATTAATGTAAGATAATCTCAATGACACAGCAGAATTAACAACAGAAAGCATAGAGCTAAACTGTTCTTACTGCCCAGGAGTCTTAACCAATCACAGCCGGCCTCACACTGAGCCTGTTTGGGAATCTCCCTAGCAGAAGCTGCTAGAATCAGTATAGACCAGGAGAGGAGCTGAACAGATATTCACTCCACTAAGAGCTGAGTTTTATGGAAGCAAAAAGGCCAAAATTGTTCCACCAATCTGTGAAAAGTTCAATCTGCAAACTGCTTATACCAGATCAAACTGAGCCATAAAAAGCAAACAATCTGCAAATAGTTACTGCAAACTGCAAACCAAGTTGAGCAAGTAGAACTATTGGTTAAACCTCAGATATACCTCTCAGAGAGATCATAAAGTGCTTAAATAACTTAAAATGGAGAGTACAGATACTCGAGAGAGAAATATATCCACCATTTTATGTTAAATGACAAGATTGAAAAGTTAAACCACCATTTTGTAATACTTTATTCAACACGTGTTTTGTACATGGACTATCTGCTGCAGAGGTGGCAGTGTTATATATAAAGAAAAGTTAAAGTTAATAAAGAAGTTATCTTAAGCATTTGGTGTGCTCTTTAAGCCTACTGTTTCCATAGAACGGCGCTAGAAGAATTAAAGCAGAGTAACAGACAGTCTGGTTGGAGATATCAAAATTCTTCTAATGCCACAGCGCATAAGGCACTTCATAGTCCTGCACCTGCCACAGTAGAACTATTACCCTCAGAGGGTGAAGCGATAGCGCTCCTCAACTTGTACAGTAAAGAGCGCATTAGAGCAGCGGAGCGCCAGCATATACTGACGCGTAGCAACTGTTCCCTGAGTGAGAAAGCAAAGACACCTCAGCGGAGCTACCATAGAGGCCATAGAACGTGTGTATTAGTCAAACTTCAGCCGACCCTCAAAAGTGGCAGAACAGTAAAGGCAAGATGGTCAGAAAAAGAGCGCAAAACCTCCTGCAATCCCTAGAGAGAGAAAGAGACTATGGTGGGAGGCCAAAGTCCAGAGCTAGAGTGCCTGAACCGCTACCCACGAAGAGGCCACGTATTGCAGCCAGCTAGTTTCCGCCATTAGGCCCAAAGCCTGCAGCAGAGTATCCAAGCCAGTGCATCGCAAGTCATCATAGAGCATCGCAAGTCATCACAGAGCTTTGCAAGTCAGCACAGAGCATCGCATCACATCAAGAAAAGACACGTCTCCTTTAAGACTGACATTTGTTCCTGCTCTTCAGAATAAGGTCAGAGCTTTCCTTTTATTACTTATCATTGCACATAGGCTTTGGCATAAAGAGACATTTTCGTGATCAGGAATAAAAGACTTTAAAGTAAAACAAAGGACAGTTTGTAGTACACGGACTCTAAAATATTTAAAGTGAAAGTCAATTATTGCCTGCATCTATTGCTATTGCATTTAAAGTGAAAGGTCCTTTAATATTCGTATTGATTGTTATAGCATTTAAAGTAAAATATCTGAGCCTAGTATTGCCATGCCACTGTTAGAGGATACAAAGATAGATAGGGTAGAAGGTGAAGAGCACGAGAACCTGTCTGAGTCAGAAGAGTCTAATGCAGCACTAGTCTTGCCTCAAACAAATATAGCTCAAACAAATGAACTAAGATGTTCATCACATGCCAGGAAACCAACCTCAAAGATGTTGGAAAATTTGGAGCAAGAAGCAGCATTAAAAGAGAAGAAGTTCGCCCGAATGTATGAGAGGTGGAAATTATACATTAAAGACATTTGTAGAAAGCTAAAGCAAGAAAGTGTAAAAAGGAACTTGATTGAAATGGCAAAGACAGGAAGAATCTGAATCAGAACTTATGGCAGCATATGTCAACCTGCGGTCCTTTACGACACCTTCCCAGGATAGTGTAAGGAACTTGGACACATATACTGCTTTAACTGAAGATTTAGTAAAGCTCATGAGAGAACTATCATCTGCAGCAAACTATGGTGAAGTTAATGCAAGAAAGAGAATGAACAAGCTTTTTATGAGAGACTATGTTAAGTCCTGTGGAACCACAATCACAAGTGGGATGTCCTTCTCTAGCAGAAGTGCCACTAACATATCAGGGTCCTCAAGTACTTCAGCCAAAAGAAAGGAATTAGCTGAACAACTTTCTGCCAAGAGAGCAGAAATTGAGATGGAAGCTGCCATAGAGGCGCAGCGCCAACTGATAGCCGAAAGGGATGCACAGCGCCATCAAATGGAAGCCGAAATGGAGGCACAGTGCCATCAAATGGAAGCTAAAATGGAGGCACAGCGCTATCAAATGGAAGCTAAAAAGGAGGCACAACGCTTTCAAATGGAAGCTAAAATGAAGGCACAGCACCAACATAAAAAATCTAGAAAGGCAGAAAAAAGTTAAGATCATGGAAGCCAGACTCAGAGTACACGAAGAGGATATGGATCAGAGTAGTCATAGGTTCAAATCTGTACTAAATGAAGAAACAGACTCTTACTTTCCTCCATACACCCAGGAGAATGGAAGGAAATCTCCAGCAAGTAGTGAAGAAATAAGTCATTATCCTTCTATCCCTGCCCAGAAAGACAAAGAGAGGCTTAGTCCAGTGTTAGGAAAAAGGTGTGTGAATTTACCCTCTATCTCTACCGGAGAAGATGAAGAGAGAGACTCACGTAATTCAGAACTAAGTGAGAAAATAGAACCGAATGATTCTATTCCGAGATGTCACTGCAACAGTTAGGAGAATGTCACAACTAGTGTCCCAACAAGAGAGAACAGTCCTAGCTAGACTTCCCGTTCCAGAACCTACTGTATTTTCAGGAGACGTACTGAAGTTCATAGAGTGGAAGGCAAGTTTTGAAATGATTATTGAGCATCATTGCTTCAGTCCAGTTGACAAGTTATTTTACCGCCAGAGATATGTTGGAGGGGAAGCAAAGAAAGTTCTTGAAGGTAACTTCTATAGAAAAGACGAAGAAGCCTACAAGCAAGTTTGGGAAAAATTAAATGCAAGATATGGTCATCATTTCTTAGTACAAAGAGCTTTTAGAGAGAAATTGAATAACTGTCCTAAAATAGGTCCAAAAGAACACTTCTGCCTCGAAGCAAGCATGCAACAATGCCATCCCACATGTTCAAGGACTAGAAGTACTGAACGACTATCTAGAAAACCACAGGATGCTAACTACCCGAAGAAGTGGCTTCTAGATGGAATCGCTATGTGACTGAACAGATAGATCTAGGTAAGAACTTCCCAAGTTTTAAAGAGTTCTCTGACTTTGTCAACAAGGAAGCACGGATAGCATTTAATCCAGTAACAGCATCTTACGTCTTAAAATCCTTAGAAGAAAGGCCTGCAAGAGAGATAAGACACACAAGAGCAACTAGCTTTGCAACCAACACAGCAGCTAAAGGTCTAGATACTTACAAGAGCAAGTTCAAATTCACTACTGGGATCAGTAGAGAGGCAGAACCGACAAATCTTCAGACTACCTTCAAGTGTATGTTCTGTGGAGAGAACCACTCCATACACAAGTGCCAACAATTGAAGGAAAAGTCCTCAGAAGAAAATAAAAATGTTTGTACTTGATAACCAACTCTGTTTCGGATGCCTAAGAAAAGGCTATGTTACTAAGGAGTGTAAGAAAAAGGCCACATGCAGTGTTTGCAAAGGACGCCATCCTACACCACTACATGAAGAACGTCCAGGATAAATCCTCAATACCTAAAGATACTGAGGAAGAAAATAAAGTATCGGTATTCTCTTGCAGAGTGAGGGAAGGAGAAAGCAACGGCACATCAATGGTTGTACCAGTGTGCATTTCAAATCCTAAAAGGAGGAACCAGAAGGTACACGCCTATGCGCTTCTGGATGCCCAGAGTGATGTCACCTTCATTGATCAAGAAATCTGCGAGAAATTACAAGTGGCTACAGAACTAGTGAAGCTCAAACTAACCCCAATGACGGGGAGAGACACATTGGTGAACAGTCAAAGGGTCAAAGGACTGAGAGTTAGAGGACTTAATTCAAACTGCACATTAGATATACCTCCAGCTTATACAAAAGACGATATACCTCTAGATCAAGATCACATACCTACCTGTGAAACAGCCAATGAATGGGCGCACCTATCTGTCATATCTCATGAAATGTCCCCGCTGAACGAGTTTGGTGTTGGACTGTTGATAGGCTACGATTGTCCCAAAGCCTTGGTACCACGAAAGGTACTCACAGGAGGAAAGGGTGAACCCTATGCTGTTCAAATGGATCTAGGATGGGGTGTTGTTGGAGGAAAACAGAAGATTGTAAACTCAAGACAGGTAACAGGATTGTGTCATCGAATATCTGTCCAAGAGTCACCAACTGTAAGTTCAGCGAAAGTAATCAAGATACTTGAATCCGACTTTGCAGACATAAGTTTTATGTGTACTCTATTTTTATTGATTTTCATTTTCAAATACAACAGCAGTGGACTCCGTACAAGCTTTGCATATAAAGTATATTCACTATAAGGGACTCGCAGGACCCAACAAAGTAGTCAATAAACTTCATGAACATAGAAAAATGAACATAGAAGAATCCAATATCTGTGGCAACAGTTGAGATGATGAGGGAAGGAGAAAGGAGATGGCAGAACGCCGGACAGCGCATGAGAATTTGGTCAAGCACTAAGAATGCCCGACCCATACTACCAGACATAAGTTTTAAAGAAAAGAGTGTATCCCAAGAAGACATAAAGTTTGTACACACTCTAGAAGAAAGTATTCAGCAGAATCAACAAGGTCATCTTGAAATGCCCATACCTTTTAGGGAACGACCTCGCCTGACAAATAACAGAAATCTTCCCCTAGCAAGATTGAAATGTTTGAAGAAAAGGATGGGAAGAGATCCCAAACTCAAGAATGATTATTTGAAGTTCATGGAAGGCATCCTTGAAGAAGGACATGCAGAGAAAGTTAATAATCAACCTAAAGAAGGAGAAGTGAGTACATGGCGGATCAAGGTGTTTACCACTCAAAGAAACCAGATAAGATCAGAGTAGTATTTGATTGCTCAGCAAAGTATGATGGTGTTGCATTGAACGATCATCTATTAAAAGGACCAGATCTTACAAACACTCTGCTTGGAGTACTCTGTAGATTCAGAAAGTATTCCACCAGTTTCATGTGAAGAATATAGATAGAGAATTCCTGAGGTTCCTATGGTGGGAGGATGGAGATACAGATATAGAGCCAGCAGAATACAGAATGAAAGTACACTTGTTTGGAGCAGCATCGTCTTCAGGTTGCGCCAATTATGGTATGAAGTACCTGGCCAATCAGAATAAAAATGATTGCCCATCAGCAGCAAATTTTCTGAAGAAAAACTTTTATGTAGATGATGGTCTTATAAGTCTAGTGTCCACAGAATCTGCAATCAAACTAGTGAAAGAAAGCCAAAAGTTATGCGCAAGAGGAAACCTGCGCCTTCACAAATTCATCTGAAACAACAGAGAGGTACTGGAATCCATCAGTGACTCTGAATGTGCATCAACAATGAAGAATTTAGATCTCAATTATGATAATCTTTCAGTTCAGAACGTACTTGGATTGGGATGGAATGTAGAGAACGACAGATTCTTCTTTGAAGTATCTATTGAAGAGAAAGTTGTGACTAGAGGTACCATTCTTTCCGCAGTGGCTTCTATATATGATCCATTGGGATTCTTGGCCCCATTGATCCTCAGAGCAAGAGAGATACTGCAAGAATTATGCAGACAGAAGTTAGGATGGGATGAACCCATACCTGAAAATTTGAGGCCAAGGTGGAAGAGTTGGATAAGAGACTTTCAAAACTTGAAAGAAGTTCGGATACCCAAATGTTTTGTACCTCATGATTTCGGAAAATACAAGAAAATAGAACTTTATCAGTTTTCAGATGCCAGTAGTTATGGTTATGGTCAGTGCTCCTACATCAGAGTGATAGGAGAAGGAAAAATACACTGTGCCCTGGTTATGGGGAAGGCCAGAGTTGCACCTACCAGTATTCAAACAATACCAAGACTTGAACTGACAGCAGCTGTAGTTTCAACATCAGTAAGCAAGTTTCTGAAAGAAGAATTGGAATTGGAAATAGATGAAGAATATTTTTGGACAGACTCACAAGTTGTCCTAGGATACATAAACAACGAAGCCCGAAGATTTCATGTCTTTGTTGCCAATAGAGTTCAGAAAATTCGGGAAATAACAAATCCAGAACATAGGCATCAGATTGACACAAAGCATAACCCAGCAGATCATGCTTCGAAGGGCCTGAATGTAACAGAATTGAAGAACTCAAATTGGTTCACAAGTCCAGAGTTCCTTTGGGAAAAGGAAATTATACCCAGTAAAGGTCATACAGAATTGTCTATGGGTGATCCAGAAGTAAAAGTTGTACAAACATTGAGCACTGCTGCCAAGTGTCAAGATGACATACTTGAAAGACTAGCCAGATGTTCAAAATGGAATTCAGTCATAAAAGTAGTAGCTCAAATTCAACTTTTTGCTAAGGGAATCAGAAAGAAGGAATCATTGAATGTAGAGGAAAGAATGAAAGCTGAAGAAACAGTCATAAGACTCATTCAACAGAGATTCTACAGTGAAGAGTTGAAGAGACTTAGTCAAGAACCTAAAAGGCTTCCAAACAACCACCCATTGTACAAGCTTGATCTTATTCTACAGGATGGTATACTGAAGGTGGGAGGGAAACTGGAAAATGCATCGTTACCTAGCAGAGTTAAACATCCAGCAATTCTACCCAAAAATTCTACCTTTACAAGATGGATATTAATCACTACCACAACAAATCCTTGCATCAGGGAAGAAGCTTTACCCAAAGCTGTTTAAAAGAAGGTGGTTACTGGATTGTAAAAGGAAGCAAAGTTATAGCAAAGTATATAAGTAACTGCGTAGTCTGTAGAAAGGCACGTAGACCTATTGAAGAGCAAAGAATGGCACATTTACCGGCAGATCGTGTAAACCCATCACCACCATTTCTTTATAGCGGAATGGATTGTTTTGGACCATTCATCACCAAACAGAATCGCAAGGAGTTCAAGAGATATGGACTAATATTTACATGAGCGAAGAATAAATTGAAGAAATCTCTAAAAGAGATTGATAAAGAAAAAGTAACTGTAATTGTTAGAGAAACAGTGTGATTTTCACATGAATGCTCCAAATGCAAGTCATATAGGAGGAGTTTGGGAAAGACAAATCAGAACTGTAAAAAATGTGTTAAGTTCAGTGTTGAAAAAGAATGCTGGAAGAATAGATGCTGCTTCATGGATGATGAAGTAATGTCTATTGTTAACAGTCATCCACTTACAGTTAACATCAACGACCCAACAAGTTTGGACCCTTTAACTCCCAACCATCTACTTCACCTTAAGTCTGATTACATACAGCCACCGCCTGGCAAGTTCACCAAGTTCTAGAAGTTCAAAAAGATGAAGACAGACTAGTAAGAAGAGTGTTGTTACAAATAGGAGACTCCCAAAACTTGACAAAAAAGGAAAACGTCTCACTTCTCCACTCAGGTTGGAACGTCCTATACAGAAGTTAGTTGTTCTACTTGGGAGTGATAAAATACACTTGGAAGTTGAGAACCTGATGGAAAATTCCTCAAATTCATGTTTAAGTCCTACCACTAAGAACATATAATTATAGGTAATTTTGGTGGGAGTGTAGCTGGCCAGCTAAGACCTGTCCTAGGTTGCTAATATGACTAACATGTATATACAGCTAGACCTGCCAATAACCTTAATACAGTTCATATGTTGATATGTTAAAGGCAGAAAGAGAGTTTTTTACAGTGACTTCATGTTTTGGATGTCATATAACAGTTATATATTGTGTTCACAGAAGCAGAAAGATAATATGCCTTTAAGATTCAGTAAAATAATGTAAGGTAAGCTCAATGACAGAGCAGAATTAACAACAGAAAGAATAGAATTAAACTGTTGTTAATGCCCAGGAGTCTTAACCAATCACAGCCAGCCTCACACTGAGCAGGAGTCTTGGCCAATCACAGCAAGCCTCACACTGAGCCTGTGTGGGAAACTCTCTAGCAGAAGCTGCTAGAATCAGTATAGACCAGGAGAGGAGCTGAACAGACATTCACTCCTCTAAGAACGGAGTTTTATGGAAGCAAAGAGGCCAAAATAGTTCCACCAATCTGCAAATAGTTCAATCTGCAAACTGCTCATACCAGATCATACTGAGCCTTAAAAAGCAAACAATCTGCAAATAGTTACTGCTAACTGCAAACCAAGTTGAGCAAGTCGAACTATTGGTTAAACCTCAGATATACCTCTCAGAGTGATCATAAAGTGCTTAAATAATTAAAAGTGAGAGTACAGATACTCAAGAGAGAAATATATCCACCATTTTATGTTGAATGACAAGATTGAACAGTTGAACCACCATTTTGTGATACTTTATTCAACGCGTGTTTTGTACTTGGACTATCTGCTGCGGAGGTGGCAGTGTTATATATGAAGAAAAGTTGAAGTTAATAAAGAAGTTATCTTAAGCATTTGGTGTGCTCTTTAAGCCTACTGTTTCCATAGAACGGCGCTAGAAGAATTAAAGCAGAGTAACAGATAGTCTGGTTAGACTAAAAAGTTAGAGATATCAAAATTCTTTGCATAAGGCACTTCATAGTGCTTCGCCTGCCACACTGTATTTGTCATTTTTATGACATCGCTGTGATTATTCTTGTTATGGGGGAGACTTTGTGATTGAGAGATGAGGCACAGTCATTGTTATGAGGTTAATGCGACTGCTCATGTCATGGAGCACAATTAAATGGCATTGTTACGAGGTAACTCTGGATTTCCCTGTTATGGGAACTCTCCGTATTATGGGGCGCCATTGTTCTCGTCAGGCTAACGGTCAATTTGCTTGAATTAATTTTTTCTGAAGTCAATGACATTGTCCTTGAAATGGGGGACCATGATGGCCATGGTAATTAGGTTTATAGGGATGCTCTTGTTATGGGGACACTTTCATTTGCATTAGGGCTTATTCAGACGGTCGTATGCTGTCCGCAAAAATGCGGATGCGTTTTTTTGCGGACAGTTCAGCATGTCTGCAAAAAAAATGGATTGCATTCCGCATTTTTGCTGACCCGTAGACTGCAGTTGGGCCAAGTCCTGATTTTCACTGACAAGTATAGGACATGTTTTATTTGTTTTACGGAGACGTAGAACGGAAGAAAAGGGCCCCATAAAAGTGAATATGTCTGCATCTAATCCACAAAAAAGATTTTTGCGGACAGCACACTGCCGTCTGATTGAGCCCCTAATATGAGGCCACTGCGACTATACTTGCCATGGGGTCACTGTCAGGTATGTGGTCATTGAGGTCCCTATGAATGTAAGGGCTCATTCAGACTGCCGTATGATGTCCGCAAAAATGCGGATCGGTTTTTTACGGACCCATAGACTTCAATGACTGAGAAGTATAGGACATGTTTCATTTGTTTTGCTGAACCCTGGAATGGAAGAAAAGTGTCCCATAGAAGTGAATGGGTCAACATCTAATTCCACAAAAAAACTGATCCGCATTGTTGCGGACAGCATACGGCCACCTGAATGAGCCCTAATTGTTATGAGGTTACAGGGGTAGTGCAGCTGCCACTGTTATGGGGGCTCTGTCGCTGTGATAGGAGTCTTGCTCTAGCACCTGAGAGCTTCGTGAAGCACCGACCTACGTGGGTTGTCATGATATTATATAACACTCCTGCACACAATGCTGGTGATGTACCTTTGGGATAAGTAACGCCATGTTTTATAATAATATTTTTGAGCATTTTGTCTTTTTTATGTGATAGCAACCGACGAAGAATCTCCCACAGTTCACTTAGAAGTCTGCGAAAAAGCTTCACCAGTCAGGGGCACCGCACAGAATAACCGTTTTCTCCGTGCGGCCGGTGGCTCCTTGACTTGTAATTGATGCTGAGACAGCGGGATGTATTATCAAAGGGGCCCCAGGAAGACACGATGCAGGTGTCATTCTTTGTCTCTGTCCTATTAAAGCTGTTACATTTGCCATTATCTGAGCCGCGGCGGTGAGACGGGAGACAAAGAGGCGCCATTCTTTTTCTTCGTCTTTCGCGGTTACTGTATGGGCTCACTGGGATAAGGGGCTATGAAAAATCTAATCTGGCTCTTCACTACCGGTTCGACCCAAATTCAGTGCTGCCTATCCTTGAATAAATGTGGAAGAAGTTACGAAACGTAAAGCTGATAAGGCTTTGTGTAATTTAAAGCTACTGCCTAGCACGGGCGTAGGAAGCGGGGGGGACGGGGGGTCGGATCCCCCCCAGGAAATAATGGGGGGGACAGGTATGCAAAAATCCCCCCCAGCGGCAGCAGGGCAATGTGTGCGGCGGTGGCGGGGCACAGGGAGATGAACGCTCCATTGTGGAAGCGTTCATCTCCATAGTCATCTGTATCGCCGTCCCCAGGACAGCGATACAGATGGCTGTGCTGCGGAGCAGGAGAGGGAGAGGCGTCTCCCTTCCCTGCTCCTCTGATAGGCTGCCAGCACTAGGCCTGCAGCCTATCAGATGTTGGTACAGGCGGCGCGATGACGTCATCGCGCCGCTCTGTGAGCCGTACAGCGCGGGACACAGGCTGGAAGAGACCTGCATCGCTGTGACGGATGGAGGTAAGTACAGGTGTCTTGTTTTGTGTGTGTTTTTTTTTTTTTTTAAACCAGACCCACTGGCCCATAAGAGGGGGGGAGAGATTTTTGGCACTTGGGGGGGGGGGGAGCGGAGATATATGTGGGTGTGGCTCGAGGGTGGGCGGGGACACAGGGGCCCCATAAGTGCTGTCCCCCCCAGATTTTTGGGGCTTCTACGCCCATGCTGCCTAGTCCGATCACATGCTTTACACTGCAGCTCTGCTTCTTCAGGTCGGCTGCTAGGGTCAAGCGCGAGCCCACCAGGAGCTGATTATAGAAAGCACAGAATGATCCTAAACCCCGGTAAGAAAAGGAAGGTCACCGCAGATATGTGAAGTGAGAGTCGTGGTCGGTAGGGTTCTCCACACCACAGGGTGACGCCCTTCTCATTGTGGTTTCTCCCCAACAAAACGGAACCAGAGTGAAGGTGCAAAACAGTTGCTCTTTACAGAACTTGGCTGAAAGAGTTAAAGGGGTTGTCCACATCCTATAATGCCCCCCCATATGCACCTCACACAGATAGTACTTACCTCACTCCCCTACACCTGGGCTCCGTCACTTCTGAGCGATGGGAGGGGAGGACAGCCAATAGCAGGCCACGATGGAAATGAGCCTCCCTAGCATCGCTGGTGATGCTAGAGCGGCTCGTACCCTTCACGGCATGCTATTGGCTGCCCCCCCAGACGCCAGATGTTTTCATCCGCACGACGGGGAGATGCAGTGGCGGCCGTGCCAGCATCAGAAATTGACATGGGTGGCAGGGAGCGAGGTAAGTATAATCTGTGTGAGCGGCCCGGGCATATGCGGGGGGGCATTATAAGCCTTGGACAACCCCTTTAACTCTTCATAGTATAATCTTACACGGAGGCACAATCTTGTTGGTTGCAGTCTTCCAATGATGAGGTACAATGTGCTTACTGGTTCCACTTTGAGCACAATACTTTAGGTGCAATAGTCGCCCGTTTCTCTGCTGTTAGTACCTTAGACCCTTCCCTGATACAAGGGATATCCTGCAAACCTGACTCAGGACAACTCTAGGGTCCTGATTCATCCATGAAAGTCTCCCAGAAATTATGGGAGTATTCTTCTCAAAGAACTCCCCAGCTGTTGCAAATCATTGGGGATAGCTGCAATACTAGATACAGCCCACTGGCAAAGGTGGCGCTATTTCTTAGAAAACAATAAATGAGTCCTTTTGTCTCATCAGATACAACCCGTATATTAGGGAACGCTCCGGCTTCTTTTGCAGTGACAGGTTCACTTTAAGGGTACTTGTAGGGCATGTGAGGATAGGGTGGTCTGAGGTGTCTGCTATTACAAAACCAGCTTTTTTGCGGGGGTTTGCGCTCAGGATCCTGTTTCTTACCACTGTGACATTTTCTTTTTCTTGAAGAGGGGTCTCATTCAGCAGGTCGAGGTGGAGAACCCGAGACGCGGATGACGGATCCATTTCTTCCTTCTCACGTACTTGGAATGTCGTGAACTTTTCGAATAAACATCTGGACGTGGAAGTGGAAACAGGAAACGTCTCCTTCTGTTCTGACCACATGGGGAATTCTAGCCTCTTACGTTTTTGGAAACTGATTTTAGTTTATTTTTCCTTTTTTTTTCACTACTGTTATCTTTCTGTTATATTAACCCAAATCAGCCCCTGACAACCAATCGGTTCCTGTCCCATCTCTACCTTGCCTGCCTTCTAACTCTTCACCCTGTTTCCACCCTGGCAATTGCCCCCTGTACTGCATGTGACTACGAACCCTTTGTTTCTTACCCATCTAGACAACTATAGGATCTCCAACTGCAACTGGCAGCCACCACCGCCATATGCAGATCCCCAGTGTTGGGGGGATCTGCAGATGGTTTGTTCTTTAATGTGATGTTATTGAATGTTATGCTGTGCATTGCTATGCCATGTATTACAACCAATATAGCCGTGTATGCATGGCAAACCCAAGTTTGATAACTCTGACACAGCCCTTTTCAGGAGGTTGCTAGGTGGTGGCTGGCTCCACCCCTAACTCTGGGGATTTCTAGGGAGAGCCATGTGCGCCTTCATTTTCAACGTCAAGCTGCACAGATTGACAGATCTCTGTTTGCTGCAAGATCTACAGCAAGAAAGAGAGAAAGGAGAACTTGGAATCTGCAGTCAGTAATGTAACCGCCATTAAGGGCAATACAGACTTTACTGCTATGGAGGGATTATAGTTAAGACACCCTACACAATTAAGTACTGACTTGGCAAGTCGTATCGCTCAACCTGTACGCCGCTGTGCACATGACAGGCATGATTGAAAATACAGTTGCCAACCATCGATTCTACTGAGAAAGACTTTAAGCAAGATAGAGAAAGAAGAGGGCCATAACTCCCATCCATGCCCAAATCCATACATCGCTATCTGTAAGAGAATTCCACTGTGTACAATTAGAACTGTGTTTTGCTGTCATTGGATGTACTACAACTCCCATTTTGCATAAATAGAGAAGTTCATTCTGTTTAATGCGGCCTGGTTACTGGCTTTTGCACTATATGCTGGCCGTTGCACTTTGCACTTTACACGCTCTGCCTTGCACCCATCTGAACACCTAATATCACGTGCATGCCAGCTACGATCAGGCAGGAGCCACAGAACCAGGGTGTGCCCCGAGGAAGAAAGGGTGCCCCCTCCTTTCACTGCATGGCTTTAGGGAGCAACAGTGTCATTGTCTGGGACAGCTAGAGCCACTACCACTCTAAGGCTCCATTCACACGTCCGCAAGTGTCGTCCGCACCCGTTCCGCAATTATGCGGGACGGGTGCGGACCCATTCATTCTAAATGGGGATGGAATGGATGTGGAGAGCACACAGTGTGCTCTCCGCATCCGCATTTCCGGAGCACGCCGCCGAACTTCCAGTCCGCGACTCCGGAAAAAAATAGAGCATGTCCTATTCTTGTCCTCAATTGCGGACAAGAATAGGCAGCTCTATGGGGGTGCGGGCCGGGTGTATGGCTGATCCGCAGTACACTACGGACGTGTGAATGGACCCTTATCCTCTGCTCTAGCTTCTCCCAGGTCGCTGCACATATGTTCTCCAATATACTTCTTTCTCTAGGTACGCCCTATTAGGACTGTAGACATCTTGGAGGAGGATCCTCCTCTCAATACCTATGACCTAGAATGAAGATGGGTCTGGTTGGCTCGAGACGTCCATGTGTTAGATCCATCAAAATGGCGCCATACTTTTGGAAATGGGCTTTGGAAACATTGCTGCTGCGGTGGGAGCAACATTTTTGGAAATAAGTCACACCCCTTTTACAGGCCACGCCCTTTACTAAGCCCCTCCCCCACCCTAATATTTTTGAGTTATGAGCATTTAAAGGGGTTATCTCATGACTAATGTGAAAAATGAAAATCAGACGTAATATAGTACATGACAATCTCTTTCTAACAAACTTAGAATTAACCCTGTACCTCACAGGGATCCACAGATCTCCACCTTCATTGCTCTGCCATATTCATATCAAGCTGGCAGCTCAAGGGGGTGTCCTTTCTGCTGCAGCTCAGGGGGCGTGTCCATGCTCTCCATATCTCAATTCAGAAGGCAGTTCAGGGATGAAACTGAGCATGTGCGGCCTTCTCAGTGAGCAGGACAAAGAAATATGAAAAAACTAACAGCAGGTGGCGCTATACAGATACATTTTATTGAATAGCTCAGTAGCTATGCAAAATTCTTAATTACATGCAATTACAAAAGTCTTCAGATCCAGGTGCTGGTTTTGAAACTACAAAAACATTTTTGTGGGACAACCCCTTGCCAGAGGTCCCAGGAGCCGAACCAGCATTAATCAACTGACTGCAAAGAATCCCTTTATCAAGAATACTTCACATGCATGTAAGAGTTAAATGAACCATGTTTTGACCCATACATAGAACCATGGACCAGGACTCATGCCATATAACAGGGCTGAAATAAATGCCACATGGCACCAGCTTCATTGTCTCCAAGACACAGAAAACCGTATCTTATTGACTGCAAATGTGTCTGAAGGCTTCAACTTGTATGGGAGGAAGGAGGAGGGTGTAGCCAAATTACACAAAGTTCCCACATGTCTGGCCAACAGTGAGATGAATATGGTTTCCAATACGTCTTGAATATTCAAGCCCAAAATGAAGTGATTTCACGGTCAGAATATTTGTGGAGAAAGTGTCGGATAGTTGTAAAAATTATACCAGCTGCAAATACATCAGAGAATGCCCAGGTTATACCAGCTGTACATATATAATTATATACAGGAGATGCCCAGGTTATAACAGCTGTACATATATAATTATATACAGGAGATACCCAGGTTATACCAGCTGTACATATATAATTATATACAAAAGATGCCCAGGTTATACCAGCATGCTCCGTATCACTATATACAAGAAGATGTATAACTTATACCAGCTGTACATATAGACTTATATAGAGGAGATACCCAGGTTATACCAGCATGCTCCATATCACTATATACAAGAAGATGTATAACTTATACCAGCTGTACATATATAATTATATACAGGAGATACCCAGGTTATACCAGCATGGTCCATATCACTGTATACAAGAAGATGTATAACTTATACCAGCTGTACATATATAATTATATACAGGAAATACCCAGGTTATACCAGCATGCTCCATATCACTATATACAAGTGTAGTATACGGGAGTTGTGATGCCCGACACTACAGAAGGGTCACTTGAGTGCGTACGTTCCCCTCATTTATGGGGAGGTTGGTATAAGTCATCTTCATAAAATGTAATGTAATGTAATGCTATGTACTTCCCTGTTACTGTAATGTATCGCCATGTGCAGGCCTGCTAGGGATGTCATTCCAGCTCTAGGTCAATAGAGGGAGCTAGGGAGCCCTAGTTTATATATTTAGGCTCAGTCAGGGAAAGGTAGTGGAGTCCAGGCCATGAGCCTGTGAAGGCAGTGCAGGCCTGGAGCCTGCAGACTAGGAGAGGGCATTGCAGTCCCTGTAACCGGGTTCCAGATCCAAGGAAAAGGTTCCCCTCCTGAGTCCGCACCTACAAAAAGGCATAAGTTAAACAGGATCATCACTGTAACCAGCCTAAAGAAGCTGAGGAAAGGCAGAGCAGAAGTCAGTAAAGCAAGAGGCACTACAGATACCAGAGGAGGTACTTGATAATTACAATTCCAAGGATATACGCCAGATTTAGGGCATTGGGGCCTTGGAGGATAGTTTCCATGTTCCAGGATCAGACAGGTAGATAGTGCAAGCCGCCTGTACTGCAACAGTCCTGTGCTTTACCCTCTGTGAATCACCTTGCTATGCAAGAGCCTGCCATATGTGAACTGTAACCTATAACCTGCTAAACCAACCGTGTTCTAAGGAATTGCGCTTCCATCAATGTCTATGCATGATTATCAAAGCTTCAGTAAAGTTCAAGTTCTGTTTTATTGCAACGTGGTTCCTCAATTATTCCTACTATCAACCAACGGTGTGCCACCGTTAATTGGCACTGGCGTCACGAACTCTACCTATAACTACCTGTCCTAGAAGAAGTACCAGAGAGTCGGCCTGTCCCAGGTTAGTGGTCATAATTGCACTTCAACACCCAGGAACATTATTGAACCCTAACTTGAGTACGCTGCACAAGAAGATATATAACTTATACCGCTCTCAGGGGTTGCCAGAAGCAATGATCGCTTCCATCAATACAGATGGAAGCGCTCATTGCTGGAGCGCTGGGAGCTGTGGTCCTGTCACTCACCGCTCAGCTCCCCGCGCTCCTCCCCTCTTTCAGGTCGGCGGCGCTCTGAATGGTGAAGCAGGAAGACTTCTCCCCACTCCACTATTCAGCCTGCAGGCATGGATCGCGCTGCCGGCCTGTGTGGGCGGAGCATGCAGCCCGGTAATCTGCATAAACTCCATTCACACAGTGCTGCAGAGCGATCTGTGCCTGCAGGGAAGAAGGGTATGTGAGCTTCAGGAACGGGACAAGGTGAGTAGTTACTGAGGGGGCACAGAGGACTTTATTACTATGGAGGAGGCACAGAGGGCATTACTAATGTGAAGTGGAGCACAGTGGACATTTCTACTATGGAGGGGGCACAGAGCCAGAGGGCATTACTACAATGAAGGGGGCATAGAGGGCATTATTACTGTGAAGGGGGCACAGAGGACTTTATTACTATGGAGGGGCACAGAGGACTTTATTACTATGGAGGAGGCACAGAGGGCATTACTAATGTGAAGTGGAGCACAGTGGACATTTCTACTATGGAGGGGGCACAGAGCCAGAGGGCATTACTACAATGAAGGGGGCACAGAGGGCATTATTACTGTGAGCATTAATACTGTGAAGGGGGCACAGAGGACTTCATTACTATGGAGGGGGCACAGAGAACTTTATTACTATGGAGGGGCACAGAGGACTTTATTACTATAGAGGGGGCACAGAGGGCTTTATTACTATAGAGGGGGCACAGAGGGCATTTCTAATGTGAAGGGGGGCACAATGGACATTTCTACTATGGAGGGGGCACAGAGCCAGAGGGCATTAATATAATGAAGGGTGCACCGAGGGCATTATTACTGTCAAGGGGGCACAGTAGGCATTATTACTGTGAAGGGGGCACAATGGGGATTTCTACTATGGAGGGGGCACAGAGGGCATTACTAGCATTACTACTATTAAGGGGGCACAATGGGCATTAATTCTGTGAAGGGGCACAGTGGGGATTATTACTGTGAAGGGGCACAATGGGGATTATTACTGTGAAGGGGCACAATGGGGATTATCACTGTGAAGGGGCACAAAGAGGGCATTACAACTGTGAAAGGGGCACAGAGGTTATAACTACTGTGAGGGGGCACACATCTGTACAAAACTACTGTGAAGGTTGTACAATGAGGAACTACTGTGAGGGGGTACAATTTTTTTTAAGTATTAGGGGGGGGGGGGAGCGAAAGGACCCGCCCCGGGTGCCAAACAACGTAGGCACGCCCCTGAGCAGCTGGCAGTATCAATACAGCAGCTCTGCAGACAGTATCGCACATGATAGGCCTAGATACCTGAGCTCAACAGCAGCAGACAGTATCATAGTATCAGGGTAGGTTTAGATACACCACCTCTGCAGACAATACCACACGTGATAAGCTTAGATACAGTAGATCATCAGCACTACATTCCAGTAACAGTAGACAATATCACATGTGATAGGCTTAGATACACTAGCTGAGCAGCACTCTTTTCTTGTAATATCACAGTATCACACATGATAGACTTAGATACACCAGCTCAGGAGCACTCCGTTCCTGTAACAACACACATTATCATCTTATAGGCTTAGATACATCACCTCTACAGACAATACAACACGTGACAAGCTTAGATACAGTAGCTCAGCAGCAGCAGACAGTGACAGCAGACAGTATCACACAGGGTAGGCTTAGATACACCAGACAATACCACACCATCTCTGCAGACAATATCACACGTGATAAGTTTAGATACAGTAACTCAGCAGTAGACAGTATCACACGTGATAGGCTTAGATACACCATCTCTGCAGACAGTGTCGCCCGATAGGCTTAGATACACTCCATCACTGTTAAATGTTGGCACTAATCAGAACTAATTATATCTTCTCTTGTAAAGGGAAGAGCACCGGGGACTCTCTGCGGTGGATGCCAGAGGCATGGATGTCTGGACCTTGTTCACATCCGCAGAGCACAGGTAATTATTTTCTTAGGCACGAGACGTCTTCACTGACAAGTTCTTACCCATCTTTCTTATGTTCTCCTTATAAATAGAAAATCTCCGCAGGACTGTGTGCCGTGGGATCCAGCATGTACAGAGGGTTAATCTATGACACACGCTCGCACATCATACCTAATTTGGTTTGGGTAGGTTTAAATTTGTCTTAATTTAGATGATCCAGGCTCTGCTCATTACCGACCTGTTACCGGCTGACACCATACATCCATGTGATCTCATCGAGCTCGCTAAATGTGATTACAGCGCTGCCCGACAGCCGGCTGCTAATACTGAGAGCCTGGCGTACATATAATACATCATGTGCTGCCGTCCTTATAAACCTCTGACCTGTACAGTGAATGTCAGCTATGGGATAAAGAGGGTGGGGGTGAAGAAAAGGGAACTATAGAGGGTGGGCTGCTGGGAAGTGTCACATGGACCATTTCTCAGTTTTCTTTCTACAACTTCCAAAACCATGCGTATGCAGTCTTTATGTGCTGGACCTCTCCTACTCCATATCACCGCCGATCAGTCTCCTCCCACCTCTGACAGCTGTAAATATAGTCCTTCCTCAGTCAGTGACCTTCACCCTCTGGCAGCCACAAATATAATCCCCAATACTTTCCTTAGTCAGTCTTCTTCCCCCTCTGGAAGCTGTAATTATAGTTCTCAGTAAGTTCCCCGGTCTACTTCACCCACTGACAGCCATAAATATAGGCCACAGTAGGGTTCCAATCAGTTTCCTTTGACAACTATAAATATAATCCCCAGTAAGTATACAAGTCAGTTTCCTTCCACCTCTGGAAGATTTAAATATAGCTCACAGTAAGTTTCTCAGTCAGTCTCCCTCCCCTCTGGAAGCTATAAATATAGTTCCAAGTAAATTCGCCAATCTCCTTCACCCACTGACAGCCATACATTTATTCCACAGTAGGTTTCCAGTCAGTCTCCTTCCCACACTGACAGCCATAGGTATAGAAGCTAGTAAGTTCCCCAGTCAGTCTCCTTCCCCCTCTGACAGCCATAAATATAACCCCCAGTAGGTACACAAGTCAGCTTAATTCCCTCTCTGGAAGCTGTAAATATAACCCCCAGTAAGTTCCCCAGTCTCCTTCGCCCTCTGACACCCATAGAGATAATGGACAGTGGGTTTCCAGTCAATTTCCTTCCTAACAGCCATAAATATTGAACCCAAGTACACTGGTCAGCTTCCTTGCCCCTCTGCAAGCTATACATATAGTCCCCAGTAAATTCTCTAGTCCAGGCATGCTCAACCTGTGGCCCTCCAGCTGTTGTAAAACTACAACTCCCACAATGCCCTGCTGTAGGCTGATAGCTGTAGGCTGTTCGGGCATGCTGGGAGTTGTAGTTCTGCAACAGCTGGAGGGCCGCAGGTTGAGCATGCCTGCTCTAGTCCCCTTCATATAGTCCACAGTAGGTTTCCAGCCAGCCTCCTTCCCACACTGAGCTATAAGTATAGAATAAAGTAGGTTCACCAGTCAGTCTCCTTCCCCCTCTGACAGCCATAAATATAATCCCCACTAAGTACAGTAGTCAGTTTTCTTCAACCTCTGGAAGCTGTAAATATAGTCCCCAGTAAGTCTCCCAGTCTACTTTAACCTCTGACAGCCATAAAGATAGTCGACAGTAGGTTTCCAGTCAATTTCCTTTCCACACTGACTGCCATAAATATAGACGCCACTCAGCTCCCGAGTCAGTTGCCTTCCCCCTCTGAAAGCCATACAATCTGCAGTGTTTCCATTATGTGTGGGCCTACCCTGTCACTGCACTGCTTTCTGGCCACAGGAATCCAGCAGGCATGTGAATGCAGCTTTGGCTGTGACTAGAGTATAAGACACTACTTAGTACTACAGGTTGAATCTCAGTTACTTTACTCTACCATACTGACGCTTTAATACAATGAGTGTTCCCGCGCCGTCGTTCCTGGCCAGCCGCTCCCTGGGTGTTCATTTGCTCTAATTCAATACTAGCAGAGCACACAAACAAGATGTGTTTGTTTTTTACTTTGTTTTTTCTTTCCTATACAGCAACGATTATGTATACAGTGCGCACGGCTGGACATGTAACCATATAGACAGGGACATAGGGTAACGCTGTGACGCATCCCCTGTATAGTCACCCAGCTTTATGGGACAATGTGTTCCGGGTTACTATAGATACCTTGTGTTCTACGAGAGTCAAAATTACAGAGATCTCCTTCCATCACGACCATAATCCTCCAACCACATGCATAAAACACAGTGCAAACACCAGTATCCTCACATGCGATCCTGTGCTACTTAAAGGGAAACTCCACTTTTCAGCTACCATTCACACCATTCCACCTCTAAAATCTACATCAAATCTTCAGTCACTTTGTAAATACTTTGCTTTATGTATCTTGCACTGATATTGGGTTGTGTGATGTTTTCCTCTCCGGTCACATTGAATACCTTCAGACTTCTGGTGGTTTCCTGTTTTTAGAGAGCAGTGCATTGTGGGAGTTCAGATAATACATGCAAATTAGAAGTAAAACTGTTAAGTCACATGTCTGACATCAGGGTGGCTCTAAAGAGTTGTCGGTTTCCATGGGCAACCAGCAGAATTGTACAAAGCATAGAATGGTACAAAGAATAGTGAAGGAAAGCATGTGCAAATCCAGCTTCAGAGGGTGTGACTGCAATCAGGACCTTGATATTCAGGCAGCCAGCACCCCACCCACCCAAATATACATAGGGGAAGAAAAGCCCAAGTGGGGGGGGGGGGAGGCAAGGGGGATGGAAAGAGGTTCAATGAAGGAGAACGGAGTTCCATGGAGGCTAGAAGTGTGTCTAAGAGCAAGAAAAGAGATGCCCAAAAAGGAGAATATAGGCTCAAAGAGGTGGAAGAAAAGCCCAAGTTGGAGGAGACAAGAAGGTTGGAAAGATGTCCAAGATGGGGTGGACAGAGATCCAAGAAGGGGAAAAAAATGTCCAAGATTGAGGAAGAAACTAGCCTACAGGGAAGGCATAGAGGAGAAAAAAAGTGGTGGAGACAAGAAGGATGGAATGAGGCCCAAGATGGGGTAGACAGAGACCCAAGAAGGGGAAAGTAATGTCTAAGTTGGAGGAAGAGACTAACCCACAGGGAAGGCATAGTGTAGAGAAGAAGTAGAGACAAGAAGGATGGAAAGAGGCCCAAGATCAAGATGAGGTAGACAGAGACCCAAGAAGGAGTAAGATACCAACTCACAGGGAAGTCATAGAGGAGAAAAGTTGGAGGAGAAAAGAAGGATCGAAAGAGGCCCAAGATTATGATGGGGTAGACAGAGACCCAAGAAGGAGACAGAAATGTCCAAGGAGGAGGAAGAGAGACCAACTCACAGGCAAGGGATAGAGGAGAGAAGAAGTGGAGGAGACAAGAAGGATGGAAAGAGGCCCAAGATGGGCTAGACAGAGGCCCAAAAAGGGGAAAGAAATGTCCAAGGAGGAGGAAGAGACCAACTCACAGGGAAGGCATAAAGGAGAGAAGAAGTTGAAGGAGAAAAGAAGGATGGAAAGAGGTACAAGATCATGATGGGGTAGACAGAGACCCAAGGAGGAGGATGATACCAACTCACAGGAAAGTCACATAGGAGAGAAGTTGGAGGAGAAAAGAAGATTCGAAAGAGGCCCAAGATCATGATGGGTAAGACAGAGACCCGAGAAGGGGAAAGAAATGTCCAAGGAGGAGGAAGAGACCAACTCACCGGGAAGGCATAAAGGTGAGAAGAAGTTGAAGGCGAAAAGAAGGATCGAAAGAGGCCCAAGATGGGCTAGACAGAGACGCAAGAAGGGGAAAGAAATGTCCAAGGAGGAGGACGAGACCAACTCACAGGGAAGGCACAAAGGAGAGAAGAAGTTGAAGGAGAAAAGGAGGATGGAAAGAGGCCCAGGATGGGCTAGACAGAGACCCAAGAAAGGGAAAGATATGTCCAAGGAGGAGGAAGAAACCAACCCACAGGGAAGGCATATTCTTGAACAGGAAGGAAAACAAGCTCAAGTAGGATGAAGGCAATAAAGATGGATAAAACCCCAAGAAAGAGAGAGACACTAAGAGAAAGGTCCAAGAACAAGTAAGAAAATAGGCAAGTGGAGGAAGGAAACCAAAGAGGATGGGAAGAGGGAAAATAATGGTGGAAAGAAGTCCATACAAGTGCAAGAGAAGTGCCAGGAGGCCAAAGACATGGGGCAATAGAAGTGACCTTAGGCAGCAGTAACTGTGAAGACCAAAGTCATTGTCTAGCCCTAGATGTAACCCAAAAAATGACAGACCTCAGAAGCCAATGACTCGCTGTATTGTTGCAGTGACCTACCACTGCTAAAGGGATAATGCTAGAGTACTTACGGTCATTGGTATGTTCGTTGTGGTTTATGCACTTTGTGATCCAGAAGGCTATGTATGGAGGAAATAGTTAACTGGCAGCATGAGTTAGTAGGAGACAGGCTTCCCCCTGGTTAGAGAGTTCCTTGCAGACTGAGCTAGACTGAAGACCTGATATGGAGTGCTCTGCCAGGTGGGCCCTAAAAAGAAGTATTCGCCAAGGAAACACCATTCCTGGGAATAAATCTGCCAGAAAAACAAACTGCTAAGAATTACCTGGGGGTATCTGCAAAGTGTGTTTTGTTGTGTAATGTTCATCATTCTAATGTAAGGTACTGTACACCTAGTAAGTCTAAGACCACCCTGGCCCAGACTTCCCCCACTCCCCAGTTCAAGAAGTTTCTAGTCAGACAAGCTGTAGAGAAGGAGGAGGTAAGGAGCAGTCTCTATGTCAGGCATGTCCAAACTCCGGCCCTCCAGATGTTGCAAAACTACAACTCCCATCATTCCTGGACAACCTACAGCTATTAACCTACAGAAGAGCATGATGGGAGTTGTAGTTCTGCAACACCTGGAGGGCCAGAGTTTGGACATGCCTGCTCTATGTGCTCCTCTCCTCCAGACACCAGCACCAAGTCCTGAAGTCCCATCACCTATAATAATAATGGTAATCTTTATTTATATAGCGCCAACATAATCAGCAGCACTTTACAGTTCAGGGGTTCATGTACAAACAGTCATAAATATCATAGCAACAGACAAGTCAATAATTAAAACAAGAGGAATGAGGGCCCTACACAGAAGAGCTGACAATCAATGAGAGAGAAAGCACTAAAGAAGGAGGATTTCTATGGCTACAGCATGGTAACCTAGCTTAAAGCATTCCAGACGCTGCTGCTGCAGAGGGAACACAAGTCAAGACATCCTATGCACTCCCAAAGAAGAAGGGTTGTGCCCATCCACTTACTGCATGGCTCAGGGAGAGCTGGAGCAAGAAATTAGCCACCATGAGGACTGTGACCACTCTCATTGCAACAGCCACTACTCCTATCCTCCGCTCCTGTAGCCACCATGCCTCCCCTGCAGGCCAGCATGTCAGCTTCAGATGGGGTTTGAGTTGCTCCTTCTCATGAAACCCTGTTGCAGCTGCTCCTCTCATCTCTACTACTCTACGCTACTCTATTTAAGATGCCTGATGTGGCTGCTCCTCTCCTCATGGCTCATGCTGTGGCTGCTCCTCTCCTCGTGCCTCCTGCTGTGGCTGCGGCTCTTCTCATGGATGCTGCTGTGGCTGTACTCTCCTCATGACCCCTGCTGCAGCTGCTTCTCTCCTCATGGCTGTGGTTGCTACTCTTCTTATGTGTGCTGCTGTAGCTGCTACTCTATTTAAGACCCCTGATGTGACTGCTCCTCTCCTCATGGCTCCTGCTGCGGCTCTTCTCATGGCTCTTGCTGAGGCTGCTCCTCTCCTCATGGCTCTTGCTGAGGCTGCTCCTCTCCTCATGGCTCCAGCTGCGGCTGCTCTTCTCCTCATGGCTCCTGCTGCGGCTCTTCTCCTCATGGCTCCTGCTGCGGCTGCTCCTCTCCTCATGGCTCCTGCTGCAGCTCTTCTCATGGCTCCTGCTGTGGCTGCTCCTCTCCTCATGGCTCCTGCTGTTGCTGCTCCTCTCCTCATGGCTCCAGCATTGGCTGCTCTTCTCCTCATAGCTCCTGCTGTGGCTGCTCCTCTCCTCGTGGCTCCTGCTGTGGCTGCTCCTCTCCTCGTGGCTCCTGCTGTGGCTGCTCCTCTCCTCGTGGCTCCTGCTGTGGCTGCTCCTCTCCTTGTGGTTACTGCTGTGGCTGCTCCTCTCCTTGTGGTTCCTGCTGTGGCTGCTCCTCTCCTCGCGGCTCCTGCTACAGCTGCTCCTCTCCTTGTGGTTCCTGCTGTGGCTGCTCCTCTCCTTGTGGCTCCTGCTGTGGCTGCTCCTCTCCTCGTGGCTCCTGCTGTGGCTGCTCCTCTCCTCAAGGACCCTAGCAAACAGTCTCACACACCATAGGCTCAGATACAGGATTCAACAGATATTATTCAACAGGATAGGCTTAGATACAGCATCTCAGCAGACAGTATCCCACGACAGGCTTAGATTCACCAGCCCAGCCATGTATTCGGTTTAAATATATTCGCTCAAAAGACAGTGTTACATACAATATAATAGGCCAATAAAATACGCAAGCTCTGCAGAACAATATCATAGGCTTAGATACCCAAATTCAGCAGGCAGTATCACTCATGACAGGCTTAAACACCCTGGTCCAAAAGACATTATCCCACTTTGGCAGGCAGTATCACCCATGTTAAGCTTAGATACACCAACTCAGCAGGCAGTATCACTCATGACAGGCTTCGATACATTGTTTCAGCTGCATGTTATAATGGTCAGGGTGCATTCCACATCTTTCCCTTCGTTTCACCCCATGTATTAAATTATTGACGGCTGTTGGCATCCCGGGTTCACAGCCCTCGCCAGCATTCTGAACCCATGCCAGGGAGGGTGCCCCCCGGGGCAGCCATTCATACAATTCTTCTTTTTCTGCTTTTAGACATGGTGTGTCCTCCTCTTGCCGCCTGCAAATCCAGTGATTGGATGGGAGAGGAGAGAAAAGCAGTCTGCTGTCTCCCAGGCGCAGGCAGTGGAAAGTAGCAGAGCTGCAAGCAGAGGGTGCAGTGTGTCCTGACAATGGAAACTTTCTCAGTTCCCCCAGTACAAGGAAGCTTGTAGAGCTGAGTTCAGCCCCAGACAAACTACACAACTTCCTTCCTGCTACATACTTGTACATTGCACATTAAACAAACACTGCAGGGAGGCACAAAGGAAAGCAGCCGAGCGGCTCCCTCCACACATCCATGGACCCCCAGGCTGGATTCTGACTCCAGGACTGTCTTCTTGCAGAAGAAACTGTGGCTGCTGGCAAGAAAGGCGAGGAGACCTCGCAGAAGAAAAAGGGAGAGGACAAGGAGCTGGACACCAGGGATTAGGTCCTAGAAGTCACCTCCTGCACAGGTAAGGCGTATCACACTGCCTGCGCTTAGATACATGCACGTTGCAATACTGTATCCCTACTATGAACACATGGGGCGGTCTTAGGGCGCCTTATGAGCCATGGGTGCCCGCCGCCGGGTGCCCTGCGTGGGCAGATGTCAGTCTGTGTGCAGGGTGCACTGGCTATGCATCTGCTGGATCACTCTCGCTGCGATTCGCAATGGGAATAGATATTCGCCCATCAGGAGCGCCCGATATCTTGGTCACTAACTTGTCGCGAAACCTTAATTTAGCGGATTGATCGCTCTCGTTTCTATCAAGCAGCGGTTGCCCGCAATCGCCATGACGGTTAAGATGAGGATACGTTCCAAGTTGCCTTTTACGGAAAGGTTTTGTCACCACGGAGCGATATTTATCTCCCGCCTCGTCGGTGGATTGCAACCCCCAATGTATTGGGAAGGTAATAGTTGTGGCCGGCTGCTGGATCTGTTCTTAATAACAGAAGTTATTGCCCATAGGGTATTTTTCAGCAAGTCCCCAATTTATATCCATTATCAGACTCTCCCTTCTGCTCAAGTACTGAAGACTTAGGTTTCTTGTCCGCTCGTTTGTCCGATTACTCCAATGATATTGACCATCAGTTGTTTTTTTTTACCCATTTGAATATTAGGAAATTGCACATGTAGCAATTCCCCGATCTATATCCATTATCAGACTCTCCCTTCTGCTCAGGCACAGAGGACCTAGGTTTGTTGTCCGCTCGTTTGTCCGATTACTCCAATGATATTGACCATCTTTTTTTTTTTTTACCCATTTGAATATTAGGAAATTGCACGTGTAGCAATTCCCCAATTTATATCCATTATCAGACTCTCCCTTCTGCTCAGGCACAGAGGACCTAGGCTTGTTGTCCGCTCGTTTGTCCGATGACTCCAATTATATTGACCATCATATTTATTTTTTACCCATTTGAATATTAGGAAATTGCACATGTAGCAATTCCCCGATCTATATCCATTATCAGACTCTCCCTTCTGCTCAAGTACTAAGGACCTAGGTTTGTTGTCCGCTCGTTTGTCCGATTACTCCAAGTAAGTTTTTTTTTACCCATTTGAATATTAGGACATGTAGTAATTGCCCAATCTATATCCATTATTAGACTCTCCCTTCTGCTTAAGCATACCTAGGCTTGTTGTCCGCTCGTTTGTCCGATTACTCCTAATTATATAGGCCATAACTTTTTTTTTACCTATTTAAATATTAGGAAATTGCACTTATAGTAATTCCCCAATCTATATCCATTATCAGACTCTCTCCCTGGGTTCGATGTCCACTCAGTTGTCCCATTACTCCCTATTATACTAACCATGCCCTATTTTTAACCTATTTGATTAGAAAATTGCACAAATAGCAATTCCCGAATCTATAATCCTTTATCGGACTCTCTCCCCTTTGCTCAAGCACCAAGGCTTACTGTCCACTCACTTATCTAATTACTCCTATTTATATTAACTATTACCTATTATTTAACCTATTAGAATATTAGAAAAGTGCACAAATGGCAATTCCCCAATCTACATCCATTACCAGACTCTCTGCTGAAGCCGCCAGAACTTAGGCTTCTTGTCCCACAACTGTAAAGAAATAATTCCCATACATATATTATAAATGAGTAATTGCTTTTTATGCGATCCACTGGTATAAGCGTGTTCCTCAATACTAGGTAAAATATAGGAGGCTATGGGTTACTGGGCATCGATATACACTTATTATTGGAAAGTATGAATGTATGCTGTATTTTAAGAGGAGCTTTAGGCAATTGCTTAAATACCAATTCCCTCATATCTTCATAATCACTACCTACACAAGCCGGGAGGATCCAATAATAAAGATGAAAGATTTACTTTGCCCTGGGAATACTTAGCCCTTGCCCCTTTACAGGAAGAGATCCTAATATAAGTACACATTAGGTAATTGCTACTTATGCAATTGCCCAACATATCAGCACCTGATAGAGTATAATAGTCGGGGACCTTTAGCGTAACCTCAGCAGCGACATGACAACAATGAGAGGTGTGAGCAGCATAATGCTCAGCAGGAGATCATCAGTCTTCAGGTACAGGGCGGCCGGCGGACATATTGTGATGTCAGTGGGTGTTACTGTGAATACACACAGCGCAGGTGTGTGCGGGTATAGGTCAGGCAGGGTACATAACAGGGGGCAAATACATTTGTCAATGTGCTGAAAAACAATAGGGGGCGTGCACTTCTAGGGGTTCCTGCAGCAGGACGCCTCACAGTCAGCTGTACTCTGCTCACACCAATATGGGAATGTAGCATGGTGTGGGTTTAAAGGGTTAATTAATAGAACACCAGTATGGACAGTGCTGGGGACTGCAGCGGTGAACAATACTGGTTATCACCCTAATAAGTGATGATCACTGCACCAGCAGAATAGTGAGTGCAGCTCTGGAGTATAATACAGGATGTAACTCGGGATCAGTACAGGATAAGTAATGTAAGTACACAGTGACTGCACCAGCAGAATAGTGAGTGCAGCTCTGGGGTATAATACAGAATGTAACTCAGGATCAGTACAGGATAAGTAATGTAATGTATGTACACAGTGACTGCACCAGCAGAATAGTGAGTGCAGCTCTGGAGTATAATACAGGATGTAACTCAGGATCAGTCCAGGATAAGTAATGTATGTACACAGTGACTGCACCAGCAGAATAGTGAGTGCAGCTCTGGAGTATAATACAGGATGTAACTCAGGATCAGTCCAGGATAAGTAATGTATGTACACAGTGACTGCACCAGCAGAATAGTGAGTGCAGCTCTGGAGTATAATACAGGATGTAACTCAGGATCAGCACAGGATAAGTAATGTATGTACACAGTGACTGCACCAGCAGAATATTGAGTACAGCTCTGCAGTATAATACAAGATGTAACTCGTGATCAGTACAGGATAAGTAATGTAATGTATGTACATAGTGATTTCACCAGCAGAATAGTGAGTGCAGCTCTGGAGTATAATACAGGATGTAACTCAGGATCAGTACAGGATAAGTAATGTATGTACACAGTGACTGCACCAGCAGAATAGTGAGTGCAGCTCTGGAGTATAATACAGGATGTAACTCAGGATCAGTACAGGGTAAGTAATGTATGTACACAGTGACTCCACCAGCAGAATAGTGAGTGCAGCTCTGGAGTATAATACAGGATGTAATTCAGGATCAGTACAGGATAAGTAATGTATGTACACAGTGACTGCACCAGCAGAATAGTGAGTGCAGCTCTGGAGTATAATACAGGATGTAACTCAGGATAAGTAATGTAATGTATGTACACAGTGACTCCACCAGCAGAATAGTGAGTGCAGCTCTGGAGTATAATACAGGATGTAACTCAGGATCAGTACAGGAGAAGTAATGTATGTACACAGTGACTGCACCAGCAGAATAGTGAGTACAGCTCTGGGGTATATACAGGATGTAGCTCAGGATCAGTACAGGATAAGTAATGTAATGTATGTACACAGTGACTCCACCAGCAGAATAGTGAGTGCAGCTCTGGAGTATAATGCAGGATGTAACTCAGGATCAGTACAGGATAAGTAATGTAATATATGTACACAGTGACTGCACCAGCAGAATAGTGAGTGCAGCTCTGGAGTATAATACAGGATGTTACTCAGGATCAGTACAGGATAAATACTATGTACACAGTGACTGCACCAGCAGAATAGTGAGTGCAGCTCTGGAGTATAATACAGGATGTAACTCAGGATCAGTACTGGATAAGTAATGTAATATATGTACACAGTGATTCCACCAGCAGAATAGTGAGTGCAGCTCTGGAGTATAATACAGGATGTAACTCAGGATCAGTACTGGATAAGTAATGTAATATATGTACACAGTGACTTCACCAGCAGAATAGTGAGTGCAGCTCTGGAGTATAATACAGGATGTAACTTAGTGCTTATATATAGCAATCGCCTGATCCGGCCATTTCAATTACATAGCATACACTGGAATTTGGAGAGGGGTTTAATAGAAAACATCAAAATAGACCCCTTAGTACTAGTTCATTCACTATGCTATCCTGGAGCTGGAGGATAGTGGAGGAGGGATGCATCCTGATGTGACTGTTTGGGTATTTGCAGTGTATTTACTGGAATTCCTCATCAGCAAAATGCTAGAAATTACAAGTCAGATTTTTCTGAGACGCGTTTCAGCAGTAGGAGGTTGCTAGGTTGCTCACTTCTCTTGTAGGGTGAGTTCACATTTCCCATTGGGAATGGAATCAGCTGGAGTCGGGCCTCTCCGCTGCAGAGCGTTGGTTGTGAGCCCACATGATGCCCCGTGCCCGATACGTGTAATGGGTGTATGGCGGTTCTATTTCTGGTGCACGGTCTCTTCATGTAGTTTTGTGTTTATGGAGCGGATGCCAGCTGCCGGGGAATCCCCTGTGTATCCCGTCCGTGGACAGCGAACGGATAATTCTCTGCAGTACAAACATCCCTGCCTTGTGCGGAGCAATCACCTGTCACTAAAACTGGTTCTCCATAATACCAGGGCTGGAAACGCGCCAGTGGTCAGGCTCTCATCCTGTTACTGGAAGATGGGCCATCCCTCAGGCTCTACGTGTGACTGTGTATAGGTCCTTCAGCCAGGCTATGCTTGGTGGCGGTTATGCGGCAGAGGAGGAAATGGCGCTAAATATGCAATAAATCAAATATCTGATGGCGCCGAGCGAATTTGTGCTGCAATGTTTTTTACACCTTACTGGGCCTAGTTGATCGAAACATATAGTACATGAGAATCTCTTCCTAACAAAGCTAGCCCCATATCTCACATGGCTCTAGAGATCTCCTCATTCATTGCTGCAATTGTTCTGCTCCTTTCTCAAGGGGCGTGTCCTTTCTGCTGTAGCCCTTTCCCTGTAACTACCACAGCTTCTAACAGACAGCGACAGTTGAAGATTTAAACTGAACATGTGCGACCACCTCAGTGAGGTGGACAAGAAATACAGAAAAGAACAAACAGCAGGTGGCGCTATACAGATACTTTGTATTGAATAGCTCAGCGGCTATACTAGATTTTTAATTACCGTACATGTAATTGCAAAAGTATTCAGATCCAGCATGGTTTAAAAAATGTTGAATATTTTTTGTGTGACAACCCCTTTAATTAATAATATTTAACAATAAGAAAGTCTTACGTGTCTTGAAAAAATAGTTAAAAAATATGCCAAGTAAACGAAGAAAAAAAGACAATAAAAAATAAATAAATAAATAAATAAAAATCCATTCCAAAAGGTGACATTTTTGTCTTGTCCTCAAGGTCCTGGTCCTGAAAGGGAATTTCTTAGGTTATAAAGCTGATAAGATAAAAAATTGTAGGTCAGATAATGGGAAAAAACAAAATATTTGCCATTTTTTAAGTTTCATTTTAACATCATTTTTTGCTCATTCATTTTTATCCCCCGTCCCCCAAAATGAATCCTCTAATTCTCCCATTCGTACCGGCGCTATAAACCATGTTATATATGACGTTGCTGTAGTGGTGAGAAGGAAGACTCTTCTTTAGGCCTCATGCACACGGCCGTTGGTGTTTTGCGCACCGCAAACCCGCGGATCCGCAAAACACGTAAGCTGCTCCGCGTTCCGTTTCGCAATTCGCGCAACGGAACGCGGCCCATTATAGAAATGCCTATTCTTGTCCGCAAAGCGGACAAGAATAGGACATGCGCTATTTTTTTTGCGGGGGCACGGAACAGAGCAACGGATGCGGACAGCACACGGAGTGCTGTCCGCATCTTTTGCGGCCCCTCATTGAAGTGAATGGGTCCGCGCCCGAGCCGCAAAATATGTGGCTCGGACGCGGACCACAACAACGACCGTGTGCATGAGGCCTTAGTTTTACATGGATTTCCCTCCCTTAGCTTTAGGCACAGCCTCTGGACATTGGGGGATAGTCATCCACATGCAAACATTTTTCAGAGAAGGTGCTAAAAAAAAAAAAAAAACAGGTGAAAAAAGAGGTAAAAATTGCTGTCCAGGGAGGTAATTATTGTATCTTTGGGGTAATGTACATTCTAGAACAGGCATGCTCAACCTGCGGCCCTCCAGCTGTTGCGAAACTACAACTCCCATCATTCCCTGACAGCCTACAGCTATCATCTTACAGAATGGCATCGTGGGAGTTGTAGTTTTGCAACAGCTGGAGGGCCGCAGATTGAGCATGCCTGTTCTAGAACATTATATATAAATGCCCAAGCACCTGATGTCCATGTTAAACGCGTTTAGGTCGTGTAGGATTTCTAAAATTACACGTGTGGGTTGGGACAGGTGTGCTCTTTTTTAGGGGATTTTGTAGGTTTTCATACCTTTTTATCATTTTTTTTAAAACTTTTTTTATTGTATTATATGACTTGCACAATGAATTAAAAAAGATAGTAAATAAATTCAAAAAATTCCCATCCATTTTTGAATTTTCCTTGTAATATAAATTTTATGGTGTAAAAAAAAATAATAATAAAAAATATATAAAAACTATTTAAAAAATGTGGCTGCCGTATGTTTTCCCAAACCGTACCATAAGTACTCAGCTTCTAACATGACGCAGACGTCCCATAAGAGGTTAAATTCTGGAGAGGGAAGTGACTGTCGGAGGCCTCGCTCACATTTCTGACATGGTTCTACAAGCCTGTTCTTGCGTCTGACATCAGGACTTGTTTACGGTACAGGTTGTAAGTCTTGGGCAGGTATATGCAAATGGATTCCTTTCATCGACGTGAATGACGGCGGTGAACTCGCCAAGCGGCAGACTTTTTCATGATCTCTTCGTCAGTCTAGAGAATCTCGTCAAAGGCATTTACATTTTTCTCTTCTCTTCTCATTTACAGCTGATTTGTTTATGGAGGTCTGGGCAGCTGCCCAGCCGAGTCGTCATCTCATCAACTTTTCAAACAATGTTGTGGACGAGAAGACATCTTTGGGACCTGTCTGCCTGAGCCGGTGGTGCCCAGCACACCCCGTGTCCACCGCTCCGCTGCTCACAGGACTATGGCTGTGTATTGCTATGCCTTGAATAGCTTGGTCATGATGAATAACAACAGTGTGACGAAGACGAGCCAGAGACCGGTGTTGCCCGTGCCAGAAAGACGTAGCACCTATTGTCCACTGTTGGTCCGATCTCCACTGCCTCTCCATAGCCCCGGAGCCACCAGTCCCGGTAGCTCTCCAAGGAACAACAACACAACCTCCTTTGTCTTTCCCGAGTCGGGAGAACGATCCACCTCAAGAAGTCGTAGTCCTAGTTTTAACGGCAAAGAGGACCATTCTCCGAGGTTGTCAAGAGTCCGAAGGTGCCCCTCGCCTTTACGACTTCACGGCGGGAATGTGGGGGAAGCGGTCTCTGTGATAGATTCGCGATCGGGGTCTTTGTTGGGGTTTGGGCACGGCAATGGGCCAGGAATGGGACTTGTGGAATCCGAAGAGAAGAGACGTCTTACTCAGATACAACGGGAGCTCCAAAATGTTCAGGTTAACCAGGTTGTGGGGCTCTTCGAAGCACATATTCAAGCCCAGAACCGCCCAGTTTCTCCAGCCCTTAGGAGCCCTCGTCTAAGTAGCAGGTCCCCGTCACCTCTAAGATTTGGTAAGCGGGAGGATAGTATGTTTAGTTTTAGTCATGATAGAGGACCTAAATCATCTTCCTCCAGTTTGGAAGGAACATCAACCCCTACATCACCAATATCACCATCAGGTGTCCCCATAATGGCTCCAGGAACTCCATCAGTATCACCATCAGTGGTTCCAGTACCACCATCAGTGGTCCCCTCTAGTGAAAAAGACACATCTAGAACTTACAATATAACCAAATCTGAGCAAAACCTTGACAACTCCCTGGAAAATTCAAGCAAGTCTATCCCCCCTAAGATAGTATCTCCAGGACCTATCCCAGCGGTCATAGTCACTGACCATGGGGAAGACGGTGACGGTCAAGAGGACTGTAATAGCCTAAGCATCAATCCTGCTAATCTACCTAGGAAATTATCTTCATCTTCAGCTTCATCTACTGGCTTCTCTTCATCTTGGGATGACTCAGAGGACGACATATCCAGCGATCCCGAGAAATCCCCCGAACACAGCACCCCGTTTCTACAAACCATCGAGCAAAAGCCAAGAGTGGTGAGTGTTCCTCATCTATGTCGCTTTCTGTTCAGGCTGATGGTACAGATGTAGCAGAGCTGAACAGGAGCTGCATTATGTTCTTAGTCATGCTATATTGTTTTACATTGCGTCTCGACCAAATTGCCGACATTTTTTTCCTGTGTTTTTATTTGTTGTTGGTTTTACGTTGTTGTTGCAACCATCAGATGATTATGGTATGGATTACGTAGCCATATGTCTAATGCCATAAGAAATGCATTCACCCTTCAAGACTTGCCTATACCATAACCACCTGCATTCATAATGCATTTATTGAGGGGTGGAATACTTTTTATGTGCATGTTAAACTGTATCAGTAAATCAGTATCAGTTTGCAAAAATATTCAACCCCACAAAAAAATAGTTCTTTGAATGTCCATCAGATTCCTTAGGCTTTTGGTCTTCATTTTCACTTCTTGAAAAAAGACCAATGGTCAGGTTTTCGTTGTTGTTGTTTTTTTAATTTCTTTTTTTTGTTTTTTTTTATTTTACAAGTAAAGGTCATTTGTGAACCATCTGGTAGGTCAATTTCTTGAACTTGGAGGTTCCCAACCCAGGGGTTGAATACTTACGCAAACAGCATTTTATAATTTCATTTTTTTTTCTGTGCTGTCAGACTGACGAGGGAGGAAAAAAAGGGGGGGTTGAATACATTTGCAATGCCCCTTATATACTATTTTGTGTTTGGATGCAGATTTTCTTGTGCTGTTCTCTTATCAGGAGATTTGAAATACCTCGTGGATGTTACCTTTGTACTTCTGCTTTTTGTATCAGTCCTTTCACTCTTCTGTGGACGGAAGGAGCCTATGGCTTTGTTCATCCTGAGCTATCTGGTTCACGATTAAAATGCTAGAATTTTAGAAAAAGGCCATCCGCATTCAGGGTCTGTGGAAAGCTGGATGACAAGCCTTATGTCACCGTGTCAATCAGATTTTGGGCATTTTTTTTTTATGCATTTGAATCAGAGGAGATACGACCTAAAATTTTGCACCCAGCCCTTGCAGCAATTCCACCACACCCTGCTTCAGCTACGTAACCTGCACATAGGGCCCAAGACCTTCCCCAAGAAAACAGAACCTTCCTACAGAGACTTTTTTTTTCTTGCAGAAGTTTGAATTAAGTTGTGAAATGATAAGCTGTGAGCATAGGTCACTGGCGGTACTATGCGGTGACTATAGTGCAGTATGTGGCACAAATGGGTCATATCATCTGAATGACGGTTTTTATGTCTTGGGGCCCTCTCAATGGATACAACTGCCCATTGACCAACCAAATGTCTTTGGCTGAATTTGGAGGGGGGTTGCAGAAAACGGATAGCCACACGTCTTGACCTTGTTTGTTATTTCGGTACAGTATGGGGTATGGTTTGTGCACTGTACAGTTCTGCTATTTGTTATTGGGGCACAGTATAGTATGGCCATGTTATTTCTGCACACTATATGGTTGTATTATTGGAGCATGGCGTATAGTTTAGACACTGTAAAGTTCAGGTGCTTGGTTATGTAATCTGTAATGGCTGTTTTATATGGGCCCTGTATGGCGGTGTTACTTGGACACAGTATGGTGCAGGGGTGCACCTAGCCTTTCTGCTGCCTGAGGCGAAAACTGAAATGGCGCCCCTCTCTCCCCAATGCCAATTTCTTAACCTAACCCCTTCAGCCGATGGCCCTTCCACTGCCCCTCTCTTGCCTCTCCTGGCTTCATTGGTGGTGCACCCCTGGTATGGTGTAAATGTATCCCTGTAGGTTCTGTTTTTTGGACATTTTATGGTTTTTGTGCACAGTCTGGTGTATTATTTAGGCACTTTATAAGGCTACTTTCACAATAGTGGCAGCCTTCTCCGACAGGCTGTTCACCCACCGTGCTGCCCCTAGTTCACACGTGCCGCCAGAAGTCCTCTCCGGCCCCATTCACTATAATGGGGGCGAGCTGGAGGTGCGGCCGCAGCAGGGCAAACTTTATAGTGAATGGGGCCAGAGTGGACTCCCGGCGGCACGCGTGCACTAGCGGCAGCATGGATCCGACAGGCTGTTTACCCACCGGATGCCGCTAATGTGAAAGTAGCCTTATTCTGGTATTTGTGCAGTTTATGACTGTGTTACGGTATTTGGACGCAGTATGGCATGTGTTGTTTGGGCACGGTATGGTATACGGCTTATGCACTGGTATTTGGGCATTATATGCCTGCATTATTGGGACACACAATGGTATGGCCTTGTTATATATGCACAGTATGGTTGTATTATTGGAGCATGGCATGGCGTAAAGTTATATGGGCCCTGTATGGCGGGTGGTGTTATTTAGACACAGTACGGTATAAATCTGCAGTAAGTATAAGTATAATATTTGGACATTTTATGGCTTTGTTATATGGTCACAGTATAGCTGTGTTATTGGTGCGCAGTGTGGTGTTTTACTTAGGCACGTTATATTTCTGGTATTTGGGCAGTTTGTGGCTGTGTTGTATGGACGCATTATGGCGTATGGTTTATGCCCTGTAACTTTCTGTTACTTGGAGTTTGTATGGCTGTGTTGTTTGGGCAAAGTACAACGTTGTTATTGAGGCTCGGTATGGTGTGTAGTTTATGTGCCGTACAGTTCTGGTATAGTATGGCCGTGTTATATGGTAACTGCATGGCCGGTGTTGTTTGGGCAGAGTATAGTGCATGCACTGGAACGTTCTTGTATTGTAGGATTGTTTATGCTCAACATGGCCGTGTTACTAGCACTGTATAGCATAATTATATGTGCCATAAGTTCTCGTATTTGGGTATTGTATGGCTTTGTTACATGGACATAATATGGCGGTGCTAGATGGGCACAATATGGCAGTATTATTAGATTTTTGCTATATCCAGACACATCTCCGTAGCTGTCATCCATCCTTGTCGTATACTCACGTAATGCCTTAGGGCTCATTCACATGAACGTAATTTTTGTCCGCATCTGATCTGCATTTTTTGCGGGTCGGATGCGAACACATTCACTTTAATGGGGCCGAGCACACCATGTGCCATCTGCATCCGCAAAAATATAGAACATGTCCTATTATTGTCCGCATTACAGAGAAGGATAGGACTGTTCTATTATAGGCCGGAGGTTCCGTTCCACAAAATGCAGAACGCACGCGGCCCGTATCCGTGTTTTGTGGATTCGCAATTTGCAGACCGCAAAACAGGCAAGGATTAAAGAAAACAATACACCTTTAGGGGTCTGCTGGAATCAGGATTAAAGTTTCAGCATGCTCCCCTAGACATTTGGGGGGGGGGGTGGAATTGATCCATAGATATCAATGGAGAATGACCAAGCATGCTCGACCACCTCTCCTCTGAGAAGTGATGCCAGGGGAGACCCCCGGTTCCCAGGTACGGGACCCCCGACCGATCATTTTTCTTTGACATGTCTGATAGTATTTCAGAGGAGGACGACTTTAAGGTGGCAGTGGCACGGTCGCGACATACCGCACTGTAACCTAAATACTTGCGATGGGCCGAGCAGTGTTATCCGCTGTGCGGATGTCAGGAATAGTGGGATCTGCGCTGACAACTTCCAGGGTCCTCAGGGCATCTGCAAACATTGTCAGCTTGATATAAATCACACGTGGAGATGGATGGCGGCCTCTACGTGTCCTGGTTTACATCTCGGAGGAAAATCTGCGGGTGGAGACTCCCATAGAAGAAATGGGACCTTTTATTAAGCCAAAAAACTGTCACAAAAGCTAATTGATACCCTGACCCCTAATGTGTGTCAGAAGAGCTTACAATCTAAATTTTCTCAAGCTATACATACGCGCAGCCTGGGGTGGTCGATCTGCTGGTATGTGCCCTGAGGATACAGGAGCTATCACGGAAAACATGTTTTCCTGGTCGGGGACCCAACACATGGCTCCAGTTATCGCTATAAAAATATCAGCACTTAAAGGGATTTTGACCTGTGCCCGAGAGAAGACCCCCTTCGGATTTCCGGAAAGAAACGGCTGCAAAACTCTAGGTAACCAAGGCCTAGCCCAAGGGTCCTGCGGCCTGTGCAGTTGTGGAAGGGGGCGTCACCTGTGTCTTGGGTACCCCAGGATTGCAACTGCCAGGAATCTTAATAATAACCATATAGCAGTATTATATGCGCATACATAGCACTGAATACTTTTTGCACGGAGCTGTTATTTGGTTATTGTATGTTGGTATTATTTAAGCACTCTGTGGCGGTATTTACATTGTGTGGCACTGATACAGCGTTATTTTACAGTCTATGGTGGGGATAGCACTATATAGCGGTATATTAAAGTGCTACTTGCCCAATATACAATATGTTATTAGATTGATGTATGGAGCTGTTAGTTGGCCATTATATGTTGGCATTATTTAAGCACTCTGTGGCGGTATTTACATTGTGTGGCACTGATTCGGTGTTATTTTGCAGTCTATGGTGGGGATGGCACTATATAGCGGTTTATTAAAGTGCTATTTGGCCAATATATAGCATGGTATTAGATGAGTGTATGTATGGTGCTGTTATTTGGTCACTATACGTTGGTTTTAATTTGAGCACTCTGTGGCGGTATTTACATTGTGTGGCACTGATTACATTTTGCAGTCTATGGAGGAGGTTGCACTATATAGCATCATATTAAAGTGGTGCTATTTGCCCAATGTATAGTGTATAGCAGTTACATGACTGTATATATGGAGCTGTTATTTGGTCACTGTATATTTGCATTATTTGAGCGCTCTATGGCGGTATATACATGTATATAGTATATTGTGCAGTCTATGCTGAGGGCAGCATTAATATAACATTGTATTGAAGTACTATTTTCACAATTTATAGTATGATATTAGATTACTGTATGTATAAAGCTGTTTTTGGTCATTGTATGTTGGTAATGTTTGAGCACTCTATGGCGGAATGGAATTTAAAACCGTGTGGCACTGATACAGTGTTTGGTGTGGACGACACTATATAGCACTGTATGAAAGTGCTATTTGTCCTATGTATGGCATGTTATTAGATGAGTGTATGTGTGGAGCTGTGATTTGGTGACCGTATGTTGGCATTATTTAAGTGCTGTATGGCGGTACTTACATTGTGCAACACGGATACAGTATTTTATGCCGTCTATATAACATTGTATTGAAGTGGTATTTGCCCATTACATAGCACGTTATCAGATTACTGTATGTTTTTGGTGGCTGTATGTCAGTATTATTTGAGCATTATATGGTGGTATTTAGGTGGCACTGCTACTTAGGCACTTTACAGTACATTTTGTGGGACAATGCATTGGACAATATATTGCACTGTTATTTGGTCACCATCTTATATGGCGCTGTTATTTAGCCACTATATGGTAGAGTTATTTGTGCACTGTATGGTGGCACACAACAAGGCCAGTCTTCCGGAAACTAGGCATTCAGCCCGGTGACTGCTCAGCTAGCAGGGCATGCTGAATCATGTAGTGCCGCCAGGTCCGGAGAGCAGCTGGCCTATTATACCAGCTGTCAGTCATCTGCAGGGATCCAGGGACTGTGGTGCAGAATAAAATCCTATCCATGGGACGGGGGTGCCGGAGGCGGCTGCGGTGATGGCAGAATTCGCTTTTTATGGAACACGTATCGAGCAGTGGGATAAAAATAGCACAAAAGCAGCGGGATGAAATCCAGAAAAAACAGAATAGCTATTTCTGCTGATCCTCTATACGTCTGTCTATAGCTGCTGCCCGGCCAAAGAAAATATACTTCAATGCATATTAAACCCTGGAATGCGGCTGTAATCCGGCGAGCGACGTGTGTCACAGGAAACGGGGGCTTGGTAGGAAGCTACTCTTTGTTATGTGTGATTTATGGCCGATATGTGCTCTGCGATTTCCAGGATGCCGCCATATTGTTACACATTCCAATCCGTTCTATCTGCTCCCTGGAAAGCTGGGTGACAAGTTCCAATATGGTCACCATTGCATCTCAACCTGGTGCTCAACTGACCTGTGACAGAAGATGACGTTTTTGAAGAATTCAGATTCATGATGAGGATAATTTGTAAAAAAAAATTTAAATTAAAGGGCATCTGTCAGCAGTTTTGTCCCTGTGACACCAGCTGACCTGTTACATGTGCGCTTGGCAGCTGAAAACATCTGTGTTGGTTCCATGTTCCCATGTGTCCGCATTGCTGAGAAAAATGATGTTTTAATATATGCAAATGAGCCTCTAGGAGCAACGGGGGCGTTGCCGTTACACTTAGAGAGTCTCTGCAGCTGCCACGCCCTCTACACTTTGATTGACAGGGCCAGGCAGCGTAAATGTGATCAATCTAATGGTCCTGTCAATCAAAGCGCAGTGGGCGTGGCAGCTGCAGAGGCCTTCTAGGTGTAACGGTAACGCCTCCGTTGCTCCTAGAGGCTTATTTGCATATATTAAAACATCATTTTTCTCAGCAACGCGGACACATAGGAACATGGGACCAACACAGACGTCTTCAGCTGCCAAGCGCACATGTAACAGGTCAGCCAGTGTCATAGGGACAAATCTGCTGACAGATCTCCCTCTAAAAAATCTGGCAAACAGGAGAATGGGCAGCGCTGGTGCAGAAACCCCGATAATATAGTATTGAGTCACTTGTCAGGAATAGTGGGATCTGCGCTGACAACTTCCAGGGTCCTCAGGGCATCTGCAAACATTGTCAGCTTGATATAAATCACACGTGGAGATGGATGGCGGCCTCTACGTGTCCTGGTTTACATCTCGGAGGAAAATCTGCGGGTGGAGACTCCCATAGAAGAAATGGGACCTTTTATTAAGCCAAAAAACTGTCGCAAAAGCTAATTGATACCCTGACCCCTAATGTGTGTCAGAAGAGCTTACAATCTAATTTTCTCAAGCTATACATACGCGCAGCCTGGGGTGGTCGATCTGCTGGTATGTGCCCTGAGGATACAGGAGCTATCACGGAAAACATGTTTTCCTGGTCGGGGACCCAACACATGGCTCCAGTTATCGCTATAAAAATATCAGCACTTAAAGGGATTTTGACCTGTGCCCGAGAGAAGACCCCCTTCGGATTTCCGGAAAGAAACGGCTGCAAAACTCTGTGTAACCAAGGCCTAGCCCAAGGGTCCTGCGGCCTGTGCAGTTGTGGAAGGGGGCGTCACCTGTGTCTTGGGTACCCCAGGATTGCCAGGAATCTTAATAATAACCATATAGCAGTATTATATGCGCATACATAGCACTGAATACTTTTTGCACGGAGCTGTTATTTGGTTATTGTATGACGGTCTTATTTAAGCACTCTGTGGCGGTATTTACATTGTGTGGCACTAATACAGCGTTATTTTACAGTCTATGGTGGGAATGGCACTATATAGCGGTGTATTAAAGTGCTACTTGCCCAATATACAATTTGTAAAATTGCATATATTAAAACATCATTTTTCTCAGCAACGCGGACACATAGGAACATGGGACCAACACAGATGTGTTCAGCTGCCGAGCGCACATGTAACAGGTCAGCCAGTGTCATAGGGACAAATCTGCTGACAGATCTTCCTCTAAAAAATCTGGCAAACAGGAGAATGGGCAGCGCTGGTGCAGAAACCCCGATAATATAGTATTGAGTCGCTTTACTCATCTTGTAGTAGGATTAAGTGTCCTGAAAATCCACATATGTTGTTTTACTCCTCTAGTCACCTCCAAAGCTGCATTCAGAATTCAGCATGACTGATATACCTGCCAAGAGGTCTGTTTTTTATGAATCTGCCACTTAAAATAAAAGGCAATGGAATCGCATAAATCTGGATGAAGTTTTTCTACTGATTGTGTCCTGAAGATCCCTAACATTGTAACCCTCAGTTCACACTTGAGCGTAAAACGCTCAACAGGAAAAAACTCATGTTTCCCTATGGGCATGGTTCTCACCTGAGCGTTTTACAGCGCGTTTGAACGCACTGTAAAACGCCCTACGCTCAAAGAAGTTATTGAGCTTCTTTGGGGCGTTTTGACGCGCGTTTGCACCCATAGACTTCAATGGGAACGCGAATAAAACGCGCATTTAACGCGCGTTAAGTGTAGATATGCCTTTTTTAATTGGTCTCCAGAGTCATGAACGCGCGTAAAACGCGCACTATTGCCAAAAACGCGCACTAAAACGTGCGACAAAAACGCGCGGAAAATGCGCGTCTCGGAAACGTTTAGGTCTGAACCCAGCGTTATACTTCTCTGGTCACATCTAAAGCTACATTCAGAACTCGGCATCTCTGTAATACCTGCCGAGAGGCCTATTTCTTTATGAATCTACTAATTATTGGCCACTGGATTAGCTTTGGCCAGTTATTGGGTCCTGACTACGGATGAGCGAATCGACTTCGGATGTTTCATCAGAAGTCGATTCGCTCTTCCCTAGTCCTGACAATCCACATGCGTTGTTTTACTTCTCTAGTCACATCCAAAGCTGCATTCAGAATCCTGCCAAGAGGCCTAATTTTATGGAAATTTTAAGGAAAATTCTATTTTTTAATAATGTAGTGGGTTTAAATGTGTTTAGATAGATTTTGATAAGATTTTGCTAACTGAAAACGCAAATACGTTCTTGTAAGTCTCCAGTCACATCCAGAGCTGAAATACTGAATTTTTATGAAAATACTCATTTTCACCATGCAGTGGGTTTACAGCAGATAGATCTGGATAGGGTTTTAACGGTGTCCTTAAAATCCAAATACTTCCTTCTATGGCCTCATGCACACGACCGTTGTGTGTTTTGCGGTCCGCAAATTGCGGATCCGCAAAACACGGATGGCGTCCGTGTGCGTTCTGCAATTTGCGGAATGGCACGGATAGCCATTAATATAACTGCCTATTCTTGTCCGCAGAACGGACAAGAATAGGACATGTATTTTTTTGGCAGGACTACGGCACGGAGCAATGGAAGCGGACAGCACACGGAGTGCTGTCTGCATCTTTTGCGGCCCTATTGAAGTGAATAGGTCCACTTTTGCGGCTGAGATGCGGACACAAACGACGTTCATGTGCATGAGGCCTATGTCTCAAGTCACCTCCAGAGCTGCATCTAGAATTCATTGTCTGAAATACTACCTGTTAGGCTTAGACAGATATTGTATACTCTAGTGACATCTAAAGCTGCATCTAAAAAGAGAGACGGCATCATTTATCAAAGCTGTCAAAAAAAGCAACCAATCAGAGCTCAGCTTTCATTTCTTAAGCTACTCTGGTAAAATAAAAGCTGTGCTGTGATTGGTTGCCATGGGCAACAAAGGCACTTTTCTTTTTAAACACTGAAGGAAAAGACACACCCACTCCAGGAGAGGTTTGAATCCAGTATCTTGCTGCAAAGCATCATGGTACCTTATTTTGGCACCTCGAAAATGGCATTTAGTGAAAAGTTTCTCTTAAATGTACCCTTTAAATCCTAAGGCTGCACATAATCATGGATTCTGATTAGGCCTGTGTATAAAAGTATGCTTGGTGGAGAGGTACTTTAAGAGCTTATGCACACGACCGTATGTATTTTGCGGTCCGCAAAACACGGATCCGCAAAACATACCGATGACGTCCGTGTGCATTCCGTATTTTGCGGAACGCAACAGCTGGCCCCTAATAGAACAGTCCTATCCTTGTCTGTAATGCGGACAATAATAGAACATGTTCTATTTTTTTTGCAGAAAGGAAATACGGACATACGGAAACAGAATGCACACGGAGTAATTTCATGGACACGGAAAGAAAATACGTTCATGTGCATGAGCCCTAAAGGGGTTTTTCCATTTCAGACAATGGGGGCATATTGCTAGGATATGTCCCATTGTCCGATAGGTGCGGGTCCTATCTTGTAAACCCATCCAGGAAAGTCTCGGAGGGCGCACCAGGCATGCGCGGCTGCCCTCTATTCCATTTCTATGGGTCAGCCGAAAATAGCTAAGCTCTCAGCTATTTCTGCCGGCCCCATAGAAATGAATGGGAGTGGTGGCCGCGCAAGCGCAGTGTGCCCCCGTTCACTTCTATGGGGATTCAGAAAATAGTCATACTCACTGCTCGGCTATTTTCGGGGCCAATAAGAAGGCTTGGTGGTGGCCGGACCCAGCACTGCCTGCTACCACTTTGCGGCCTCTTATTAGTTGTTTTCCTACCACTGGGGCCCACACAATGGGGGCATATCCTACCAATATTCAATTGGGGCATATCCTAGCGATATTCAATGGGGGCATATCCTACCAATATTCAATGGGGGCATATCCTAGCTTTATTCAATGGGGGCATATCCTACCAATATTCAATGGGGGCATATCCTGGTGATATTCAATGGGGGCATATACTACCAATATTCAATGGGGGCATATCTTGGCTATATTCAATTGGGCAAATCCTAGCTTTATTCAATGGGGGCATATCCTACCAATATTCAATGGGGGCATATCCTAGCTTTATTCAACGGGGGTCTATCCTGGTGAAATTCAATGGGGGCATATCCTAGCGATATGCAATGGGGGCATATCCTACCAATATTCAATAGGGGCATATCCTAGCTTTATTCAATGGGGGCATATCCTACCAATATTCAATGGGGGCATATCCTACCAATATTCAATAGGGGCATATCCTAGCTTTATTCAATGGGGGCATATCCTGGTTAAATTCAATGGGGGCATATCCCAGCGATATGCAATGGGGGCATATCCCAGCGATATGCAATGGGGGCATATCCTATTAATATTCAATGGGGGCATATCCTGGCGATACTAAATGGGGGCATATCCTAGCCCCCATTGTCTGAGATGGGAATACCCCTTTAAATCAAATTCTGGAGGGTACGTTCTCCGGATTGTAGTCAGAATTGGTGTTTCCTTTCATGGAGATATCAGTGGAGGTTCCTGGCGTCCGTCCAGTTACAGTCTTCACCACATCCGTCCCCGATTATTGGACGCAGCAGCCGGAGCGCCTGGTTTTCCACATCGGACCTTTGATGACAGTACAAGATATGCCTGTAGTATTACGGTACTTTCCGGCTCTGCAAACCTTATCCCAGCAAGGTTAATAACTGTACTGGTGGAACTGGGAAATAGTTTCCAGCCAATTTTTGGATTACAATCTAGGATGGAGAACAATTGGGGGAGGAATAAATCACCTCACGTAACGGGCGGCTCCCCTACCAGGGTTTCTAAATTTTCCATCCTGAGTAGCCATATTATTCGAGGGTTTATTTACGGGTTATTTTTTTGCATTGACTTTAGCCGTACTCTGTCACGATATTGTGCCGCCACACAGCGCCGTATTACGGTATTCTTAGAGTGGAATGGTTAGGAGGTGGAAGCTTTCAGATGGCAAGGAGTACAAGTGCAGGATATGACTACTTAGGCTTTGTTTGTAGTCTGTTACCATGGAGACACATAGGCCTGCCTGGAAGCTGTAGACACCAAACGGTAACGGATTTTTAGTGGATATTATTCGCAGCGTTGCTCCAATTTCCGTTCTTGAAAAGGTGGTTGCGCAGATGGAGATGCCATTTAATTTCAGAACCAACATCGCCCACTGTGAACCCCCCCAGGCCTGACCAGAGAGCCTGGAATGAATCTGACGCTGCCCTAAAGCGTATATACTGCTCAGTGAATGCAAATGACATGAAAGAGAAACATGGCCGCTGGAAGCCAGATTCTGCGCCGGACATTTGCATAGACAAATTTTCTTTCGGAATCCGAGATTACCAGGACAGGCTCATACCTGATGCATTAGAAGGCAAATGTGGTTTTGAGGGAGCAGGAACAAGGGGGTCTGGTCCAGCCAAACATTTTCTTACACCCTATTAGGGAATTAAGGGTTAATATAAGGAGGGGGCGTGTCCTCTGATTAAGATCCTTTCTTGGCCCAGAGTGGAGAACGGTTACAAAGAGCCTCTCTCGCTCTGGAGGACCTGTCCTGTCCTGCATTACATAGAGTCCCAGGGATGCTCAACCTGCGGCCCTCCAGCTTTTTTAAAACTACAACTCCCACCATGCCCTGCTGTAGGCTGATAACTGTAGGCTGTACGGGTATGTTGGGAGTTGTAGATTTGCAACATCTGGAGGGCCGCAGGTTGGGCATGCCTGACATAGACCACTCATTCATTTGAATAGGGATGGGGCAATACTTCATTTGCCCTGTGGTGGCACTGTAGGGAAATTGAACACTTCCTCTTACGCTGGGTTCAGACCTGAGCGTTTCTGAGACGCGCGTTTTCCGCGCATTTTTGTCGCACGTTTTTGTGCGCGTTTATGGCAATAGTTGTCCAATGACCAAATATCCCTGTCTATATGAAGTTTGGCCTTTCCAGCATGTTGCAAATTCATAAACGCGCGTTCGAACGCGCGTTTTCAGTGTCAAAAAAGCGCAAAATACAAGCGTTGCGCGTTCCTGTTGAAGTCTATGGGCCAAAACGCGCGACAAACGCCCCAAAAAAAGCTTAAGTACTTGTTTATGCGTCGGGCGTTTTTCAGCGCGTTCGAACGCGCTGTAAAACGCGAAAATGTGAAACAGTCCCATAGGGAAGCATTTGGTTTGCATCAGTTATGCGTTTTAAAGCGCGCTCTAACGCGCTGTAAAACGCGCAAGTGTGATCTGAGGGTTAGGTTTTCCCACCGATCAGAGCCGATCGCTGGAGGTTTCAGCAGGTGGACACTTGATCTTATTGTCAAGGGGTTGTCTAAAGCAGAGGACCCCTTTAAAAAGCCTCTTGTTTCAAATCCTTCAATCTCACAAACCTACAAAACCGCTTGTTAAAGAAGTCTTCTATGGACGGTCCCTTTTTGGTGAGAAGGGTCCTCCCTGCTTCGGGGACCTGCAAAGATCAGCTGTTATCAGTGGAGAAGCCTGGCAGCAACTGGGCGATTTTCCTGCAGTGCCCCCACAGGAGAACTGAAGCATTACACATGGACCATTTATTCAGGCATCAACATAGAAGAAGAGGGAGAATACCATGGCTTTATTTTTTCTTGTATTTTTGTATTATTTTTGGATTTATAATGATATAACTATAATTTTTTTAATTTAATTACATTTTTCAGATTTTTATTATAGTATCAAACCAGCGTCAAAGTATAGTATCAAAACAGTGTCATAGTATGACAATACGGACAGTCCCCAAACCTTTTTGTAAAGCCAGTTTGACCAGTAGAACCGGGATTTCTGAGCTCTGTGATGTGAATGGCGCAAAATAAGGGCTCGGTTGCTGTAGGAACTACGTCTGTGGAAAGGGTTAAGGGTGTCTGTGCCTGGCTGTATACACTGCCATGTTATGTCACACTGTAACACAGCCGCCCGTGTTTGGTGGGCAGGGCGTGGGCGAGGCACACTTAATCTGGAGTGGAAACTTCACGCTGCATGTGGTTACCAGCTCTGCAGAAAGTTTTTACACAGATGCAGTAAAACTCGGTGCACGGTGGGGATTGGCATGCGATGGGGGTCACTTAATTATTGATTGCATCTACTGTATGTATCAATATAGCACTCGGCTCATTATTAAAAAACAAAACAAAACTAAACATAGACTCAAAATGAGGAACCATGATCCTTTGCAACAGGGCAGAATATTCAAGCCCCTCCTAGTGAGGGTCAGAAATGGACCTGTTGTGCGGCATGTCAGTTGTTTTTGCGTTTTTTTTTTCAATGGCAGGGTGAAACCTGCAGGAAAACCACATCAAATCCGCAACAAAAAAACGCATAAAACAGCACAAAAACACACCAAAACGGCAATAAATAGTGTGGATTTATGTCCTTTTTCTTTGGCAAATTTCTGTTTGGACTCTATTCAATGGAAGGGTGAGGCCTGCAGAAAAACCACATTAAGGGCTCATGCACACGGCCGTTGCCTGGCCGTATCGCGGCCTGCATACAGCGGGTCCGCAATACACGGGCCCCGGCCGCGTGCACCCCGTGTGCACCCTGCATCAATCCGGGAAATACGGTGCGGTGCAGAACGAAGGCGCAGATCTGAAGCCCATGGAAGCACTACGGAGCGCTTCCGTGGGTGTTCTGTTCGTGCATGCACTACTTTTTGCGGTGCGGACCGTCGGATGCGGATCACGGACCCCATTCAAGTGAATGGGTCCGTGATCCGCATGCGGCTGCCCCACGGTCAGTGCCCATGCAAATTGCGGTCCGCAGCACAGGCCCGGCCATGTGCATAAGCCCTAAATCTACATAAAAAAAACATAAAAATAGCACAAAAACACACCAATGTTGGATGAAGGACCTGCCGTGATGTCACAGGATAACATGGGTCACATGGTCCACTCAAATGCTTCTATGATTGGACCATGTGACCCTGTGACGTCACCACAGGTCCTCAAGCATCCAAACTATCAAGAGAGAAGACGTTCTGGGGCTCTGCGCGTACAATGGGAGAAGGTAAGTTAACTCTTTATTATTTTTAACCCTTTAAAGCCCGGGGAACATTGCATTCTGTAATTAGAATGCGATTATTTTCCCTTATAACTATGTTATAAAGGAAAATAATTACACATACAGAATACTCATCCCGAAACCAGACTTCAGTGATGAAGTCTGACTTCGGGTCTGGGTACCAAGCATGCGGATTTTTTCACGCGCGTGCTCAACGCACTACAAACGTTAGCACACGCGCGGAAAAATCGCGGTGACGCTAGTGTGCAAGAGGCCAAAGGGGTTCTCCTTCTTTCTTCCTGCTCACTGCTGCTATGTGTATAGCAAGCAGGAAGAGAGAAGGGAGACGGCGCACGTGCGCTGCGCGTACCTTCCCGTCATACAGCTGATCGACGGGGGTGCTGGGTGTCGGAGCCCCGCCCATCTAATATTGATTTACCTTTCCTGAGAATAGGTCATCAATATTAAAAGCACAGACAACCCCTTTACACAGGGTTCAGACCTGAGCGTTTTTGCAAATAGGAAACGCGCGTCAAACGCGCGTTCGTGATTCTGGAGACCAATAGAAAAAGGCATATCTACACCTTAACGCGCGTTTTATGCGCGTTCCCATTGAAGTCTATGGGGGGAAAAGCGCGACAAACGCCCAAAAAAACGCTCCTGAACGAGCTTATGCGTTGGGCGTTTTACAGCGCGTTTTTACGCGCTGTAAAACGCTCAAGTGTGAACCACTCCCATAGGGATGCATTGGTTTTCATGTCTTGAGCGTTTTACAGCGCGTTTGAACGCGCTGTAAAACGCTCAGGTGTGAACCTAGGGTTAATGCCCAGCTTTCCAGCAGATCGATCACTGGGAATCCCAGCAGTCAGATGTTTTATTGAAGCATTGTCTATAGAGGACCCCTTTAACTATTCATATATTCTGGGCAATTATGGTAACTATTATGGAATTTTCCTTTAAATACCCATCCATCACCACTAAATATGTAAAAATGTCCCTGTTGCTAAGTTACAACACCCATGGTTTATCTATGCAGCCTGAGACAAAAATAGTTTATTTCATAGTGACAACCACTGTCTTTTTTTAAAACTGAGAGGTTGTCACAGCCGCGCCTCCTTTCCTGTCATCGTAAGCTGTAGCAAACAATAATAAAAACAGATCTAGTATTAGGTCTGTATCGGGGTTTCAGCTAGTGCAGTGATGGGCAAAGTGCGGCTCTCCAGCTGTTGCAGAACTACAACTCCCAGCATGCAAAGACTGTCTACAGCTAGCCTACTGCAGGGCATGGTGGGAGTTGTAGTTTTGCAACAGCTGGAGAGCCGCACTTTGCCCATCACTGAGCTACTGGATCAAAACCAGCATGTTCTATTCACTGACAGCGAATAAAGATATGAGGAATAAGCTTTAAAGGGGTTCTCCGATTTGGACAATCCCTACTTGTTAGAAAGGCTGTAATCTGTGGGCAAACCTGGCAGTAAGTGTTCAGTTTTACCTGCAGCGCCCCCACAGGGGGAATTCAGCATTACACAGTGTCCATTCAAATCCGTGGGTTGTCTGTGTGATGCAGGACAGGACGGGTCCTCCAGAGCGAGAGACCCTCTTTATAACCGCTCTTCACTCTAGTTTAGTGATGAAGACCCAGAGCCGCTTTATTAATAAAGGGTGTATGACAAACCCTTTAATTACATACATCTGGAACCCCTCTTTAAGCAAGCCCCTTAGACCATATTGAGAGTTGTAGTCCTCCAGCGGTGGCATGGTCACGGCTTTTCTAATGTAAACAACGCCCTGCACCATTGTAGAGGGCGACTACTCCTCATCTGGTGAGCAAACACTCGACAATGGCTGTCCATCCCGGTTGCTAACCAGATAAATATATAGAGATTTTACGCCACAGTTATCAGTTTTTCAGTGCTTAGGATGCAGCACTCTGACGCATTTCCAGCCGTTCCTAATAGGACGTATTGGAATGGGAGAGGAGACAACCCCTTTAAGGCATTATTCGGACACTTCATGAGGGTGATTGGCCATTCAGGGGTCTGAAAAAGTTGGGTGCCATCTCCTGCCAGTAGTGCTGGTTGTGACCCAGCTTTCCCAGAGAGAGATGAAACAAACGGCTTAAACCTACGTTCACATGAACCCAAGTTGTATGAAATCCTGACATTTTGACAGAAGAGGGTAACTTTTCCGTTTCTGGGAAAGCTGGTTGGAGTCGCCATTATAGTGACCCTTAGCTTTGGCACGCTCATAAATCTGTCTGTATATGCAGCAGCATAGGACAGGAGGGATGTATTGGTGCCTACCGATGGACATTTGCCACTCGGGCTACAAAAACATGGCCGCCATCTCTAGAACCAGTGCACTCTTGTCCTTGCGATGTCTGGTATTGTGGTTCCGTCCCATTCAAATGATGCTGATTTGCATTACCACCTATAGACAGAAGTGGCGCAATGAAAACGGCAGCCCTGTCTTTTTAATCTTAAACTACCCCTTTAAGGCTGGCGTGACCCTGGAAGGTTTTCCTTTGTTTCCCTTTTTTTATACATTTTGTGCTTTAAATAGGAACTTTTACATGAAAACCCCCAAAAAAAGGTGACCTCAGAGAATTTCCTGCTCTATAATGGAAAATTAATTTGAGCTGACGAGCGATGGGGGAAGGGCGAGTGGAAAAAACTTCAGTCTTGACTACGAATAGTAGAATATCAGCCTGTCCTGACTGATAGGGAATGCCGAAAGTTGTGTCATGGTGAATAAATCAGGGAATTGCTCGACTAGCTGTTCCTTTATGATTTCATATTATTGGAATTGTAGAGGTAAAAGTAGAACGAGAAACTGGGCCTCAAACTGTCTATGTTGCCCATAGCAACCAATCAGAGCTCGGCTTTCATTTCTTAAACTGCTCAGGAAAAATGAAAGCTGAGCTCTGATTGGTTGCTGTGTGAGACAAAATATGGGTGTGTGGGATGTATGTGTCAATATTATTCCAGTATGCAAACTGTCTTTGTCAACCATCGCAACCAATCACGGTCCAGCTTTTATTTCGTATTCTGCTATTGACAAATGAAAGCTGCGCTGTGATTGGTTGCTATAGGCGAAAAAGCCATTTTTTTCTTTTAGACAATTTTTAGGAAAGTGTCTACGGAGGCATAGACTTGGATAATTGCCCAGGGTCCACATTTCCTAGGGTATTCCTAGGTATTATGTAAATTATATATGGCAGTGTTATCTTGGCACTGTATGGTGGTATTATCTGGGTTGCATATGGCAGTATTACTTTGGCACTGTATGGTAATATTATATGACCTTCATATGGCAGTATTATCTTTAGGCACTATGGAAGTATTATGTGGGCTGTGTTTATTCTGGCACTGTATGGTGGTATGATGTGGGATGTATATTACAGTATTTTCTTGACAGTATATGATGATATTATGTGGGCTGTTTATGAGTATTATATTGGCACAGTATGGTGGTATGATATGGGATGTATATGGCAGTGTTATGTTGGCACTGTATGGTGGTATTATGTGGGCTGCATATGACCGTATTATGCTAGCACTGTATGGTGATATGATTTGGACTGTACTTGTCAGTATTATTCTGACACTATTATATGGGTTGTATATGACAGTATTGTCTTGGCAGTATATGAAGTTATTATGTGGGATGTATATGTCAATATTATTCTGGCACTATATGGTGATATTATGTGGGATGTATATGACAGTATTGTCTTGGCAGTATATGATGATATTATGTGGGCTGTTTATGACAGTATTATTCTGGCACGGTATGGAGGTATAATGTGGGATGTATATGACAGTATTGTCTTGGCAGTATATAATGATATTATATGGGCTGTATATGACAGTATTATTTTGGCACTATATTGTGGTATGTGAGCTGTGTATTACACTATTATATGGGCACTATATGGCGGTATGGTACACAGCACCTTGGACTGTACATACATCACTCATATGTAGGTGAAAGAAAAGGTTTTGTTCAGTTTTCTATAATAAGGCTCAATCATAGTAACATGCAGCTTTCTGATATACTTTGTTTTTCTAATTCCTCTCCATTTTCACAATCTCTGCTTTCCGTCAGTGAACGAGAATATTTTTTTAGTGGTTGAAATACTTGTGACAGCTGAAGGCTTGTTACAATGTAGCTGTCTAGACAATCCTCTGTGAGCTAAACGGCCCAGGCTTCGGAATGAGATATTTTACCTGCATTGGTACATTGAAGCAAACAGTCAGGACAGTCGAGACATATGGGCTGGTGATGTGTTCCATCACGTGTTGTCACTCATAGGGGCAAGAGGCGTGTCCAACTGCTGATCCAATCAAAGTCCTTCTAGCTTGTGGCAGGGGGAAACGGGGCCCCCCGTCCTGGCGATCGCGGGCGTTCTAACAGATACCCAGCGATCTATCGTTTATCACCTAGCCAATGAATCGGTGATAAGTGCATCAGGCTGGAACAGCCCTTTAAGTCTTTTGGTGTTACCATTAAGAACCGAAAACAGTCGACTGGACTAAAACAAAGGCCAATTCAGTCTTCTTAGCACAGTTGGTGAAGCCATGCGAATGATTCTAATTGGAGAACCACCACTAGAGGGAGCTTTATAATAGAACTCAGTGTATGCAGTCAGCTCCTGAGCTCCCTCTAGTGGTGGCTGCAGGAAGTCCAAAGTTTATCAATTATGTCTAGGCAGAGGATTAAGTACAAGAATTGACACAAGATGCTGGCCCTAAAAATGTCATGCTAATAAAAAATAGAGGCGCTCTTTAAATTTCGGATTTTTTTTGTGTGACATGGATAGCAATTGGGTGGTCACCCGTGATATTTAGAATTATTTGTCACCAGAGCCGTGTTGACAGTTGAATGGACATGTAATTACTGCTATCACTGCACAGGCGACATGAATGAGAGATTATTATTTCCTTGACGTCTTGTCCGTTAGATTTTGGCACAGGTTTATTTCTTGTAGACGGCAGAGTTCGTTAGCTAAAGAGCTGTCCATAATTAAAGAAAGTGACCCAGCCTCTCACTAAAGGGGATCTGTCACTGGTTTATGCTGCTCTTAGCAAAGAACTGATGACAGATTCCCTTGAAGCTGAAGTCTCCCGGCATCCCCTGCTTGTTCAGTGTCTGTGTAGAATGTGCTCTGGAATTTTACATTCTGAGAAGTATCATCTATACACCAGGCGCTGTACAGTCATCATCTGATGTAGGAAAAAACCAACTGCCCTCCATAATATAGGAAGTCAGCTAAACTGCTTGATGGATGGCTGACAACAAACAGTATAATACAGGATGTAGCTGAGGATCAGTACAGGATATGTAATGTATGTACACAGTGACTGCACCAGCAGAATAGGGAGTGCAGCTCTGGAGTATAATACAGGATGGAACTCAGGGTCAGTACAGGATATGTAATGTATGTACACAGTGACTGCACCAGCAGAATAGGGAGTGCAGCTCTGGAGTATAATACAGGATGGAACTCAGGGTCAGTACAGGATATGTAATGTATGTACACAGTGACTCCACCAGCAGAACAGTGAGTGCAGCTCTGGAGTATAATACTGGATGTAACTCAGGATCAGTACAGGATAAGTAATGTATGTACACAGTGACTGCACCAGCAGAATAGTGAGTTCAGCTCTGGAGTATAATGCAGGATGTAACTCAGGATCAGTACAGGATAAGTAATGTAATGTATGTACACAGTGACTTCACCAGCAGAATAGTGAGTGCAGCTCTGGAGTATAATACAGGATGTAACTCAGGATCAGTACAGGATAAGTAATGTATGTACACAGTGACTCCACCAGCAGAATAGTGAGTGCAGCTCTGGAGTATAATACTGGATGTAACTCAGGATCAGTACAGGATAAGTAATGTATGTACACAGTGACTTCACCAGCAGAATAGTGAGTGCAGCTCTGGAGTATAATACAGGATGTAACTCAGGATTAGTACATAATAAGTAATGTAATGTATGTACACAGTGATAGAAAAAAAACTGCAAGAAGGAAGATAGATAGATAGATAGATAGATAGGAGATAGATAGATATAGATAGATAGATATGAGATATAGATAGATAGGATAGATAGATAGATAGGAGATAGATAGATATAGATAGATAGATATGAGATATAGATAGATAGATAGATAGATAGATAGATAGATAGATAGGAGATAGATAGATAGATATAGATAGATAGATATGAGATATAGATAGATAGATAGATAGATAGATAGATAGATAGATAGATAGGAGATAGATAGATATAGATAGATAGATATGAGATATAGATAGATAGATAGATAGATAGATAGATAGATAGATAGATAGATAGACAGGAGCCGGCATTGCTCCGACCCGTCCCTGCACAGGGCATCCCTTGTCATGTATTGCTGCCTGGTTTGTTGACACAGTGAAACACGACGTGCTGTGTGCACAGTGACAGTCTTCTCCATGGAAAGCTGTGACCTTTCATGAGGACTTCAGAGCTGAGAAACTTGAGGCAAACTCTGACACTTGTAGTTTGTTCGAGAGTGAAAGCTTCATGAGATTTTCCAGTAACATTTACGTTACATGTGTTGATACAGCGTTATATAAACTGCGCATAGAGACCACGCCATGGCGACCATGCGGAATATACAGCAGGTAGATTTGACAATTTTAGTAAATACTTGTATTACTCACACAATATTTTTTCCTGGCCCTCTACATTGTGTCATTACTCTTTTATTCCAACTGGAATTATATATATATATATGTATTAGCACTCCATAGCATGTGTTCCGCATAGTCTGACAGTATCCAATCAGTGCTGACAGTGTTAGCCTGTATAGAGGCACATTCCAGGAGGATTTCCAGAAGGATTAACAGAGGTAATAAATGATGCTCCAGCCTGATATTGACATATTTATTCACAGTATCGCACGCGAATCTTTGGGGCTTGGTTGTTTTTCATCCCTTGAAGCCCCGATCTCATTAATAATTGTGACGCTTCCGTTAAATCAGGGAGACAGATCACCTGGCGGATTCGCGTCATCTCTCTCAATTCCTTCTCTTCCTTCCCGTTGTCTCTGAGCTTTACATTATCCCATACATCCCTTGTTAGAAATATCCGTTGTGTTCTCCTCAGACAAAAGAGTGTTTGTCGTGTGGGGCGAGCGGCCGAGATGACTTCTTTCCTGTTGAATATTTTCCTGACAGCCGGACATTACGCAGCCTCGGCTTTGGACGATAGAAAGGAGCAGGAAGATGCTGCCAGCGGTAATTATTATCATTACTGGCCGGGACGCAGCCGCACATGGAGAGTGTCACCAGTCTGGTCCCTGACAATGGGGCGCGGGGAGGGCTGTCTGTCCAATTTAATATTATAATAAAGGTTCTTGTAACTAATATTTTGCTGTCACTAGCTCACATCTATCTATCTACAGTATGTTTTGCTTTATAAGACGCACCCATTGATAAGACGCACCCCAGGTTTTAAAGGAGGTAAATAAGAAAAAAATGTTTTCCATCAGACCTCATATCAAATTCTCAGATCAGACCCCCATATCAAAGCCTCAGATCAGACCCCCATATCAGAGCCTCAGATCAGACCCCCATATCAGAGCCTCAGATCAGACCCCCATAATAGAGCCTCAGATCAGACCCCCATATCAGATCCTCAGATCAGACCCCCATATCAGAGCCTCAGATCAGACCCCCATATCAGAGCCTCAGATCAGACCCCCATATCAGAGCCTCAGATCAGACCCCCATGTCAGAGCCTCAGATCAGACCCCCATATCAGAGCCTCAGATCAGACCCCCATATCAGAGCCTCAGATCATTCCCCCATATCAGAGCCTCAGATCAGACCCCCATATTAGAGCCTCAGATCAGACCCCCATATCAGAGCCTCAGATCAGACCCCCATATCAGAGCCTCAGATCAGACCCCCATATCAGAGCCTGAGATCAGACCCCCATATCAGAGCCTGAGATCAGACCCCCATATCAGAGCCTCAGATCAGACCCCCATATCATAGCCTCAGATCAGACCCCCATATCAGAGCCTCAGATCAGACCCCCATATCAGAGCCTCAGATCAGACCCCCATATCAGAGCCTCAGATCAGACCCCCATATCAGAGCCTCAGATCAGACCCCCATATTGGAGCCTCAGATCAGACCCCCATATCAGAGCCTCAGATCAGACCCCCATATCAGAGCCTCAGATCAGACCCCCATATCAGAGCCTCAGATCAGACCCCCATATCAGAGCCTCAGATCAGACCCCCATGTCAGAGCCTCAGATCAGACCCCCATATTGGAGCCTCAGATCAGACCCCCATATCAGAGCCTCAGATCAGACCCCCATATCAGAGCCTCAGATCAGACCCCCATATTAGAGCCTCAAATCAGACCCCCATATCAAATCCTCAGATCTGACCCCTAAGACAATATGATATCAAATCAGACCCCCATATCAGGACCAGTGCAGTTTCTAGGTAAAATTTCTCTCAGGGCGAGTGTCAAAAAAACTCCCCCCCACCCCCCCACATCAAAACTGCTCGATGAAATCATATCAGAAGAGTACTTGTCACCGTCGCACCATATATATTTTTTTTTACTACATGGGGCCCCACTCACTTAGTCTAATCTCGCCTAACCTGTGTATGCAGGCTGCATGAAAGATAATTTTTATTATGCCTACATTCAGGTTAGGCATGATTAGACTAAGTGAGCGGGGCCCCATGTAGTAGAATTTCTCGGGCCCCACTCACTTAGTCTAATCTTGATGACTTGCCTAATGTCAACTGGCCCGACCACTGGGCACAGGCCAGTCCGGCGCAGTGGCGGATGCAGAGCCTGGTCTCGGGAGGGGCACTTCCGGTGATCGATAGGCCCTGCTCCGATCACTACAGTAATACAGCGCCCCATGCCTCTTACATCCAGGGACGTCTCCTTTGATGTAGATGTTCTCTGTCCTCATCTTCTCCTTTCAGACCTGCAGACCAGACCACCAGTTTTCGTCTCTGCAGTTTGACAACAACAAAAAACTCAGTTTACTACTTTTCCATCATCCTCCCATCTTCTGGACAATTCATCCTACTACCCCCAATACTGTGCCGCTGTGCTCCCCAATATTATAGAAACAGATAATACCCCTGGTAATACTAGGACCACACAGAGCCCCCACATAAAATACCCCTTCTTTGTGGCTTCAGTAAAGATGCTCCCCAATAATGTGCCAGTAACAAGTGTCCCCCATAGATGCCCCCAATCATGTGCTAGTGAAAAGTGCCTCTCCAATCTCCCCCTGATGTGCCAGTAATAAGTGCCAGTCTCCCCCCCCCCCCACTCATGTGCCAGTAATAAGTGCCTCTCTCCTCTCTCCCCCCATAATGTGCCAGTCTCCTCTCTGCCCCCCCCATGTGCCAGTAATAAGTGCCACTCCAACCCCCCCAATCATGTGCCAGTCTCCTCTCTGCCCCCCCCCATGTGCCAGTAATAAGTGCCACTCCAACCCCCCCAATCAATCCGGCACAAGGCCCGCAGCCTATCAGAGGAACAGGGGAGGGAGACGCCTCTCCCTTCTCTGCCCCACAGCACAGCGATCTGTATCACTGTCCTGAGGACGGCAATACAGATAACTATGGAGAGGAACGCTTCCACAGTGGAAGCACTCATTTCCCTGTGTACTTTCACCGCCACTGCTGCCCACATTCTCGGCGCCCCTCTTCTCACAGCGCCCGGGTGGCCACCCCGCCCGCTCGGGCCTAGAAAAGGCCCATATTAGGACATTACATCAGACCCCCATATCAGGACATCACATGAGACCCCCATATCAGGACATTACATGAGACCCCCATATCAGGACATCACATCAGACCCCCATATCAGGACATCACATGAGACCCCCATATCAGGATATTACATGAGACCTCCATATCAGGACATCACATGAGACCCCCATATCAGGACATCACATGAGACACCCATATCAGGACATCACATGAGACCTTCATATCAGCCCCTTATCAGAACCCCATCAGACCTTCTTCAGACCACATATCAGCCCTCCATTTCAGACCCCCATACTAGACCCCCATCAGACCTCAGATCAGACCTTAAAATAAAAAAACTTCTATTACCTCTCCTGCTCCGCGGCTCTGCTCCGGGGGTCTCTTTAGAAGTTGCGCTCCCCTGTCTTCTCTGGCCAGCGCTGCACAGTCACCTGACTGCGTGCAGTGTCGGGTCTACTTCCTGTATTGACTAGACACACCTGCCCACCCTGTAACACCGCCACCGCCAAAGGCTCGTCTGGTGACAACATTGGCTGATGCATGGCGTTCTCCTTGACGTCTCCAACATTGTTGGCGGCCATCATTTCCGCTCAAGGTGAATCGACTTTTATCAGTGAACACTGAGGCCCACTGATTCCTCATCAAGCGTAGATGATCTCTTGCCCATGTAAGACGATGTGACGCCTGTGCCTGGTGGTGTGGTCAGGTACCTTTGCGGGTCGTCTTGCACTAAGACCATGCTGATGTAAATGGTTTTAAATGGTCTGACTGGCCTTTTACCTCCCTTAAATGTGCCTGGAGTTGCGTGGCATTCATCATTCAGTTCCGCAGGGCATTGATCACAACGAAGCGGTCATCAGTGTGGGATGCGGCCGAAGCACGTCCACCTCTCTGCCTTTCTGTGACTCTTCCAGTCTCTTTGTATCTCTGTTGCAACCTGTTGATGACACTCTGTGACACTCTAAGCTCAGTGGCCACTTCTATCTGAGAACATCCTGCTTGAAGCCTCGCAATGGCGAGTTACTGTTGATCAATTGTTAGGTGTCATCTTGGTCTCATGATGTCATAATGTGAACAGCATGATGAGGAGGACTGTTTAAATACCAATTCTAATTGAAACAGGAAATATTGTGCAATTCATGGATCAAACACCTGTTGTGAATTTTGCTGTTAAGCTCGTTTTTAGAGAACAGAAAGTTGTGCAAAAAGTACTGAAACATTGATCAATTGGACATGTGCATTCAAAAGTTTAGAGAAGGTCACATTAAGTCCACCTTAGAGTGCATTTTAGGTTCATCCTGTAATTTTACCCACAAGCCAAATATCCCTAACTTTTTGTGCGTAGTGAATATTCAGAAGAAGGAGGTAGGGTATCAGGGTTTCCAACTGTACAGAATTTGTGGACAGTCCGTAAAAATAGGCAAATTTTTTCCTGTGTCTGTGAAAAAAAAGTCTGTGATTTTTTTCAGGCTGGTGGTACTTGAATAGATTACTTTGGTGGTAATTATGATGATAGAGTTGTTATCAGTATATTGAGCTATAGACATGAATTACTTAGATTGTTTTAATTTTATTATGGTTTTCCTATTTGTCCATAAAAATTGTTGGTTGTCCGTGATTTTGGGATAAGTTGTCCAGAAAAAAGAAGAAGTCCGCTTGGCAACCCTGGAGGGTATCTGTTCATAGAGCTGATAAAGGGTGGAGATTATTGGCACAATTGTGCTATATTACATTTATGTTTTGCAAACATCGGCTATAGCACAAGTTAAAAAAAATGTTTATTTAACCTATACAATAAATGGCGATGATTTCCACACTGCTGATTATGTGCCCTCCTGCACAGCAGATCCGAATAGCTCTTCCTAAATTATTTTTAGCCTCAGGTTTGTTCTCACTGACCGATGATTTACATAGACGGGAGTAAAGTCACTATGTGTGTGAGACAACATCTCAAAGATCAGAGGATTCCAGCAGCAATTGTTTACTGATCCGAAATATTTCAGATGTTCATCCACTTACTTCAATAAGTGCCCAAAGTCTCCTCAACCTCAGAGCAAAGCAAACTGTAACTTCTCAAGACCCTGATGTAAGCAATGTCTAACCAGCCCCCAAATCTCTGATGCAGGAATGTAAAATATATAGTGTTGACCCATGATTACCTTGTAGCTATACTAAGTATATAATACCATACAATAATTCCATTTGACTACTATAATACCACCTCCTATGTACAATATAACTACTATAATACTGCTCCTTGTGTACCAGAATATAACTACTGTAATACTGCCTTCTATGTACAAGAATATAACTTCTATAATACTGCTCCTATGTAAAAGAATATAACTACTATAATACTGCTCCTATGTACAAGAATATAACTACTATAATACTGCCTCCTATATGCAAGAATATAACTACTATAATACTGCTCCTATGTACAAGAATATAACTACTATAATACTGCCTCCTATATGCAAGAATATAACTACTATAATACTGCCTCCTATGTACAAGAAAATAACTACTATAATACTGCCTCCTATGTACAAGAATATAACTACTATAATACTGCCTCCTATATGCAAGAATATAACTGCTATAATACTGCCTCTTATATACAAGAATATAACTACTATAATACTGCCTCCTATGTACAAGAATATAACTACTATAATACTGCTCCTATGTACAAGAATATAACTACTATAATACTGCTCCTATGTACAAGAATATAGCTACTATAATACTCCCTCCTATGTACAAGAATATAACTACTATAAGACTGCTCCTGTGTACAAGAATATAACTACTATAATGAAGAGTCATTATGAGAGTACTTCTAGAACTGCCTGTATGACAGCCTACTCCTGTAGAATATACCGTATAGTGCAGTCAGAATGCGCAGTTTCTCTGTGCTGTGCTGGTTTATCAGTGGATTATGTGTACACCGCTACAATGGAAAATTAAGAGTTCCATTTTCCTGTTTAAAACGAGTGTTTCCCCTCGGGGTCAAAAACCACTTCCCCCTGAGTATCTAGCGTCGCAGTAAACAGAAATACACACTGAGTATTTCCCTTCATAATTGTGTGTTCACAGAGTAGAGCGAGAGAGCACAGCCGGGGTCTGTAGTTAGTGGAAACTTAAAGGGGTTCTCCGGAAGTTTCATATTGTTGGCCTGTTCTTAGGATAGGACAATATTGTCTGATTGGTGAGGATCCGACTCCTGTCACCCCTCCGATCAGCTAGCTCTGTAGTGTAGTGGACGGCGCTGGTGGACTAGGAGCAGTGCTGTAGTAACCAGCTCCGTCCACTACACAATGGATGGCGCTGTGGAGTTCTGGGCGGGATGATCGCGGGGGGTTTGATGTGTCGATCCCCCGATGATCAGATATTGGATTGTCTATGCCAGGCATGTCCAAACTCTGGCCCTCCAGGTGTTGCAGAACTACAACTCCCATCATGCGCTTCTGTAGGTTGATAGCTGTAGGTTGTCCAGGAATGATGGGAGTTGTAGTTTTGCAACATCTGGAGGGCCGGAGTTTGGACATGCCTGGTCTATGCTAATCAAAAGCTTAGCTCTGCACAATCTCTTCCAAATATAATGTTATTTTTGTTTTTAAGCACTTTTCTATGTTTTTTCTTTACTTTATTGTGTGGGTGTGAAGTGTTTTGCCTGCAATTGTGTTAGTTAGATTTTTTGTTTTTTTTACTGTAATCTTTTAATCTGCTCACTGTGAGGACGCATTGTTCGCGGTAAATATACAGTATGGCACATTATTGAATACTCAGAAAGAATAAACATAATTGATATTAATTTCAAAAAATTGCTTCAAAAAAATTAACTTATTAAAATTAATTAAAGTTTACTAATTACTATACTATGCTTTTTACTATAGAAAATACTAAGAAAATGACTTACTGACCTCTATAGGAGGGTGTATTGAGCATGCTCTAAGCCAGGCATGCTCAACCTGCGGCCCTCCAGCTGTTGCAAAACTACAACTCCCATCATTCCTGGACAGCGTACAGCTATCAGCCTACAGGACGGCATGGTGGGAGTTGTAGTTTTACAACAGCTGGAGGGCCGCAGGTTGAGCATCCCTGCTCTAAGCCATGTGCAATAGAGCAGGGAGGGGGAGGAGAGAGCTGGAGCTGAGCTGTCCTCTTTCGTTGTAGTTCTGCCCTATGGTGATAATGAGATGACTGCTGACCCTGCTTCCAATGTGTATAGCGCCAGGTGAAAAGTTTTAGAAAATACTAAGAAAGTGACTTACTAACCTCTATAGGAGGGTGTAGTGAGCATGCTCTATGTCAGTGTTTCCCAACCAGTGTGCCTCCAGCTGTTGCAAAACTACAACTCCCAGCATGCCCGCACAGCAAAAGGCTGTCCGGGCATGCTGGGAGTTGTAGTTTTGCAACAGCTGGAGGCACACTGGTTGGGAAACACTGCTCTATGTCATGTGCAATAGAGCAGGGAGGGGGAGGAGACAGTTAGAGCTGTCTGTTTTATTGTAGTCGTACCCTATGGTGATAATGAGATGACTGCTGACCCTGCTTCCAATGTATATAGCGCCAGTTGAAAAGTTTTAGAAAATACTAAGAAAGTGACTTACTAACCTCTATAGGAGGGTGTAGAGAGCATGCGCTAAGCCATGTGCAATAGAGCAAGGAGCGGGAGGAGAGAGTTGGAGCTGTCCACTTTCATTGTAGTCGTACCCTATGGTGATACTGAGATGACTGCTGACTCCGCTCCCAATGTACACAGCACACACTGAAAAGTTTTTGACTGTTGCGATTGCCCATGGCATAATGTGAACATCGCAATATTTCCGGATTTTAAGGCGTCATGCACACGACCGTTGTTTGATTCCATGTCCGTTGCTCCGTTTTTCATGATTTTCTGCGGACCCATTGGTTTTCAATGGGTCCGTGGAAACCTCGACAAATGCACCGTTTTTCCTCCGCGTCCGTGGTCCGTGATTCCAGTCCGTCAAAAAAATATAACCTGTCCTATTCTTGTCCGTGAAAAACGGTTCACGGACCCATTCAAGTCAATGGGTCCGTGAAAAAATGCGGATGGCCATCTGTGTGTCATCCGCGTTCCGTGTCCGTTTTTTTTTGCGGATCCCTTGGCAGGCACTTGGGAAAAATTGTCAGCCTGTCTTTTGGTAAAATCTTTTGGGTCATGTCCGCTAAAAAAAACGGAAGACACACGGAAACACAATGGAAGGCAAAAACGGACACGGATCACTGAACAACGGAACCCCTTTTTGCGGACAGCATAAAAAAACGGTCGTGTGCATGAGGCCTAACTAGCAGTTTTGACACTGCACGCCAGGGTATTCTTGGCATCAAAAATACTGGAACGGAAACGTAAACAAGGAAATGTCGATGCCTAAAGTAGAAAATATGAAAGAAACATTCTAAGTAATGTTATCAATCTATACCTCACTCTGTAAGGGCTCATTCAGACGGCCGTATGCTGTATGCCAAAATGCGGATCCGTTTATTGCGGAATAGATGCCGTCCTATTCACTTCTATGGGGCCCTATTCTTCCATTGCACGGCTCAGCAAAAAAAATCAAACACGTCCTATACTTGTCAGTGAAAATCAGGACATGGCTCTATTGAAGTCTATGGATCAGCAAAAAAAACGGAATGCAATCCATTTTTTTGTGGACATGCTGAACTGTCCGCAAAAAAACGGATCAGCATTTTTGCGGGCAGCATACGGCCGTCTGAATGAGCCGTTAGGGGCGTGGCTTATTGGAAACGGGGCGTGGTTTATGTGGATGGTGCAATAATGTGTGCTAAAATGGTATCAACATGTTAGCACAAAGTAACGCATCCAGTCTGTGGTGTAAATATGTTCCAAAAACCGCACCTGGTTGGTCAACCTGAGCCACTGGGATATATTTGGAGGACTTTTAAGCTGCCCAAATATTAGACAGCTTTAGTAAATCTGCCCCTAAAGTGTCTGCCGTAGAGAGCAGTCTGATTAAGAGATCCTGCATATAGCACAGGGGGATAAATCCTGTACAGCCGTGATCCCACAGCAAGTCCTATATCTAGAGCACTGTATAGGAAAGAGAAGGGGAGATAATGACCGCTGTCTTACAGACTTCCTATATACCCTGTAGATATGTGCACGGGAGGTCATCCAGAATAACACAGCTAATATGTGGCCCACAGCTGTGATCCCACAGCAAGTCCTATATCTAGAGCACTGTATAGGAAAGAGAAGGGGAGATAATGACCGCTGTCTTACAGACTTCCTATATACCCTGTAGATATGTGCACGGGAGGTCATCCAGAATAACACAGCTGTGATCCCACAGCAAGTCCTATATCTAGAGCACTGTATAGGAAAGAGAAGGGGAGATAATGACCGCTGTCTTACAGACTTCCTATATACCCTGTAGATATGTGCACGGGAGGTCATCCAGAATAACACAGCTAATATGTGGCCCACAGCTGTGATCCCACAGCAAGCCCTATATCTAGAGCACTCTATAGCGGATAGGAAAGAGAAGGGGAGATAATGACCGCTGTCTTACAGACTTCCTATATACTCTGTAGATATGTGCACGGGAGGTCATCCAGAATAACACAGCTGTGATCCCACAGCAAGTCCTATATCTAGAGCACTCTATAGCGGATAGATAAGAGAAGGGGAGATAATGACCGCTGTCTTACAGACTTCCTATATACCCTGTAGATATGTGCACGGGAGGTCATCCAGGATAACACAGCTAATATGTGGCCCACAGCTGTGATCCCACAGCAAGCCCTATATCTAGAGCACTGTATAAAGGATAGGAAAGAGAAGGGGAGATAATGACTGCTGTCCTACAGACTTCCTATATACCCTGTAGATATGTGCACGAGAGGTTATCCAGGATAACACAGCTAATATGTGGCCCACAGCTGTGATCCCACAGCAAGCCCTATATCTAGAGCACTGTATAGCGGATAGGAAAGAGAAGGGGAGATAATGACCGCTGTCTTGCAAACTTCCTATATACCCTGTAGATATGTGCACGGGAGGTTATCCAGGATAACACAGCTAATATCTGGCCCACAGCTGTGATCCCACAGCAAGCCCTATATCTAAAGCACTGTATAGAGGATAGGAAAGAGAAGGGGAGATAATGACCGCTGTCTTACTGACTTCCTATATACCCTGTAGATATGTGCACGGGAGGTCATCCAGGATAACACAGCTAATATCTGGCCCACAGCAAGCCCTATATCTAGAGCACAGTATAGCGGATAGGAAAGAGAAGGGGAGATAATGACCGCTGTCTTACAGACTTCCTATATACCCTAACACAACCCCTTTGCTCGGTTTTCCTTCCTTTGAGGGATATCTGGCTTTCATTGTGTTGTAGACCCATAACTGGGGCTCCACATTTATTCTGCATATTCCTGTTCCTATATACCCTGTAGATATGTGCACGGGAGGTCATCCAGGATAACACAGCTAATATGTGGCCCACATCACATTTAGGACCACAACACCAAGCCAACCCTACCTTCAGCATGCTGCCAGGACTTTCTATGACAATGACCGCTATAGTTCCCCCAGTAGTATGTACCCGGACAGCGGCAGTGAGGAGGGATTGGGTGGCCCTTATGGGCATCAGCCCACTGGAAAAATTCCTTGTAGGGTTTTTGGCCAGTCTGCCTCTGGATTTCTGTCTTTATTTCTGGTGTGAATGTCGATAGATTTGTCTCTGCTGATGACTGCGCCTCTTTTCCACCCTTGTCATGCTCCCTTTTGGAAAAGTAGGGAGTGCAGAGTAAGGGTCCTTTCACACTTGCGTTCTGAGGATCCGGCAGGCACTTCCATCCCGCCGGATCCGTCAGAACGCAAGTCGCCTGAAGCATTAGAAGACTGATCAGGATCCTGATCAGTCTTCGAAATGATTTCAGTGTTACTATGGCAGCCAGGACGCTATTAAAGTCCTGGTTGCCATAGTAGTAGTGGGGAGCGGGGGAGCGGTATACTTACAGTCGGTGCGGCTCCCGGGGCGCTCCAAAATGACGTCAGAGCGCCTCATGCGCATGGATCACGTGATCCATGCGTGTAGGGCGCCCTGACGTCACTCTGGAGCGCCCCGGGAGCTGCACGGATGGTAAGTATACTGCTCCCCCGCTCCCCACTACACTTTACCATGGCAACCAGGACTTTAGCGTCCTGGCTGCCATGGTAACCATTGAGAAAAAGCTAAACGTCGGATCCGGCGATGCGCCGAAACGACGTTTAGCTTAAAGCCGGATCCGGATTAATGCCTTTCAATGGGCATTAATTCCGGATCCGGCCTTGCGGCAAGTGTTCCGGATTTTTGGACGGAACAAAAAGCGCAGCATGCTGCGGTATTTGCTGCGTCCAAAAAACGTTCCGGTCCTGAACTGAAGTCATCCTGATGCATCCTGAACGGATTTCTCTCCATTCAGAATGCATGGGGATAGAACTGATCAGGATTTTTCCGGCATAGAGCGCCGAGGACGGAACTCTATGCTGGAAAACAAAAACGCCAGTGTGAAAGGGGCCTAAAAAGAGGCACTTGTGAATTTTTTTAACTTTTCTGGCGCAAGGGAGATGATAAATCTCCTCTTCAGTTATCAACTAATTGAGTTGCTTAATGAGAAACACTTTGATATTGTACAGTGCACAATACCGTTCTGTTCTGCACGCTGAATGGCGCGCTAAACTGCAGGCCGAAAAATATACAAGTAATATTTCTGTTTATGCTAGTGGTAGAGTGGGCCCCCAAAATCAATTCCACTGGTGGGCCCTAGGCACCCCAGTCCGACACTGGTGGACGCTAACTGCAGCCATCATCCCATGACACGACTGTGCAGGGACATTGTGAACAAGGCAGTATTTCCACTCAGCCTCAGCGGATAATTCCACTGGAAAAAAAGGTAAAAAGATTCCATGAAAGAAAGATGTTCTAGATCTAGATGTTTCTATACATGAGATCCCTGCGGAAGACTTTATAGAAGTTTCTACAGATGAGGTCCCTGCTGTCCGCCATATTGGAGAAGCATAGTCTGGGGCACCCTGCAGGAGTCTGCTCTGGGACTAGACTGGTGTCTGGGACTGGTGGAGGAAGTCCGCGTTTCTCCCGTTGTTGTACGCCATCCAGCAGACTGTTGACATAAAATCTGACCAGAGATTAATATAAAGGAAATCTTAGCCTCGTAGTTTACATTGTGCTGAGTTTTTCTTCTCTTTTGTCTACTTGACTCTCCGCAGATAACGTTTTATCATAAGACGGATAAATCCATGCAGATCTGGACTGTGTTATCATGTCGCACTAAGCCGGCCATACACATAATCTCAGGGAGATAAGCTGCTGCCAGAGGTGTCTGTCAGTGACTCTGCCCGCTCAGGACACATGCATACCCGGCTGAGCGGAGTGTGCATGTGTATGGTGGGGTTTGGAGATATAACTGGAGATGAACGGGCACTCAACTCATAATTAGTGTGCATGGCCAGCCTAAAGGGCACCTGCCAGCAGGATCAACTCTATTACACCAGGCATGCTGCCTAGTAGGGTTGAGTCTGCTGATTAAAATAATACATATCCTGTGAAAATCAATAGTGACGTTATCGAGAAAAAAAACTATCTATCTATCTATCTATCTATCCATCTCATATCTATCTATCTATCTATCTATCTATCTATCTATCTATCTACCCATCTTATATCTGTCTATCTATCTATCTATCTATCTATCTATCTATCTCATATTTATCTATCTATCTCATATTTATCTATCTATGTATCTATCTATCTCATATCTATCTATCTTTTTATCTATCCATCTGTTATCAATCTATCTATCGATCTATCTATCTATCTATCTATCTATCCATATCATATCTATCTATCTATCTATCTATCTACCCATCTTATATCTGTCTATCTATCTACCTATCTATCTATCTATCTATCTATCTATTTATCTTCTATCTATCTATCTATCTATCTATCTATCTATCCATCTCATATCTATCTATCTATCTATCTATCTACCCATCTTATATCTGTCTATCTATCTACCTATCTATCTATCTATCTATCTATCTATTTATCTTCTATCTATCTATCTATCTATCTATCTCATATCTATCTATCTATCTATCTATCTATCTATCTATCTATCTATCTCTATCTTTGTCGGCCCAGGGCAGGTGTATGTGTCACATTTAAAGGTACTAGACCCTTCAGATGCATCACTACAGAACAGTAATTCGAAAATAACAATAAACTTTAAAAATGTCTTTAATCCGGCCACAATGGGACGTGATCTGTGACAGATTATCCAATATTCCGGATTAACGGATAGTCGTAGAAAAATATGAGCAAGGGTATATCAGGGTAGGGAGTCTTCAGGAATACGGCCCAAAAAATTCTTCTTCCTATATTGCAGCTCTGTGCCGGAATATCAGGCGCTGGATTACCGGACTATTGCGGATGAGCTTTCACCCGGGCGCAGTCTGCCACCATCACTCACAGGTCTTCTATGTCATTGGAAATTCGCAGAGAAAATAAATATTAATGTTCACTTTGAAGTCGATGGAAAATCCGTTCCTGCGGTCGGTGAAGTTCTCATTTGTTAAACATTTGACTTCAAAATTCCTCGTGAAAATTCCGACCTCGGAGCCGTTCTGACATTTCCGACTTCATAAAACAACATTTGATCAAGCAGAAAATTCCTTCTGATGGGTCTGAGAAGGACGGGTATTGTTTGTTTTAAACAAATTTGACTTTAACAGAAATTTTTTTTTACAAGTTTGACAAAAATCAGCAATTACCTTTCTTGAAAACTCAGCAAATGGAGAGGTCCACTGCTCTGCGTCAAAAAGTGCTGCAACAAGTAACACCCCTACTGTTGTGTCTTCTATGTTATACAGGATGAGAATGTATATGGTGTCATGTGTTCATAAAATGGTTGTCATCCATCTGTGGCCCCTGAAAGGTAAAGCAGAACTATGGCCCGAAACTATAGGGTAGCAGTGTTCCTGGGCCTTGGTGCTTGAGGGGGCCCAAAAGTCCCTCGCAACATAAGAACGCATCTGTATTATGAATGGCTTAGTGTGGAGGACTAGGGGTGCCATAGAGACCTCACAATACAAGGTTTGGCCATACATACAAACATCTGTGTTGGTAAATTCGGGGCCTTTAAGACCCGCTGCTTACCCCCTGGGAAGACCCACTTCTGGTGAGGGTTTACAGAAACACCACCCATTTTTGAGCCAGGAAGAGTAGGATTTTTTTTTGGATTCTCTCTGAAAATTCTGGACCATCCCAGCAAATTCAGGACCGTTGGCAACCATGACCTCCTTCTCGTGGTAGCATCTGTTTCTGCCAGAGCTGGGTGACAACTGAGGTAGCTGCTATCACACAGGGGTTGTCAACCATTGTCTTAAATCGCAAAGTGTCCCCAGGGTTCAGAGACACCATCTTATTATAGCTCTACATGACCTTGGAACTATAGTATGGCACCTGTAGAAACCCATGGTGCCCTAGTCCTCCAGTACCAACACACATGCTTCATCCGATGCCATGTGATGGAGATAATCTTCCTTGGAAACTTTGCCTGTAGGTGATAATATTTCCGACATATGTGGTCATATAGAGACAACATTCGGATGGTCCAAACCACCATAGTACAGAACTATATGGGGGTGTGCCCCCCTACAGGCCTGCTGCATATGGCACTACTGAATTCACAAAGGAAAAGTTTTTCTACTACATTTCTCTACTGCCTCTATTAGGCAGCGATGCCCACTTTTACCTCTCTGGGCACAATTAGGGCTCTAGGAGAGCAACAGTAATTGTGGAAGGGGCGACTGTTAAGGCAGTGGGTGTGTCAACTAACTGGTATGACTTTGGGCTAAACCTAAGGGCATTATTGTGGAGTCTCTCTGGTATTTACCCTTTAATCCCAACACAGGGATGTGGACTTTGCTGCAGGGAACCACCAGGCCACTAACTCTCGGAGTAGTCCTGGTGTGGATGATAGGTGACCCATGAGAGACCGGAAGGAACAAGTAAAACACATAGTAACAGGTCAGGGTCAGGGCAGGCAGACTTTGTGTGAATCTGTGAAACTGGTCTGAAGTCAGGCCCGCCAGCAGAGGGACACAATGGTAAACAGGCAGAGGTCAGTACACAAGCAGACAACAGGAAACAGCACACCTTTGCAAGGAACTTATCAAGCTAGGAGTCTAATTGCTCAGCAGCATCAGCAGCACAGAGTTATAGAAGAAGCTGATTTGCAATTAGAAGAGCACACAGAGCAGGGAGAGAAGCGGAGTGGTAGTAGAGGCAAACATGGGAATAGTAGTTGTTCATAGAGTAATGTTCCTAATAAAAGTAGCAGAGCAGCAACTGAAACGGGACGCCGATGTAACAGTGACTTTAAGTGACTTTTTGAATTTTAGCGCTGAAATCCTGTAATTCATCACATTTAGTGCAGAAAACCCCATTGTCAAGAGTCCTCTGTGCCGCCCCCATCAGTCGTGGAGCTCATGAAATATGAATGTGTTGACAGATGTAGCATAGGATGGAAAAGTAAACCGAGGCTTAGCTAAACAAGTGTGCTTTGTACGAGGCTGGCAAACATTACTGCTATTTATAAAATCAGGGCCCTGACACAAAGCAAACGCTGTTGGCGAGTGTATGGATGACCAATGGGAGTTCCCTTTTATGAAACTCCGTACAAGGCGCCAACCGCGGTGACACAATTGAGTGACAATGGCTCACAGCAGCCGCCTTTGTTCCTTCGTCATTGTGGGAAATAGAAAAAATAATTTATGCACTATATAAAAGTGACTCCCGTCCCCTCAAATTACTCATTGCTGCACCTTTAATTGTCTTTAGGGAAGTCTGAGTTAATAAAGGGGGCCTCTGATGAGGATGCTGATCCATAAGCTGGAGCAGAGAGTGGCTACAAAGAGCGTCTCTCACCATGGAGGACACTAGCCAGTCATACGTTACATGGACAACCCATTGATTCCAGAGGAAATGCTGTAATACTTTATTTCTCCTGTGGTGGTGCTGTAGGGAAATTGAACACTTGCTGTCAAGCTGATTACAGTTGATCACTGTGATCGGCTTATCTTTAAGGGATTCATTGCAAAAAATGGATTTCAATATAATAATAATTATCTCAAGGGGGGTTTCCAGGTGTAAAATATTGATGACCTGTCCTCAGGAATGTGGGGGTCAGACTCCCAGTACCCCTGTTTGAAGAGGATGCAGTGTTCTGGTGAGCACAGCGCCGTACATTGTATAGTGGCTGTGCTTGGTATTGCAGCCCAGGCCTATTTCCGTAATGATGAACATGATGCCATTGACCTAGGAAGAGGCCGCAATGTTCACCAGAGTGATCGTGTTGGGGGTCGGATGCCCACCTATCAGATATTGATGACCTATCCGGGGCAAAGGTCATTAACATTCTACTCCCAGAAACCCCCTTTAATATAGCAATAATAAGTCTCCAGGATGTTTTGGGAAAATTTTAGACATTCTCCTGGGCATCAAAAATGCTGCAAAATGCCGTATTCCGAGCGGTCACTCATTCATTTTGATTGGCCATGGAACAGAGCCACGCCCATGAGGATTTAACCATGTCTAATAATGTACAACAGAGGAGTTGGATACATTGTATCAATGTCCTATTTTTCACATAAGAGTCAGGAGGCGAGTAGGGTTAATTTCTTCTCTGCAGGTTACATTGTGTTACAGGAAGGCGCCGCTGAGCGCCGTCACGGCCTGTCCAGGCTTGCACCGAACAACTCATGTAATTCACTAGTGTGTCCAAACGGAGGAGGGGGATGGGCAAAAATTCTAATCATTGAGATGATAATAATGAAGCTTTTCTTATCTGTTTTTCGTTCTTCACCTGCGGACGGGCAGAATGGTCTCTCAGGGAAACCCTGCGGGAGATTAGGCAAGCGCTGGTAGCAATGGAAAATTCAACAACCGTTTGTTCTGCTATTTAAAGGCCAGAGTAAATACACAGAGGCCTGTAGAGCGCGTCTCGCAGGGTTCCTCTCCGCCCCGGGGTTTGGTGAGGTGTTTATTAAATTAACACTCCAAGTTACACAATGGACTCGACACTTGAAGTCTTTGGTGCTCGTGGGGTGAGGACTGGAGGGTACGCGGATAGGAAACTATTATGTAAGCGCTTACGTATGGGGATTAATAGCAAGAAGCAGGGAGTTCTTCAAGGAACTGATCTCTGCACCGGAGTCATATACAATATAGCATCACACTGTGCAAATATTAAATAAAGAATGTATTTCACACAATTTTTTTTTATTTTTTTACATTTTTATTGTTCTTCTAAATTTGTTTCTTATATCTTTTATTTGTTTCAATTGAAATTACTTTTTAAGGACGCGCTGATTAAAAAATATATTTTATCTACTTTTATATTTTTAAAAAAATTCTCTATTTTTTATGTAAAGAGGAACGGTCACCTCTTCTGACATGTGTGTTCTAGTCAATGCTTAAAGAAGCACTCCCACAAAAATCTTTATTCTATGACCGGTTAGAAAGGTTCATGATTGGTGTTGAGCGAATTTGTATTTTAAGTTCGGCGTCCAAAGTTCGGGTTCGGGTTATCAAAGCATCCCTTCGAAGTAGCCTACCACCTCTTATCCAATCCAGTACTGAGCCACGCCCCCTGCAGTGGTCACATGACGGTGACGTCACCCCAGGTTCGGGTTCATCGAAGAATCCCCTTATGGATTCAAAATTCCATTATGGTCCGTGGTAGCGGAATCCATAACGGGATTCTTCGATAACAGCAACCCAAACTTACAAGTTCGCTCAACTCTATTCATGATGTGTAGTGAAGGTAATCTTCTGATTGGTGACTGTATTTGTGAGTTATAACCTTCCTTCTGATCCTCAGCTGTGTCATGTGACCAGCACTCTGATCTCCATCTGACACAGGACAGGAAGTCAGTTACTTCTCTATTCGTTCCTATGAGACTGAGGCTCCCCTAGAAATACATAGAGAAACTGGCTCCCTGTCCACACATAAGATGCTGTGTTATTTGGGGAATCAGAGTGCTGGAGACATGACACAGCTGAGGAACAGAAGAGAGGTTATAACTCACAGTCACTGGTAAGAAAATTAACTTCACCACAGTTGATATCATGTACCTTTGTAACAGACCAGAGAATAAAGATTTTTGTGGGAGTGCTTCTTTAAGTATCCCATAAAACAAACATATTGGAACATCTTTTCTTAGAGCTTTGTGTTATGTCTATTATTCCTCCTAGAAATTTATGGATTCATTGGCAAGCGGCTGCTAATGTTGTGTGAGATAACAGTTCTGAAGTATTTTTTCTTAGATCTCTGTGTTGGCTCATTCCCCCTTTTTTTTTTCTCCTTGAAATTTATGACTGAATTGACAACTGGGCGTTACCAGTCGGGGGGAGGGGGGGGGGGTGACCCTTCATACTGTAATCAGTGCTGGCCAGACTAAGAAGGGACACACTTCCCCCCTGACTGGTAACACCCAGTTGTCAACTCAGTCAGAATGAACCCAACACAGAGATCTAAGAGAAAATGTATTTTCATGGGAATACAGTGATTCCCTATAGCAGGGATGCTCAACCTGCGGCCCTCCAGCTGTTGCAAGACTACAACTCTCACCTAGCCCTGCTGTAGGCTGATAGCTGTAGGCTGTCTGGGCTAGTGGTGAGCGGCATAGGCAATATTCGAATTTGCGATATTTTAACGAAATTTTGGTTGAATATTCGCCATAAATTCGTAAATTTGAGAATTCGTGATCTCCAGTCTTTATTTACTTGATTAGGAAAATCGGCAATATAATACATTCGCGATTAGAATATTTGCGATCAACACTAAGGGCACTACTTTCCTATTGGTTGCTAGGGATGTTGCTAAGTGCCGATATTCGCGATAAATTAGCGATTAGAATATTTGCGATCAACTCTATTCGCGAATACGAATATATAGCACTATATTCTAAATGTTTGTGAATTCTCGAAGTGGCGATATTCGCGATTCGAATATTCGCGCTCAACACTAGTCTCGGCATGCTGGGAGTTGTAGTTTTGCAACAGCTAAATGGCCGCAAGTTGGGCATTCCTGCCCTATAGCATACATGTCAGAAGAGCTGATACTCCAAGCTGACATGTGGAGTATCATGTGAAAAAAAGATTGCATATTTAATATTTACCAAAAAGTAATAATAAATAAGTAAATAAATAAAAAGATGCAAAAATTCTACACAAATAAATATACAAATTTATGCACAGATTGTACAAAATGTACAAATCTGTCTGTCAAATGTTAAAGTGGCAAAATTGCTGTGAAAATAAGGACCCTCTGTATGCTGCCATATGATGCATTATATAATGCCATATTATGGAGGCGTTCTCACTTAGAAGTAACACTCCGTAATATGGTGCCTGATAGTGCTGCCCCATAGAAGCATATGGGGTCCCTATTACAGCTCCATACAATGCAGAGATGCTCAGGGTTCGGTGTCTGATCTAATGGCTGGGAGTATCCAGCACCGTGCAGTCTCCCGGATGTCACTGTATTACAGCTTTACAGAGCACTAATTGCAGGAATCATAGTTTAGATGAAGAGAATAGATGTATTTATATAAGTATATTGCCATATAACTGTTTTGTTTATTTAAAAAAAAATACAATAAAACATATATATTTTTGTCACCTCCTCACTACTGAAATTCTCACTACTAGGATCCATTATTAATACCCGGACTAAGGCCAGGTGGCATCTCCAACCAGAGAACATTTGTTCTGCTCCCTCCATCTCCTGGCACTGGTGTGCAGCATCTGTTGTCAAATATAGAACTCAGAACATAAGAGCAGAAGAGAACGAAAGACGAGATTTATATCTTAGCTCCAAAAATGTATTTATAATATTCAGTATATTATAGTAGTTATATTCTTGTACATAGGAGGCGTATTATAGTAGTTATATTCCTGTACATAGGAGCAGTATTATAGTAGTTATATTCCTGTACATAGGAGCAGTATTATTGTAGTTCTATTCTTGTACATAGGAGTAGTATTATGGTAGTTATATTCTTGTACATAGGAGCAGTATTATAGTAGTTATATTCTTGTACATAGGAGCAGTATTATAGTAGTTATATTCCTGTACATAGGAGCAGTATTATAGTAGTTATATTCCTGTACATAGGAGCAGTATTATTGTAGTTCTATTCTTGTACATAGGAGTAGTATTATGGTAGTTATATTCTTGTACATAGGAGCAGTATTATAGTAGTTATATTCTTGTACATAGGAACAGTATTATAGTAGTTATATTCTTGTACATAGGAGGCAGTATTATAGTAGTTATATTCTTGTACATAGGAGGCAGTATTATAGTAGTTATATTCCTGTACATAGGAGCAGTATTATAGTAGTTATATTCTTGTACATAGGGGCAGTATTATAGTAGTTATGTTCTTGTACATAGGAGCAGTATTATAGTAGTTATATTCTTGTACATAGAAGGTAGTATTATAGTAGTTATATTCTTGTACATAGGAGCAGTATTATAGTAGTTATATTCTTGTACATAGGAGGTAGTATTATAGTAGTTATATTCTTGTACATAGAAGCAGTATTATAGTAGTTATATTCTTGCACATAGGAGGGAGTATTATAGTAGTTATATTCCTGTACATAGGAGCAGTATTATAGTAGTTATATTCCTGTACATATGAGCAGTATTATAGTAGTTATATTCTTGTACATAGGAGCGGTATTATAGTAGTTATATTCTTGTACATAGGAGGCAGTATTATAGTAGTTCTATTCTTGTACATAGGAGCAGTATTATAGTAGTTATATTCTTGTACATAGGAGCAGTATTATAGTAGTTATATTCTTGTACATAGGAGCAGTATTATAGTAGTTATATTCTTGTACATAGGAGCAGTATTATAGTAGTTATATTCCTGTACATAGGAGCAGTATTATAGTAGTTATATTCCTGTACATAGGAGCAGTATTATTGTAGTTCTATTCTTGTACATAGGAGTAGTATTATGGTAGTTATATTCTTGTACATAGGAGCAGTATTATAGTAGTTATATTCTTGTACATAGGAACAGTATTATAGTAGTTATATTCTTGTACATAGGAGGCAGTATTACAGTAGTTATATTCTTGTACATAGGAGGCAGTATTATAGTAGTTATATTCCTGTACATAGGAGCAGTATTATAGTAGTTATATTCTTGTACATAGGGGCAGTATTATAGTAGTTATGTTCTTGTACATAGGAGCAGTATTATAGTAGTTATATTCTTGTACATAGAAGGTAGTATTATAGTAGTTATATTCTTGTACATAGGAGCAGTATTATAGTAGTTATATTCTTGTACATAGGAGGTAGTATTATAGTAGTTATATTCTTGTACATAGAAGCAGTATTATAGTAGTTATATTCTTGTACATAGGAGCAGTATTATAGTAGTTATATTCTTGTACATAGGAGCAGTATTATAGTAGTTATATTCTTGTACATAGGAGCAGTATTATAGTAGTTCTATTCTTGTACATAGGAGCAGTATTATAGTAGTTCTATTCTTGTACATAGGAGCAGTTTTATAGTAGTTCTATTCTTGTACATAGGAGCAGTATTATAGTAGTTATATTCTTGTACATAGGAGCAGTATTATAGTAGTTATATTCCTGTACACAGAAGAAGTATTATAGTAGTTATATTCTTGTACATAGGAGCAGTATTATAGTAGTTATATTCTGGTACATAGGAGGCAGTATTATAGTAGTTATATTCTTGTACATAGGAGGCAGTATTATAGTAGTTATATTCCTGTACATAGGAGGCAGTATTATAGTAGTTATATTCTTGTACATAGGAGGCAGTATTATAGTAGTTATATTCTTGTACATAGGAAGCAGTATTATAGTAGTTATATTCTTGTACATAGGAGCAGTATTATAGTAGTTATATTCTTGTACATAGGAACAGTATTATAGTAGTTATATTCTTGTACATAGGGGCAGTATTATAGTAGTTATATTCTTGTATATAGGAGCAGTTTTATAGCAGTTATATTCTTGTATATAGGAGGCAGTATTATAGTAGTTATATTCCTGTACATAGGAGGCAGTATTATAGTAGTTATATTCTTGCACATAGGAGCAGTATTATAGTAGTTATATTCTTGCATATAGGAGCAGTTTTATAGCAGTTATATTCTTGTATATAGGAGGCAGTATTATAGTAGTTATATTCTTGAACACATGAGGCAGTATTATAGTAGTTATATTCTTGTACATAGGAGGCAGTATTATAATAGTTATATTCTTGTACATAGGAGCAGTATTATAGTAGTTATATTCTTGTACATAGGAGCAGTATTATAGTAGTTATATTCTTGTACATAGGAGCAGTATTATAGTAGTTATATTCTTGTAAATAGGAGCAGTATTAGAGTAGTTATATTCTTGTACATAGGATCAGTATTATAGTAGTTATATTCTTGTATATAGGAGCAGTATTATAGTAGTTATATTTCTATACATAGGAGCAGTATTATAGTAGTTATATTCTTGTACATAGGAGCAGTATTATAGTAGTTATATTCTTGTACATAGGAGTAGTATTATAGTAGTTATATTCTTGTATATAGGAGCAGTATTATAGTAGTTATATTCTGGTACATAGGAGCAGTATTATAGTAGTTATATTCTTGTACATAGGGGCAATATTATAGTAGGTAAATTCTTGTACATAGGAGGCAGTATTATAGTAGTTATATTCTTGTACATAGGAGGCAGTATTATAGTAGTTATATTCTTGTACATAGGAGCAGTATTATAATAGTTATATTCTTGTACATAGGAGCAGTATTATAGCAGTTATATTCTACTATACGCGGCCACCTTCCATTTCTATGGGAGTACCGAAAGTAGCCGAGCAGTTACCATCTCAGCTATTTCTGGCAGTCTCATAATGGTGGATGGAGCAGTGACCGGGCATGCTTGGTGTGCTGTCCATTCATTTTTATGGAATTTCTGCATTGGCATGGCTTTTTTCTTTACTCCTTTCAGCTTCGGGGGGCCGTTTTTGAGATAGGTGCAGAGTTGGGACCTGCATCTATCTGCTGGTGGTATATCGTGTGATATGCGACCAATGTCTGATATTATAAAACCCCATTAAGTATTTAAATGAGACATGAAATAAATATTATCTGTGGGAGTGGGGGGTATTTTTTGTAAATGCAGCATAAAGTAGGTTGACTTCATTGGTACATAAGGAAATAATCTTTAGTCATTGAACCACTAAATGGCTGAGCAATATCCTTTTCCAACGGTAGCCACCAGATGGTGCAGTGCAAACATAACGCGTTGCCATCTGGCAGCAGCAGTTGTGTCTTATAGCCAATGGTTTTGCTATAGGGCTTCTGTGACTACCTGTCACAGCTTGTTATCCACCTACAGGTGGCGCACAGTGCACACAACCACATAGTGTGAATATTAGATACAGTAGTATGGAAAATGGTTCCCAGTGTGGCCTTAAAGGGGTTAAACTGTGCTAATACCGGACTCTGGTCCGTAACAGGCAAATAAAAGGAACTCCCACAAATGATCTTTCCAGGCTAAACATCTTCCAGGAATCTCGGCCCTGGAAACAAAAGGTGTGGCTGCTAAACAAGATGTTTAAACAACACCCAAGGACAACAATAGCTTAAAATGTGGCCATTGTGCTGAAATATCAGATTTAAGGTCAACATGTCGGTAATCACAGTCTTGGACGTCATTTATTTTCCATTTAGAGGGTTCCTAGGCTGTTATGTATAGTAACCGTGGGCCAAATGTATAGTTTCAGCACCATTTGAAGGGGTACTCTATGAAAAGAGGGATGTCAGCCATGAGACCCCTCTTCCTCCACTATCAGAACAAGAAGAAGTGTAGACTATAGTTCCTTGAGGTTCCCTAAAATTTCTCTGATAGCATTGGTAACTGGGTATTCCCCAGTCACACCCCTTAAATTAATTCAGATGGCAGCCCCTCTAAATACAGACCCCCTAAATAAATTCATACTCCTGACCCCATACATACAGACCCCCCCCCCCTCCAACTAATAAAAACCTCAGATCTGGCCCCATACATATTAAAAACAGCAACTTTGCTGCCTCTTTTTGCTGCCATCTCCTGTGACTTGAGGACCTGCAGTGGTCATGTGACCGTGTCCAGGTCCTTCTGCACAACAGTGCCCTAAGCAGTTTTGATGCGATAGAAACGCAATTTGTTTTAAGTCCTTGGGCAGATTAGGCAGCCATGGGGTCCCACGAAGCTAGACGGCCACCCTCATTGCCCATATTATAATCCGCAATTGCATATAGGGGGGAAATTTATCATGAGGAGAATTTTTGAAGCCAGTTTTTTCGCTGATGTAATTTTCTCCCGATTCCTCAAACGACGCACACTACTTAAAAAATTTAACGCATTGTTAATAAATAGATCAGGCGTACACCTAATTAACTTAGCTAACTACCGCATTTCTAGCCCTATAAGACGCACCCCCCCCCCCCAAAAGTGGGGGAAATTACAGTGCGTCTTATGGAGCGAATGCTGCCATTTAACAGTGATACATAGCCGGCTGTGATGCTGCATATCGCGGCCGGCAATGTATCAGTGGGGAGGGAGGAGGGGCTGGGAGCCGACAACTGATATTGGAATGGCAACGAGGCCCGGTGCAGTCACTGTATTCTATTACACCGGGCTCCGCTCACTGTAGTATTCATATGTAACGTGTAGGCATGGGAGCTTTGTTAAACTATAGAAATCCTATGCAACAGTAGCGAAATCCACATAGTACTTAGTTGAAACTCGCAGGCAGGACAGGCGGCAGCGTAACATCACTCACTACGTCACACGCCTGCTCTGCCTGCTTCAATTATAAAGTGGGAGGAGGCGCGTGACGTAGCGAGCGATGTTACGCTGCCGCCCGGCCTACCCGCTACGAGAGTTTCAAGTGAGTACTACGTGGATTTCGCTACTGCTGCATAGGATTTTTATAGTTTAAAGGGAACCTGTTATCAACTTTCTGCTGACTTCACAGAGGGCAGCATAAAATAGTAATAGAAATGCAGTGTGTCATTTATAAGCCAGAAGTAATTGGTTGCCGAGAACCAGCATCATATTCATTTCTGCCCAGGCCTTGAAAAGAATCAAATCTACTTGAGAAGAGTCATGGTTATTCCTAATCTCTTGCTCTCCCACCCATCTGCTCATGATTGGCAGTTCTCTCCTAGAGAGAATGGGAGAAAACTTGGTAGAAGACTGCCAGTCATCAGCAGGTGGGCGGGAGAGCAGGAATTCATGAATAACCAGGACTCTTCTCAGGTGACCGGGACTCTTTTCCAGGCCCAGTGTGCAATAATTGTGATGTTGGTTCTCGGCAACCACTTACTTTTAACTTATAAATGACAGACCGCTGACATCAACTCACCTGTCTCTACCTCATGCTGCCGTTAGTATGGGCAGCACAAAGTTGATGACAGGTTCCCTTTAACAAAGCTCCCATGCCTACACGTTACAGTGAGCGGGGCCCGGTTTAATAGAATACAGTGACTGCACCGGGCCCCGCTGCCATTCCAACACCAGTTTCCGGACCCCACCCCCTGTATTGGGGGTCATTCACTATTTACACAGGGACACTGTTATGGGGGGGATCTGTGGATGACACATATATAGCATAAGATGTTATATAGTGTCATCCACAGATCCCCCCGATAGCAGTGTCATCCACAGATCCCCCCCATAACAGTGTTATCCACAAATCCCCATAACAATGTCATCCACAAATCCCCATAACAGTGTCATCCACAGATCCCCATAACAGTGCCATCCACAGATCCCCCATAACAGTGTCAGCCACAGACCACCATAACAGTGCCATCCACAGATCCCCCATAACAGTGCCATCCACAGATCCCCCATAACAGTGCCATCCACAGATCCCCCATAACAGTGTCAGCCACAGACCACCATAATAGTGTAATCCACAGATCCCCATAACAGTGCCATCCACAGATCCCCCATAACAGTGCCATCCACAGATCTTCCATAACAGTGTCATCCACAGATCCCCCATAACAGTGTTATCCACAGATCCCCCATAACAGTGTTATCCACAGATCCCCCATAACAGTGCCATCCACAGATCCCCCATAACAGTGTCATCCACAGATCCCCCATAACAGTGTCATCCACAGATCCCCCATAACAGTGTTATCCACAGATCCCCCATAACAGTGTCATCTACAGATCCCCCATAACAGTGCCATACACAGATCCCCATAATAGTGCCATCCACAGATCCCCCATAATAGTGTCATCCACAGATCCCCCATAACAGTGCCATCCACAGATCCCCATAACAGTGTCATCCACAGATCCCCCATAACAGTGTCATCCACAGATCCCCCATAACAGTGTCATCCACAGATCCCCCATAACAGTGCCATCCACAGATCCTCCATAACAGTGTGTCATCCACAGATCCCCCATAACAGTGTCATCCACAGATCCCCCATAACAGTGTTATCCACAGATCCCCCATAACAGTGTGTCATCCACAGATCCCCCATAACAGTGCCATCCACAGATCCCCATAATAGTGCCATCCACAGATCCCCCATAACAGTGTCATCCACAGATCCCCCATAACAGTGCCATCCACAGATCCCCATAACAGTGTCATCCACAGATCCCCCATAACAGTGTCATCCACAGATCCCCCATAACAGTGTCATCCACAGATCCCCCATAACAGTGTCATCCACAGATCCTCCATAACAGTGTCATCCACAGATCCCCCATAACAGTGTCATCCACAGATCCCCCATAACAGTGTCATCCACAGATCCCCCATAACAGTGTCATCCACAGATCCCCCATAACAGTGTCATCCACAGATCCCCCATAACAGTGTCATCCACAGATCCCCATAACAGTGTCATCCACAGATCCCCCATAACAGTGCCATCCACAGATCCCCCATAACAGTGTCATCCACAGATCCCCCATAACAGTGTCATCCACAGATCCCCCATAACAGTGTCATCCACAGATCCTCCATAACAGTGTCATCCACAGATCCCCCATAACAGTGTCATCCACAGATCCCCCATAACAGTGTCATCCACAGATCCCCCATAACAGTGTCATCCACAGATCCCCCATAACAGTGTCATCCACAGATCCCCCATAACAGTGTCATCCACAGATCCCCCATAACAGTGTCATCCACAGATCCCCCATAACAGTGTCATCCACAGATCCCCCATAACAGTGTCATCCACAGATCCCCCATAACAGTGTCATCCACAGATCCCCCATAACAGTGTCATCCACAGATCCCCCATAACAGTGTCATCCACAGATCCCCATAACAGTGTCATCCACAGATCCCCCATAACAGTGTCATCCACAGATCCCCATAATAGTGTCATCCACAGATCCCCCATAATAGTGCATCCACAGATCCCCATAACAGTGTCATCCATAGATCCCCATAACAGTGTCATCCACAGATCCCATAACAGTGCCATCCACAGATCCCCCATAACAGTGTACATCCACAGATCCCCCATAACAGTGCCATCCACAGATCCCCATAACAGTGCCATCCACAGATCTTCCATAACAGTGCCATCCACAGATCCTCCATAACAGTGTCAATCCACAGATCCACCATAACAGTGTCATCCACAGATCCCCATAACAGTGCCATCCACAGATCTCCCATAACAGTGCCATCCACAGATCCTCCCATAACAGTGTCATCCACAGATCCCCCATAACAGTGTCATCCACAGATCCCTCCATAACAGTGCTATCCACAGATTGCTGCCATAATCCAGCTGCCATGTGTGATCCAGATCCACCATAACAGTGTCTATCCACAGATCCCCATAACTATTAAGTCAAATATCATCAGATCTCCCATAGCAGTGATCCGGATCCACATGGAGTGCATCCACATGAGATCATGTGTCATCCACAGATCCTCCATAACAGTGTCATCCACAGATCTCCTCCATAACAGTGTCATCCACAGATCCATCCATAACAGTGCTCAGCTCCACAGATCCCCATATCAGTGTCATCCACAGATCCCCATAACAGTGTCATCCACAGATCCCCATAACAGTGTCATCCACAGATACCGCCATAACAGTGTCATCCACAGATGCCTCTCTATAACAGTGTCATCCACAGATACCCCATAGACATGCTGTCATCCACAGATCCCCTATAACAGTGCTCATCCACAGATCCTCTATAACAGTGTTATCAACAGATCCTCTCACCTAACAGATCATAGTTCAATTATCACAGATTCTCCATAACAGTGTGTCTACAGATCCTCCATAACAGTGACATCCACAGATCCCCCATAACAGTGTGACCTCCACAGATCCCCCATAACAGTGTGCCATCCACAGATCCCCCCATAACTGTGTCATCCACAGGTCCACCATAACAGTGTGTCCTCCACAGATCCCCCATAACAGTGTGTCCTCCACAGATCCCCCATAACAGTGTGTCCTCCACAGATCCCCCATAACAGTGTCATCCACAGATCCCCCATAACAGTGTCATCCACAGATCCCCCATAACAGTGTCATCCACAGATCCCCCATAACAGTGTCATCCACAGATCCCCCATAACAGTGTCATCCACAGATCCCCCATAACAGTGTCATCCACAGATCCCCCATAACAGTGTGTCATCCACAGATCCCCCATAACAGTGTGTCATCCACAGATCCCCCATAGCAATGTCATCCACAGGCCACCATTAGTTCAAAACCCACCAAAAGCACACCTTTTGGTTCAAAATATTTTTTTTTAATCTTATTTTCCCCCTTAAAAACCTAGGCGCATCTTATGGGCCGGTGCGTCTTATAGGGCGAAAAATATGGTATATCCACTTTTCCTCTCACCTCTGGCAAGTGGAGAATGTGGCATAAAATCGTAATAATATTCGTGAAAAAAAAATAGCATTTGCCATTATTTGCAACTTTTTTTGGCTTTTCATTAATTATTGATTGGTGTTGATCGACGCAAAGTATTCAAAGCAGAATTTGGTCCACAATTTCGAATCGCAATGAAGCCGAATTTCCCGTGCAGCCAGCCAATCCGCAGGTAGCCATCCCCTATAAAAGTCTCATCCCGAGCGGTCTCCGCCATTTCACTGTGAGCTGAGCAGACGTTTCAAGCGCTCAAGTGCTAGGGACAGTGTTGCTGCAATAATCCAGCGGCCATGTTTGATCCAGCCACCATGTTCGGCATCTGATTTAAACCCTAATAATTTTTAAAGCGAAATATCATTAGGTTCATAGTAGGGAGGGATCCGGGACCATATGGAGGGATCCACATGGGATTATGGTCATCCTTGTTGTGAATTCCTCAATTTCATTGCTTTGAAGAAGGTTTTGCCTCCTAAATGCTGTGTACCATCTCTGGTACCATCACATACATGCTCCAGCTCCCCCGATCCCCCTATCAGGGGGAAGCCGGAGCACACGCGGGTGACCATGGCATCTGAAGGGTTAAAAGTCACCGAACGGCATTACCGCCGGTTATGGACATTACTGCAGGATGTCTGCTCTTTAAAACGGCAGACACCTGACGACCATGGTGCCTGCTGCACACACCAACGGGCGCCATGTTTAAATGCCCAGCCGCCGACATCGGGAAAAGGTTAAAGAGGACCTTTCACCTAAAAAATCATAGTTCAATTATCACACTACCTTATAGTGTTGCTGCATGTGATGCCCGGACACCTTTTATTTCTTCAAATGGACCCCCCGTTCGCCCTCTGCGCTCCCTGTTAGTTTCGGCGCCTCATATGCAAATGAGGCGTCTAGGTTATAGTAGGCGTCGTTCTTTTAGTTCTGCTGGGCGGTCTTCACTTCTCCCTGGCTACGAGCGCATCCAATTGCAGCGCTCGGCTCTTAGCCAGGGAGAAGGAGCTCAAGTTCTCGCGAGAACCGCGAGAACTTGAGCTTGCAGAGTTCCGGAGCTGGCGCCATCTTGGAGTCCCCAGCGCAGAAGACGACGGCAGCGACAGCAGCAGCAGTATCAGCATCCTGCAGGTAAGTATCAGAATCACCCCTAGACCAACGAGCATGATGTCTGCCATCGTTTTCTGCACTGGGGACTCCAAGATGGCGCCGGCTCCGGAACTCTGCAAGCTCAAGTTCTCGCGGTTCTCGCGAGAACTTGAGCTCCTTCTCCCTGGCTAAGAGCCGAGCGCTGTGATTGGATGCGCTCGCAGCCAGGGAGAAGTGAAGACCGCCCAGCAGAACTAAAAGATCGACGCCTACTATAACCTAGACGCCTCATTTGCATATGAGGCGCCGAAACTAACGGGGGGCGCAGCGGGCGAACGGGGGGTCCATTTGAAGAAATAAAAGGTGTCCGGGCATCACAGGCAGCAACACTATAAGGTAGTGTGATAATTGAACTATGATTTTTTAGGTGAAAGGTCCTCTTTAAGTTCCAAGCGTTCACCTGAGATTCCACCGAGTGGGAAGAATATGATTAGGCAGAGTGGCCGGGGTATACCTGATTTATAGCAATTTGTGACGCATTAATTCCGAACTAATGGAATTTCTTAGTGAACTTCGGCGAATCGGCCAAATCTAATTTTTCAAAACTTCGCCTATTTCTGTGATTGATTATCTGGACATACTGGGGGTCAGTAGCGTAGCTAACGGCTCATGGGCCCTGGCGCAAGAGTTCAGCTTGGGCCCCCTTCCCTCAGTGCTTTGTGTGTCTTCTTATGTGGCACAAGGGTCTTTGGGCCCCCTCAGGCTCCTGGGCCCGGTAGCGACTGCTACCTCTGCACCCCCTATAGCTACGCCCATGCTGTTGGGTCATTTGTCTACATTGGTTTGGATCTTCCTGTGCACCGCTGAATTCAGTCATCATTTACAGTATGCCAGAAAACGGGCGTAAAAAACGATATATCTACCAGGGCCGATGGCCCTGCCTACCCCAAGCCCACACCACCCCCCTATTGTAACTTTTTTACACCAGTTTTCTAACATGCGGCCTTCTTAAATGACCCCCACTTTGTTATTATAAGGGTATTAATACTGTATATTAGGTCTATACAGTCTATATGAAACCATTATTACTGTATATTGCGGTGTGAAGTATATTACTGTGTTTTAGGCTATTTATATCATATATTAGGCAACTGGTCCTGAATTCCATGTCATTTATACAAATATTATTCTATATGTGTTTTATATTTTATCACATTCTTACTGCATATACAACATCTATACTTTACATTATGCTATGTGCTTTATATATTAGGACCACAATACTCATATATTATGGCATGTTATTTTATTGTTTTAGGCTATTTTTACTGTCTATTATACCTTTGTATTGTATATTAGGTAATTGTTGCTTTATCTGTAAGTGTTATGTTGTGTTTTGGGCTATATATTAGGCCATTGCTACTGTATATTAGGCCTTTATACTGTATATTAGGCCATTTTACACATTTTTAGGTCATTTTACTTGACAAGTAGGTGTTATAATGTGATTTAGGCTACTTATTCTACAGGTTAACCCATTGCTACTGTATATAAGGCATCATGTTAGGGCATCAGTTACTTTCTATTATAACATTTATTATGCATATTACGCTTTTTTGTTTTTTGATATTTGGGCATTTTTACTGTATATTATGGCATTCATACTTTAACGCATGTTATATGGATTGTATATGAGAAGATTATAGCATAATAGACTATTTTAGACCCTTTATGGCCGATCTTGTGCTGTATATATAGCTGTGTCTTATTACGCCACCACTTATACATCATGTAGGATTGCGGTGGCCGCTGATTTCCTGCAAGCAGGAGGCTTCCATATTCCATCCTGGGGGACAGTTCAGTATTCCCAGCATGTTCTCCTACAAGATGCAGACCTTTGTTTCCCTGCTGTTGGACTTAGAAATGAAAACACTTTTAAGATTTCTTTACTTGGTTCTTGTGAAACATGACATTTTCTTCCATTCTCTTCTCTCCCCTTGAAATTGTCTTTTATAGATTTTTACATATTCGGTACCATACAAGAGAATAATACCGACTGCTGGGTGTCAAGAGGTGGCCACTCTTTAAAAGAGCATTACCTCTTCATTCTCTTGCATAATATGTCCTGTGAATTTAAGGGGGGATTCAAAATATTATTTTAAAAAAATCTGCCCTCCCGAATACAAATTTTTGATGATGTGATGATCCCACCCCCTGAAATTATCACCTAACTAATGGGTTGTGGTAATCTTTAAAGGTTCCTGAAGCCTGATCCATGTTAGCTAAAGTTCACACAACTTGTAAGCACGATCAACCCTATTAAATTAGGCCTACTGCCTGATAGAGTTAATCCTGCTGATTAAAACGATACCTGCCTTGTGAAAATCGGTTACGGCTTTCTGGAGAAAAAATACTTTTATTCTTAAAGCAAATGAGGACCTCCATGCACCAAGGGGCGTGGTCAGCACTGGGAAGCTAAGGGACTACACCACGCCCCTCAGTGTAATGAAGCCCTAATTTGCATAAATAATAAAAGCTTTTTTTCCTTGGGAACGCCACAACCGATTTTCACAAGACAGGTATCATTTTAATCAGCAGGAAAAATCCTACCTGGTATAATAGGATTGATACTGATAAGATGGCTTTTAATTTTAGTGTTTGACATCTTCTCAGTCAAAGATACCAGAGCATGGGTTGTTTGTTTTTTGAAAACTCATTTTCACATACCCTACTCGGGAATTCTGGATTGATATTCAGGACCCTCACTCATCTGCTGGAGCCTAGAATGGCTTCAAAGAGTGTCTCTGTGTGGAGGACCTGGCATATCCATGCATTGCACAGACAGCCCATTGATTACAATGAGTACTGTGTAATTCTTCATCTCCCCTGTGGTGGCGCTGTAGGATTAATTGAATACTGGCTGCTGGCTTCTCCCACATATTGCAGTGGATCACTGGGGTCTCGGCAATAGAGGGTGTCCTGTGATCAGCTTATTGCGGGAAGAAACTTCCACTCAAAGTGGACAGTGCTGAGTCAGTCTCATCATTATTCCTTTAGACAGCCCCTTTAAAATACCAGTTTGTCACTTGAAGTGATGAAGGTGGTCCCCAGGGAGTCAGATCCCCCATTTATTAGATACTGATGCCCTATACTGAAGATCAGCCACCTATTAAAGTCTCGGAGCAAACCCCACTGATCTCCATGATGATAAGGTCTTCAGCCGGCCATTCTTCTGCCGTGGAGTCTGTGTAGTTGACATTTGAGATGTATGGATATTCTGTACGTGGCAGAACACTTCCGCAAAGGGAGCCCAACACTTCCTCCAAGGCATCGCAGAAGAGTAATATCTAAGGGTAGAAAATAGCAATTAAGGAACCAAGTCTGGATTTTACAGGTTTTTTTTAAATTTCCATTGGGTCATAATTTTATTTTTACTGCAGCCTCCAACTACATGAATCCTGCATAGACATATACTGGTGGCATACCTCCCAAGTTTTGAAAAACAGAAAGAGGGACAATATGTGTAATTTATTTCATATTAGGCGACGCCTCTAATTCCACCGAAAATATAATTATAAACACCTGATCCCCTTTAGGCCCCCACATAGTAATTATTCCTTCTTTGTGCCAGCACACAGTAGTAATGCCCACATTGTGCCCCCTTCACAATAGTCAGGGGGGGATTAGCCATAGACCTTACAGGGAAATTTCCCAGTGGGCCGATGCCCTGGGCGATGCCTAAGCCCTCCTCACGGCCGGCCAGTGGATGTTCTTGGTGATGTATATTGTGCTTTTGGCAGCAGTATTTTGTGATGGACAGTGGCATCTGGCTCTGTTGGAGTGGTATAATGTGCCAAGAGGGGCCTGGATGCATTTCTGGAGTGTAATAATATTACAGGCTATAGCTACTAGAGATAGGCCGTTGATCCAGGGAGTTATTCTGATTGGAGTCCGGAAGGTATTTTTTTTCACCTTAAGTGGGCAAAATTGGCTTCTGCCTCACAGGGTTTTTTTTCCTTCCTCTGGATCAACTTGCAGGAAACAGGATGAACTGGATGGACAGAGGGCTTTGTTCGGCCTTATATACTATGTTACAATATGGTATTGCTGGCCCTGCCTTCCATCAATTTGGACCCAACTATAAAACGAGGCCATTTTTAGTATTTTTTCCAGGTCCACACATTCAAAGTAGTAATGCTTACATTGTGCCCCTCATAGTAGCTATGCCCAGATGTGCCACTTTCATAGTGGCTATGCCCCCTTCATGGTAGTTATGGCAGATATGTGCCTCCTCACAGTGGTTACGCCTGATGTACCCTCTCACAGCTATTATGCCCAGATATGTGCCCCCTCAAAGTGGTTACGCCAGATATGTGCCCCCTCAAAGTGGTTACGCCAGATATGTGCCCCCTCACAGTGGTTATGCCAGATATGTGCCCCCTGAAAGTGGTTACACCAGATATGTGCCCCCTCACAGTGGTTACGCCAGATATGTGCCCCCTCACAGTAATTATGCCCAAATATGTGCCCCCTCAAAGTGGTTACGCCAGATATGTGCCCTCTCACAGTGGTTACGCCAGATATGTGCCCCCTCACAGTGGTTACGCCAGATATGTGCCCCCTGAAAGTGGTTACGCCAGATATGTGCCCCCTCACAGTGGTTACGCCAGATATGTGCCCCCTCAAAGTGGTTACGCCAGATATGTGCCCCCTCACAGTGGTTACGCCAGATATGTGCCCCCTTCAGAGGAAGTAAAAACAAAATAAACAGTAAATACTCACCTGGTTCCTCCGATACCCACAGCTCAGCTGCCGGGAGCTCCCCAGAAGGAGGATTTACTGCCCCACATCGCGCTGCTGGTCTTATATCTATCTAATTTATATATATATATATATCGGTTTATAAATTAAAAAATATTATTAATAATGAAACAAATGGTAATAATAGAAAATGATACCCAACTCTCACATAAATAATGTTCTTTAATTTGCAGAGCAAATCATGGAGAAAAATCAAGAACATGGTGCATTGGTCGCCCTTTGTTATGTCATTCAAGAAGAAGTATCCATGGGTCCAGCTAGCAGGACATGCAGGTATGAGAAGGACATGACGCCATCTTGTGGCTGGGATTTTGTGAAAATGATGGCTGTTTCCATTTGGGCTGCTGGCATGCATTGTCACCATTAACCTATATCTCTTTGGAACCATAAGCTTCCATTAGTTCAGGCCGCACGGCTGCAGGTTCAATAGTTTGTGCCCCCCCCCCCCCTTCTACTCTGTTTTCCCATAAGCTGACTGGTTTTATATCCTTGGATCTATAGGTAGTTTTAAGGCGGCCGCCAATGGTAAAATCCTGAAGAAGCACTGTGACTGTGAGCAGCGCTGCCTGAGCCAGCTGATGACTGACATCCTGAAGCCTTATGTACCCGCTTATCATGGAGATGTGCTGAAAGATGGCGAGAGGTACAACCAGATGGAAGACCTGCTCTCGGAGTTCGAAAGCCCCTGTGTCATGGACTGTAAGATGGGTGTGAGGTGAGATTTTTGTCTGAAAGTCACATGGGGACCCATTAATGAAAGATTAATCACCAGAACAGACTAGGAAATCTGTACAGCGTCCTATCAAGGGAGGACTAATGGGTGCACCTGGAAAAACAAAATCACCACCCAAAGTACCAATATGGCGGTCAATAGACGTTACCTCCACCCCAACTCTTCTTAGTAGACAGGGCTGCAAGGATGTGTGTGTGCTGTCACCTCTCTGCCAAGTGACTGAGGGGTATATATAACTATTTATTTTCCAGACCCCTAAATCAATACAGAGCCCAGACCAGACCCCCTATATAAATACAGACCCCAGACTAGACCCCCTAAATAAAAACAGACCCCAGACCAGACCTCCTAAATAAAAACAGACCCTGGACCAGACCTCCTAAATAAATACATACCCGAGAACAGACTCTATATATAAATACAGACCCCAGACTAGACCCCCTAAATAAAAACAGACCCCAGACCAGACCTCCTAAAAAAAAAAACAGACCCCAGACCAGACCTCCTAAATAAATACATACCCTGGACCAGACCTCCTAAATAAATACATACCCGAGAACAGACTCTATATATAAATACAGACCCCAGACTAGACTCCCTAAATAAATACAGAGCCCAGACCCCCTAACTAAATACAGAGCCCAGACCAGACCCCCTGTATAAATACAGACCCCAGACTAGACCCCTTAAATAAATATATACAGAGCCCAGACCATACCCCCAAAATAAATACAGACCCCAGAACAAACCCCCTAAATAAATATAGAGGTTAGACCAGATCTAAATAAACACAGACCCTAGACCAGACCCCCCTAAATAAATACAGAGCCCAGACAGACCAGTACTCCTAGATAAATACAGACCCCAGACCAGACCCCCCTATATAAATACAGACCCCAGACCAGACTCTCTATATAAATACAGACCCCACACCAGACCCCCTATATACAGACCCCAGACCCCCTAAATACACCCAGACCAGATCTCAAAAATAAATACAAAGCCTAGACCAGACCCCTTAAATAAATACAGATGCCAGACCAGACCCCCTAAATGATCACAGAGCAGTCCTCCTAAATGTAGACCCAAAACAGACCTAATAAATACAGACCCCCAGACAAGACACCCTAGATAAATACAGACTTCAGACCAGAACCTGACCACCTACAGAAATACAGACCTTAACCCACCCTAAATAAATACAGACCCCAGACCCCAAAATAAACGCAGACCCCAGACCAATCCTAAATAAATTCAGACCCAAACCAGACCCCTAAATAAATACAGACCATCTAAATAAATACAGACTCCCCCCAGACCAATATGGACTCCAAACCAGGACTCATAATAAATATACAGCCCACACCAAACCCCATAAAGAAATACAGACCCCCTAAATAAATACAGATCCTAGACCAGACCTCATAAACTAGTACACACCCAGACTCGCTTAATAAATACTGTCCCAGTGGGGCTCACTGACATACAGAATAAATATGTATTTTAGAATGTCTTTTATGGGGGGGAGAGATTCAGATGCCGACTGTAAAACTAAAAGTAATAGATAATTCAATCCGGTCAGTGGTCGTGGCAGAGATACATGGATGTGACAGCTCATGACCACAGTGACAGAGCAGTCCAGCATCAGAGGGGTTAAAGTAGCTGTCAGAAGCCAGATAGTGCGTGGGTGTGCGCCGTATATAGATGGAAGGAAGCGGGGCTACATGTGTCTATGCTGACAGTGATAACTGGAGCCCGGAGCTCTGCCCGCAGCCACAGAGCCCCCGAAATATGCCACTGGAGCCAGGAAATTCAGACGACTCTGTGTTAGTAACGAGCATTGTTCTGGCCTTTTTTTGTTGTGGGCTGTGAAAAAATAATAGGGTTCATGTAGTGCCAGAACCAGTCACAGTGCCCCATAACAGAACCAGTCACAGTGCCCCATAACAGAACCAGCCACAGTGCCCCATAACAGAGCCAGTCACAATGCCTCATAATAGAGCCGGCTACAGTGCCCCATAACAGAGCCAGCCACAGTGCCCCATAACAGAGCCAGCCACAGTGCCCCATAACAGAACCAGCCACAGTGCCCCATAACAAAGCCAGCCACAGTGCCCCATAACAGAGCCAGCCACAGTGCCCCATAACAGAGCCAGCCACAGTGCCCCATAACAGAGCCAGCCACAGTGCCCCATAACAGAGGCAGCCACAGTGCCCCATAACAGAGCCAGTCACAGTGCCCCATAACAGAGCCAGCCACAGTGCCCCATAACAGAGCCAGCCACAGTGCCCCATAACAGAACCAGCCACAGTGCCCCATAACAGAGCCAGCTACAGTGCCCCATAACAGAACCAGCCACAGTACCCCATAACAGAGCCAGCCACAGCGCCCCATAACAGAGCCAGCCACAGTGCCCCATAACAGAGCCAGCCACAGTGCCCCATAACAGAGCCAGCCACAGTGCCCCATAACAGAGCCAGCCACAGTGCCCCATAACAGAGCCAGCCGCAGTGCCTCATAACAGAGTCAGCCACAGTGCCCCCCATAACAGAGTCAGCCACAGTGCCCCCCATAACAGAGCCAGCCACAGTGCCCCATAACAGAACCAGCCACAGTGCCCCATAACAGAGCCAGCCACAGTACCCCATAACAGAGCCAGCCACAGTGCCCCATAACAGAGTCAGCCACAGTGCCCCCCATAACAGAGTCAGCCACAGTGCCCCCCATAACAGAGCCAGCCACAGTGCCCCATAACAGAACCAGCCACAGTGCCCCATAACAGAGCTAGCCACAGTGCCCCATAACAGAGCCAGCCACAGTGCCCCATAACAGAACCAGCCACAGTGCCCCATAACAGAACCAGCAACAGTGCCCCCCATAACAGAGCCAGCCACAGTGCCCCATACAGAGCCAGCCACAGTGCCCCATAACAGAGCCAGCCACAGTGCCCCATAACAGAGCCAGTCACAATGCCCCATAACAGAGCCAGCCACAGTGCCCCATAACAGAGCCGGCCACAGTGCCCCATAACAGGGCCAGCCATAGTGCCCCATAATAGAGCCAGTCACAGTGCCCCATAACAGAGCCAGCCACAGCGCCTCATAACAGAGCCAGCCACAGTGCCCTATAACAGAGCCAGCCACAGTGCCCAATAACAGAGCCAGTCACAATGCCCCATAACAGAGCCGGCCACAGTGCCCCATAACAGAGCCGGCCGCAGTGCCCCATAATAGAGCCTGTCACAGTGCCCCATAACAAAGCCAGCCACAGTGCCCCATAACAGAGCCGGCCATAGTGCCCCATAACAGTTCCAGCCACAGTGCCCCATAACAGAACCAGCCACATTGCCCCATAACAGAACCAGCCACAGTGCCCCATAACAGAGCCAGCCACAGTGCCCCATAACAGAGCCAGCCACAGTGCCCCATAACAGAGCCAGCCACAGTGCCCCATAATAGAGCCAGCCACAGTGCCCCATAGCAGAGCCAACCACAGTGCCCCATAACAGAGCCAGCCACAATGCCCCATAACAGAACCAAGTACCCCATTGTATATAGACTGACATGTTTGCAGTGAAGGACTTCTGCACGTGTTTGGGATGTGTCCATGTATCTGGTCAGCACTGGTCACCCAGGTGGAGGCTGTCGTAGTAATTCTACAAGACCTTGATCTTCGTGGTACAATGCTGGCTTTTCTCGGTGGTTCCTCCTTATCTCTTCGGCTCGTCTTCCTGTTTGCTCGCTGGAAACTCTTTCCTCGTCAGTGTAATAATTACCCAGGCTATTGTTAAATCCATCAGCCCACAAGTTTCCACTGTCGACAATACCCAGCGCAGAGCCCAAAGCCAGCGGATCCCAAATACATGGACAATGAGGCGCACACCCTGCCCTTCCTAAGAGCCCACTGCAGGGATCGGGGGCACGGAGGTCAGGATCTAAGAGCAGCCCAGAGGTCTTTAGATGAAACTGTTCTTCCCAGTATAAAAATCACAGAAAACAAAGATAAAAACATCTTGCATGATACGATAAATAAATATGCGGATGTCCCTGGCTACATTTATGAAAAGAATCACAATAAAAAAAAAGATAATAATGCACTAACAAAATAGATGCCAGCATTATATATGGACTAAGTCCTCATTCTGATGTAATAAAATCTGAGACTCTTAGACTCTTCCCAGTATAATCACAGTGTAAGGCCTCATGCACACGACCGTTGCCTGCCTCCGCGTCCGCTCCTCCTTGAAATTTCGCGTCCGTCAAAAAAAACGGATGACGGACCGTTTTTTTGACGGATCCGATTTTTATGGCAGATCATTGTAAAAATGCCTATCCTTGTCCGCGACCGTGAAAAAAATAGGACATGCACAATTTTTTTGACGGAATGAAAACACGGATCACGGAAGCGGAAGGAAAACGGTTGACCATCCGCATTTTTTGACGGACCCATTGAAATGAATGGGGAAGCATCCTATCCGTGAAAAAAAACGGAACGGACGCGGAAACAAACAACGGTCGTGTGCATGAGGCCTAATTCCTTTAATCTGGAGCTTGATAAAAAAAAATCTGATAACCTAGTTATGTTGTGATTACATCTATTGGGAGCCTCCACAGATAAAAGTACTGGAACCACAGATGGAACCCAGACAGACCCGATTATCAGTGGTGTCTATCATGTGACAGATCCATCTCCGCCACTGGAATAGAAAAATAGAAATGCTGATGTAAATGTGAATACATACCTCCCAACTTTTGAAAAACCCAAGGAGGGACAACAGTAGCGACCTGCCTTTAACTCCGATCAATACACACCCAATCCTGCCCAGTCCTCTTTGTGCCCCCACACATTAGTTATATCCCCTTAATTCCTCCTTTGCAGTAGAAGGCCCTCTTAATGCTTCCACACAGTAGAATACCCCCATAGTGCCTCCAAACAGTAGTTATGCCACTGTTACAATAATGTTTCCCCTATAGTGTTAATAAAATAAAAAAAAGGAATATTCACCTAGCCCCGTTCCCCAGATGAATGGAGCTCATCACGCACTCCCCAGCCGCAGGCTCGATGCGGTCATGTCATCAGCATTGCTCATGCCGAGTTGAGCAGGAGAGTGCACAGGCAATAGGATGACCCCCAGCCTGTGCACTTTCCTACTCAGCCCAGCAGGCGCGATGACGTCACAGCACCGTGTCTGCCTGCTGGGGAGAGCACAGGCCAGGAAATGGTGGAGCAGGGAGTGTCCTCAGGACGTAAGTACAGTTGAAATCGGGACATGCCACAATTGTCCCGGGAACACGGGGCAGCTGCCAAAATCTGGGACTATTCCGCCAGTTCCAGGATGGTTGGGAGGTAGGGTGAATAGAGCCCAGTTATCCAAAACTTCTGATAATCCAGGTCCAAACAGTACGAGATTTAACAACTATAGCGTGCGGTCTTGACATGGTCATCATGTACCATCACAGTCCCTGATGGATGCGAGAGTTAGAAGATTGTCTCCTGCCTTGGAGGACTCAGCACAGCCATTCATTTGAAAAGGACCATGTAATACCTCATTTGTCCCTTAGTGGCCACTGCAGGAGTAACGTGCAGCTGCCTACAGCTCTCCCTGGCGAGATCAGGTGATCGCTGGGGGTTTTCAGCTCCTCCCCTGCAGATCATCATTCAAAGAAGGTGTTATCCAGATTACAGAATCCTTTTAAAGACCCCTTTTGATTAAACTTCACATTGAACCCAAATATCTGAGCCCATATGGGGGGGGGGGGGGGCCTCTGCACGCTTTAATAATTTTTCTTTCGGAAGCAAATCTACCGCCATTTTCCATTGTGTTATTCTATACAGGACCTACTTAGAAGAAGAGCTGACCAAAGCCAGGAAGAAGCCGAGCCTGAGGAAGGACATGTACGGCAAGATGATCGAGGTCGACCCCAGTGCCCCAACTGAAGAAGAGAACCAGCAGAGGGCCGTCACCAAACCACGATACATGACGTGGAGGGAGACCATCAGCTCCACCGCCACCCTAGGCTTCAGAATCGAAGGCATAAAGGTACAGGCAAAAATTAAAGGGGCATTCCGCCTTCCACTGAAAATTGATATATGTCAGTAAATCAGACCTTAGAGGCAAAAGTCAAAAATACCGAGATATTACCCTTTTTCTGTTCTGTTGTGGTGGGGCTATTTTTGCAACGCAGAAATTGCGGCCATGTTGGTTGCTCCTCTTGAACTTGCTGCTCAGAGACTGACAACCGACCTATTACTGTCGCCACGTTGATTGTCAGCCAGCTGTCCTAGAAGGAGATATCAAGAAACGGCTTTAATGGATTTTCCATTTTTATGTATATAAAAATACTAAGTGTAATGAAAAGTCCTGAAACTTTCCACTATACCTTACGTTTTCAAGATCTCTGCGTACAGTCATTGAGTAGAAACATTCAAAGGCTAAAATCACGTACAGATCTCGTACTCCTCACAGCTGAGAGTTTGTTACAATTGAATCCACTCTAAACAATCCTCTATGAACTGAACAGCCTGGTCTCCAGACCAATAGATTTTATCTTCACTGATACATTGTAACAAATGTGTGTCCCCACTGGCTACAATGGCAACAAACTCTCAGCTGTGAGATGGTCTGTAGAGGCAAAACAACAACATATGTAGTTACTGACAGCAAGCAGAGATCTTGCAAATGGTGAGGATTTGAAATACAAAGTATTTTAGAAAGTTGCAGAACTTTTAATTGAACAACTGTAAAAGTGGAAAATCCCTTTAAGCTATTTCTTAGGGCTCATGCACAGGAAAGTTTTTTTTTTCCGTTTACGGTCTGTTTTTTGCTTTCCGTATACTGACTGTATACGGAACCATTAATTTCAATGAAAAAAACGGAGGGTACTCCGCATGCCTTCCGTTTCCCTATTTCCCGTTTTTCCGTTCCGTTCAAAGATAGAACATGACCTATTATTGTCCGCATAACGGACAAGGATAGTACTGTTCTATCAGAGGCCAGCTGTTCCGTTCCGCAAAAAAACGGAATGCACGCGGATGTCATCCGTATTTTTTACAGATCCGTTTTTTGCAGACCGGAAAATACTGAAAAAGCCATACGGTCGTGTGCAATAGGCCTTAGGTGTCTGTATATCTGAATCCACGAAATCTGGGTGACAACCATTATGGCCACGTTTGCTGCTCAGATATGGGTTGTCAGCCAGCTTTTCCAGACTCCATTTGAAGGTGGTGTTGTCCGTATTACCTCTATTTTACTGTTATGTCGCCTTGATGTTATTATTATATCACACGGGACATTGTGACATAACATCCGTGTCCTATACGTGTCTCAGGAAGGATGTATGCCGTGTAGGGTGCTGTAGGTTGACTAGCGGGATCATGCAGGATGTGTACTGTCCGTCCATCATGTCGTGTCACTCAGTTTCCTTTAGGAAAGGGCCTGGAGTGGGAGTATTTATGTCACTTGACATGAAGGGTGTTGTCGCCTGCAGTGTGCACTGCGGCTAGAGTTTTATTCAGTGGTGGATTCAGCATTAATGAGAATCAATGTCCATTTAACCCCTTAATGGGTTTGGCCTGTGGACACCTATCACCCATCCAAATGTATGATCTCCTGCGGGGTCAGACTGCTGGGACCATGAGATGAAGCAACCCATAGGCGCCCTGCAGTGACATCATAGAGGTGCAGATGGGGTGACAGAGGGACCCCTTGCCTCTGTGAAACCACTTAGGGTGGGTTCACATGCAACAATAGTAGGTAGGATGCTGCAATATATATATATAACTATAGATAGATAGATAGATAGATAGATAGATAGATAGATAGATAGATATGAGATAGATAGATATAGATAGATAGATAGATAGATATTAGATAGATAGATAGATAGATAGATAGATAGATAGATAGATATGAGATAGATAGATATTAGATAGATAGATAGATAGATAGATAGATAGATAGATAGATAGATAGATACAGTGGAGGAAATAATTATTTGACCCCTCACTGATTTTGTAAGTTTGTCCAATGACAAAGAAATGAAAAGTCTCAGAACAGTATCATTTCAATGGTAGGTTTATTGTAACAGTGGCAGATAGCACATCAAAAGGAAAATCGAAAAAATAACTTTAAATAAAAGATAGCAACTGATTTGCATTTCATTGAGTGAAATAAGTATTTGAACCCTCTAACAAAAAAAGACTTAATACTTGGTGGAAAACCCTTGTTTGCAAGCACAGAGGTCAAACGTTTCTTGTAATTGATGACCAAGTTTGCGCACATTTTAGGAGGAATGTTGGTCCACTCCTCTTGCAGATCATCTCTAAATCCCTAAGGTTTCGAGGCTGTCTCTGTGCAACTCTGAGCTTGAGCTCCCTCCATAGGTTTTCGATTGGATTAAGGTCCGGAGACTGACTAGGCCACTCCATGACCTTAATGTGCTTCTTCTTGAGCCACTCCTTTGTTGCCTTTGCTGTATGTTTTGGGTCATTGTCGTGCTGGAACACCCATCCACGACCCATTTTCAGTTTCCTGGCAGAGGGAAGGAGGTTGTCGCTCAGGATTTCACGATACATGGCTCCGCCCATTTTCCCGTTAATGCGAATAAGTTGTCCTGTGCCCTTAGCAGAAAAACACCCCTAAAGCAAAATGTTTCCACCCCCATGCTTGACGGTGGGGACGGTGTTTTGGGGTCATAGGCAGCATTTTTCTTCCTCCAAACACAGCGAGTTGAGTTAATGCCAAAGAGCTCTATTTTTGGTCTCATCAGACCACAGCACCTTCTCCCAGTCACTCTCTGAATCATTCAGGTGTTCATTGGCAAACTTCAGACGGGCCTGCACATGTGCCTTCCTGAGCAGGGGGACCTTGCGAGCCCTGCAGGATTTTAATCCATTGCGGTGTAATGTGTTTCCAATGGTTTTCTTGGTGACTGTGGTCCCTGCTAATTTGAGGTCATTAACTAACTCCTCCCGTGTAGTTCTAGGATGCTTTTTCACCTTTCTCAGAACCATTGACACCCCACGAGGTGAGATCTTGCGTGGAGCCCCAGAGCGAGGTCGATTGATGGTCATTTTGTGCTCCTTCCATTTTCGAACAATCGCACCAACAGTTGTCACCTTCTCTCCCAGCTTCTTGCTAATGGTTTTGTAGCCCATTCCAGCCTTGTGCAGGTCTACAATTTTGTCTCTGACATCCTTGGACAGCTCTTTGGTCTTTCCCATGTTGGAGAGTTTGAGTCTGCTTGATTGATTGATTCTGTGGACAGGTGTCTTTTATACAGGTGACTAGTTAAGACAGGTGTCCTTAATGAGGGTGACTAATTGAGTAGAAGTGTCTAACCACTCTGTGGGAGCCAGAACTCTTAATGGTTGGTAGGGGTTCAAATACTTATTTCACTCAATGAAATGCAAATCAGTTGCTATCTTTTATTTAAAGTTATTTTTTCGATTTTCCTTTTGATGTGCTATCTGCCACTGTTACAATAAACCTACCATTGAAATGATACTGTTCTGAGACTTTTCATTTCTTTGTCATTGGACAAACTTACAAAATCAGTGAGGGGTCAAATAATTATTTCCTCCACTGTAGATAGATAGATAGATAGATATGAGATAGATAGATAGATAGATAGATAGATAGATAGATATGAGATAGATAGATATGAGATAGATAGATGGATAGATAGATAGATAGATAGATAGATAGATAGATAGATAGATTGGAGATAGATAGATAATAGATATGAGATAGATAGATAGATAGATAGATATGAGATAGATAAATATGAAATAGATAGATAGATAGATAGATAGATAGATAGATAGATAGATAGATAGAGATATGAGATACTTGGAGGATGGCGGCTCGGGTGGGGAAATTAGATAGATAGATAGACAGACAGATAGAGATATGAGATAGATGGAAATTAGATGGATAGATAGATAGATAGATAGAGATATGAGATACTTCGGAGGATGGCGGCTCGGGTGGGGGATATATTTGGGTTCAATGTGAAATAAATTGAATTTACCTCGCCGTCTGGAAACTGTCCTTTCATGGAGCGCAGTGTGAATGTTGCCAGCAGCTAAATACTTGGAGATTTAATAAAGAAATACCTGTGCCCGGGGTCCGCTGCCAGCACCGAGATGTCGCTCTCTGCATCGTAGACCAATTATAGACTCATTTATTGCCCTCCTCGTACATTTTTCGGATTTGTCGCGAGGCCTTGTAATTGTGATTTATGAAATGTTTGGGGGGATTAAGGCCGGCAGTTTTCATATCACTTCGCCTCTTCTACCCCCACCGATATTGACGGGGGCAAGTTCAAAGCATTACACAGCACCTATGGGCGACCACCGGTGGTCTGACGCTCTCTGGCCTGGCTAATAGGGGAGGTTCCATCTGGGAATCAGTATCAACCCTAGTAAAGCCACAATGCCTGATTTAAGACATTTGTTTACCCCGATCCGTTGCTGTGTTTAGGAGAAATAAGCAATTTTAAAAATATAGAAATTAGGGTTTAACCTTAGTCGTTCAGTGCACCCTAGCTTCTCTGCTTTGCCTCCCTGGCTACTTGATTCACAGGGCCAGGCAATGGCATCCAGGTGGAGGGGGAAGCAGAGCGGAGGAGCCCGGGTGCAATGAGTAACTAGAAACTGCCCTCAGTGCACTTAAGCTCTAATCTACACATTTTTAAAAAACACTTATTTCTCCTAAATGCAGCAACAGATCGGGAAAAGAAAGGTCCACAGGGTCAGCCCTTCCAATTCTTATGGCTAGTTTAATAAGGTTGATCCTGCTGACATATGTCCTTTAAATGAACCCAACAGGATATGTTTTAAAGGGATCGTCCAAAGCTTTCCCTTTAAAAGGGTTGTCCTAGGTGGGTGTGGCCAGGACTATTCCTCTCCCTGGTGCAGGGATTCAGGAGTTTGCATATACACCAGGGAGAGGAATGGTTCAGGTCCATCTAAAGCGGAAGATGCCCCATCCTTAGCCCAGACCTGAAGAGGAGCATCACATGACCTGGTTCTTGGGATGCCGATCCACACAACTTCCGAACATGAAGTATATTACAAACTTTTTCCTACAGGCGTGGACTCATAGTTGCCAACAGTCCCAAGTTTGCATGGACCGTTCCTGCAAATTCAGGCTGTCCTGGGCTGAAAATGGGCGGGGACTTATGTTAACCCCCTCCCATAAATGGGTGTACCTATTTGGTTTTGGGGCATTCCAGGGGCGGGGACTACTTCCTAATTTACCAACTGCAATGTGTAACTAAAGTGCAACAACTGGAGTGCCAAGTATTGCTGACACTATATTATACCGCCACATGGTGACATTCCACCCCATTACAGTGTAGGATAAACTGAAAAAAAAATATATTGTAAGAGGGTGCAAGGTATCATATGCGATGGCAGGTACGTGTCACCGAGGTTGCTGGCCTCGGTGAGGTGAGAGCCGGGTTTTTTTGTCTGCAGCAGCTAGTGCTGCTAGACTCTGTGACTTAGTTTGGCTGCAAAGCTAATCCGGGCCGGCTCTTACTGGGAGTAGGTAAAGTGTAGGGTGGGTGCCTACTCCCCACGGTCCAGGCCGGACTTTATCCGGCCCCTTTAAAAGGCAGCCTCCTTAGCAGCTGGGGTGTGATTATCCTGGAGCTGCTAACAGGGCTGTGGAGTTCTCTGTCCTGGAGGAAAGAGCTCAGCAAGGAGGTGTTTTGTTCCTGGCTACCTGAAGCTGGATTCTCCTGCGGCTGGGCCGACAGCGTGGTGCGAACCTGCACCTACACCTCCCAGGTGACTGAACCTGTGTTGGCCTGTTTTGCTTTGCCTCCTTGTGTCTGGCCTGTGTGAATTACCACCAAGAGACTGTTTCTGTTTATTTTTGTGTCAGTGTGAATAAAACACTGTTTGTTGCACAGTTCTGGACTCCTTGTTTTGCCTCGGTACTGCACCCGCACCGCTATCTACCAGAGCGACTCCCCACATTTGGTGTCGGATGCGGGCATGCGCAGTGAGGCTGGCGTGAACGCCGAACTTTGTTTTTGTGCTGAGCAAAAGTGAATGTCCTATATTAGGCCGGCAAAGTTGCAGCCTGTGATCTCTGGCAACATGGAGGCTGCTGTGAAGGCTCTCGTAGAAGCTAACGTGCAGCAGTGGGAGACCAACCAGTTACTGCTACAACATGTGATGGCATTACAGGCGGCAGGAGCGTCCCACCACGTCCATGATGACCGGAAAGCGGTCCGTGCGGCGATCCCAAAGATGACCCCCGCAGACGACGTGGAGACATACCTGGCAGTCTTTGAGAAGGTCGCCATGAGGGAAAAGTTACCCCGTGACCAGTGGGCCGAGGTGGTTGCTCCGTTCCTGGCATCCGGACCCCAGCAAGTTTTTTTTGATTTGGCAGACGACCAGGCTGCTGACTATTCCACGGTGAAGGGGAGATCCTGGCCAGACTGGGGGTAAACGTGTTGGTCCGGGCTCAGCGGGTCCACCAGTGGGACTTTAAAGTGGCTGAACCCGCCAGGCCGCAGTACTATGAGTTGCTGCACAGGTTGCAAAAATGGCTGCAGCCTGAGGTTCTAAGTCCGACTGCTATGCTGGACCGGCTGCTGGCTGACATGTTTTGGAGGGCCTTGCCTTACCCCCTTCAACACTGGATCGGCCAGGTATCCCCCACCAATGCCCTTGAGATGGTCGACCTGGTGGAGCGATATGAGGCCACCAGAAACCTGCAGGGGGTTCTTTTGGGAGGGGCCAGTCAAACCCCGGAAATCTCCACCCCAGTCCCGGCGGCCGGCCAAACCCGCCCGGGATGTACCTCTTGCAGATCCGTCCCCAGTGGTCTGCTGGCAGTGTCGGGAGCCTGGACACATAAGGGCCAACTGTCCACAGTGGGGGAACCCATGGAGACTAATTATGGGTACCGGGCTTCCATGTATGCCCGGAGACTGTGTGCGACCGGCATCCCCGAGACAATAGACAATCGTCATCTGTGCCAGGTGCAAGTCGGGGATAACCTGGCAGTGGCGCTGTTGGACTCAGGGAGCCTGGTAACCCTGGTAAGTGCTGCCCTGGTACAGCCCACCCAGTATACGGGCCGGAAAGTTGGTGTGGTGTGCATACACGGAGACTTAAAGGACTATCCCACTGCTGTAATGTCTCTGTCCACGGCGGTCGGCACCTGGACTTGTGAAGTGGCGATCTCCACAAAGCTGCCCTATGAACTAATAATTGTGAGAGACTTCCCTGGTTTTCCGTCACTGTGGCCGGAGATGAAAGTGACTAATAGCCCTGAGACAGGGGTAACCCTAGCAGAGTGGCCTGATACCACTGGAAGGCCAGAACCCTGGGAGCCCGAGTCTGAAGGGCCAGCGGTAGGGGTGACCACTGCTGCAGCGGTAGTGGGGAGACAACCCCACTGAGTGTAATGGTGGGAGACACGGAGGACTTGCCACCGGGACCTGAGTTGGCAGACCTCAATGTCTCCGGGAAAATTTTGGGACCGCACAACACCGGGACCAAACCCTAACCAGGGCCTGGGAGAATGTGCTGGAAATTGATGGTAAACCCCAGAAACCAGGGGCTGAATTAATGTTCCCACGATTTATTGTTCTGCAGGATATGTTGTATCGGGTGAACCAAATCCGAGGTGAACCTGTTGAACAGTTGGTGGTGCCCACAGCGTATCGCAAGCTTGTCATGGAGCTTGCCCACCAACATGTTCTTGGGGACACCTGGGGTGGCAGAAAACCCAGGACCGCATACTGCAGCGGTTTTATTGGCCCAGTGTGTTCAAGGAAGTAGAAAATGATTGTAAGTCCTGTCCAACCTGTCAGGTAACTAGCCCCCAGCCACATTTCCGTAGTCCTCTGGTACCTCTGCCAATTATTGAAGTACCGTTTGAGCGAATCGCTATGGATTTAATTGGGCCTGTACCAAAGTCTGCCAGGGGCCACCAACACATTCTGGTAGTTCTCGACTATGCCACTCGGTATCCGGAGGCGGTGCCTCTGCGACATACCTCAGCTAAGCTCATTGCCAAAGAGTTAATGGAGATGTTTTCCCGTGTGGGCCTGCCAAAAGAGGTTCTGACAGACCACAGGACCCCTTTTATGTCCAAAGTAATGAAGGAACTGTGTAAATTGTTGCGTATAAAGCAGTTACGGACGTCCGTTTACCATCCGCAAACAGACGGTCTTGTTGAGAGGTTTAACTAAACTCTAAAAAATATGTTAAAAAGGGTGGTGTCTAGAGATGGGAAGGACTGGGACCTGCTTCTGCCCTATCTCATGTTCGCAGTGCGAGAGGTACCCCAGGCCTCTACTGGGTTCTCGCCCTTCGAACTGCTTTATGGCAGACACCCTCGGGGCCTGTTGGATATCGCCAAGGAAGCATGGGAACAACAGCCTGTCCCCCACAAAAGTGTCATTGAGTATGTCACCCAGATGCAGGAACGGATAGAAAGGGTGTTGCCGTTGGTCCGGGAGCATATGGAGGCAGCGCAACAAGCCCAGAGTAGGGTGTATAATCGTCAGGCTCGGGTACGGGGCTTCAATCCGGAGATCGAGTGTTGGTTCTGGTACCCACCCTTGACAGCAAATTCCTAGCTAGGTGGCAGGGCCCCTATGAGGTGATCGAGAAGGTAGGGGAAGTAAATTACAAAGTACACCAGCCAGGCGGCGCAAGCCGGAGCAGGTGTACCACGTGAATTTGCTAAAGCCGTGGAAAGATAGGGACACGGCCGACGACCACAGCCCCCGGCCAGGGCTTCTAGGTGAAAAGGGTCCAGCCCCACAGTTCGAGGCCTGTGAAGCCGTAACCACGGTAAAATTGCAGACAGCCTGTCTTCCAAACAAGTTCAGGAAGTCAGGAGTTCTCAGTCGGAACACGGATGTGTTCTCGGACCTCCCTGGCCGCACGTCTCTCATCCGACATGACATCGTCACTGAGCCTCAGGCCAAGGTCCGGTTAAAACCATACCGGGTACCCGAGGCTCGGCGGCGGGCCATCGCGGAGGAAGTGCAGTTAATGTTGAAGCTCGATGTCATTGAGGAGTCGAAAAGTGAGTGGGCCAGTCCCATAGTCCTAATACCCAAGCCGGATGGGACGTTGCGGTTCTGCAACGATTTTCGCAAGTTAAATGAAGTATCCAAGTTTGACGCTGTATCCCATGCCCCGAGTAGACGAGCTTGTTGAAAATTTAGGACAAGCCCGTTATTTTTCTGTGCTGGACCTCACTAAAGGGTACTGGCAGGTACCCTTAACGGAGGCGGCTAAGGAAAAACCGCGTTTGTTACCCCGCAGGGCCTGTATCACTACAAGGTGTTACCCTTTGGCCTGCATGGCGCCCCGCCACTTTCCAAAGGTTAATGGACATAGTGCTGCGACCACATCGTCGGTACGCCTCGGCCTACTTAGATGATGTAGTCATCCACAGCACCGACTGGGAAAGCCATTTACCCAAGGTGCAGGCGGTAGTGGATGCCCTGAGGAAAGCTGGACTAACCGCCAATCCAAAAAGTGTGCGATTGGGTTGGAAGAGACCAAATATCTGGGATATGTAATTGGGCGGGAGTCATCAAACCTCAGGTAACTAAGGTAGAGGCCATTCGTAACTGGCCCCGACCGGTCACCACCAGGCAGGTAAAGTCGTTCCTGGGGATTGTAGGATACTACATGAGGTTTGTGCCCCACTTTGCCACAATAGCTGCGCCATTGACAGACCTGTTGAAGGGGCGAAAGTCTGGGAGGGTTAGCTGGAGTGAGAAGGCGGAGGAGGCTTTCTCCGCGTTGAAGTCGGCCCTGTGTGGGTCCCCGGTTTTGGTGACACCCGACTTCAACAAGGAGTTTGTCGTACAGACCGACGCCTCGGAGGTAGGCCTCGGTGCGGTACTGTCGCAGGAGGTCAACGGGGAAGAACATCCCGTTGTCTTCCTGAGCCGTAAGCTCAGTCCCGCTGAGTCCAGATATAGTATAGTGGAGAGGGAGTGCCTGGCTATCAAGTGGGCACTCGAATCTCTCCGCTACTACCTGTTAGGGAGGAGGTTCCGTCTGGTGACCGACCATTCCCCCTCAAATGGATGAGTCAGGCCAAGGAGAGGAATGCTCGGGTCACCAGGTGGTTCCTATCCCTTCAAAATTTCAAATTCTCCGTGGAACACAGGGCAGGCCGCTTGCAGGGCAACGCAGATGCCCTGTCCCGCGTCCACTGCCTCACGTGTGTTCACCCCTCAGGGTTGAACAAAGGGGGTGTGTAAGAGGGTGCAAGGTATCATATGCGATGGCAGGTACGTGTCACCGAGGTTGCTGGCCTCGGTGAGGTGAGAGCCGGGTTTTTGTCTGCAGCAGCTAGTGCTGCTAGACTCTGTGACTTAGTTTGGCTGCAAAGCTAATCCGGGCCGGCTCTTACTGGGAGTAGGTAAAGTGTAGGGTGGGTGCCTACTCCCCACGGTCCAGGCCGGACTTTATCCGGCCCCTTTAAAAGGCAGCCTCCTTAGCAGCTGGGGTGTGATTATCCTGGAGCTGCTAACAGGGCTGTGGAGTTCTCTGTCCTGGAGGAAAGAGCTCAGCAAGGAGGTGTTTTGTTCCTGGCTACCTGAAGCTGGATTCTCCTGCGGCTGGGCCGACAGCGTGGTGCGAACCTGCACCTACACCTCCCAGGTGACTGAACCTGTGTTGGCCTGTTTTGCTTTGCCTCCTTGTGTCTGGCCTGTGTGAATTACCACCAAGAGACTGTTTCTGTTTATTTTTTGTGTCAGTGTGAATAAAACACTGTTTGTTGCACAGTTCTGGACTCCTTGTTTTGCCTCGGTACTGCACCCGCACCGCTATCTACCAGAGCGACTCCCCACAATATATATAATAATAAAAATAAGTATTTATAAATTAGATTTGTATTATTGTTATTTAAATGGCCGCCTCAGTTTCGCAGGAGATGTTTGTGTTGACAATTTGGTCTTTTTTTTTTTTTTTTTTGGTACGTCCAGGAGTTGGAAGCTGACCACAAAACCACTAATGACCTTTAAAATGTGTCACGCTGGCGACATGATGCAGCAAAAGATTAAAATAATATTATTTTTTTTTTACTTGCTTTGCCTCTAATTGAACATCTGCTGCCCTCTGTCCTAGATCTTTTATAGACGACCCTTGACCTTTATTTCGGCCGTTGCTTTTACTTTTGTGCTTATTTAAAGGTTAGGCACGTGCCGGGGGCTGGGGGACATGGGAACCTATAGGCAAAGTACTGCGTTACTGTATACATGTGGAAATCCTCCCAACATATGCATGGAAAGCTCAACCGTTATGTGAAAAGGGTCTTAGGCCTCTTTCACACGGGCGTCACGTTTGACGCCCGGATAAGAGGCGGGTGCGTTGCGGGAAAATGCGCGATTTTTCTGCACAAGTGCAAAGCGTTTTAATGCGTTTTGCATGCGCGTGCGAAAAATCGACATGTTTGGTACCCAGACCCGAACCCGGACTTCATCACTGAAGTCCGGTTTCGGGTTGAGTATTCTGTAGATTTTATTATTTTCCCTTATAACATGGTTATAAGGGAAAATAAAAGCATTCTCAATACAGAATTCTTAGTAAAATGTGGATTAAGGGGTTAAAAATAAAAAAGTAACTCACCTTAGCCACTTGATCGCGTAGTTGCCGATCTCTTCTGTCTTCTTCAAGCAATAGCTGCCGGCTAAAGGACCTGTGATGATGTCACCGAGCTCATCACATGGTCCATCACCATGGTGATGGACCATGTGATTGGACCATGTGATGTGACGTCACCACAGGTCCTTTAGACGGCAGCTAATGCTTGAAGAAGACAGAAGAGATCGGCAACTACGCGATCAAGTGGATAAGGTGAGTTAATTTTTTTTATTTTTAACCCCTTAATCCACATTTTACAAAGCATTCTGTATTGAGAATGCTATTATTTTCCCTTATAACCATGCTATAAGGGAAAATAATAAAGATCTGGTCCTGTTGCTAAGCAACCATGCGGGAAAATCGCACTGCATCTGCACTTGTGTGCGGATGCATGCTATTTTCCCGCAGCCCCATTCATATCTATGGGGCCTGTGTTGCGTGAAAAACGCACAATATAGAGCATGCTGCGATTTTCACGCAACGCAGAAGTGATGCGTAAAAATCACCGCTCATGTGCACAGCCCCATAGAAATGAATGGGTCCGGATTCAGTGCGGGTGCAATGCGTCCTCCTCACTCATTGCACCCGTGCGGAAATCACGCCCGTGTGAAAGGGGCCTTAGTCTTATCAGAGGCTCAGTTTGCTGCTCTCCCCCATGCTTTAGACTGCAGCTGTGTCTGTTCATATTGGAGTCCTGTAAATCACCTTATAGTCTTTTCTTTTTCTTTGGCAGAAGGAAGATGGAACTGTGAACAAAGACTTTAAAAAGACCAAAACCCGGGAACAAGTCATGGTCGCCTTCAGAGAGTTTACAAAAGCTAATGTTAACATTCTAGTAAGTGCTGCCCCCCGCTGGGAGAGAGTGTCAGGACTGCTTAACCCTCCTCTACCTTGACCCTCATACAGGCCTGCTGCTCTCCCTGTCGAACTCAATGGACCTTGACAGAGAGAGCAGCGGACGAAGTTGGCAGAAAGGGATCGCTGGAGGGTCACTATTTTGCAGTAGGTAAAACTTTCCAAATCGTCTTGACTTCTCTGACACTCCTAATACTCCAGTCACATCCAGAGCAGCATTCAGAATTCTGCTGGTTGTCTGCATCTCTTTGCTTCGCTCTGCTGGTTCATCATCTTGATGGAACATGCTATGTTGCAGTGCATTGCGAGAGATGCGGCGTTCACACTACACATTGCCTAGTAGTCTCATGACCGATACCGTCCCTACACTTCAGTGCATTATGTGACCTCAGGGGCGTGCCTGTCAGCGTGGGGCTGACTGATACCAGGCAGCAGCCAGCAGAATTTCGCATGTGCAGTGAGTCTGACTGCCATCCAAAAAAGCTTTTCCTTTGTGTTTGCAGACTTCTTACCTGAGTCGTCTAGAAGATATAAGGAGAACGTTAGAACAGTCTCTCTTCTTTAAGACCCATGAGGTGAGTGGCCATTCCTGTTCTCTTACTTAGGCCTCATGCACATTACCGTATGTGTTTTGCGGTCAGCAAACCGCGGATCCGCAAAACACGGAAGCTGCTACGCGTTCCATTCCAGAGCGCGGCCCATTGTAGAAATGCCTATTCTTGTCTGCAAAACAGACAAGAACAGGACATGCTATATTTTTTTTGCGGGGCAACGGAACGGAGCGGAAGTGAATGGGCCCGCGCCTGAGCCGCAAAATATGCGGATCGGACGCGGACCAAAACAACGGTCGTGTGCATAAAGCCTTAAAGGGGTTGTCCTATTATAAATAGGGGAGTAATGTCTGATTGCTGACTCCTGCCGATCAGATCGGGGAAGCCGTGCTTCCTGGTTTGAATGGAGCAATGGTCACGCATGCACGCTGCCACTCCATTCAACTCTATGGTACTGAAGACAGGTGACACAGCGCCCCCGATCTCCCGATCGATGGGGGCTCCAGCATTCAGACACTCATCCCCCTATTCACAGAGTTTGCAGTGGGACAACCCTTAAATCAACTTGTGTTTTATGTTACCAGCACCACCCGCCCTCCCTACTGAAATACAACGTGGGGGGATTGGGGGCTGGTCCATGGCCCTTCATGCACCAGGCTTAAAGGGGTTATCCATTCCAACAAAGCTAGAACCAGCCCTGTACCTCACATGGGTCCAGAGATCTCTCCATTCATTGCTCTTATTGTTCTGCTAGATTTTCTTCATGCTGGCAGCTCAGGGGTCGTGTCCTTTCTTATACGGAATGTCCTTTCTGTCATAGCTTTTTCCCTGTGACTGCCACAGCTGCTAACAGTAGATATGGCTGGTGGCAGTTGAAGATTTAAACTGAGCGCGTGCGACCACCTAAGTGAGGTGGACAAGAAATAAGGAAGGGAATACCAGCAGGTGGCGCTATACAGATACATTTTATTGAATAGCTCACTGGCTATACCACATTTTTAATGACATTCAATTACAAAAGTCTTCAGATTCAGGTGCTGGTTTGAAAAACGTAGAATATGTTGCATGACACGACCCCTTTTGTTAGAGGTGCACAGAAGAGCAGGCCTCTTAATAAATATGGCATATCTGGGGCAGCGACGATGTATTTTATGCCAGTTTCTGCTGTAAATTATAGCCAACCTGTTGGACCGAGGGAGACTCCGGCCACTAAGCTCTGTCTACTGGTTTGGAAAGTGGCGAGAGGGGTACAATATGAAAAAGGGTGGCAAAACTGACAGGTGGCAAGATGAGTGCCTTTTTTTCGATACTAGAAAACTGGCACAAGTTGCTTAAAGGGGTTGTCTGGGTTCAGAGCTGAACCCGGACAATACCTCCGTTTTCACCCAGGCGGCCCCCCTGGACTTGAACATCGGAGAATTTCATGCTCCAATGCTCTCCTTTGCCCTGCGCTAAATTGCGCAGGGAAAAGGCATTTTCCGAACCGGGCTCTCCATAAAACAGCTAGGGCAGCGCTAAAGCACGCCCATCAGAGCCGGTGACGTCACCGAACACACTGCCGGGAGCTTCTGCCTGGCAGTGTGTTATTGTAAACAAAAGAGCCCTTGCCCTGCGCGATGTAGCGCAGGGCAAGGGAGCGCATCGGAGCATAGGATGCTCTGATGCTAACATCAGGGGGGCTGCCGGGGTGAAGTTATGGGTATGTCTGAACCCGGACAACCCCTTTAACTCTCCACATTGTTCTGCGTTTTTGGTGGCCACTAGACGGCGCTGCGTTTGGATGATACAAGGCCGTCCTGTGTTCATATGAGAGGCAGCGGTGTCATTCAACAGGATGCCAACAAATTAGACAATTTTCCAACATACTTTCTGTATCAATTCCTTACAATTTTCCAAATCTCTGCTTGCTGTCATTCAATAGGAACCTTCATTGTTTACTTCCGGTCATGTGATCGGCACACGGCTGTGGCGAGCCGTGCACCTATGTATCCGTCACACGACCAGGACTGGTTTGGATCAGGACAGGACCCAAGTGTAGACCCTGATAACATTTACATGTTTTTCACGTAAATCTGATTGACATTTGCTACAATGTTTTCAGCTTTGGTAACATTACATTAAAAAGTGAATGGAAACATCACAGCTGGCGGTCTGTTACAATGTATCCATCACAGCAGCAGCACAACCCCCTCTGCCCTGTGCTGGACTGCAGCAGGACTGGGTCAGGACAGGTTTTCGGGCCTGTTAATGTAAACAACAATGCGTCCATTCCCTGACAGCAAGCAGAGATGTTGAAGACGGTGAGAAATTAAAACACAAAGTGATTGTGTTACCGTTACAAAGCTTTATTGACAAAAGAATGCACGATGCTCCCTTGTAATGTTGTTGACTGAGGACCCCCGCCGCTCGCGGGTGGAATGCGGGTTGCGTCAGCCGCCGACATGGCAGTCACCCGTATTCTGCAGGGTCCGGCTCCGCTCGCCTAGCAACAAGAGCAAATATTGTTTAAGCCGATGATAATGAGAATTCTGTCCGCGACCCCATGTTTATTTATATGGAAGACGAGATGAATATTCCCCAGTGTCTCCCAGAGGAGGGCCGGTCTCTCAGGCCGGGACGCTCGGCCCTTCAGAGGGGGTCATCTAAAGTCAGCATCTCCCATGGAGAGGAATTCTACAAGAAGACGAAATATTCCATGGAAGCCACGGCGGCGCAGGCAACAATCGCTGGCTTCATGGACGACTCTGCGGAGAGAGAAATCAAATACAGAAAATGAGATGAGGTCCTGTCAGGACAAGCTTCTGTCTGAGTTATCTTTCCGGGAAAGCTGGGTGACTATCAGTATGGCTGCTTCCACGAGGGTTGTCACCCAGCTTTCCCACATGTACAAATCTGTCCAGTTATGCAGTGAAATGGGGGAAGGACTGTGATGTTGGGAAAGTCGGGTGACAACCAATATGACCAACAGCAAGGCCTCTTTCACACGAGCGAGTTTTCCGCGCGGGTGCAGTGCGTGAGGAGGACGCATTGCACCCGCACTGAATCCGGACCCATTCATTTCTATGGGGCTGTGCACATGAGCGGTGATTTTCACGCATCACTTGTGCGTTGCGTTAAAATCGCAGAATGCTCTAGTTTCTGCGTTTTTCACGCAACGCAGGCCCCATAAAAGTGAATGGGGCTGCGGGGAAATCGCAAGCATCCGCAAGCAAGTGCGGATGCGGTGCGATTTTTCCGCATGGTTGCTAGGAGATGGGGACCCAATCTTTATTATTTTCCCTTATAACATGGTTATAAGGGAAAATAATAGTATTTTTTAATACAGAATGCTTAGTAAAAGGACAATTAAGGGTTAAAAAAATTTTAAAAAATTAACTCACCTCCTCCAATTGACCGCGTAGGTGCCGATCTCCTGTTCTCTCTTCAGCTGTGGGTAAAGGACCTGTGGTGATGTCACATCACATGGTCCATCACCATGGTGATGGACCATGTGATTGGACCATGTGATAAACGCAGTGACATCATCACAGGTCCTTTACCCACAGCTGAACAGGAGATCGGCACCTACGCGATCAATTGGAGGAGGTGAGTTAATTTTGTTTTTATTTTTTTTAACCCTTAATTGTTCTTTTACTAAGCATTCTGTATCAAAAAATGCTATTATTTTCTCTTATAACCATGTTATAAGGGAAAATAATAAAATCGACATAACACCTAACCCAAACCCGAACTTCAGTGATGAAGTCTAGGTTCGGGTCTGGGTACCAAACATGCCGATTTTTCTCATTCGCGTGCAAAACGCATTAAAACAGTTTGCACTCGCGCGGAAAAATTGCGCATTTTCCCACAACGCACCCGCATCTTATCCGGGCGTCAAACTTGACGTCCGTGTGAAAGAGGCCTAAGGCTTTCACAGAGGTTGTCACCCAGCTTTCCCAGATATACAAGTCGGCCCAGTTATGCAGGGACATAGAGGACGGAATGTAATATTGGGCAAATTGGCTGAAAACCAATATGGTGGCCAGTAAGGCTTCCCCAAGGGTTGTCACACAGCTTTCCCAGACCCCAGGTGGGCAAGGCTGCTGAATGAAATTTGGGAAAGCTGGGTGACAACCAGTATGGCTGCTGTTACATCTTCCACGTGGGCTGTCACTCAGCTTTCCTAGACTCCTGAACGGCAAATCTGCCCAGAAGTTCAATGTTGACTGAGCGGGGAATGTCATTTTGCTCACATAGATGGACTTGCCATTCAGGAGTGTGTAAAAGCTGGATGACAAACACCCAACTTTCCCAGAATAAGCATGGAGGAATATCTGCCAAAGAAGGGAAGTGATGGTCACCCAGCTTTCCCTGTAACAGATAAGGCTAAAGTATGGCTGGACAGAGTTTTACAGAACACCCCACATATGCCTGCTGTATATTGACACCCATTTATTGGCATTACTGGCTTTTCCAATGACACCTTATTGCAGTTGCATAGATATTGACACTGGACTGATGGGAAGGCTTTGAAAGCCTTGTTTATAACAGCAGTCTAATGGTGTTGCCCATAGCAACCAATCAGAGCTCAGCTTTCATTTCTCAAACTGCTCTGGAGAAATGAAAGCTGAGCTCTGATTGGTTGCCATGGGCTTTTTTTTTTTTTTTTTATAAATTTTATTAGAGATTTAAAAAATTCCATTCAATACAAACAGCAATATTATTATATTATTTTCCCCTACTAAACCTTACTCCCCCTATTCCTACCCAGACATTACACCCCCTTGCGATGCGTCTCCTGTCCCTATGGTCAATAAATGAGAAGGGGGAGGAGGGGAATAAAGGCAGACAGTACCTCAAAACTTCCATTCTCCCCAAATTTTAATCAATTTTTCCTCAGTATTTCTATGTTTGTAGAGAATATTTTCATATCACTTAATCTTATTAACAAGGCTTATCCATGTAGTAATACATGGACTATTTCGAGACAACCAATCACGAGTAATCAGTAGTCTTGCCAAGAACATTATTTTGATCTAAAGAATCCTTTTATATTTTGGGCATCCCACCTTAGGGAGGTCGCCAAGTACCAGCATTCCTCTGTAAGGCCTAATTCACACGTCCGTAGTGTGTTGCGGATCCGCAACACACCTTGCCACCAGCCTCATAGAGATGCCTATACTAGTCCGCAATTGCGGGCAAGAATAGGACATGCTCTATATTATTGCGGAGCCGCTGGCCGGAAGATCGGCGGCATCCTCCGCAAATGCGTATGCTAAGAGCACAGTGTGTGCTCTCCGCATCCATCACGTCCCCATTCAAAATGCGGAACGGGTGCAGACGATCATTGCGGACTGAGAATGGGGTCTAAATGGGATCTCGACTTTCAATTCCCGGGTAATAAATTATATACCGAAGACCATCTTACTGCTAGATAGGCTTGATATGACGCCTACATCTTTCTCCATGTGTAACGCCCCAGTAGTGGTATTACCACTTGGCACTCCGCTACTGTTTTCTATGGGCTAACACAGTGTCATCTTATGCATTTATTTCAGTCCACTACAATGTGCATTGCTATTTCTATGCAACTCTTATTGTTCATGTAATGTACCTGGTTCACCAGAAGGTGGCAGAAACGTTTATTCAAATCCCTCAATTCTTCACCCTATTTGCTCTGCTTCGGACGGCAACGCCTGGGGTCCAGCATATCCAGGTAGGAGCACTGTGACATGTGCACCAACATTATGCGACATTTAGGCCACCCTACACCACTCTGGCATTCCTACATCATCTACTGCATCACTAAAAGGGGCCTTGTGCCCTTGTTGCTTCACTGCAACTGGCGTCACGAAAAACATTTGCTTTAAGGGACCCATGGCCGCTGCCGCGTGTCGCACATGTTTTATTATAAAATCTCAAACTTCATTGTAGGAATGCCAGAGTGCTGTAGGGTGGCCTAAATGTCCCTTAATGTTGGTGCACGTGTCACGGTGCTCCTACCTGGATACGCTGGACCCCTACCTGGATACGCTGGACACTGCTACCAACGCATTCCTGCCTGTATGCGTAGGGTGTCTAACCATGGTTTTCCCTCTTGCAGTGAACCAAACAAATACTGCACAAAGCGCTCAAATACTCCATGACGTGGCCACAGTCATATGTGGAGCGTGGGGGGTGTCATATACTGTAATCCCTCCACAATGCTATGAGACGCCCGCAAATAGATAGGGTGGCTTCATCCTGTATTCCCTTCCTAGCACCAAGGTCTAATCATGCTTTACGCTTCGTCACCTTAATGTCTGAACAGGTAGCTACAAAATTTTCCTTGGCTTTGCAATGCACAAGACCTAAGGACATACACAACCTTGGCAATGCACAAGACCTAAGGACATACACAACCTTGGCAAAGCACAAGGCCCTAAAACACATACAAATTAGGAGGATGAGGCAGTGCACTCCACTGCCTCAGGAGGACTAATCCCTTCAAACACATAGTAGCAGCGGGTTACCCTTGACGTTGTTAGATTTGCTTGTGACTTACCACTTGGCTCTCCTTGTGCAGCAAAAATACAATTCAATGTATACCTAGGATATCTAAACTGACACAAGGTACAATATGCACCATTAGTATTAAACGTCCTCAGAGGCAGTCCATATGAGCAGAGACGATGTTAGAGCTGCTTGTGACATACCAGACGTCCTCAGAGGCAGTCCATGTTGACCTGTAAAAATAAGGTGCTGACTATCTGGCTAACTAAATAATTGTACCAAAGTGCATTTAAAGTGCATAGTAGATATCACATTGTGGAACCTGTAAAGAAAAACACACAATGGGCACAATATACTTCAATGTTGCTGAAACTAGAAAAAGATTAGTGCAAACATAGTGCAAATATTTAAGGCAAATAGAGTGCAATTAAATAATGCAATAAAATAGTGCAAATAAATCACATTAGAGTCTCTCCTTCCATGTTGGCGGATGAAATGCACCAAACAGGAATCAAATAGTGCAAACAGTTCCGGGAAATAATGTTATTATTTGTAATCCAAATGAGGTAGTAAAAGTCATTTGTAATCCACATGGAGTAAGATGTAAATTAGCAGCACAGGTCATGGGAACCCTTTTAGCAAAAGGGGGCTTCCAAATAACCTGAGAAGGGGGAAAAAAGGGAATTTTGTGCGTAAACGTACGCAACTTGGATACATTTTTGGTAGCTGGGGGGAGTCCTTACTAAACATGACCACCCGGGTGAGGACTAAGAATAAGGGCAACCTGAAACATAAAAACAATGCCAACAGGCCCTCATCCTTCAGGAGTAGTCCACGATGTGGCTCCCAATGGTCTTTACTTCTTTCTTTAAATGATGATTAGAGAAGGGTAGCTCTTCAGAAGAAGGACCTCAGATCCTCCTCACCGCTGCTGCTGAAGCTGTTAAGAGTTCTGTCCTGCCTTTTGTAATCCATCCTGGCAGCAACGGTGGTGTTCTGGCGACACCTACTGTCAGACTTTGGTGGTGTCCTGGTGGTTGTGCTGGTCATTGCGGCTGTAACTTTTTGTTTGCTGGGTCCGGGTGGCACAGTTAATCTTGGGATGAGCGGCTCTGGCTCCGGCTGAGGCCTTTCCGGCTGAGGCCTTTTCTGCAGACAGCGCACCCTCCCGACAGCAGTTGCGTCCTTCTGCCATGTCTCCGGTGCCGTCAGCAGTACCAAGGGCTTCTTCAACAGGATCACGGCCGTCGCAAAGGACCCCGGAGGGACTCCATAGGGGTATACTCCACTCGATCTCCCTTATACAGGCTGTGTGTGTGCGGCAAGTAATGGTGTTTCACAGAGCGCCGTCCCACAAAAAGCTCCCTTCCAGTTTTCTCATCCATGAGGAAACCACTGCCTCGTTCCAGGAGAGGATCTTGAGGCCGCGGTCGGTCCCATACACGTATGGCCCAGTCCTCTACTGCCCACTTGTATTCCCACATATTGGCAGCGTGGGCCGTCCCCTCCTTGGGCACTATAGGGTTGAGGCCTTAAAAGGTGCCTCTCTTCATAGGCGGTGGAGTAGTTTCTCCTGCCACCCCCGCCGGCACGGGGAACGGCTGCAGCGTCTTGTTAAGGGGTCACTGGTATTGCAAAACTCTAATTTCCTGTGGGGTGTCCTGCACTTCGGGCAGTTCATTTTCACAGCACATACTGCCCCAGTCTGGCTGCCGAGGATGCACCTCCTCTCGCGCTGGAACAGACTGGTAACGAAGGTGGGGCTTCAGGGGAGGAGTCTCCACTTCCCTTCTCTTCACTGTGATGTCGCTCCCTGTGAGCAGGGCTGGATTTTCCCGCACCAAGTGGGGGCGTTCCTCTATTTTCCCATTCTGGGCTGGAAGAAGAAGCTGCGCCATCACCATTAAAGATGGCTGATTAACCGTTTTGCGCCTGCCGCTCCACAGCAAATTCAGTAAAGTCATTTTTAAAGGGTATTTCATCAACTCTATAGGCCTTGTAGTTGTAGGACACACAGAGTAATCCTATTCGGATCCTGTTCGTGATGCCAAATTGGACGCACGGCAATAGCCAGGGGTCCCTTAAAGCAAATATTTTTAGTGACGCCAGTTGCAGTGAAGCAACAAAGGCACAGGGCCCCTTTTAGTGATGTAGTAGATGGTACACAGGTGTTGGAATGCCAGAGTGGTGTAGGGTGGCCTAAATGTCCCTTAATGTTGGTGCACGTGTCATGGTTCTCCTACCTGGATATGCTGGACCCCAGGCGTTGCTGTCTGAAGCAGAGCAAATAGGGTGAATAATTGAGGGATTTTAAAAATACAGACCTTGTGATGAAGTTCAATAACAGCTTTACTTGAATAAACGTTTCTCCAACTGTTTCAGGCTTTGTCTTGGTTCCCAGCAGTCGTTAGCATTAACTCTGGCAGGCAAACAAACTCAACTCTGCTACATCTGTTGCTCTCTGGCACTGCTGTGCTGACAAGCTTACTGTATAACTTTGCTTCTTTCTTTATGCAACTTCTCTCATTCATTTCAATGGGTCCAGAAAAAAAATGGAATGTTCTCCGTATGCATTCCGTTTCCGTTTTTCCGTTCCGTGCAAAGATAGAACATGTCCTATTATTGCCCGCAAATCACGTTCCGTGGCTCCATTCGAGTAAAAAAAATTGAACGGATACGGAATGCATCCGTATGTCTTCCGTATCCGTTCTGTTTTTTGCGGAACCATCTATTGAAACTTTTCTGACCAGCCCAATTTTTCAATATAATTACTGTATATGCCATGCTTCCGTTTCCATTTGCGATCCGCAAAAAATGGATCACATACGTAAACCATACGGAAACGGAACGGAAACACTACTGAAACAAAAAACGGAGCAACGGATCCGTGAAAAACGGACCGCAAAATACTGAAAAAGCCATACGGTCGTGTGCAAGAAACCTCACTGGTACTTGTGGCTTTTAAGCATTACTGATACTTTTGATCCGGAACAGTACCAAGATCATTTAGGCTCAAGAGCTTAACTAACTTTCTGAATTCCGGAGCATTGTGGTGGTTCTCGTGCAGTTTTTCTTGCAGTTTTTTTTTAACCCAAAGCCAGAAGCGGGTTGGAAGGGAATAGGAATTATAAAGGAAGGACTTCTACTTCTGCTTCCGGCTAGATCCACTTCTGGTTTTGTGTACAAAAAGTGCATTAGAAACTGCAACAAAAAGTTGTCTGTGACACCAGCCTTACTGATATGTAGCTTTACGGGTAGGTACCTAGAGGAACCTACCCGTGAGATTCTAAAGCATTGCATCCATCGTCATTCCAGAGCAGAGATGACAGACCTTGGTGAACATTTTTGATCCCTGACAATTAATACTTAGGGTTCTAGAGCAAAGTAGACAGGTCGGATTCTAGCAGCATTACCAACATGGTGGTCACAAAGAGTCAATTAGGGTTTCAGCACTTTACTGACTCTTGAGATCATAAAGCATAACTGATGTTAGATGCTCTGGAAGATGCTTATAGGTTCCAGAGCTTTACTACTGGGGTTCTAAAGTATTATATACACCTGGTATTCCAAAGATATACTAAAAATCAAGAACAGTGAATATGTGAATCCAGACTACTTGTGGCATTTGGGACCCAGAGCATTTGTGGTTCTAGAGTATAACTGAGATTTGGGGTCCTATTGATACCATTGAGGGTTCATGAGCATTACGGACACTTGGAATTCCAGAACAATATTGAGCATTCCTGCAACTTGAGGTCTAATTACATAAAACTTGGGGCAGCAGAACACTACTGACACCGAGCCTTGCTGAGAGCGTATCATTTGATGTTCTACACCAATATTGGGGTTTCGGAGCAACACTATCCTGTGCGGTTCTAAGGCATTGATAATAATTAGGATTCCTGAGCATTACTGAGCCATGGAGTTTGAGATTATTGCTAAACCTTCCAGCCTTACTGATACTTGTTGTTCTAGAGCAGAGTTTCTCAACTCCCATCTTCACAATGTTCTAGAGCAGAGTTTCTCAACTCCCATCTTCACAATGTTCTAGAGCAGAGTTTCTCAACTACCATCTTCACAATGTTCTAGATCAGAGTTTCTCAACTCCCATCTTCTTCTATCCAGCAGGTCATGTTTTCTGGATTTCTTTAGTAATATCCTTATTGTCAATGCATCGGGACCCACCCCGGGTATTCATTCTGTGGGATATTCTCAAATCGTGACTGTGACGAGACCAATCTCGCCACATTGCATTGGAGAAACCTGGTTGCTCGCCTGCTGCCTTTGGACTATGGCCCCCTGTTAAAAGACATCTTTTTTTACCTGCAGAAAAGCTTAATTCGTGCTTTTCTGCCTGGGGTTCGGTAGTTTTGGTTGAATGTGTTATACCCCAGATAGGAATCCCATGGAGCCCATTCGTATGAAACTGACTGTAAAGACTTTGGCTCCATGGCGATTAAACTGTATTCGTGTGGTCTGAGCGCCATTCACTTAATAATGTGCGCTCAGACCTGAGCTATCTGGGGATATGTTAAATGTATAGTTTTAATGTAATGTGTCTTACCTGGTGTATTTTAACAGTAATGCTTGTTCTGTGTCCCCATGTGCATAATGGAGTCTTGTCTCTGAAATGTCTGTGTGTATTGTAAAGGGTGGGACATTGTATATTGAATAGTGATGTCTGTCCTATTGTCCCCACATGTGTATTGGCGATTTCCCTTTGTCCTGAGAGATAGTGAATGACTCCTCAATTGTCTCCAGGACAGAAGACATTGTGTATTCGTCTGCCTGTGATGATTGCATTACCCATGTAGGGTGATGGTATCACAGGCAGAGGGAGGGATATGCTGGGGGTGTCTGTATTGTCCCAATGTGTGTGATTGGCTGCTGTATCCCGTGTCGCAGTCTTCCTTCTGGTCCTCTAGGGAGTGTCCACCAGGTGGGAGACCTGGATAAATACCAGGCAGGTAGCCGTTAATAAATAGAGAATTCCTGTTTACCCTCAATACGGAGCCTCGTCTCGTTCTTGGGGGATTCACTGTATGCTGTTAGAGACTGATTGCCAGGAGTGTAAGCTGATTGTCTGTTTTTCCTGTTCGTCTGCTAGCAGCTATTTGGGAGGTTCCAGTACGGGAGTTGGAGTGCTATTTTGTATCCAGTTCGGGAGTTTGGTGTTCTGCAGTAGCTGGGCCTATATCTCTGTAAAGGGGCCGATCGCCTAAACGGTTTTTACCCCTTGTCTGCAGAAACGGTCCGTTACAATTGGTGGCGAGCAGCGGGATCGTTCCTACAGCCAGAAGGACAGCTACAGGAGACACCATTTCCTTGGATTTACAAGTGGGGGCAACGCATGTCCCAGTACAGCGACCCTAAAAGCACCAGAATGGAACCAGCAGTGTCATACGAGGAGGAGGACCTGGATGGCCGGGACGCATTAGGAAAGGCATCTGGTACCAGGCCCTGGACAATGTACAATACCAGCGGGGTGAGAGTCTCCCCAGTGAAGAGCAGCGGTGGCAGAAGCAAGTGGCCCTGCGGATGCCCTTTCTGGGAGAGCAGCCCCTGGATGAATGGGTGAAGGAACTAGAGCACCGGGTATGGCAGGAGCTATGGCTGGAGGATGCCTACCAGGCGCTCTGGTGGTATATGGCACAGTATATACCCTGGACAGCCCGAGCATGACAAGCCAGAGGGAGAGGAGTTTGATGGTTCTGGCTTGTTATGGGAGTCCTTTGCAGAGCCTGACTCGGGAGTCCTGCGCAGAACAGACTTCAGGACATTTTCTACGAGAGGAGGCTAGGCATGACGGGGATGACCCCCATGAGGTAGAGCAAGACCTGGCTCACCTAGCAACCCTGGAGTGGGAACTGGAGCAGGACTACCGAGATCTCTTCCACTCCATTGGGAAGGCTCAGCAGGACAGCAAGGTGACAGATCCAGTTCCAGACCCATTCCGCTGGGAAGACATTATTGAAATTTACTGGGAGGAACCCCAGGCGGCAGGTGGAGATGGGACCGAGGTCTCTCCACCGGTATTGCAGGAGTGGGAGCCTGAGCTCCATTCCCCAGCAGGGAGATATTGCAGGGAATTGGGGCCTGAGCTCCATTCCCCAGCGGGGAGATATTACAGGGAATTGGGAGCCTGAGCTCCATTCCCCAGCGGCAGAGCTGAGCTACAGGGGCAGAGGTAGTTGTTCCTGCCCCACAGCAGCAGCGTGATTTTTCGGGAATTGGGGCCGGTCTCCATTCCCCAGCGGCAGTATTATTTGTTGGGAGTTGGGAGCCCGGTCTCCAGTCCCCAGCGGCAGAGTAACCAGCAGGGAATAGAGAGCCCAGTCTCCTTTCTCCAGCAGCAGGACTCTGTATTGGGAGGAGAGACAGTCGGTCTCCCTCCACTGAGGAGGAAGGTATGTATGGGAGAGGAGCTTACTACCACCTCTCCCCAGCGGCGGATCATTAATGGGCAGGGAATAGAGAGCTCAGTCTCCTTTCCCCAGCTGCAGAGCTGTGTAACCGAAGGGGAGACAGTCGGTCTCCAGCAGCAGGACGGTATATCTAAAGGGAGACAGTCGGTCTCCCCCTCCAACAACCAGGCTTCAACCAGGCTACCCTCCCAGTAGCGCTGGCAACAGGGCAGAGTGACGCGGTCTCTGCCCATGCAGCACCCCACCAAGTCAGCGTACCCGTACCCAGCACAGCCGTGGTGAGGCACCTGGACATGGACAAGCTTCTCCTCTACCCAGTTGCAGTAACTATTTGTGTGGGTGGGCTGTGCTGTTGATTGTGTTTTGTGGGTGGGCTGCTGGACTAACAAGGGCACTGACCGGCAGGAGGTCAGATACCCTGTTAGTCTGTTTGGAAAAAGGGAGAGATGTGACGAGACCAATCTCGCCACATTGCATTGGAGAAACCTGGTTGCTCGCCTGCTGCCTTTGGACTATGGCCCCTGTTAAAAGACATCTTTTTACCTGCAGAAAAGCTTAATTCGTGCTTTTCTGCCTGGGGTTCGGTAGTTTTGGTTGAATGTGTTATACCCCAGATAGGAATCCCATGGAGCCCATTCGTATGAAACTGACTGTAAAGACTTTGGCTCCATGGCGATTAAACTGTATTCGTGTGGTCTGAGCGCCATTCACTTAATAATGTGCGCTCAGACCTGAGCTATCTGGGGATATGTTAAATGTATAGTTTTAATGTAATGTGTCTTACCTGGTGTATTTTAACAGTAATGCTTGTTCTGTGTCCCCATGTGCATAATGGAGTCTTGTCTCTGAAATGTCTGTGTGTATTGTAAAGGGTGGGACATTGTGTATTGAATAGTGATGTCTGTCCTATTGTCCCCACATGTGTATTGGCGATTTCCCTTTGTCCTGAGAGATAATTGAATGACTCCTCAATTGTCTCCAGGACAGAAGACATGTGTATTCGTCTGCCTGTGATGATTGCATTACCCATGTAGGGTGATGGTATCACAGGCAGAGGAGAGGGATATGCTGGGGGTGTCTGTATTGTCCCAATGTGTGTGATTGGCTGCTGTATCCCGTGTCGCAGTCTTCCTTCTGGTCCTCTAGGGGAGTGTCCACCAGGTGGGAGACCTGGATAAATACCAGGCAGGTAGCCGTTAATAAATGAGAGAATTCCTGTTTACCATCAATACGGAGCCTCGTCTCGTTCTTGGGGGGATTCACTGTATGCTGTTAGAGACTGATTGCCAGGAGTGTAAGCTGATTGTCTGCTTTTCCTGTTCGTCTGCTAGCAGCTATTTGGGAGGTTCCAGTACGGGAGTTGGAGTGCTATTTTGTATCCAGTTCGGGAGTTTGGTGTTCTGCAGTAGCTGTGCCTATATCTCTGTAAAGGGGGCCGATCGCCTAAACGGTTTTTACCCCTTGTCTGCAGAAACGGTCCGTTACAGTGACCGACAGGCGGGCCTTGAGGACTGGAATTGAGAAACTGTTCTAGAGCATTGGCTGGACCAATCCAGAGAATATTACTGACTGTGGGTTCCAGCCTGCTGGACTAAAGAGGTTCTTGATGTGGGTAAATAAGGTCACAAATATACAGTTAGATCTGAGTTAGGGCTCATGCAGACGACCGTATGTATTGTCCGCAAAACACAGATCAGCAAAAATTACGGATGACGTCCGTGTGCATTCCGTATTTTGCGGAAACGTACAGCTGGCCCCTAACAGTCTTATCCTTGGCTGTTATGCGGCAATAATAGGACATGCTCTATTTTTTTGCGGAACGGACATGAGGAAATGGAGTGCACACGGAGTAACTTCCGTTTTTTTTTTAGGACCCATTGAAATGAATGGTTCCGCATATGGTCCGCAAAAAAAAAAAAAAACGGACAATAGAAAGAAAATACATTTGTGTGCATGAGCCACCAGCAGGAATCCTGACAGCAGTTATATCTATAAGTGGATGAAACAACAGAAAATGTCTAAAAATTGGGCAAAAATAGTAAAGCAAAGTATAGACAAAGGTGTGCAGCACAGCTTTTCATGTGGAGTTAGGCTACATGCACAAAACCGTGTCATGTTTTGCGGTCCGCAAATTGCAGATCCGCAGAACACGGATGCCGCCGCTGTGCGTTCCGCAATTTTCAGAACGAAACAGGCCACCCATAATAGAAATGACTATTCTTGTTTGAAAAAACGGACAAGAATAGGACATGTTCTATTTTTTTTTGTGCGGCCATGGAATGGAGCAACAGATGCAGACAGCACACGGAGTGCTATCCGAATCTTTTGCAGCCCCATTAAAGTGAATGGTTCCGCACCCGATTCGCAAAAAATATGGCTTAGATGCGGTACCAAACAACGGTTGTGTGCATGAGGCCTTAACCTGCGAAATGCTGGTGGAAATGGACCTGTGTGTGAAGCTCTCACATCTGTATGTTACTTGGTTCTCATTGGCCGGGGCTTATCATGTGTCTAGAGGTCGGGCGTTCTCCGGTTTGGGCGTTCGGGGCCTATATTGAGGGGAGCTGCTAAATATGGTCCTTTGTTGAAACACAATATCTCTTAATCTTTTCTTTCTGACTCATTTATGCTGCAACAAAGGTCTCATTATCTATTTATAAGCGTTAATAGTCTTACGCCGGCTTCACACAAGAGCGAGCGCAGCGCCAAGTACATTAGCTTAGGGGATCGCAGGAATTAAGAACTCAGGCATTCGAGTGAGACGAGCGAATTTACTTAACTGGTTCCGTCCTGAGACCGCTTTTACATCTACATAAAAAGTGGCGTCACTTTACGTACACTTTGTTTTATTGCTTTCCAACTCATTTGGGTATATTTTACGTTTTTCTTCTCCATTCACATCCAAAGCTGCTTTGAAAACATTCGGGTTGCCCGCCAGCGATGATGTAGCTCCACCCATGTGAAGGGCGAGACGGCGACTCGTTAATGTTTCACGTGATAGCATTGCGGGAGTATCACCTGGTAATAGGTCAACGTATTGTGGATGTTGTTCTCCATTCACATCCAAAGCTGCATCCACATTCTTCCGATTGCCCCCGAGATTTCTGTAGTGTGCTCTAGCATCATGGGAGGTGCATCACATGATGTTTTTCATGGCTCGGAGGAGTCAAGTGATGCACCAGGTGGCTCCGCAGATCCAGAAAGTCCTTTTTTTGTCACTTTTTGGGGACTGTTTAGTTGCTTAGTATATAATGATGATGTCTTTAGGTCCGTCACAGCATATGTTGTATTAATGCTTTGAGTGGAAGCCCCCTTTAAATGGGGCAGGAAGGATGGGCGGGGACAAGATTTGTGACTCCTCCCAGTTATAAACTTTTTTTTCCCCTGTGTTCCTCCCTCAGGTCATTGGGAGCTCCTTACTTTTTATCCATGATAAGAAGGAACAAGCCAAGGTCTGGATGATCGACTTCGGAAAAACCACCCAGTTACCGGAAGGTCAGGAGCTGAACCACAGGATATCCTGGGTGGAGGGCAACCGGGAGGACGGCTACCTGTACGGACTGGATAATCTGATAGACATCCTCAGAGAGATGGCAGACGAGAAGGATGGCAATTAACGGGGTGGTGGAGGGGGCCACCCTTTTTCAGACTGACGCTCCATGAATGCACTACAGGACGTTTATAGGGATCACCCGCTTACGGATACTGGAAACCCGGCCTACCGTAATAGGGCTGATGAAGGCCTATCGCAGATTTTTTTTTTGTAAATAGTCACCAGAACAAAGAGACTTTTCTTTTTTTACCAGAATATTCTATAGACCAACGCATTTCGAGTCTCGTCGTCTTCTTATCCGTCACCTCATTTTATTCAGTTATAATTACTCGTTTTAACTCCTACCCGCTACAATGGAAGCCGCCATTTTTCTTCCCAGAAGCTGATTATTCACGAGCGCAGCCTGTTATTAAGCTGCAGGGGAGGCGCCGAAGATCTTTTCGTGGCTCCTTCTTAAAGAACAGCGGTACGGCCCACAAAATGGCTGCTTCCATTGTCCGTAGGTTCCCAGCACTGTGTTCAAGACGGAGTGTAATGAGGGGGAAGCCATTCGCCTGGTCTTTTAGGTGCCGTGCCGGGTTGTGTCATCATGGCCTAAAACATTGTCATTAGATTGCAAGCTCTTTGGATCAGTCGTCACCATATAAGGGTGTGCAGGTTTTAAGCTGGAGCACCGGCTTTATCCCTGCGCAGTTCCATATTCTTGGCCGTTGTGAGTCAACAATGCACTCAAAGCAGTTTTCACTTTCCTTCTCCGCTCTGCTCAGCAGGGGGCGACAATGAACACAGGAGGAAGCTCCTCCCAATTGTACAAAATCGAGGCTCCGCCCTGGAGAGGAGGTCAATTCAGAATTAGGCTCCATTCACACGACCGTATGTTGTCCGCAAAAAAACGGATCCGTTTTTTTGCGGATTAGATGCTGTCCCATTCACTTCTATGGGGCCCTTTTCTTCCATTGCACGGCTCAGCAAAAAAAATTAAACACGTCCTATACTTGTCAGTGAAAATCAGGACATGACCCTATTGTAGTCTATGGATCAGCAAAAAAACGGAATGCAATATGTTTTTTTGCGGACATGCTGAACTGTCCGCAAAAAAAGGATCCGTTTTTTTGCGGACAACATACGGTCGTGTGAATGGAGCCTTAAGAAAATGATTTTAAGGAAAATAAATTTTCGCCATATCTTCACCAAGTGACTAGAGTTGCCCTTTAAACCACCCCATCCATCCTTCACCGGCCAAGGCAGGAAGCCGCTATCAGACATCTCTGGCAGCGGCTTATCTCCCCTGAGAAAAAAAAGGATCAGGCATATTGAAATCCATCAGCCCAGTCTTTCCCTACCCAGACGTCTGCTGTTGGGGGAGAGTCAGGAGGCCTCCATACACATTAGATGGTGGAACAATTTATTCAAAGCCAAAAACAAAACAAAAAACTATCATTTTTTTAACTATTTTATTTCATTTTTACAGTGGCGCTTAAAAAAATGTCATTTTTTTTATTTTATATTATTTTTATTTTTTATATTAACACCATATAATATAAATTGAAACCACTTGTCTGATTTTCAGTCGATCCACCTTAAAAAGGTTTTTAATTAATGGCGGCAGAATAGGTCAGTCACTGCAACCTCATGGAGACGTTTTCCTCATCCTTTGTGTCACAGATTTTGTACTTTTTGTGTCTTGTTTCAATGCCTTTCTCTCCGTTCACATACAGAGCGGCTTTCAAAGGGCTGCTGTTTGGAAACAGGTTTATCTCTGTTGTAATTGTCACCTGAGCCCTTATTATGCGCTTTTCTCTCGTCACAGGAGGATTCTTGACCTTGCTTTGGATGTGAATGGAGGAAAAAATATGTAATTGAAATGGGCAGAAAAGAGTAAAATGGATTTTAACAGCGGCCCTCTACATTTTCAATTCTCAAAACTAGAAAGTATAAATCTTTTGAAGCATCTATTTTTTTGTCGGGGTTGTAAGAGCGATATACTTTTCTGATACAAAGCTCCAAATCTCCTGCCGAGAAATTTTAATGATACAATTCTGATTACCTGCAACCACCACTAGAGGGAGCTAACTGCCTGCCGATGATACAGTACATTAAAGCAGGGGCCTAGCTAACGGCTCATGGGCCCTAGTGCAAGAGTTCAGCTTGGGCCCCCCTTTCCTCGGTGCTTTATGTGTCTTCTTATGCAGCACAAGGGTCTTTGGGCCCCTTCAGGCTCCTGGGCCCGGTAGCGACTGCTACCTCTTCACCCCCTATAGCTACGCCCCTGCATTAAAGGGTTATTCCCATCTGAGACATTGGGGGCATAGGGCGAGGCTAAGCCCCTATTGTCTGATAGGCGCGGGTCCCACCTTTATGACCTGCCCCTATGCTAAGTACGGAGACCGCAAAGTCCCAAAGGGCGCACCGCGTATGCGCATCTGCCCTCTATTCATTCTGCGCTAGCTCGGCTACTTCCGTCAGCCCCATAGAAGTGAATGGAGCGGTGGCTGCTCTTGCGCGGTGCGCCTCCCATCCATTTAAACGGGATTGCCGAAAATAGTGGAGTGGTTTCGCCCTCCTGGACTTTGCGGGCTCCATTTTAAGTATAGGTGTGATATGCCCCCAATGTCTGAGATGGGAATAACCCTTTAAACACAATAGTATGACAGTATACAGTGAGCTCCCTCTAGTGGTGGCTGCAAGTGCCGAGAAATAGATTTATTTATTTCTTATTTTACTCATATAGTGCTGATATTTTCTGCAGCAGTTTACAGACATTATCACTGCTTGCTGTCTGGAATGGAACTCACAATGTAAGTTCCCTATCGGTATGTCTTTGGAATGGGGAATGAAACTAGAGGAAACCCAGGAAAACAAGGGGAGAATATTCCATCTCCATGAAGATGTTGTCCTTAGGTAACCACTGAGCCACCGTGCTGCCCACTAAAAGGATAAAATTGTGGTTTCCTGCAGCCGCCACTAGAGGGAGCTGACTGCATGCTGACTATAGTACATTCCACTCAATAATAAGTCAGTATGCAGTGAGCTCCCTCTAGTGGTGGCTCTACGCTATCTCTTTCCAGAGGATTTGGAACTCTGTATCAAGAAAACTACTCTGACCTTACAAAGATTTATTAAGAAATGACTTAAGACAGAACAATGGACCTAAAAACAAGTGAGATTTACTTGCACCTGCTGGGTGGCTGTTCCATGCATCTACTACTCTTTAGGCTTGCAGGATCCTTAGACTGTTGCGATCCAGCAGCAGCGGTAAACAGGATGTACATTAGATGTTATATTTTATGTCGGACGAGCATGAGATTTCATAAATCCACAGTACAACTACACAAAAAGCCGGGGGAGGGGAAGAGCAATAAAATATTTTATGGCAGTTTTACGACCATGTTATTACAACATGAAACATATCCTACAAAGGGTAGTTTGGATCAGTCTTGAACGTTTCCCTAAAACAAAACTCTTTATTATACGATGCAGACCATTAGAGTACTTCAACGTACAGAGCAGTCATATTCATGTAATATAATTTGCAAAATTTTGCAGTTTATGCTCATTCTGCTCTGATGCGTGGTATTGACTGCCATCTGGTGGCAGAGAGAGGAACAGCATGTTCCAGTATTTAGGAAATTGCTATTCTCTGCTTGTTTTTTCCTGAAGCTATGTATTTCAGGATATCCTCCCCATGGACTGCGGTCACTGGATTATCCCACCTTTACTCAGAGAGCAGATATCCGGGTCACCTTCATCATCGTACACCCCAGAGCCTTGATGTTGTTTATACCTCTAATGCAAATTTTTTTCAATTAAAAACAATGCAAAAAATAAATAAAAAATTCAGACAAGTTTCCAGCAATTTCCCGTGAGCTGAACAAACCACATTCCTCAGCGTCCTCCTATTACAAGTGGGCGAAGAAAGAATGTAAAATTCCTTCACCGCTACCAGCCCACTATTCCGATGAGTGGAGCGGATTTCTGTTGATCAGAACCGACCGGTTAGCGGCGCACCCATAATGAACCGATCACCTTTTCGGGTTGGTTCATGAACTAGTATCACGATGTGTGCGGCCGCCTTATACTCTAGAATAGGGAAGGCAACAGGCTTTGCAGCACTGCAGTAATGTACAGATGTAGCAGAGCTGAGTACGCGATTTAGCGCAATTCATTAAATTATACTGCGTTATGTGTCTTCTTACATAGGACTGCAGGTAAAATTAGAACTTTATCACGGTCCAATGACAAGTTTAACTCTTCTACATCTGCTTCTTGAATTTTCCGGTCCCTGAGGCTAAGTCCTGGCTGCAGCATATGCCGTCAGCACTCTGTATATGCCTCCAGAATAATGGTGCATTGACCCGTATAGTGAGGTAGCTCCGTCTAGTATGCAGATAGCTTGATAGCTCATCACACCCAGCACCGGGGCCCCCAGTGTAATATTTCCATCATTCCAGTCCAGAACAGTACATGTTGCACTGGTTAATGGGATTTGTCCACAGATAATATTTAATATTGCAGTGCACACAATCTAATTAACGTAACGAGTCATTAAGTTCATGTTCTAACGCCAAATGTGTCTCCACCAGCAGCAAATATTTATATCATCCGCCATAATTTCCATCCCAGGGCACAGGGCATAGCAGAACATCAGTCAACATTGCCACCTGCTGGACAGAAAGGGGAACTACACCAGGCCATTAGCAATCCCTTGAGTTACCAATTGCACTGGTCCCTAGATTACAGTAACGTTGGACCCCACAGTTGATGAGGGGGTCATGGCCTCTGTAATGTCGCCTCCGTAGTGTAGACTTCCAATAGCGAGACTGGAGGCACAAGCACGCCTCATTTAAGGACTTCCTGGTAAAAATGGTTGACAACCAAAATGGCCGCCGTGCCCTCTTTTACAAACCTGTCTAGTTATGGTGCGCTGGGGCAAGTCGGATACCTGACTAGACAGATCTGCCACTCAGGAATCTGGAAAAGCTGGGTGAGCTGTAACGGTGGCCATATTGGTTTCCTGACGTCAGATAACGCAGAGCAGGATTTTCGGTCTGATATTTGTAGCACGTCGACATCGTGACCTGTAGATATAATATTTGTAGCGTCCGTACATTATAAAGTGCCTTAATAATGCGCTTTTTATTTTCTTTGTAATATTTTTTACATTTATATTTATTTTATTTTCATTTTTTTTGCGTATTGCACAAGACACTAACAGCATGGCGGAGCGGCTTGTGTTATCCCTGCTTGGTTAGTCTTACGTTGCGGCATGTCTCTTTGTACATACGGTTTGCGGGGGTCGTTTTCTCATGTGGAGGGTGGTTTATCTGGAACGTGTTTCTTTGCTGTGAATGTTTCCTGGTACATGCTTTCGTGTGGACGTAGTGGACGCACCCGCTCCGGTGCCTTCAGCCCCATTTTTCCAATAAAGGCATGTATACGAGACTAAGATGGCGTTTGTGCTGTTTTTTTTTTTTTTTAGATGGGAGGAATCTATAAGAGAATTGTATACTCTCCTCAGACTACTAGAAAAAATCTTGTTGATCCAGAATAAGGGCTCGTTCACACAAACGTTTTTTGCGTTCCGTATACGGGCCATTTTTTGTGTTTAGTATACCATCTGTATACGGAACCATTCATTTCAACGGGTCCGCAAAAAAACGGAATGTACTCCGTATGCATTCCGTTTTCGTATTTCCGTTCCGCTACATTTTAAGCCATGTCCTATTATTGCCCGCAAATCATGTACCGTGGCTCCATTCAAGTCAATGGGGCTGTTAAAAAAACGGAATGCATCCGTATGTCTTCCGTATCCGTTCCGTTTTTGCGGAAGCATCTATTGGAAATTTTATGCCCAGCCCAATTTTTGAATGTACTTACTGTTAAAACATTATTATATGCTTCCGTTTCCGTTAGCGGTCTGCGAAAAACGGATCACAGATGGAAACCATGTGGAAACGGAAGCGGAAACACTACTGAAACCAAAAACGGAAAAACGGACCGCAAAACCATACGGTCGTGTGAACGAGCCCTAAGAGTATTTTTCCACATTATCAGGTCTGGATTAAAGCATTTATGCATTATGGTCTCCATGAGAAGTTGCCAGCATTCCAGGGAAGTAGGCGGAATTTTGCAAATGTAACCCAAAGTAGGCAGTTTGTGGGACTTTACTGGGCGGTCCAAGGGCTTAAAGAGCCTCCTTCAGCACGATCAACCCTATTCAACCAGAAATACTTCTAGGTAGGGTTGATCATGCTGATTAAAAAGATATCTTTCTTTTGTCTGTATCTTAAACAGCTGCAGAGATATCTGCATTTTATTCATATGCAAATGAGCTAACGGGAAATAGGGCTTAATCCTTGGAGCACTGCTTTTGTAACACCCCTTGATTGACAGGGCTAGACATTGGCATACTGAGGGCAGATCTGTGTCCTAGCATGTACATATTATATACACTACTTACTATAGCCTTACCATGTTGAGAATAGTGGTTTTCTATACCCATAATAAAAGGCTATAGCCTTGCTATATTGAGAAAATAGGTTTTCCATGCTTAGAAAGATAACACATATTACTGTTTTCTTTATAATCATATACTGTGTCTGTGAATAAACCAGTAATATGTATTAGCTTTCTAAATATAGAAAGCCTCTATTCTCAACATGGTAAGACTATAGTAAGTAGTGTATATGATATGTACATGCTAGGACATAGTTCTGTCCTCAGCATGCTGATGTCTAGCCTGGTCAAAGACAGTGCTCCAAGAATTCATCCCCGCCCCTTGGTGCTCCAACATGCTCATTTGCGTATGAATAAAAAAGCAGATATCTCTGCAGCTGTTTAACAAACAGACAAAAGAAAAGAGTCGTTTTAATCAGAATGATTGACCCTACCAGGCAGCATGCTTGTCATGCACCGTGGATCTGTAAAATGCACGGGCCCCTTAATTGCCCACAAACATGATAATTGATGACCATCACTACTGATTCTTTCTAAGATGAAATGTATAAATCACTCCAATCATTGCAGATATTTTGTCCCTATAAAATTGTACTCGTCAGTAAATCTGACCGTGCATGACCGCTCATTCAGTGGTGCAGTTACCAGGTTTTGGGTGGTTCCAACACTATGCCAAGCCCCTCAGACAATGTTGAGATATCACCAGGTGCTGCTGCTCTCTGAATGGCATGCAAGTGTAGTGCACCCCAATGCGAAATAATTCCACAGAGTCAGGGTCTGCAGTAAACCAGTGTGCTTCTTTACTGGAGGAACTTATGTGCAAAACAATACAGGCAGTGCACTGGACTGGCTTCTCCAGTCTCCTCCTTGGCAAAAGAAGGTTCTGTGCTTCGGAAAGGCCTGAGCTAGCTGCCCCTCTCTCTCAGAAGGCTGGTGCCCTGGACAAAAGGCTGGTTGCCCAGAATCTGTGGCAGAGTATTCCAAACTTGGCATCTTCTTCTGGTCACTCGTGCAGTCTGGCAGAGTCTCTCCGGCTAAACACTGGTGCCTTTCTGCAGACCACTAGGGGCTCTGACTGTTCTACTTTTATACAGTTTCCAACTGATTCAAAAACTTCTAGTGGAAGGGGTAAACCTGGAGAAGCACAGCCTAATAGAAACAATGTTGCAGTTCAAGGCTGCCATAGACTTGTATTGTGCCTCAATATAAGTCAATGGGAAAGACTAAGCAGTTTCCAGACATAAACATCTTTCTGACAGAGCTAAACCGGACAGTCAAACGTTCACTGTGTCTGTTTTTTTTCCCTCCAAAACTTAGGCTTGTTTCATACTTGCATGAAACACTCCGGCAGGTTGTCTCGAATGCCGGCCGGGCCCAGCAGGGACGGATCCGAATGGCTGTTCCCGGCCAGAACAGCCTGCCGGATCTGTTTCATGCAAGTGTGAAACAAGCTTGGGCTCTTATGACACCAGTGGAAAATTCCTAGTTTCTCAGTTCACAGGCTGGAAAGTCCCAAAGTCTCTTAATATCAGCTGGCAGTGTATTGACCCTTTCCAAAGTGCAGTGCAAATACAGTGCAATAACAGTGCAAATGAATAGGATATATCACAATAAACATATAAAATGCAGTTCAACAATATAAAACAGTGTAAGTGCACACAACATCATAAATCACAATGCAAGTGGACCCTTCAAAGTGCAGTAATGTAATGAGGTGATGGCTTTGTATAGCAGCAATGGGGACAAATGTCCACAAATGTCTGGACTCCAAAGCACTATAGTGGATGCTTCCGAAACGTACCTTTACTGCCTCCTACATGGCGGGCAGAAAAGTGTCCTGTCAAATTTTCATGGTTGTTTCTCATTTGCAAAAATAACCATCAGCAAATGACCAAAGAGCTCAGGATGGTCAGATATTTGCTGGTTGAAGACCCCAGGCCTGGAAGTAAGCGATATGAGTCTGGGGGACACGCTGTGCCGGGTCTCTCAGTCAGAAGTCTGGGGCCTTAAGCAGCTGAGCTCACAAGTTAAAGAGACAACGTATAAGAAATCGGAACCCTGCCAATGTTCTTTCAGGGAATGCCCACATGGGGAGGATTTCCTGCACTGAGATGCCCATTGTGGACCTTGTTGCGATTCTTCGGCAAAATCTACAAGACGGGAAAACCCGAAGTGAAAAGGTGCAACGTCAGGCTCTGCTTGGGATTTTTTCCACATGATGTGAACGAGATTTTGTAAAATGTCACACACTTTGAGGTAATATGCTGTTGATTTTCCACCTGCATTTCCAAATAGGTATTTTTATGGACCCAAAGATCATTCCCTTCTTTTCACAAACTGGTCCCCATGCCCCCCCATATATTCGTCGAAATCGAATATTCTATTTATTGCGAATAATATGCGATTTAATTATTCGCGTATTGCGAATTGAACTTTGAACCGGTATAAAGGCAACTTTCCTATTGGTTGTCTTGCTAGAATTAACGAATATAGAGAATATAGCGCTATATTCTCTATATTCGTTAATTCTAGCAAGACAACCAATAGGAAAGTTTTAGCCCGTTCGAAGTTATAATCGCAATACACGAATATTACATACTGCGAATTAAACCTTGAACGGGCTATAATTTTCCTATTGTTTGGCTTGCTAGAATTAGCGAATATAGAGAATATAGCGCTATATTCGTATTCATCATATAAGTTTTTTCTTCCCAGCCAAACAATAGTAAAGTAAGATGCATATACCCGCTCTAAGTTGGATGCGCAATGCGAATAATATTACTTAATATTCTCACATTGCGCATCCAACTTAGAGCTGTGTATAGGCAAGTTTACTTGTCTTTGCTAGAATTAGCGAAGATAACGAATACAAATATAGCGCTATATTCTCTATCTTCGTTGATTCTACCAAGCCAACCAATAGGAAAAGTATACCCCGTTCAATATTTCATTCGCAGTACGCGAATATTACATAATGTAATATTCGCGTACTGCGAATGACACTTTGAACGGGCTATGACTTTCCTATTGGTTGACTTGCTAGAATTAACGGAGATAGAGAACATAGCGCTATATTCTCTATCTTCATTAACGGTATCTTGGGTTTAGATTGAAAAAAAAAAATGAATATTAGTTTTTACGAATATATAGCACTGTATTGTAAATATTCGCGAATTAGCGAAGTGTCAATATTCGTAAAAAAAAACGCTATTCGAATATTCGCTCTCAACACTATCTATTATCTATCTATCTATCTATCTACCTACCTATCTATCTATCTAGTGTCTGTCTCATACTTACTAAATCTCCTGGAAAGTCTAGGATGCTCAAGGCAAACATGGAAATCTCCCCTGATTCCTGGAAGTGCCGTCCAGTCTCTAATTCTCTGTGGAGGGGGTGTTAAATAAGACGTGGTATAATATTAATATAACTTCAATGTAAGGAGCGGTGTGGTATTGTGGACTACTGGGGTTTTGTGCTAGGATTTTTATTTAGTCGCAGTCCTACCCCAACTCTTACTGCCCCTCACACATTAAGAATGCCTCCTTAGTGACCTCTCATAGTAGTGATGATGGCCTCTTAGTGCCTCTCCATGCATTAAAAATGCCCCTGTGTCTTGCAGAAAATGAATGTCCCTATGGATGTCCCCTTAGTGCAGTGTTTCTCAACTCCAGTCCTCAGGGCCCACCTACAGGTCATGATTTGAGAATATTCCACAGAATGAGTACCTGAGGTGAGTCCTGATGCACTGACACTAATTATATCACCTGCTAAATACTAAGGAAATCCTGAAAACATGACCCGCAGGTGGGCCCTGAGGACTGGAATTGAGGAACACTGCCTTAGTGCCACCACACAGCTGTCCCCTTAGTGCCCCCACACAGCTGTCTCCTTAGTGCCACCACACAGCTGTCTCCTTAGCGCCACCACACAGCTGTCCCCTTAGTGCCACCACACAGCTGTCCCCCTAGTGCCCCCACACAGCGGTCCCCTTAGAGCCCCCACACAGTGGTCCCCTTAGTGCCCCCACACAGTTGTCCCCTTAGTGCCCCCACACAGACATCCCCTTAGTGCCCCCACACAGCTGTCTCCTTAGTGCCACCACACAGCTGTCCCCTTAGTGCCACCACACAGCTGTCCCCCTAGTGCCCCCACACAGCGGTCCCCTTAGAGCCCCCACACAGTGGTCCCCTTAGTGCCCCCACACAGACATCCCCTTAGTGCCCCCACACAGCGGTCCCCTTAGTGCCCCCACACAGCGGTCCCCTTAGTGCCCCCACACAGCGGTCCCCGTAGTGCCCCCACACAGTTGTCCCCTTAGTGCCCCCACACAGCGGTCCCCTTAGTGCCCCCACACAGACGTCCCCTTAGTGCCCCCACACAGCTGTCCCCTTAGTGCCACCACACAGCGGTCCCCTTAGTGCCCCCACACAGTTGTCCTCTTAGTGCCCCCACACAGCTGTCCCCTTAGTGCTCCCACACAGCTGTCCCCCCAGTGCCCCCACACAGTTGTCCCCTTAGTGCCCCCACACAGCTGTCCCCTTAGTGCCCCCACACAGACGTCCCCTTAGTGCCCCCACACAGCTGTCCCCCTAGTTAGTGCCCCCACACAGCGGTCCCCTTAGAGCCCCCACACAGTTGTCCCCTTAGTGCCCCCACACAGTTGTCCCCTTAGTGCCCCCACACAGTTGTCCCCTTAGTGCCCCCACACAGACATCCCCTTAGTGCCCCCACACAGCGGTCCCCTTAGTGCCCCCACACAGACGTCCCCTTAGAGCCCCCACACAGCGGTCCCCGTAGTGCCCCCACACAGTTGTCCCCTTAGTGCCCCCACACAGACGTCCCCTTAGTGCCCCCACACAGCTGTCCCCTTAGTGCCCCCACACAGCGGTCCCCTTAGTGCCCCCACACAGTTGTCCTCTTAGTGCCCCCACACAGCTGTCCCCTTAGTGCCCCCACACAGCTGTCCCCTTAGTGCCCCCACACAGTTGTCCCCTTATTTCCCCCACACAACCGTCCCCTTAATGCCCCCGCACAGATCTCCATGCAGAGATCAGCAGGGGTCCTGGTGTTGGGCTGACTTTGCCAGGTGCTGACGCCAGCCCTTTGTAACAGATATAGTATTTACTGTCACTGCATACAGAACCAGACTAAGACTCAAATTCAGCCCTGGGATTTTAAAACAGAGAGGTCCACTTGCTGTAAAAAATAAAAATGAAAATATGTGTGTGTGCCCCCCTCTCCCCAGTGCTAATGACATATTTGGATGTATATTATATTCAGCACTACCAAACACACAGGAGAATACAGCACTACACATCTATTCTATCCAGTGTGATCTCCTCTGATGTAGATGTTCCCTTTCTTCTCCTCCACTGGGAGCAGACCGCCATGATGACATCTTTCAGCCATGCCTGGTTTCTGTAGAGTTTGCCACACAGATATTTTAGATTCCTTACTTTTCCATCATCGTCCTCTTCTGGTGCCCCAACATTTTCATCCTGCTGCTACCCTCATTACTGTGTCCGCTGTGCCCTCCAATGTCCCCAAATACTATACTGAAGAAACAGTGCCATACAGACAGTCCCCCACATACTAAGGCTCCATTCACACGACCGTATGTTGTCCGCAAAAAAACGGATCCGTGTCCGCAAAAAAACGGATCCGTGTCCGGTTTTTTTGCTGATCCATAGACTTCAATTGGGCCATGTCCTATTGAAGTCTATGGATCAGCAAAAAAACGGAATGCAATCCGTTTTTTTGCGGACACGGATCCGTTTTTTTGCGGACAACATACGGTCGTGTGAATGGAGCCTAAGGCCTTATTCACACATCCGTTGTGTTTTGCGGATCCACGGAGCCGCGGATCCATAAACACGGACACACCGGCAATGTGCATTCCGCATTTTTGCGGACCGCACATTGCCCGAACTCCATAGAAAATGCCTCTTCTTGTCCGCAATTGCGGACAAGAATAGGACATGCTCTACTTTTTTTGCGGAGCCGCGGACCGGAAAATCGGCGGCGCGCTCCGCAAAATCGGATGCGGAGAGCACAGTGTGTGCTCTCCGCATCATTCCCGGCCCCATTCACAGTCAATGGGTCCGCATGTATTCCGCAAAATTGCGGAATACATGCGGACTACATTGCGGATGTGTGAATAGGGCCTAACAGTGCTCTAAAAAGTCCCACTAGTTATAATGATCTTAGAGACCCCTCATTACTAATAGTGCCCCCCCCCAAAGTGATAATGCTCCCTGCTAGTGACCACATTAGTAGTAGACCCCTCCAAGTTGTGCCCAATTCTGTTAACAATAATGCCCCCCTAGAACCCCAAGTAATGGCTCATAGTGCCCCCAGTAGTCATAAAACTCCCCAAGTTGTAATAAAGCCCCTTAAAGGGGTTCTCCGGGAATTCATTAAATAAAATTACTGAAAATACTTAAAGGGGTCCTCTCACTTCAGCAAATAGAATTTATTATGTAGAGGAAGTTAATACGAGGCACTTACTAATGTATTGTGATTCTCCATATTGCTTCCCTTGCTGGCTGGATACATTTTTCCATCCCATCATACACTGCTTGTTTCCATGGTTACGACCACCCTGCAATACATCATTAGTGGTCGTCCTTGCAGACTATAGGAAAAAGCACTAGCTTATGTGCGGTACCACGGTCCTGGCCATAGGAGAGGCCAGCGCTTTTTTCTATAGTGTGCAAGCACGTCCACTAATGATGGATAGCAGGATGGTCGTAACCATGGAAACAAGATGTGTATAATGTGATGGAAAAATGAATCCAGCCAGCAAAGAAGGCAACATGGAGAATCACAATACATTAGGAAGTGGCTGAAGTGAGAGAACCCCTTTAAAGGAGTAGGATATGCCCCCAATGTCTGATAGGTGATGGGCCGCCCTCCATTAATTTCTATGGGACTGCCAAAAATAGCTATTTTCAGCAGTCCCCTAGGAATGACTGGGGGACGGCCGTGGTGGAGAAGTGGTGAGCTTAAGAAACCTTGGAGGTTGTTGTCCTCTTCTCTTATACTCCCTCTCCGAATTGTCCTCTGATATCCCACAAAAATGGCTGGACATGCTGGGAGTTGTAGTCTTCTTCTCTTATACCTCATTCCTGTGATGTCCTCTTCTCTTATACTCCCTCTCCGAATTGTCCTCTGATAACCCACAAAAATGGCCTGGGCATGCTGGGAGTTGTAGTCCTCCCCTCTAGCAACACCCCCCCCCCTCCGTATTATCTTCTGATAGCCCATAATATCAGCCTGGACATGCTGAAAGTTGTAGTCCTCTCCGCATAACTCCTCCCTATAATGTGCTCTTCTATCACATTACATCAGCATGGATATGCTGGTAGTTGTAGTCCTCACGTCTTGTACCCCCCGTATTATCTTCTAATATACCATAATATCAGCCTGGACATGCTGGGAGTTGTAGTCTTTTTCTCTTATACCTCATTCCTGTGATGTCCTCTTCTCTTATACTCCCTCTCCGAATTGTCCTCTGATAACCCACAAAAATGGCCTGGACATGCTGGGAGTTGTAGTCCTCCCCTCTAGCAACTCCCCTCCCCCCCCTCCGTATTATCTTCTGATATCCCATAATATCAGCCTGGACATGCTGGGAGTTGTAGTCCTCTCCGAATAACTCCTCCCTATAATGTGCTCTTCTATCACATTACATCAGCATGGATATGCTGGTAGTTGTAGTCCTCACGTCTTGTACCCCCCCCCCCTCCTCTTAAACTCTCTCTCTGAATTGTCCTCTGAGGTCCCGTAATAACGTCCTGGACATGCTGGGAGTTGTAGTCTTCTCTTATACCTCCTCCCCCTCTGACGCTGTTATATAGATAATGGTTTCTATTCTGTGTGTTGTATCGTCACCCCCTCTCCGGGGTCAGGGTGTCCTCCTTTTGGGGGTTATTGAAGTGGTCACCCTAGCAGAGGATCCCCTCACACACCAGGGCTCCGGTGCACCTGCTACTTCTGGACCTCCTAAAGTGACTCCCCTGGCGGCACTTTATATTAAGGCCCCATGCACATGACCATATTTTTGGTCCGTATCTGATCTACATTTTTTTACAGATTGAATGCGGAACCATTAATTTCTATAGGGGAGCAAAAGATGCGGACAGCACACGGAGGTCATCGGATGCCATGTCCCGAATTATAGAACACGTCCTATTCCATATTGCGGACAAGAATAGCCATTTCTACAATAGGGCCCACGGAGCGTATCCGTATTTTGTGGATCCACAATTTGCGGACTGTAAAATGGGAACAGGAGGCCTGATACAAAGTTACTTATGAGCACTAGTATAAAAGTGGCAATTCTATAAAATGGCCACAAGGTGGCGGCGTTTGCATTCATTATAATTTCCAGTGAATAATCAGTCGACTACATACAGACAAGGGCTGGAGGCGACACGGTGACAGTAAGTCGCAGGAAAAATCGTCACAAGCAAACTTGTGAGTGTCCTGTAATGTCACATTTTTTTCACGAATAGGAAACTACATTCTATTGCGACCGCACTTTTATCCTGATTTTATAGCAACGTTTAGTTGCAGTGTAGCCCCGGCCGAATGGGCCGCAATATGTTACCTTCAGCAAGAGATTCACAATATATTTGCCATATTTTAACCCCAAAAATAGAATAATAAATCAATAATGGTGTGGTCCGGATACAAAATAAAGCAACAGCCCCGTGCAGACCTATGTGTTTCCATGGTTACAGACTACAAACCAACCCTGTGTAGTCTGATCCTGCACCCAAGTGCTCAACCGCCAAGCCATGCCAAGAGTCCTGGGGTGCCACAGGTTGGAGACCATTGATGTGCAGATAGTAGAAGATAAGCCAGGTCTGTGTCGGAGCTGTATACACAAAACGGGAGCTTTTATCATCAGGGCTGTTTGCAAGGACGCTTCTTTCGGCGTTTTAGATGCATCGGTCCAAAAGAATATACAAAATACGGAATTAAAAATCCAGCATAACATGAAAATTAATTTTATTGCAGAAACAGGTCATATTTTTTATTTAGACTCGTTGGGATACAAAATTCCCAGTGGGAAAAATCCAAAAAGATTCCCGGCTGAGTCGTTTTATACAGTGGTCTCCCCCTCTAATGGGGGGACTGACCCATTCTACACCTTGGGCTACAAATTATGTAGTGTATCCCCCCCAGGGGTGCACCTAGCCTTTCTGCTGCCTGAGGCGGAAACTGAAACGGGGGCGGATCTGAACTTCTTTATCCTAAAAATCATTAAAAAATCTACGTATTTGACTTCAGATACAATATAGCAACCACTATGCAGAAATCTGCTCAATTGTAAAAAAAAAAGCATTGGCCCATACTAGGCTAAGATGAGCAATGGAGAGAGAGCGCTACTGCAGGGGTTAAATGTGTAGCTAAAAGAGCCCCCACATTACCGCAAAAAGTCAGCCCCAAATCAGTGAAACCCACAAAGGGAAGCTATAAAAGCGCCCATAATAGATGTATCTGCTGTAAGTATGAGCAACCCTCTAAAAAAGTGACATCTACTGCAAGTGGAATGACGTTTACTGTAAGGGCTCATTCAGATGTCCGCAAAAATGCGGATCTGTTTTTTTTGCGGATTAGTGACCCCTTCACTTCTTTCTTCCATTCCACGTCTCCGCAAAAAAATTGAAACATGTTCCATACTTGTCAGTGAAAACCAGGACGTGGCCCTATTGAAATCTACGGGTCTGCAAAAATACGGAATGCAGTCTGTGTTTTTGCGGACATGCTGAGCTGTCCGCAAACAAACGGATTCGCATTTTTGAGGACAGCATACGGCCGTCTGAATGAGCCCTTAAAGGGGTTGTTTCGCTTGAGAAAATGGTATTTATCATGTAGAGAAAGCTAATACAAGACACTTACTAATGTATTGTGATTCTCCATATTGCTTCCTTTGCTGGCTGGATTCATTGTTCTATCACATTATACACTGCTCGTTTCCATGGTTACGACCACCTTGCAATCCATCAGCGGTGGCCATGCTTGCACACTGTATGTGTTCACCTGTGGGGACTGTACATAGGTTGTTATCCCTCCTGTAGAGATTGTATATAAGTTGTTATCCCTCCTGTAGCGACTGTACATAGGTTGTTATCCCTCCTGTAGGGACTGTACATAGGATGTTATCCCTCCTGTAGGGACTGTACATAGGTTGTTATCCCTCCTGTGTGGACTGTACATAGGTTGTTATCGCTCCTGTAGGGACTGTACATAGGTTGTTATCCCTCCTGTAGGGACTGTACATAGGTTGTTATCCCTCCTGTAGGGACTGTACATAGGTTGTTATCCCTCCTGTGGGGACTGTACATAGGTTGTTATCCCTCCTGTGGGGACTGTACATAGGTTGTTATCCCTCCTGTGGAGACTGTACATAGGTTGTTATCCCTCCTGTAGGGACTGTACATAGGTTGTTATCCCTCCTGTGGGGACTGTACATAGGTTGTTATCCCTCCTGTAGGGACTGTACATAGGATGTTATCCCTCCTGTAGGGACTGTACATAGGATGTTATCGCTCCTTTAGGGACTGTACATAGGTTGTTATCCCTCCTGTAGGGACTGTACATAGGTTGTTATCCCTTCTGTAAGGACTGTACATAGGATGTTATCGCTCCTTTAGGGACTGTACATAGGTTGTTATCCCTCCTGTAGGGACTGTACATAGGTTGTTATCCCTCCTGTGGGGACTGTACATAGGATGTTATCCCTCCTGTAGGGACTGTACATAGGTTGTTATCCCTCCTGTGGGGACTGTACATAGGATGTTATCCCTCCTGTAGGGACTTTACATAGGATGTTATCGCTCCTTTAGGGACTGTACATAGGTTGTTATCCCTCCTGTAGGGACTGTACATAGGTTGTTATCCCTCCTGTAGGGACTGTACATAGGATGTTATCCCTCCTTTAGGGACTGTACATAGGTTGTTATCCCTCCTGTGGGGACTGTACATAGGATGTTATCCCTCCTTTAGGGACTGTACATAGGTTGTTATCCCCCCTGTAGGGACTGTACATAGGTTGTTATCCCTCCTGTGGGGACTGTACATAGGTTGTTGTCCCTCCTGTGGGGACTGTACATAGGTTGTTATCCCTCCGTTAGGGACTGTACATAGGTTGTTATCCCTCCTGTAGGGACTGTACATAGGTTGTTATCCCTCCTGTAGGGACTGTACATAGGTTGTTATCCCTCCTTTAGGGACTGTACATAGGTTGTTATCCCTCCTGTGGGGACTGTACATAGGATGTTATCGCTCCTTTAGGGACTGTACATAGGTTGTTATCCCTCCTGTAGGGACTGTACATAGGTTGTTATCCCTCCTGTAGGGACTGTACATAGGATGTTATCCCTCCTTTAGGGACTGTACATAGGTTGTTATCCCTCCTGTGGGGACTGTACATAGGATGTTATCCCTCCTTTAGGGACTGTACATAGGTTGTTATCCCTCCTGTAGGGACTGTACATAGGTTGTTATCGCTCCTGTAGGGACTGTACATAGGTTGTTATCCCTCCTTTAGGGACTGTACATAGGTTGTTATCCCTCCTGTGGGGACTGTACATAGGTTGTTATCCCTCCTGTAGGGACTGTACATAGGTTGTTATCCCTCCTGTGGGGACTGTACATAGGTTGTTATCCCTCCTGTGGGGACTGTACATAGGTTGTTATCCCTCCTGTAGGGACTGTACATAGGTTGTTATCGCTCCTGTAGGGACTGTACATAGGTTGTTATCCCTCCTGTAGGGACTGTACATAGGTTGTTATCCCTCATGTAGGGACTGTACATAGGTTGTTATCCCTCCTGTGGGGACTGTACATAGGTTGTTATCCCTCCTGTGGGGACTGTACATAGGTTGTTATCCCTCCTGTAGGGACTGTACATAGGTTGTTATCCCCCCTGTAGGGACTGTACATAGGTTGTTATCCCTCCTGTAGGGACTGTACATAGGTTGTTATCCCTCCTGTGGGGACTGTACATAGGTTGTTATCCCTCCTGTGGGGACTGTACATAGGTTGTTATCTCTCCTGTAGGGACTGTACATAGTTTGTTATCCCTCCTGTAGGGACAGTACATAGGTTGTTATCTCTCCTGTAGGGACTGTACATAGGTTGTTATCCCTCCTGTAGGGACAGTACATAGGTTGTTATCGCTCCTGTAGGGACTGTACATAGGTTGTTATCCCTCCTCTAGGGACTGTACATAGGTTGTTATCCCTCCTCTAGGGACTGTACATATCCCTCCTGTAGGGACTGTACATAGGTTGTTATCTCTCCTCTAGGGACTGTACATAGGTTGTTATCCCTCCTGTAGGGACTGTACATAGGTTGTTATCCCTCCTGTAGGGACTGTACATAGGTTGTTATCCCTCCTGTGGGGACTGTACATAGGTTGTTATCCCTCCTGTAGGGACAGTACATAGGTTGTTATCCCTCCTGTAGGGACTGTACATAGGTTGTTATCGCTCCTCTAGGGACTGTACATAGGTTGTTATCGCTCCTGTAGGGACTGTACATAGGTTGTTATCCCTCCTGTAGGGACTGCACATAGGTTGTTATCCCTCCTGTAGGGACTGTACATAGGTTGTTATCCCTCCTGTAGGGACTGTTCATAGGTTGTTATCCCTCCTGTAGGGACTGTACATAGGTTGTTATCCCTCCTGTAGGGACTGTACATAGGTTGTTATCCCTCCTGTAGGGACTGTACATAGGTTATCTCTCCTGTAGGGACTGTACATAGGTTGTTATCCCTCCTGTAGGGACTGTACATAGGTTGTTATCCCTCCTGTAGGGACTGTACATAGGTTGTTATCCCTCCTGTAGGGACTGTACATAGGTTGTTATCCCTCCTGTAGGGACTGTACATAGGTTGTTATCCCTCCTGTAGGGACTGTACGTAGGTTGTTATCCCTCCTGTAGGGACTGTACATAGGTTATCTCTCCTGTAGGGACTGTACATAGGTTGTTATCCCTCCTGTAGGGACTGTACATAGGTTGTTATCCCTCCTGTAGGGACTGTACATAGGTTGTTATCCCTCCTGTAGGGACTGTACATAGGTTGTTATCCCTCCTGTAGGGACTGTACATAGGTTGTTATCGCTCCTGTAGGGACTGTACATAGGTTGTTATCTCTTCCGCCTGGAGGACTGTACATAGGTTGTTATCCCTCCTGTAGGGACTGTACATAGGTTGTTATCCCTCCTGTAGGGACTGTACATAGGTTGTTATCTCTTCCTCCTGGAGGACTGTTTGCTGTAGACTCATTAATGAGCCCCATGTTTTATTAATCTCTGTACTGTTTCATCCTCTGCGCTCACTGTCAGGCTGGTCAGACGAGGCTTGGCTGCGCTGTTCTGCTGGGATTATTCTGATGTTACGCGTTTCATGTTGTTTACCGTCCCTCAGTCTGATTACAGCTTTATAATTTACTGTGCTCTAGTGTGAGATGAATTCTTCATTATTTTACAACTGTAAAACAGGGTTTTGGGGTTCATTTTATAAAAGCCTCATCTGCACTGATATTACTTCGGGTATCTTCGACTATCTTTGATTTCATCATGCTTTACACTCCAGTCGCACCCAGAGCTGCACCCAGAACTTTGTTGGTTTCCTAATAGCTTTCAGGCTTTAAGACCTTACTTTGCTGCGCTCTGTTCTCTGCTGCATTGTAAAACATGAAATGTCAGGGATTATGGGAGCCATCATTTGAGAAGAGGATCCAGGCCCCGTTCTCAAAAGCTGTAGGTATACTTTCCACAAGTATGCAGCTAAGCCTTAAGGCGTATGCCAGCAGAATTTTAAATGCAGCTCTGGAGTTGACCTGAGGATAAATACAATTAAACTCAAAACTGGCACAAGGTTAAGCAAACCGTCTCCGGATCTCCAGGACACAAAGGAAGAGATGCAAAATACTAGTAAAAATAACAAGCTGCTGCCCAGAGCGACCGGTGACAACAGAACCAAAGCAGCCCAGAGTAACGGCACTATTCTCCAAATCTGTGACTTGTTATGACAGTCAGGAACGCGGTTACATGATTAATATCACATCATGAGACATCATCTAGGCAGTATTATCATAGTTATATTCCTGTACATCGGAGCAGTATTACAGTAGTTATATTCTTGTACATAGGAGCAGTATTATAGTAGTTATATTCTTGTACATAGGAGCAGTATTATAGTAGTTATATTCTTGTACATAGGAGGCACTATTATAGTAGTTATATTCTTGTACATAGGAGCAATATTATAGTAGTTATATTCTTGTACATAGGGGCAGTATTATAGTAGTTATATTCTTGTACATAGGAGCAGTATTATAGTAGTTATATTCTTGTACATAGGAGCAGTATTATAGTAGATATATTCTTGAACATATGAGCAGTAATATAGTAGTTATATTCTTGTACATAGGAGCAGTATTATAGTAGTTATATTCTTGTACATAGGAGGTAGTATTATAGTAGTTCTATTCTTGTACATAGGAGCAGTATTATAGTAGTTATAGTCTTGTACATAGGAGCAGTATTATAGTAGATATATTCTTGTACATATGAGCAGCATTATAGCAGTTATATTCTTGTACATAGAAACAGTATTATAGTAGTTATATTCTTGTACATAGGAGCAGTATTATAGTGGTTATATTCCTGTACATAGGAGCAGTATTATAGTAGTTATATTCCTGTACATAGGAGCAGTATTATAGTAGTTATATTCTTGTACATAGGAGCAGTATTATCATAGTTATATTCTTGTACATAGGAGCAGTATTATAGTAGTTATATTCTTGTACATAGGAGCAGTATTATAGTAGTTATATTCTTGTACATAGGAGCAGTATTATAGTAGTTATATTCTTGTACATAGGAGCAGTATTATAGTAGTTATATTCTTGTACATAGGAGCAGTATTATAGTAGTTATATTCTTGTACATAGGAGCAGTATTATAGTAGTTATATTCTTGTACATAGGAGGCAGTATTATAGTAGTTATATTCTTGTACATAGGAGCAGTATTATAGTAGTTATATTCTTGTACATAGGAGCAGTATTATAGTAGTTATATTCTTGTACATAGGAGCAGTATTATAGTAGTTATATTCTTGTACATAGGAGCAGTATTATCAGTAGTTATATTCTTGTACATAGGAGCAGTATTATAGTAGTTATATTCTTGTACATAGGAGCAGTATTATAGTAGTTATATTCTTGTACATAGGAGCAGTATTATAGTAGTTATATTCTTGTACATAGGAGGCAGTATTATAGTAGTTATATTCTTGTACATAGGAGCAGTATTATAGTAGTTATATTCCTGTACATAGGAGCAGTATTATAGTAGTTATATTCTTGTACATAGGAGCAGTATTATAGTAGTTATATTCTTGTACATAGGAGCAGTATTATAGTAGTTATATTCTTGTACATAGGAGCAGTATTATAGTAGTTATATTCTTGTACATAGGAGCAGTATTATAGTAGTTATATTCTTGTACATAGGAGCAGTATTATAGTAGTTATATTCTTGTACATAGGAGCAGTATTATAGTAGTTATATTCTTGTACATAGGAGCAGTATTATAGTAGTTATATTCTTGTACATAGGAGCAGTATTATAGTAGTTATATTCTTGTACATAGGAGCAGTATTATAGTAGTTATATTCTTGTACATAGGAGCAGTATTATAGTAGTTATATTCTTGTACATAGGAGCAGTATTATAGTAGTTATATTCTTGTACATAGGAGCAGTATTATAGTAGTTATATTCTTGTACATAGGAGCAGTATTATAGTAGTTATATTCTTGTACATAGGAGCAGTATTATAGTAGTTATATTCTTGTACATAGGAGGCAGTATTATAGTAGTTATATTCTTGTACATAGGAGCAGTATTATAGTAGTTATATTCTTGTACATAGGAGCAGTATTATAGTAGTTATATTCTTGTACATAGGAGCAGTATTATAGTAGTTATATTCTTGTACATAGGAGCAGTATTATAGTAGTTATATTCTTGTACATAGGAGCAATATTATAGTAGTTATATTCTTGTACATAGGAGCAGTATTATAGTAGTGATATTCTTGTACATAGAGGAGTATTATAGTAGTTATATTCTTGTACATAGGAGCAGTATTATAGTAGTTATATTCTTGTACATAGGAGCAGTATTATAGTAGTTATATTCTTGTACATAGGAGCAGTATTATAGTAGTTATATTCTTGTACATAGGAGCAGTATTATAGTAGTTATATTCTTGTACATAGGAGCAGTATTATAGTAGTTATATTCTTGTACATAGGAGCAGTATTATAGTAGTTATATTCTTGTACATAGGAGCAGTATTATAGTAGTTATATTCCTGTACATAGGAGCAGTATTATAGTAGTTATATTCTTGTACATAGGAGCAGTATTATAGTAGATATATTCTTGAACATATGAGCAGTAATATAGTAGTTATATTCTTGTACATAGGGGCAGTATTATAGTAGATATATTCTTGTACATATGAGCAGCATTATAGCAGTTATATTCTTGTACATAGAAACAGTATTATAGTAGTTATATTCTTGTACATGGGAGCAGTATTGTAGTAGTTATATTCTTGTACATAGGAGCAGTATTATAGTAGATATATTCTTGTACATAAGAGCAGTATTATAGTAGTTATATTCCTGTACATAGGAGCAGTATTATAGTAGTTATATTCTTGTACATAGGAGCAGTATTATAGTGGTTATATTCCTGTACATAGGAGCAGTATTATAGTAGTTATATTCCTGTACATAGGAGCAGTATTATAGTAGTTATATTCTTGTACATAGGAGCAGTATTATCATAGTTATATTCTTGTACATAGGAGCAGTATTATAGTAGTTATATTCTTGTACATAGGAGCAGTATTATAGTAGTCATATTCTTGTACATAGGAGCAGTATTATAGTAGTTATATTCTTGTACATAGGAGGCAGTATGATAGTAGTTATATTCTTGTACAGAGGAGCAGTATTATAGTAGTTATATTCCTGTACAGAGGAGCAGTATTATAGTAGTTATATTCTTGTACACAGGAGGCAGTATTATAGTAGTTATATTCTTGTACATAGGAGCAGTATTATAGTAGTTGTATTCTTGTACATAGCAGCAGTATTATAGTAGTTATATTCTTGTACATAGCAGCAGTATTATAGTAGTTATATTCTTGTACATAGGGGGCAGTATTATAGTAGTTATATTCTTGTACATAGAAGCAGTATTTTATTAGTTATATTCTTGTACATAGGAGCAGTATTATAGTAGTTATATTCTTGTACATAGGAGGCAGTATTATAGTAGTTATATTCTTGTATATAGGAGCAGTATTATAGTATTTTTATTCTTGTACATGGGAGCAGTATTGTAGTATTTATATTCTTGTACATAGGAGCAGTATTATAGTAGTTATATTCTTGTATATAGGAGCAGTATTATAGTAGTTATATTCTTGTACACAGGAGCAATATTATAGTAGTTATATTCTTGTACTTAGGCGCAGTATTATAGTAGTGATATTCTTGTACATAGAGGAGTAATATAGTAGTTATGTTCTTGCACATATGAGCAGTATTAAAGTAGTTATATACTTGTGCATAGAATCAGTATTTTAGTAGTTATATTTTTGTACATAGGAGCAGTATTATAGTAGTTATATTCTTGTACATAGGAGCAGTATTATAGTAGTTATATTCTTGTACATGGGAGCAGTATTGTAGTAGTTATATTCTTGTACATAGGAGCAGTATTATAGTAGATATATTCTTGTACATAAGAGCAGTATTATAGTAGTTATATTCTTGTACATAGGAGGCAGTATTATAGTAGGTATATTCTTGTACATAGGATAAGTATTATAGCAGTTATATACTTGTACATAGAAGCAGTTTTATAGTTGTTAACGGTATATTCTTGTACATAGGAGCCAGTATTATAGTAGTTATATTCTTGTACATAGGAGAAGTATTATAGTAGTTAAATTCTTGTACATAGGAGCAGTATTATAGTAGTTATATTCTTGTACATGGGAGCAGTATTGTAGTAGTTATATTCTTTCATAGGAGCAGTATTATAGTAGTTATATTCTTGTACATAGGAGGCAGTATTATGGTAGTTATATTCTTGTACATAAGAGGCAGTATTATAGTAGTTATATTCTTGTACATAGGATAAGTATTATATCAGTTATATACTTGTACATAGAAGCAGTTTTATAGTAGTTAACGGTATATTCTTGTACATAGGAGCAAGTATTATAGTAGTTATATTCTTGTACATAGGAGAAGTATTATAGTAGTTATATTCGTGTACACAGGAGTAGTATTATAGTAGTTATATTCTTGTACATAGGAGGCAGTATTATAGTAGTTATATTCTTGTACCTAGAAGCAGTATTATAGTAGTTATATTCTTGTACATAGGAGCAGTATTATAGTAGTTATATTCTTGTACATAGGAGCAGTATTATAGTAGTTATATTCTTGTACATAGGAGTAGTATTATAGTAGTTATATTCTTGTACATAGGAGGCAGTATTATAGTAGTTATATTCTTGTACCTAAGAGCAGTATTATAGTAGTTATATTCTTGTACATAGGAGCAGTATGATAACAGTTTTATTCGTTTTCATGGGCACAGTTATGTATGGACAGAATTGTTCTCTTTCCTCCATGTCTGTTGTCACTTTGTTGTTTGTGTACCTTGTTTCTTACAGCCTTTTTTGCTCTGTAGTTTCTTACTTTTCTTGTTTGTTTCATCCTTGCAGCATGTTGATGAGATAAATGTATTTTTCAGTGTAGGCCACTAATTTTTAATGGCAGCTTGTGTTATGAGAGACGGTTCAGTAATTGCTGGTTAATAACGACACCTCTTTGATCCTTTTAGGCGGATTTCTTGTAGCTTAGAAATTGGCAAAATTAATGAGACTTTGGAAAGGAAAACAAACCTATGTGGGAAACATCGGAATTAATCTCACAGTCACCCATGAATCTGATGAGCACTAGAATCCCCGACCTTGAGGATCAAGAATTAAACAGTTAATCTGGGAGCAGCGCCTCTTTCTCCAAACTTGAAAAACATTTTCTATGAGTTCCATGCACTGAATGATGCCCAGGGCTGTTTTTAAAGGGTAGTTATGTTTCTCAGGACTTCCTAGGGTAGGAACCTGAGTATCATTTAGCGGTGTATTACAGTATTATTTGAAATGTGAATAACAATATCATATAATAACTATATGGCGGTTTTATATGAGCTCTTTAAAGGAGTATACAGTAATTTAGATTCTGCACATTATTTGGGCATTTTTCGTATTATTGGGGTATTGCATATTCCAGTATTATCTTGACACTATGTGGCAGTATTATCTTGACACTATATGGCGGTATTATCTTGACACTATGTGGCAGCATTATCTTGACACTATGTGGCAGTATTATCTTGACACTACATGGCAGTATTATCTTGACACAATGTGACAGTATTATCTTGACACTACATGGCAGTATTATCTTAAAACAATTTGACAGTATTATTTTGACACTATATGGCAGTATTATCTTAATACTATATGGGAGTATTATCTCGACACTATGTGACAGTATTATCTTGACACTATGTGGCAGTATTATCTTGACATTATATGGCAGTATTATCTTGACACTATATGGCAGTATTATCTTGACACAATGTGACAGTATTACCTTGACACTGTGTGGCAGTATTATCTTGACACTCTATGGCAGTATTATCTTGACGCTATATGGCAGTAATATCTTGACACTATGTGGCAGTATCATCTTAGCTTAAATTACCATGAAAACGGTTCTTCCTTGGAATGCTCTAAAGTTGCAGACGCTCATGTTTTTGGAGTTTATCATACGCTTCACTCCCCCCTTTTTTCACCGTCCACTTTGTGGGTTGTTTGGCATTTACAGCAGACACTTGATGAAATATCACATAAACATTTTATTAAATACAAAAAAAATGTTTCCACATTCATGATTTAGTTTAAAAACATTAAAAACCACAAATCTCATGCACTGGACTCATTTGAGGGACTGTACAAAACAGTATATACAGCATAATGTACACCCAATGGCTTAGATACAATGCCATAGTAAAGCAGAGAGCTTAGATACACTGCTGAAGTGAAGCTGACAGCTTAAATACACTTTCATGGTGTAGTGGAAACTTAGATACACTGCCATAGTACGACTGACAGCTCAGATACAGAGGCACAGTAAAGCTGGAAGCTTAGATACAATTGCACAGTGAAGATGACAGTTTAGATACGCTGCCTTATTACAGCTGACAGCTTAGATAACCGGCCAAAGAATAGCTCATGGCTTTGATACCCTGCCATAGCACAGCTAACAGTTTAGATACACTGGACTCATAGTACAGCTGAGAGCTTAGCTACATCGCCATAATACAACTTACAGTAGTGGTGAGATAGGTTTCCTTCACATGGTGCACAGCAGATGGCGGCAATTTATACATGTTATAAAACAAAACTGCTGCAAGATGGCGGCACATCATAAATGTTAAAAAAACTGCTGCAAGATGGCGGCACATCATAAATGTTAAAAAAACTGCTGCAAGATGGCGGCACATCATACGTGTTAAAAAAACTGCAAAATGGCGACACATCATACAAGTAAAAAAAAAAGCTGCTGGAGGATAGCGGCACATCATAAATGTTAAAAAAACTGCTGCAAGATGGCGGCACACCATTCATGTTAAAAAAACTGCAAAATGGCGGCACATCATACAAGTAAAAAAAAAGCTGCTGCAGGATAGCGGCACATCATACACGTTATAAAACTAATGCAAGATGGCGGCATATAATAAATGTTAAAAAAAACTTCTCCAAGATGGCAGCACATCATACATGTTATAAAACAAAACTGCTGCAAGATGGCGGTAGATCATGCATGTCATAAAAATACTGCTGCAACATGGCGTCACATAATGCATGTTATAAAATATGTATGATGCAGGATGGCGGCACATCATACTTTAGAAGAAAAACTGCTGCAGGATGGCTGCACATCATACATTAGAATAAAAAATGCAGTAGGATGGCGGCACATCATGCGTTAGAAAAAAAACTGCTGCAAGATGGCGGCATATCATACGTTATAAAAAAAACTGCTGCAAGATGGAGGCACATCATACATGTAATTAAACATTTATGATGCAGGATGGCGGCACATAATACATTAGAAGAATAACTGATGCAGGATGGCGGCACATCGTACATTACAATAAAAACTGCAGTAGGATGGCGGCTTATCATGCGTTATTAAAAAAAACTGCTGCAAGATAGAGGCACATCATACATGTAATTAAACATTTATGATGCAGGATGGCGGCACATAATACATTAGAAGAATAACTGCTGCAAGATGGCGGCACATCACACACGTTATAGGTATAAAAAAAGATAACATTGTGCGAAATCTGCAGTTATTCCATGGTCTGGATTTGTCCTTAAAAGCCATGTTTTTTCTAGCACAATCCCACAGATGAGACCTCAAAGCTTATGCAAATTTGTGTTTAAAATGCTAATTTTGGGCAGTTTTGGGGTATTTTCCTCAGTGTAAAGGGGATGGGCCTAATGGACCCCACAATTCTGTTTTCATAATTTCTGTAATACTGTGTGCTACAGTGTTTTATCCTCATGGTGTCACCGGGCATTAACCCAGTGCCCAGACACCCAGTCTATGAGGTACTGAGCTCAGCTTCATCCTTAACCCCTTCCCTCCTGCATATATTTTGGGCATTAGTGACCAAGCAATCTATTTCATTTTTGTTTGCCGCCTTCCAAGAGCTATAACTTTTTTATTTTTCCATCGATGTAGCCGTATGTGGGCTTGTTTTTTTACGGGACAAGTTATAGTTTTTATTGGCACCAGTTTTTATGACTTATAAGTGTTACAGTGTTCATTTTTCTGCTTAAATAACTTGATAATTTTTTCCCCTGGGTCAGTACAATTACAGTGATACTAAATATATATGGTATATATAACTTTTTACTACTTTTGCACAATAAAAACCCTATTTAAAAAAAAACTAAAACCTGTTTTTGCATCGCTGCATTCCAAGACCCAAAACGTCTTTCTTTTCCTTTCGACTGAGCTGTGTGAGGGCTTGCTTTTTACAGGACGACTTGTAGTTTTCATTTGTAACATTTTGGGGGTACATAACACATTTTTATCGCTTTTTCTTTCGTTTTCAGTGGTGAATAAGCAAAAAAAAAAGAAGAGCAATTTTGGCTTTTTTTTTACGGCGCTCAACGTATGGGATAAATTACATGATAACTGTATAGTGCGGGTCGTTTCAGACGTGGCAATACCAAATAAGTGGAGAGGCTTTTATTTTTGCATTTTTATCAATTAAATTTTTTTTTTTTTAATTGAAAAAAAATGCATTTTATAGTTGATGAACTTTTGAAAACTTTTTTTAACCATTTAATAGTCCCACAAGGGGACTTTAATAGGCAATCTTTTGTTTGCTTCTATAACTATCTGTATTGCTTTTGCACTGCAGTGCATTATACTGACAGTTGCTATGAGGGTGCGCCAGAGAGTCATTAGGTCCCAGCCTGCTGTGCACAGACATTGGTACACCGCGACCTCATTCGTGCCGATGGAACACAGAGGGAGACCTATCCCTCTGTAACCGCTTAGATGCCAGGGTTGCTATGGATTGCGGCACCTAAGGGGTTAAATGATCTGGATCGGCAATTCGGCCGATCTGAGCCTTTGGAGCAGAACCCCCAATCTCCACTGCACAGAAGACCAGTGCAGCACTTATTCTAGACCACCGTAAAAAGGCGGTGGCCTAGAATAAATCCCATTAATAACCGCCTTAAAACACGTATTGGCGGTCATTAAGGGGTTAAAGAGGTATGCCACATATGTCGAATAGGTGGCTTTTTCTGTAACTACCATGCACTTGAATGATCAGGAAACCACCCATTCTTACGACTGGTAGGGGTCCCCTTTAATGGGCTACTTCCAACTGGACATGTATGGCACATCGACAGAATACGCCACTGGGACCTGCTCCTATCTCAAGAAGGGGGCCCCGATGTGAATGGAGAGGAACCTGTGCAACGGGCGCCTCCCTCTAGGGCCCTCTATATATAAAACATCCCAGGTATAGGAAATGCCGAGTGATATGTTGCGGCCTAAAATGTCTCTTTATGTGTGTCACGGTGCTCCTACCTGGACATGGCTGGACCCCAGGCTTTGGCACCGAAGCAATAAATAAAGGGGAATAATTGAGGGATAAATGAATAACTTGAGTCCAGACCTTGAGATTAAGTTCAATGGCAGCTTTACTTTGCATAAACTTTCTCCAGAACGGTTTACAGGCTTTGTCTTGGTTCCAGCAGGCTTTAGCATGAAACTGGCAGGCAAACTCCACTCTGCTATATCTGTTTCTCTCTGATACTGCTGTACTGACAGGCTGGCTGTATAACTCAGCTTCTTCTGTATGCTGCACTTCATTTTGTAGTCTGACTCTAAGTTATGCCAGGGAACTTTCCTCCTGGCTCCTGAGGCTTCAAGCTTTGGCCTCCATCGTCAGCAGAGTTTAGGGTGCTCTGGCTGGCGTGGGCACTTCCAGCAGAGACATGCCCCTGCACACCCTTCCCCTAGCAGGGGGTAAGCTACACTGACTAGAACTTCTGCCCCACCCTTCCTGCAGGAAGTAGGACTCGCCCACCTCTCTCCAGAGAAAGGGGGTGTTAGAATGGAATGGAAGGTTCCATTTTATCTAAATATAGCCCTGCCGTGTTTGCTGCAACCTGCTGGTGAACCAGGCACATTACATGAACAGTTACATAACATTAGAAATGCACAGTGTGGAGGACCTGGAATAAATACATAAGATGACATAAGACCAATAGACCAATAGAAACAGTAGCAAGGTGCAGAAGTGGTATCCCCACTCTAGGGTGTTACACCTGCACATGCACAGTATGCTCCCCTTTCACAGTGCATTCCTGTTCTGGGGATACGCGCAGGTCCCAGAGGCATACTGTATATGTCCAGTTGAACCCCCACCTTTCGTGACAATGGGGGGGTTTCCTGATCCCGGGGACCGAACCCTGACAGACACATATGGCATATTGATAGGTTAAGGCTACGTGCACACGACAGTTTTTTTTTGCTGTCCGCAAATCGCGGATCCGTCTTCCTTTTTTTTTCACATCCACATCCGTTCCGTGTGTTCGCAAATTTGTAGGTTGTGTTTCCGTGTGTCTTCGTTTTTTTTTTGCGGATCCTCAAAAAAAAAAAAAAAAAACTGAAGGCTTGAACCAGTTTCTTAAAGTACCTGTACAAGTGCCCTGGTTTCCAAGCAACCATCCGCAAAAGAAAACGGATACGGATGACAAACGGACGGCTTCCGTTGGTCATCCGCATTTTTTGCGCACCCATTAACTTCTATGGGTCTGCAAACCGTTTTTTGCGGACAAGAATAGGACATGCCATAATTTTTTGGCGGACGTGAAATGCAGACGGGCAACGGAAGAGGCATCCGCTTTTTTAACGGATCCATAGAAATGAATGGGAAACCATCGGATCTTTAAAAAAAAACGGAACGGAGGCCGCAAAAAATGACTGCCTTGTGCATGTAGGCTAATAGACAGATGGGAATTCTCCTGTAAGGTTCCCACCATAAGCAGCGTCCGGGAGTTTCGTCCCGCTGAGTGGATGTGTCGCGAGCAGCAGTGACACTCAGGACACGAGGTGACGTAGAAATGTCACACGCTCCCGGCTATGGCAGAAGCTCTGCTTCCACCGAGATCTGGCTGACTCTGATACTAAATCTGACACTCACTCCAATATTAGCCGCATGTGACATTTACAGGAGGAATAAGGACTTGACTTCGCGCAGAGTTCATGGGAAAGTGACTGTTCCTCGTCCTTCCGCAGTGACATGGACCTCGCTGCCCCCTCCAGCGCCCCAGAAACTACAGAGCCGGGATCACCAGCAAAGAATGAAGAAAGAACATACAACATATGAGGCTAAGGCAGTATCACACTGGATAGGCTTAGATATTACTTAGATACTGCTGATCCGCATTGTCTACCCTGTCATGTCTGATTCTGTCTGCTGAGCCAGTGTATCTCAGCCTACCATGTGTGATACTGTCTGCTGAGCCAGTGTATCTCAGCCTACCATGTGTGATACTGTCTGCTGAGCCAGTGTATCTTAGCCTACCATGTGTTATACTGTCTACGAAACCTGTGTATCTAAGCCTATCATGTCTGACCCTTTCTGCTGAGCCAGTGTATCTAATCTATCATGTGCGATACTGTCTGCTGAGCCAGTGTATCTAAGCCTATCCTGTGTTATAATGTCTGCTGAGCCAGTGTATCTAATCTTATCATGTGTGATACTATCTCCTGAGCTGCGGTATCTAATCCTGTCACGTTTGATACTGTCTGCTCATCTGTGTATCTAATTTTGTCATGTGTAATACTGTCTTCTCAGCCGGGTATCTAATCCTGCCATTTGTGATACTGTCTGCTGAGCGGTGTATCTAATCCTATAATGTGTGATACTGTCTGCTGAGCTGTGTATCTGAGCCCATCATGTGTGATACTGCCTGCTGAGCTCTGTATATAATCCTATCATGTGTAATACTGTCTGCTGAGCTGTGTATCTGATCCCATCATGTGTGATACTGCCTGCTGAGCTGTGTATCTAATCCTATCATGTGTGATACTTTCTGCTGAGCTGTGTATCTGATACCATCATGTGTGATACTGCCTGCTGAGCTTTATATCTAATCTCATCATATACAATACTGTCTGCTGAGCTTTGTATCTAATCCTATCATGTGTGATACTGTCTGCTGAGCTGTGTATGTAATCCTATCATGTGTGATATTGTCTCCTGAGCTGCGTATCTGATCCCATCATGTGTGATATTGTCTCCTGAGCTGTGTATCTGATCCCATCATGTGTGATACTGTCTGCTAAGCTTTATATCTAATCTCATCATATACAATACTGTCTGCTGAGCTATGTATCTGATCCTATCATGTGTGATACTATCTCCAAATCTGTGTATCTAATCCCATCATGTGTGATACTGTCTGCTAATCTGTGTATCTGATCCCACCATGTGTGATACTGTCTGCTGAGCTGCGTATCTGATCCCATCCTGTGTGATACTGTCTGCCGAGCTATGTATCTGATCCCATCATGTGTGATACTATCTGCTAATCTGTGTATCTGATCCTATCATGTGTGATACTGTCTGCTAATCTGTGTATCTGATCCCATCATGTGTGATACTGTCTGCTGAGCTGCGTATCTGATCCCATCCTGTGTGATACTGTCTGTCGAGCTATGTATCTGATCCCATCATGTGTGATACTGTCTGCTGAGCTGCGTATCTGATCCCATCATGTGTGATACTGTCTCCTGAGCGGCGTATCTGATCCCATCCTGTATGATAATGTCTGCCAAGCTGTGTATCTGGTCCCATCATGTGTGATACTGTCTGCTGAGCTTTATATCTAATCTCATCATGTGTGATACTGTCTGCTGAGCTTTATATCTAATCTCATCATATACAATACTGTCTGCTGAGCTTTGTATCTAATCCTATCATGTATGATACTGTCTGCTGAGCTTTGTATCTAATCTCATCATATACAATACTGTCTGCTGAGCTTTGTATCTAATCCTATCATGTATGATACTGTCTGCTGAGCTTTGTATCTAATCTCATCATATACAATACTGTCTTCTGAGCTTTGTATCTAATCCTATCATGTATGATACTGTCTGCTGAGCTTTGTATCTAATCTCATCATATACAATACTGTCTGCTGAGCTTTGTATCTAATCCTATCATGTGTGATACTGTCTGCTGAGCTGAAAACAGAGTTTTCAGGAAGATTATACGGATGTGTCCATGTGAAGATGTTTAGACAATGACCGCCATCTTGACACACGTTGCCCTCTGATTGGTTCAAAAGCTGCAGCACATCTATGACATCACAACAGGAAGACCCGCCCACTGGAGAGAGAGAATATGCATTCACATACAGGGTCGGCTCCAGGTTTTTGGGGGGTCGTTGGTCCCTTGTCTACCATAGATTTAACCTGACAAGTATAGAAAATGTTTACCCAGTTCATAAGGGGCCCCAAAAGCCCGAAACAGTTCATAACGGTCCCCAGACGCCCGGCAGACCCTGCTATTGGCCCAGATTCAATACAAGAGGTACGTTTTAAAAAATTTTACTCCAATTTCCCAAAAATGTTTGTACATATTTCAACAAAAAGTCTATCCGACATCAATCAGAAATATTCTACGGGGCTGAACCCCGACCCTCACTGAAAGTCTCGTCTCCGAGGACGTACAAATACCTCATATGTACAGGAGAAGATCAGAACATTCCAGATCTTTACCACAGAATGTTCTTTCAGAAACACAGAAAATTCTGACACATTGGCGCGGATGTCCATTTACGTCCCTTGTAACTGATGGACATTTCCCTTGTGTCCTGAGGTTTGAGGACATATGGAGGGTTCCCTCTTGAAGGGTGATGCCAAGTCCTACTCCAGTACTTCATGGAGAACAGTGGAGGGACCTCTGGGTCAGAAGAATAGATGATACCAAAAAATTTCAAAAAGTGAGTAGTGATACTGAGTTTACAACGACCGTGGCTGTGGACAGATCCGGGGGCAGTAGGTGAAGTTCTTCCATTGTTCTTGTAGGTTCCAGTTGACCAACTGGATATTTGTCTGTACATTGTCCCCTGTACGGACAGTACTGCCGGCCGAGGACGCCCTGGTGCATGACAGTCCCGCTGTTTGTCTTCTCATATTAACTGTTCTAGAAAAAGACATCAGCGCGGAAAAACGTATCTGTGATGTTACAGCTGCTGAGGGATTCCTTGTTCCTTATAACCTGCAAATAAATATATCCATAAGTAACGGAAATAAGACAGATAGATACATAGATAGATAATAAAGATATATAGATAGATAATAGATAGATATGAGATAGATAGATAGATAGATAATAAAGATAGATAGATAGATAGATAGATAGATAGTAAAGATAGATAGATAGATAGATAGATAGATAGAAAGATAGATAGAAAGATAGATAGATAGATAGATAGATAGATAGATAGATAGATAGTTAGATAGATAGATAGGACAGCATGTGTCAGCACATTTACTGAGGTGGACACAGACAGACGGCGCTATAGTAACATTATTCCTGGAATATCTGAGGATTGGAGCATTTTTCAATAAGTCTGTTTGCGGGCTGCAATATGGGCCATGGGCGGCAACGGGCGTGTGCATGAGGCCTAAATGGAATGTTCCTTTGGATCCTGAGGGTCCCCACTGGACCAGTAGTGACAGATAGCCATTCTTAGCTGGGATGTCCCACCGATCATGAGAATGGGTGACCTGAGCCCCCTCCCCATGTGAATGGAGTGGCTGTCAAGTATGTCGGCTGCCACTCCATATATATTTATAGAGGTGCCAGTCTCCAATCAGATCCTTATCCCCCACCCTGTGGATTGGTGATACATTTACAGTTTATCTTGGCACAACCCCTTTTCATTATCAGATCCACCTCTCTGCACACAGGGTGACCCCCCTATAGGGGGCGCTGACCACCTACCTTGTGAGACTGTGAAGCAAGGATACCATCATAGAAAAGCATGAAAGAGAGGAGAAAACAGAAGAAATTAGGATGATAATCATTGGAAATCATGCAAGTTACTCATGCACGTCCATACTGGTCTACAATACCAGTGCTGACTCACCCCAGGGGGCGTCGAACCAGTAAGATATATGATATTAAATAGCTACTGCAAAGGTCCCAGAAGATTAGGGGATCCCATGGCCTGCTGCCTAGAAGCCACATCAGCCAAGATATTAATTATTTTTACTGCAGTTGACACTAGGGGGAGCTGTAAACAAGCATTAAATGAGAGCTGTATGCATTTGAATGCAGTGAGCTCCCTCTAGTGGTGGCTGCAGGCTGAAATATATCTACCATTTAATTCTAGGGGATTTGGAGCTGTGTAGAAATAAAATTGAGCTCTGATTCCTATAGTGCAATAATATAATCACAGTCAAAAATTCTTGATTCAGTGAGACAAAAAAATACTTGCGTCGACAAAATGATAAAAATCCCATTCAGATTTTCTAGGGAAAAAAAATAGGTGAGTATCTATATGGCTGCCATCACAGCTTCTTCCAATGGGTTGTCACCCACCAGACCCTTAGCTAAGCAGGGAGTCGTACCTCGCTCCTGTATTGGTATGCAATAAGTTATTCTGGGTTCTGGGAAAGCTGGGTGACAGAGCGGTATATAGTGTCTCTCTATTAGCTTCCTGAGTTAAAGCAGAGCTGCGGCGCCTGCGCAGGAATCTACCAGAGATAAAGCGGACGGAGCGCTGTTTGTGGTTTGTCTGACAGAGATAATTACTTGTAATTAGCAGCAATCCGGTTATCAGCAGCATTAAGTAAAGTGCTAAAGTGCTGTCACATCACCGCCGGTTAATTGCCTTCTTTCCTTTGTCGGAGCCTCAGATGCATTACTGGAACGTTTTTCCGTTTAGTGCGTTCGTTTACGCCAAGATCCTAGCGCCAATTATGATAATTGCGCCATGTAAATGAGCAAAACGGTCGGCGGCAAATATCTGCCTGTCACCAAGTCAGTAGGATACTACACAATAGATATCAGAGACTTCTAGGAGACATACCTAACCTCTAGGGGGCGCTGTGTTAGGGTAGACCTCAGAAAATCTCAGGGATGATGGGAGTTTATGAAATGCGAAGATTTGTATTGTTATGGTCTTCACTTTGGTCCCTCTTACTAAGCTTTTGGGCCCCATAGCAGCTACATAGTTGTCTACTCTCCTAGAGAGTGGAGACCTCCTGGACTCCTGCACCCCAGTTCCTGATGTTGGGGCTGAAGTCCCTTACTTGACACTAGCATAGGGACGTGTGGTGGCACTGGGAGTGAGGAGGAGGGCATGCCACAGGGAGCAAGGAGTGGTCCGAGGTCTGTGTTCTGAGGATGGGTCCGAGAACTGTATTCTGAGATCTGGTACTGTGGTCAGGGCTCTGTATTCTGAGGATGGGCCTGAGGTCTGCATTCTGAGGCCTGGTCCTGAGGTCTTTATTCTGAGATCTGGTCTGAGGTCCGATTCTGATTCCTGTTCCTTGATTCTGTATTCTGAGTTCTGGGGTCTGGTTTGAGGTTTGCATGCTGAGGTCTGGGGTCTGGTTTGGGGCTGGTTTGCTGAGGTTTGGGGACTGATCTGGGGTCTGCATGGTAGGGTCTGAGGTCTGTATGCTGAGGTCTGAATGTTGAGGTCTGGGTTCTGTATGCTGAGGTCTGGGGTCTGGTCTGGGTCTGTATGCTGAGGTCTGGGGATTGGTCTGGGATCTGCATGCTGAGGCCCGGGGTCTGGTCTGGGTCTGTATGCTGAGGTCTGGTTTGAGGTCTGTATGCTGAGGTCTGAAGTCTGTATGCCGAGGTGTTGCGACTGGTCTGGGGTCTGTATGCTGAGATTTGGGGTGTTCTTTACAGTCTGTATGCAGAGGTCTTGGGCCTATATGCTGAGATCTGGGGCTCTGGTTTGGGGCCTGTAGGCTGAGGTCATGGCATTGGTCTAGGGTTTGTATGCTGAGGTTTGGGCTCTTGTCTGGGTCTGTATGCTGAGTTCTGGGGTCTGGTCTGGGTCTGTATGCTGGGGTCTGGTTTGAGGTCTGTATGCTGAGGTCTGGAGTCTGTATGCCGAGGTCTTGCGACTGGTTTGGGGTCTGTATGCTGAGGTCTGGAGTCTGGTTCAGGTCTGTATGCTGAGGTCTAGGGACTAGTCTGGGCTGGATCTGTATCCTAAGGTCTGGGGTCTGTATGCTGAGGTCATACGACTGGTCTGGGGTCTGTATGCTGAGGTATGTGGTCTGGTTTGGGGTCTGTATTCATTTTGGGTTCTGAGTCTGTATCGGTTCTGTATTTGTTTTAAAATCTGGGGTCTGTATTTTGGGCTTTGGGGGTGTATATTTATTCTGGGGTCTGAATTCATTTCTAGGTCTGGTCTGGGGTCTGCTTTCATTTTGAGGACTGTATTCATTTTGGGGTCTACTTAATTTGGGGGTATGGTCAGAAGTCTACTATATCTACACAGGACAGACAGGGAGGAGGAAGAAAGGGCCGTGCATTTCTGTATGTATGCTCTGTGACAGGGTGACCAAAGACAGCTTTCCGAAGCGTACAAAAATGGCTACCAGCGGCTGCAACCTACTATTCCTCATTATAGTAGGAACAGCAGCTCTGGAGCACAAGATGCTGATGTAATGGGTGATACACTGTGCAGACTTACAGAAGCATTTAAAGCACGTGGCATCTGCTGGAACTACAAGTCCCAGGAATCTCTTCCGCCTGGCTACAAGGCACCCTGGGACTTGTGCTCACACTGCCACCCGTTACCTACCAGCAGACAAGATGCCGTTATGCATTTTGTAAGAGTTAATCTCCCGCGTTACCTTCTCTTATTGTCATGACAACCAAGAAGGATAAAACAGTGTAAAATTAGAACGCTATGTTTGGTGAATCGCGTCCCGCTCTGGCGCTGGGCGGCAACAAATAATTCCCAGCACTAATGTCAGAGACGGGATGTTTCAGGACTCGCAGGAATGAAAAATCTGAAGGAAAAGCTGTAACTGCGCCAACGTCGAATGAAACCGGCCAAAAATTCCAAGATTTACCCCCGAATCAGCAATGTCAATTTTTACTGTCCTTAAACAGCCAAACCAGCAGCGCACTCATATTCATCCCAATATTCCTTATTCGGGAATAGAATTACAGAACTACAGTGAAGACTGACACACGGGTATAATATCAATATTTTGTATGTTTTTTTTTCATTGGGTTCCTTATCAATGTCAGCCATAGTTCCCACATAAGTACCAGTGTCCATGCACATAACTGCAGACTGTAGCAGCTGGTGTGGGGATCAAAGGTTGAGGGGTGTACAGCCATAGAGTTAGATTTGCTTTAAAAAGGGCTAGAAGGAGTTAAAAAATAAATAAATGCCATAAACTCAATGATCTCACGCTGCTGCTGTTCCGACGCTGCTCTGGTCCCTGCTGATCTGCACTTCACGGTTCCAACTGAAACTCCTGGCTCAGGCAGTCACCAGCTGAGACGGGTCACATCTGTGATTGGCTGACCGGGCATTTCCAGCTATGCCCTATGTTTTGCATGGGCAACAAGTACTGAAGATCAGCCATAACCGGAGCTGTGTCGGAACAGCAGCAGCGGGGGAACGGTGAGTAACACTTATTTTTTTTAAGGCTACATGCACACAACAGTTGCTTTTCTCGGCTTCCGTTTTAGTTTTTGTTTTGCGGATAGGACAGGAACCCATTCATTTCAATGGGTCAGCAAAAAAATGCTGACAGTTCATCCGGTTGTGTTCCGTGTCCGTTGTTCGCGTTTCCCTTCAGCAAAAAAAGTAATGCATGTCCTACTTTTTTCTCATTTGCGTAGGAGGATAGGCATTTATTACAAGGGATCTGTGAAAACAAAGGAATCCTCCAAAAAAAACTGATTTGCGGGATGTCGTGTGGATGTCGTGTGCATGTAGCCTAATTCTGTAACCCATTGTGATAAAAATTGTAATGCTTGCAGTCACCACTAGGGGGAGCTCCTTAATAAAGGTTTATACAGTTAGGAATGAGTTGGGAGGTGTATACATTTGTATGCAGTGAGCTCCCCCTAGTGGCGACTGGAGGCAATGAGAATTTTACAATGCTTTCCTGCGCTGACACCTGAAGCTCAGAGATAATTGACTTTTTGAAAGTGGGAAAAGTGTTAAAGACCGAACGTAATCCACAAGAATATTCTGAATGGTCTGCGAGTGTCAGGCACTGAAATCCAGGGCCGCCGTCCAGCTTCGGTCATGTTCTGACTATGTGTTATAGGCAGGCTCAGACTGGCCCACAGGGGTACAGGTGAATCCCCCGGTGGGCCCCTGAGCAAGTTGGGCCCCTAGTCTCCTACCCCCTGCACAAGTGGCACATAACACAGCCTATGTTCATATAAAAAACTTGATAGATTATTAAAGACCCTCCCCAGTTTATTACTATAGACACGCTCAGAGCTGAGAAGACTTCTAGGTATAGCGGAAAGCTGCCAGTGTCCTCTTCTCCCCAGGACCTACCTTCTCATATTCAGTCGTCTGGCAACATCTTGCTGCTGTGTGAGCAGGTAATATTTGAATGTATCCGTACGGTGGGCCCCCAAAATAAATTTTACTGGTGGACCCTAGGCACCCCAGTCCGACACTGGTTATGGGAGCTATAAATAGGAGTAGTTGTCTTTCCTTATAAAACAAGTGTCCTGAGCCCTGTCTTATCCCCCTGGGGTGGGTAAACTATAAGACGTCTCAGCAAGGGCACACTGGGGGCTAATTAAAGGAAAAGTCTCTATTTAGAAAACTTAGACAGAAGGAAACGAGGCTCCGGGGAGAGAGGTTCCTCCATCTGCCTACGGCCTGCCCGTCTTAAGGGCACCATCTCTCTGCGCCATGGGGAAGGTAAAACACCAGAAAGATGGAAAATAGGTCAACTTTATTTCAGGAATGTGAAATGTATACACGCCGCTGCGGCTTAGCGTGGAGGGGGGAGTACGCCAGGCGTGGAGACCCTGGCGATCTTCACAGAGAGCAAATCTGTCACCCACATGTTGACAAATAGTGGCAAACAGATAACAGCATGAAAACTGAGATTTTCTTTTTCTTTTTCCACAATTTCTCAAAATTAAAAAAAAATCTGACTATCAAAGGCTCTGAATGTAGCAGAATTCTAGTGCACCCAGTGCCAAATAAAGTGCATTATATGGCATGTGCCAATATCTATCTATCTATCTATCTATCTATCTATCTATCTATCTATCTATATCATATCTATCTCTTCTTTTTCTATCTATCTGATATCTATCCCCTTTAACTAGTTTGGTATACAGTTAGCACATTTCTTCCCTTCTTGCAGACCCCTTCTGGCATCTGGGTTGTGACTCTTTTGTCCAAACATACCTGTGTCATCCTGTCCTTAACATTCCCGGGTGGCAGCACAATTTCCTTACAATAGTGAACATGTTAAATATACAATTCATCGATCCTGCTTTGTCTAAATATATCTGCTTCTAGCAGCTCCTGGATCTGACATGTTTACAGAACGGAGCCCATGTGATCTAGAACGTTTATAGAAAACCTCCACGAACAATTATCTTGGCCACATTCTTCTAATAGAAGAAATAACTTCCCTGTAGTAGAGAGAGCTGGAAGCCAGATAAGAGGATGGTCTACTTCCATCAATCTTGTCCATACACAAAGTATATGAGGCTCAAAATAATAAAAGTGCACCTCCAGTGTCTTCTGGACTACTACACTTTGTAGGATAGGAAGCCAGCCATATTTGCTTTAATGAGCTGTTTTTTTCTGTCACCCAGTCCAAATGTATGAGATGTATGAAGCAGACCAGAGCCTTCACTTCATGTCTGGTCTCTATAATTTCAGTTTTTTTATGTTGGAAAACTCCTCCAAGCTAACAACTTCTCCTAACCAACTTCTCCTGCTAGCTAACATCTCCTCCTAACCATCTTCTTCTCCTAGCTAACTTCTACTCTAGCTTACTTCTTCTCCTAGCTAACTTCTTCTCCTAGCTAACTTGTACTCCTAGTTAACTTCTCCTCCTAGCTAAAGTCTACTCCTAGCAACCTTGTACTCATAGCTAACTTCTACTCATAGCTAACTTCTACTTCTAGCTAACTTCTACTCATAGCTAACTTCTACTTCTAGCTAACTTCTACTCATAGCTAACTTCTACTTCTAGCTAACTTCTACTCATAGCTAACTTCTACTCCTAGCTAACTTCTACACCTAGCTAACTTCTTCTCCTCTCTAACTTCTACACCTAGCTAATGTCTAATCCTAATTTCTTCTCCTAGCTAACTTCTCCTTCCAGCTATCTACATCTGCCAACTGACTTCTCCTCCCAGCTAACGTCTCTAGCTAACTTTTTTCCTACCTAACTTCTACTTCTAGCTAACTACTCAAGGATTCCACTTGGCTTAGACATCCCTAGCTTAGAGATGTGGAAAGCTAGGGCAGTGTCATGGCTTTTATGACTCAAAGCTATTAGTGATTTTTCTTGCAACTGTGAACCCAAAGAGCCTGGAGAAGTGGCACTTACTTGCCAGAATGACCATATCCATACCCCAGAATATACTCATGATCCATCCGACCATGACAATCGCTGTAAGGATTTGGATGAGGGCAGCAGCTATGTTCAACCAGAAAACGCAGCATATGTGGCGGTTAGGGAGGTCGGTCTTGGCTCCACACAGCACGGTGAACGCTGACACAAATGTCCCTAAAAGAAACAAGAGAGAGGATAACATCACATAAAGTCCCTAGGGTGGAAAGTAGACACTGACCCTCACTTACCATTTTATGTTGTTTTTCTTGCAATTTCAGCCTACGAAATACTACCATATAGTGCTCAAATATTCAGCATCCAAATAGTACTATAGTTCCCACATAAAACTGCTGTTCAGTCCCCACATAACACTGCTATATAGCTTACACATTATACTGCTATATATTTCCCAAATAATAATGCTATATAGTTCCCACAAAATGCTGCTATATAATCTTTTACATAACACTGCTATATAGTGCCCACATAATACTACCATATAGTTTCCACATAACAGTTATATAGCTCCCACATAAAACTATATATTCCCCCCATAATACTGTAATTGATAAGCATAAACCATATGTCATATAGTTCCCACATTATACTGTTATACAGTCCCCACATATTTCTGCTATATAGTTCTTACATAACACTGCTATATAGTCCCTTCATAATACTACCATATAATTCCTACATAATAGCTATATATTTCGCACATAATACTGCTATATAGTCCCCACATAATACTGCTATATAGTTCTTATATGACACTGCTATATATCCCTACATAATACTGCCATATATTTCCCACATAGTACTGCTATATAGTTCACGTATAATACTGCTTTAACGTGTAATGCTGCTAACTAGTTCCCATATAATGCCACCATACCCAGATAAACTGCCATATAGTTTCCACATAATAGTTATATATTTCCCACATAATACTGCTATATAGTCCCCACATAATACTGTGAAATAGTTCCCATATAATATCACGATACGCAGCTAAAAAATATTGCATCCGGAATCTAGGAAATCTGGGACAGAATCTCTGTGTAATGGCAGCCATATTGGTTGTCGCCCAGCCGTCCTAAAAACAGCTGAAGAGCAGAAGAAGACAACAGTGGAAGCTTCTGTGTACTGACTTAAGGGTGTATAAAGCATGGCGGATGAGGACACTCAGCCCTGGATTGTTTAATAAGCATCACATCCGATTACTAGGGCACATGGATCTCAATGTCAGTCTGCGGCTTCTTTAAGGTTAAAATTTTTCCCAGGATTTCTTACTGGGCCACTCCACCCGAAATTGGCACCTTATCATGGGCGTAGCTATAGGAGGTGCAGAGGTAGCAGTCGCTACCGGGCCCAGGAGCCCAAGGGGGCCCAAAGACCCTTGTGCCGCACAGGAAGACACACAAAGCACTGAGGGAAGGGGGGCCCAAGCTGAACCCTTGCACCAGGGCCCATGAGCCGTTAGCTAGGCCCCTGCACCTTATAATAGAGGAGCGGCATCAAAATATTTCAGGGAGAGTGCAGCCAATCTAAACACTCTCCTGACACGTTCACAGGGGTCTAGAAGCTGAGGTACGAGGAGCTGTTTGATGGCACTGCAGGGTCAAAAATCAGGGGCGTAGCTAAAGGCTCATGGGGCCTGGTGCAAGAGTTCAGCCTGGGCCCCCTTCCCTCAGTGCTTTGTATGTCTTCTTATGCGGCACAAGTGTCTTTGGGCCCCTTCAGGCTCCTGGGCCCGGTAGCGACTGCTACCTCTTCACCCCCTATAGCTACGCCCATGTCAATAATGGAACGTTTTTTAGCCTACAGCCACAAAATGTAGAAACGTACCCCTGGCACCCCACAAGCAGCGCCCCATACCTTAGCTTCCAGGAGAGTGATACTGAAGAGCGGCACATTGAGATGAGCTGAAGACGCCCCTGAGTTTCCAGAATCAGTATAAAGGGGCTGCCCTGATTTACTTCCATTGAAATTCCTGGGCCCCAGATCAAATCAAAATCTGGGCCCCACCTACCATGTGCCATTGATAATACTTCTTCTTATGTGGCTTTTGGACCCCCCTCAGGAACCAGGGCCCCTAGGTGTGACCACCCAGCAGCAGTGCCCTGACCTGTACCCTACTGTAAATGCAGAATATCATTAATGTCTGATCCATCCCAGAGGTTACTGGACATTATTGGATGTCACAGCCCAAGCTGATGTTGGGGTCCCAGCTCGTGAGCCCCCAACTAGCAATATTTCCGATGTAACATGGAATACCCCTTTAAGACTTAAAGGGGCTCATCTGCTAAAATGTGTCCAATGCCAAAATGGGACACAATAACGTAAGTTTTCGCCATAACTGTGCCAGCCAGATCAGTATGTAAGATATATACGCTGAAGACTGAGCATTGGGAAAACAGTAAACCTCCCATCCTCTGGACCCGCTGGATAGACCTATCAGTGCCACTGATTGAATTGGTTCATGAATAGAATGAGAGAAGTGCAGTTAAGACTGACACAGTAGGAGAGGGGTGTTTAGAACACTGAGGTTCTCACTGCAGCACCCATCCACATTCAGCCACAATCTGACTGATCAGGTTACTAATCTTCTAAAAAAATACTCTGTGCTGCTGGGGCCCTGCTGCTTCCATGGACTGAGGCATCTGTGGCTGGCACTCTAGAGGGCATTTGGGGTCTGCACTACAAGGAACACAGGTGGCATCTGTGTCTGGCAGTATTAGAGTGTTGGAGGGACCTGTAGCACTATAGGACCATCTGTGTGGAGACGCCTGTGCCTGGCACGATCGGTGGCATCTGTGGCTAGCACTATAGGGACATCTGTGGTTGGCAGCATTGGGACACCTGAAGCAGTACTAGATCATCTGTGTCTGGCAGTATTAGAGTGTTGGAGGGACCTGTAGCACTATAGGACCATCTGTGCCTGGAACTATAAGGGCATGTATAGCAGGAATGGAGACGCCTGTGCCTGGCACGATAGGTGGCATCTGTGGCTAGCAGTATAGGGACATCTGTGGTTGGCAGCATTGGGACACCTGAAGCAGTACTGGATCATCTGTGGCATGAATAGAGACATCTGTGGCCAGCAATATAGGGGCATCTGTGGTTGGCAGTATAAGGGCATCTGTAGCAGTGTATGGAGGCATCTGTGGGTGGCAGTATAGGGAGGGGCACCTGTAACAGTATATTCAGGCATCTGTGGGTGGCAGTATAAGGGCATCTGTAGCACTACATGGAGGCATCTGTGGGTGGCAGTATAGGGGCACCTGTAACAGTATATTCAGGCATCTGTGGGTGGCAGTATAGGGGCACCTGTAACAGTATATTCAGGCATCTGTGGGTGGCAGTATAAGGGCATCTGTAGCACTACATGGAGGCATCTGTGGGTGGCAGCATAGGGGCATCTGTAACAGTACATGGAGGCATCTGTGGGTGGCAGTATAAGGGCATCTGTAGCACTACATGGAGGCACCTGTAGCAGTATATGGAGGCATCTGTTTGTGGCAGTATAGGGGCATTTGCAGCAGTAAATGGCGGCATCTGTTTGTAGCAGTATAAGGGCATCTGTAGCACTACATGGAGGCATCTGGGGGTGGCAGTATAAGGGCACCTGTGGCAGTATATGGCGGCATCTGTTTGTGGCAGTATAGGGGCACCTGTAGCAGTATATGGCGGCATCTGTTTGTGGCAGTATAGGGGCACCAGTAGCAGTATATGGCGGCATCTGTTTGTGGCGGTATAGGGGCATCTGTAGGACTACATGGAGGCATCTGTGTCGGAGATTGTCAGGATTTTTATAGTTGGCACTGAAGGTGGCACATAACACGGACCGCATTTGTTCTGCTTCTCAGTGGGGGTCACGTTGTACCTTTTCATCATCTTAATATGTTGGTGGGCATGCATCACCTAAGTGGACAGGTCCCTGCCTCAGCACATACCTCTCCTGAAACACTCTGTGCTCCTGGAGGTCCCTCCTCCATCCACTAAGTAACTCAGTCTCAACCTCCCATAAAGTCAGCACACTGCTTTCCTGAAACACTCTGTGCTGCTGTCATATAAACCAGTGCAGCCTATCGTGAAGGCAGAGCATGTTGTGGCCCATAAACCTTCGCTGGGAGTAAAATTCCGAATGATTCAATTAGTCAGGACTATTTTGCATAACTAATGGCTCCAACAGATTAATGCCTGCAGATGAACTGGCAGAGAAAAGCAGAAGAGGGGGAAAGCGGCTCAATGAGCAGCAAATCACATAGAAGGCGCAGCGGCGGGGGAGCAGACAGGACTACAGCCCATTCTAGATGTTACAATTCCTCCCCTTAAAGGGCCACACCACCTGTACTTAGTTAAACCCATCATTGAGAAAGTCCTGTCCATGGCATAAATCATCTTGTATACCCTGTGGCTCTCCAGCTGTTGCAGAACTACAACTCCCAGCATGTTTAGACATTCCAGTTTACAATGTAGTTCTTGGATCTGATGAGCTGCCCCCATCATAAAAAGCCCAAACTTAAAGGAGGGAATGAACTGATTTATTATAGGTCAAAGGGCTACAACCCCTAGCTGTAAGGGATTTTGGGGGTTGTAGTTTTGCACAACCTGGATAGTCACAGGTCGGAGCCCACTGACCTATTTATTTCCCCTTTAAGCTGCCTCCATTTTTAGGTTTTGGGTAGGCGCACACTTTAGTATCTACAGTCCAGGACTGTGGATATTCTGCTGTCTGGAGAGATGCTCTGTGCCCAGCTCCTTCTATAAATATTTACCAGTATCCGCACTGCTTCCCATCAGCGGGGGCCACAGGGACCCCTGCCCATAAATCCACCCACATGTCACAATGCACAGAACCCAATGCAAATATACAGAAGTTATCCATGTGGGTGATGTTCTGTCTGCATCGGGGCCCTGGGAACAAATGAGTTTACACGTCCTCCCTCAATAATACACTGATAGCACTGTCCGCGAGCTTCTGCAGTAGACAGATTAGATTGTAAGCTCTGCTGGACCAGGGGCCAGAGTGAATGAGGACACCTATATAACACTACAGGATATGGTAGAAGCACCGATCTACAATCCTCACATATAATGTCTCTTCTGTATTGTGTCTCTATCTCCTTCTATACCCCCTCTGATGACTCTTTGTTTCCTTTAATGTATCATACAGCTTGTATCTTCTTTCTATAATGTCTGTTCCGATACAATGTATTTTCCATACTGCCCCTATAATGTCTCTTTTGTTCTTCCCATACAATATATTTTCTATACTGTCTCTATGATGTCTTTTGTTTTTCTTGTATAATGTATTTTCTATACTGTCCCTATAATATCTTTTATATTCCACCCGCACAATGACTTTTCTATACTGTCCCTTCTCCTTTTTGTATACTGTCCCTATAATGTCTCCTGTTGTTCCGGTACAGTGTCTATCTATACTGCCTCTATAATGTCTCTTCATTTCTTCCTGTACAATGTGTTTTCTATACTGTTTCCCTTATATCTTGTTCTACCCGCATAATTACTTTTCTATACTGTCCCTATAATGTCTCATGTTCTCCTTTTTCTATACTGTCCCTATAATGTCTTATGTTCTCCTTTTTCTATACTGTCCCTATAATGTCTCATGTTCTCCTTTTTCTATACTGTCCCTATAATGTCTTATGTTCTCCTTTTTCTATACAGTCCCTATAATGTCTCATGTTCTCCTTTTTCTATACTGTCCCTATAATGTCTCATGTTCTCCTTTTTCTATACTGTCCCTATAATGTCTCATGTTCTCCTTTTTCTATACTGTCCCTATAATGTCTTATGTTCTCCTTTTTCTATACTGTCCCTATAATGTCTCATGTTCTCTTTTTACTATACTGTCCCTATAATGTCTCCTGTTGTTCCTGTACAGCGATTTTCCATACTGCCTCTATATTGTCTCTTCATTTCCTCCTGTACAATGTATTTTCTATACTGTCTCCTTTATATCTTCTATGTACTACCCGCACTATGCCTTTTTCTATACTGTCCCTCTAATGTCTCCTGTTGTTCCTGTACAGTGTATTTTCCATACTGCTCCTATAACGTCTCTTCTGTTCTTCCCATGCAATGTATTTTCTATACCGTCCCTATAATATCTTCATTGCATTTGCAGGTAGAACAGAGAGCGGTTGCCCATAGCAACAATTCACTTGCTTAATTGAAAGTATCAACTGGTTGCTACGGGTAACAGCCTCCCCTTTCCTTTGCAACAGTTCTGATCCAACTCCCTGAGTCTCTTTTGTCTTCACTCCTTCGCTTTTTCCTTTGAGGTTTTTAATCGATACCAAGTGTTAATACACAACATGACAAATACATTAAGTATAATTGAAGTCACCGAAGAAGTCGGGTAATCCCAGGTGAAGGAGTCTTCCAGCAGAAACTATGGAGGAGGCTTCATCTGCTCTGAGTTCTGCAGAAAAGAGCGACTGCATTCATTACTCCTGGCTCCAATGCACCAGGTAAAGTCACAGATGGTACCCCTGCACCCTCTATAACTGCACCCTCTATAACTGCACCCTCTATAACTGCACCCTCTATAAATGCACCCTCTGTAACTGCACCCTCTGTAAATGCACCCTCTGTAAATGCACCCTCTGTAAATGCACCCTCTGTAAATGCACCCTCTATAACTGCACCCTCTATAACTGCACCCTCTATAAATGCACCCTCTATAACTGCACCCTCTATAACTGCACCCTCTATAAATGCACCCTCTATAACTGCACCTTCTATAACTGCACCCTCTATAACTGCACCCTCTATAACTGCACCTTCTATAACTGCACCCTCTATAACTGCACCCTCTATAACTGCACCCTCTATAAATGCACCCTCTATAACTGCACCCTCTATAACTGCACCCTCTATAAATGCACCCTCTGTAACTGCACCCTCTGTAAATGCACCCTCTGTAAATGCACCCTCTGTAAATGCACCCTCTATAACTGCACCCTCTATAAATGCACCCTCTATAACTGCACCCTCTATAAATGCACCCTCTATAAATGCACCCTCTATAACTGCACCCTCTATAAATGCACCCTCTATAAATGCACCCTCTATAAATGCACCCTCTATAACTGCACCCTCTATAAATGCACCCTCTATAACTCAGCGAGAAAATTTAGACTAGGTGTACCTGTGACTTTGAATGTGTTAGTTAAAATTTTCTTGCAGTGTGTTTGGAGGATATGCCCCCACTGTCTGATAGGTGCAGGTCCCACTGCTGGGACCCGCACCTACACTGAGAACTGATGGGCCAAAGTGGTGGCTGGGGGACTCCGGTCCGGCCACCACCAAGAGCTCTCCCTATAGACGTGAATGGGAGCACACCACTCATGACCCACCGCCGATCCCATTCAGTGCTATGGGTCCGACAGAAATAGCCGAGCCTACAGAAATGAATGGAGGGCGACTACGCATGCGCAGTGCGCCTTCCACCACTTTTGGGGCTCCTTTTAGGAGATAGGTGCGGGTCCTAGCGCACCTATCAGATAAAGGGGGGATATCCTAGCGATATGCCCCCATTGTCTTAGATGAGGCAACCCCTTTAAGCACTCGCCGCCCATCTGCCCAGGATTCTAAGCAGAGTATAAACATAGCTGGTTCCTACACCGCCCTGAACATCGTAGGCTTAAAGGGATTTTCCAGGATCTTAATATTGATGACCTATACTCAGTATAGGTCATCAATATCAGATTGGTGGGGGTCCGACACCCGGCACCCCCGCCGATCAGCTGGTTGAAGAGTAGGCTGTGCTCTGTGTGAGCGCTGCTTTACCTTCGTTGATTACCTGCTCGCCGTTGACATCGCAGGGGTGAGGAGGTGTAACTACAAAAAGGAGTCCCATTCACTTCTATGGGACGGCTCTTCCCTATTCAAGTGTATACTACAGAGCCGTCCCATAGAAGTGAATGGGACGTCTTCTTGTAATGACACCTGCTCACCACTACGATGTCCACAGCCAGCATGCAAACAATGAAGGAAGGCTAGGCTAGCACACACCGCGGCTTTCTCTTTCATCATCCGGTGTCAGACCCCGCCGATCTGATATTGATGACCTATCCGGAGGATAGCTAAACCCCGGAAACCCCTTTAAATTAGGCCCAGGAGAGGCAGTTCTGTCCGTGTTAGGTACCCATCTGCAGAAGCCACCTTGACGTTAGTAGATGGGCCCGACACACGTTTGATCAAAAATTTGCACGAAGAGCTTGCGTTTTTCATGTATAGTAGGTATAGTACCACTGTAATTCAGAATAATCCCTACTTCTATTGTTTGCATGTATTACAGTGTGCCGCCATATTCTGTTTGTATGCACCCCTGAACTCACCGTCTCCCAGAACCTGGCGCAGAAAAAAAGAGAGTAACTATTACAGAATATCAAAAACGAAGGGACACGCTAAGGATATGTCTGCAAGCAGAGAGCAGTAGCTTACACCGAGGGGCGATACCTCTCATCTACACCGTCCTCTGACTACAGAAATGGGCATTTCACATCCCCCTGGGTGAAAGGGCTTCTCCGCGCCCCGGTAATTAAGGTCGCATATTTCCCAGTTGTGTAAATAGCAAGACACCCATTTCCCTTTTACAGGCAGCTATCATCACCCCGGTAATTTCTATCCGGGCAGTCATTACAGATAATTACATTCATTAGAAAATGAATTCCCCATGGAAATAAAAAAAAAACAACAACTCGCTAACCTTGAAGGAACCATATTGAAGGAGATATCAGATGAAATGACCCCCGAGGGTCGCGGGGGACAGGTTCTGTCTGCGGGAGCTGTACGGACGCTGTGTATGAGACCTATGGGGGCATCCAGCCCTGTCCTCAGAACATCATCACCTGAGTGGACTGGTCACAGCATCCATAGTCCTCTCCTGAAATACACTGTGCTGCTGGGGGGAACCCGCACCTTGCACTATGCAAGTATCAGTCAGATCCAACTGCCTGTGTTGCCCGCCTCACATCATGGTCCTGCCCTTTCCAGGACTAGTTTTAATAAAAAAAAGCCCTGGACAATAAGTAAAATGCAATTAGCTAACGTTGATCGTTATTTGTAGTCAGCAGTTATAATGCTTCCAGTAGACATAATGCCGCCATATAGCCAAATAGTGTCAAGATAAGACCGCCACATGAAGCACACAAAATACCAACAAATAGTGCCAAAATTACACTGCTATATACAGCCCATACGGTGTCAAGATAGCACTGCCATATGTGGCCCACAAAATGCTACAATATAGTATGAAGTTAGAATCAAGTTAACACTGCTATATACAGCCTATATAATACTAACATATAGTGCCAAGATAATACTGCAATATACAGCCTATATAATACTAACATATAGTGCCAAGATAATACTGCTATATACAACCTATATACAACTGACATATAGTGCCAAGAAAACACTGCTATATACAACCTATATACAACTGACATATAGTGGATCATTTACAAAGATGGCTTTTTATGCAGGTGTTTGTTCCCCCCTGCTCATTATGACGAGGCGTGAATATATAGACACTGCACATTACAACTTTACCTGTATGCTGGATGTAATACTCAGTATCTGCTCTTATAATAATAATTATATTCTTGTACATAGGAGCAGTACTATAGTAGTTATATTCTTGGGCATAGGAGCAGTATTACAGTAGTTATATTATTGTACATAGGAGCAGTATTATAGTAGTTATATTCTTGCACATAGGAGGTAGTATTATAGTAGTTATATTCTTGTACATAGGAGCAGTATTATAGTAGTTATATTCTTGTACATAGGAGCAGTATTATAGTAGTTATATTCTTGTACATAGGAGGCAGTATTATAGTAGTTATATTCTTGTACATAGGAGGCAGTATTATAGTAGTTATATTCTTGTACATAGGAGCAGTATTATAGTAGTTATATTCTTATACATAGGAGGCAGTATTATAGTAGTTATATTCTTGTACATAGGAGGCAGTATTATAGTAGTTATATTCTTGTACATAGGAGCAGTATTATAGTAGTTATATTCTTATACATAGGAGGCAGTATTATAGTAGTTATATTCTTGTATATAGGAGCAGTATTATAGTAGTTATATTCTTGTACATAGGAGCAGTATTATAGTAGTTATATTCTTGCACATAGGAGCAGTATTATAGTAGTTATATTCTTGTACATAGGAGGTAGTATTATAGTAGTTATATTCTTGTACATAGGAGGCAGTATTATAGTAGTTATATTCTTGTACATAGGTGTACTATTATAGTAGTTATATTCTTGTACATAGGAGGCAGTATTATAGTAGGTATATTCTTGTACATAAGAGGCAGTATTATAGTAGATATATTCTTGTACATAGGAGAAGTATTATAGTAGATATATTCTTGTACATAGGAGCAGTATTATAGTAGTTATATTCTTGTACATAAGAGGCAGTATAATAGTAGTTATATTCTTGTACATAGGAGGTAGTATTATAGTAGATCTATTCTTGTACATAGGAGAAGTATTATAGTAGGTATATTCTTGTACATAGGAGCAGTATTATAGTAGTTATATTCTTGTACATAGGAGGCAGTATTATAGTAGTTATATTCTTGTACATAGGAGGCAGTATTATAGTAGTTATATTCTTGTACATAGGAGGTAGTATTATAGTAGTTTTAATAGAAGGCCGCAACGGGAACGAGCCTTCCTAGCGTCACTCACTCGTTCCTGTCGCAGCCTGCTATTGGTGGTCCCTTTATTTGAATCCCCCCCCCCCCCCTTAATTGGATGTTTTGATCCGAGCGATGAGGAGACGATGTGGTGGCCGTGCACGGATCCAGAGTGACGCAATGTATACACTACACACACATACCACAAAACTTTTAAAAAGCCTAAGGAGCTAAGCTATCAGTGTCACGTGAAGTTTTTTTTACAGCGCTGGCCCGCACCTCTAACTCCCCCCAATGTCTATCTGTACATGTCTCAACCCTGCTTCGTCTCCATTATGCCCCCCACACAGTACATAGTTTTGCCAGATCTGGGATGGTAGGGAGGTATGCATGCATAAACAGAGTATATAGACACTACACTCGCATAATCACATATGCAATATACACCGTACAGTATATAAATGACCCCTAGGCTACACTTACAGTAGATTTACCTTCACCATATACATTTTATACACATTTGTACCTAGCACTAAAGACATATTTGCATACATATTATATTCTGTGCTATCCAGAACACAGCACCTCATACGTCTTACATGAAGTGACTTCTCCTCTGATGCAGACCTTCTCTTTCTTCATCTTCTCCTTTCAGACCAGACCTCCATGATGATTTTTCACCCATCTCTTGTCTCTGCAGTTTGAGAAAAGACATCGTAGGTTCCTACTTTTCCATCATCCTCCTACCTTCTTAACAACTCACCTGCCACCTTCAATAATAATAATAATGTGCACTAATTTAAAAATGCTCCCGTTCTGTGTGCCAGTGCAAAAAAACTCCCTCAATGCCGCCAGTTGAGCTAATGTCCCCATAGTGCCCCCATAATGTGTGCAAGTATAAAATACCCCTATATAATGCCCCTAGTAAATACTCACATAGTGCTCCTCTCCTCTTCCCCATAATGGCCCCATAATGTGCCAGTATAAGATTCCCCCATAGTGTTCCCAGAATGCGCCAGTAAAACATTCCCCCATAGTGTCCCCCAGAATGTGCCGGTATAAATATCCCTTATTAGTGTCCCCATAATGTGCCTATATAATATGCCCCCATAGTGTTCTTCCCTCCACCAACCCCATAGTGTCCCTCATGTGCCAGCAATGCCCCAGTAGATGGCAACATAGTTTCCCCCATATGCCAACAATGCCCCCAGTAGATACCCCATAGTGTCCGCTATGTTCCAGCCATGCACCCAGTAGATGCTCCCATAGTGTCCCCTATGTGCCAGCCATGCACCCAGTAGATGCTCCCATAGTGTCCCCTATGTGCCATCAATGCCCCAGTAGATGCCCACATAGTGTCCCTCATATGCTAACAATGCCCCCAGTAGATACCCCATAGTGTCCGCTATGTGCCAGCCATGCACCCAGTAGATGCTCCCATAGTGTCCCCTATGTGCCAGCCATGCACCCAGTAGATGCTCCCATAGTGCCCCCTATGTGCCAGCAATGCCCCAGTAGATGCCCACATAGTGTCCCTCCCCTATGTGCCTGCAATGCCCCAGTAGATGCCCACATAGTGTCCCCCATATGCCAACAATGCCCCCAGTAGATACCCCATAGTGTCCCCTATGTGCCAGCAATGCCCCAGTAGATGCTCACATAGTGTCCCCTATGTGCCTGAATGCCCCAGTAGATGCCCACATAGTATCCCCCATATGCCAACAATGCCCTTAGTAGATACCCCATAGTGTCCGCTATGTGCCAGCCATGCACCCAGTAAATGCTCCCATAGTGTCCCCCATGTGCCACAGAAAAGCAACAAAAACCAAACACTTACCTCCACGCTGTTAGCGATGCGATGCAAGCCTCTTCCGGCCTGTGTCCTGCGCTGTACGGCTCAGGCGGCGCGATAGAGTCATCGTGCCGCCTGCACCGGCCTCTGATAGGCTGCCGGCACAGGACCCGCAGCCTATCAGAGGAACAGGCTGCGGACAGTGATACAGATGAATGTGGGGAGATGAGCGCTTCCACAATGCAAGCGCTCATCTCCCGCCTCACCGCATCGGGATTCAGCCAGTAACACAGTTCTCCGAGACATCTGTAATTTTAACAACCGGATTTAGAGAACCAGAGGGAACCAGCCGAATCCCATGCCTGATGCTGCTCATAACGTGATCTTAAAGGGGATGCCTTATCTGAGGCACTTGCAGCATATCGGTTGCCTATGCCACCAATGTCAGATAGCTGCAGGTCCCGCCTCCATGACCCGCACCTGTCTCCAGAACAGGACGCCCCGAAGTGAACGGAGAGCAGCTACTCATGCGTGGCCACTCTCTATTCATTTCTATGGGAGAAAAGCACTGGCTCCTACACTATTCAGGAGAAGATCTGGGGGTCGTGTGTGCCTTTTTCACGTGAGATCTCTGCTAACGTTTTGCTCTTATATAATCAATATAAAAAGTGTGTCACTTTGGGGGGATATTCAGAATGAGAAAAGATATATATTTTATATATTTTGTCTTTACCATGTGACACCGAGATGTTTTCTGCTCCCCTAATGTTAAAATTAGTCATGACTGGAATTGCCCTTTAAACCATCTGTGTGTCAATTTTCAGCCAAGGAAAATTAGGTTGCCCAAGATGAAGAGAAGGAAGTGCAAGGAGCTGTCCACTCGTCATATCAGCAATATCTCTCCAGGAAAAGATTGTGTCGTGAGCCATTTTCACTGTGACAGATTGTTCTGTAGGAAGCCAGAATACCAGGGAATGACAAGCCAAGATACAACTCCATTCACCCCCACTCAAAACTGCCCTTTTCCAGTATGTACCCATCATGGAGGGTGAGATTTCAGCATCTACCACAGAAAATTATAAAAATTATAAAAACTGAACATCAGCAGTAACGTGTCATCGCTCAGAGAGCGGCAATATAAAAGGACAGAAGCCGGGGTGACGTCGAACCTGTCACCAGACATAGAAGCACTCGTACCGATGCCATATGGGCCGTGCCCAATTATTCCGCGTACCCAGGCACTCAGAGACCTTATTAGTCAGGAGGGCAATGCCATATGGTTTACCATCACTTCAATAAATACAGCTTCTCTTAGAGGGGCGTCAAATCTGAAGCACGTATTATTTAAGAGAAAAAACCCTACAAAGAAAAAACGAGCCCAAAACAGTACCCATAAAATATAATACAGCTTTATTGTGTATACAAATATCATAAAAAAAAGTTTTTATAAACAAATCACATGATGCAAGGACAGGGGGCAGAAAAAGCATCCTCCAGAGACCACATAACTTACAAATGGGGGGGAATATGGAAAGGTGTGTATATTATAATGTATGTACAAGGTACAAATAGTGCCAGGAATAAATAGTAATAACTGTGTCCAGACCAGAGTATAAAAAACTAATACCAATACTCAAACTTACCCATTTTCAATTGTGGTCAATGGTGGGCGCGACCCCAGCGCGCGCTTCGGCGTACCTTCGTCATCCCCCCAGACGCACAGATTTTGAGCTGGTACCTTGGTTACCATAACAGATGCAGGTAGTGCTCAAGCACAGTATACTGTACACACGTGATTTAGGGGTTATTAGTGCTTAGCCTGTTTGTTTGTCTTTTTGTCTATTATTTAAGAGAGCAGAAAGATTCAGAGATGCATATCTTCAACTTTTAAATCAATATTCATGTGTTGTTTTTATTTTAAAGGTCATTTCCATGATGCCTCAGGATGCAGCACAAACCAAATGTTCTTTCGCATAAATACTTTCTCTGCATACAAGAAAATAATTGCTATAATACTGCTCCTATATACAAGAATATAACTACTATAATACTGCTCCTATATACAAGAATATAACTACTATAATACTGCTCCTATATACAAGAATATGACTACTATAATACTGCTCCTATGTACAAGAATATAACTACTATAATACTGCTCCTATGTACAAGAATATAACTACTATAATGCTGCACCTATATACAAGAATATAACTACTATAATACTGCTCCTATGTACAAGAATATAACTACTATAATACTGCTTCCTATGTACAAGAATATAACTACTATAATACTGCTCCTATGTACAAGAATATAACTACTATAATACTGCTCCTATGTACAAGAATATAACTACCATAATACTGCTCCTATGTACAGGAATATAACTACTATAATACTGCTCCTATGTACAGGAATATAACTACTATAATACTGCTCATATGTACAAGAATATAACTACTATAATACTGCTCCTATGTACAAGATTATAACTACTATAATACTGCTCCTATGGACAAGATTATAACTACTATAATACTGCTCCTATGTACAAGAATATAACTACTATAATACTGCTCCTATGTAGAAGAATATAAATACTATAATACTGCTCCCATATACAAGAATATAACTACTATAATACTGCTCCTTTATACAAGAATATAACTACTATTATACTGCCCCTATGTACAGGAATATAACTACTATAATACTCCCTCCTATGTACAAGAATATAACTACTATAATACTGCTCCTATGTACAAGAATATAACTACTATAATACTGCTCCTATGTACAAGAATATAACTACTATAATACTGCTCCTATATACAAGAATATAACTACTATAATACTGCTCCTATGTACAAGAATATAACTACTATAATACTGCTCCTATGTACAAGATTATAACTACTATAATACTGCTCCTATGGACAAGAATATAACTACTATAATACTGCTCCTATATACAAGAATATAACTACTATAATACTGCTCCTATGTACAAGAATATAACTACTATAATACTGCTCCTATGTACAAGATTATAACTACTATAATACTGCTCCTATGTACAAGAATATAACTACTATAATACTGCTCCTATATACAAGAATATAACTACTATAATACTGCTCCTATGTACAAGAATATAACTACTATAATACTGCTCCTATGTACAAGATTATAACTACTATAATACTGCTCCTATGGACAAGATTATAACTACTATAATACTGCTCCTATGTACAAGAATATAACTACTATAATACTGCTCCTATGTAGAAGAATATAAATACTATAATACTGCTCCCATATACAAGAATATAACTACTATAATACTGCTCCTTTATACAAGAATATAACTACTATTATACTGCCCCTATGTACAGGAATATAACTACTATAATACTCCCTCCTATGTACAAGAATATAACTACTATAATACTCCCTCCTATGTACAAGAATATAACTACTATAATACTGCTCCTATGTACAAGAATATAACTACTATAATACTGCTCCTATGTACAAGAATATAACTACTATAATACTGCTCCTATGTACAAGAATATAACTACTATAATACTGCTCCTATGTATAAGAATATAACTAATTCCACCATTGCCACCCTTAAAAGAACTGTAGCCTTCACTTGGGCTGATAAATCGATCCCTTTTCTAGGCACACATATATCCGCGAACCCTAATGACTCCTTTGAACTAAATCACGTTCCCGTCTTAAGGTCTATTAAAACCCATTTACACGCCATAAAACTGCCATTTATATCATGGATAGGCAAGAAGAACTATCTAAAGACCTATGTTGTCCCGAAGCTACTCTATTTGATCCAAATAATGCCTATTTACCTGCCTCGCTCGTTCTTCGTGGAGGTCCGCAGAGTTTTTTCCTCCTTCATATGGTCTAGGAAATCCCCCAGAATAGCGTACTCCGACTTAACACGCGGAAAACGATTGTCAGGTTTCGGCCTCCCGGATGTTTATGTCTATTATAAAGCCTCAATGCTGGGTAGAGGTCTAGACCTCCTCTCTGGATGAAACTCCACCTTGGTTTCTCACTTAAAGTGGAATTTACTTAACTTCAGGGAAAAACTGGTTCTATGGGGGCTACGTAAAAGCACTGCTACTCACAAACATACTTCACCCCTGTGGAAAGGCCTTCTTGTGGAATGGACCAAACTCTACCATGAGACAGATGTGAACTTCCCAAGTTCTGCTCTCCCTATTCCCCTTCTACAACTCTATATACATCCAGCTATGCTTGCACCCTCTGGGATCTGGGCCCGATTGACTGACCTCCAGCTACAAGATATTATCTCTACGTCTGGTGACTTGGGGTGGGACGCGGTCCTGGAATCTCCGAGGGTTTGGAGCGCTTCCATCCTTGAAATTATGTCCTTCAGAAAGGATCTGACCCGTTTACAAGGATTCCCTAGACCACCGCCTGACCCCTCCTGGATTGATAAGAGAATCTCCCAGCCTGAACCCCCCCAAAAAATCCCTCTCCATGCTCTACAAGGAGTTGCTTTCATCCTCACCTCCAGATCTACGGTTTCTATCGGCCTGGGAGAAGGAGCTTTCCCTCTCTTTATCTGAACCTGAAAAGGCGTTTGTACTCACACACTCTCACGGCCGAAAAGATGACATGCGTTTACATACAGTTTGCCGGATTCGGCAGGCAGTTCCGGCGACGGAACTGTCTACCGGAATCCTCTGCCGCAAGTGTGAAAGTAGCCTTACAGTCAGTGTTACTGGTAGACGGCGTCTGGCAGAGTTTAGATTGGGGAAATTCAAATAATATTATTTTTGCCCAATAATTCATAAAATCATTAAGCCAAATCATCAGTATTTTTATGTGTTCTCATATGTTGTTGCTTTTTATCTTTTCAGCTCCGTTGTCCCATTCATCTTTCCAGGCAGTTCTTGTCTGCCAGTGAGCATGATGTCGCTTAATTAAAAGTCAGTTCATTAATGTGTTGTGTTGATATTATTAAGCCGCGTTCCTGTAATTGCAGCCTAAAAATTTGCCTTATTAGTCGCTGTTCATATCTGTTTCAGACAATTATGTTTTCTTTTTTTGCATTTTAAATATTATGTTTTGCACTTGTTTTGACGATAAAGCAATTTTCACAATTTTAGATGCTTGCCAACATTGGTGGATGAGAAGTAAACTTCAGTAACCAGCGTCAGGCAGCTGCTGCCAAGCCAAATGTAATCATGGGATTCCATAGAGGCTCAAGACAAGATCATACAGTAATTTTATCTCTACACAAATTCAGATCGCACCTGGATAAATATATTCATTCTCGTCATCACCATATTGGTGCCTGAAAGGAATTTTCCTCCCTAAAATTGGCCATTATTTGGCTTCTGGTTCTGGATCCAAACTGATGAAAAATAGGTTAAACTAGATGGATATGTGGACTTTTCCACTTTACAGGAAGAAACTGAGTTGAGTAGAGTTGTGGGTTCCTAGATTTAGAGAAAATTAAAAAATTTACCAAAATTAAAAAGGAGCGAATCGATTCTACATTGAAATTTGGGATCCGAATTTTTCAAAGAATTCTGATTTTGTAGAGTTAGAATTCTTTAAGGCTTGATTCGGGAGAATTTTTCCAGGAGAGAGAGATTTTTCAACAAATCACTTTAGATTCGAGTAGAATCAAGTTGCACCCAAGTCGAATTTATTTTCTAATTCGTACGAATTGGACTCAAAACAAATTTTAGAAAATTTGCTAATTTCTAATCAAAATGTTTTAATATGTTTGATGTGTTTTTTTATTTTACACTTTTAACTAATAATTTAGACTCCTCAGCCAGATCCAGTTTTCTAGACATTTTTTAATATGGTAAAGGTGTAAAATTAATAAGAAATATATGATAAAATTATTTTGTGGACTCCATTTTTGCAAAATGTTGCTAAGTAAATCCCCCTATAAAATATGTACTACTATATATTAGTGAAAGACCAATAGAAACATTATAACATAGTAAAGAGGATGCAATGTAGGATCACATCAGTTATGTGGATACAAAGTAGGATCACGTATCATATCAGTAACTTGGATATAATGTAGGATCTCAGCAGTAATGTGGATACAATGTAGGATCACATAAGTAAAGTGGATACAATGTATCATATCAGTAACTTGGATAGAATGTAAGACCTCATCAGTAAAGTGGATACAATGTATCACATCAGTAAATTGGATACAATGTAGGGTCTCATTAGTACAGTGGATACAATGTATCACATCAGTAAAGTGGATACAATGTAGGATATCATTAGTAAGTGGATACAATGTATCACATCAGTAAAGTGGATACAATGTAGGATCTCATTAGTAAAGTGGATACAATGTAGGATCTCATCAGTAAAGTGGATACAATGTATCACATCAGTAAAGTAGATACAATGTAGGACCACATCAGTAAAGTGGATACAATGTATCACATCAGTAAAGTGGATACAATGTGGAATTTCATTAGTAAAGTGGATACAAAGTATCACATCAGTAAAGTGGATACAATGTGGAATTTCATTAGTAAAGTGGATACAATGTATCAAATCAGTAACGTGGATACAATGTATCACATCAGTAAAGTGGATACAATGTAGGATCACATCAGTAAAGTGGATACAATGTATCATATCAGTAACTTGGATACCACGTAGGATCTCATGAGTAAAGTGGATACAATGTATCACAGCAGTAAAGTGGATACAATGTATCACAGCAGTAATGTCATACAATGTAGGATCACATCTCCGGACATGTAAAACAGGAGTCTCTATCAAAGGAATAATGCCTTCACTGGCTGCGAAGTATCAGAGCGCGTTACTGACTGGCATCAAATATTTATGTGCGGTGAATCCCGGGGTTGTGACGCCGATCTTCTGGGACACGAGAAGGCTAATAAGCAGATACACAATCCTCAGACACAAGTCACACCGATTCCCTTCCCACTGCTAATTGCAACACCGCTACTCTCAGCATCCTTCTCCCAGGCACATATCAGACCCATACATTTTCCCGTTCCATATATCTGGCCCATTATGTTCTGGTCTGACAACAGCATGTTTTAGACTGATGAGGAGTACAGCTCTATCCTAGGAAAAACTTAATTCTGCTGTCGTATAATTGGTTAGGAAGCTCAACTGCAGCAAACTGTGCCAGACGGCTGCAGCCAAGCCTCATACAATCATGGCATGCATCAATATGGTCGTCCTGAAGGCAGATGATAGGATCATAGGTTTACCTCTCTACCCTCCCACACTGCTGGAACCATACATGACATGGGCACTGCCAACCCCCCCCCCCCCCCTCACAGGTCACCTTCCGCTTGTTTCAGGAGCTCCATGAATAATGACGTACAGAAGGTTCACACCTCTTGTGTCGTCCTGATATCATCTCCTCAGAGACTTAGCATCTAGAAGCAGCAATTCCCAAATCCCAGCATACAGCTATCACTACACAATGCCAGAACCCCGGGTGATATCTATCTATCTATCTATCTATCTATCTATCTATCTCATATCATATATCTATCTATCTATCTATCTCATATCTATCTATCTCATATCTATCTATCTATCTCATATCTATCTATCTATCTATCTATCTCATATCTATCTATCTATCTATCTATCTCATATCTATCTATCTATCTCATATCTATCTATCTATCTCATATCTATCTATCTATCTATCTATCTATCTCATATCTATCTATCTATCTATCTATCTATCTATCTATCTATCTATCTATTATCTATCTATCTATCTCATATCTATCTATCTATCTATCTATCTAACTCATATCTATCTATCTATCTATCTATTTCATATCTATCTCTCTATCTCATATCTATCTCTCTATCTATCTCAAATCTATCTATTATCTATCTATCTATCTATCTATCTATCTATTTCATATCTATCTATATATCTATCTCAAATCTATCTTCTATCTATCTAATATCTATCTATCTATTTATCTATCTATCTATCTCAAATCTATCAATCTTATATCTATCTACAGGGGCGTAGCTAACGGCTCATGGGCCCTGGTGCAAGAGTTCAGCTTGGGCCCCCCTTTCCTCAGTGCTTTGTGTGTCTTCTTATGCGGCACAAGTATCCTTGGGCCCCCTCAGGCTCTTGGACCCGGTAGCGACTGCTACCTCTGCACCCCCTATAGCTACGCCCATGTCTGTCTATCTATCTATCTATCTATCTCACAGAGGCGTATCTTCAATAGAGGCAGACCATACAACTGCTATGGGCCTGGCGGGAAGGGATGTCCCATGCTGAAGTTCTCTTTCTGATGTAAAAATATCTGCCTTTTTATGCAGCCACCCCTAGGAGGAGAGCAGTGCAAACAGATGGCTACAGCTTCCATTTCAGTCAATTGTAACTTCATAAATTCCCATGCATTGAGCTCCCCCTAGTGGTGGCTGCAGGCAATTAGCTTTGCAATAGATCAGAAGCAGGAGATGTATCCATGTACAGTATGTTTACCAGTTGTCTGAATACAATGAGAAATATGGTCAGAATGAGCGCCTTGTGATGCACTGGTTCCACTTTACTGACACAGAAGATGAATATCTATTAAGCGGGCGAGGCCAAGGGCGACTTTTTATTATTACATTCTCTTGTAAAATTTGTGTCTGCTTAATAAAAAGATAACATGTAAATCCATCAAAACCTGAAGCGCTGCTCTCTGCATTCTGTAGTGCCTGGGAGTGATTGATGTACATGTACTGGGAAACCGGATGGGGCATCTGTCTGTCTGTCTATCTATCTATCTATCTATCTATCTATCTATCTATCTATCTATCTCTGATATCTATCTATCTATCTATCTATCTCATATCTATCTATCTATCTCATATATCTATCTATCTCATATATCTATCTATCTATCTATCTATCTATCTATCTATCTATCTATCTCTGATATCTATCTATCTATCTATCTATCTATCTCTGATATCTATCTATCTATCTATCTATCTATCTATCTATCTATCTATCTATCTCATATCTATATCTATCTACTATCTATCTCATATCTATCTATCTATCTCATATCTCTCATAATCTTTCTATCTATCTAATATCTATGTATCTATCTCCTATCTATCTATCTCATATCTATCTATCTATCTCATATCTATCTATCTATCTATCTATCTATCTATCTATCTCATATCTATCTATCTATCTCATATCTATCTATCTATCTATCTATCTATCTATCTATCTCATATCTATCTATCTATCTATCTATCTATCTATATGTATCTATCTCATATTTATCTATCTCATATCTATCTATCTATGTATCTATCTATCTATCTATCTATCTATCTCATATCTCTATCTATCTATCTATCTATCTCATATCTATCTATCTATCTATCTATCTATATCTATCTACTATCTATCTCATATCTATCTATCTCATATCTCTCATAATCTATCTATCTATATTGTATCTATCTATCTATCTATCTATCTATCTATCTATCTATCTATCTAATTATCTATCATCTATCTCATATCTATCTATCTATCTAGCTATCTATCTATCTCATATCTATCTATCTATCTAATCTCTATCTATCTATCTATCTATCTATCTATCTATCTATCTATCTATCTATCTATCTATCATCTATCTCATATCTATATATCTATCTATCTTGTATCTATCTATCTATCTATCTATCTATCTAATCTCTATCTATCTATCTATCTATCTATCTATCTATCTATCTATCTATCGACTTGCTGCATGTGACCAGAGGCCATTTCTTTCCGGCAGGCTGTAAACAAGGAGGGACACCGGGGCACTGTATTGAGGACTGATTGTTTTCTGTTTGCGCCTTCGGACCCCCCGGTGACATATTAGAATAAAGTTCTATTCCTGTAGATTTCATCGCACGCAGGAAACCTTATTTTTTTCCACTGCGAAAATCCTGTACATAACAAATTAATGAGAAATGTACAAATCCGTCCAAACAGATCACGTTCCCACTTCCCGCCTGCTATAATTTTCACAGATTCTCCGCTGGAAGTGGCCGGCCGCGCTCCCTTGTCGCAAACAATCTGAAGGGAGATTTACAGCGACTGACAGCGGCCTCGAAAGTGTAAACCGGGAGACGTGACTGGAGACGCGCGGGGTCTGTTCCTGGCTCCTCACATTGGATTTTTCACAGATGGGATACAAATAAAGTTTATTTTAAGTGACACCTAGGCGCTCATAGCTGAGGCGTAGACCGCACCGGCGGCACTGGAACCGGGACACTTCTAAAAGGTTTTTTATTTTCACTTTTGACTTTTTGCTTTGAAACCTACCCCAGTCACCCTGCAAATATTACTGGGTCTCAGACAACCCATAATTAAAGGGAGTGACAAGAAACAGATAAATAAGGCAACATTTCTGTGTATGTAATTTATAGTAAGGGGAAGGGCAGGGGCGCACCACCAATGAGGCCAGGTGAGGCGATCGCCTCAGGCAGCGCCAGATAGGAAGCGGAAGGGCCATGAGCAACGAGTGCTTTTATTGTGGCAAAGGGGTTAAGAAATTGCCATGGGGGGGGGGGCGCGGAAGGGGGGGGCGACACGTTTCAGGCTAGGTGTACCCCTGGGGGAAGGGAACGGGGAGTTTTGAACCAATAGTTTTTAGTTATGTATCTGGGATTGCACATAATCGGCGATTTAATGCCCACTTACCTCCGCCAAAGGATAACAGGTCAAGGACCTGCGCTAAAATTTGTCTGACCTACAGCCACCACTAGAGGGAGCATAAGAGCTTACTGCATACAAAGCATGCATTGAATTCAATAGAACCCACAGTGTGCAGGGAGCTCCCTCTGCTGGTGACTTTGAGCAGTTGGAACTTCATCATTTAAAGCTGTTTTCCTAGACTTTAATACTGATGACGTATCCTCTGGATAAGTCACCAGCATCTGATCGGGGGGGGGGGGGGGGTCCAACACCTGGGACCCCCGCCGATCAGCTGTTTAAGATGGCAGCGCCAAGGCCCTCTCCAGCTTTTCCTAGCCTAAAAATTTTATTTTTTTATAAAGCCAGCACTGCAGGTAACCACGTTGGTCTTTCCATGTCACATACAGTCACAGGGAAGGGTATGGTAGCTCTATGGTGGCTCTGATGGCTCAGCTTCCTTAAAGTGTGGAAACCTCTTTAAATCTCAGCAGAAATTCCTGTTTATAAATTGTACATTGGAGTCTAGGGTAGACTAAAATCTACCTGCTATCTCAAGCTGCAGCTTTGTCTCCCCCCCATGCTTTACACTGAAGGTCTGCCTCTTCATATAAGCTGGTGTGCATAGGTACAAGCTCAGCAGGAAAAACACGGAGGGACCAGTTCCGTTATAGTAAGTGCAGAGTGATAATAATAAAGTACAAATAATTACCTGCCACCACCACTAGGGGGCACGTTTTCTGTATACAGCTCATTATACCAGTATAATTATAACAGTATAGAGAACCAGCCTATAAGAAAGTCCCATTATGAAATGATTCAGCTCAGAGTGCTGAACCTGTGATAGATTATGGTGTAGGTAGGTGAACATGTTCTTCGATTTGCCCCTTTGAATTTCCATACATGCCAGTCTATACATGGCGGCATAAGAGCTGCCACATAGAATAACCAGTACCTTTCTTGACACACACCAGTATGTTCACTGACTCCCCTGCCTGCCTTCTGCTTTCTGCCAACTTCAAAATGTAATTTATAGAATTTCTCTGGAAAATGTAATCTGCTCGTCCAGAAATGCTGCAGATGTCAACCTGAGGCTAATCGGTTACTGGGAAAGAACACTGTTTCTGCATTCGTAAAACTACAAGGCTCAGCATGCCCTAGCAGCTCTTGCTCCCCCATTACGGCAAGGCATGATGTCCATCCATCCGCCCCCTCCATTCACCTACATGTACTACATCATACATAGGGCGGTTTAAGGGTTAGTGACAGTATTCTTATAATTTCCCTGGGGGTCTAGAGTGGCGTAGTGGTTCATTTCTAGTATCACTGGTGGTCTATGGTGATAAAGGGTTTAATATTGTTATCCTTTTTCCGTGGTGGTTAATTATCGGATTTAACATTATATATTATTATAATAATACGGCTCACTCCTCAACACTGAAAGAAGAAAAATCGTGGAATTCGCAGAATCGATAGACATGTAAATGATATGTAAATAATAAAAATGGAAACAAAATATCTTAATTTATTCATTATGGAGTATGAGCGCCACGTGCAGAGATACACGCACTTACATGCCCTGCCATGCTATCAGTGAGGTAAGTCATGGTTGTCTGAGGGATGTTCTGCCACACTGAATGTACTTGGGCACGCGAATCATCAAGATCTGCTGCTGGCAGCTCCCTTTTGCAATTGCCGACCAATGACGTCCTAGATGTGTTCGATTAGAGACAAGTCCGGAAACGCCTCAGACTTGGTGTTGTCCTGTTGTCCTCTTAGGACTGTTGGCGATACCAAATCAATGACCAATTCAATGTACCGCCGAGGTGTTAGTTTACCTGAAGACTTAAAGGGTCCGGTGACCATACATTATGCCACCCCACACCATAATCCCGGTAGTAGGACCGTTGTGACGTTCCCTTGTGAAGGACTCTTCGCTGTAGAGGACAGACCTCCATTCCAGCCTCCATTGCCGTCTTGCTGTGCACCATGATAGCCTTTGAGAGCAGTGGTGTGAGGTCAATGAAGCACCTAGAGCTGGACGTCTGGCTCGTAGCCCAATGTCGTTGAGATGTGACTGTCACAGACGTTTCCGTAACAGGTTCTAGGAGATCAGTGAGACTGGCAACACGTGGTTTAATTTGACAGGTTCCTTGTGGATCAATTCGTGTTGTTTCTGGTAATGGCCACACCCCTTGCCTCAGGTGTTGCTTATGTGGTCATTTAACCTTCCCTATTTATTGTGGCTTCCCCCACCATGCTGTGCAGCATATAGCCTCACTCTTGTTGTGGATTGCTGGTGTTTGGATCTTGGCAGAGTTCCTGTGCTTTCATAGCTTTCATAAGGTTGTATCTTCTTCCCCTTTTGTTTATTGTTTGGGTTTTCTTGTGTTGCTCTTTTCCCTGTCATTTGTGTTTAGGCATTAGAGAGACTCCTGTTCGTCCTACCGTTTGGAGGAACAGGTTGTCTCTTGTCCTGACATTAGTACCAGGGTCCTACAGGGTGAGTTAGGATTTTAGGTTCCTGTGTATGAACTCACCTACCTTTGGGGTCAGTTCATACTTGCAGTCAGTCAGGACATTGATTAGGGTTTCTCTAGGAGGTGACCTGATCATTTCCCTAGTTTTCAGGCCTTTTCTCCTCACCTCTTTCCCTCCTACGTTCGGTGTGCGTGCCAGTGATATCCTCTTTCACTTGCAGTACAGAATAAATTACTATGCACCATTTATCTAGTCAGACGATCCATCCGTGCAAAGGTTCTCCTCTGTGCACCTCTTGCTATTATTTCAGTTCTTCATTGTCCTCGCAACCACCGGGACATGCAACATAGAATAGTGCTGCCACTTTGGCCGAAGCGCGTAGCATTCTGCCGAAGTAATAAACATGGCCTCTCAGTTCAAGGATTCTGTACCTCTCTGTTTATGACAAGTTGCGATAACTGGCTCGTCGATGGACAGGAGGCATTGCACCCCACATTTTTTTCTGGCTTTTGAGATTTCATGTGGCTAAAAAACTTTGCTTTCAGTCTGGCTTTTCTGCTCCGCCAACATGCCACAGATTGGAGCTAGGTGCTTGAAAATTTTATTATCTACAGCTCTCAGCAACACCTGCTGCTTCCTCTATTTGCATAACCTTACAGTTAATGTCCTTCTTGCTGCAGCAATTTCAATGTTGAGGAGTGTATTACATGTGATTATAAAATGGTTTAGGATGTGAAGGGGTTAATAGTGGGAGTTTAGGGGAGGAATGTGTACCTATAGTTTAATTTTATTAAATTACCCTAGGTCAATAGATTGGAGCTCTGTATCAGGAAACAACTACCATCCAGTGAAATGATAAAATCCTACCTGCCCACAGCCACCACTAGGGGGAGCTCACTGCATATGGATTTATACAGTTGCAACAGAACTCAATCCCCATAGTGACCACAGAAAACAATGTTTCATTTAACTCAATGTTTTTGGGTACTTTCACATTAGCAGCAGTGGAGTCTGTCAGGCTGTTCCGGTGGGTAAACAGCCTGTCGGATCCGTCCGGCCCCTAGTTCACGTGTGCCCCCGGACTACCGCTCCATCCACATTGACTATAATGGGGGCGGGGGTGGAGTTCTGGCGGCAGCACGGCAGAACACCCGCCGGAACAGCCTGACGGACTACCCTGCCCTGCAGTCATATGTATCCCATATGTATTCGATTAAATCAACAGGTCGCAAGAATATAACTTACAGACACGATGCGCAGGGGGCGCTGCTGCACCCGGCTGTGTGCTCTGGGTTCAGGGTCTATATATGAATGCTGTGCACATGGCAGTGGCACTTCCATCCACATAGATAATCGCGGCAAATTACACGCTCAGCATCAATAAGCAAACACTCCGCCACTGAACCCTTGTCACATGTAATGAGGTGAATATGGCCCGGACACGGCCATTAATCAAATGTAAATTCCCTCTGTCCCTTTAGATTGTGAGCTCATTAGTAAACGCTGCTTTCAATAGTCGTCCTTGTCGGAGCTTCCCCTGCTTGTAAAATACGGAGGAATATCTCGGAGCCATATACGTGCATTTAACCCTTCAGCTCCTGCATTCTTAGCCAACTCTTGAAAGCTAGATGATTAAACTTATATTTCTGAACTTAATTTAGTGTTACATTGTATCCGTGATATCAGTGTGTTACATTGTATCCGTGATATCAGTGTGTTACATTGTATTAGGGATTCCAGTGTTACATTGTATCAGTTATTTAGTATCTGTGTTATATTATATTTAGAGATGAGAGAATTTCCGCTTATGAAATTTATTCACACTTCGTTTGGTGGTAGAAGATGAATTGCGTTATGGATTCCGTTACAACGGACCAGGAGACGACTCCCCTGCATAACGGAAACAGGATGGATCCGTTTTGCATCCCATAGACTTCTATTATGACGGTATGAATAACGGAATGCCTCTAAAGGCATTCCGTTATGCATTCCGTCATAGAATTGCGTTATGGTCCATGGTAACGGAATCCATAACGCAATTCACCTTTTACCACCAAACGAAGTGTGAACGAATTTCAAAATATGAAATTCGCTCATCTCTAATTATATTGTATCCTTTACATCACTGTTAGATTGTATTAGGGATACCAGCGTTACATTGTATGATATATCAGTGTTACATTGTATCAGTTACATTGTATCAGTTAGATCAGTGTGTTACATTGTATCCGTTAGATCAGTGTGTTACATTGTATCAGTTAGATCAGTGTGTTACATTGTATCCGTTAGATCAGTGTGTTACATTGTATCCGTTAGATCAGTGTGTTACATTGTATGAAATATCAGTGTTACATTGTATCAGTTACATTGTATCAGTTAGATCAGTGTGTTACATTGTATCAGTTAGATCAGTGTGTTACATTGTATCAGTTAGATCAGTGTGTTACATTGTATCCGTTAGATCAGTGTGTTACATTGTATGAAATATCAGTGTTACATTGTATCAGTTACATTGTATCAGTTAGATCACTGTGTTACATTGTATCCATTAGATCAGTGTGTTACATTGTATCAGTTAGATCAGCGTGTTACATTGTATGAAATATCAGTGTTACATTGTATCAGTTACATTGTATCAGTTAGATCAGTGTGTTACATTGTATCCGTTAGATCAGTGTGTTACATTGTATCAGTTAGATCAGTGTGTTACATTGTATCCGTTAGATCAGTGTGTTACATTGTATCCGTTAGATCAGTGTGTTACATTGTATGAAATATCAGTGTTACATTGTATCAGTTACATTGTATCAGTTAGATCAGTGTGTTACATTGTATCAGTTAGATCAGTGTGTTACATTGTATCAGTTAGATCAGTGTGTTACATTGTATCCGTTAGATCAGTGTGTTACATTGTATGAAATATCAGTGTTACATTGTATCAGTTACATTGTATCAGTTAGATCACTGTGTTACATTGTATCCATTAGATCAGTGTGTTACATTGTATCAGTTAGATCAGCGTGTTACATTGTATGAAATATCAGTGTTACATTGTATCAGTTACATTGTATCAGTTAGATCAGTGTGTTACATTGTATCAGTTAGATCAGTGTGTTACATTGTATCAGTTAGATCAGTGTGTTACATTGTATCAGTTAGATCAGTGTGTTACATTGTATCCGTTAGATCAGTGTGTTACATTGTATGAAATATCAGTGTTACATTGTATCAGTTACATTGTATCAGTTAGATCACTGTGTTACATTGTATCCGTTAGATCAGTGTGTTACATTGTATCAGTTAGATCAGCGTGTTACATTGTATGAAATATCAGTGTTACATTGTATCAGTTAGATCAGTGTGTTACATTGTATGATATATCAGTGTTACATTGTATCAGTTACATTGTATTAGTTATATCACTGTTACATTTTATCAATTATATCGGCAATAATGATCGATCACTCCTCTCCATAAAGTGGAGCTGATGCTGCATGTAAATGTCTCCCCCACCTCCGCTGATGATCTGACAGATACTGGGAGCGTCTGCTTCATCCCCAATAATCTGCCAGATCATCTGTACTTGTAGAAGTACCCTTAAAGCAGATTTACACTGCCGAATTGTCGGGCAGATTATTGGGGACGAACGTTCGTAGGAGCACTCGTTTTCAATACCGATGAACGAGCGGGACAATCTTTCATGCCGACACCTCAATCATCGTTCCCGGCAGCAGATCGTATTGTCTAAACAGCCCAAGAAACAATTAATCTGTATGGGGAGGTGGAGGGGATCGCTGCATGTAAGTGCACCTCTTCACCTCCACTGACAAACAGGTAGTTGTTGGGAAAGGACGCTTCCTTCCCGACAGTCGCCTGCTCCATCTGGCCATGTAAACATGACTGTAAATGGCTCTGTCTGGAAGAAGCTTAGATTTCAGGAATTGAAACAAACTTTTCAGAGAAAAGGTGGAGAAGTAACAGCCAAGTACAGCACCCCAAATGCCCCTGACTACCAGCACCCCCTAAGAACCTATCAGCACCCCCTGCTCCTGACTATCAGTACCCCTATGCTCTTATCAGTACCCCTATGCTCCTATCAGCACCCCCTGCTCCTGACTATCAGTACCCCTTTGCTCCTATCAGCATCTTCACACTCCTATCAGCAACTCTACTCTCTTATCAGTACCCCCACTCTCCTATCAGTATCCCTATGTTCCTGACTATCAGCACCCCACTCTCCTATCAGTACCCCTATGTTCCTGACTATCAGTACCCCACTCTTCTGACTATCAGCACCCCCATACTCCTGACTATAAGTTCCCCACTCTCCTATTAGTACCCCAATGCTCCTGACTATCAGTACCCCCGCTCTTCTTACTATCAGTACCCCTATGCCCCTATCAGTACCCCTATGCTCCTGACTATCAGTACTCCCATGCTCCTGACTATAAGTACCCCACTCTCCTATCAGTACCCCTATGCTCCTGACTATAAGTACCCCACTCTCCTATCAGTACTCCTATGCTCCTGACTATCAGTACCCCCACTCTTCTTACTATCATTACCCCTATGCCCCTATTAGTACCCCTATGCTCCTGACTATCAGTACTCCCATGCTCCTGACTATAAGTACCCCACTCTCCTATCAGTACCCCTATGCTCCTGACTATAAGTACCCCACTCTCCTATCAGTACCCCTATGCTCCTGACTATCAGTACTCCCATGCTCCTGACTATAAGTACCCCACTCTCCTATCAGTACACCTATGCTCCTGACTATAAGTACCCCACTCTCCTATCAGTACTCCTATGCCCTGACTATCAGTACCCCCACTCTTCTTACTATCATTACACCCTATGCCCCTATTAGTACCCCTATGCTCCTGACTATCAGTACTCCCATGCTCCTGACTATAAGTACCCCACCTCCTATCAGTACTCCTATGCTCTGACTATAAGTACCCACTCTCCTATCAGTACTCCTATGCTCCTGACTATCAGTACCCCCACTCTTCTTACTATCATTACCCCTATGCCCCTATTAGTACCCCTATGCTCCTGACTATCAGTACTCCCATGCTCCTGACTATAAGTACCCCACTCTCCTATCAGTACCCCTATGCTCCTGACTATAAGTACCCCACTCTCCTATCAGTACTCCTATGCTCCTGACTATCAGTACCCCCACTCTTCTTACTATCATTACCCCTATGCCCCTATTAGTACCCCTATGCTCCTGACTATCAGTACTCCCTTGCTCCTGACTATAAGTACCCCACTCTCCTATCAGTACTCCCATGCTCCTGTCTTCCCTTGCCACAGCTGGCTATTACCTCACATTACTCTCCATAATATATGACAGGAGGTACTTACCCAGCCCTGGCACAAAAGTATTGAGGAAGAGGCAAATGACAGCCACAGGGAAAGGCATGTAGGGGATGGCAGCTCTGAGGGGTCCTTTCTTCTCTCTCACTTGTACCACCACCCCACTGGCTGAGGTGCCCTTCTCTATTGTGTCCCCTTCCTTGACATCCATGCTGCCCTCAGCTGTGGAGACAGTCAGATGAGATGTGAGTCCTGGAAGTTGGTAGAAGGTTGTGGGGTCAGATGGCGACAGAGTGCAAGGAAGACTGTCTCCCTGTCTCTCTCCTTCCTCCTCCTCCTGCTCCTGCTGCTGCTGCCAGTATTATCCCTCCTCCTCCTCCCTCAATCCTGGATCTGAGAACAGCGCTGACTACAGAGCTGCGCTCTTCCCTGCTCCAAAACACTACTACCCCTGTCATCTCCATTATACTACTGCTCCTAATAATATCTATGTACAGTGTACTACTACTTCTAATAATACTGCCATCTACAATATACTACTACTCCTAATAGTACTGCCATCTACAATGAACTACTACCCCTAATAATACTGCCATCTACAATATATTACTACCCCTAATAATACTACCATCTACAATATACTACTACCCCTAATAATACTGCCATCTACAATATACTACTACTTCTAATAATACTGCCATCTACAATATACTACTACTCCTAATAATACTGCCATCTACAATGAACTACTACCCCTAATAATACTGCCATCTACAATATACTACTGCCCCTAATAATACTGCCATCTACAATATACTACTACCCCTAATAATACTGCCATCTACAATATACTACTACCCCTAATAGTACTGCCATCTACAATATACTACTACCCCTAATAGTACTGACATCTACAATATATTACTACCCCTAATAATACTACCATCTACAATATACTACTACCCTAACAATACTGCCATCTACAATATACTACTACCCCTAATAATACTACCATCTACAATATACTACTACCCTTAACAATACTGCCATCTACAATATACTACTACCCCTAATAATACTACCATCTACAATATACTACTACCCCTAACAATACTGCCATCTACAATATACTACTACCCCTAATAATACTACCATCTACAATATACTACTTCCCCTAATAATACTACCATCTACAATATACTACTACCCCTAATAATACTGTCATCTACAATATACTACTACCTTTAACAATGAAAAGCTTAAAGAAGGCACAGAGATTATTAGCAGTATTTTTTTGCAGATCCGCAATTTGCAGACCGCAAAACATATACGGTCGTGTGCGTGTAGCCTTATTGTCATCAGCATCACGGTTCCATTTACCACGCTTACTCTCTTCTGATTCTGTTTTAAACCTGGACAACTTAGGTGAAAGGCTATCCTTATACTTGGAGAATTCATCCCTGGGAATATTGGAAGAGTCCTCCGAGGAGGATAAATTCCCCGATTCTTGTTGTAAAAACTCAATATTGAGTAAAATAAAATCCATAGAGTATTTGTTGGAAAGCAATTCAGATCTTCTACAAAATTCCATGTTGGATGTAAAAAGGTTAGGCTTCAGGTTTGAACTCATACCGCGAGGGATACGTGAAACATTCTCCCAGTGTGGTCACATGCAGTTGTAGAGCAATGGAGCGTCTGCTTAAGAAAGGTAGCATCTCCCACGAGTCCCTGTAGTATCCGATCCACATCCTCCCGTGTATAATGAATCCCGCTGGGTGTAGGGCTGGAATCCCGAGTAGATGTTTTAAAAAAGTAACAAACAGCAAAAATAACAAAAAACTGCGCAACGCTAATCTGTCAACAATACAAAAAAGTAGAAAATGTCCGCAAAAGATATGCAAAAAGAGTTGCAAACCCAAAGGGGCAAGACAATCGCCCAAAAATGGAAACAGGCAGCACTCTCAGATAGCAAAATGAACAATGGCGTTTACTCACCCATGCAGGAAGCGTGACGTTTCGCCTCTATACTGGAGCCTTTCTCCAGCAACAAGTGGTAGTGAACATAACATATAGGCCTCAGACACACAAACTTATATTATTTCCGTGTCCGTACAGTTTTTTTGCGGGCTGTATGCGGAACCATTCATTTTAGTGGGTCTGCAAAAAAAAAAACGGAAGGTACTCCGTGTGAACCGTTTCCGTATGTCCGTATTTCCGTTCCGCCAAAAAATAGAACACGTCCTATTATTGTCCGCATTACGAATAAGGATAAGACTGTTCTTATTAGGGGCCAGCTGTTCTGTTCCGCAAAATACATATGGTCTTGTGCACGAGCCCATATAAGCATAAAGTGCAAGTGCACCTTGTAAACAATCAATTAGTGCAATCACACCGAAAATATACAGTAACGTGCTTACATGGTGCCAGAAATACATAAGTGAGCGGGATTGTGTCATATCATTTTAACACAATTGTTTTTTGCATATATTTATTTAAAATCATGTATGATAATGATATGACACAATCCCGCTCACTTATGGATTTCTGGCACCATGTAAGCACGTTACTGTATATTTTCGGTGTGATTGCACTAATTGATTGTTTATGACATGCACTTTATACTTCTATATGTTATGTTCACTACCACTTGTTGCTGGAGAAAGGCTCCAGTATAGAGGCGAAACGTCGCGCTTCCTGCATGGGTGAGTAACCGCTATTGTTTATTTTTCTATTTGAGAAAGCTGCCTGTTTCCATTTTTATTATCTATCTATCTATCTATCTATCTATCTATCTATCTAATATTTATCTATCTATCTATCTATCTATCTATCTAATATTTATCTATCATATATATCTATCTTATCTTATCTATCTATCTATCTATCTATCTATCTATCTATCTATCTCATATCTATCTCTCATATCTATCTCCTATCTATCTATCTATCTATCTATCTCTATCTCATATCTATCTATCTCATATCTATCTATCTTCTATCTATCTATCTATCTATCTATCTCATATCTATCTATCTATCTATCTATCTCATATGATATATCTATCTATCTTTATTATCTATCTTTATTATCTATCTATCTATCTATCTATCTATCTATCTCATATCTATCTATCTTTATTATCTATCTTTATTATCTATCTATCTATCTATCTCTCTCTCTCTCATATCTATCTATCTATCTATCTATCTATCTATCTATCTATCTATCTAGCTATCTCATATCTATCTATCTTTATTATCTATCTATCTATCTATCTATCTATCTATCTATCTTCTCATATCTATCTATCTATCTATCTATCTATCTATCTATCATGTCCATGAAAACCATATATGAGGAATGGTTCCATATAACAATCCTGTATAACCAGTGAGTGCTGACTATTGATTTGGTTCTGGATTAATACCAGTCATATGCATTTCTCCAGTGACCGGCCGGTAATCCCAGTTGTCAGAGATGTTATTGATGCTCCTGATAACAATCTTCATTCTCCTCCCATAGTTTGGAAAAGAGCAGCGTCCGTACATCATCGTACTGCATAAAGCAATACATAATGGGGGCGATTTATCAAACTGGTGTAAAGTAGAACTGGCTCTGCAGCCCATAGCAACCAATAAGATTCCTTCTTTCATTTCTCAGAGCTACTTTGCAAAATGAAAGGAGGAATCTGATTGGTTGCTATGGGCAGCAGAGCCAGTTCTACTTTACAACAGTTTAATAGATCTCCCTTTATATGTGTATGAGTTCTGCAGCCAAGAAGGGGGAATACAGAAGGGATTCATGGGCTAAGACTGAGGTTTTAATGACCATTTTAGAAAACTATAAAAACTGGACAGGGATTAATTGTCTCATATTCACCGGAGAAGAAATAACCTGTCCTGGGATTCCACATGGAATATAATAAGTAGTTTAATAACATTTCCACAAAAGTAGCTTTTGGAGTCAACCCACATATATAATCCATATAAAAAGCATACATTTATAAATGCATTAAATTATTTATATTGTACGAATATTTCAAGCCTTATACTCCAGAGCTGCACTCACTATTCTGCTGGTGGAGTCACTGTGTACATACATTACTTATCCTGTACTGATCCTGAGTTATATCCTGTATTATACTCCAGAGCTGCACTCACTATTCTGCTGGTGCAGTTACTGTGTACATACATTACATTGCTTACCCTGTACTGATCCAGAGTTACATCCTGTATTATACTCCAGAGCTGCACTCACTATTCTGCTGGTGCAGTCACTGTGTACATACATTACTTATCCTGTATTATACTCCAGAGCTGCACTCACTATTCTGCTGGTGCAGTCACTGTGTACATACATTACTTATCCTGTACTGATCCTGAGTTACATCCTGTATTTTACTCCAGAGCTGCACTCATTATTCTGCTGGTGGAGTCACTGTGTACATACATTACATTACTTATCCTGTACTGATCCTGAGTTGCATCCTGTATTATACTCCAGAGCTGCACTCACTATTCTGCTGGTGGAGTCACTGTGTACATACATTACTTACCCTGTACTGATCCTGAGTTACATCCTGTATTATACTCCAGAGCAGCACTCATTATTCTGCTGGTGGAGTCACTGTGTACATACATTACATTACTTGTCCTGTACTGATCCTGAGTTACATCCTGTATTTTACTCCAGAGCAGCACTCATTATTCTGCTGGTGGAGTCACTGTGTACATACATTACATTACTTATCCTGTACTGATCCTGAGTTGCATCCTGTATTTTACTCCAGAGCTGCACTCACTATTCTGCTGGTGCAGTCACTGTGTACATACATTACATTACTTATCCTGTACTGACCCTGAGTTACATCCTGTATTATACTCCAGAGTTGCACTCACTATTCTGCTGGTGGAATCACAGTGTACATACATTACTTATCCTGTACTGATCCTGAGTTACATCTTGTATTATACTCCAGAGCTGCACTCGCTATTCTGCTGGTGCAGTCACTGTGTGCATACATTACTTATCCTGTACCGATCCTGAGTTAAATCCTGTATTATACTCCAGAGCTGCACTCACTATTCTGCTGGTGCAGTCACTGTGTACATACATTACATTACTTATTCTGTACTGATCCTGAGTTACATCCTGTATTATACTCCAGAGCTGCACTCACTATTCTGCTGGTGGAGTCACTGTGTACATACATTACTTATCCTGTACTGATCCTGAGTTACATCCTGTATTATACTCCAGAGCTGCACTCACTATTCTGCTGGTGCAGTCACTGTGTACATACATTACATTACTTATCCTGTACCGATCCTGAGTTAAATCCTGTATTATACTCCAGAGCTGCACTCACTATTCTGCTGGTGCAGTCACTGTGTACATACATTACATTACTTATTCTGTACTGATCCTGAGTTACATCCTGTATTATACTCATCTACAACCTGCAGAGTCTCATCGGAAGCCATGTCTTGACCACGGACCACATCTACACCCTGCAGAGCCTCATCGAAAGCCACGTGCAGACCACGGGCCACATCTACACCCTGCAGAGCCTCGTCAAGAACCACGTCCACAATACAAAGCATGGAAAGATCTATGCCTGCTTTGTGGACTTTACAAAGGCCTTTGACTCACCAGGGCCTATTCCTGAAACTTCTCGAAAGGAGGAAAAGCCAATGATATCATCAGAAGTTCCTACACTGAGAACAGATGCAGCGTGAAGGTGAATGGGAGGAGAAGGGCTCATTTCTAGCAGAGCCGAGGAGTCAGGCAGGGCTGCAGCTTCAGTCCAACCCTCTTCAACATCTACATTAATGAGTTGGCGGTGGCTCTGGAGTTCTCCTCAGCACCTGGTCTCACCCTCCATGACACCGAGGTGACCTGCTACTGTCACCAACTGAGAAAGGTTCTCCAAGATAACCTGAAAATTCTAGAGAAATTAGCAACACATGGGCATTGCCCATCAATCCAAAGAAAACCAACATCATGGTGTTCCAGAAGAGAAACCAGAAACCAGCCGGGCGTCCTCCCTTTTTGCTAAACAACTGTCCACTTTTTAGAAACTGACAGCTACACCTACTGGGCCTAGAAATCGGAGACACACTAAAAAACAAGGCATGCAAAGCATTCTATGCCATCAGAAGACATTCGTACCATCTCAAGGCACCTGGCTTAAAATGCTTGATACCACCATCGCCAAAATCCTCCTGTATAGCAGTGAAGTCTGGGGCCAGACACCTACCCAGACTGGTCAAAGTAGGACTATGGGCCAACAGAACTTTAACACCTAGAATTCTGCAAACACCTTTGCCAGGTCCACAGGAGCACGTCTAACAGCGATTGTCGAGCAGAGATGGGTAGATTCCCACTTTAGCTTGCTGTCCAGAAGAGGGCGCTATCATTCAGATACCATCTGCATAGCAGCAGTCCCAGCTCCTACCATCACAAAGCCTTGCTACACCGAGAACTCCCAGAAAAAGCCCCCCACCACAAGTCACCCAAACCCAGCCTGCCCAAGTCAGCAACCAATACAGCCAGGCAAAGGGGGAAATCCAGAAGATGATACACAGGGGCAAAGAGGAGTATATCAGCATCTGGAGGAATAACAGAAGAACACCACAAAAGCTGAAAGTATACCAGAACCTGCAGAGGGAGTACAAACTGGCCCCATATCTGGAGAAACTCCACAGCCCCAGAGACCGACAGATCCTGAACCGTTAGAGACTGAGCGCCCACAGCCTGATCATTGAACACAGGCGGCACCAACAGAGGTTCATGCCCAGGGAGAGCAGACTGTGCGAGCTGTGCGACCAGGAGGCCATGAAGCATGAGGCTCACTTTCTGCTGTGGTGCCCCAAATACAGAGGGAGGCTCACTTCAGGAGACCTTCTGATCTCTGCCCAGACTTGACTTCCATGGTGGAGAAAGAGAGACTCTCCATACTGCTGGGGCAAGATGAGAACACAGCGGCCGTAGCAGTCTAATATATTACTGCCTGCCATAGACTGAGAGGAGCCTGATCTGTCACAGCCTCTTATACTCCCACCCTGGATATGTTCCCCTTCCCCAACCGTACCCAAAAACCCCACTCTGCATGTGTCCCCATCCCCCAAACCTACCCAGTTATTTCCCACTTGCTTTGCCAATGCTAAAATGTATTTAGTCCTGACAATAAAGCTAATTTGAGTTTGAATATAGCTACTATAATACTGCCCCTGTGTACAAAAATATTACTAATATAATATTGCCCTATGTACAAGAATATAACTACCATAATACTGCCTTCTATGTACAAGAAAATAACTACTATAATACTGCTCTATATGTACAAGAATATAACTACTATAATACTGCCTCCTATGTACAAGAATATAACTAATATAATACTGCTCATATGTACAAGAATATAACTACTATAATACTGCTCCTATATACAAGAATATTACTACTAAAATACTGCTCCAATGTACAAGAATATAACTACTATAATACTGCCTTCTATGTACAAGAATATACCTACTATAATACTGCTCCAAAGTACATGAATTTAACTTCTATAATACCGCTCCTATATACAAAAATATAACTACTATAATACTGCTCCTATGTACAAGAATATAACTACTATAATACTGCCTCCTATGTACAAGAATATAACTACTTTAATACTGCTCCTATGTACAAGAATATAGCTACTATAATACTGCTCCTATGTACAAGAATATAACTACTATAATACTGCTCCTATGTACAGGAATATAACTACTATAATACTGCCCCTATGTACAAGAATATAACTACTATAATACTGCTCCTATGTACAGGAATATAACTACTATAATACTGCCCCTATGTACAAGAATATAACTACTATAATACTGCTCCTATGTACAAGAATATAACTACTATAATACTGCTCCTATGTACAAGAATATAACTACCATAATACTGCCTCCCATGTACAGGAATATAACTACTATAATACTGCTCCTATGTACAAGAATGTAACTACTATAATACTGCTCCTATGTACAAGAATATAACTACTATAATACTGCTCCTATGTACAAGAATATAACTACTATAATACTACCTCCTATGTACAAGAATATAACTACTATAATACTGCTTCTATGTACAAGAATATAACTACTATAATACTGCTCCTATGTACAGGAATATAACTACTATAATACTGCTCCTATGTAAAAGAATATAATTACTATACTACTTCTCCTATATACTGAAGTGGTTTAATATTGCGGTGTAGTAATCTGTGTTGCTAGCTGTCACATTATCTTTGCGCACAGGCTCCTGTCTACAAGGAATATTATTACAATACTGTTGTTTTTCCTATATGTTAATTACTGAGAAGACAGTCCAGGATCCACAGTAATAACCGCTCTCCTTGGAGACTGTCCCAAGAGATGTCCCATAAGTGATCTCACGGCCTGATCAATGATCTGCTAAATAAAGCCCTGCTGGAGCGGAGGAGAGCACCTAGGTGTTGTATCAACTAACATGAGTGGACTGAATTTGGACTTTGTGTCACTGCTCTGGGAGCCAGGTCCCGGTGCTAGGAATAGAAGGGGACACTCAGAAGCTCGGATTAGCTGAAGTAGGGGTGCAGGGAACTCCTGCTCTCTGAGGTCTTATGTGTGCTGTGGAGTTGTGCAGTTAATTTTAGCTTCAGTGTAATTCAGCTGGGAATGCTTGTCAGTTCTGCCATCCAGGAAGTTCCAGAGTTACACCACCAAAAGTGTCAGCTAAAACCAAGAGAGCGGGGCAGTCCATGGAAAACAAGAAAACTACTCAAAATCTGCAAAAAAAATTCAAGTGTCCAGACACTAAACCCCAATATGACACTCAAATGGTAAGGAAGTAAAGATAGAGGGAGCAATTCAAGATAATGTTATAGTAGTTATATTCTTGTACATAGGAGCAGTATTATAGTAGTTCTATTCTTGTACATAGGAGCAGTATTATAGTAGTTATAATCTTGTACATAGGAGCAGTATTATAATAGTTATATTCTTGTACATAGGAGCAGTATTATAGTAGTTATATTCTTGTACATAGGAGCAGTATTATAATAGTTATATTCTTGTACATAGGTGCAGTATTATAGTAGTTATATTCTTGTATATAGGAGGCAGTATTATAGTAGTTATATTCTTGTATATAGGAGGCAGTATTATAGTAGTTATATTCTTGTATATAGGAGCAGTATTATAGTAGTTATATTCTTGTACATAGGAGCAGTATTATAGTAGTTATATTCTTGTACATAGGAGGCAATTTTTATTGTAAAAACCAAAACAAGTACAATTTAAATGAAACAAAAATCACATTCAGTGCTCATACAATTACTGTACTATAAAGAACACAAAGAAATATTTAACTTAAAGAGTCCATGCCTGTTGAAGAAAAATATGATACAAACTGAAAAATAAGATAATCATCCTAGTCCAGATGTACATTCCTCCACAATTTTTGTTGTTATGGTTCCTTTTAATCTCCAGTGACCTTATCCACCTGAGCTCGGACAGTATTTGGCTGACTGCGGTCATATATTGGAAGGCCTCACTGTGCAGGGACACCCGGGTTCTTGCATGCCAATGATAATACTTAATGGTGGATATTATCAGATACAGTGTACCCCTGTCAATATTATTATTAGTGGATGGAACACCATAGATTATATCAGGATATTTCAGGAACTGCAACCTCTGGATTTTTAAGGTGTCAGACACTGTCCTCCATATTTTCCTTCCTCCCCAGCACTCAGTTATGAAATGTTCCATGGTCTCCTCTTGTGGACATCCTAGGGGACACTTCCTATCTGACTGAGATAAGTACTTTAAATTACCTTTGACAAAGAGCCTCCCATGCAGTGACAACCAAGTAAGGTCATACAGTTTAGCGGGAGTCGCTTCCCATTGAGGAACCTAAGACTTTCCTGCATAGTGGTGGTTGGACAATCCCTTAGAGCAAGTGGAGAGCAAAAGAAGTCCCTACATATCTTAATGTACAGTTCTTTCCTTGTCTTACTTTCGATGAAAGACTTCTCTAGCCTCCACTTCCTGACACACTTCAGGGCATAGTCCAGGTACTGGGGAGGATGCCACTCGTCCATCTCCTCCTCTTGAGACTGCCGCCTCGCACCCAAGACTCTGCAAAGGCAATATCCAGTCCCTGACACTGTTCACCCACAGGGAGCTGTTCTCCGAGTCCAAGCAACCAAAATTAACTTTTAGAAACATGGAGTCAAAGAACACCCTTGGATTTATCATATCCAGCCCACCCTCTCTCCTCTGCAGGTAAGTTATACCCCTTTTTATCAGGTTCAACCTGTTCCCCCAAAGAAGCTGGAAGAACAGGCTAAAGAGCCTAGCCGAGAGAGATTCTGGCAAAGGGAAAATGACAGAGACATACAAGAAGACAGGGACCAGGTAAGTCTTCACCATTTTAACCCTTTCTCTATAGGTCAGCCTCCAGTTCTTCCATCGCTGAACCTTTGCATTTCCGGCTTCCAACTTCTCCTCCCAATTTATCCTGGCGTTATCGTCCCTCCCAAATTTAACCCCTAAGATCTTAATATGGGTGGAGACTTTCGCGAATTGTGATATATCAAAGTCTGGATCAGAACTCAGTGTCCAGAAAGCTTGACTCTTCTCAAGGTTGACCAGAGACCCTGAGGCCTCCGAGTAGCTTCTGATGGCTGCAGACAACATCTGCACCTCACGAGGCTCAGATATTACTACAGTCACATCATCCGCGTAGGCAACAACACTCAGGGGCAAGCAATGGGGGACCGGCACCCCCTGGAAGTCACAACGCTGCAGTGATCTCAGGAACCGGTCCAAGGCAAACACATACAGCAGTGGACTCAGCGGGCAACCCTGTCTCACCCCAGCCTCAACCCTGAATGTGTCACCCTGCCAACCATTGACCAGAGGAAAGCTCTCAGCCTCTCTGTACAAGGTTTTCAGCCAATCAATAAATTGTCCCGAATACCGTACTTTGACAAAGTGGCCCATAGATACTCGTGGTCTACTCTGTCAAAGGCTTTAGCCTGGTCCAGACCTACAACATATCTCCCACACCTCAGAGCTTTACATCTCTCAAACATCTCCCTTATCGAGATGACTGCTCCAGAGATGTTCCGCCCTTTACTGTGCCGAACTGACAGCCTGCCAACAGTGCCCGGGACAAACAGACTAACCTAGAGAACAGGATTTTTGCCAGAATCTTCCTGTCGACATTCAAGAGGGCAATCGGCCTCCAGTTCTTGATGTCACTAGGCTCCTTACCTTTAGACAGCAGAATTAACGAGGACACCCTCATGGACGGAGGCATCAGGTGATTTTCTAGACAATTTTTGTACACGTCCACGAGGATTGGGGCTAAGTGGTCTCTGAACTTTTTATAAAATTCTGCTGTTATACCGTCTGGACCTGGTGCCTTCTTCAGATGTAACTGATCAATGGCCACTTTAACCTCTTCCACTGTCAATTCTGCTGTTAAAGGAGAAAAGTCCAAATCATTAGTATCAGGGCCTGGAGTTGCCTCCAAGAATTGAGTCATCTTCTCTCTATCCAAAACCTTCTTCTGAAACAAGTCAGTATAGTAGGATCTCACCACCCCCAGGATACCCTCCCGAGATTCCTGCAAAACACCCTGGGAGTCAGTGAGACCTGCCACCGATTTATTAGCCACACGCTCCCGGCAGTTCTCAAAGGGATCAGGTGACCCTAAGGTCCCATAATCCCGCTCAAGAACCAGGGAGGTGTACCTGCTGTACTGATACTGCCTTATCTCAGATTTCAGTCGGTCAATTTTTGTTGGTCCCTCCCATTTGCCGAATACAGTGACTCCAATTCTTTCCGCAGCTTGAGATACTGGCTATACTTACTCTTCCCTTTTTAAAAGACAATCTCTTTAAGAGGGATCTGATCTCATCCTTGACGTCCTCCCACCAGTCAGCCATGTTGTCATAAAAGTCTGTTCTCTCTAGCTGACCCTGAAGAAGGGAGTGGATACAGCTCTGGACGTAAGGGTCATCCAAGAGACTGGAGTTGAGTTTCCATAACCCTCTCCCAAGATCAGGGCGCTTGGTGGTTCCCAAACAGAAATACAAGGCTAGGTGGTCAGAATAAGGGACAACTTTCTCAGTCCTCTCACCAATGTTCTCAGAAGGACTCACCAGAGCTAAGTCTATCCGACTGTTCCTACCAGCACAAAAATAAGTAAACTTTGGCTTTCTACCACCACATGCAAACACATCACACAAACCAGCCTGAAGAATCATCCTGTTTAGGACCTTAGAGTCTCTAGTAAGGGGTCTGCCAGTAGGTCTGTCACTGGGTGTCATAATGGCATTAAAATCCCCTGCCATAACCACAGGAACGGATGTAAACAGGTATGGCTTTACCTCATTGAAAAGGTCAGTCCTCTCAGTCACTGTCTGTGGACCATAGATATTGATGAGCCGGAGCCTTCTACCGCGGACTGTGACCTCCAGGACTAGACACCTTCCCATTGAAACCTCCGTTAGTCTATGTATGGTCACATCCCTGGTGTTAAACAGTATGGAGACCCCGGCATATGGTTCCACAGCCAGTGACCAGAAGGAAGGACCAGACCTCCATTCTCTCTCTGCTTCTCGCACAAGACCCAAAGTATTTAGATGGGTTTCCTGCAAGAAGAAGACATCAGCATCCAAATACTTCAGATGATCATATACTGCATGCCTTGTTCTCCTCACTTTCATGCTATTCACATTACTTGAAATGACTTTAAGTTGAAAATCAGCCATCATAGTAATACACACTACAAGTAATGCAGAGATTAAACCGGTCATCATAAATCAGAGTCTGAACCTTCCCGCTGACCACCAGTCTCCATGTCAGAATCAGACTGCCTCTCAACTCTAATGGGTCTTTTTTAGAGGGAGGATCATCATCTGGGTCTCCATCATATTCAGCCATCAAACGTTTTAACTCCCTTTCCATTTCTGTCTCTGCGTCCGACTCAGATAGGACACTGAATCTATTGGCGGTCACTGTCCCATCTGGTCTACTATCCACTTTAATCTTACTCGGGTTTTGGACAGTTGTCCACTCATCCTCAGGCTTACGGCTAGACTTATCTTTCTTTCTTCTCTTAGTCTGCTTATTTTCTCCAATAATGGACACTGATGCAGAAGTAGAGACAATCTCTGAGCCTACACCCTGTGTGACCACTTCCATGTTCCCCTCATTGACATCTGGCTGGGGTTGGGTTTGTGCTGGACCGCTGTCTGGTTCATCCTGTTGAGACTCTGGCCCTGTTGGCACTAACCCTGACAATAACAGCGTCCTCCTCCAGGTCATCTGTCCCTTCCAATAAGTCATCATCAGGAAAGTCTTTGCAGATGTTATGCCAGGCATCAGGACAGTCTCTGTGGGGATGACCAATCTTACCACACAGATTACACCTAATGACCTGGCAGTTGGCACTGACATGACCAACCTCCCCACACAGGTTGCACTTCACCATGGTGCACGCACTCGCCAAGTGACCGGTCTTCCCACATTTAAAGCATTTCCTAGGCTGACCTGCATAGAAACACACACCTTTTTCCCGGCCAATGAAGAAAGAATTAGGCAGATGTTGGGTAATATTTTGGTGTTGATGAAGCTTCACCAAGACCTTCCACCCCCAGTCCAGATACCGTCTTCATCTCTGGTTTTGGTGAGTTCAGACATGAGGTCACAATGTCTCCTCAGCCAGACTACAATGTCCTGGTGGGGAACCGACTCATTCCAGAAGATGATGGTGACATTAACGGTATCTGGCTTAGAGATGGGGATAAAACTGAATTTACTCCAGCCCTCTTCTTCTCTGAATCTGGTGAAGCTAGCCCAGAAGCGGTCCAAGTCAGACATGAGCTTGAAACTGATGTCATAGCCCTGCCTGTCTGGGAGGTTTATCACAGCCAGGATGTTGGATGGCTGGAAACCCATTTGCTTACATAGCAGCTCTCTGATGACATACCTCCTATCGGGCAGCTCTTCCTTGGCACCTCTATGCCTGAACCTGACCACGTTCCTCCTCTTGAAAGCCTGGCCGGAATAACTGGTGTTTGATGTAAATGATGGAGAGCCACGGCTCCAGGCATTCCCAGAGGAGGTGTGACCAGGTCCACTATCCTGCCGTCCTTGTGGGACCTGTGTAGGCTGCTGGCCTCCTGTACTAGGGGTTCTGGTGCTGTCTGCATAACTAATGGGGGAACTCCTGTGCATCAGACTGGACTGCTCCCTGCCCACCATCAGTGTCACCAACATTCACAGAGGGAACCACAGACTGGCCTGATTCCCCAGATGATCCCAAATCCCACACAGACTGTGGTGCACTCTCCCCTGACAGAGCATTATCACCCAGAGTATCAGCAATATCATCACAGTCCTCAGCAGTACAGTCCTGCACAACAGAGCCCTGAGGATCCGGCTCAGTAATGGCGGTCTCATGTGCTGCTGTGCTGTTACCTTCTGGTAGAAGTCCACAGTCCATCTGCACAGTGCTGCCCCTGATGCTTGTGGTGACTGCACTGCTACTACAGGGTTACCTTCAGGTAAGAGTCCACTTTCCTCCTGCAGATTGCTGGATGCTGGGACTTGTAGTGCCATGACAGGGACTGCTGACTGTGCTTGCTGGTGTTGGACACTTGTTTCCCCTCCGTACAAAGTTCCTTCTTTAAAGGAGAAACTTGCTGGCTGCAGTAATGGTCTTACATGGGACTTTTGGAAAGAATCAAACCGCTGCTGGTTCCTGAAAGTTTCTCCAACTGGCCCCAGTTGTTCCAACACAGAGTCCATCTCCCTTACGGTGTCTGCGAGCTGTATGGCCAGGGAGCTCAGCTTGCGGTCGTGCAGCTCCTGGCGGTCAGGGTTTGCTGCCTTTAGTTTGTACATACAGTCTATCTGCTTCTGAAGCTGCAGTTTCTCTTTCCTCAGAGTCTCCATTCTCTGCACCAGTGCTGGGATCTCATCAGCCAGGCAGAGCTCAGGTGCGCGCTCTCCCCTCTAGCAGACTGTCCATTGCTGGGAATTGCAGGCTGTGGACTCTCAGGATGGCCTCTCACAGGTGTAGTAGTTGTTGTTCCGCTTGTTTCCAGCTCAAGCCTCTGCACTGCTGGTGAAGACACTTGTGGCTTTGGACTTGCGGTGGCTGCAATCACTGTGGTGGACGCACAATCTCCAGATTGGGGACTGGCTCCCAGGTTTTTTCCACTGGCTGCACCATGAAACTTTCCTGCTTTTCCATCCTTAGTCTCATCCACACTTTTTCCTCTTTTTGCTGCTGCTCCCAGATCTTGTACGCTCTCTCTGTATCATCACGTTTTGTTGGAGATTTTGCTGTATGGTCTGTCTCTCCAGAGATGTTCTTCTGTGTCTGCTTGGGGAAGGTGAGGGCTGCACACCTGCAGGCTGTAATGGAGTCACCTCCTGCAAACTCTGCTGGCCTCTTGCTTCACAAAGTTTCTGCTGGTGGTTTTTCCTTCAGGACGCTGCACATTCACACTGGTAGGTGGATTCATCATACTCTTACTTACTGCTTCTTTCTGCTCTGCTGTTACTTTCTTTCCATCTTGACTTCTTGCAGTACTGGGACTGCTGACACCATGACCGCCGACATTCTGCACATTCATCTTCCTGAGAAGAACTTTGGGATTTTCATCCCCAGGTTGAGAAGAGTGGGAATTGCCTTGGAGCCTGGGCCTGGCCTGAGGAGCATGGCTGCCCGGGGTGGCTCCTCCCCGGACAAGCTCCAGACATGGGAGAGCTACTGAGACACAACCTCTCAGCTAGGAGGCAGTATTATAGTAGTTATATTCTTGTACATAGGAGCAGTATTATAGTAGTTATATTCTTGTACATAGGAGGCAGTATTATAGTAGTTATATTCTTGTACATAGGAGGCAGTATTATAGTAGTTATATTCTTGTACATAGGAGCAGTATTATAGTAGTTATATTCTTGTACATAGGAGCAGTATTATAGTAGTTATATTCTTATACATAGGAGCAGTATTATAGTAATTGTATTCTTGTACATAGGAGCAGTATTATAGTAGTTATATTCTTATACATAGGAGCAGTATTATAGTACTTGTATTCTTGTACATAGGAGGCAGTATTATAGTAGTTATATTCTTGTACATAGGAGCAGTATTATAGTAGATATATTCTTGTACATAGGAGGTAGTATTATAGTAGTTATATTCTTGTACATAGGAGCAGTATTATAGTAGTTATATTCTTGTACATAGGGAGCAGTATTATAGTAGTTATATTCTTGTACATAGGAGCAGTATTATAGTAGATATATTCTTGTACATAGGAGGTAGTATTATAGTAGTTATATTCTTGTACATAGGTGACAGTATTATAGTAATTATATTCTTGTACATAGGAGCAGTATTATAGTAGTTATATTCCTGTATATAGTAGTAGTATTATAGTAGTTATATTCTTGTACAGAGGAGCAGTTTTATAGTATTAAATTCTTGTGCATAGGAGGCAGTATTATAGTAGTTATATTCTTGTACATAGGAGCAGTATTATAGTAGTTATATTCTTGTACATATGAGCAGTATTATAGTAGTTATATTCTTGTACATAGGAGCAGTATTATAGTAGTTATATTCTTGTACATAGGAGCAGTAATATAGAAGTTATATTCTCGTACATAGGAGGCAGTATTATAGTAGTTATATTTTTGTACATAGGAGACAGTATTATAGTAGTTATAATCTTGTATATAGGATTAGTATTATAGTAGTTATATTCTTGTACATAGGAGGCAGTATTATAGCAGTTATATTCTTGTACATAGGAGGCAGTATTATAGTAGTTATATTCTTGTATATAGGCGGCAGTATTATAGTAGGTATATTCTTATACATAGGAGCAGTATTATAGTAGTTATATTCTTGTACATAGGAGGCAGTATTATAGTAGTTATATTATTGTACATAGGATCAGTATTATAGTAGTTATAATCTTGTATATAGGATTAGTATGGTAGCAGTTTATTTCTTTTAACGTAGGTGCCGTGTTATAGTGTTTAACATAACAGATTGGGATTGCTACTTAATAATGGAGGTTCCCATTTTACACATTCATGACATGTCCACCTGATATGCCCTAACTGTCTGGTAGATATAGATCCCATCCGTGGATCCCAAGTTGGAGATAGCGGATGGTCCACTGATGAAACCTGCCTCTATTAGACATTTATGACATATCCCATGAGTATGTCATGCATTTCTAAGATACCAATGCCCTTTTAACTTTTTTACATTTATTTTGTCATAAGTAGAAGACGCCTGAGTCCTTCTTCACATGGTTGATATATAAGATTTACGGTCGTCCAATTAATCACGCTCTCTACGTGTAGGAAAGACATTTGCTCTCAACTACCTGTCATGTGAATATCACATTGTGCTGCTGTCAATCAGCAAGGCCTTTGGTTCCTTATTTTACTTTTCCAACATGTATTCAATAAACTTTTCTCAGCACTTCTGTCACCCAGTGTGGATTTTCTTCTGAATTATCACCATTTGTAACCCCGGTATTTCTACTCACCGTTCTTGTATAATATCTCACCATAGTCGGAAATATTTTATTCTTCTTCCACTAAACAAGTGACTTTACTGAAGGACCTTTTATGGCCTCATAAGTGACAGAGGTGGAAAGACTATCCACAAACCACCATTGGTTCCTAGAGGTTTCTAACCTGAAGACCCAATATGTCATCGCATATCGATTAAAAAACAGAGACCAGGAATATTCATACTTCAGACCACCAGAGATGGACTTTGAACATATCCCTGGTGAGAAGATATTCACACTGAATATACCACTGACCACCAGTGCATTGCTCTATATACCACTAATCGACCACATCTATCTATCTATCTATCTATCTATCTATCTATCTATCTCTCTCATATCTATCTATCTATCTCATATTTATCTATCTCTCTCTTCCATATATCTATCTATTTATCATATCTCTCTGTCTATCTCATATCTATCCAGGGGCAGACTGGGAACTTGAAGTGGCCCCACAGAAAATGAAAGTGGTCCCATGTTGTAGCTGGGTCCAAATTGACAGAAGGTCAACACAAGCAGGCGGATTTAGCAATACTATAGCGCTAAATATCATCCCAGCATTTTTGTGATTAATATTACTATTGTTGTGCCTTTTCATAAGTATAAATTGATGTCTGCTTATTCTTGACATTCATTGCCTTTAAGAGTCATGCTCCATATTCTCCATCTTGTATGTCTTATGTAGGCCAAAGTGAGTTCATAGAAAGGTTACCACTCGTTAGTGTTTGACTTTGCAGATGTGTACAGACTTGAGAGGAGTAACTTTTGCCTCATTGTTAAAGTATGGCAGAGATAAGAGTTTTTCCTTGAAACCCATCTGGTATATTTTATTCTATTTATTTTATTGATGTTCAATCATATAATGGATCTTATTTAGTTTTTAGGATGAGCTAATCAATAAGTTACATATATATTGTTTTATATTGCCACATATTATAACAAGGCATTGATGCATATATTATCTCGTGTATGTTTCACTAGAAGAATATGTATATTCCTGGGATATAGCCAAACGGTATTAATGAGATCTCATTCAGGGAGGCCGTGTTATTCTCAGAGATAAGCACAAAACCCATTCATTTGTTATCTACATAGTAGGTTTATGGCTCAGAACTCTCATACTAGTTTCAGGAAATCTAGGTTTTAGATGGTTCAGGTGTCAGGATGTATCTCCTCTTTCTGATTTAAGTTGTAGAGGTCAAATGTATATAACACAAAATCATTTCAGACTTATACAAATTAACTATTTATAGGATGGTTCTAATAGCTTGTGCAATAGTGCCACCTAGCCGTAAGTGGGCCTTCTTACATCGGCCACAGCAAAGCATTTTGGGTAATATATGACCTCATAGGTTATTACCATAAGTGCACACCCTCCGATATGATTGGGAGACTGTTACAAGGAGTGTGTATTCTTTTGATAAGATTGGGAATAATTACCCATGCAGATGGTAGGCTGGATACCCATCAAAAGAAAAAACCTACTAAGAACAAAAGACTCAACAGACATGTGGCCAGGAGATGCAAAGCTTTGGATTTTATCCTGGATTACTGGAAACCTCTTGAGAGCTGATTGTCCCTTGAAGGCTCTGCTTATCATTTGACCCTTGGTAACGTATATATTGTTTATTGCCTGTGGTATTGATAGATTACTTAGCCCGGTATATAGCCAAATATCCCCATATTGTGTGGATATATAGTGTTAGGCACCTGGTAAATGTTGATCATTCTCTTAGCAAAGATATCTGTAAAAAATAAATCAAGGCAACTGGACTTGCTGTAGATTTCTTGAAAACGTTTCACTCGTTCTTTCAACGAGCTTTCTCAATTCTGAGTGAATTGTACAAGAATTCTCTGGGAATAAATATTAAATAAAGAAGAGTGAAACATTTTCAAGAAATCTACAGCAAGTCCAGTTGCCTTGATTTATTCTGTACAGATATACCATGACCTGGATAAATGAGAACCTTCACAGACACTCTTAGCAAAGATGCATATTGCAAAAAAATGAAGATCAGACATTGAGACCTAGTCCCTTTGGGAACTTTTATATTCCCTAGCCTAATACCAAGCTGAGGAATTTATAGTTAGTGCGATACTGCCATATACCGGAAATTGGTCAGAGGTGACAGAGTAAGGGTTGACACCTCTCATTTTCTTTCATTTGGATTATTTCTTAATATTGCATTAATTAGCGGTATTCATTTTTGATCAATTCGGAAGTAAAATTTAATTTCCCGCATTGATTTTGATTATTAGAGAGTGTTGGTGTTGTTTGTGGTGTGTCAGCACCATATTGTGGCACATATTGGTATTACATTTCATTGTCTATCTTTTGCATTATTATTTATTTGTATTCAGCATTTTTGTATAATAAATTTACATATATATTTGCATAGACAATGATACCTTTTCTTTACTGATTGCACACACAATAATTAAGATTCTCGATAAATGAGCTCAGAGGGGTTATTATGTCCACTTCTCTTCAGGAGGATCAATAACTTTTGATATATTTTCTTTGATCCTTTCTTTTCATATAAAGCCCTTTTTGCTTTATAAATCTTTCAACACTATGGAGCAGGGGGTTTAGGAGGTGAAGTGCAGGCCACAGCAGTTGAATTCAGGAGGGCATGAGCTATCTCATATCAATCTAAAGGATGAAAAATCCATCACCTGAGACTTCTTAAAAACCGGGTTCTTTATTTGCAGGATCCAAGCAGGTAACACTTTTTAAGCTTTTCGGACTACACTTGCCCTTTGTCTAAAAATACATTAGCATATGTGGGGAGTCGCTCTGGTAGACAGCGGTGCGGGTGCAGTATAGAGGCAAAAGGGAGTCCAGAAGGTGCAGCAAACAGTGTTTTATTCACACTTGCATCAAAAATAAACAGCGAACAGTCACTTGGTGTTAAATCACACACATCAGAAAACGTGAGGTAAAACAAAATGTCCAAACACAGGTTCTAATCACCTGGGAGGTTTTAGGTGCGGGTTCGCACCTGGCTGTCGGCCCAGCCGCAAGATAATCCACCTCAGGCTTCCAGGTCGTCTGCACTCCTCCTTGCTGGGCTCCTGCTTCCAGCCCAGAGAGCTCCACAGCACCATCTGCAGCTCCAGGACAATCACACTCTCCCAGCTGCTGAGGCGGCTGCCTTTTAAAGGCCCGGCAAAAGTCCGGCCTGGACCGTGGGAGTAGGCACCCACCCAACTCTTTGCCTACTCCCAGTAAGAGCCGGCCCAGATTGGCTTTGCAGCCAAACTAACTAACAATGTCAAGCAGCACTAGCTGCTGCTGACACATAAAAACCCGGCTCTCACCTCACCGAGGCCAGGAACCTCGGTGACACGTATCGTCCGTCCATGGCGGCACCTTGCGCCCTCTTACACCCCCTTTGTTCAACACTGAGGGGTGAACACACGTGAGGCAGTGGACGCGGGACAGGGCATCTGCGTTACCCTGCAAGCGGCCTGCCCTGTGCTCTACAGAGAACTTGAAGTTCTGCAGGGATAGGAACCACCTGGTGACCCGAGCATTCCTCTCCTTGGCCTGGCTCATCCACTTGAGAGGGAATGGTCGGTCACCAGACAGAACCTCCTTCCTAACAAGTAATAGCGGAGAGATTCGAGTGCCCACTTGATAGCCAGGCACTCCCTCTCCACTATACTATACCTAGTCTCGGCGGGGCTGAGCTTACGGCTCAGGAAGACAACGGGATGTTCTTCCCCATTGACCTCCTGAGACAGTACAGCACCGAGACCTACCTCCGAGGCATCGGTCTGTACGACGAACTCCCTGTTGAAGTCGGGTGTCACCAAAACCGGGGACCCACACAGGGCCGACTTCAACGCAGAGAAAGCCTCCTCCGCCTTCTCACTCCAGTGCATCTTTCCAGACTTTCGTCCCTTTAAGAGGTCTGTCAACGGCGCTGCTATTGTGGCAAAGTGGGGCACAAACCTCATGTAGTATCCTACAATTCCCAGAAAGGACTTTACCTGCCTGGTGGTGACCGGTCGGGGCCAGTTACGTATGGCCTCTACCTTAGTTACCTGAGGTTTGATGACTCCCGCCCAATTACATACCCCAGATATTTGGTCTCTTCCAACCCAATCGCACACTTTTTGGATTGGCGGTTAGTCCAGCTTTCCTCAGGGCATCCACTACCGCCTGCACCTTGGGTAAATGGCTTTCCCAGTCGGTGCTGTGGATGACTACATCATCTAAGTAGGCTGAGGCGTACCGACGATGAGGTCGCAGCACAATGTCCATTAACCTTTGGAAGGTGGCGGGGCGCCATGCAGGCCAAAGGGTAACACCTTGTAATGATACAGGCCCTGCGGGTAACAAAGCAGTTTTTCCTTGGCCGACTCCGTTAAGGGTACCTGCCAGTACCCTTTGGTGAGGTCTAGCACAGAAAAATAACGGGCTTGCCCTAAATTCTCAACAAGCTCGTCTACCCGGGGCATGGGATATGCATCAAACTTGGACACTTCATTTAACTTGCGAAAATCGTTGCAGAACCACAACGTCCCATCCGGCTTGGGTATTAGGACTATGGGACTGGCCCACTCACTTTTCGACTCCTTAATGACATCGAGCTTCAACATTAACTGCACTTCCTCCGCGATGGCCCGTCGCCGAGCCTCGGGTACCCGGTATGGTTTTAACCGGATCTTGGCCTGAGGCTCAGTGACAATGTCATGTTGGATGAGAGACGTGCGGCCAGGGAGGTCCGAGAACACATCCGTGTTCCGACTGATGAACTCCCTGACTTCCTGAACTTGTTTGGAAGACAGGCTGTCTGCAATTTTTACCGTGGTTACTGCTTCACAGGCCTCGAACTGTGGGGCTGGACCCTTTTCACCTAGAAGCCCTGGCCGGGGGCTGTGGTCGTCGGCCGTGTCCCTATCTTTCCACGGCTTTAGTAAATTCACGTGGTACACCTGCTCCGGCTTGCGCCGCCCTGGCTGGTGTACTTTGTAATTTACTTCCCCTACCTTCTCGATCACCTCATAGGGGCCCTGCCACCTAGCTAAGAATTTGCTGTCAATGGTGGGTACCAGAACCAAAACCCGATCTCCCGGATTGAAGCCCCATACCCGAGCCTGACGATTGTGCACCCTACTCTGGGCTTGTTGCGCTGCCTCCATATGCTCCCGGACCAGCGGCAACACCCTTTCCATCCGTTCCTGCATCTGGGTGACATACTCAATGACACTTTTGTGGGGGACAGGCTGTTGTTCCCACGCTTCCTTGGCGATATCCAACAGGCCCCGAGGGTGTCTGCCATAAAGCAGTTCGAAGGGCGAGAACCCAGTAGAGGCCTGGGGTACCTCTCGCACTGCGAACATGAGATAGGGCAGAAGCAGGTCCCAGTCCTTCCCATCTCTAGACACCACCCTTTTTAACATATTTTTTAAAGTTTGGTTAAACCTCTCGACAAGACCGTCTGTTTGCGGATGGTAAACGGACGTCCGTAACTGCTTTATACGCAACAATTTACACAGTTCCCTCATAACTTTGGACATAAAAGGGTCCCTTGGTCTGTCAGAACCTCTTTTGGCAGGCCCACACGGGAAAACATTTCCATTAACTCTTTGGCGATGAGCTTAGCTGAGGTATGTCGCAGAGGCACCGCCTCCGGATACCGAGTGGCATAGTCGAGAACTACCAGAATGTGTTGGTGGCCCCTGGCAGACTTTGGTACAGGCCCAATTAGATCCATAGCGATTCGCTCAAACTGGACCTCAATAATTGGAAGAGGTACCAGAGGACTACGGAAATGTGGCTGGGGGCTATTTATCTGACAGGTGGGACAGGACTTACAATAATTCTCTACCTCCTTGAACACACTGGGCCAATAAAACCGCTGCAGTATGCGGTCCTGGGTTTTCTGCCACCCCAAGTGTCCCCCAAGAACATGTTGGTGGGCAAGCTCCATGACAAGCTTGCGGTACGCTGTGGGCACCACCAACTGTTCAACAGGTTCACCCCGGATTTGGTTCACCGGATTTGAATGTCTGGTTTAGCTCTGTTGTTATGTCTGGAAAAAACTGCTGTCTAAGTGCCATTGAGTATCACTGAAGCTCTAATGTAAGTCTATGAGAGACAGAAAGTGTTACAATGTATCTGTTTGTGCTGAGCTTCTTCACTCTACCCCTCCCACTAAAATGTTCCAGTCTAGCTAGAGATGGTATATAAGGAAAGTAGTCAGAGCCCCTAGTGTTCTGCAGTTAGAGACCAGTGCTTGGAGGGGTAGACTCATGCCAGCCAGCATGAGTGACCAGAAGAAAGCGCTGATATGTGGACGCTAAGACGCAGATCACCAGCCCTGTGACCAAGGAGCCACCCGGACTACTGAGCTACTGACCGTGGGCCTCCAGCTTTCAACCAGGGTACCAGCCTTATGAGAGAGAGGGACAGCTAGCTCAGGCCTTTCTGCAGCATCAAACCCTTCTTCGGCCAGGGAGGAGACTGGAGAAGCCAGCCCTATGCTTCGCCTGTATTGTTTTGTATCTGAATTACTCCAGTAAAGAAGCACCCTTGTTTACTGCAGACCCCGACTCTCTGGACATATTTACCATTGGGGTTTACCACACCTTACCATCCCTTCCGGAGAGCAGCAACACCTCGACGGTGTGCGGGGGACCCAGCGTAGAGTTGGGTCCACCCAAAACCCAGCAACTGCATATCCAACACCTTTGGCTGTGAAACAACCCCATATCATCAGGCTGCCTCCACCGAACTTGACAGTTCCTTCAATATCTCAATCTGTTATCCCCCTTTTCCCTTGTTTCTTCCAGACCCATGGGCGTAGCTATAAGGGGTGCAAAGGTAGCAGTCGCTACCTGGCCCAGGAGCCTGATGGGGCCCAAAGAGACTTGTGCCGCATAAGAAGACATACAAAGCACTGAGGGAAGGGGGGCCCAAGCTGAACTCTTGCACCAGGGCCCGTGAGCCGTTAGCTACGCCCCTGTCCAGACCCATTTGCACCCATCAGAGCCCAGTCTATTGACTTTCGTCTCATTGCTCCAAATTCACCCGTTTCCAATCTTTTACTATCCCCTGTTCGTACTTTTTTGCTAACTCTAGCCAACGCTTCTTTTGACGATATTGAAGCTGAGGCTTCTTCACCTTTTTTTCGGGCCAACCATTCCAGACTCATGTAATGCGTGTTGCACGGTGCTTGTATGGACGTTTGTGATCTCACTACTGCGAAGCATACGAGCCGCCTCCACTGCCATGTTTGTCACGCCAGAACTGATAGACCTTGTGATGAGCCAACTTGTTGACTGCAATATTTTGCCTGGATTTCCACCTCTTGGCTTTAGAATGGATGGACAAACTTCATTTCATGTTTTTCCAGCTGCCATTGTGCTCACATGATGCACTTTGGTGATTTTCTTGGTCGAAATACCGATATGGATGAGCTGGATGATGCTGTTTCTCTTTTCTTGGGAAATCTTCTTCATGGCGGCTCGTGGATTAGAACCAGTGACCTTTCATATGGGAATCAACATTATAACCCACTGAGCTATAAGGGAATGTGAGAACAGATGGTAATTTCTAGTCTACAAGAAGAAAAGGATTGTTCCACCACCAGGAGCAAAGCAGTAACAATGCAGGTACATGAGAAGAATCTGCAGAACTAATCATACGATAAATAGCTGCAAGTCCAATTTATGTATAAGATAACCAAGATGATAGTCTAGATCACGGATGTCAAGCTCGTGGCCCTCCAGCTGTTGCAAAACTACAACTTCCAGCATGCCTTGATTGCTGTAGGCAATGATGGGAGTTGTAGTTTTGCAACAGCTGGAGGGCCACGAGTTTGACATCCCTGGTCTAGATAATTATTGTAGTCTCACGTCTGGAGCTGTAGTGGATGGCGAGCTATGGAGCCTGAAAGTAAAAAGTTCAAAACTTTGTCTGTCTATCTAACTTTTATCTATCATCTATCTATTATCTATCTATCTATCTATCTATCTATCTATCTATCTATCCATCTATCTATCCTTCGTCTATTCATCTATCTGTCTGTCTGTCTGTCTATCTATCCATCCGTCTATCCGTGTATCCATCTATCTATCTCATATCTATCTATCTATCTATCTATCCGTCTTTCTATCTAGCCACACTATAATACTTACCATTCAATGTCACTGCATCTAAAGAGTTAAATGGTCCATGTAGTGATCATCAGTGGAGGATTCTCTGCCTCTGGCTATTCCCTGCTGCTTTTGTGATCTGCCTTACAGATTTATAAAATAAAAACATCTTGAAAAACTCCATTAAAGAGAATTTCTTCAATCCTTGTATAGATTCAGCCAAAACACGTTTTCCATTTTTTCACATTTTTTTAAATTGATTTATTTTGCTCAAACCAATGGAGACTTCAAGTAACGTTGTAAGAAATGTCTTCGGGTGTTAATTGTATTCCTTGGTCGCCAGTAAATATTTAGTAAACTAAGTGGTAATGAACTGTAAACTTGCCGGGATATTTCTGTCTTCAAAGAAAAGTTTTTCTCCTAGATCTGTGATGAAAGGGCGAGAGCTGAGAGCTGCTGCATGGAGATAAGTTTGTGTCCACAGGCAGCGGAGGCCAATTACTGGATGTACTGCAACTTATTACTGCCTGCTATAATGGGATGAAGAAGATGTGTCTCTGCCCAGCCACCTAGCACCTTACACGGCACTGCCTGCCAATGTGCCCCTATAATAGTGCCCGTAACACCAGCTGTCAGGGATTCTATATAATTGTGCCTACCACAGTACCACTATAATTGTGCCTACCACAGTGCCACTATAATTGTGCCTACCACAGTGCCACTATAATTGTGCCTACCACAGTGCCACTATAATTGTGCCTACCACAGTGCCACTATAATTGTGCCTACCACAGTCCCACTATATTTGTTCCTACAGCTGTGCCGCTATAATTGTGCCTGCCATAGTGCCACTATAATTGTGCCTACCACAGTGCCACTATAATTGTGCCTACCACAGTGCCACTATAATTGTGCCTACCAAAGTGCCACTATAATTGTTCCTATGGCTGTGCTGCTATGATTGTGCCTACCACAGTGCCGCTATAATTGTGCCTGCCATAGTGCCAGTATAACTGTGCCTGCCACAGTGCCACTATAATTGTTCCTACGGCTGTGCTGCTATGATTGTGCCTACCACAGTGCTGCTATAATTGTGCCTGCCATAGTGCCAGTATAACTGTGCCTGCCACAGTGTCACTATAATTGTGCCTACCACAATGCCACTGTAATTGTGCCTGCCATAGTGCCAGTATAACTGTGCCTGCCACAGTGTCACTATAATTGTGCCTATCACAGTGCCACTGTAATTGTGCCTGCCACAGTGTCATTCTAACAGTGCATTTTGTCTACAATGTCCCTATTCAATTTACCTGGATTTTTATAATAGTGTCTGCCACAGTGCCCCTATAATAGAGTCAATCATACTAGCAGTATAACAACACCTGTCATACTGCCTCCTCAATAGTGTCTTCCACTATCCTTAAGTAATAGAAAGGTATCTACCACAGTGTCCCTATGGGACTGTCAGCCACAGTGTCCTACTAGGTACTATAATAGTAATTACCATAAAACCTCTACAATAGGGTCAGAAACTTGGTTTCAGTAACATAGTCAGTATTTCTGTACCTCAGGAATAATATGGATGGCACACTGTTATGGGGGATCTGTGGATAACACTGTTATGGGGGATCTGTAGATAACACTGTTATGAGGGATCTGTGGATGGCACTGTTATGGGGGATCTGTGGATGACACTGTTATGGAGGATCTGTGGATGACACTGTTATGGAGGATCTGTGGATGACACTGTTATGGAGGATCTGTGGATGACACTGTTATGGAGGATCTGTGGAAGACACTGTTATGGGGGATCTGTGGATAACACTGTTATGGGGGATCTGTGGATAACACTGTTATGAGGGATCTGTGGATGGCACTGTTATGGGGGATCTGTGGATGACACTGTTATGGAGGATCTGTGGATGACACTGTTATGGAGGATCTGTGGATGACGCACTGTTATGGAGGATCTGTGGATGACACTGCTATGGGGGATCTGTGGATGACACTGTTATGGGGGATCTGTGGATGACACACTGTTATGGGGGATCTGTGGATGGCACTGTTATGGGGATCTGTGGTTTACACTGTTATGGGGGATCTGTGGGTGACACAGTTATGGGGGATCTGTGGATGACACTGTTATGGGGGATCTGTGGATAACACTGTTATGAGGGATCTGTGGATGGCACTGTTATGGGGGATCTGTGGATGACACTGTTATGGAGGATCTGTGGATGACACTGTTATGGAGGATCTGTGGATGACACTGTTATGGAGGATCTGTGGATGACACTGTTATGGGGGATCTGTGGATAACACTGTTATGGGGGATCTGTGGATAACACTGTTATGAGGGATCTGTGGATGACACTGTTATGGAGGATCTGTGGATGACACTGTTATGGAGGATCTGTGGAAGACACTGTTATGGGGGATCTGTGGATGACGCACTGTTATGGGGGATCTGTGGATGACACTGCTATGGTGGATCTGTGGATGACACTGTTATGGGGGATCTGTGGATGACACACTTATGGGGGATCTGTGGATGGCACTGTTATGGGGGATCTGTGGTTTACACCGTTATGGGGGATCTGTGGGTGACACAGTTATGGGGGATCTGTGGATGACACTGTTATAGGGGATCTGTGGATAACACTGTTATGAGGGATCTGTGGATGGCACTGTTATGGGGGATCTGTGGATGACACTGTTATGGAGGATCTGTGGATGACACTGTTATGGAGGATCTGTGGATGACACTGTTATGGAGGATCTGTGGAAGACACTGTTATGGGGGATCTGTGGATAACACTGTTATGGGGGATCTGTGGATAACACTGTTATGAGGGATCTGTGGATGACACTGTTATGGAGGATCTGTGGATGACACTGTTATGGAGGATCTGTGGAAGACACTGTTATGGGGGATCTGTGGATGACGCACTGTTATGGGGGATCTGTGGATGACACTGCTATGGTGGATCTGTGGATGACACTGTTATGGGGGATCTGTGGATGACACACTTATGGGGGATCTGTGGATGGCACTGTTATGGGGGATCTGTGGTTTACACCGTTATGGGGGATCTGTGGTTTACACCGTTATGGGGGATCTGTGGGTGACACAGTTATGGGGGATCTGTGGATGACACTGTTATGGGGGATCTGTGGATGACACTGTTATGGGGGATCTGTGGGTGACACTGTTATGGGGGATCTGTGGTTTACACCGTTATGGGGGATCAGTGGGTGACACAGTTATGGGGGATCTGTGGATGACACTGTTATGGGGGATCTGTGGATATGCACTGTTATGGGGGATCTGTGGATGACACACTGTTATGGGGGATCTGTGGATGACACTGTTATGGGGGATCTGTGGATGACACACTGTTATGGGGGATCTGTGGAGGACACTGATATGGGGGATCTGTGGATGACACTGTTATGGGGGATCTGTGGATGACACACTGTTATGGGGGATCTGTGGATGACACACTGTTATGGGGGGATCTGTGGATGACGCTGTTATGGGGGGATCTGTGGATGACACTGTTATGGGGGATCTGTGGATGACACTGTTATGGGGGATCTGTGGATGACACACTGTTATGGGGGATCTGTGGATGACACTGTTATGGGGAGATCTGTGGATGACACACTGTTATGGGGGATCTGTGGATGACACTGTTATGGGGGATCTGTGGATGACACACTGTTATGGGGGATCTGTGGAGGACACTGATATGGGGGGATCTGTGGATGACACTGTTATGGGGGATCTGTGGATGACACACTGTTATGGGGGATCTGTGGATGACACACTGTTATGGGGGGATCTGTGGATGACGCTGTTATGGGGGGATCTGTGGGTGACACTGTTATGGGGGATCTGTGGATGGCACTGTTATGGGGGATCTGTGGATGACACACTGTTATGGGGGCGCTGTGGATGACACTGTTATGGGGGCGCTGTGGATGACACACTGTTATGGAGGAGAAATGTTTTATTGGGTTCTCCCTGAAAACAGAACTGGCTTAGTTGCCCATAGCAACCAATCATATTCCGCCTTTCATTTTTCACAGCTCCTTTGGAAGATAAAAGGTGGAATCTGATTGGTTGCTATGGGCAACTAAGCAAGTTCTACTTTACACCAGTTTGATAAATCTGCCCCATTAATTCCATTTATGTGAAATACTGGGTTGCGCCTTCCCATGAGGGAGAGATCCTTAAAGAACTTGGTAAAAACGGAAATTGAATGGATTATGCTGTGAGCCTCATCAGTTCCAGTAAAAGATGAGAATTTCTAGATGTGTTTTATGAATAACTGGAAATAAATAGTTCATTAGAATGATTTATAACCTTCAGAATAGGGATTAAAATAGAATACACGACAGATGTTCTAAATCCTGCTGGGTATAAGTTTATTTTTAGGAAAAAAAATCCCTTTAACCTATGTCACTTACCCTGGGTTCAGACCTGAGCGTTCCAAAGACGCGCATTTTACGCGCGTTTTTGACGCGCGTTTTTTTGCGCGTTTTTGCAAATAGGAAACGCGCGTTCGTACGCGCGTTCTTGTGATTGACTACTGTGGTGTCAATCACAAAACGCGCGTCAAACGCCCCAAAAGAAGCTCAAGTACTTGTTTATGCGTTGGGCGTTTTACAGCGCGTTCAAACGCGCTGTAAAACGCTCAAGTGTGAACCAGGGCCATAGGGATGCATTGGTTTTAATCTGTTGAGCGTTTTACAGCGCGTTTGAACGCGCTGTAAAACGCTCAGGTGTGAACCCAGGGTTACATTCACCGTGAAACATAAAATAAAGCTGTCCTTTTATAATCTGGATTTATTCCAAAGCCGTCTGCAGTAGAAAAAAAAGTTAAATATAATAATAAATTAACTTTAATTTTATTAACTTTAATAAATTAACGTTAATTAATTAAAAAAGTAAAAATTAGATATAATAAATAAATATAATAATAATAAAAAATAAAATGTAAATAAGTGCTTAAATAATGCACGTCATAAAGACACTGTGACTATAGCCTACAGTCATCATAAAATGTAAAAAAAACTAAAAATAAAACTTAATAATCTGGCATTTCTGCAGAAACATATTTTTTATATTAGAAAAAAATTAAATAAACAAAATAAATATTAAAATAAATAAACATAATAAATGAATATCATATCTACGTGTCCCCTCATCAGGAAACTGTTTTATAAACCGGATTTATTGTGAAACTGTCTGGAATCATGTATTTTCTGTTACAAAAATGGGCAAAAATAAATTTAAATTAAATAATACAATAAATAATAAAATCATACAAAAAATAATAATAATGACACTCACATGTACCATAAATTAGAAATAAAGCTATTGTTTTATAATCTGGATTTAATCCAAGGCTGCCTGCAGCAATGTATTTAAAAAAAAAAAAAGGAAATGCAAGGAAATAAAAAAGAAAGAAAATATAATAAATAATACATAAGCTGAATAAAAACCTAAATACATCATGTTACTTACATACATCATGGAAGGTGACTGATATAATGAATTTTAAATAAAAAAAAAGTAATATCAATTTTCTATATCTATATAAGAAATATAAAAAACATAATTAAAAACATAAAAATCTAACACAGAACAAGAGAATTTATAATGTCTCTTACGTTCACCTTGAAATGTGAAATAAAGCTGTTGTTTTTCTGGATCACATTATAGCAAAATTTAAGAGAAATTAAAGAGTTATGATAAATTAAAGGGGTTTTTGGTCACTTATATTCGCTCGGTGAAGGTCTGACTCCCGACACCCCGACGATTAGCTGTTTGGAAACTTTACCGCGTTCCAAGCATAGCGCCATACATTGTATAGTGGTTGTTCGTGGTATTGCTGCCCAGGCCCATTCACTTGATGGAGACTGAGTTGCCCCTAGGCCTGGGATGGGCAAACTGCGGCTCTCCAGCTGTTGCAAAACTACAACTCCCAGCATTCAAAGACTGCTTACAGCTATCAGCCTCAAGCAGGGCATGGTGGGAACTGTAGTTTTACAACAGCTGGAGAGCCGCAGTTTGCCCATCCCTGCCCTAGGCCAATGCAACCGATGAATGTGATGTCACATGACCTTGGAGGAGGCTGCAGCGCTCACCAGAGCACTGTGGTCCCTTCAAACAGCTGGTCAGCGGGGTTGCTGGGTGTCGGACCCTACATATCTGATATTTCCTGTGGATAGATCATCCTTGTCTGAACCCCATAAAACCCCTTTAAAAAACGATTAAATGGCTTTTCCAGTGCCACAATTCAATTTTTAAGAACAACCCTCTCCTCCCCCTCATCCCGAAAGCTAATAAAAGTATGGCAGCACAACATTTCCCATACAAACAATACAACTGAGAAATGGGGATCATTCTAAATTAAAGTGTTATTAAACCTATTATAAATGAAAAAATAGAAGCTCTTTGCGCACATTTTTGATCAAACGTGTGTCGGAGCCCACCAACTAACGTCAAGGTGGCCCCCGCAGATGGGTCCCTAACACTAACACAACTTACCTAAGCTTACAATGTTCAGGGCGGTGTAGGAACCAGCTACATTTATACTCTGCTCAGAAGCCCCAGGCAGATGGGTGGGCAGTGCTCAATCTAAAAGAGGCCGCTACCCTCAATATATACTACAAGAAAATTTAGACTAGCACATTCATGGTCACAGGTGCATATCCATAAAGCGAGCATGCAGGAAGCAAACAAACAAAGGTATGTCAGCACAACTTTTCACATACAAACAATAAGACTGAGAAATGGGGATCATTCTAAAGCCTGGGGCTTGTGAGCAGAGTATAAATATCGCTGGTTAAATCAGCACCTGGATCTGAATACTTCTGTAATCGCATGTGGTTAAAAATGTATTATAGCTACTGAAATATTATGAAATCTTTCTGTATAGCGCCACCTGCTGTTTGCTCTTTGTCTAATTTCTCTGTCCTGCTCACTCAGATGGAAGCACATGCCCAGTTCTATTCTTCAATTGCCACTAGTGGCAGCAGACAGAAAAACACTGTCTGAGAAAGGACACGTCCCCTAAGCTGCGAGCTTGGAATAAATCTAGCAGAGCAGCTGGAGCAATGAATGGGGAGATCTCTGGATCCACGTGAGGTACAGGGCTGGTTCTAAATTTGCTAGAAAGAGATTGTCATGTACTGGATGATTTTCAGGTTTACATCAATCTTAGGATAACATGTGAATCTTCTTTCTACAGACAGAGTTGAAGGCTGCTTTTTTTTGGAATTTTCCCATAAAACCCCACTAACTAAAATAAAGAAAAGAAAACAAAGAAACTAAATCAAACCGGATGTCACAAACTTACCTGTCCAGGCTCCAGCGATGAGATCTCCAGCTTTGGTGCGACTCCGCTGGGGGAGACACGCTGCCAGACCACACCCCCTGCTGCCGCAAGAGCATCCTAATTAGCAACAGGATGCAATGCTCTTTCTCCCCACAGCGGGCGTGTCCCGGAGGAGACTAGCACTGGGCTGATTGCTTAGCTGCTCTATTCCTGTGTGTTGTGTTCTGACTAATGGAGCTCCGAGTCATGGATCTATCAGGTTCTGATCCTGGGAGTCTGTGCTCTATTTTAACCCCTTCCTTGCCTTATACAATAATAGTCCTTTATAGGCTTACTAGCTGTGTTTCCGGTTGCATATTTTGGGTTACTAGTGTCAGTAGATAGCGACAGACACTGACAGTGAACCCTAACTAGAACCCCGCTCGCTTTCCTTGTCTACTTGCAGTGCAGTAGCAAGTCCGCAACTGGTCAACGTTCCCTACTCTGCTAAGGTGCTAGACATACAACACCAAGGGACAAAAACAAAACACAGAGTAGGGAACGTCGACCAGTTGCAGACTTGCTACTTAGAGCTTGCAATGCAAGTAGACAGTAAAGAGGACGGGATTCTAGTAAGGTCTCACTGTCCGTGTCCGTCCCTACCTGCTGGCATTACACCAGATAAGTGAAAGCAAATAGAATGCAAATCTGGGTTTTCAGAATGGAATTAGGTAAGGGCGTAAGGAATAACACCCGAACACAACATTTTTTTTTCCAGCTGTTTGGTAGACCAAAAAAATGAAGAATTATCTCTTACCCTGGGTTCACACCTGAGCGTTTTACAGCGCGTTCAAACGCGCTGTAAAACGCTCAACAGATTAAAACCAATGCATCCCTATGGGAGTGGTTCACACTTGAGCGTTTTACAGCGCGTTTGAACACGCTGTAAAACGCCCAACGCATAAACAAGTACTTGAGCTTCTTTTGGGGCGTTTGACGCGCGTTTTTTGATTGACACCACAGTAGCAATCACAAGAACGCGCGTACGAACGCGCGTTTCCTATTTGCAAAAACGCGCAAAAAAACTATAGATGTGTGAACCCCTTCATTGCTGGAGCCTTTTAAATCACAGTACAAGGACATGAATAATGTTTTACGTCTGTACGAGCGACGATCATAGATGAGACGTCCGCTCCGCTCATCCGAGGGGAAAGACGCACAGAGCAGATGGTGGAGTTCAGGTTCACGTCCTCGTGTGAAGGAAAGACATAGAAGAGAGCGGCCCAAACAGCAAAACGGGGCTCCCTCCTGTCCCCATAACCCGGGGCCACCTCGTCACAGGTGAAATAGTAATGACAGGCTCAGACATAACTGCTCCAGGGGCAGTATCACATACGATAGGCTTAGATACAAAGATAGAAACTGGATGCAGCGGCTCAAGATATGGTATCACATATGATATCCTTAGATACTGCAGCTCAGCAGAGAAGCACAGATATTAGACTTAGATACACTGTCTCAAAGACAGTATCACACATAACAGGCTTAGATACGATTGCTCAGTAAACGGTATCACAAATGATGGGCTTGTATACATAGTCTCAACAGGCAGCATGACATATGGTAGGCCTAAATACACCGGCTGAGCAGACAGTATTGCATATGATGAGCTTAGATACACTGGCTAAGCAGTCGGTATCACACACGATAGACTTGGAGGCACAGACTGAGCAGACAGTATCACACATGATAGACTTAGATACACTGGCTGAGCAGACTGTATCACACATGATAGACTTAGATACCACTGGCTAAGCAGACAGTATCACACATGATAGACTTAGATACACTGGCTGAGCAGACTATATCACACATGATAGACTTAGATACACTGGCTAAGCAGACAGAATCACACATGGCATACTTGGATACACTGGCTGAGCAGACTGTATCACACATGACAGACTTGGATACACTGGCTGAGCAGACTGTATCACACATGACAGACTTGGATACACTGGCTGAGCAGACAGTATCACACATGATAGATTTTGATACACTGGGTGAGTAGATTGTATCACACATGATAGACTTAGATACACTGGCTGAGCAGACAGTATCACACATGATAGACTTAGATACACTGGCTAAGCAGACAGTATTACACATGACAGACTTAGATACACTGGCTAAGCAGTCAGTATCACACATGACAGACTTAGATACACTGGCTGAGCAAACAGTATCACACATGATAGACTTAGATACACTGGCTGAGCAGACAGTATCACAAATGATAGACTTAGATACACTGGCTGAGCAGACTGTATCACAAATGATAGACTAAGATACATTGTCTGAGCAGATTGTATTCCACATGATAGACTTAGATACACTGGCTGAGCAGACAGTATCACACATGATAGACTTAGATACACTGGCTGAGCAGACAGTATCACACATGATAGATTTTGATACACTGGGTGAGTAGATTGTATCACATAAGATAGACTTAGATACTCTGGCTAAGCAGACAGTATTACACATGACAGACTTAGATACACTGGCTAAGCAGTCAGTATCACACATGACAGACTTAGATACACTGGCTGAGCAGACTGTATCGCACATGATAGACTAAGATACACTGGCTGAGCAGATTGTATTCCACATGATAGACTTAGATACATTGGCTGAGCAGACAGTATCACACATGATAGACTTAGATACACTGGCTGAGCAGACTGTATCGCACATGATAGACTTAGATACACTGGCTGAGCAGATTGTATTCCACATGATAGACTTAGATACATTGGCTGAGCAGACAGTATCACACATGATAGACTTAGATACACTGGCTGAGCAGACAGTATCACACATGATAGACTTATATACACTGGCTGAGCAGACTGTATCACACATGATAGTCTTAGATACACTGGCTGAGCAGACAGTATCACACATGATAGATTTTGATACACTGGGTGAGAAGATTGTATCACATAAGATAGACTTAGATACTCTGGCTAAGCAGTCAGTATCACACATGACAGACTTAGATACATTGGCTGAGCAGACTGTATTCCACATGATAGACTTAGATACACAGACTGAGCAGACTGTATCACACATGATAGACTTAGATACCACTGGCTAAGCAGACAGTATCACACATGATAGACTTAGATACACTGGCTGAGCAGACTGTATCACACATGATAGACTTAGATACATTGTCTGAGCAGATTGTATTCCACATGATAGACTTAGATACATTGTCTGAGCAGATTGTATTCCACATGATAGACTTAGATACACTGGCTGAGCAGACAGTATCACACATGATAGATTTAGATACACTGGCTGAGCAGACTGTATCGCACATGATAGACTTAGATACACTGGCTAAGCAGACAGAATCACACATGACAGACTTGGATACACTGGCTGAGCAGACTGTATCACACATGACAGACTTGGATACACTGGCTGAGCAGACTGTATCACACATGATAGATTTTGATACACTGGGTAAGTAGATTGTATCACATAAGATAGACTTAGATACTCTGGCTAAGCAGACTGTATTACACATGACAGACTTAGATACACTGGCTAAGCAGTCAGTATCACAAATGACAGACTTAGATACACTGGCTGAGCAGACTGTATCACACATGATAGACTAAGATACACTGGCTGAGCAGACTGTATCACACATGATAGACTAAGATACACTGGCTGAGCAGACAGTATCACACATGGTAGACTTAGATACACTGGCTGAGCAAACAGTATCACACATTATAGATTTAGATACACTGGCTGAGCAGACAGTATCACACATGATAGTCTTAGATACACTGGCTGAGCAGACAGTATCACACATGGTAGACTTAGATACACTGGCTGAGCAAACAGTATCACACATGATAGATTTAGATACACTGGCTGAGCAGACTGTATCACACATTATAGATTTAGATACCACTGGCTAACCAGACAGTATCACACATGATAGACTAAGATACATTGTCTGAGCAGACAGTATCACACATGGTAGACTTAGATACACTGGCTGAGCAGACAGTATCACACATGGTAGACTTAGATACACTGGCTGAGCAAACAGTATCACACATTATAGATTTAGATACCACTGGCTAACCAGACAGTATCACACATGATAGACTAAGATACATTGTCTGAGCAGACAGTATCACACATGGTAGACTTAGATACACTGGCTGAGCAGACAGTATCACACATGGTAGACTTAGATACACTGGCTGAGCAAACAGTATCACACATTATAGATTTAGATACACTGGCTGAGCAGACAGTATCACACATGATAGTCTTAGATACACTGGCTGAGCAGACAGTATCACACATGGTAGACTTAGATACACTGGCTGAGCAAACAGTATCACACATGATAGATTTAGATACACTGGCTGAGCAGACTGTATCGCACATGATAGACTTAGATACACTGGCTGAGCAGACAGTATCACAAATGATAGACTTAGATACACTGGCTGAGCAGACTGTATCACACATGATAGACTTAGATACACTGGCTGAGCAGACAGTATCACACATGATAGACTTAGATACATTGGCTGAGCAGATTGTATCACACATGATAGACTTAGATACACTGGCTGAGCAGACAGTATCACACATGATAGACTTAGATACATTGGCTGAGCAGACTGTATCACACATGATAGACTTAGATACACTGGCTGAGCAGACAGTATCACACATGATAGACTTAGATACATTGGCTGAGCAGACAGTATCACACATGATAGACTTAGATACTCTGGCTAAGCAGACAGTATCACACATGATAGACTTAGATACATTGGCTGAGCAGACTGTATCACACATGATAGACTTAGATACATTGGCTGAGCAGATTGTATTCCACGTGATAGACTTAGATACACTGGCTGAGCAGACAGTATCACACATGATAGACTTAGATACACTGGCTGAGCAGACAGTATCACACATGATAGACTTAGATACACTGGCTGAGCAGACAGTATCACACATGATAGACTTAGCTACACTGGCTGAGCAGACAGTATCACATATGATAGACTTAGATACACTGGCTGAGCAGACAGTATCACACATGATAGACTTAGATACACTGGCTGAGCAGACAGTATCACACATGATATAATTAGATACACTGGCTGAGCAGACAGTATCACATATGATAGACTTAGATACATTGGCTGAGCAGATTGTATTCCACGTGATAGACTTAGATACACTGGCTGAGCAGACAGTATCACACATGATAGACTTAGATACATTGGCTGAGCAGACAGTATCACACATGATAGACTTAGATACACTGGCTGAGCAGACTGTATCACACATGGTAGACTTAGATACACTGGCTGAGCAGACTGTATCACACATGGTAGACTTAGATACATTGGCTGAGCAGACAGTATCACACATGATAGACTTAGATACACTGGCTGAGCAGACTGTATCACACATGGTAGACTTAGATACATTGGCTGAGCAGACAGTATCACACATGATAGACTTAGATACACTGGCTGAGCAGACTGTATCACACATGGTAGACTTAGATACACTGGCTGAGCAGACAGTATCACACATGATAGACTTAGATACATTGGCTGAGCAGACAGTATCACACATGATAGACTTAGATACACTGGCTGAGCAGACTGTATCACACATGGTAGACTTAGATACACTGGCTGAGCAGACAGTATCACACATGATAGACTTAGATACATTGGCTGAGCAGACAGTATCACACATGATAGACTTAGATACACTGGCTGAGCAGATTGTATTCCACGTGATAGACTTAGATACACTGGCTGAGCAGACAGTATCACACATGATAGACTTAGATACACTGGCTGAGCAGACAGTATCACACATGATAGACTTAGATACACTGGCTGAGCAGACAGTATCACACATGATAGACTTAGATACACTGGCTGAGCAGACAGTATCACACATGATAGACTTAGATACACTGGCTAAGCAGACAGTATTACACATGACAGACTTAGATACACTGGCTAAGCAGTCAGTATCACACATGACAGACTTAGATACACTGGCTGAGCAAACAGTATCACACATGATAGACTTAGATACACTGGCTGAGCAGACAGTATCACAAATGATAGACTTAGATACACTGGCTGAGCAGACTGTATCACAAATGATAGACTAAGATACATTGTCTGAGCAGATTGTATTCCACATGATAGACTTAGATACACTGGCTGAGCAGACAGTATCACACATGATAGACTTAGATACACTGGCTGAGCAGACAGTATCACACATGATAGATTTTGATACACTGGGTGAGTAGATTGTATCACATAAGATAGACTTAGATACTCTGGCTAAGCAGACAGTATTACACATGACAGACTTAGATACACTGGCTAAGCAGTCAGTATCACACATGACAGACTTAGATACACTGGCTGAGCAGACTGTATCGCACATGATAGACTAAGATACACTGGCTGAGCAGATTGTATTCCACATGATAGACTTAGATACATTGGCTGAGCAGACAGTATCACACATGATAGACTTAGATACACTGGCTGAGCAGACTGTATCGCACATGATAGACTTAGATACACTGGCTGAGCAGATTGTATTCCACATGATAGACTTAGATACATTGGCTGAGCAGACAGTATCACACATGATAGACTTAGATACACTGGCTGAGCAGACAGTATCACACATGATAGACTTATATACACTGGCTGAGCAGACTGTATCACACATGATAGTCTTAGATACACTGGCTGAGCAGACAGTATCACACATGATAGATTTTGATACACTGGGTGAGAAGATTGTATCACATAAGATAGACTTAGATACTCTGGCTAAGCAGTCAGTATCACACATGACAGACTTAGATACATTGGCTGAGCAGACTGTATTCCACATGATAGACTTAGATACACAGACTGAGCAGACTGTATCACACATGATAGACTTAGATACCACTGGCTAAGCAGACAGTATCACACATGATAGACTTAGATACACTGGCTGAGCAGACTGTATCACACATGATAGACTTAGATACATTGTCTGAGCAGATTGTATTCCACATGATAGACTTAGATACATTGTCTGAGCAGATTGTATTCCACATGATAGACTTAGATACACTGGCTGAGCAGACAGTATCACACATGATAGATTTAGATACACTGGCTGAGCAGACTGTATCGCACATGATAGACTTAGATACACTGGCTAAGCAGACAGAATCACACATGACAGACTTGGATACACTGGCTGAGCAGACTGTATCACACATGACAGACTTGGATACACTGGCTGAGCAGACTGTATCACACATGATAGATTTTGATACACTGGGTAAGTAGATTGTATCACATAAGATAGACTTAGATACTCTGGCTAAGCAGACTGTATTACACATGACAGACTTAGATACACTGGCTAAGCAGTCAGTATCACAAATGACAGACTTAGATACACTGGCTGAGCAGACTGTATCACACATGATAGACTAAGATACACTGGCTGAGCAGACTGTATCACACATGATAGACTAAGATACACTGGCTGAGCAGATTGTATTCCACATAATAGACTTAGATACACTGTCTGAGCAAACAATATCACACATGATAGACTTAGATACACTGGCTGAGCAAACAGTATCACACATTATAGATTTAGATACCACTGGCTAACCAGACAGTATCACACATGATAGACTAAGATACATTGTCTGAGCAGACAGTATCACACATGGTAGACTTAGATACACTGGCTGAGCAGACAGTATCACACATGGTAGACTTAGATACACTGGCTGAGCAAACAGTATCACACATTATAGATTTAGATACACTGGCTGAGCAGACAGTATCACACATGATAGTCTTAGATACACTGGCTGAGCAGACAGTATCACACATGGTAGACTTAGATACACTGGCTGAGCAAACAGTATCACACATGATAGATTTAGATACACTGGCTGAGCAGACTGTATCGCACATGATAGACTTAGATACACTGGCTGAGCAGACAGTATCACAAATGATAGACTTAGATACACTGGCTGAGCAGACTGTATCACACATGATAGACTTAGATACACTGGCTGAGCAGACAGTATCACACATGATAGACTTAGATACATTGGCTGAGCAGATTGTATCACACATGATAGACTTAGATACACTGGCTGAGCAGACAGTATCACACATGATAGACTTAGATACATTGGCTGAGCAGACAGTATCACACATGATAGACTTAGATACACTGGCTGAGCAGACAGTATCACACATGATAGACTTAGATACATTGGCTGAGCAGACAGTATCACACATGATAGACTTAGATACTCTGGCTAAGCAGACAGTATCACACATGATAGACTTAGATACACTGGCTGAGCAGACAGTATCACAAATGATAGACTTAGATACACTGGCTGAGCAGACTGTATCACAAATGATAGACTAAGATACATTGTCTGAGCAGATTGTATTCCACATGATAGACTTAGATACACTGGCTGAGCAGACAGTATCACACATGATAGACTTAGATACACTGGCTGAGCAGACAGTATCACACATGATAGATTTTGATACACTGGGTGAGTAGATTGTATCACATAAGATAGACTTAGATACTCTGGCTAAGCAGACAGTATTACACATGACAGACTTAGATACACTGGCTAAGCAGTCAGTATCACACATGACAGACTTAGATACACTGGCTGAGCAGACTGTATCGCACATGATAGACTAAGATACACTGGCTGAGCAGATTGTATTCCACATGATAGACTTAGATACATTGGCTGAGCAGACAGTATCACACATGATAGACTTAGATACACTGGCTGAGCAGACTGTATCGCACATGATAGACTTAGATACACTGGCTGAGCAGATTGTATTCCACATGATAGACTTAGATACATTGGCTGAGCAGACAGTATCACACATGATAGACTTAGATACACTGGCTGAGCAGACAGTATCACACATGATAGACTTATATACACTGGCTGAGCAGACTGTATCACACATGATAGTCTTAGATACACTGGCTGAGCAGACAGTATCACACATGATAGATTTTGATACACTGGGTGAGAAGATTGTATCACATAAGATAGACTTAGATACTCTGGCTAAGCAGTCAGTATCACACATGACAGACTTAGATACATTGGCTGAGCAGACTGTATTCCACATGATAGACTTAGATACACAGACTGAGCAGACTGTATCACACATGATAGACTTAGATACCACTGGCTAAGCAGACAGTATCACACATGATAGACTTAGATACACTGGCTGAGCAGACTGTATCACACATGATAGACTTAGATACATTGTCTGAGCAGATTGTATTCCACATGATAGACTTAGATACATTGTCTGAGCAGATTGTATTCCACATGATAGACTTAGATACACTGGCTGAGCAGACAGTATCACACATGATAGATTTAGATACACTGGCTGAGCAGACTGTATCGCACATGATAGACTTAGATACACTGGCTAAGCAGACAGAATCACACATGACAGACTTGGATACACTGGCTGAGCAGACTGTATCACACATGACAGACTTGGATACACTGGCTGAGCAGACTGTATCACACATGATAGATTTTGATACACTGGGTAAGTAGATTGTATCACATAAGATAGACTTAGATACTCTGGCTAAGCAGACTGTATTACACATGACAGACTTAGATACACTGGCTAAGCAGTCAGTATCACAAATGACAGACTTAGATACACTGGCTGAGCAGACTGTATCACACATGATAGACTAAGATACACTGGCTGAGCAGACTGTATCACACATGATAGACTAAGATACACTGGCTGAGCAGATTGTATTCCACATAATAGACTTAGATACACTGGCTGAGCAAACAGTATCACACATTATAGATTTAGATACCACTGGCTAACCAGACAGTATCACACATGATAGACTAAGATACATTGTCTGAGCAGACAGTATCACACATGGTAGACTTAGATACACTGGCTGAGCAGACAGTATCACACATGGTAGACTTAGATACACTGGCTGAGCAAACAGTATCACACATTATAGATTTAGATACACTGGCTGAGCAGACAGTATCACACATGATAGTCTTAGATACACTGGCTGAGCAGACAGTATCACACATGGTAGACTTAGATACACTGGCTGAGCAAACAGTATCACACATGATAGATTTAGATACACTGGCTGAGCAGACTGTATCGCACATGATAGACTTAGATACACTGGCTGAGCAGACAGTATCACAAATGATAGACTTAGATACACTGGCTGAGCAGACTGTATCACACATGATAGACTTAGATACACTGGCTGAGCAGACAGTATCACACATGATAGACTTAGATACATTGGCTGAGCAGATTGTATCACACATGATAGACTTAGATACACTGGCTGAGCAGACAGTATCACACATGATAGACTTAGATACATTGGCTGAGCAGACTGTATCACACATGATAGACTTAGATACACTGGCTGAGCAGACAGTATCACACATGATAGACTTAGATACATTGGCTGAGCAGACAGTATCACACATGATAGACTTAGATACTCTGGCTAAGCAGACAGTATCACACATGATAGACTTAGATACATTGGCTGAGCAGACTGTATCACACATGATAGACTTAGATACATTGGCTGAGCAGATTGTATTCCACGTGATAGACTTAGATACACTGGCTGAGCAGACAGTATCACACATGATAGACTTAGATACACTGGCTGAGCAGACAGTATCACACATGATAGACTTAGATACACTGGCTGAGCAGACAGTATCACACATGATAGACTTAGCAACACTGGCTGAGCAGACAGTATCACATATGATAGACTTAGATACACTGGCTGAGCAGACAGTATCACACATGATAGACTTAGATACACTGGCTGAGCAGACAGTATCACACATGATATAATTAGATACACTGGCTGAGCAGACAGTATCACATATGATAGACTTAGATACATTGGCTGAGCAGATTGTATTCCACGTGATAGACTTAGATACACTGGCTGAGCAGACAGTATCACACATGATAGACTTAGATACATTGGCTGAGCAGACAGTATCACACATGATAGACTTAGATACACTGGCTGAGCAGACTGTATCACACATGGTAGACTTAGATACACTGGCTGAGCAGACTGTATCACACATGGTAGACTTAGATACATTGGCTGAGCAGACAGTATCACACATGATAGACTTAGATACACTGGCTGAGCAGACTGTATCACACATGGTAGACTTAGATACATTGGCTGAGCAGACAGTATCACACATGATAGACTTAGATACACTGGCTGAGCAGACTGTATCACACATGGTAGACTTAGATACACTGGCTGAGCAGACAGTATCACACATGATAGACTTAGATACATTGGCTGAGCAGACAGTATCACACATGATAGACTTAGATACACTGGCTGAGCAGACTGTATCACACATGGTAGACTTAGATACACTGGCTGAGCAGACAGTATCACACATGATAGACTTAGATACATTGGCTGAGCAGACAGTATCACACATGATAGACTTAGATACACTGGCTGAGCAGATTGTATTCCACGTGATAGACTTAGATACACTGGCTGAGCAGACAGTATCACACATGATAGACTTAGATACACTGGCTGAGCAGACAGTATCACACATGATAGACTTAGATACACTGGCTGAGCAGACAGTATCACACATGATAGACTTAGATACACTGGCTGAGCAGACAGTATCACACATGATAGACTTAGATACATTGGCTGAGCAGACAGTATCACACATGATAGTCTTAGATACACTGGCTGAGCAGACAGTATCACACATGATAGTCTTAGATACACTGGCTGAGCAGACAGTATCACACATGATAGACTTAGATACACTGGCTGAGCAGACAGTATCACATATGATAGACTTAGATACACTGGCTGAGCAGACAGTATCACACATGATAGTCTTAGATACATTGGCTGAGCAGACTGTATCACACATGATAGACTTAGATACACTGGCTGAGCAGATTGTATTCCACGTGATAGACTTAGATACACTGGCTGAGCAGACAGTATCACACATGATAGACTTAGATACACTGGCTGAGCAGACAGTATCACACATGATAGACTTAGATACACTGGCTGAGCAGACAGTATCACACATGATAGACTTAGATACATTGGCTGAGCAGACAGTATCACACATGATAGTCTTAGATACACTGGCTGAGCAGACAGTATCACACATGATAGTCTTAGATACACTGGCTGAGCAGACAGTATCACACATGATAGACTTAGATACACTGGCTGAGCAGACAGTATCACACATGATAGACTTAGATACACTGGCTGACCAGATTGTATTCCACGTGATAGACTTAGATACACTGGCTGAGCAGACAGTATCACACATGATAGACTTAGATACACTGGCTGAGCAGACAGTATCACACATGATAGACTTAGATACACTGGCTGAGCAGACAGTATCACACATGATAGACTTAGATACACTGGCTGAGCAGACAGTATCACACATGATAGACTTAGATACATTGGCTGAGCAGACAGTATCACACATGATAGTCTTAGATACACTGGCTGAGCAGACAGTATCACACATGATAGTCTTAGATACACTGGCTGAGCAGACAGTATCACACATGATAGACTTAGATACACTGGCTGAGCAGACAGTATCACATATGATAGACTTAGATACACTGGCTGAGCAGACAGTATCACACATGATAGTCTTAGATACATTGGCTGAGCAGACTGTATCACACATGATAGACTTAGATACACTGGCTGAGCAGATTGTATTCCACGTGATAGACTTAGATACACTGGCTGAGCAGACAGTATCACACATGATAGACTTAGATACACTGGCTGAGCAGACAGTATCACACATGATAGACTTAGATACACTGGCTGAGCAGACAGTATCACACATGATAGACTTAGATACATTGGCTGAGCAGACAGTATCACACATGATAGTCTTAGATACACTGGCTGAGCAGACAGTATCACACATGATAGTCTTAGATACACTGGCTGAGCTGACAGTATCACACATGATAGATTTTGATACACTGGGTGAGTAGATTGTATCACATAAGATAGACTTAGATACTCTGGCTAAGCAGACAGTATCACACATGACAGACTTAGATACACTGGCTGAGCAGACTGTATCGCACATGATAGACTAAGATACATTGGCTGAGCAGACTGTATCACACATGATAGACTTATATACACTGGCTGAGCAGACTGTATCACACATGATAGTCTTAGATACACTGGCTGAGCTGACAGTATCACACATGATAGATTTTGATACACTGGGTGAGAAGATTGTATCACATAAGATAGACTTAGATACTCTGGCTAAGCAGTCAGTATCACACATGACAGACTTAGATACATTGGCTGAGCAGACTGTATTCCACATGATAGACTTAGATACACAGACTGAGCAGACAGTATCACACATGATAGACTTAGATATACTGGCTGAGCAGACTATATCACACATGATAGACTTAGATACTCTGGCTGAGCAGACTGTATCACACATGACAGACTTAGATACACTGGCTGAGCAGACTGTATCACACATGATAGACTTAGATACACTGTCTGAGCAAACAGTATCACACATGATAGACTTAGATACACTGGCTGAGCAGACAGTATCACACATGATAGACTTAGATACATTGGCTGAGCAGACAGTATCACACATGATAGATTTAGATACACTGGCTGAGCAGACTGTATCGCACATGATAGACTTAGATACACTGGCTGAGCAGACAGTATCACAAATGATAGACTTAGATACACTGGCTGAGCAGACTGTATCACACATGATAGACTTAGATACACTGGCTGAGCAGACAGTATCACACATGATAGACTTAGATACATTGGCTGAGCAGACTGTATCACACATGATAGACTTAGATACACTGGCTGAGCAGACAGTATCACACATGATAGACTTAGATACATTGGCTGAGCAGACTGTATCACACATGATAGACTTAGATACACTGGCTGAGCAGACAGTATCACACATGATAGACTTAGATACATTGGCTGAGCAGACTGTATCACACATGATAGACTTAGGTACACTGGCTGAGCAGACAGTATCACACATGATAGACTTAGATACATTGGCTGAGCAGACAGTATCACACATGATAGACTTAGATACTCTGGCTAAGCAGACAGTATCACACATGATAGACTTAGATACATTGGCTGAGCAGACTGTATCACACATGATAGACTTAGATACACTGGCTGAGCAGATTGTATTCCACGTGATAGACTTAGATACACTGGCTGAGCAGACAGTATCACACATGATAGACTTAGATACACTGGCTGAGCAGACAGTATCACACATGATAGACTTAGATACACTGGCTGAGCAGACAGTATCACACATGATAGACTTAGATACACTGGCTGAGCAGACAGTATCACACATGATAGACTTAGATACACTGGCTGAGCAGACAGTATCACATATGATAGACTTAGATACACTGGCTGAGCAGACAGTATCACACATGATAGTCTTAGATACATTGGCTGAGCAGACTGTATCACACATGATAGACTTAGATACACTGGCTGAGCAGATTGTATTCCACGTGATAGACTTAGATACACTGGCTGAGCAGACAGTATCACACATGATAGACTTAGATACACTGGCTGAGCAGACAGTATCACACATGATAGACTTAGATACACTGGCTGAGCAGACAGTATCACACATGATAGACTTAGATACACTGGCTGAGCAGACAGTATCACACATGATAGACTTAGATACATTGGCTGAGCAGACAGTATCACACATGATAGACTTAGATACATTGGCTGAGCAGACTGTATCACACATGATAGACTTAGATACACTGGCTGAGCAGACAGTGATGGCCTTACATATTTAACATATACATTTAATTTATATCATGTTGTCTGTGTTGTTTTTATCGGATGCTTGTTCAGAATACCGCCGTCTGCTGCTCCATTCTTTACCGTATAACCGTCTCCCCGATGTAGACCGCCCAGTTGAGGCCAAAGGAAGAATCTCTCAGCCTCTGTCAGTATAATGGCGGCCTATATGTATGTGAAACATATGGCAAACATGCAAGTGAAAGCAATTATCACTAAGCAATATTAAGCTTGCTGTGAGTGGTCTATTGTGGCCCCCTGCCAAATCTATAAGACCCCCCCACATCAGTAACTGCCGGAGCCGGTGATGACCGCCCCGCACTCACAGTCTGTGGGAATTGTCTTCCTTCCAGCAGTCATCTATAGTAAACTAGTTATTGGCCGTAAATATAACTATACAGACTGGGAAATTGAATGTCTATAAATACACGGACGGAAAGCGCCATTACCAGCCAGACTTATGGGAGGAATTAGGTTTCATGTTACTGCAGATCCAGCGATAGAAATCCAACATGTCAGGTACCGCACCCCCCTCCCTCTGCAGGGCAACAGGTGCTGGAATCCAGGAGGATAATAAAATGGCGTATCATGCCCTAATGTCACCTGTACCGTAAGCTGATATTCTCGGCAGGCACAGACCCCAGGGAGTGGGAATAGCGGGGATGTGCGAGACATTTCCAAGCTGTGTTATGCTTAGAGAACTGCTGGCAGCGACACTGGCCCGCTCTGCTATTCTGGGGCCGCTGCCAGCACGATAGTGTCATGTATTAGAATCCAAAATACATGGGAATGAAGGCTAGTGCCAGAGATGCAGCCCACGCCCAGTCACACAAGATGGGCATCAGCGGGTGCAGAGGGTGAGGCAAGGGGCGACCTAAAATCTCATTGCCTTCTCAGGAAGTTGCTACATGGTTGCAAACAGTTACAATGTCAGGGCTCATGCACACAACCGTATGTATTTTGTGGTCCGCAAAATACGGATCCGTAAAAAAAAACGTGCATCTGTTGCATCTGTTTTTTTTTTTTTGCAGATACATTGTAAGGGCTCATGCGTACAAACGTTTTTTTTTTTAGTTTCTGTTTCATTTTTTACAGGTTCGTATGATTCACTTGAATGTGAATTGAAAAACAAGCGGTAATGACTCCGTGTGCATTCAGTGTCTGTATGTCTACATGTCCGTTCCGCAAAAAGAAAATTAGAGCATGTACAATTTTATTCCATTTTGCGGTTGAGGGTAGGCATTGGATCAATGGATCTGCAAAAAACGGATGCGACACGGACATCACATGGATGTTATCCTTTTTTTTGTGTTTTGCGGACCACAAAATACGTATGGTCGTGTGCATGAGCCTGAACAATACCTATTCTTGTCTGCAAAACGGACAAGAATAGGACATGTTCTGTCTTTTATGTGGGGCTACGGAACAGACATACGGATGCGGACAGCACACAGTATTTTTTGCTGACTCGTTAAAATGAATGGGTTCATATCCGATCCGCCAAAAATGTGGACTGGATGCAGACCAAAACTATACTGTAGTTACATCTGGTTACATGGTTACATCTGGTTACATATATAATTATATAGTTACATCTGGTTACATATGGTGACATAGTTACATCTGGTTACATATATAATTACATAGTTACATCTGGTTACATATGGTTATATAGTTACATCTGGTTACATATAATTACATAGTTACATCTGGTTACATATAATTATATAGTTACATCTGGTTACATATATAATTACATGGTTACATCTGGTTACATATAATTACATAGTTACATCTGGTTACATATGGTTATATAGTTACATCTGGTTACATATAATTACATAGTTACATCTGGTTACATATGGTTATATAGTTACATCTGGTTACATATAATTACATAGTTACATCTGGTTACATATAATTACATAGATACATCAGTTACATATAATTACATACAGTTACATACAGTTACATACAGTTACATATAGTTACATACAGTTACATATAGTTACATACAGTTACATACAGTTACATATAGTTACATACAGTTACATACAGTTACATACAGTTACATATAGTTACATACAGTTACATATAGTTACATACAGTTACATATAGTTACATACAGTTACATACAGTTACATATAGTTACATACAGTTACATACAGTTACATACAGTTACATATAGTTACATATAGTTACATACAGTTACATATAGTTACATATAGTTACATACAGTTACATATAGTTACATACAGTTACATATAGTTACATACAGTTACATATAGTTACATACAGTTACATATAGTTACATATAGTTACAAGTTACATATAGTTACATACAGTTACATATAGTTACATATAGTTACATATAGTTACATCTGGTTACATATAATGACATAGTTACATCTGGTTACATATATAATTACATAGTTACATCTGGTTGCATATGGTTATATAGTTATATAGTTACATCTGGTTACATATAATTACATAGTTATATCTGGTTACATAGTTAGGCCTCTTTCACACTTGCGTTCTGAGGATCCGGCGGGCACTTCCGTCCCGCCGGATCCGTCAGAACGCAAGTGGCCGGAGAGCATTTGAAGACTGATCAGTTTCCTGATCAGTCTTCAACATGCTTTCACTGTTACTATGGCAGCCAGGACACTACTGGAGTCCTGGCTGCCATGGTACTCAGCAGCGGTGTACTTACCTGTGCTGCGGCGGCCGGGGGCTCCTTAATGACGTCACAGGTCCGGGCGGCACATTGATCTGTGATGTCATAATGGAGCGCCCGGCGGCCGCAGCGCAGGTAAGTACACTGCTGCGTTGTACACATGGCAGCCAGGACTCCAGTAGCGTCCTGGCTGCCATAGTACTCGATCGGAGCCCCAGCTTACACTGGGGCCCCGATCGGAACGGCTGCTGCGCATGCGCAGCACTAAACGTCGGATCCGGCGATGCGCCGAATCGACGTTTAGGTTAATGTCGGATCCAGAATAATGCTCTTCAATGGGCATTAATTCCGGATCCGGCATTGCGGCATGTCTTCCGGCTTTTTGGACGGAGACAAATCCGCAGCATGCTGCACTTTTGTCAACGTCCAAAAAACGTTGACATACTGAACGGAAGACATCCTGATGCATCCTGAACGGATTTCTCTCCATTCAGAATGCATTAGGATAATCCTGATCAGTAGCTTTCCGTTCTAGAGCCCCGAGGACGGAACTCTAGGACGGAAGGAAAAACGCTAGTGTGAAAGAGCCCTTACATAGTCAGACATCCAGACCCTTCCTGACCTCGTACAATGAATCCTCCATCACCGCCTCTTCTGGCAGAGAGCTCCATCGTCTCATTGCTCTTACAGTAAAGAATCCTTCCCATCTATGATGATAATGAAATCTGTCTCTAGCCGTCTAGGATGTCCTCCCCTTGTCGCAGTTAGAGGACTAGGTACTGTATAATACAATCATTAGAAAGCAACGTACATTGTAATTCGGTCGCTCCCCACACTGAATACCCCAAATCTGACCCAGTTTGTCCTGCAGGCCACCCATTCCCTTAATTACCTCGGTCGCCTCCTCTGCACCCGCTCAGGTTTTTCTATGTCCTTCTTATACACAGGAGCCCAGCACTGTACCCACCGTGGGCTCTGATTAGTGATTTGTAGAGGGGAAAAACTGCTTTTATCATGAGCCTTCGGCCTCCCATGATGCATCCCATTTTTTTTAGTGGCCTTGGCAGCAGCTGCCTGACACTGGTTGCTAGGTTTTCTCTCCACCATCTTCCCCATCTCTTTCAGTGACAGTTTTACCCCGTGTTTTACTATTTAATTGTACATTTTCAACTCAATTTGCCATTTCTCCTCTCGAGCCTCCATCCTCCTCAAATCTCTCTACAATATTATATTATCCTCCGGGGTGCTGACCACCTTGCGTTCTCCGATCCTTACGTTTTCTTATGCCAGATATCATCTTCTGAGGTTCAATGAGTTACACTATGAAGGGAGAAGTTAATGAATATGTATTTTTTTTCTATCTTTGGAAGAGAATTCTGTCATTTTGAGTTTCTTAGCAACAACTTCATGTTATAGCAAAAGAGTTACTATGTTTCTCCGCATAGGAAATATATATTTTCATTCCGCATGAATCATATTCCCATAGAATTCGACAGTAAATCTGCTCCCTCTGTTTATTATAAATTCCGTGTCTTGCTTCTCTTCATTGTGGCTCAGGTGACAGCCGTACTCATTTTATTGGAGGAGAAGTTAGCTACTTCCTCCCTTCCTCTTGTCCCCATTGAATTGCCCTTCTCAGAGTTCCCTGTTTTACTTCTTGGTTAAACCATATATGCGCCAATCGCTGTCTATTTCTGGCCTGGAGAAATCCCATTACCTATATGGGTAGTGCGTTGTAACCACAGAGAGCCATTATAACTATTCGGGGCTCTAAAGAGAGCATTATACCTACTGGGGGCACTATGGGGGCATTATAACTATGGGGAGCACTGCAGGGGGGCATTTTAGCTACTGAGAGCACTGCAGGGGATTATTATAACTACTTTTGGCACAATGGGGGCATTATAACCACAGGGGGCCATTATAACTACTGGTGGCACTACAGGGGGCCATTATGCCTAATAGGGGTATTATACCTACTGGGGGCACTATGGGGCATAATTACTACTAGGGGCAATTTGGTATCTGATATCACTGTAGGGGAAAGCTTAGGATCCAGTGATCACCAGTCAGTGAGGTTTACTATAAGTACAGTGACTGAGTCACTCCACACAAAAACAAAAGTTTTAGATTTTCGGAAAACAGACTTTTCTAAAATGAGATCAGTGGTATACGAGTCCCTATCAGACTGGAACAATTTCAATGGAGTCCAAGAGAAATGGAACTACTTAAAAGTGGCACTATTGAAGGCAACAGAAAAGTGCATTAGGCTCGTCAGTAAAAGCAAAAAAAGGAAGAGACCACTGTGGTACTCAGCAGAAGTGGCCAAAATCATTAAAAACAAAAAGATGGCATTTAGTAAGTATAAAAACACCCAAAACGAGGATGACCGGGAAATCTATAAGATGAGGCAGAGAGAGGCCAAGCAAGTTATAAGAGCTTCTAAAGCTCAGGCAGAAGAGAAATTAGCTCAGTCAGTGAAAAAAGGTGATAAGACATTCTTCAGATACATAAATGAAAAAAGGAAATTAAAACAAGGAATTACCAAATTAAAAACAAAAGAAGGAAGGTATATGGAAGAGGATAAAGAACCAGCTGACTGCCTCAATGAATACTTCTGTTCAGTTTTTACAAAGGAAAATGAAGGAGAAGGACCTCAGTTAGGGAGGAAGACTAATGAATCCTTTGATGCATGTGTCTTTACAGAGGAAGAGGTTCTAAGTCGGCTGTCTAAAATTAATACAAATAAATCACAGGGGCCTGATGGGATACACCCAAAGCTATTAAAAGAGCTTAGAAGTGTACTAGCAAAACCATTAACAGATTTATTTAACCAATCACTGGTACAGGAGTCGCCCCAGAAGATTGGAAATTGGCAAACGTTGTGCCAATTCACAAGAAAGGTAGTAGAGAGGAATCGGGCAACTATAGGCCAGTAAGCCTGACATCAATAGTGGGGAAATTAATGGAAACCATACTCAAGGAGAGGATTGTGGAACATCTAAAAACCCATGGGTTGATTGATAAAAAAACAGCATGGGTTTACTTCAGGGAGATCATGTCAAACTAATCTTATTGACTTTTTTGATTGGGTGACTAAAATAATAGATGCGGAGGTGCAGTAGACATCGCTTATCTGGACTTTAGTAAGGCTTTTGATACTGTCCCACATAGAAGGCTTATCAATAAACTGCAGTCTTTGAGCTTGGGCTCACATATTGTTGAATGGATTAGGCAGTGGCTGAAGGACAGAAAACAGAGGGTTGTAGTCAATGGTCTTGTTACCAGTGGGGTACCTCAGGGATCTGTTCTGGGACCCATATTGTTTAATATCTTTATCAGCGAAATTGCAGAAGGCCTCAATGGTAAGGTGTGTCTTTTTGCTGATGACACAAAGATTTGTAACAGGATTGATGTTCCTGGAGGGATACACCAAATGGAAAAGGATTTGGGAAAACTAGAGGAATGGTCAAAAATCTGGCAACTAAAATTTAATGTTGATAAGTGCAAGATAATGCACCTGGGGCGTAAAAACCCAAGAGCAGAATATAAAATCAGTGATACAGTACTAACCTCAGTATCTGAGGAAAGGGATTTAGGGGTCATTATATCAGACGACCTAAAGGTGGGCAGACAATGTCATAGAGCAGCAGGTAATGCCAGCAGAATGCTTAGGTGTATAGGGAGAGGCATTAACAGTAGGGAGGTGCTCGTGCCGCTCTACAGAGCACTAGGGAGACCTCATCGGGAGTATTGTGTGCAGTACTGGAGACCAGATCTGCAGAAGGATATTCAGAGAAGAGCTACTAAACTAGTACATGGATTGCAGGACAAAACTTACCAGGAAAGGTTAAAGGACCTTAACATGTATAGCTTGGAAGTAAGAAGAGACAGAGGGGATATGATAGAAACTGTTAAATACATAAAGGGAATCATCACGGTAAAAGAGGAGAGAATATTTAAAAGAAGACAAACTGCTACAAGAGGACATAGTTTTAAATTAGAGGGGCAAAGGTTTAAAAGTAATATCAGGAAGTATTACTGTACTGAGAGAGTAGTGGACGCATGGAATAGCCTTCCTGCAGAAGTGGTAGCTGCAAATACAGTGAAGGAGTTTAAGCATGCATGGGATAGGCATAAGGCCATCCTTCATATAAGATAGGGCCTGGGGCTATTCATAGTATTCAGTATATTGGGCAGACTAGATGGGCCAAATGGTTCTTATCTGCCGACACATTCTATGTTTCTATGTTTCTATGGTACTATTATTATAGGGCACAATATGAAGGGCACTCTCATCACTGAAAGTGGTACTATTACTAATTAGGGCACTCTGGGAGAGAATTATTACTACTGGTGGGACTGTTGGGAGCACTTTGGGGACTATCTGTATGGCACTGTTATTTCTGCAGTTTAGTATTTGAGGACATTGGGGAGCACAGCGGGCAAAGTATTGGGGGGGGCAGCAGGATAACACTTTTGGGGTAACAGGATGAGGATAATAGAAAAGAAAGGAACCTAAGATGTTTATGGGACAAACTCCACAGAGACAAGATGTGGCTGAAAGAAGCCATCATGGCGATCTGGGCTAACTGGAGAAAATAAGGAAAGAGAAAGTCTACATCAGAGGAGACGTCACTGGATGTAAGAGGTACGTGATGCTGTATTTTCCTTTATGTTTAGTAGCACTGTATGTAATGTCCATCCAAATATGTCTTGAGCACTGGGACGGGAGGATTGGATTGAATATTTGACACATATGCATTGGGGCTTGGGCCTTGAATCCTTAGAACTGCTCCTGAATAAACCCTAAACCCAGCTTTGGCTGTGACTAGAGTAGGAAATATAATGTGAGCTTATGGTGTTACAACAACTCGATTTATGTAGCGTATGTCATCTGTGGATATTACAGCGAATTCCAGAACACAAGAGAGAAAAAAAATGTCAAAAAATGGGCAATAGGGAAAAGCGCAACTTAATTCTTTTCCAGGAGCCATCGTAAATTTTCGCGTTATGGAAAAAAGCTCCTCTGGGAACGGGGATAAATGCGGCATATAGAGTAAAAAATGAAGCGGCCATCAAAACAGTCTCGAAAAAGGTTTCTGATGCACAATGATTTGCTGTATCTCACAGAGTTAATGAGAGTAATTTAGTTCATGTGGAGAGTGTCACCTGCGGACAACCCCTCCCCCATACATATTACTGCGAAAGGAGCGCAGCCATTAGATGACAGAGAAGTGCTTCTATATTTCACGGCAAAGGTGACACCACATCAACTGGGGGCTACACGAAAAACACTCTGCGCAGCCAAAGTGGGAACAGTTAGGCATGGCTAGCTGGAGGCAAAGTAACACCAAATATCACATGCCTGTCTCTTTAAAACCGAATGCTTTTTTCAAACGGGGTCAAGGCATCTGGAGAGGGATATGTTTCAGCCACAAAAGATCACTGGACACTTTTGTAGCAAACCCAAGATTTAGGCTTTTTTTTACAATGCCTACTCTATTGGGCTGACAAGAGCAGCACTCACTATTCTGCTGGTGGTGTCACTGTGTACATACATTACTTATCCTGTACTAATCCTGAGTTACATCCTGTATTATACTCCAGAGCTGCACTCACTATTCTGCTGGTGCAGTCACTGTGTACATACATTACTTATCCTGTACTGATCCTGAGTTACATCCTGTATTATACTCCAGAGCTGCACTCACTATTCTGCTGGTGGAGTCACTGTGTACATACATTACTTATCCTGTACTAATCCTGAGTTACATCCTGTATTATACTCCAGAGCTGCACTCACTATTCTGCTGGTGGAGTCACTGTGTACATACATTACTTATCCTGTACTGATCCTGAGTTACATCCTGTATTATACTCCAGAGCTGCACTCACTATTCTTCTGGTGGAGTCACTGTGTACATACATTACATTACTTATCCTGTACTGATCCTGAGTTACATCCTGTATTATACTCCAGAGCTGCACTCACTATTCTGCTGGTGCAGTCACTGTGTACATACATTAAATTACTTATCCTCTACTGATCCTGAGTTACATCCTGTGTTATACTCCAGAGCTGCACTCACTATTCTGCAGGTGGAGTCACTGTGTATATACATTACTTATCCTGTACTGATCCTGAGTTACATCCTGTATTACTCCAGAGCTGCACTCACTATTCTGCTGGTGCAGTCACAGTGTACATACATTGCATTACTTATCCTGTACTGATCATGAGTTACATCCTGTATTATACTCCAGAGCTGCACTCACTATTCTGCTGGTGCAGTCACTGTGTACATACATTACTTATCCTGTTCTGATCCTGAGTTACATCCTGCATTATACTCCAGAGCTGCACTCACTATTCTGCTGGTGGAGTCACTGTGTACATACATTACATTACTTATCCTGTACTGATCCTGAGTTACATCCTGTATTATACTCCAGAGCTGCACTCACTATTCTGCTGGTGCAGTCACTGTGTACATACATTACATTACTTATCCTGTACTGATCCTGAGTTACATCCTGTATTATACTTCAGAGCTGCACTCACTATTCTGCTGGTGGAGTCACTGTGTACATACATTACATTACTTATCCTGTACTGATCCTGAGTTACATCCTGTATTATACTTCAGAGCGGCACCCACTGTTGTGCTGGAGTGTAATACAGGATATGTACTGAAGACAAGTCCAGCAGTGGATCCAAGTCTTCAATAAAATATCTTATTTACACATCATTAAAATCTACAGTACAGCACGTAAACCTGGCAGCCGGTCTACGCGTTTCAGGCTAGCTGTTTATGTAGATTTGTTATAAAGTAAACATTCCCTTTTAGGCCTTTGGTGGCTACCATGCATGTACACAGACATCCTCATCCCCGGATACGAGGCCGGTGCACAGCTGGCTCAGGACAGCGACTAGTCTGCTGGGAATCCTATTCATGTTCTCTCAGTCCACAGTTTTGGAAAAGCCTTCATCCTTTGGATTTGCAGCGCAGACGTTAAACATTGGAGCGTGCACTGAGTGACCTAATGAGGGAAGATTTAATTATTTCATGTTTGATGACATATAAATTAATGCGGCGAGGAAAAATAAAGGGAGCAGCTTTTTCTGTAACATTTAACCCTTAGTCTGCATGATGGGCACATTAATGATGTTCTGACTATTTTAAAAGGGGTGGTAAAAAAGTCACTATGGGTCATCTGTAAATACCAGTTCATGTGAGGACTGAATCATGTAGAAAGCCACAGGCCACCCATTGGAGGCACACGATCAGCATGCACAGTGGGGTCAGTGAGGCTAGTCAGGCTCCCGGGAACAGAGTACACTGGGGTGCAGTGCAGCCCACAAGGGGCACTAAAGGTTTGTGGGGTTGAAAAGGGGTAATATTACTCTGTGGAGCTCACAGGAGGGCACTCTACTTTGTAAAGCATCATTTAGGTACTATTGCCACAACGACTTTTGTCTAGGGCACAATTTAGGCACTATTTGTTAGACCTTATTATTTTTAGCTAAGCGATCTGAAACTATAATTTTGGGCTCACGATCTGTGTGACACTATTATTTATTTCTGAAGGTATAGTAATGAGGCAGCAGGCACAACACTGAGATTAGCAGTAGGTTGGGGAGTATGTGTAAAGGGGGAGCAATAGGTGGGGAGGGTGCTGGAACAATGCCAAAAATGTCTAGACAGCAAACTATACAAGTTGTAAGCAGGAGAAGTAGTCATGGTGATCTGAGCTAAATGGAGAAGAAAAGGGAGAGTGAATTATTTCAATGACAGAAAATGCCAACTGTGAGTAAAAATGTTCCAAATGTGTCTAAAAATATCCTTAAATAGAATAGTTTTAATGTTTAATCGATTGTGTAGACAACAAAACAATAGTCAGGAGGATGCATGCATGGAATCTTTCCACTGGGCCCACCAATTTGCTAAAATGGCCTGACAGTAAAACATATTTGTAATGCCCAGGAATACCTGTGAATCATGCTTTCCCCTACTATGAGAAAGCCTGTGAGTCCTGCTTCTCCCACCCACTCATAGAGAAAGCCTGAGAGTCCTGCTTCCCTAGTGCGTTTACAGAGAAAGCCTGTGAGTCCTGCTTCTCCCACCCACTCATAGAGAAAGCCTGTATGTCCTGCTTCCCCAGTGCACTCACCGAGAAAGCCTTAGAATCCTGTTTCCCCCACCAATTCATAAAACCTATGTATCATGCTCCTCCTGTCTACTTAAAGAGAAAGCCAGGGAGTCCTGCTTCCTCTGATCACTCACAGAGAAAACCTGTGAGTCCTGGTAACCCAAAGCACTCATAGAAAAAGCCTGTGAGTCCTGCTTCCCCCATCCATTCATAAAGTCTGTAAATCCTGTTTCCTCTGCCCACTCATAGAGAAAGCCTGGGAGTCATGCTTCCTTCACTCACTCAGAGAAAGCCTGGAAGTCCTGCTTCCTCCACCCACTCATAGAAAATGCCTATGAGCCCTGCTTACCTTGTGCACTCATAGAAAAAGCCTGTGAGTCCTGCTTCCCCTCATCCACTCATAAAGGCTGTGAGTCCTATTTCCTCTGCTCACTTATAGAGAAAGCCTGTGAGTACTGCTTACCCCAACCACTCATAGAAAAAGCCTGTGGGTCCTGCTTCCCCCCCATTCATTTATAAAGCTGTAAATCCTGTTTCCTCTACCCACTCATAGAGAAAACCTGGGAGTACTGCTTCCTTCCCTCGTTTATAGAGAAAGCCTGAGAGTCCTGCTTCCATCACTCACTCATAGAGAAAGCATGGGAGTCCTGCTTCCTCCACCCACTCATAGTAAATGCCTGTGAGTCCTGCTTCCCCTCATCCACTCATAAAGGCTGTGAGTCCTATTCTCTCTGCCCACTCATAGAGAAAGCCGGGGAGTACTGCTTCCTCCCCTCATTCATGGAGAAAGCCTGAGAGTCCTGCTTCCTCTACTCACTCATAGAGAAAGCATGGGAGTCCTGTTTTCTTTACTCACTCATAAAAAAGCATGGGAGTCCTGTTTTCTTCACTCACTCATAGAGAAATCCTGGGAGTCCTGCTTCCTCCACCCACTCATAGAAAAAGCCTGTGAGTCCTGCTTCCCCCGTCCACTCATAGAGAAAGCCTGTGAGTCCTGCTTCCCCTCATCCATTCAAAAAGACTGTGAGTCCTGTTTCCTCTGCTCACTCATAGAGAAAGCATGGGAGTACTGCTTCCTTCCCTCATTCATAGAGAAATTCTGAGAGTCCTGCTTCCTTCACTCACTCAAAAAAAGCCTGTGAGTCCTGCTTACCCCAACCACTCATAGAAAAAGCCTGTGGGTCCTGCTTCCCCTCATACACTCATAAATGCTGTGAGTCCTATATCCTCTGCTCACTCATAGAGAAATCCTGAGAGTCCTGCTTTCTTCACTCACTCAAAAAAAGCCCACGAGTCCTGCTTCCTCTATCCACTGATAGAGAAAGCCTGTGAGTACTGCTTACCCCAACCACTCATAGAAAAAGCCTGTGGGTCCTGCTTCCCTCCATTCATTTATAAAGCCTGTAAATCCTGTTTCCTCTGCCCACTCATAGAGAAAGCTTGGGAGTCCTGCTTCCTTCCCTCATTCATAGAGAAAGCCTCGGAGTCCTGATTCCTCCACCCACTTATAGACAAAGCCTGTGAGTCCTGCTTACCACAACATAGTGATTGAGAGATTTTCTTGAATTAACTTATACAAGGTACAGCTGTTAACCGTTTTGTGTGTGTGGAAGAAGGACTTACAGACACTGTTCATGGGTGGGCAGTATTTGGGGGGTACTGTGGGTTGGCAGTACTCACAGGCTATATATCCTTGAGCTCACCCTCTCCCACTCTATCCTATGCTGCCCTTAGACAGAAGACCTGACAGATCCACTTTATATAGTTCTATTATAAAAGCCTCTGCAACTTTAGTTGCATACTTAATCCAGCTGACATAGTTGCAAGGCTCATATGTACACAGCTCTACACTGTAACGAGCGGCGCAAATGTGTTTTTATTCACATATAACCAGAAAACCTCTTTTAAGTTGAAAACATTGCTGATTTCACTGTAGCCTTGATGGAATATTTATTAGGCTACAAATACATGCAGGTTAATGAAGATCACATTTTTTATTCCCTGGTGTAACTGTGCTGCCTTTTCATCAGAGCATGGAACTTTCAGGAACTCTAACTATAACAGTAAAAATAGCGATGGCAGGCATATGGCGTGCGGGAATATGTTCTGAAATAAATGCACATTAAGAGAGTCTCTCAGGTCTGCTCAGGGTGAAGACTACATTATATTATTTTTCATGCCAGGAAATGAAGATCCCTGTGAACATATCAGAAAATATCCTGGACTCTTTAAAGGATATGTACACCTTTTGGATGCAATTTTTCTTTAACTATTGCATTGTACTCATTTTGAGCTAAACATCATTTTTTCTATTGGTCTTTATTAAAAAATATGGAGCCCTTTTTCTTTACGAAGCTGAGATGCTCTAGTAGCAGCCTTTGGATTTTCTCTCTTTTCCGTCAGTTGAGGAGCAGACGGACTCCTTATCTCTGATCTCTGACCTTATAAACACTTTTTATGGCTCAGTTTTATATCGCTGATAAGAATGTGGCTTATGCGTTTATGACCTCTTAGTAGTTTAGAGAATGTTTATTAGATGACTCGCACGAAGTGAAAGTACCAGTCACACAGTTAGAAAAACTGTTAACCTTTTGTGACAGAACGGCTCAATGTTTTTAATAAAGACCAGTTGAAAATACGATTTTTAGCCAAAAATGAGTAAAATCCAATCATAAACAAAAATTGTCTCCAATGGTGTACATAGCTGTTAAGTGCCAGGGAGATATATTAGAACATCTGTCTGTCAGTCCGTGACTTATGGATCCTATTTATGGCAAAGCATCCAGTTATAAATATTCTGAAGCCTCCTGAGTCACCAAATAATCCATCTAGTGTAAAACAGGACAAAGTCAACGAGCAGTGGTGAGGAGGGGGATGCAGCTGCAGTTAAGCTGTGAGGAAGAAGAGGGGTGTCTCATTATGAGGCTCATGCTGCTAGAGGGGAGAAGAAACAGCAGCGAAGAGGTATAGATGAAAGGACAGCGAATTTGACGGTGATACAACATTTCTGCTTGCTAACAAATTAGCCATGTAGGTAATACCATGGCCACCTTGTGCGGCACACATTTATGCTAATAATAATTTAGGGGGTTGGGACCATTTTTCCCAAATAAAACCTTATAAAATAAATATATCATATTATACATCATACCTATATATCAACCCTGTGAAAATGCAACCCAGCAATTCTTACTTTCTGGAATTTTGTTAGAGTGCAAGATTTTGTATAGATGCATTAAATATCTTGTTTGTGATGAAAAATCTGACCCAAGTAGAATCTAAGATGCACAAAACCTGTGACCCACATTCCAAAAAGCATCCAAGTTATGAGTAGACAAGTGACCCGAAAAGATATAGGGGGTACTTAAATGCAAGTTTCTCACCCAAACCAAACAGGGTAGATGAGAGTAGTGAGGCAGCACACAGTGGGTTAGAGCTGCAACGATTAATCGACGTTATCGATAATATTCGATGAATCCCGTTATCGAATAATCAGCCGATCAGTTGCTATGCGGGTGGTCAGGCGTGTGGGTGTGTCATCCACAGATCCCCCTCATAACAATGTCACCACAGTATTTCTAAACAGTGATCCTTAACCTCTTAACTTTAACTAAAGTTGCGCTAACAAGCATCCGTAACAGGCAGAATCCCTGGTACTATGAATCCAGGGATTCATTGTAACTACTAATAGCCATCTGGCTCCAGGAAGAGTACACAGTGGGCTCAGCATGCATGTTGGTACCTGCGTCCATGGATCTAATGGAGGCTGTTATGGCACTAAAAAGGGTTAATAAGCATGGTGTATCCTAGCATGCATGCTGGGCCCGCACTCCCTGGATCTTATGTGGCTGTCGTGGCCCATAACAGGTAGGCTTTAGCATTAGGACCACTCATAGAGGCGGCCTTGGTGCGGCGAGTGGCTTATTACTTTTTGATCAAAATGTACACTAACACCTCTGATAACTTCTTGCATAGAGGCAGGGCAGAGTGCTGGTTGCAGAGTGCTGTTACATATATAGCAGTGTCATCCACAGATCCCCTCTATAACAGTGCCATCTACAGATGCCCTCCCCATAACAGTGCCATCCACAGATCCCCCACCCCATAAGAGTGCCATCCACAAATGCCCCTCCCCATAACAGTGCCATCCACAGATGCCCCTCCCCATAACAGTGCCACCCACAGATACCCCTCCCCATAACAGTGCCATCCACAGATGCCCCTCCCCAGGGGTCAAGTCCTGGGAAAAAAAGTGTGGGAACTTACCCAAGTGCCTCCGTGTAACGTCACGGCGCGCGGCGTACGCAAAGGGCAGGGGAGGTCAGGAGGAGGAGCAAGCACCATATTTTTCGCCCTATAAGATGCACCTAGGTTTTAGAGGGGGACAATAAGAAAAAAATATTTTTTATTACACCTCAGGGCAGACCACCAATCAGACCCCAAATGTTAATCAGACCTCAGCTAACAGCCCCAATAAGATGCCCAATGTTAATAAGACCCCAATAAGACCTCAGATCACACCTCAGCTCAGACCCCAATATGAATGACCCCCAATCAGACCTCAGATAAGAGCCCCATGCCTTATAGCAGCCCCCGGTAGCCATATATCAGCCCCCAGTACCCTCATAGCAGCCCCCAGTAGCCTCATAGCAGCCCCCAGTGCCTCTCCACCAGCCCCCAGTGCCTCTCACCTTCCCCCAGTGCCTCTCCATCAGCCCCCAGTGCCTCTCCATCAACGCCCCCAGTACATCTCCGTCAGCCCCCAGTGCCTCTCCACCAGCCCCCAGTGCCTCTCCACCAGCCCCCAGTGCCTCTCCACCAGCCCCCAGTGCCTCTCCATCAGCACCCAGTGCCTCTCCACCAGCCCCCAGTGCCTTTCCACCAGCCCCCAGTACCCCTTCCATTAGCCCCCAGTGACTCTCCATCAGCCCCCATTCAGTGCCTCTCACCAGCCCATAAAATATAAAACATAAAAACCACTTACCCTCTCCTGCTCCTATACGCCGCCGCTCCTCTCTTCCTGCTGTCGGCTGTGCTGTGAAGGCTGCGCACAGCTTGAGGTCACAGAGCGACTCACTCCTGTGCGCAGCCCTGACAGCCGAGAACCAGGAAGCGGTGAGTACAAAGTCTTCACCGCTTCCTGGTCCTTTTGCCCTGAAAGGGAACGGCATTCCTGCTGTGAAAAAAGTGCAGGAACGCCGTTCCCACCCGTTCCCCCTGGACTCGAGCCCTGCCCCTCCCCATAACAGTGCCATCCACAGATCCCCACATAACAGTGCAATCCACAGATCCACACCCCATAGGAGTGCTATCATCAGATGCCCCTCCCCATAACAGTGCCATCCACAGATGCCCCTACCCATAACAGTGCCATCCACAGATCCCCTACCCCATAACAGTGTGCCATCCACAGATCCCCCATAACAGTGTCATCCACAGATTACCCATAACAGTGCCATCCACAGCTCCCCCACATAACAGTGCCATCCACAGATCCCCTCCTTAACAGTGTGCCATCCACAGATCCCCTCCATAACAGTGTGTCATCCACAGATCCCCATAATAGTGTCATGCACAGACCACCATTAGTTCTAAACCCACCAAAAGCACACATTTTGGTTAAAAATATATTTTTTCTTATTTTCCTCCTCAAAAACCTAGGTGCGTCTTATGGGCTGGTGCGTCGTATAGGACGAAAAATACGGTAAGTCCCTGACCCCTGACTTTCAGTCCCACCCTCCTCTGACCCTACGCTCACCAATCAGGCGCTGCTGCTGCTGCACTCTCTTCGTACGCTGCTGCTCTCTCTACAGAGTCTGTACTACAGACACTATGATGCAATGCTCTTCCCAGTCTGCTCATACCCCCATGTGTATAGTAGGAGTGTACATCCTAGGGTATACAGACTAGTTTTATTAAAATGTAAATAAGTCCCTTCCTCAATAAAAATATGGCCTTTGTACATAATTTTTCAAGTAAAATCATATAAACCCCTTTTTTTGTCATTTTGTTGTTTTTCCGGATTAATCGATGAAATTATCGACAACTAATCAATTATTCAAATAATCGTTAGCTGCAGCCCTACAGTGGGTGATAACATGACGAAAAGTTTCTATATATCCCCCTTAGCAGTCAGTGCAAGCTGTACAGGAGGAAGAGATAACAGTAAAACACCGTCATTTAGGAGGTGATACCATGAAGAAAAGTTTCTGTATATCCCCCTTGGCGGTCACTGGAGGCTGTACAGCAGTATGAGATAACAGTAACAGCCTGTAATTTAAAAGGGGGCGATGACATGAAGAAAAGTTTCTGCATACCCCAGGGGTCAGAGGAGGCTGTACAGGGTAGAGATGACTGTAACAGGCTGTGATTAGTAAGGGGGAAATAACATGAACTGAACGAATTTCTTTACATCCTCCTTGGACTCACTGGAGGCTCTACAGGGTCAAAATATGACAGAACCAGCCTGTCATTGGCAAGGCATAATGTCATGAAGAAAATGAAAAAAATGTCAGTATACCCCCTTGAGGTCATTGGAGGCTGTATAGGGAAAGGGATTGCAGTAAGGGGCTGTGACTAGTAAAATGGGTGATAACATGAAGAAAAGTTCCTGTATTCTCCCTCTGACGATCACTGGATCCTAGATTACAGACTGTAGTTGGTAATAGTGGAAATAACATAAAGAAAGGGCTCCCCTTATTTAGAGTCACTGGAGGCTGAACAGCAGGAGAGAAGACAGTGACAATCTGTGATAAGAGGGGTGATGACGTGAAGAAAAGTTCTTGTATCCGCTCCTTTGGTCACTGGAGACTGTGCAGGGGGAAGGAATTAGAAAACCTTCCTGTGATTGATAAGGATGTGATAAGATGAATAAAAGTTTCAGTATACCTGCTTCAGGTCACTAGTGGCTGCAGTGTCGGACTGGAATGCCTAGGGCCCACCAGAAAAATTCATTCTGGGGGCCCACTGTACAGCAACCTGCAAATATTACCTGCCTACACAAGGGCAGACAGCAGCAAGACACTACAAGATGATTGATTATGGGGATCTCTGCAACAACTTCAAAAAGTGGGTCCCAGGGAAGAGAGGATACTGGCTGGCCTGCCTTCCTAGAGGTCATTCTAACCTTCCGATGCATCTATAATAATAAACTTGATAGTCTACTCAGTTTTTTATATTGATATAGGTTATTTGAGATGCTGTGCTGGGGGCCCACCTTTCTCAGGGGCCCGCCGGGCATTCCCCTGTGGGCCAGTCCGAGCCTGAGTGGCTGTACAGTGGAAGAGATACAATAACAGACAAAGGAAGGTTTCTGAGTCAACCTCTTTAGGGTTACTGGAGGCTGTACAGTGGGAGAGAAGAAAGTGATGGGGTATGATAAGAGGGGTGATGACATGAAGAAAAGTTCCTGTATCCTAATCCTGGAGGTTGTACAGGGACAGAGATGACAGTAAGAGGCTGGGATCTTTCTTCCTGCTCTCACTTGCAGCTCCTCCGTCTCCTCCCCTACACAGACACAGAACCAAGAAGATAAACTTGTCATCCTGCAGCCCAATTTTAAACGACGGCTGCTCCCTGAGTCCAGAGACTACAGGTTTGATGTTGGTGTCATTTGAAAGCTAATATTTTGGGTTTTACTGTAATATTTAAGCTCAGGTCCTAATACTCTAACAGCGCCAATATTACAGACTATAATCAAGCGGTTCTGTCGGCTGCATTACGGTCACAGATCAGGACCCAACTGAGGGACTATAAAAAAAGGTCATCAGAAAACCCTTGCAATGCTCAAATTAAAGCAGTCCACTTACCTCCGGCATGTATGAGCGCCTGTACGGTTTACCTTGTGTGTGGTTGGGGCTTTGGGGGGGGGCGATGTACAGCTGACAAGCTATTCACATACAAATGAACTTGTAAAAAGATTCTTCTGTCTCTGCGGATTTATGCTGGAAATAACAGTAACGCTCGCTCTCCGGGGCACTGGGTATTTTTTATGATTTGTAATAAACATCTTCTCAGCTGGAAGAAAGGTCTCCGGAAAGGTCAGTCAGCTGGGAAGCGATGCTGCACTTTGCAAAAAGTTGTCACTGCTGTCAACCTCTGCTAACCCCACGCACCTCTGTCCCCGCGGGGAGCTGCAGTACATTACTTGCTTTCCAAAACTAAGGAACAGTGTTATGGCTAAAGTGATTGATCCTGGCATTCAACTGATATGGGGATTTTCAAGAAAATCTATACTTAAAGGGAAAGTCCAGGAAATAAAACCTCAATCCCTGTTACAATCTACCCCTCACCCCCCTAAAAAAACACCTCTTGACATCAATAGAGCTGAGCTGCAATACCAGACACAACCTATGGCCAGGTGTGGCGCTGTTTCTGTAAGAAAGTAGCAATTGGTTTTCATCCTGGATAACGTCTTTAAACTTTTGAACTTTTAAACTTTTGACACATTCTTGGAGGTGAACTGGATACACATTGCTTATTTTTTACTCCACTACAACCAGAGCTGCATTTAGAGTTCTGCTGACTGCCACTTTGTGCTGACAGACACAACATACTGCACCGAGAGAGAAGTACTTTTTATGTGCATGTAAATGTCTGGTATTTACAACATCCCACAATGTCCAGTACAGGGTGCTGCCTCAGAGACTGAAGCAGCAGGGGTTGCAATGAGATGTAAGTTCCTCCTGTAGCCAACAAGTATCCAGTATTTACCAGTTGCCCCTTACTGGTAATGTCCACCACACTTGTTTAGGTGACGTGCCAGGTGAAGCTGAGCAAATATATCCATGCTAGTTCCACTAGTGTAGTATAGAGGAGCAGGACTTGGTGCTTGAGATTCCCCTGGGATTGTTGTGCGTCATTCTGTTACACTTTTTTTTTTAATGTCTTTTATCCTTTTTTTTCCCTGTAACTATACCAATTCATCTGCCAGCGTAAAACCCATATAGTGAAGGAGGCGTGGATAAATGGAGCCATTTCGCCTCTAGTTTTCTGGTATGATAGGATTCTCCATTGCTGGTGACAAGATAATATCCACCTTATGTAGTAATCGCACAGCTGGCGCAATATAAAAATAACAAGTGAGCGGAGAGGACAACCATACACCCAAGGGCGAGAAACAATCAGTAGCGTAATCTGCAATAATCTAACTTCGAGTAGATGTAGAGTCAGTTACAGAGCAATCTTACAGGGGAGATCCACTGCTGAACAGCATTTTATTTATCTAGAAATCTGTGCTAATCAATTCCATCATATAGTTATAGTCCTGAAAGTGTGGTGCTTCTGTATACATACAGTCACCACTAGGAGGATCTCAGGAGATTACTGCATACAGATACATACATCCACCACTAGAGGGAACTCAGGAGATTACTGCATACAGGTATATACAGCCACCACTAGAGGGAGCTCAGGAGATTACTGCATATAGATATATACAGTCACCACTAGAGGGAGCTCAGGAGATTACTGCATACAGATATATACAGCCACCACTAGAGGGAGCTCAGGAGATTACTGCATACAGGTATATACAGCCACCACTAGGGGGAGCTCAGGAGATTACTGCATACAGATATATACAGTCACCACTAGAGGGAGATCAGGAGATTACTGGATACAGATATATACAGCCACCACTAGAGGGAGCTCAGGAGATTACTGCATACAGATATATACAGCCACCACTAGAGAGAGCTCAGGAGATTACTGCATACAGATATATACAGCCACCACTAGGGGGAGCTCAGGAGATTACTACATACAGATATATACAGCCACCACTAGAGAGAGCTCAGGAGATTACTGCATACAGATATATACAGCCACCACTAGAGGGAGCTCAGGAGATTACTACATACAGATATATACAGCCACCACTAGAGGGAGCTCAGGAGATTACTACATACAGATATACACAGCCACCACTAGAGGGAGCTCAGGAGATTACTGCATACAGATATATACAGCCACCACTAGAGGGAGCTCAGGAGATTACTGCATACAGATATATACAGCCACCACTAGAGGGAGCTCAGGAGATTACTGCATACAGATATATACAGCCACCACTAGAGGGAGCTCAGGAGATTACTGCATACAGATATATACAGCCACCACTAGAGGGAGCTCAGGAGATTACTACATACAGATATATACAGCCACCACTAGAGGGAGCTCAGGAGATTACTGCATATAGATATATACAGTCACCACTAGAGGGAGCTCAGGAGATTACTGCATATAGATATATACAGCCACCACTAGAGGGAGCTCAGGAGATTACTGCATACAGATATATACAGCCACCACTTAGAGGAGCTCAGGAGATTACTGCATACAGATATATACAGCCACCACTAGAGGGAGCTCAGGAGATTACTGCATACAGATATATACAGCCACCACTTAGAGGAGCTTAGGAGATTACTGCATACAGATATACACAGCCACCACTAGAGGGAGCTCAGGAGATTACTGCATATAGATATATACAGCCACCACTACATGGAGATCAGGAGATTACTGCATACAGATATATACATCCACCACTACAGGAAGCTCAGGAGATTACTGCATACAGATATATACAGTCACCACTAGAGGGAGCTCAGGAGATTACTGCATACAGATATATACAGTCACCACTACAGAAAGCTCAGGAGATTACTGCATACAGATATATACAGTCACCACTAGAAGGAGCTCAGGAGATTACTGCATACAGATATATACAGTCACCACTAGAAGGAGCTCAGGAGATTACTGCATACAGATATATACAGTCACCACTAGGGGGAGCTCAGGAGCTTACTGCATACAGATATATATAGCCACCACTAGAGGGAGGTCAGGAGATTACTGCATACAGATATATACAGCCACCACTAGAGTGAGATCAGGAGATTACTGCATACAGGTATATACAGTTACCACTAGAGGGCACTCAGGAGATTACTGTGAACAGATATATACAGTTACCACTAGAGGAAGCTCAGGAGATTACTGCATACAGATATATACAGCCACCACTAGAGGGAGCTCAGGAGCTTACTGCATACAGATATATACAGCCACCACTAGAGGGAGCTCAGGAGATTACTACATACAGATATATACAGCCACCACTCGAGGGAGCTCAGGAGATTACTACATACAGATATATACAGCCACCACTAGAGGGAGCTCAGGAGATTACTGCATACAGGTATACACAGCTACCACTAGAGGGAGCTCAGGAGATTACTACATACAGATATATACAGCCACCACTAGAGGGAGCTCAGGAGATTACTACATACAGATATATACAGCCACCACTAGAGGGAGCTCAGGAGCTTACTGCATACAGATATATACAGCCACCACTAGAGGGAGCTCAGGAGATTACTACATACAGATATATACAGCCACCACTAGAGGGAGCTCAGGAGATTACTACATACAGATATATACAGCCACCACTAGAGGGAGCTCAGGAGATTACTGCATACAGATATATACAGCTACCACTAGAGGGAGTTCAGGAGATTACTGCATACAGATATATACAGCCACCCCTTGAGGGAGCTCAGGAGATTACTGCATACAGATATATACAGCCACCACTAGAGGGAGCTCAGGAGATTACTATATATAGATATATACAGCCACCACTAGGGGGAGCTCAGGAGATTACTGCATACAGATATATACAGCCACCACTACAGGGAGCTGAGGAGCTTACTGCATACAGATATATACAGCCACTACTAGAGGGAGCTCAGGAGATTACTGCATACAGATATATACAGCCACTACTAGAGAGAGAGCTCAGGAGCTTACTGCATACAGATATATACAGCCACCACTAGAGGGAGCTCAGTAGATCACTACATACAGATATATACAGCCACCACTAGAGGGAGCTCAGGAGATTACTGCATACTGATATATACAGCCACCACTAGAGGGAGCTCAGGAGATTACTGCATACAGATATATACAGCCACCACTAGAGGGAGCTCGGGAGATTACTACATACAGATATATACAGCCACCACTAGAGGGAGCTCAGGAGCTTACTGCATACAGATATATACAGCCACCACTAGAGGGAGCTCAGGAGATTACTGCATACAGATATATACAGCCACCACTACAGGAAGCTCAGGAGATTACTGCATACAGATATATACAGCCACCACTACAGGAAGCTCAGGAGATTACTGCATACAGGTATATACAGCCACCACTAGAGGGAACTCAGGAGATTCCTGCATACAGGTATATACAGCTACCACTAGAGGGAGCTCAGGAGATTACTACATACAGATATATACAGCCACCACTAGAGGGAGCTCAGGAGATTACTACATACAGATATATACAGTCACCACTAGGGGGAGCTCAGGAGCTTACTGCATACAGATATATACAGTCACCACTAGAGGGAGATCAGGAGATTACTGTATACAGATATATAAAGCCACCACTAGAGGGAAGTCAGGAGATTACTGCATACAGATATATACAGCCACCACTAGAGTGAGATCAGGAGATTACTGCATACAGGTATATACAGTTACCACTAGAGGGCACTCGGGAGATTACTGTGAACAGATATATACAGTTACCACTAGAGGAAGCTCAGGAGATTACTGCATACAGATATATACAGCCACCACTAGAGGGAGCTCAGGAGCTTACTGCATACAGATATATACAGCCACCACTAGAGGGAGCTCAGGAGATTACTACATACAGATATATACAGCCACCCCTTGAGGGAGCTCAGGAGATTACTGCATACAGATATATACAGCCACCACTAGAGGGAGCTCAGGAGATTACTATATATAGATATATACAGCCACCACTAGGGGGAGCTCAGGAGATTACTGCATACAGATATATACAGCCACCACTACAGGGAGCTGAGGAGCTTACTGCATACAGATATATACAGCCACTACTAGAGGGAGCTCAGGAGATTACTGCATACAGATATATACAGCCACTACTAGAGAGAGAGCTCAGGAGCTTACTGCATACAGATATATACAGCCACCACTAGAGGGAGCTCAGTAGATCACTACATACAGATATATACAGCCACCACTAGAGGGAGCTCAGGAGATTACTGCATACTGATATATACAGCCACCACTAGAGGGAGCTCAGGAGATTACTGCATACAGATATATACAGCCACCACTAGAGGGAGCTCAGGAGATTACTGCATACAGATATATACAGCCACCACTAGAGGGAGCTCAGGAGATTACTGCATACAGATATATACAGCCACCACTAGAGGGAGCTCAGGAGCTTACTGCATACAGATATATACAGCCACCACTAGAGGGAGCTCAGGAGATTACTGCATACAGATATATACAGCCACCACTACAGGAAGCTCAGGAGATTACTGCATACAGATATATACAGCCACCACTACAGGAAGCTCAGGAGATTACTGCATACAGGTATATACAGCCACCACTAGAGGGAACTCAGGAGATTCCTGCATACAGGTATATACAGCTACCACTAGAGGGAGCTCAGGAGATTACTACATACAGATATATACAGCCACCACTAGAGGGAGCTCAGGAGATTACTACATACAGATATATACAGTCACCACTAGGGGGAGCTCAGGAGCTTACTGCATACAGATATATACAGTCACCACTAGAGGGAGATCAGGAGATTACTGTATACAGATATATATAGCCACCACTAGAGGGAGGTCAGGAGATTACTGCATACAGATATATACAGCCACCACTAGAGTGAGATCAGGAGATTACTGCATACAGGTATATACAGTTACCACTAGAGGGCACTCGGGAGATTACTGTGAACAGATATATACAGTTACCACTAGAGGAAGCTCAGGAGATTACTGCATACAGATATATACAGCCACCACTAGAGGGAGCTCAGGAGCTTACTGCATACATATATATACAGCCACCACTAGAGGGAGCTCAGGAGATTACTACATACAGATATATACAGCCACCACTCGAGGGAGCTCAGGAGATTACTACATACAGATATATACAGCCACCACTAGAGGGAGCTCAGGAGATTACTGCATAAAGGTATACACAGCTACCACTAGAGGGAGCTCAGGAGATTACTACATACAGATATATACAGCCACCACTAGAGGGAGCTCAGGAGATTACTACATACAGATATATACAGCCACCACTAGAGGGAGCTCAGGAGCTTACTGCATACAGATATATACAGCCACCACTAGAGGGATCTCAGGAGATTACTACATACAGATATATACAGCCACCACTAGAGGGAGCTCAGGAGATTACTACATACAGATATATACAGCCACCACTAGAGGGAGCTCAGGAGATTACTGCATACAGATATATACAGCTACCACTATAGGGAGTTCAGGAGATATTACTGCATACAGATATATACAGCCACCCCTTGAGGGAGCTCAGGAGATTACTGCATACAGATATATACAGCCACCACTAGAGGGAGCTCAGGAGATTACTATATATAGATATATACAGCCACCACTAGGGGGAGCTCAGGAGATTACTGCATACAGATATATGCAGCCACCACTACAGGGAGCTGAGGAGCTTACTGCATACAGATATATACAGCCACTACTAGAGGGAGCTCAGGAGATTACTGCATACAGATATATACAGCCACTACTAGAGAGAGAGCTCAGGAGCTTACTGCATACAGATATATACAGCCACCACTAGAGGGAGCTCAGGAGATTACTGCATACAGATATATACAGCCACCACTAGAGGGAGCTCAGGAGATTACTGCATACAGGTATATACAGCCACCACTAGGGGGAGCTCAGGAGATTACTGCATACAGATATATACAGTCACCACTAGAGGGAGATCAGGAGATTACTGGATACAGATATATACAGCCACCACTACAGGAAGCTCAGGAGATTACTGCATACAGGTATATACAGCCACCACTAGAGGGAACTCAGGAGATTCCTGCATACAGGTATATACAGCTACCACTAGAGGGAGCTCAGGAGATTACTACATACAGATATATACAGCCACCACTAGAGGGAGCTCAGGAGATTACTACATACAGATATATACAGCCACCACTAGAGGGAGCTCAGGAGATTACTGCATACAGAGATTACTCAGAGATTACTCAGGAGTATAGCTCAGGAGATTACTATATACAGATACATACAGCCACCACTAGAGGGAGCTCAGGAGATTACTACATACAGATATATACAGCCACCACTAGAGGGAGCTCAGGAGATTACTACATACAGATATATACAGCCACCACTAGAGGGAGCTCAGGAGATTACTGCATACAGATATATACAGCTACCACTAGAGGGAGTTCAGGAGATATTACTGCATACAGATATATACAGCCACCCCTTGAGGGAGCTCAGGAGATTACTGCATACAGATATATACAGCCACCACTAGAGGGAGCTCAGGAGATTACTATATATAGATATATACAGCCACCACTAGGGGGAGCTCAGGAGATTACTGCATACAGATATATGCAGCCACCACTACAGGGAGCTGAGGAGCTTACTGCATACAGATATATACAGCCACTACTAGAGGGAGCTCAGGAGATTACTGCATACAGATATATACAGCCACTACTAGAGAGAGAGCTCAGGAGCTTACTGCATACAGATATATACAGCCACCACTAGAGGGAGCTCAGTAGATCACTACATACAGATATATACAGCCACCACTAGAGGGAGCTCAGGAGATTACTGCATACTGATATATACAGCCACCACTAGAGGGAGCTCAGGAGCTTACTGCATACAGATATATACAGCCACCACTAGAGGGAGCTCAGGAGATTACTGCATACAGATATATACAGCCACCACTACAGGAAGCTCAGGAGATTACTGCATACAGATATATACAGCCACCACTACAGGAAGCTCAGGAGATTACTGCATACAGGTATATACAGCCACCACTAGAGGGAACTCAGGAGATTCCTGCATACAGGTATATACAGCTACCACTAGAGGGAGCTCAGGAGATTACTACATACAGATATATACAGCCACCACTAGAGGGAGCTCAGGAGATTACTACATACAGATATATACAGCCACCACTAGAGGGAGCTCAGGAGATTACTGCATACAGAGATTACTCAGAGATTACTCAGGAGTATAGCTCAGGAGATTACTATATACAGATACATACAGCCACCACTAGAGGGAGCTCAGGAGATTACTACATACAGATATATACAGCCACCACTAGAGGGAGCTCAGGAGATTACTACATACAGATATATACAGCCACCACTAGAGGGAGCTCAGGAGATTACTGCATACAGATATATACAGCCACCACTAGAGGGAGCTCAGGAGATTACTATATACAGATATATACAGTCACCCCTAGAGGGAGCTCAGGAGATTACTGCATACAGATATATACAGCCACCCCTAGAGGTAGCTCAGGAGATTACTGCATACAGATATATACAGCCACCACTAGAGGGAGCTCAGGAGATTACTGCATACAGATATATACAGCCACCACTAGAGGGAGCTCAGGAGATTACTATATACAGATATATACAGTCACCCCTAGAGGGAGCTCAGGAGATTACTGCATACAGATATATACAGCCACCACTAGAGGGAGCTCAGGAGATTACTATATACAGATACATACAGCCACCACTAGAGGGAGCTCAGGAGATTACTGGATACAGATATATACAGCCACCACTAGGGGGAGCTCAGGAGATTACTACATGCAGATATATACAGCCACCACTAGAGGGAGCTCAGGAGATTACTACATGCAGATATATACAGCCACCACTAGAGGGAGCTCAGGAGATTACTGCATACAGATATATACAGCCACCACTAGAGGGAGCTCAGGAGATTACTGCATACAGGTATATGCATCCACCACTAGGGGGAGCTCAGGAGGAAAGAAAGGAGGAAATAAAGAAAGAAAGGAGGAAAGAAAGGAGGAAAGAAAGAAAGAAAGAAAGAAAGGAGGAAAGAAAGAAAGAAACACAGAAAGAAAGAAAGAAAGAAAGAAAGAAAGAAAGGAGGAAAGAATGAAAGAAAGAAGGAAGGAAGGAAAGAAAGAAAGGAAGAAAGAAGGAAGGAAGGAAAGAAAGAAAGGAGGAAAGAAAGAAAGAAAGAAAGAAAGTAGGAAAGAAAGAAAGAAAGAAAGAAAGAAAGAAAGGAGGAAAGAAAGAAAGAAAGAAAGAAAGGAGGAAAGAAAGAAAGAAAGAAGGAAGGAAGGAAGGAAAGAAAGAAAGAAAGGAGGAAAGAAAGAATGAATGAAAGAAAGAAAGAAAGAAAGAAAGGAGGAAAGAAAGAATGAATGAAAGAAAGAAAGAAAGGAAGGAGGAAAGAAAGGAGGAAAGAAAAAAGGAGGAAGGAAAGAAAGAAAAAAAGAAAGAAAGGAGGAAAGAAAGAAAGGAGGAAAGAAAAAAGGAGGAAGGAAAGAAAGAAAAAAAGAAAGAAAGAAAAAAAGAAAGAAAGGAGGAAAGAAAGATAGAAAGGGGGAAAGAAAGAAAGAAAGAAAGAAAAAAAAGGAGGAAAGAAAGAAAGGAGGAAAGAAAGGAGGAAAGAAAGAAAGAAAAAGAAAGAAAGAAAGAAAGAAATCGATTAAGAATTGCTTTATAAAGAATGTATTTCATGGATTTGTAGGAACATTTGGAAGGTTGTCTGGGCCGGTAGGGGGGAGGGGGTGCATTTCATTTCTTCAGGCCACTCCAGGGCTGGATAATGAATGTTTGATTGTGGATCTCAGGGGTAATCTGGAAGCTGATTGCTATTCTCACATTCATCTTCTCAATGATACTACAGGCTGCGATCAGATGCAATGTGGGCAGCAGAGGGTCATTCACGCAGGATAAGTGACCACTGATAGGTTCAGGGCACTGGAGATACAACACCGCCTATCATCGCCCATCATCTCTATTTATAGTTCGTAATATTCTGCAACAACATCAGGAGTGTCATCAAGTTTCCCTATAATTTCCACTATAATTTTAGATCACTTCAGGACATTTCTTGTACTCTGGTGGCATCTAAAGCTGCATCGAAAACTCATCTGATTCTGTAACCTCGCATCTTCCTGCTGCCCCCTGCTTGATTGTGGTCTTTGAAAAGCATATAGCAGTGATTGCAGTTTTCACACCAAACACTGTACAGGAGCAAAAACCGTTTTTATTTTATTTCAGTAATGCAACTTAAAATTAGAATATTGTGAAAAGGTTCAATATTCTAGGCTCAAAGTGTCACACTCTAGTCCGCGAATTAATCCAAACCCCCTGAGCAGAGGGTTCCTGAGGTTGTGAATTTGGGGTTTAATAAGCTCTAAGCCATAATCATCCAAATTATAACAAATAAAGGCCTGAAATATCTCGCTCTGCATGTAATGAGTCTATCTCATGCGCCGGCACTTCGCTAGAAGAAGCCGATCCAAGCAGTCCATACGGGCGCATCAGGCTGAGCCTGTGCGCACGCGCGGCATCTCACAGCGGGAGGAGGGGGAGGGAGGGAGAGACGGCACAAAGGAGTAGGAGGCGGCGCAGAACTCTGGGAAGGCGGCGCTGGGCACGAACGGTGATGGCTGCAGCTGGGCACCCTGCATCCTCGGACCTCCCCTTGGGCACCTTATTTCTATGATTGACAGGTTAGTAAAACCAGTTTTTTTTGCAAAATTAAGTCACAGACAGGGGCGTAGCTATAGGGGGTGCAGAGGTAGCAGTCGCTACCGGGCCCAGCAGCCTCAGGGGGCCCAAAGACCCTTGTGCTGCATAGGAAGACACACAAAGCACTGAGGGAAGGGGCCCCCAAGCTGAACTCTTGCACCAGGGCCCATGAGCCTTTAGCTACGCCCCTGGTCACAGATCTCGTTTATAAGGAACCATTAGGAATCATAATGAGAACCTGGACATGAGCATATGTTTAGCTCACAGGGCTGAAAAGTGGCGACAGAATCCCTCATGTTGCATACTTACCAACACTGTAATTGTTAAGTATGGGGCATGTAAGCCCTGCCCGAAAAACGCCCCCAAACTTTCACAGGATCATCCACTTAAGGGTGGGGTTTTCAAAAGGCCTACCCATTTTTCAAAGGGAAGGCTGACTTGGCTGCGACTGTCTCTGAAAATTTGGGACAGTCCCTGCAAACATTTAAAGAACTATACTTCTAAAGAGAACTAGTATGCGTAATACCCTTTTAAGAGAGACTGCTACCACCAAGCATGTGAGTCCCTTTGTGAGTGTAGCCCCCAAATTATGTACCTTCCTGTAAGAGACTGTAAACATGCTGGAAAAACATTAAGTTACATGCCCGTATACTGACCAATAGTGTGATCGGTAAATTTGAGGCATGTAAGCTCCACCCTGAAAACACCCCCAGGACAGCCTGAATTTGCCAGGACTGTCTATAAAAATTTGATGCAACCGTCAAGCGTATAAACTGTAGCTATTATAGCGATGCAACATTTTGTATTACAAAATAAAGTTTTACGAAATAGGCCTCTTTCACACGAGCGTGTCCGGATTAGGTCTGGATTCGTTGTGGATGCGTTCAGTGAAAACTGTGCGATTTCACAGGCAAAGCCATTCAGTTTTGCCTGCGATTGCGTTCAGTTCTTCAGTTTATTCCGCGCGGGTGCAATGCGTTTTGATGCGTTTTTCACGCGCGTGATAAAAAACTGAAGGTTTACAAACAACATCTCCTAGCAACCATCAGTGAAAAACGCAACGCACCCGCACTTGCTTGCGGATGCAATGCGTTTTTCACGCAGCCCCATTCACTTCTATGGGGCTAGGGCTGTGTGAAAAACGCAAAATATAGAACATGCTGCAATTTTTACGCAACGCACAAGTGATGCGTTAAAAAAAACGCTCATGTACACAGACCCATTGAAATGAATGGGTCCGGATTCAGTGCGGATGCTATGCGTTCACGTCATGCATTGCACCCGCGCGGAAAACTCGCTCGTGTGAAAGGGACCATAAAGTTTAATTTTGCTGCAAACATTTTCATGCCTGTCGTATTTCAGTGTCATTTAATGAACAAGGTTTAATGCCCAGGAGAGGAAGCAGACTGTGCGGTGTGCAGCAGCACGCAGCATGTCACAGGCAGTGAGCAAACTCCAGTCCAGGGAGGGGCAGAGATGACAGGTTGGCAATAGACATACATCCTCTACAGGAAACAAAGAGTTGGACTACACAGGGCTATGCAGATACATCGTTTTCACCCAGTGAATTCTTGAATGGTTGCTGTGCAATGCCCTAAAGCAATCTGTCTGATAGTTACATGAACATGCCCTGCGAAGAGGAATTTCAGATCTACTCATAGGCTGCTTCATGACAGTCTGCAGCTTACTGGAAGATATACCTACAGTTTTAGGTTTGTTACAGTGTATCAGTGCAGGACAGAAACATAATTTGCGCTGCTGCTGTGTTTGGCTAACACACGACTGACTAGACTTATATTTGAAAATGTTCACATTTATTGGCATTAAAATATATAATTTTATCTACATTTCTCCATTCACATCTAGAGCTGCAGCCAAAAATTTGCAGATTTTAGCCACACTCTGTAGTCAGACATGTGACCTAACAGCTTTCTTCTGATTCATCTGAGCTCCCTGGGCTAACAGGAAATAAACAGAATTTCTAATGCAGCTTTGGATGCGACTTGAGTATAAGATCCATTTAAGTTATGATCAGTTCAAGATACTTCAAAAGAAAACTTCTAACAATGACACGAGTAGTGAACTTTATAAACTTGTTCCACTTCTTCTATAATAGTTGACGCAGGGACACGATAGCACACCTTCCTGTCTCTTGATGGGTGACGCTTCTCCACAGACGTAATGTGAAGTGACAGATGTGTAGGGAAAACACTGAACACATCACAAGGCATTAGGTACAGAGACGGAACATGGAGGAGATACAAAAATATCTTCTCTGTTGTCACTAAATGTCTGAGTCATATTCCGAATGCCATGCACAGATGTTGGGAGTATTTGCCCTTTATGTATTATTTGGTGTGGACATCCATAATGTGAAAATGTGAAAAGAAAGAGAAAGAAAGAAAGAAAGTAAGAAAGAGAGAAAGAAAGAAAGAGAAAGAAAGAGAGAAAGAAAGAAAGGAAGAAAGAAAGAAAGAAAGAAAGAAAGAGAGAAAGAGAGAGAAAAAGAACGAAAGAATGAAAGAGCGAGAGAGAGAAAGAGTGAGAAAGAAAGAAAGAAAGAAAGAAAGAAAAAATGAAAGAGAGAGAAAGAAAGAGAGAGAGAGAGAAAAAGAACGAAAGAATGAAAGAGCGAGAGAGAGAAAGAGTGAGAAAGAAAGAGAGAGAAAGAAAGAACCCACATACAACCCGCATGTCTCTATATGGATCAGTCAGGGTAAACTGACTCTGCCCCTGTAGTAAACTAGATGATGAACTGAAGTCTGCCACTAACTCACTCTAGCGCTGGTTGAGAGGAGCGGCATGAAGTTTGCATCAAGAAAGCCATCTCTACTTTAAGAACTCCAGAAAGAAAGAACTAGAAGGTCCAGAATCTGCATGGCTGAGCACTGGAGTCAGTCAGTAAGGTATTCGCTGATTAAGGCTGATAGAGACTTTACTGCTGTGAGGAGACATTGCGCACACACCTTTCCACACTTTGACACAGTCCCGAGCAATTGAATCTTAATCCTGTTCCCCTCAGCTGCGAAATACAGACAAGTTTTTAGAACCTTATTGAAAGCCTTAGACTCTGCACAGAGAGAGAGAGTTTTTAGAGAGATACAGGGAAGGAGTACTACAACCCCCATCCGTGCTTATATCCATACATCACTAACAGGCAGGATGTGCGCTGTGAATTGTTTGGAACTGTATTTCATACCATTGGATGTACTGCAATCACCATTCTGCCCTTTAGACTTACCTATTTTCTGCGACTGACTCCAGAAACATATGCCAGCCACAGCACCTACATCTCCTGCCTGGCAGCCGTACAACATTCAAAACACCAATAGCTCCCCAACTACCACCAGGCAGGAGCCTCAACATCTGTCACGGTGACAGTTTCCTTGTGGATCAATTCGTGTCTGTGTTGTTTCTGGTTATGGCCACTTCCCTTGCCTCAGGTGTTGCTTATGTGGTCATTTTACCTTCCCTATTTATTGTGGCTTCTCCCACCGTGCTGTGCAATTTATAGCTTCAGTCTTGTTGTGGATTGCTGGTGTTTGGATCTCGGCTGAGTTCCTGTGCTTTCATAGCCATTTGAAGTTAAGTGTCTTCTTTCCCTTTTGTTTATTGTTTAGGTTTTCTTGTGTTGCTCTTTTCCTTGTCATTTCTGTTTAGGCCTAAGGGAGACTCCTGTTCCTTTTACCGTTTTCAGGAACAGGTTGTCCCTTTCCTAACATTAGTAACAGGGTCCTACAGGGTGAGTTAGGACTTTAGGTTCCTGTGTATGAACCCACCTACCTCTGGGGCCAGTTCATACTTGCAGTCAGTCAGGACTTTGATTAGGGTTTCTCTAGGAGGTGACCTGCTACTTTTCCTAGTTTCCAGGCCTTATTCCCTCACCCCTTTCCCTCCTACATCCGGTGTGTGTTTCGCTCCCACACCGAAGCTTGACAACATCACGGTGTCTCCCCGAGGTAAGAAAGGGTGTGCCCTTCTGTCACTATCCATGCCTAGGAGACTCCGATGTGAGGATTGCCACTGTAAATAATTGTTGAAAAAAGAGAAAGAAAGAAAGGCTGAATATTGATTGATTGATTGATTGATTGATAGATGGATAGTTATTAGATAGATATTAGATAGCTAGGAAGGATAGATAGATAGATAGAGAGATATAAGATAGATAGATAGATAGATAGATAGATAGATAGATAGATAGATATGAGAGAGAGAGAGAGAGAGAGAGGGAGATAGATAGATAGATAGATAGATATGAAAGAGAGAGAGAGAGAGATAGATAGATAGATAGATAGATAGATAGATAGATAGATAGATAGATAGATAGATAGATAGATATGAGAGAGAGAGAGAGAGAGAGAGATAGATAGATAGATAGATAGATAGATAGATAGACTTTCAAGGGGAAAGTCTCACAGAAATGCACATTTCTACAGATCAGTTTCGGGTACTTTAATACTACCAGGATGGGGAGAAGCTCTGATGTCAGCAGTGAACGTTCGGATAAATGCACAGAGCTGTAATTACCAATACAAAGAGGATTTCCAGAGAAATATCATTCTTGGAATTAAGCACATCTTCCCGGCCCTCCTGTGAGATGCAGGGAGAAGTAACAGAGGCGCCTCCTCAGCAATGCCTTACTTATATCTGTTCCTAGGAAAGCTGAGTGATTAAAGCTCGGACAGAAGCTCTTACTTTCCGTGACCCCTGAACGGTAAATCTTTCTAGTGATGCATCACATTCAGCAGGGCAGTGTGAGAGTGAAGAGGAGGCACATTACAGCGCCGCTATATGTATGACAGTGACAGGCATTGTTATGGAGACACTGTGGCTGGCACTTTCATATGGGGGCACTGTTATAAGGGATCTGTGGCGTGTAATGATATAAGGATGCTTTGGCAATCACCCGTATGAAACCACGGTGTCAGGCATTGTTAGGGGGCAATCTATGGCATTGTTATGAGGAATCTGTGGCTGACTCTGTTGTGGGGTCACTATGCCTTGCATTAAATAGAGAAGCCCCTTGGCTGAGAATGTTCAGCGTCTGCATCTGTTATGGAGAATCTTACCTTTACATTACACAAGGCATTTTCTGCGTACAGCAGACACTCTACAGTAACCGTTACTCTCATGCATTAAGCATAACCCTACAGATCCTAACACGCCGTGCTGCTCTCAGCTCCCGGAGTTCTCACTGACTTGTCTGAGCCGAGGGGAAAATGACATTTTCCTCTAATGTTATTATTAGATGATGGAAAAACAATAAACACTTATATGTTAACCGACCGCGGCGAAGACTATGGGAATATTGGTCATTCTGCCCACAACGATAACTGCACAGACTGAGCACAATCGTACGTGAGAAAGGTTACTGTCACACTTCAAGCACAGGAGGAGGGTAATACTGCCCCAATGTACAGCCTCCTATGTAAAAGAATATAACTACTATATTACTGCCTCCTATCTATAAGGCCTCATGCACACGACCGTTGTTTGATTCCGTGTCCGTTGCTCCGTTTTTCGTGATTTTCTGCAGACCCATTGGTTTTCAATGGGTCCGTGGAAACCTCGGCAAATGCACCGTTTGTCCTCCGCGTCCGTGGTCCGTGATTTCAGTCCGTCAAAAAAATATAACCTGTCCTATTCTTGTCCGTGAAAAACGGTTCACGGACCCATTCAAGTCAATGGGTCCGTGAAAAAATGCGGATGGCCGTGTTTCATCCGCGTTCCGTGTCCGTTTTTTTTTTGCGGATCCCTTGGCAGGCACTTGGGAAAAATTGTCAGCCTGTCTTTTGGTAAAATCTTTTGGGTCATGTCCGCTAAAAAAAACGGAAGACACACGGAAAAACAACGGAAGGCAAAAACGGACACGGATCACTGAACAACGGAACCCCTTTTTGCGGACAGCATAAAATAACGGTTGTGTGCATGAGGCCTTTGAATGTAACTACTATAACACTGCCTCCTATGTACAAGAATATAACTACTATAATACTGCCTCCTATATACAAGAGTATAACTACTATAATACTGCCTCCTATGTACAAGAATATAACTACTATAATACTGCCTCCTATATACAAGAATATAACTACTATAATACTGCCTCCTATATACAAGAATATAACTACTATAATACTGCTCCTATGTACAGGAATATAACTACTATAATACTGATCCTACGTACAAGAATATAACTACTATAATACTGCCTCCTATATACAAGAGTATAACTACTATAATACTGCCTCCTATGTACAAGAATATAACTACTATAATACTGCCTCCTATATACAAGAATATAACTACTATAATACTGATCCTATGTACAGGAATATAACTACTATAATACTGATCCTACGTACAAGAATATAACTACTATAATACTGCTCCTATGTACAGGAATATAACTACTATAATACTGCTCCTATGTACAAGAATATAACTACTATAATACTGCTCCTATGTACAAGAACATTTGAACGTGGACTTTTAGACTCATTTTGCATTGATGGTGTCGTTCACACTGGGCACTATTCTTGTAGAATATTTGCTGATTTCTCTATTTATTACACGTCCTCCGGCTCATTAGTCTCCTCCCGTTCATGCGTCTCACTTACGGATGACATTAGCGGTCAGGAATTATTTACATAGATGCATTTGCATATATATAACATTAGCCTCTCATGACTAGAGATAGGATAATATTTCAGTAACTCGCTCAGTAAAATTGAAATTACAGAGATCAGCGGAGACGCCGAGGCCGTCACCCGTGGTGGAGGATGAGATGTTTCAGCTCTTTTGTCTGACAGGTTCATTCAGAAGCAGATCAGCGAGGCACGAGGTGTAATGTGAGGGCATTTAGGGTTCATGCAATATACATTATACATTTCCACCCTACAGGCAAGAAAGGGTGACAACCAGTCACTGATATGGAACCATAGCTTCCAGCACGTTGTTGCAGACTTCAATAGTTAGATGGCGGTTGTATAGAAAGTGAACCCTGGGCAGTAAACAAATTCAAGTTCAAATCCCCCCCCCCCCCCCCCGCCCTCCAACCCTAATGCTCATCATTTTATATACTAAAATAAAGCTTTTTCCATACAGTACCCATATAATAAAGCCACAATAATACCACCGTACAATTCCTAAATAATACATTTAAATAGTATCCAAATAATGCTAAAATTGTATATACAGCATGTAAAATTCTACCATATAGTGTCAACATATTAGGCAGTATGCAAGTAATACACTCTTAAAAGCCCATGTAATACTGCCTATAGATTCTACATAATACCGCAATTCTGTTCCCAAATTCCAACACACAATGCCTAAATAATATATCTATACAGTATTGAAATAATGCTACGACATACAGTCCGTATAGCATTGCTCACACTGCCAATTACTATCTAAATCAGGGCTTGCCAACCTGCGGCTTTCCAGCTGTTGCAAAACTACAACTCCCAGCATGCCCAGTCTGCCTACAGCTATCAGCCTACAGCAGGGCATGGTGGGAGTTGTAGTTTTACAACAGCTGGAGAGCCGCAGGCTGGCCAGCCCTGATCTAAATGTACTGTAACTGTTCTTTCGCGTGCAAATAATACCACTATATAATGCCTACATAATACTCCCATACAGTGTTCACATAAAACTGCTTATACAGGGTAAAAAATGTTGCCATACAGTGGCAACATAATATTCAGAACAAACACAGAACCAGAGATAGGTGCACACTGCCGTCACACTAAACCCTCACACTGATGTTAAAAATTGAGAGGTTAGTTTGACATATCCTACTAGGAGGACATGTCTTAAGCTCGGGCACCAGCGTCAAGGTCTCTCAAGTAGCCCAAGGGCCCTAACACTCACCTACCTGCGCCATATGGGCGATATCAGGGGCCAGTGGGCAATTACAGGAGCATTAGGACGACTCACAAACATCTCCTCTGTTACCTCCAGCATGTAGCCATGCTTGCAATGGGAGGTGGGAGGTGTCTTTGAGCCCTACCCAAGACTGACTGATATAGGCCAGAGCCTAGCAGGTGCACCCAAATGTGACCTGAAGATGAAAAACAGGCACATTTAAATTGGAGTTTATACACCTCCGTACATATATATATATAAACCATCAAAAAATGTGGTGATAAGAAAGCAGGATGCGCTCATACCCATATGCAGTTGTGCATTTCTATAGGGGAGCACATCCTGCACTTGTAGTCCGTTGCTAATGGCAATCACCAGCAAAAATGCATACAATGGATGATGCCAGCAACGGACTACAAGTACCACAATGGACATCCTACATAAGATGAAATTTATGTGGATGTGGCAAGAATTCAGAACAAACACAGAACCAGAGATAGGTGCACACTGCCGTCACACTAAACCCTCACACTGATGTTAAAAATTGAGAGTTAGTTCGACATATCCTACTAGGAGGACATGTCTTAAGCCTCGGGCACCAGCGTCAAGGTCTCTCAAGTAGCCCAAGGGCCTAACACTCACCTACCTGCGCCATATGGGCGATATCAGGGGCCAGTGGGCAATTACAGGAGCATTAGGACGACTCACAAACATCTCCTCTGTTACCTCCAGCATGTAGCCATGCTTGCAATGGGAGGTGGGAGGTGTCTTTGAGCCCTACCCAAGACTGACTGATATAGGCCCAGAGCCTAGCAGGTGCACCCAAATGTGACCTGAAGATGAAAAACAGGCACATTTAAATTGGAGTTTATACACCTCCGTACTATATATATATATAAACCATCAAAAAATGTGGTGATAAGAAAGCAGGATGCGCTCATACCCATATGCAGTTGTGCATTTCTATAGGGGAGCACATCCTGCACTTGTAGTCCGTTGCTAATGGCAATCACCAGCAAAAAATGCATACAATGGATGATGCCAGCAACGGACTACAAGTACCACAATGGACATCCTACATAAGATGAAATTTATGTGGATGTGGCAAGAATTCAGAACAAACACAGAACCAGAGATAGGTGCACACTGCCGTCACACTAAACCCTCACACTGATGTTAAAAATTGAGAGTTAGTTCGACATATCCTACTAGGAGGACATGTCTTAAGCTCGGGCACCAGCGTCAAGGTCTTCTTATGTAGGATGTCCATTGTGGTACTTGTAGTCCGTTGCTGGCATCATCCATTGTATGCATTTTTTGCTGGTGATTGCCATTAGCAACGGACTACAAGTGCAGGATGTGCTCCCCTATAGAAATGCACAACTGCATATGGGTATGAGCGCATCCTGCTTTTCTAACACCACATTTTTTGATGGTTTATATATATATATGTACGGAGGTGTATAAACTCCAATTTAAATGTGCCTGTTTTTCATCTTCAGGCCACATTTGGGTGCACCTGCTAGGCCTTGGGCCATATCAGTCAGTCTTGGGTAGGGCTCACAGGCACCTCCCATTGCAAGCATGGTTACATGCTGGAGGTAACAGAGGAGATGTTTGTGAGTCGTCCTAATGCTCCTGTAATTGCCCACTGGCCCCTGATATCGCCCATATGGCGCAGGTAGGTGAGTGTTAGGGACTCGGGCTACTTGAGAGACCTTGACGCTGGTGCCCGAGGCTTAAGACATGTCCTCCTAGTAGGATATGTCGAACTAACTCTCAATTTTTAACATCAGTGTGAGGGTTTAGTGTGACGGCAGCGTGCACCTATCTCTGGTTCTGTGTTTGTTCTGAATTCTTGCCACATCCACATAAATTTCATCTTATGTAGGATGTCCATTGTGGTACTTGTAGTCCGTTGCTGGCATCATCCATTGTATGCATTTTTTGCTGGTGATTGCCATTAGCAACGGACTACAATTGCAGGATGTGCTCCCCTATAGAAATGCACAACTGCATATGGGTATGAGCGCATCCTGCTTTTCTAACACCACATTTTTTGATGGTTTAACATAATATACAGCTCACAAAATACTGCTTTATAGATTCCACATCATACTGCAATTCAGTTCCCAATTAATACCTCTATGCAGCATCCAAATAATGCTACTACATAATGTCCATATAACACTGCTCATACTGCCATTCATTGTCTAAATATAGCTGCTGTTTAGTGTGCGAATAATACCGTTATACAATGATTGTACAATACTCCTATAAAGTACAGTGGCTGCATAAAACTGCATGAAAATGCTAGCATAGTGGCAACAGAGTATGCAGCACTGTGGTAATAGACTTTTAAAGAGCCCACATAATACTGCCATATAGATACTGATAGAATAATGCCATTCAGTTCCCAAATAATACCACCATACCAGCTAAATTATACTGTACAGTGTAGTATAAATTTTACTGTGCACTGTTACTTCATTTATTATGCTCCAGTCACCTCCAAAGCCGCAGTCATATTTCTGCTGCCTTCTCATCTATTAGCACTCTGCTGGAGGATAATGGTTGCCATCCTATGGCTCTCGAGCTATTGCAAAACTACAACTCCCAGCATGTAGCAGTTTTTTAAAAGCTCGAGAGATACATATCGGAGAGCTCTGCTGGGCGTAGTAGTTAATAAATCCCTGTCAGACGTAAGAATATTTTTTTCTGCTTCCAGTCGCGTTTCGTCCATGGCTGGTGTGGGGATTACTTCCACCCGATACTCCTGGTGGTAGCGCATCAAGACGTCGGATCACTGGGAGTTCAATGCACAGACAGGACAGATTTCTAGATTTTGCATTATTGAAGATTTTCTCGAACTTGTGTTTTTCTTTTCTGGATCAGGAAGCTCAGCAGATACAAAGTAAGAAGATGTATGAGAAAATGAAGAGGATGGGTGTGGAGACTGAGGTGATGAGGGTGCTTGTAGTCTTCACGGTGGCTAATCACTACTCCAGCGCTCTACCGGGCTGCACAGGCAGTCAATGGAGAGGCACAACCCTTCTTCCCTTCAGGCCACGCCTTGGATTTTGGGGTCTCCTGCCCAGGGGTGGCTGGGGTGTTCGTGGTGTTAAGATGAAATGAGCAGCCATGTACGTTGCAGGAGAAAAGGAGGAAGATGGTGACGATTGGGTATAGAGACCACAGACCAGGCTGGCTTGATTATAGCAAAACCTTCATAAAATGACATGTAAAGTTGTGCAGTTCCTCAATATTTCTCTGCAAAGCCTAACTGCGGGCGCAGTCCTGAATCGGATGGCGGGTGCCACAAGTAAATAACCCAAACCACGTGCAGTAAATTCCGAAGTCATATAAGTGTGTTAACTTTACTGACTCAGTCCAAGCAGAGCCTCCACGGTCCTCAAGCTTCTGCAATGTTTCAGTGCTTCTTTCTCTCAGAGGATATTCCTAGCAAAGTTGCTTTCCTGGCAGCTTTTACTCGCAGGAATGGTGTTTTCCTAGAAAAGGATCTGTCTTGGGCTTCTTGGCAGGAGCACATACCAAATAGGTCTTCACTCTAGATTGCTCACCTGCAGACCCTCCACTAACCAGAGGAAAGTGGGAATAGCCCATAATCTGGCAGCTAATGCTAATAAACTGCCAGTTAACTGTTTCTTACCTATACATAGCTCCTCTCAGAGGATATTCCTAGCAAAGTTGCTTTTCTGGCAGCTTTTAGTCATAGGAATAGTGTTTTCCTAGAGTAGGATCTGTCTTGGGTTTCTTGGCAGAGGTACACATCAGACCTTCACTCTAGCTAGCTTACTTGCAGACCCTCCACTAACCAGAGGAAAGTGGGACCAGCCCATAATCCGGCAATTAATACTGGGAAACTGCCGGTTAACCGTTTTTTAGCTTTATGTAGCCTTTTTGGGTTACATAGTGCATAGATCATGGTTAGCAACTTGTACCACTTTAGCAATGAACTTTGTATTAACCCTTGTATGAACCTGGTGTTAACCCTTTAGCAGTGAGTTACTGCATATATACTGGGTAATGCATATACTGCACACCTCTCCCGGACCCTTGAGAGCAGGAAAATCTCCTGGGCACTGTCATTAAATTATACTCTCCCCATTCCTGCCCTCCTCCTCACTTGCAGCCACCCAAGATCCTTACACCTGTATGCATACAGAGTATCTGGTCTGGGGTCTGTATTATTGGGGTTCTGGCCTGGGAGGGTCTTAAAGTGTAATTGTCATTCTTCTTTTTATTTTCGTAATGTGCAGGGGCAGTGATAATGACCATTTTTGTAATATACTTTAATTACTGAAATTGTACATTTCTATAAGAAAAATAGCTGTGAAGTGGCCCATTTTGAGCCTTAGCAGTGGCAGATGTGGAACCACAGTTTGACTATGGGCCAAACCCTAAGGGCGTTATTCAGTTGCGCCACTGATCTTCACCCTTTAACCCCTATACATGGATCTGGTCTTTGCCGCAGGGTGGCAACCGGACCGCAAGCTCCTGGGATGGTCGTGTTACACCGTAGCTGACCTGCAAGGAAACAGAGACGCTGGAGAAAAGCACCAGCGGTCCAGGAATATCGCAGAACATGGATCAGGCAGACTAGTAGAACAGGAAGCCAAACAGACATACAATCATAGGACACTGTTCAGACAGAATAACAGGAACCCTGAGCATACCAAACAGGCAAGGTAGAACTGGAAGACATAAGACCAGGCTTCACGAGCACAGACAAGGCAGAAACAGACGGACAAACGACAAGTAATCTGAACAGGCTTCAGAAATGCAAAGTTGCACAGCTCGGGTCTGGATACAAACCAAAAACAGGATTCCAGAAAAAGATAAACCGGGAACTACACGGGGAATTAGACGAGCCAATGACAGGTGAGATAACAGATGACTAAGGGCTCATAGACATGAACGTGTGCCGGCTGTTCCGTGCATTGGACAGGCAATATCCATGCGGCTGCCGCAGACGGATCCAGACCCATTCAACTTAAATGGGTCCGTGATCCGTCCGTTCCACAAAAAAGTAGTGCATGCACTACTTCATTGCGGTGCGGAGGCACAGCCAGAAACACCATGGAAGCACTCTGTAGTGCTTCCGTGGGGTTCCGCTCCGTCCTTCCGCACCGCATCTCCCAGATCAATTGAATGGGTCCGTGATGCACACGGCCAGTGCCCGTGCATTGCGGACCCACTGTATGCGGGCCACAATACGACCATGGCCGACACACGGTCGTGTGCATGAGCCCTAAGACAGATACAGACTCAGGCAGATAGACACGTGCTAGAATGCAGAACTTAAAGGAGTGTTCCAATAGATAAAACGTATCCCCTCTCTACTCGGCTGTCTCCGGAACTCCCATAGAAATGAATGGAGTGGACGTGCACATGTGCGACCGGCCGCTCCAGTCATTTCAGGGCAGCAGCAGAGGGTCTGCGAGCAGCCAGCACGCACAACACCAGCAACCAGTATACACGGAAAGAGGACGTGCACTACGTTACCGACACACGGCCATAGACACACCTCCACACAATTCCGCAGCCAGTACGCAATAGTGCCAGCAGCCAGCCTACACGGCAACGTGGCGGTGTCACAGTGAACACACTGTGACAATTATTTTTCGTTTATGATCTAGGGTCGGCTCTGTATTTGTGTAGGAGGTCTTTCCTGGGGTCTGTATATAAAGGGTCTGGTCTGGGGTCCATAATATTTTGGGGGTATTGTGTGGAGCCAGAATTTGTATAGAGTATCAGGCCTGGGTTCTGGTCTGGGGTACATATACATATTATTTTTCGTTTATGATCTAGGGTCTGTGGTTCTGCCCTATATTTGTGTGGGCAGTCTGGACTGGGATCTGTATATAAGGGTTTGGTCTGGGGTCTACATTATGTTGGGTTAATGATCTAGGATCTGCTCTGTATTTGACTCTGTTTTGGCTCGGTTCTGTATATTAAGGGGTCTGGGGTCCATTATGTTTTTGGGAGTATTGTGTGGGGTCTGTCTTTTTTGAGAGGTCTGACTGCGATCTGTATTTGTGTGAGGGGGTCTGGTCTGTGCTCTGTACATAGAGATTCTGTATTCCGTGTGATGAAGATGATCATAAGTAGTATATGTGATTCAAACTCCATCGGTTGGGGGCGTGTCCTATATAATTGTCCGATATGGGGCATAATGCCATAACTATTATACGTCCCATATCGGAAACTCCCTGATGTCTCTTCTTGTGGGACGTTTTAGCCACAAATTTCCAGAGGTCCTGAGATGCAAAAATAAAATGATTTTACCCCTTCCTCCTACTCAGTATACTGTAGACCAAAGTCCGTCACACCAGCCACTGTAAACTTTTTCATCCAGAAGGATCAGGATGACCAAAGTGACGGATCTCCTCCAGAAGACCTCTGCAAGTCCAGGGAGTTTTTTATCCGTAATCAACTGCATTGGTAACTTCAACCCGTGGGGGCAAAACCTTTTGGTTGACTTCCCCTTTAAATAATTATAATTGTTTTTACTTCCATTAGTTCTCCATGCTAATTGCAGTGAGGAAGTCACTTCATCAATATGGTCAAGTCAAGCAGAGGTAAGTGAATAACCAATAAAGGCAATGAAGCGCAACCATCACAGGCGCCATTAGCTTTACATACAGATAATGATCCGAGGAGACTTCCCCGACGTGAAATTTACAATGTGACCAGAGAGCCGGATCTAGACAAAGTTACTATAGATCTGTTCCGCATAATGTCATACAGGTCCCGCGCTGTGTACAGAAACTATGTTGCAATCTGGAAACCGTAAGCAAGTAACACAGTAACAAAGTTTATAAGGCTGAAAAAGGCCCTATGTCCATCCAGTCCGACCTGTTTCCTGCAAGTTGATCCAGAGGAAGGCAAAAAAAACTGTGAGGCAGAAGCCAATTTTCCCCACTTAGGCCATATGGCTTTTTCAGTGTTTTGCGGTCTGTATATAACGGATCCGTGGTTCTGTTTTTAGTTTCTGTTTTTAGTTTCCGTTTTGGTTCCGTTGTTCCGTTCCGTTTTTCCGTTTGGCATATACAGTAATTCCATAATAAAAATTGGGCTGGTCTTAAAATTTTCAATAGATTGTTCTGCAAAAAACGGAACGGATACAGAAGACATACGGATGCCTTTCCGTATGCTTTCCGTCTTTTGGCGGACCCATTGACTTGAATGAAGCCACTGAACGTAATTTGCGGACAAGAATAGAACATGGTCAGTATACTGAACTGAAAAAACTGCCAGTATACGGTCCGCAAAATACTGTCGTGTGCATGAGGCCTTAAGGAGAAAATAATTCCTTCCCGACTCCAATCAGGCAATCAGAATAAGGCCTCTTGCACACGAATGTTTTTTTTGCGAGTGTACGGGCCGTTTTTTTGTGTTCCGTAAACGGTCCGTATACGGAACCATTCATTTCAATGGGTCCGCAAAAAAATGGAAGTGTTTCCGTGTGCATTCCATTTCCGTATTTCCGTTTTTCCGTTCCGTGCAAAGATAGAACATGTCCTATTATTGCCCGCAAATCCCGATCCGTGGCTCCATTCAAGTCAATGGGTCCGCAAAAAAAGGGAACGCATACGGAAATACATCTGTATGTCTTCCGTATCCGTTCTGTTTTTTGCAGAACCATCTATTGAAAATTTTAAGCCCAGGCCAATTTTTTCTATGTAATTACTGTATATGCCATACGGAAAAACGGAACGGAAAAACGGAACCGAAACGGAAACACAACGGATCACAAAAACGGAACAACGGATCCGTAAAAAAACATACGGTCGTGTGCAATAAGCCTAACTCCCTGGATCAACGACCCCTCTCTAGTAGCTGTAGCCTGTAATATTATTACACTCCAGAAATACATCCAGGCCCCTCTTGAATTCCTTTATTGTACTCACCATCACCACCTCCTCAGGCAGAGAGTTCCATAGTCTCACTGCTCTTACCGTAAAGAGTCCATAGTCTCACTGCTCTTACCGTAAAGAATCCTCTTCTATGTTTGTGTAGAAACCTTCTTTCCTCCAGACGCAGAGGATGTCCCCTCGTCACAGTCCTGGGGATAAATAGATGATGGGACAGATCTCTGTACTGACCCTTGATATATTTATACATAGTTATTAGATCTCCCCTCAGTCGTCTTTTTTCTAAAGTGAATAACCCTCATTTTGATAACCTTTCAGGGTACTGTAGTTGCCCCATTCTAATTATGACTTTAGTTGCCCTCCTCTGAACCCTCTCCAGCTCTGCTACAGTATGTCTGTACAAGCTGTGTACAGAAACAATGTTGCAATCTGGAAACCGTAAACAAGTAGGCTCACTGCTGTGGATGGATCTCATTATGGTTTGTTTCATCTACCTTCAGATCATCTGAGGCGCACACAGAATAGATGCTCCAGAATTATTACATGGGGAATGCACGTAGTTACTAAAACAGACCTGTCAGGAGAGGGAAGAGGTCCCAAAAAATACACCACACAGTACCAAAAAAAATAGTGCCATACAGTGGCCATATAATACTACCATACAGTACATCACAGAGTCACAAGAATAGATACTCCAGAAATGCTGCGGTGGCCAACGGCTGGTATCAGCAGTGACATCACTATGCCCTGATGATATGGTGCTGGATGACATCATCACACTGTGAATTTTAGAGGTGAAGGTATCACAACTTTATATCAAGGGGAGAAAAACCAAACTGGATCGCACATCCACATGCAATGCTTTGATCTAATAAAACTCGCTTCTCAGCGCAATATTTAGTGTACGGCCCCCTATACTGCATGCTGTACAAGAGGCATTGGTGTACATTTTGATCAAAAGGCATAAGCCCGCTCACCACGTCAAGGTTGCCTCTAAGAGTGGGACCTACTCTAAAATAGGCTCAGCACGGCGCGGTGACAACACGGCACTGCCCTAGTAGACGGCGGGACCCAGAAGTCAAACAGCAACCCTGCTATCTGACGATGCCACCCATGGCACTGGGTCCCACCGACCCACCAGCACAGTGCCACGAAAACAAAGGCCACCAAGCAGTACTGCACCATCAGAAAGCTGGCATGTCAATTCTCACTTATATGCAGACTCCTGCTAAATTAAAACCGCCTCTATGGAATGGGAGAAGTGCAGATACCAGGAATAAAGAAGGAAGGTTAAACATGCATATATCAAGGGGAGAAAAACAGAACTGGATTGCACATCTGTAATGTCCCAAAGTGCCATTACCACTTCTTTTTGGCACCTTGCTACCATTTCCTATGTGTTAGTATGTGTTATCGAATGTACTTCATGTCATCTCCTAATAATGTGCATGTTCATGCATGTAACTGGTTATGTTCATGCAACTGTCTGGTCCACCAGCAGATGGTGGCAGCATTGACAGAGAAGTATGTCTGGAGAGGAACCTTCTGGTACCTCCCAGCCCTCTGTAGAGAGGAAGGAGTTTAGTTAGTCAGTGAGTGAGTGTCTCGTCTACCCTCCTTAGGGAGAGGTTGGGGAGTAGGCCAGCAGAGCACCGTCTGCTCTGCTAGGCCCAGAGGCCCTACCTCTGAAGTCTACATGGTTGCATGACCCCTCCTGGGCTTGCATTGCCTCCCAATCTAACAGATCTTGAAGCCAGGACAAGAGTTGCTAGGATTACAAGTAAGAAACAGACTACAGACAGCTAAGTTTCAGCAGAAGAGGAAGAGTTTCCTATTTATCCAGCCAAGCATAACAGAGCTGAGAGAGAGCTAACGCATAGCAGAGCTGAGATTGGTGCAGAGAAGTAATTGCCTGCCAGAGTTAAGCCAATACCTGCTGATGACCAAGATAAAGTTTGGAAACTGTTTGGATTACTGTTTATGCCAAGTAAAGCTGTGTTCCACGTTACTACAAAAGTCTGGACTCCATTTATTCTACCCATCCATCATCCAAGTTCAACTACCCTTTTTGCACATCAAGTCTGGGATCCAACCATATCCACGTAGGAACACCATGACACGTGTATATAACATCTACAGAGACTGTAGGCCACCCTGCACCACTCTGGCAATCCTACCCTGGGTACCACTAATACCAACTACAAAGGGGACTCCATGTCCTCGCTGCTTAACCGCAGCTGGTGTCACGATTACTTGCTCTATAAGAGGGACATATTTCGTAGAAACCTCCTAAGGGGCAAGGGATACTCCAGGCGCGGCCTAGTGGGACGTCGCACATCCACATGCTATGCTTTAATCTAATAAAACTCGCTTCTCAACGCAATATTTAGTGTACAGCCCCCAATACTGCATGCTGTACAAGAGGCATCAGTGTACATTTCGATCATGCAGTATAGGGGGCTGTACACTAAATATTGCGCTGAGAAGCAAGTTCTATTAGATCAAAGCATAGCATGTGGATCCAGTTCTGTTTCTCCCCTTTTGCATATGTATATTAAGTCTTTCTTCTGCACTCCTCTCATTCGGTACAGGTGATTTTAATTTAGCAGGAGTCTGCATATAAGTGTGTATGGACCTACCAGCTCTAGGACGGGTTGTGTTAGACAAGTGTTCAGATGGTTCAGTACTGCGTGGCGGCCTTTTTTTTTGTGGCGCTGTGCTGGTGGGTCGGTGGGACCCAGTGCCGTGGGTGGCATTGTCGGATAGCAGGGTTGCTGTTTGACTCCTGGGTCCTGCTGCCTACTAGGGCGTTGTCGCCGCGCATTACCGCGCCTAGTTTAGAGTAGGTCCCACTCAAAGAGAAAACCTTGACGTGGTGAGCGGGCTTATGCCTTTTGATCAAAACGTACACTAATGCCTCTTGTACAGCATGCAGCATAGGGGGCCGTACACTAAATATTGCGCTGCTAAGCGAGTTTAATTAGATCAAAGCATAGCATGTGGATGTGCGATCCAGTTTGGTTTCTCCCCTTTTGCGTATCACAACTTTAGCTCTAGCCGCTGACTATGGGAAAAAAATATGTTCTTCGACTAATTTTCTATACAACTACTCGAAAACATTATCTGTCACAGTGGGAAGAACAACAATGACTCTAAATTAAAAACTAGGCAATCAGCGGGCGCACGGAGGGGGGCATTCTCTATATTGTACTTTACTTAATTATCTGCAGCAATAATTTGATGTTATACAGAAGCAGAAAGAAATTTTCCTATGCTGAGTTGTCAGGTGAAATAGAGAAAGCGCCTGGAGTGCTGTGATATTCAACGCCCGCCATTGACTCCATTATAAAGTGATAGCTGGAGCTTGCAGATCATTGACCCCCCCACCACACACATATGGAAAGACCCTCCCCAGTCTCCTCATACGTGGGGTTGTTCTGCTCTGGGTTAAGAATTACCCTTTGTAATATCACAATGAGACCATAGGAACCAAGTAACAACTGCAAGTTAGGAAACTCTTACCGCTATAATACATACAAGATCAGCACTCATTGACAGTGCAATTAACCCCATCATGACCAGCTTTTTTTATTTTCATTTTTTTCCTCTCCACGTTTAAAGGGGTCGCCCCACGAAACAATATTCTACAGTTTTCAAACCAGCACCTGAATCTGAACACTTTTGTAATTGCATGTAATTAAAAATGTATTATATTCAATATAAGTGAGTAGAGGGGCACTCAGTATATCCCAAACCACAAGCCGGTGTAGTATAAAGTGCTAGAATCTCTATATAACCAAATAATTAATTCAGGATGCAATTAATAAAAACAAAGCATGCATTAATTCTATATCACATAAAAACACTATGGGTGGCTATTCAATCCACATATTCTGTCTCGAGTGAGTGAGTGAATCTATATATAAAACATCTGATGATAGAACCTTGCAAAGTGATGAAATATATATATAGCTGTATACCAGTACATAGAAAAATGGAGGACCTCCTTGTGCACAATAATATATTGCCTATTAATACCCTCAATGTCCAAACAGTGATCTGTTATAAGTCCTCCAATAGAGACCAGGTGAAATAAGGGTGATGTATATGCCCAGTTTCCTGTTTATATTATTTGAGTTCAACTATCGAACAACACTGGCGCCAGATATTTGAACCTGATCACAAGTCACTGGTGTGTAGCCATGCACTCAATTAATTGTACTTATAAACTTTGGTACTTTATTGGTCCTCTCGAAAAGAGTATGGTCGTTCGTGAATTGCAGGACCTGCCGCGGCGTCCCACGTGATCCCTTACATCACTGATCGTGGCGTCCCACGTGACTCGGGCTCTTGGTTTCAATTGGCTGTAGATAGTATCTTTGCTTCAATGCGGTCTTCACATAAGTGATGCGGCGGAGACTTTACAATTGTAAGCGGTATAACTTTTCCAAAGTACAGAATGTCCTATTCATGAACTCTCACTACTGTACTGGCCCAGACACGTTTCGGGACGTATTTATGTCCCTTCCTTAGTGGTAATCACTTATATTGAATATCCTTCCTTTTTTGGGGTCTGCAGGTGGACCTAGAGGAGTGCACCTGAGTTCATTCTGTTGGACAGGTGTGCCACCACATACACAACCTTTAACAAAAATGTATTATAGCCACTGAGTTATTCACTGGATACTATCTGTATAGCGCCACCTGCTGTTTGCTTTTTTCTAATTTCTCTGTACTGCTCACTGTGACAGAAGCACATGCTCGGTTCCGTCCTTCAGCTGCATCAGAAAGGGCACGCCCACTGAGAAAGGACACTGTGGTTCATCCGTAGAGCGGGAGCGCTCACAGAAGTGCAAAGCTCGCTCTAAAACAGTGACTACAGAAGACAGTGGGTGCTCCTTAATGGGTTAATACCATCATCATAACTAGAGATGAGCGAATTTCACATTCTGAAATTCGTTCACGCTTCGTTTATTGGTAAAACTCGAACTGCGTTATGGATTCCGTTACCATGACGGAATGCATAACGGAATGCCTTTAGAGCCGTTCTATTATTCATTCAGTCATAATAGAAGTCCATGGGCTGCGAAATGGATCCGTTCCGTTTCCGTTATGCAGGAGAGGACTCCGTGACGCAATTTACCTTTTACCAGTAAACGAAGCATGAACGAATTTCATAACCTGAAATTCGCTCATCTCCAATCATAACTACACTCAAGCCTTGCTACTTACCTGAATAGTACATCTGCCAAATTTTGCAACAATATGATACAGTCTAGTGTACAGTGCATCCATTTTTCCTGATTGCAGTACCACTTCTCACCACTTGGCGAAGGGCCCATATTTCCATAGACTTCAAGGCAATAGCACCACCAATGAAGGAATCTGATCTTTAAAATTCCATACAGTTATAATTAGAAATACTCCTGATATTGTTACTTTTTTTTTACTACTTGCTACAATCCTTGCAAATACTACTCACACCATACGTAAAATTAATATGTCACATGCATTTATATCCTCATTCAGAACAATCAAAACCTTTTCCATTATCTGCAACTCATTTCTCTGCAAGAAAAGAAACCAGTTCCTTAACGAAATGTACTGAATGTACGGGGCAGATGAATATGCAAAGTCTTGATACATTTGCATTATAAATCAATCTTCCCACACTGGGACGTTACAGATCGCATAGCAATGATCTGGTCTTGTGTTAATGTGGACGCAGACAGAGCAATATTATATCAAAGCAGAGTTTTCTATGAGCAGTTGCTTGTTGTGTCCCCCGGGAGCTATGAGTCGGGGGAGGGGTAAGAAATGAGTTTGTAAACGCCAGAGATTTCGGCTCTGGGAACAAAAACGAGAACAAGAGAGGTTTTACATTTGAAAGATGATTTAATGCCTCCGGTGAACTTATTAAAATGTGACCATTTGGGCGTCTGCGGCAGAACACAAAGCATTGTAAAATAAGCATCAATCTGAAGAGCGTGCAGGAAAACCACAATTGTTCCTGTCGTGTGGTTAAATCAACCTGCTTAACAAAAATAGCAGGTGCTCACGGGGATGTCAACACATGTGCCACAGAATCACATATAAATATCCAAGTTACTCTAACGTGAAATCAGTGTGGCAATTTCTTCCAGTCACTTTAGGAAATGTATTTTCATATGTACTATTAGCCAATATACTTAATATAATACTGAACTCTTTGGAAAAGAATATAACTACTATAAAACTGCTCCTATGTACAAGAATATAACTACTATAATACTGCTCCTATGTACAAGAATATAACTACTATAATACTGCTCCTATGTACAAGAATATAACTACTATAATACTGCTCCTATGTACAAGAATATAACTACTATAATACTGCTCCTATGTACAAGACTATAACTACTATAATACTGCCTCCTATGTACAAGAATATAACTACTATAATACTCCTCCTATGTACAAAAATATAACTACTATAATACTGCTCCTATGTATAAGAACATAACTACTATAATACTGCTCCTATGTACAAGAATATAACTACTGTAATACTGCTCCTATGTACAAGAATATAACTACTATAATACTGCTCCTATGTACAAAAATATAACTACTATAATACTGCTCCTATGTACAAAGATATAACTACTATAACACTGCTCCTATGTACAAGAATATAACTACTATCATACTGCCTCCTATGTACAAGAATATAACTACTATAATACTCCTCCTATGTACAAAAATATAACTACTATAATACTGCTCCTATGTACAAGAATGTAACTACTATAATACTGCTCCTATGTACAAGAATATAACTACTGTAATACTGCTCCTATGTACAAGAATATAACTACTATAATACTGCCTCCTGTGTACAAGAATATAACTACTATAATACTGCCTCCTATGTACAAGAATCTAACTACTATGTTACTGCTCCTATGTACAAGAATATAACTACTATAATACTCCTCCTATGTACAAAAATATAACTACTATAATACTGCTCCTATGTACAAGCAGGGGCGTAGCTATAGGGGAAGCAGGGGAAGCGGCTGCTTTGGGGCCCTGACCCAGAAGGGGCCCATCCAAGAGGAGGAGGAGAAGTACTAAAAGATTTTGTCAGGGCCCCTCAACAGTATTTCACAATGAAATAATATACAGTGGCAGTATAGACAGTGTAGAAAACGGATGGAACAGCTGCCGGCCTGGTCTGAGAAAGCGATGTTTAGTAGTCACAGGAAAGGGGGTGGCATGAAAGGATGGAGTTGTGAAAAAATTACTGGGGGAGGGGGGCCCCATTAAAAAATTTGCTGTGTGGCCCAGTCATTTCTAGTTATGCCACTGTGTACAAGAATGTAACTACTATAATACTGCTCCTATGTACAAGAATATAACTACTGTAATACTGCTCCTATGTACAAGAATATAACTACTATAATACTGCCTCCTGTGTACAAGAATATAACTACTATAATACTGGCTCCTATGTACAAGAATCTAACTACTATGTTACTGCTCCTATGTACAAGAATATAACTACTATAATACTGCTCCTATGTACAATAATATAACTACTATAATACTGCCTCCTATGTACAAGAATATACCTATTATAATACTGCTCCTATGTACAAGAATATAACTACTATAATACTGCTCCTATGTACACGAATATAACTATATAATACTGCCTCCTATGTACAAGAATATAACTACTATAATACTGCCCCTATGTACAAGAATATAACTACTATAATACTGCTCCTATATACAAGAATATAACTACTATAATGGTGCCTCCTATGTACAAGAATATAACTACTATAATGGTGCCTCCTATGTACAAGAATATAACTACTATATTACTGCTCCTATGTACAAGAATATAACTACTATAATACTGCCTCCTGTGTACAAGAATATAACTACTATAATACTGCTCCTATATAGAAGAATATAACTACTATAATACTGCCTCCTATGTATAAGGATATAACTACTATAATATTGCCTCCTATGTACAAGAATATAATTACTATAATACTGCTCCTATGTACAGAAATATAACTACTATAATGGTGCTTCCTATGTACAAGAATATAACTACTATATTACTGCTCCTATGTACAAGAATATAACTACTATAATACTGCCTCCTATGTACAAGAATATAACTACTATAATACTGCTCCTATGTACAAGAATATAACTACTATAATACTGCTCCTATGTACAAAAATATAACTACTATAATACTGCCTCCTATGTACAAGAATATAACTACTATAATACTGCTCCTATGTACAAAAATATAACTACTATAACACTGCTCCTATGTACAAGAATATAACTGCTATAATACTGCCTCCTATGTACAAGAATATAACTACTATAATACTGCTCCTATGTACATGAATATAACTACTATAATACTGCTCCTATGTACAGGAATATAACTACTATAATACTGCCTCCTATGTCCAAGAATATAACTACTATAATACTGCCTCCTATGTACAAGAATATAACTACTATAATACTGCTCCTATGTACAGGAATATAACTACTATAATACTGCTCCTATGTACAAGAATATAACTACTATAATACTGCCTCCTATGTCCAAGAATATAACTACTATAATACTGCCTCCTATGTACAAGAATATAACTACTATAATACTGCTCCTATGTACAGGAATATAACTACTATAATACTGCTCCTATGTACAAGAATATAGCTACTATAATACTGCTCCTATGTACAAGAATGTAACTACTATTCACACTATATAAAGCAATAAATATAGGCAGCAGTGGTGTCTGTAGAATGACGGTGGACATCGGAGAACATTTATTAAGCCTTATGACGGTGGTTCGGCCTGGCTCTGGCTCTTTTATCCTGGACTCCGGGTGTCAGTTTCCTATTACCCAGAACACATGAAGAGACAACAGATTATAAATCATTGTTATCTGGATTATTTATTATCTCAGACGGTATAATCTCTGCACATTACTGGGACAGTTATTTCATGGCCCCGAAATTCTGTACATTTTCCCTTAACAATGTGTATAGTAGATTCAGACGTGATGTATTGTTTTCCCATTCTCACCCAATCTCGCTCCCGCAGGGTGGTTGCCATAGCAACAAGATGCCAGGTACCATTTTACTTATGTATAAATCTCCAGGATGAAAAAAAAAAGGTTCACCTCCACCGCTGTTCATATCTCTACAGAAATTACGTTCATTTTTTATTTTTAATTTTTGCCGTCACTTTAAATCTATTTGTTTTGTCCTCCCAGTCAAAATAGAAAACGAACATCTAACCAGGAATGTATCATCCAGGGTATAAGTACATTATTGTTGTGAAGGATAAATGAGAAAAGTAGGCTCCAGGGGGCAGACAGGGTCAGACACAAACATCTGAGGACCCCGATACAGCATGTGGGTGCACCTCCCCCAGCATACCGCAACTTCTTTCTTCCCTTAAAATAAGTCATGACTGTAGAACAATTTTTTTGCTATGATTTCTCTGAAAATACAACTTCTGGAGATATAGGTAACATCCCTGGTAGTCCAGTGTAGTAAATGGTAAAATCATTTGTGATCTAAGACAGTGCGGCAGTTTATGCTTACATCCCTGGTGGTCTGGGTCATTGAAGGGGATTAATGGTAACATCTCTTATAGCCTAGGGCAGTGAAGGGGTAATCAATACAATTCCTGGTAGGTTAGGGCACTTTCACACTTGCGTTGCTGGATTCCGGCAGGCAGTTCTGTCACCGGAACTGCCTGCAGGAGCCGGCAATCTGTATGCAAACGGATACCATTTGTAGACGGATCCGAATGAGACCTGATACGTCAATGCAGTAATTTTAATGCCGGATCCGGCACCAATGCATTTTAATGGAAATTATTGCCGGATCCGGCATTCCAGGAAGTGTTCGGGAATTTTGGACGGAGAAAATACCACAGCATGCTGCGGTATTTTCTCCGGCCAAAAAACGTGAGAGGGACTGAACTGATGAATCCTGAATGGAATGCTCTCCATTTAGAATGCATTAGGATTAAACTGATCAGTTTTTCCCAGTATTGAGCCCCGATGACGGAACTCAATGCTGGAAAAGAATAACGCTAGTGGGAAAGTACCCTTAGGCCTTTTTCACACGGGCGTCATGTTTGACGCCCGGATAAGAGGCGGGTGCGTTGCGGGAATATGCGCGATTTTCCCGCGCGGGTGCAAGCGTTTGTAATGCGCTTTGCATGCGCGTGAGAAAAATCGCCATGTTTGGTACCCAGACCCGAAGCCGGACTTCATCACTGAAGTCCGGTTTCGGGTATTCTGGAGAATTTATTATTTTCCCTTATAACATGGTTATAAAGGGAAATAATAGCATTCTTAATAAAGAATGCTTCGTAAAATGAGGATGAAGGGGTTAAAAATAATAAAAGTTAACTTACCTTAGCCACTTGATCGTGTAGTTGCGATCTCTCCTCTCTTTCCCTGCAGCATCTAAGAACTAAAGGACCTGTGATGACGTCACATCACAGGGTCCAATCACATGGTCCATCTTACCATGGTAAGATGGACATCACAGGTCCTTTAGTTCTTAGCTGATGCTGGGAAAGAGAGGACAGATCGCGACTACGCGATCAAGTGGCTAAGGTAAGTTAACTTTCATTATTTTTAACCCCTTCCTCTTTATTTTACTAAGCATTCTTTATTAAGAATGCTATTATTTCCCCTTATAACCATGTTATAAGGGAAAATAATAGAGATCGGGTCCCGTTGCTAAGCAACCATGCGGGAAAATCGCAAGGCATCCGCACTTGCTTGCGGATGCTTGCGATTTTCCCGCAGCCCCATTCACTTCAAAGGGGCCTGTGTTGCGTGAAAAACGCACAATATACAGGGAGAGCAGAATTATTAGGCAGATGAGTATTTTGACCACATCATCCTCTTTATGCATGTTGTCTTACTCCAAGCTGTATAGGCTCGAAAGCCTACTACCAATGAAGCATATTAGGTGATGTGCATCTCTGTAATGAGAAGGGCTGTGGTCTAATGACATCAACACCCTATATCAGGTGTGCATAATTATTAGGCAACTTCCTTTCCTTTGGCAAAATGGGTCAAAAGAAGGACTTGACAGGCTCAGAAAAGTCAAAAATAGTGAGATATCTTGCAGAGGGATGCAGCACTCTTAAAATTGCAAAGCTTCTGAAGCGTGATCATCGAACAATCAAGCGTTTCATTCAAAATAGTCAACAGGGTCGCAAGAAGCGTGTGGAAAAACCAAGGCGCAAAATAACTGCCCATGAACTGAGAAAAGTCAAGCGTGCAGCTGCCAAGATGCCACTTGCCACCAGTTTGGCCATATTTCAGAGCTGCAACATCACTGGAGTGCCCAAAAGCACAAGGTGTGCAATACTCAGAGACATGGCCAAGGTAAGAAGGGCTGAAAGACGACCACCACTGAACAAGACACACAAGCTGAAACGTCAAGACTGGGCCAAGAAATATCTCAAGACTGATTTTTCTAAGGTTTTATGGACTGATGAAATGAGAGTGAGTCTTGATGGGCCAGATGGATGGGCCCGTGGCTGGATTGGTAAAGGGCAGAGAGCTCCAGTCCGACTCAGACGCCAGCAAGGTGGAGGTGGAGTACTGGTTTGGGCTGGTATCATCAAAGATGAGCTTGTGGGGCCTTTTCGGGTTGAGGATGGAGTCAAGCTCAACTCCCAGTCCTACTGCCAGTTTCTGGAAGACACCTTCTTCAAGCAGTGGTACAGGAAGAAGTCTGCATCCTTCAAGAAAACATGATTTTCATGCAGGACAATGCTCCATCACACGCGTCCAAGTACTCCACAGCGTGGCTGGCAAGAAAGGGTATAAAAGAAGAAAATCTAATGACATGGCCTCCTTGTTCACCTGATCTGAACCCCATTGAGAACCTGTGGTCCATCATCAAATGTGAGATTTACAAGGAGGGAAAACAGTCCACCTCTCTGAACAGCGTCTGGGAGGCTGTGGTTGATGGTGAACAGATCAAAACACTGACAGAATCCATGGATGGCAGGCTTTTGAGTGTCCTTGCAGAGAAAGGTGGCTATATTGGTCACTAATTTGTTTTTGTTTTGTTTTTGAATGTCAGAAATGTATATTTGTGAATGTTGAGATGTTATATTGGTTTCACTGGTAAAAATAAATAATTGAAATGGGTATATATTTGTTTTTTGTTAAGTTGCCTAATAATTATGCACAGTAATAGTCACCTGCACACACAGATATCCCCCTAAAATAGCTAAAACTAAAAACAAACTAAAAACTACTTCCAAAAATATTCAGCTTTGATATTAATGAGTTTTTTGGGTTCATTGAGAACATGGTTGTTGTTCAATAATAAAATTAATCCTCAAAAATACAACTTGCCTAATAATTCTGCACTCCCTGTAGAGCATGCTGCGATTTTCACGCAACGCAGAAGTGATGCGTGAAAATCACCGCTCATGTGCACAGCCCCATAGAAATGAATGGGTCAGGATTCAGTGCGGGTGCAATGCGTCCTCCTCACGCACTGCACCCGCGCGGAAAACTCGCCCGTGTGAAAGCGGCCTTAGGGTACCTTCACACTTGCATTTTTGTTTTCCGGCATAGAGTTCCGTCGTCGGGGCTCTATCCCGGAAAAAAAACGCTTTAGTTACAGATAATACAACCTCATGCATCCGTTTGAACGGATCCGCTTGTATTAACTTTAACTATTTTTTAACATTGCCAAAACGGATCCGTTTTGAACTCCATTGAAAGTCAATGGAGGACGGATCCGTTTTCTATTGTGGCAGAATGTGCCAGAGAAAACGGATCCGTCCCCATTGACTTACATTGGGGATCATGATGTTTTGCTCCGCATCCTAGGACGGAAAGAAAACCGCAGCATGCTGCGGTATTTTCTCCATCCAAAAAACGTTCACATACTGAACGGAAGACGTCCTGATGCATCCTGAACGGATTTCTCTCCATTCAGAATGCATGGGGATAATACTGATCAGTTCTTTTCCGGCATAGAGTTCCGTCGTCGGGGAAAAGAAAAACGCCAGTGTGAAGGTACCCTTAGGAAAATAAAAAAAATGATTATATCCATGATGGTCTAGGGCAATGGAGGCATGAATAGCAACATCTCTGGTGGGCCAGGGGATTGAAGAAATTAATAATATCTATGGGGGCTACAGCAGTGAAGGACAGATCATCTATATCTGATCGGTGGAGGTTAGACTCCCAGAACTTCCCCTAGATCAGTGTTTCCCAACCAGTGTGCCTCCAGCTGTTGCAAAACTACAACTCCCAGCATGCCCAGACAGCCTTTGGCTGTGCGGGCATGCTGGGAGTTGTAGTTTTGCAACAGCTGAAGGCACACTGGTTGGGAAACACTGCCCTAGATCACTAGGAAGTTTATTATGTACACATTCGATGCCATAGACCACCTAATTTGTTAACATTAACCTTTTCAATGCCCTAGAACTACCAGGGATGTTATCATTAATGTCTACTGCTCTAGCCCACAAGAGTGTTACCATTAACATTCCTGGTGGACTAGGGCTGTAAAAGGAGTAAAAGATAACGTCCTTGGTGGTTTAGGGCTGTAAAAGGAGTAAAAGATAACACCCCTGGTGGACTATGGCTGTAAAATGAGTAAAAGATAACATCCCTGGTGGTCCAGGCCTGTAAAAGGAGTAAAAGATAACATCCCTGGTGGACTAGGGCTGTAAAAAGAGGAAAATATAACATCCTTGGTGGTCTAGGGCTGTAAAAGGAGTAAATGATAACACCCCTGGTTGACTAGGGCTTTAAAAGGAGAAGAAAAATAACGTCTAGGGCAGTAAAAAATAACATCTTTGGTGGACTAGGGCTGTAAAAGGAGTAAATAATAACATCCCTGGTGGTCTAGGGCTGTAAAAAGAGTAAAAGATAACATCCCTGGTGGACTGGGGCTGTAAAAGGAGTAAAACATAACGTCTTTGGTGATCTAGGGCAGTAAAAGATAACATCCTTGGTGGACTAGGGCTGTAAAAAGAGTAAAAGATAACATCCCTGGTGGACTGGGGCTGTAAAAGGAGTAAAACATAACGTCCTTGGTGATCTAGGGCAGTAAAAGATAACATCCCTGGTGGACTGGGGCTGTAAAAGGAGTAAAACATAACGTCCTTGGTGATCTAGAGCAGTAAAAGATAACATCCCTGATGGACTAGGGCTATAAACGGAGTAAAAGATAACGTCCCTGGTGGACTACACACAAGAGGAATGGTGCGCTCACCTAGGGAGTGTAGGAGCTCAGACCTCGCCGGGAGCCAAGGCGTTCACTTGAAATCAGTAGAGAGCAAAAGCAGGGGTCCAGCTTCACAAATTTCATAGACTTTATTTAATCTTGTGCACGTTTAAAAACCATCAATAGCAGCACTGAATCATCGATGGTGGACTAGGTCTTTAAGAGGTGTAAAAGATAACATCCCTGGTGGTCTAGGACAGTAAAGGGATTCATAAAAACATGCTTGTGAGCTAGGTTGGTTTATATATAAGCGTAGTAGTAAAAAGATAAGTGTGCCTGCTCATCTTTTTACTACTAATTTTCCACTATCCTATTGGGTGAGTCGGATCGAGCAGAATTTGCACCATTTGTTTGAACAGTAGAGCCGGCTATCCCATCTACGTTTTCATATATAAGCTTGTCTGCAAAGGATTAATGTGGCGGTGGCGGTTTAGCATGGCAATATGACATATAAGCATAGCATGGCAACCCATATGACATATACAGATTCTTTTAAAGGGGATTATCTCATGTTTATTGTAAAAAAAAAAATTAAATCAGACATCGTATAGTACATGACAACCCCTTTCTAACTGAGCTAGAACCAGCCCTGTACCTTACACGGATCCATTCATTGCTCTAGTTGCTCTGCTAGATTCTCTTCAGGCCGGCAGCTCAGGGTCTGTAACCTTTCACAGTGGGCGTGTCCTTTCTATAACAGCATTCTCCCAAACCCAGCTCGGGGGGGGGGGGCGTGTTCTTTCTGTTGCAGCTTTGTCCCTGTGACTGTCACAGCTTCTAATAGTATTTGGAGTATAGAAATGAGCATGAGCGACCACCTCTGTGATGTTACTACGGTGGACAGAGAAATAAAGAAAAGAACAAACAGCAGGTGGCGCTATACAGAAACTTTTTTTTAATAACTCAGGGGCGATACAAATTTTTTTATTACATGCAGTTACAAAAGTTTTCAGATCCAGGTGCTGTTTTTTTTTTTTTTTTTTCCTGGGACAACCCCTTTAAAAGTAATATTGCTCCAAGAATGGGGCAACACCGCTCCTTCAAGTGTTGTCCATGGTGGGGAAATGATTTCAGAGGAGAAACCTATTGACTGTGTGGCCTTGTGAGGTGCCCAGTTGCCTGACTGCCCAGTCCATCCATGGCACATTCCAAGTCCCACCTTAGGCCCCTTTCACATCAGCGTTTTTGCTTTCCGTCCTAGAGATCCGTCGTCGGGTCTCTAGGACGGAAAGATACTGATCAGGATTTATCCTAATGCATTCTGAATGGAGAGAAATCCGTTCAGGATGCATCAGGATGTCTTCAGTTCAGTATGTGAACGTTTTTTGGACGTTGACAAAACCGTAGCATGCTGCGGATTTGTCTCCGTCTGAAAATCCGGAAGACGTGCCGTAACGCCAGATCCGAAATTAATGCTTATTGAAGTGCATTAATCCGGATCCAGAATTAAGCTAAACGTCGTTTCGGCGCATCGCCAGATCAGACGTTTAGCTCTGCGCATGCGCAGCAGCAGTTCCAATCGGGGCCCCAGTTTAAGCTGGGGCTCCGATCGGTTACCATGGCAGCCAGGACGCTACTGAAGTCCTGGCTGCCATGGTAAGTACTCCGCAGCAATGTACTTACCTGCGCTGCGGCCTCCAGTCGCTCCTTCATGACGTCACAAGTCCGGGCGGCGCATTGATCTATGCGCCGCAGGGACCTGTGACGTCATGAAGGAGCGCCCGGCAGCCGCAGCGCAGGTAAGTACACTGCTGCGGAGTACTTACCATGGCAACCAGGACTTCAGTAGCGTCCTGGCTGCCATGGTAACCTGAAAGCATAATGAAGACTGATCAGGCTTCAATATGCTTTCAGTTGTATTGCTTTGTGACGGATCCGGTGGGCATTTCCGGCAACGGAAGTGCACGCCGGATCCTCACAACGCAAATGTGAAAGAGCCCTTAAAGGTGCGTGTATTCCTATCTTAGGGTACTTTCTCACTAGCGTTATTCTTTTCCGTCATTTAGTTCCGTCCTCGGGGCTCAATAACGGAAAAAAACTGATCAGTTTTATCCTAATGCATCCTGAATGGAGAGAAATCCGTTCAGTTTGCATCAGTTTGTCTTCAGTTCATGTTTTTTGGACTCAGATAAAGGTGCAGCCTGTTGTATTTTTATCTCCGTCCAAAAAAGCGGAAACACTTGACGGAATGACGGATCCGCCATTAATTTCCATTGAAATGTATTAAGGGCAGATCCGACATTGAAAATTCACGCATTAACGGATCCGTTCCTCCACTCTGCGCATGCGCAGACCTTTAAAAATGGTAAAATGTGAAGTAACGGATCCGTTTTTACGGATGACAACAGAAAGACGGGTCCGTTATTTCAATACAATTGTCAAACGGATCTGCAAACGGATCAGTTTGCAAATGAAATCCGTTTTCAAACGTTTTAACGGATACGTCGGGCAGTTCCGTTGACGGAACTGCCTGACGGAATCCTTCAACGCAAGTGTGAAAGTACCCTTATGTTGTCATATGATCGTTAATCCATGAGATCAAGATTTTAGCGAACGGCAAAACCATCTCCAGTCTGTCATTTGTATTGATGCGGTGAAAGATCGATGACCCATAATGCTGCATAATGTACTTACCTATCATGGAGGCAACACTAGTGGCCTCCCCGAGCCACCGCAGCGGTCTGGTACGCCCTCAGACTGGACCTTGTGTAGAGGATGTCTTGACCTCCAAAAACATCATTAGCATGTTTAATTAATGAGCCTAATGAGACGGGGAGGGGGGCGAAATAATCGGAATATATTAATGTCCCTTTAATTCCGCGCTAAGTGCTCGCATTATCCAGATAAGTGATGACTTTGCTCTCAGCTAAATGGATAATTCCGTATTTTTCAAGGAAGAAAAAAAAGAAAACCGAACGAGGCACGGCGACACAATTCCTGCTCAGAATCTCCAGCCATAAAACTTCAAGGCAGACTTAATTCAATTAACATTAATTCCCGAATTAGGTATTCAGCGAGAAACTCCACATTTTTAGTAGAAGTGTCAATCTTCTTTGACAACAATATGCGGCCCCCACCGGTCTCGCCTTGCTGATCGCCTGCTGATCCTGTTCCAACACTTCCCGGTTTCTACTTCCTGGTCACACAGGTCAGCTCAGCCAATCACATGAGCACTGGGGTTCCCGCCCTAAACAGTGATTGGCTGAGCAGTCATTTCCTGTCTGCCAAGAAGGACCAGGAAGTAGAAACCAGAGGAGGATCGGGAGGATCGTAATGGGAGCGGGAGTGGGAATAGTAAGGTAAGTGTCACCTATTTTATACCATTCTGAACCCTTTAAAAAAATAAAATAAAATTAATTGGCAGGACAATCCCTCTAAAAGCTTTTGTTTTCTTCCAGGGTGATTTAAGGGTAATTCACTGGTGATATGAGGTGGCTGCGGGAGGGAGGTGGACAAATATACTCCTGGTGGTCTTGGTGGATAAGTGGTTAATGCATGCTATTCTGAGTCTATAAGTAGATGGTATTAATGGCGGTGTAGGACAGTGAAAGGTCTAATGCCACATGCCCGATGTTGTAAAGTAGGGAAGGGCAGGGGCGGATTGGACATAGACCATACCTAGAAGGCCCACCCATGCCTTCCTAGCCAGGTTCATAATGATCTGATTCTCTCTTACGCACCCGGCCAGCAGACGCAGGTGTCCTCCTGAATTCAACTGTATCAATGTCCTAAGGACAGCAATACAGTTGAATACTGTGGCGGTGTTGGCAGTATCAGAACGGACGGCCCTTTATAGAAATGCCTATTCTTGTCCGCCAAACGGACAAGATTAGGACATGACTGATAATTTTGGTGGGGCCACGGAACGGATCAACGGATGCGGACAGCACACGGAGTGCTGTCCGCATCTTTTGCGGCCCCATAGAAGTGAATGGGTCCGCACGCGAGCCACAAAAAATACGGCTCGGATGCGGACCAAAACCGCGGTCGTGTGAACGAGCCCTTAATCAAATACTATTAGACTTTATTGATGAAATGGGGTTGGGCCCTGAGAATAATTTCTTCTGAAGGGCCCAAGGAACCCCCAGTGACACTCTGTTGGAGTGTGTATTACTTTATGATCACTTTTTATGCAATTTTTTTGGGAGGAGTGAAGCGACTGAAAAACAGCGACTCGGCCATTTAGATGATTTTCCGTTATAGCATTCACCGTATGGGATAAATACGTTTATACTTTAATAGTTCAGGCATTTACGGACGTGGCAATGCCTATGATGTTTTTTTTTGCTTGTTTACTTATTTTATTATGGAAAAAGGCGCTTTTTATGACACTGCTGCCCTAACAGCACGGTTACTGAACAGACTTTGTAGGTCCCCAGGGCTGACGGTCCACGGCTCCTCCGGTCTCCAGTGTGGTCACTAGGACAACTGGTGACCTAGTTGTAGCAGGTAGTCCCCTTCGATCCAGACATCGGCAATCAAATGGTTAACAGCCGGGATCCATGCAGTGCTATTCCATCGAGAGCTGCACCAGAGGAAAAATATGGCAAAACTGACGAGGAAGGACGTGAATTTTAGACCATCACAGGCTCCAACAGACAATGCAACTGGGCTGGAGTCACTGACATCCAAGCTTCTATCCAATAGATTATCCAAGATTAGAAAAACATGGCTGCTTTCTAGCCAAAACAGCGCCACTCCTATCCACAGGTTGTGATTGGCATTGCATCTCAGCCCCATTCGCTTCACCAGAGCTGAGCTGCGATATCACATGCAGCCTATGGACAAGGGTGGCGCTGTCTCAGAAAGAAAGCAGCTACAGTATACTTGTCTAACCCACTATAACAGGGCTCCGAATGGTTAAATCCTCATCTCGGCGGTAAAATGGCCGCCTGCGACAGCGCATCTGGATCATTAAATCCGCATTTCTTCAAACAGATAAAAGAGCAAATAGCTGATACAGTGTTTTATTAACGATAAAATGCTGAAATATTAGCATATGACAAGCGGCTCCTGTTTAAAAGGCGATTAACTCCCCGAAGAATCGCTGTAACTTTGACGATTGCTTTAATTAAGCATGTAATTAGGAGCTCGCCACGCGGCAAACTTCATACACAGCGCTCCATGAGACATTACAGAGCGCCAGGGAATGGGGAGGAATATGAGCTTATTACTGTGGAGGTGGATGTGTGGCAGATCAGCGCTCTTCTGCTTCTCGGAGGAAATTATATTACATGCAATAAAGCAAAGGCTTCGACAATAACATTCCCTGCGAAAAGCAAAAAGTCGCCAGTCCTGGCCAAAGTCACTCTGTAGCCACAGCCACAAGATTGGCTACCCGTATCTGATCGGTGGGGGTCTGACCTCCTGCACCCCTGCTCCACCACAACTCTGTCCCTGGAGTATTGGATGGAGCTGGTTACCATTTGCAGTACCACAGACCTGGGAGTATCTGCAGTGTTTGTAACGTTAATGCTATGTACTGCACGCTAAGTTGTGCCAGCATGAGCAGGACGTAGCCAGAGTTAACACTCCAGACCCAGTTCTCTCTGGAGCTTTGGGTGTGGGCTGGCTCCACCACCTTGCTCCAGAAGTTTCCAGTCAGAGTAGCTATAGAGAGGAAGGAAGAAGGAGCATGTGCACCTCTGCCAGTTGCATAGCTAACTGCTCATGGGCCCTGGTGCAAGAGTTCAGCTTGGGCCCCCCTTCCCTCAGTGCTTTGTGTGTATTCTTATAAGGCACAAGGGTCTTTGGGCCCCTTCAGGCTCCTGGGCCCGGTTGCGACTGCTACCTCTGCACCCCCTATAGCTACGCCCATGACCTCTGCCATATACTCCAACTCCAAGCCCTGGAGCTTCCGTCACCTCCACAAGCTCCAGGAGATGCAAGCAAGAAATAAAGGAGGAGGATTTGTATGGCAACAGTGAGAGAGAGAGACACAGCAAGGTAACCCAGCTTAAAGCATTCCAGATCCTGCTGCTGCATAGGGGAAACAGGTTAAAGCACCCTATGCACCCCAGAATAGTGGACACTACAGCCACTGTTGCCAGATTGTAGTTGCTAGCTAGAGATCCCAGTAAGGGAGATTTTAGCAAGAGAAGTATTAGGGCTCATGCACACGACCGTATTTTGTTTCCTTGTCTGTTCCGTTTTTTTGCTGATAGGATGCAGACCCATTCATTTCAATGGGTCCGCAAAAAATGAGGACAGCACACCATGTGCTGTTCGCATCAGTATGCCCGTTCTATAGCTCCACCTAAAAATAGAGCATGTCCTATTTTTTTCTAGTTTTCGGACAAGGATAGGCATTATTACAATGGATCCGCAAAAATAATGGATCCGCAAAACAAACGGATGCCATACGGATCTCCTCCTTTTATTTTTGCGGATCAGCAATATGCGGACTACAAAACACATACGGTCGTGTGCATGAGGCCTTAGTCAGATGGCCAATGCTGCAACAAACTGGGAGGAGAGGAATTTGCATTGTGTATAGACAACTGCTGGATGTACTGCAACTCCTATTGTGCACATAGCAAAGAGAGACTCTTGTTAAATTCAATCTGGCCAGGTTTCTGACTCTCGTACCACCACACGCTGGGGATTGCATTTCCATCATGTGCCCTGCCGAGCACCGACATGGACATTAACACTATGTGCCATTACCACTCGGCACCCCACTACTCTCTTCTATGGGCTAACACAGTGTCATCTTATGCATTTATTTCAGTCCATTACAATGTGCATTGCTAGTCCAACTGTTATTGTTCATGTAATGTACCTGGTTCACCAGAAGGTGGCAGCAAGCATGGCAGAGCTACATTTAAAGAGGATGGAACCTTCCTTCCATTCTCATCTCTCCCTCTAAGGAGGAGTTTAGTTAGTTAGAGGTCAGTGGAGAGTACCCGCTGCTAGGGGAAGGAAGCAGGTCCACGTCCCTGCTGGACGTGTCCTGCCTAAGCCAGCTAGAGCACCTTCAGCTCTGCTGGACACAGAGGCCAAAGCCTGAAGCCTCTGAAGCCAGGAGGTATAGATTCCCTGGTATTAATCTAGAGACAGACTACAGAGAGAAGTTGCAGCATAGCAGCATAAAGAAAGAAGCAAAGTTATACAGTAAGCTGTCTGCACAGCAGAGCCAGAGAGCAACAGATGTAGCAGGGTTGAGTTTGTTTGCTTGCCAGAGTTAATGCTAACGCCTGCTGGGAACCAAGAAAAAGTCTGCAAACCGTTTGGAGAAACGTTTATTCAAGTAAAGCTGTTATTGAACTTCATCACAAGGTCCGGACTCAATTTATTTCTTCAAATCCCTCGATTATTCCCCCTATTTGCTCTGCTTCGGACGACAACGCCTGGGTTCCAGCGTATGCAGGTAGGAGCACCGTGACACGTGCACAAGACATAAAGGGACATTGTAGACCACCCTACACCACTCTGGCATTCCTACATCTGGGTACCATCTATCACAGAATCAATATAAAGGGGCTCTGTGCCCTTGTTGCTTCACTGCGACTGGCATTACGAAAAACATTTGCTTTAAGGGACCCATGGCCGTTGCCATGCATCGCATATGGGCACCCCCACAGGATCAAGCAGGGAACCCAAAGCTACAGGGAGTGCAACACAAGGGGCCCCTCATTCACTGCACTAACCCCAGAGAGCGACGGCCTTAGACAGTACTCTGTGACACATCATCATCACGGCCACTACCACTCCCATCCTCTGCTCCGCTCCTCAGGGACTCGCTGTACATTCACCTCAATTGGAGCACAGCTGCAATAACCAGCTCTGTCCACTACACAATGGATGGAGCTGTGGAGTTCCAGCTACTCCTGAATAGTCGGTAGGTGTGTCGGGTGTTGGACCCCCATCAGTCAGAAACTGGGGATAGGCCGTCAATAGTAAAATCCTGAAATACCCCTTTAAGTCACACGTCTGTCAATGGTGTGGAACTACACGCTTGTCTGTTTCCAAGGGCAACCAGCAGAGTTTTTAAAATGTAGCTATGAATATGAATAGGGAAAAAATCATAAAATATCTTAAAATCAGTACAAAAATAATAACATAACAACATGCCGTATTTTTGGACTATGAGACCCACTTATTTTTCCCCCAAAAGTGGGGGGAAAGTGGCAGTGCATCCTATAGTCTGAATGCTAGTGACTGCTTCTACAGTTCACAGCAGGACCCGGAAGAAGCGGTGTGGTGAGCAGTGAATCCTGGATCTGCAGCACCGTCCGGGGCAAGCGAGATAAGTTTGGGGTTTTCTATAACGTCTGATCTGAGGTCTGATGGGGGCTGGGGGGTCCGATGGGGAGCTGATATGAGGTGGATGGAGACTGGGAGGTCCGATCTGATGCTAATGGGGACTGATCTGAGGCTAATGGAGGCTGGCGGGTCTGCTCTGAGACTGATGGAGGTTAGGGGGGTCTGATCTGAGGCTGATGGAGGCTGGGTGGTCTGATCTGAGGCTGATGGAGGCTGAGGGTCTGGTGTGAGGCTGATGGGGGCTGGGGGATCTGATCTGAGGCTGATGGAGGCTGAGGGTCTGGTGTGAGGCTGATGGACGCTAGGGGGTCTGATGGGGGTCTGATCTGATGCTGGGGGATCTGATGGGGCACTGATCTGAGGGTGATGGAGGATGGGGGTCTGATGGGGTCTGATCTGATGCTGGGGATCTGATGGGGCACTGATCTGAGGCTGATGGAGGCTGAGGGTCTGGTGTGAAGCTGATGGGGGCTGGGGGATCTGATCTGAGGCTGATGGAGGCTGAGGGTCTGGTGTGAGGCTGATGGACGCTAGGGTGTCTGATGGGGGTCTGATCTGAGGCTGGGGATCTGATGGGCACTGATCTGAGGGTGATGGAGGCTGGAGGGTCTGATGGGGGCTGATGTGAGGCTGATGGAGGCTGTGGGGGTCTGATTTGGGGGTCTAATGACGAATGGGGGTCTGATTTGGGGTCTACTCTGAGGTCTGATGGAAAATATTTTTCTTATTTTCCTCCTATAAATCCTAGATGTGTCTTTGAGACTGATGGAGGTTAGGGGGTCTGATCTGAGGCTGATGGAGGCTGGGTGGTCTGATCTGAGGCTGATGGAGGCTGAGGGTCTGGTGTGAGGCTGATGGGGGCTGGGGATCTGATCTGAGGCTGATGGAGGCTGAGGGTCTGGTGTGAGGCTGATGGCTGCTAGGGGGTCTGATGGGGGTCTGATCTGATGCTGGGGATCTGATGGGGCACTGATCTGAGGGTGATGGAGGATGGGGTCTGATGGGGTCTGATCTGATGCTGGGGATCTGATGGGGCACTGATCTGAGGCTGATGGAGGCTGAGGGTCTGGTGTGAAGCTGATGGGGGCTGGGGATCTGATCTGAGGCTGATGGAGGCTGAGGGTCTGGTGTGAGGCTGATGGACGCTAGGGTGTCTGATGGGGTCTGATCTGAGGCTGGGGATCTGATGGGGCACTGATCTGAGGGTGATGGAGGCTGGAGGGTCTGATGGGGGCTGATGTGAGGCTGATGGAGGCTGTGGGGGTCTGATTTGGGGGTCTAATGACGAATGGGGGTCTGATTTGGGGGTCTACTCTGAGGTCTGATGGAAAATATTTTTCTTATTTTCCTCCTATAAATCTAGATGTGTCTTTGAGACTGATGGAGGTTAGGGGGTCTGATCTGAGGCTGATGGAGGCTGGGTGGTCTGATCTGAGGCTGATGGAGGCTGAGGGTCTGGTGTGAGGCTGATGGGGGCTGGGGGATCTGATCTGAGGCTGATGGAGGCTGAGGGTCTGGTGTGAGGCTGATGGCTGCTAGGGGTCTGATGGGGGTCTGATCTGATGCTGGGGATCTGATGGGGCACTGATCTGAGGGTGATGGAGGATGGGGGTCTGATGGGGTCTGATCTGATGCTGGGGGATCTGATGGGGCACTGATCTGAGGCTGATGGAGGCTGAGGTCTGGTGGCTGATGGGGGCGGGGATCTGATGGGGCACTGATCTGAGGGGTGATGGAGGATGGGGGGTCTGATGGGGTCTGATCTGATGCTGGGGATCTGATGGGGCACTGATCTGAGGCTGATGGAGGCTGAGGGTCTGTGTGAAGCTGATGGGGGCTGGGGATCTGATCTGAGGCTGATGGAGGCTGAGGGTCTGTGTGAGGCTGATGTGACGCTAGGGTGTCTGATGGGGTCTGATCTGAGGCTGGGGGATCTGATGGGGCACTGATCTGAGGGTGATGGAGGCTGGAGGGTCTGATGGGGGCTGATGTGAGGCTGATGGAGGCTGTGGGGGTCTGATTTGGGGGTCTAATGACGAATGGGGGTCTGATTTGGGGGTCTACTCTGAGGTCTGATGGAAAATATTTTTTCTTATTTTCCTCCTATAAATCCTAGATGTGTCTTTGAGACTGATGGAGGTTAGGGGGGTCTGATCTGAGGCTGATGGAGGCTGGGTGGTCTGATCTGAGGCTGATGGAGGCTGAGGGTCTGGTGTGAGGCTGATGGGGGCTGGGGGATCTGATCTGAGGCTGATGGAGGCTGAGGGTCTGGTGTGAGGCTGATGGCTGCTAGGGGGTCTGATGGGGTCTGATCTGATGCTGGGGATCTGATGGGGCACTGATCTGAGGGTGATGGAGGATGGGGGTCTGATGGGGTCTGATCTGATGCTGGGGATCTGATGGGGCACTGATCTGAGGCTGATGGAGGCTGAGGGTCTGGTGTGAAGCTGATGGGGGCTGGGGGATCTGATCTAAGGCTGATGGAGGCTGAGGGTCTGGTGTGAGGCTGATGGACGCTAGGGTGTCTGATGGGGGTCTGATCTGAGGCTGGGGGATCTGATGGGGCACTGATCTGAGGGTGATGGAGGCTGGAGGGTCTGATGGGGGGCTGATGTGAGGCTGATGGAGGCTGTGGGGGTCTGATTTGGGGGTCTAATGACGAATGGGGGTCTGATTTGGGGGTCTACTCTGAGGTCTGATGGAAAATATTTTTTCTTATTTTCCTCCTATAAATCCTAGATGTGTCTTTGAGACTGATGGAGGTTAGGGGGGTCTGATCTGAGGCTGATGGAGGCTGGGTGGTCTGATCTGAGGCTGATGGAGGCTGAGGGTCTGGTGTGAGGCTGATGGGGGCTGGGGGATCTGATCTGAGGCTGATGGAGGCTGAGGGTCTGGTGTGAGGCTGATGGCTGCTAGGGGGTCTGATGGGGGTCTGATCTGATGCTGGGGGATCTGATGGGGCACTGATCTGAGGGTGATGGAGGATGGGGGGTCTGATGGGGGTCTGATCTGATGCTGGGGGATCTGATGGGGCACTGATCTGAGGCTGATGGAGGCTGAGGGTCTGGTGTGAAGCTGATGGGGGCTGGGGGATCTGATCTGAGGCTGATGGAGGCTGAGGGTCTGGTGTGAGGCTGATGGACGCTAGGGTGTCTGATGGGGGTCTGATCTGAGGCTGGGGGATCTGATGGGGCACTGATCTGAGGGTGATGGAGGCTGGAGGGTCTGATGGGGGGCTGATCTGAGGCTGATGGAGGCTGTGGGGGTCTGATTTGGGGGTCTAATGACGAATGGGGGTCTGATTTGGGGGTCTACTCTGAGGTCTGATGGAAAATATTTTTTCTTATTTTCCTCCTATAAATCCTAGATGTGTCTTATAGTCCGGAGCATCTTATAGTCCCAAAAATATGGTACATTTGATAAACTTGTTATATAGATTTCAATTAGAAAATATTCAAAGTGGAATTGCGCTTAAAAGGGGTTGTCCAGTGTTATATTTATGGCCTATCCTCAGGATCAGTGTGGATCCGACTCCTGGCACATCGCTGATCAGCTGTTTGAAGGGACGGCGGCACTCGAATGCCGTTTAGATGGTATTGCTCATCAATATCATAAAAGTAGACAATCCTTTTAAGGAGAGACGCATAATACTACAAATATAACAAAAGTGCAGATAATAAAATGAAGTGTCTTTGTAGGGAATGAGTGACATCTCGTCGGCGGGCCCTCCGTCTAAAGTCATTCCCGTCGAGGAGACTAATTAAGCCTTAAATGAGTCCTTAAAATTAAGTAATTAATAATCCATTGCATTAGGCTTCTGGATATTGGGCTCATGGAAATCGGCGTCGCGAAATCAAAATGCAAATGTGGCTGAAGGATCGAAGTTCACACTTTATGAATAATAGAAATGGAGCAAGTGAATGGGATTCAATCATCTTGGAGGGTAAGACGCTCTTCTCAGTCTTCACCAGGGACTCAATTAAAAAAATACATGTTAAGGCTCGAGCAGAGAATGTTTATTAGGCCACAGGAGATGGAGATTTAAAGGGACACTCCAGGCCAAACTGAAGTGCTAGGCCTTACTGACGAAGAAGTGTCCTTGTTGCCCAGGGAAACCAATCACAGCGCAGCTTTCATTTTACCAGAGCAGTCTAAGAAATCAAAGCTGAGCTCTGATTGGTTGCTGTCCCCTTAGTGCCCCATTACAATAGTGTTACCCCCTACAGTTGTGCTTCCCCCTTAGTGCCCCTCTTACAATAGTGCTGCACCATTAGTGTCCCCCTTACAGTGGTGCTGCACCCTTAGTGCCCCCTTACAGTATTGTCATCCCTTTTGTGCCCCATTGCAATGGTGTTGCCCCCTTACAGTAGTGCTGTCCCCTTAGTGCCCCTTTACAATTGTGTTGCCCCCTTACAGTAGTTCTGCACCCTTAGTGCTCCTTTTACAGTTGTGTTGCACCCATAATGCCCACCTTACAGTAGAACTGCCCTCTTACAGTAGTGTTGTCCACTTAGTGTTTCATTACAATAGTGTTTTACCCCCTGACAGTAGTTCTGCACCCTTAGTGCTGCCACATTAGTGCCCCCTTACGGTAGTGTTGTCCCATTAGTGCCCCATTACAATAGTGTTGCCCCCTTACAGTAGTGCTGTCCCCTTAGTGCCCTCTTGCAATGGTGTTACTGCCTTACAGTAGTGCTGCACCCTAATGCCCCCTTACAGTAGTGCTGCCTCTTTAGTTTGCCCCCTTACAGCAGCACTGGACCTTTAGTGCCCCCCTTGCAGTAGTGCTGCCCGCTTAGTTTGCCCCCCTTACAGCAGCACTACCCCCTTAGTTCCCCGCTTACAGTAGTGCTGCCCCTTTAAAGTAGTGCTGCCCCCTTAGTGCCTGCTTACAGTATCGCTGCCCCCTTAGTGCCCCCCTTACAGTAGTGCTGCCCCTTTAAGTGCCCCCCTTACAGTTGTGTTGCCTCTGTAGTTTAAAAAAAATAAAAGTAATACTCACCTAGCCTTGTTTGCCCAATGAACAGAAGACATCATCTTTTGGCTTGTGCCCTCTCCCGTTCTGTACAGCAGGCGCCAGGATGTTACTGCCTGCTGGAGGGAAAACAGACCAGGGAATGGCGGAGCAGGGAGCTCACTGCTACTTCACCATTGCTTTCATCAGGACATAGATACAGAACATGACTTTGGATGAAGTCGGACATGACTCCCCGGGACCACCGAAATCCAGAACTCTCGTGCCAGAACCAGGACGGTTGAAGGTATGCCCTCAGGCCCTGCTACAGGTATAACACAGGGTATTACTTTTGTATGCAGCGTTCCTTTAAAGGTCCCAGAGAAACAGGGGGTCGGAGAGGTTACAGTTCAGCAGCCAGGGACAGTCAGTCTGGCTCCATATACTGCCGGCTCAGCAGTATTCCTTTAACAGTGCCCCCACTAACCATGTCGCATTTATAATACCAGTGTTTTCCTATGTAGCAGGACCAGGGTGCAACTGCTATTGCTACACCCCCTAAAGCTACCCTACACCCAGAGTGTTTGGATATATGGTATAGTCAGCGCTATCGCGTTTCAGACCATAGAGAGTCTGGCCTCATTGATATTTGCTGTAATAGTGAACCCTACAGGCCACATTGTGCGACTACCACCAGTTAACAAAAGAATGAAGAAGTGTCCAGAAACCTTGTACAGATGCAAAACCCCAGTTGAGGGTTTGTTACAATTGCATCCAGTCTAGACAATCTTCTGAGACACCAAAGCTGTTACTCCAAGGTGGTTCTCTGTGTTTAAGAAATGTGACCTCTCCACCTTCACCTGCAGCGGAGTCTGACCCCAGTGACAGAGCCAAGAGTAGATATGAGATGATAGATAGATCCCTTGGGCGATAAAGTCTCAGTGGGCCCCTTGTGGCATTTTGCACGGCGCTTACAGCAATGAAACTGCATGTATTATAGATTAAATACCTCACACAGAGGGGATATACGTGAATCAGTCCTTATGCGCCTACTTTTATTTTCTATCCAGTGTTTCAGTCCCTTAGGTCTACTCACAGATATGTGCCCCCTTACAGTACATATGCCAAGATATGTGCCCAGTGCCCCCTTCAGAGGAAGTGAAGAAAACAAACAAATCCTCCTCGGCTCAGTCCCCCGGCTCCTCCCATGATCTGCGCTCCCCATCAGCAGGATACTGGGACACATGGCGCTGCTGTGTAGGAGGAGCAGAGGCTGATCCCCGGCCGTCCCCGCTCCTCCTCCTACGCAGATTAGTAGGACCATGTGTGAGGACATCGCGCCGGCGGCTCATTGGTGGAGCGGAGAGCAAATAGTTCCCTCCTTTAGTGATGTGCCTACGGTGTTTGGCACCCGGGGCGGGTCCTTTCTCTGGCACCCCAACCCCCCCCCCCCCCCCAATACTTGAAAAAAATGTGCACCCTCACAGTAGTATTTTACAACTTTGTATAGATAGATAGGAGATAGATAGATATGAGATAGATAGATAGATAGATAGGAGATAGAAAGATAGATAAATAGATAGATAGATAGATAGATAGATAGATAGATAGATATGAGATAGATATGAGATAGATAGATAGATAGATAGATAGATAGATAGATAGATAGATATGAGATAGATATGAGATAGATAGATAGATAGATATATAGATAGACATATGAGATAGATATGAGATAGATAGAAATAAAGATAGATAGATACAGATAGATAGAGACAGATAGATAGAGATAGATAGAGATAGATAGATAGATAGATAGATAGATAGAAGGTTTTTTGCTTGCTATGTAATGTATAAGCAAGTATAAAAATACAGAAGGTGATGATGGAAAGAAATGTGTCGTCCTCTTAAGTGAATCTTCCGGGCTTGAAAACACTTTAGAAGCAGATGGACTATGAGTCACCAGGAGTTTGCCAAGTCCTTGCAGCGTATATTGAATAATGAGGAGGCAGCTGGAGACGAGAATGTTTGAGGGTCTCTGCTAAGCTGTCAGATTTTAGGAATGACAGAAGCACAAACAGCCTTCAGGAATGAGATGAACTCTTCTGCTGCACGTGGTGGTCTGCAGCGGGAGAAGATCTGGATGTATATAGGGCCAGGTATGACCGCTTCCACGGAGGAATTTCAAGCTGAAATGTTCACAAATGCAGAAAAGTATAAGACTTAGGCCCCTTTCACACGGGCGAGTTTTCCGCGCGGGTGCAATGCGTGAGGAGGACGCATAGCACCCGCACTGAATCCGGACCCATTCATTTCTTTGGGGCTGTGCACATGAGCGGTGATTTTCACGCATCACTTTTGCGTTGCGTGAAAATCGCAGCATGCTCTATATTGTGCGTTTTTCACGCAACGCAGGCCCCATAGAAGTGAATGGGGCTGCGGGAAAATCACAAGCATCCGCAAGCAAGTGCGGATGCAGTGCGATTTTCCCGCATGGTTGCTAAGAGACGGGACCCGATCTTCATTATTCTCCCTTATAACATGGTTATAAGGGAAAATAATAATAGCATTCTTAATAAAGAATGCAAAGTAAAATGTGGATTAAGGGGTTAAAAATAAAAAAACTTAACTTACCTTAGCCACTTGATTGCGTGGTTGGCTATCTCTCTTCTCTCTTCAAGCTTTAGCTAACAACTAAAGGACCTGTGATTGGACCATGTGATGTGACGTCATCACAGGTCCTTTAGACCAGAGGTCCCCAACCGCCGGGCCGCGGCCCAGTACCGGGCCCTGGAAGGTTGTTTGCCGGGCCGTGGCAATCAGTCTTTAACGCGGTACTAATGAAGTGCTTCCATTATGGAAGCGCTTCATTAGTACCGGAGGACCCGGAAGCGGTGAACGATCTGTACTCACCGCTTCCTGGTCCTCGGCTCGGCTGTCGGCTGTGCAGGTCTGCGCACAGCGTAAGGGCGCACTGTGACCTCACACTGTGTGCCGCGCCTGCGATACACAGCCGACAGCAGGATGACGAGGATCGCGATAATGAGAAGTGGTGGCGTCCAGGAGAGGTAAGTGTTTTTTTCTTTTATTTGCGCTGATGGCTAAAGGCTGACATGGGGGGCTGATGGCTAAAGGCTGACATGGGGGGCTGATGGCTAAAGGCTGACATGGGGGCTGATGTCTAAAGGCTGACATGGGGGCTGATGGCTAAAGGCTGACATGGGGGGCTGATGGCTAAAGGCTGACATGGGGGGGCTGATGTCTAAAGGCTGACATGGGGGCTGATGGCTAAAGGCTGACATGGGGGCTGATGGCTAAAGGCTGACATGGGGGCTGATGTCTAAAGGCTGACATGGGGGCTGATGGCTAAAGGCTGACATGGGGGCTGATGGCTAAAGGCTGACATGGGGGCTGATGGCTAAAGGCCGACATGGGGGCTGATGGCTAAAGGCTGACATGGGGGCTGATGGCTAAAGGCCGACATGGGGGGCTGATGTCTAAAGGCTGACATGGGGGGCTGATGGCTAAAGGCTGACATGGGGGGCTGATGGCTAAAGGCTGACATGGGGGGCTGATCTGAGGCATTGGGGGTTATATAGAGTTATATATTTGAATATGCACCTTCTGTTTTGTTATGCGCGTGAATAAGTCAGCGCCGACCAGCACCCCCTAAGCCCCGCCCACCCCTAAGCCCCGCCCCAGAACCCCCCACCCGGGCCCTGGGGAAATTGTCTTGCGTTAAACTGGTCCTTGGTGCAAAAAAGGTTGGGGACCACTGCTTTAGACGGCAGCTAAAGCTTGAAGAGAGAAGACAGATCGACAACTACGCGATCAAGTGGCTAAGGTAAGTTAAGTTTTTTTATTTTTAACCCCTTAATCAACATTTTACTAAGCATTCTTTATTAAGAATGCTATTATTTCCCCTTATAACCATGTTATAAGGGAAAATAATAAATTCGCCAGAATACTCTACCCGAAACCGGACTTCAGTGATAAAGTCCGGCTTCGGGTCTGGGTACCAAACATGCCGATTTTTCAAAAAAAAAAAAATCACGCATATTCCCGCAACGCACCCGCATCCTATCCGGGCGTCAAACATAACGCCCGTGTGAAAGAGGCCTTAAAGGGGTGATTTTTCAGCATGCAATTATATTATTATACATAACTTGATCTAATCTACTGAAAAGCTTTAATGGCTAACAGTCAATAAAATATTCATTTTGACCATCAGGTATCATTTTTTCTAAGATTTTAATAAAATTTAAAGGGGTTGTCCATAAAGCTTTTGATTGGCCATTTGGACCCCCAACGTTATAGCTGGAAGGACCTATACGGACATGGCGTCCATGCTGATGATGTCATGTGACTGCAGCGGCGCACCGCGGTCAGCCACTGGCCATGGTGACATCACTATCACGGGCAGTTTATGTTGCAGTGTACGCAGATATAAGCAAAGCAAACTCTATAGACACGGGGTCAAGCAACGAAATATGAGTTCTTAAAAGTTAATGGGAATCCACAAATGCTGATGCAGCTCTGGGTGTGACCGGAGTGGAAACACATACAGGAGGCTTTTCTAATGTGCTTGGAGTTGCCCTTTAAGAGCACACCATGTGCCTGTGCCCATGAAATGGATAACCCCTTGAAATATAGGCTCACAGGTTTTCAAAAAGTCACAAAACGGGGCTGTGTAACTTTTTAACGCCAGTTTCTAGGGGGTCATAATAACTTATCCCCACTGTCTTCACTTCGCACCCTCAATTAGGGGTCACCTGTACAGGCTGAGCGTTTAGAGCATTGGATTAGATAAGGAAAGTTCTGACCCCTACAACAATATTATAACAAAAATGAACAATATACATTTCTGTACAAAAAAGTTAAAAAGTATTACAGTTCCATACTAGTAAGTATTTGCTGAGCGATATCAGTGTTACACTGTCACCTGGTGGACAAAAGGTGCATTACATCTAATAGACTCAAAATACTTTTCTTTTAGGCCCCTTTCACACGGGCGAGTTTTCCACGCGGGTGCAGTACGTGAGGAGGACGCATAGCACCCGCACTGAATCCGGACCCATTCATTTCTATGGGGCTGTGCACATGAGCGTTGATTTTCACGCATCACTTCTTCGTTGCGTGAAAATCGCAGCATGCTCTATATTGTGCGTTTTTCACGCAACGCAGGCCCCATAGAAGTGAATGGGGCTGCGGGAAAATCCCAAGCATCCGCAAGCAAGTGCGGATGCATTGCGATTTTCCGCATGGTTGCTAGGAGACGGGACCCGATCTCTATTATTTTCCCTTATAACATGGTTACAAAGGGAAAATAATAGCATTCTTAATAAAGAATGCTGTGTAAAATGAAGATGAAGGGGTTAAAAATAATAAAAGTTAACTTACCTTATCCGCTTGATCGTGTAGTTGCGATCTGTCTTTTCTTTTCCAGCATCAGCTAACAACTAAAGGACCTGTGATGACGTCACATCACATCGTCCAATCACATCGTCCATCTTACCATGGTGATAGACCATGTGATTGGACCATGTGATGTGACGTCATCACAGGTCCTTTACCCTGGGTTCACACCTGAGCGTTTCTGAGACGCGCGTTTTACTCTGGAAACCAATTGAAAAAGGCATATCTACACTTTAACACGTGTTAAACGCGCGTTTTACGCGCGTTCCCATTGAAGTCTATGGGTGCAAACGCGCGACAAAACGCCCCAAAGAAGCTCAAGAACTTCTTTGAGCGTAGGGCGTTTTACAGTGCGTTCAAATGCGCTGTAAAACGCTCAGGTGAGAACCATGCCCATAGGGAAACATGAGTTTTCTCCTGTTGAGCGTTTTACAGCGCGTTTGAACGTGCTGTAAAACGCGCAAGTGTGAACTGAGGGTTAGTTGTTAGCTGATGCTGGAAAAGAGAAGACAGATCGCCAACTACGCGATCAAGTGGCTAAGGTAAGTTAACTTTTATTATTTTTAACCCCTTCCTCTTCATTTAACAATGCATTCTTTATTAAGAATGCTATTATTTCCCCTTATAACCATGTTATAAGGGAAAATAATCAATTCTCCAGAAGACCCGAAACCGGACTTCAGTGATGAAGTCCGGCTTCGGGTCTGGGTACCAAACATGGCGATTTTTCACACGCGTGCGCAAAACGCATTACAAATGTTTGCACCTGCGCGGAAAAATCGCGCATATTCCTGCAACGCACCCACCTCAAACATGACGCCCGTGTGAAAGAGGCCTTAAGAATCAGCACTTTTTAGTGCAAGTAAAATTCTTTCCCGTTTTATATTCTCCCTTTATGTTCTCAGTATTTCTTATAATTTTTTAATGCTATTTACACCTTTGCGAGCAACTTTTTTTTATTGTCCCAATGAATGGAGAACAAAAAACGAAACAACTTTGCAATGCGTCTTCATTAAAATTTTTCTTTTGTTTTGTTCCTACAGCTCCTGTGCAGAATAGGCGTCTCCATGGTAACAGACCGCAAACAAAATCCGTGGAGTCTGATCCTGCAGTCTTATGCTTTCTCCCGTTTGTCCCCTACTTGAAGCCAAGGTACATTTGGCAGGTTAGCCAGAAATAGAGGATAGATCTGGGGTCAGCTACCCTCGGCAGTCCAGCTGCTGTGACACTACAACTCCCAGCATGCATATTTGCTTGGTTGTTCTTGTTACTTCAATAGCAGTGAATAGAGCATCTTGGGAGTTGTAGTTTCTGAACAGCTGGAGTGCCGGGGGTTGCTGAACCCTGGGATAGATGGAAGGAAACAGGACTGCAGGGTTAGGCTACTTTCACACCAGCGTTTCTATTTTCCGGTACTGAGATCCGTCATAGGGTCTTAATACCGGAGAAAAACGCTTCCGTTTTGTCCCTATTCATTGTCAATGGGGACAAAACGTAACTGAACAGAACTGAGCGCTCCAAAATGCATTCCGTTCCATTTGTTTTCGTTCCCATACCGGAGAGCAACATGTTGTAGTTTGGTTTACGTACTGGGATGCGGAGCAAAACGGATGCAGCATCACCCCCATGCAAGTCAATGGGGACGGATCCGTTTTCTCTGCCACAACAGAAAACAGATCTGTTCCCCACTGACTTTCAATGGTGTTCATGACGGGTCCGTCTTGGCTACGTTAAAGATAATACAAGCGGATCCGTTCATAACCGATGCAGATGGTTGTATGATCAGTAACGGGAGCATTTTTGGCGATCCCTGCCAGATTTAGCAAAAACGCTAAAGTAGTGTGAAAGTAGCCTTAGACGCCCTCTGTCTCCCATCAGCACCCCGCAAATGCGATCGCGGGGTGCTGATGTGTTGGGAAGCCTTACCTGGCTTCCGGTCAGGGCCCCGAGCCTGTCTTCAGTTATTTCCAGCAGATTGTGCCTCTCTGGCGCCGCCTGCTGGTCAATCTTAGAATAGCATTGCTATTGAAATGTAATGCATTATAGAGATAAAAGCAATCAAAATACTGTATGTTATAGTCCTCTTGTGGGACTATTAAGTAGTAAAAAAAATAGAAAAAAAATACAAATTTATTAAATAAAAAAATTCCATAAAATAAATATAAATAAGTAAATATGCTTTTTTTTTCATTGAAAATACTCTTTTCAATGAAAAAAATAGCAAAAAAAAGATTATCCCCCATATGTTTGGTATTTCCGCGACCCGGACTACATAAATATCACATAAATTATCCCCTATGGTGAACGCAGTAAAAAAAAAAAAAAGACAGAATTTCTAATTTATTCTTTTAGTCTTAGTTTCCACCCAAAAAAACATAATAACAATCGATCAAGTAGCGCCATTTACTCCAAAATGATACCAATGAAAAATACAAGTCGTCCTGCAAAAATCAAGCCCTCACACAACTCCATGGGAAAAAAAAAAAAGTTATGGGTCTTAGGAAGCGGCAATGCAAAATCTTTTTTTTTTTTTTTTTGTTAAAAAAAGGGTTTTATTGCAAAAAAAATAGTAAAACGTAAAAAAAAAAACTATATGTATTTAGTATCACTGTAATCGTACTGACCCAGAGAATAAAGATATTATGTTATTTGTAAAATGAGCGCCGTAAAATTTATAATGTAAAAACTAAGTTGCAGTATTGCAATTTTCCTCATTTCCCTCCCAGAAAGAGTTAATAAAAGTTATGTGTTACCCCAAAATAGCGCCATTAAAAACTACAACTTGTCCCGCAAAAAACAAGCCCTCATAAAGCTAAATAGACTGAAAAATAAAAAAGTTATAGCTCTTGGAACGAGACAATGAAAAAAGGGAGAAAAACGCTTGGTCAGAAAGGCCCAAAACAGGCTGGACACTAAGGGGTTAAAGGGATTTCTTATTCTCAAAGTAGGCCATTAATATCAGATAGACGGGGGTCTGACTCTCTATATCCCCTGAGGGGGGCGCTGCACTGTACCCTCTTCATCGTCTACCTCACTTATGGTGTCCAGTGCAGACGTCCCTTCCGGTGCCCATGATAACTGGCCGGAGCTACAGCAATGGCGGCCACTAAAGGGGGAACTGCAGCAATAGTGCACAATGTCCTGCAGCAGCACCCAGGCCGTTTGGGATTTGTATTTGTGTTATTAGGGGATCTTTCTGGGGTATGCATGTAGGGGTGTAGAGAAAGCGGCAGCACCTGGGCCCTGGTGCCTTCGGGCCCTCTGCCACATATGAACACACCGGTATTTTTAATGGCACGTGGTCAATGGGGGAGAATGTGCTCAGGAGCTTCGAGTCTGGTCTAAGGTCTGTATTTGTTTTGGGGGTCTAGTCAAAGGGGTCTATTAATTGGGTTGGCATTAGATTAGGGTGTCTGAGATGTCTATTGCTTTAGGGGGTCTGAGTAGGGTTGCCATCCATCCGGGATTCACCCAGACAGTCCGGGATTTCAATCCTGTGCCCGGGAATGAGCCTTTCACAGACCCGGGCACAGGATCAGAGCGGGCAGCGGTAGGGCACAGCAGGAGATGAGCGCTACCATTGCGTTCATCTCCATAGTTATCTGTATCGCCGTCCTCAGGACAGCGATACAGATTTCTGTGCTGCGGCGGGGGAGGGAGAGGCGTTTCCCTCCCCTGTTCCTCTGATAGGCTGCCGGCACAAGGCCCGCAGCCTATCAGAGGCCGGTGCAGGAGGCGCGATGACGTCATCGCGCCGCCTGAGCCGTACAGCATGAGACACAGGCCGGGAAGAGGCCTGCATCGCATTGCTGAAGGTAAGTATAAGTGTCTGTTTTTTGTGTTTTGGCAGCAGTGGCACATATGGGAGAAGGGGGCAGAGGCATATGAAGGGGGCAGCAGAGGCATATAAAGGGGGCAGCAGAGGCATATAAAGGAGGCAGCAGAGGCATATAAAGGGGGCAGCAGAGGCATATAAAGGGGGCAGCAGAGGCATATGAAGGGGGCAGAGGCATTTTCTGGCACATATGAAGGGGGCAGAGGCATTTTCTGGCACATAAGGGGGCAGAGGCATATGAAGGGGGCAGAGGTATTTTCTGGCACATAAGGGGGCAGAGGCATATGAAGGGGGCAGAGGTATTTTCTGGCACATAAGGGGGCAGAGGCATATGAAGGGGGCAGAGGTATTTTCTGGCACATAAGGGGGCAGAGGCATATGAAGGGGGCAGAGGTATTTTCTGGCACATATGAAGGGGCAGAGGCACTTATTCTGGCACATGTTGGGGAAGGGGAGGAAAGAGGCACCTTATACTGGCACACTATTGGGGGGCACTATGGGGGTATCTACTTAGGCCACAGAGAAGGGGTATTTTATATGGGGGGCTCTGTGTGGTACTAGTATTATCTGGGGTATTATCTGTTTCTGCAGTATAGTATTGTGGAGCACGCGGGCACAGTATTGGGGGTAGTAGAATGATTTGTCCAGAAGATGAGAGGATGATGAAAAAGTAGTAAACTAAGATTTATTTTTTGTTGTTGTTGTCAAACTGCAGAGACAGAAAATGGCGACAAAATGTTGGTCTGGTCTGAAAGGAGAAGATGAGGACAGAGAACATCTACCTCACAGGAGACGTCACTGGATGTAAGTGGGGCTGCATTTCTGTATTGATGGGATCAGGGGCGTATCCATCGTGGTGCGACAGCGAGGCAGGATATGGGTGTTGCTGGAGGCGGAGCATGGGCGTGGTGGGAGGCGGGACATGGGTGGGGCCTCAAATGAGGCCGCCCCTCCCACCTGTTCGGGTTTGGCTTGAAGAAAAGGTGGCAACCCTAGGTCTGAGTCTGCATTAGTTTTGGGGGTCTAGGGCCTCTGCATTACTTTAGGGGATCCAGGTCTGCATTGCTTTGGTGGTTTGAGGCCTCTGCAGTATTTTAGGGCTCTGGGTTTGCATTACTTTAGCAGTCCTGAGGTCTCTGCAATACTTTTAGGGGGGAAGGGGGTGTCTGGCCTGGGTTTGCATTACTTTATGGGGCCTGGGGTCTCTGCATTACTTTATGGGGCCTGGGGTCTTTGTATTACTTTATGGGGCCTGGGGTCTCTGCATTACTTTATGGGGCCTGGGGTCTCTGCATTACTTTATGGGGCCTGGGGTCTTTGTATTACTTTATGGGACCTGGAGTCTCTGCATTACTTTATGGGGCCTGGGGTCTTTGTATTACTTTATGGGGCCTGGGGTCTCTGTATTACTTTATGGGGCATGGGGTCTCTGTATTACTTTAAGGGGCCTGGGGTCTTTGTATTACTTTATGGGGCCTGGGGTCTCTGCATTACTTTATGGGGCCTGGGGTCTTTGTATTACTTTATGGGGCCTGGGGTCTCTGCATTACTTTATGGGGCCTGGGGTCTCTGCATTACTTTATGGGGCCTGGGGTCTTTGTATTACTTTATGGGGCCTGGGGTCTCTGCATTACTTTATGGGGCCTGGGGTCTCTGCATTACTTTATGGGGCCTGGGGGTCTTTGTATTACTTTATGGGGCCTGGGGTCTCTGCATTACTTTATGGGGCCTGGGGTCTTTGTATTACTTTATGGGGCCTGGGGTCTCTGTATTACTTTATGGGGCCTGGGGTCTCTGTATTACTTTAAGGGGCCTGGGGTCTTTGTATTACTTTATGGGGCCTGGGGTCTCTGTATTACTTTATGGGGCCTGGGGTCTCTGTATTACTTTATGGGGCCTGGGGTCTCTGTATTACTTTAAGGGGCCTGGGGTCTTTGTATTACTTTATGGGGGCTGGGGTCTCTGTATTACTTTCAGGGGTCTAGGGTCTTTGTATTACTTTAGGGGGTCGTGTCTGAGTTTTTGTGAGTCTGTCATGGCCATAGCTATAGTGCTTCTTGTAATCACCCTGTCACTTCTCAAATTTGGCAATTATGAGGGGGCACCAGTACCAGGCACTAAAAGGGGATTCTATAGAAGGCACTAAATGGGACACATCTAAAGTGGGGGCGCTGTGACCAGTACGTTAAGGGGGCACTGAGGCTGGAATTTGTGGGGCCATTGTGGCCGTCACCTTTGGCGTCAGTGTGGATAGCTCTTATGTTACCAGTATTGCTGGGATTTGTAGTGGCAGCGTGGCTATCTATTAGGGGGCACAGTGGCTGATAATTACGGAGACAGGGGATGACAGTTATGGGGGTTGCAGGTGGCACTTATATGGCAAAGTGATTGGCTGTCTCTTATGGAAGCACCCTGGATTCATTTTATGGGGGCAGTGGGGTTGTGAGTTATGGGGGCACTGCGGATGTCAGTTATGGGGGCACTGCAGATGTCAGTTATGGGGGCAGTGGGGCTGTCAGTTATGGGGGTACTGGGGTTGTAAGTTATGGGGGCAGTGGGGCTGTCAGTTATGGGGGCACTGCAGATGTCAGTTATCATGGCACTAGGGCTGTCAGTTATGGGGGCACTGCGGATGTCAGTTACAGGGGCAGTGGGGCTGTCAGTTATGATGGCCCCGGGCTATCAGTTATGGGGGTACTGGGGTTGTCAGTTATGGGGGCACTGGGCAGGCAGTTATGGGGGCACTGCGGATGTCAGTTATGAGGGCACTGGGCAGACAGTTATGGGAGCACTGGGGCTGTCAGTTATGGGGGCACTGCGGATGTCAGTTATGGGGGCACCGCGAATGTCAGTTATGGGGGTACTGCGGATGTCATATATTGGGACTGTTAGTTATGATGGCCCTGGGCTGTCAGTTATGGGGGCACCAGGACTGTCAGTTATGGGGTCACCGGGGCTGTCAGTTATGGGGGCACCAGGACTGTCAGTTATGGGGTCACCGGGGCTGTCAGTTATGGGGACACCGGGGCTGTAACCCCTGGCATCACTGTGGATAACACCTATTGGATAACACCGATATTGCTGGTATTTCTTAGGGAACTCTAGCTCCCAGTTATGGAGACAGCGGATGAGACTTATGACGGCATTGGTTGGCACTTATATGGCATTGTCACTTGCTATTTCCTATGGGACACTGTGGATAGCAGAAGGGGCTATAATTCTGGGGTTTGTAGGGGCGGTGTGGCTGGCACTAATGGATGAGCTATGGAACCATGGTTGTCAGTTATGAGGACAATCCCAGACATTGACTAACTGTATGAAGGCTCAGGCTGGCACTTATGGGGAAGGGGCACTATGGGGGGCACTGGGGGTTCTGTGGCATTGTTATATGTAATCCCATAATATGATATATGCTAAGTATCTCTATATTTAGGTCAGGCTAGGCTCACATCCACGGCAGAGATTCTAGTAGGACCAGCCATCACAAATTCCCGGGAAAAAGATATATTGGTAAATGAGACCCCGCCATTTTCTACTCTCTTTTTGTAAAAGTGGTAAAAAACTGCAAAAAGTCGCTAATTTAGGCACAACACGGCACCTGCGGGTAAATGTGTGACTTTTCTATACAATAAAACTGTCATAGAAGATTGATGCATTCCCTCGGTGTCAACAGCGAATGTTTTCATTCGTCGAAACGGTTCTAGGACTCCTAGCACTGCTAAGAGTCCGCTAACTTGGTTAATTCATAATGAACTTTATTTAAAGGGGTATTCCTAAGGACATTTATGACATATCGATAGGAGCCGGCCCTGAAGTTAATATAGACCAAGTCGCGCAAGCGAGGGCACCTTTCATTCACCTCTACAGGACTTCCGAAAATGACTGAGCACAGACCCGGCGATTTTCATAGTGGAGAATGGAGTGGCGGCTGCTCTTGGGCTGCTACGGGACTTCTGAAAATAGCCGAGCCCGCTCGCTATCCCATAGCAATGAATGGAGCGGTAGCCACACGTGCGCAGCGTGCTCGCCATTCATTTAAGGGCCCTATTCCGGAGATAGGAGCGAGTGCCAGAGCTGTATCCAGCACCTATAGGACATTTATGGCATAAATGTCCCAGATTTAATCCCTTGATAAAATCACGTGTACACCCCTGAAACCAAAGAACGCAAAATAAAGAGACAGAAGATGTTAATCAGGGAAAAAAATGGAAGTTACTCCGTGTGCATTCCATTTCCGTATGTCGCTTCTGCTAAAAAAAAGAACATGTTCTGTTATTGTCCGCATTACGGACAAAGATAGAACTGTTTTATTAGGGGCATACGGTCCTTAATTTTATTAGGGGCACGTGACATACGGTCGCGTGCATGAGCCCTCATGGAGAGTCACCTTCCAGCACTCAGGAGAGGAAAACCCCAGTGGAGAAAACCTCTAGGGGACCATAGCTGGAGGGCCACCCTTCACTTGGGCTAAGGCCTCTTGCACACGAACGTGTGCGCCCCGTGCCCGTGCTGCGGGCCGCAAATTGCGGCCCGCAATGCACAGGCACCGGCCGTGGGGCAGCCGCAGCAGATCGCGGACCCATTCACTTGAATGGGTCCGCGATCTGCCCGTTCCGCAAAAAGATAGGACATGTTCTATCTTTTTGCGGGACGGAAGTACGGAACGGAACCCCGGGAAGCACTCTGTAGTGCTTCCGTAGTGTTCCGTTCCGTCATTCCATTCCGCATCTCCGGATTTGCGGACCCATTGAAATGAATAGGTCCGCATCTGTGATGCGGAATGGCCACGGAATGGTGCCCGTGTATTGCGGATCCGCAAATGCGGTCCGCAATACGGGCACGGGGCGCACACGTTCGTGTGCAAGAGGCCTAAGAGGGTAACGCCCCCATGGCTGGCACACTCATAGAGGTGCAGCAGCCGGGCTGATAGGGTTGGTTAGACGGAAGTTTCTTACTTTCCTATTGGGCGATAGGCTTCCCCGCTAGAACCTCCAAATTTCCTCAAGGTATGGGGGAGGGGGGTGTATATAATTGGTCAAGCTCAAGACCCTCAGGCCATATGGCACCGAATGTGCGGCACGCCCTCATTTTATAGGGGGTCTCCTCTTATGACACCGTGTTTGTGATGTGAACAGGCATCTATGACTAACCTTCACGATGTCCCCCCAGTGTTCCAAAGCGTTAACCCTTTAGTGACCGTCAATGTGCCTTGCTAAAGAGGCCATTAACCCCTTTCCAACCGGTACACATCAATATACAGCAGTATATTTATATATAGTATACTGTATATTTTCGGTCCCCTGACGATCGCAGGGTTTCCTGCTTCGGGTGGTGGGGGGAGCAGTTATGTTCTGTAACCGACAGCCACTGATCCAGATGCCAAAAACCGGAACGGTGGCTCTTATTTAACCCCTTCCTGGCTGCACCATGTAAATGAGCAACTCTTTGAATCAGGAGGGAGAGCTGCAGGTGATACAGCCTGCGATATTCCAGTAATCTCGGTGGGGGCTGACAGGCTGCTATAGATCCTCCTGTCCCTGTGTAACTGTACATGACCCCTGGGAAGAGGTGCGGCTCGGTTCACGGTGGTATTTTTATTTCCGTTTTTTTCTGCTCCATTATAGGAGCAGAACGACAAAAATAATGGAGGCGTTTCCACCAAACGACACCTGATGGCCCCCACTGACTATAACGGGATCTGCTTTCCATTACAAAACCCGGCGAGCTGCGCGATTATGTCCGATCTTTTTTATGTAATCTGCAATAAAGGCTCCTCGGACCCTCCGATAGAGGTCCCCCCTCAGTCACAGCTCTGTTTGTCACATATGGGGGTCTTTTTGTGAGAAGTTGATCGTTTGCCCGTCTTAAGCTACGTTCACACGACGACATTTTGTCGCACTATTGTCGCGCTACAATTTTTATAATGGTAGTGTATGGTGTCGCATTGCGACATGCAACATGCTGCGACTGCGATGCGACAGTCGCAAAAAATCCATTTAAGATGGGTTTTTCTGCGACTGTCACGTCGCAGTCGCAGCATGTTGCATGTCGCAATGTGACACCATAGACTCCCATTATAAAAATTGTCGCGCGACAATAGTGCGACAAAATGTCGCGCAACAAATGTTGCAGTGAAGTTGTGCCATATTTGTCGCGCGACAAATGTCGTCGTGTGAACGTAGCCTAATCCCTTCTGCACCTAATTAACATAGAAGCATAGAATGTGTCGGCAGATAAGAACCATTTGGCCCATCTAGTCTGCCCAATATACTGAATACTATGAATAGCCCCCGGCCCTATCTTATATGAAGGATGGCCTTATGCCTATCCCATGCATGCTTAAAGGGAATCTGTCACCAGGTTTGAGCCCTGTCAGCTAAACATATGCTGACGTTCAGGGTCTCATTAGCATGCCTAATATGGGCTCATCTAAACAAATGGTAGCGTTATTTTGTCAAAAAACAGGTTTAACTAACCTGTCAATCACACATATAAGGAGCCCAAGGGGAGGTCCAGCGATGCAGGGTGCCCGGCCGCAGACATTGCTGTATGTGACCAGCGCCGCCTCCTAATGCTCCGTGCCGCCTCTCCTCCCCCTCCTCCTGCTGTAGCGCTGGCTCGTACGCACACGGCGCGTGCACTTCACTGAAGAAGCCGATCCAAGAAGTCCGCACGGGTGCATGCCTGTGCGCACGCGCGACTTCTTGGATCGGCTTCTGAAGTGAAGTGCGCACGCGCCGTGTGCGTACGAGCCAGCGCTACAGCAGGAGGAGGGGAGGGAGAGGCGGCACGGAGCATTAGGAGGCGGCGCTGGCCACATACAGCGATGTCTGCGGCCGGGCACCCTGCATCGCTGGACCTCCCCTTGGGCTCCTTATATGTGTGATTGACAGGTTAGTTAAACCTGTTTTTTGACAAAATAACGCTACCATTTGTTTAGATGAGCCCATATTAGGCATGCTAATGAGACCCTGAACGTCAGCATATGTTTAGCTGACAGGGCTCAAACCTGGTGACAGATTCCCTTTAAACTCCTTCACTGTATTTGCAGCTACCACTTCTGCAGGAAGGCTATTCCATGCGTCCACTACTCTCTCAGTAAAGTAATTCTTCCTGATGTTACTTTTAAACCTTTGCCCCTCTAATTTAAAACTATGTCCTCTTGTAGCAGTTTTTCTTCTTTTAAATATTCTCTCCTCTTTAAGGGTACTTTCACACTGGCGTTTTGTATTCCGTGTGTGAGATCCGTTTCAGGGCTCTCACAAACGGTCCAAAACGGATCAGTTAAGCCCCAATGCATTCTGAATGGATAAGGATCCGTTCAGAATGCATCAGTTCGGCTCCGTTCCGCCTCTATTCCGTTTTGGAGGCGGACACCAAAACGCAGCATGCAGCATTTTGGTGTCCGTCTGAAGAGGCGGAGCCTAACGGATCCGTTTTTTTTTACAAGGTAAGTCAATGGGGACGGATCTGTTGTCAGTGACACAATATGGTGCATTTGAAAACGGATCCGTTCCCCATTGACTTTCAATGTAATTCAAAACGGATCCATTTTGGACTTTGTCATTTTTCTTTAAAGCTAATGCAAACGGATCCGTTCTGAACGGATACAAACGTTTGCATTAGAGGTGCGGATCCGTCTGTGAAAATAAACAGACGGATCCGCACCAACGCAAGTGTGAAAGTACCCTTACCGTGATGATTCCCTTTATGTATTTAAAAGTTTCTATCATATCCCCTCTGTCTCTTCTTCCAAGCTTTACATTTTAAAGGGATTCTGTCAGCAGATGGTACCCCTATAACCTAAACATATGTTCATGTCCAGACTAATGAGTACAATCCTAGGATGGCCTTATTATACCTTACTGTGGCTCTATTTGCCCAAAAATCTGCTTTTTATAACCGGTCAATAATTTACTTAAGGTGCCCAAGGGGAGGTCCGTTAATACAGGGTGTCCGGCCGCACCCCTCGCCGTCCGGTGCCCAGCGCTGCCTTCCCTGTCCTCAGCCTCCCCGTCCCTTTGCCAGATAACATGACTGGAGGGCATATCCGGGTTGAGCGAAGTGCGCATCATCAGAAAGCGCCACTTGTCCCTCAATAAAACAAGTCCTCCATCCTAGGTGAACTGAAAAATAATTTTTTTTTAAAAGTTATGGCTCCGGGAAGGCAGGGAGTGAAAAACGGAAAAAAAAAAATGCTGTGTCAGGAAAGGGTTAATGTGGCCACCCTGTCTAGAGCTGACATATGTTATGGGTTCTTTCACCCTGGGGTGGGCTTTTTCCCAGTGAAATAAGGAACCACTCTAACCAAGGGGGGGGGGCCAAGACACGTCACGTGGTTTTGGAGAAGAGAGGGGGGAAAAAACACAAACAGCCCAAGTAACCAGACCACGTGACGCGCCCTGTCCCAGCCCCGTTATCTCCTCTTCCTAGCTTCTTCTACCTAGCAGGGGGGAGTAGTCGATGACCGATCCCTCGACAACTGTGTGAAGCGCCGGGCTGGCTCGGTGCTCGCCTTCTTCTGCCTGGTTTGTTGTGTGGCGGGCTTCTGGCTCCACGCCGCTGGTCCCCCCGGGCTGTGAGTGAGTCTTCTGCCCGGTCATCTCCGCTCCTTTCCTGCAGTCATGGCCGAAGCCTCCGAGAAGCTTTACCGGGCCGAGTACGCCAAGAGCAGCCGGGCCTCCTGCAAGAAATGCGGGGACAACATCTCCAAGGAGTCGCTGCGGCTCGCCATCATGGTGCAGGTAAAGCATGCGGCTGCGTCTTGTGTCTGGGTGGGCAGAGGCAGGTATGGGAGGGGGTGCAGGCCTCCACATGGCAGAGCTTCCTGTGCAGAGTGCAGGCTGCCCCTTTAAGACATATTATGTTATTACACCCCTTATACCCTGGGTGCTAAAACTTTTGCATGGGACAACCCTGACACCTGGTAGACCAATGCAGACCCATTACTGTGCACTTAAAGGGGTGTTCCAGGTGCCATACGCAGTGTGACGCTCGCCATAGGGCCACTGTATGGACAAGGGCATGTAAACTTATGCACAAGGGGCCATACTGTGCTTTTCCTTAGATCTTGCCCTCCTTGGACATTCGCCTCTAAATCTCGGTGCATCCCGACGGCACGTTATACGTTCCTGATCCAATAGGAGGCGCTGAAAGGGTGTTTGGACTTATACAATTTTGCAAGTCGCTTGAGGCTTAGGGGGCGTGACTTGTGTTTTGTAGATGGGAAACGTAATATGCAGCCTATGTGCTTGTAAACTAATGCAAAGGCATCTAGAAACTGAAAGGGGGTTTGCAGGAGCAGTGGTATGCAAGTCACCCCCCCCCCCGCCCAAAGGCTTACAGTATACTATGAACATGGGTGTGTAAACTAACGCAACAGCATGTCGAAAACGGGTGAGAGCGCAGTTTGAAATCCAAGCCGTACGAGCTTCAATGGGCTGGTATGCTGCTCATCTCCATATTCCTAATGTATGGACACGGGTGTGTAAACTAATGAAAAGGCACCCAGGGACTTGATTCCAGGAGTGATGGCTGGTGGGCAGTTCGTCCCGTAGGATTACAGTATGGACGGGGGTGTGGAAACTAAGGCAATGGCATGAGAGCGTCGTCTGCAAGTTGCATGTGCTTTTAAAGAGGGTTTAGAAAATGTGGTCCTGCAGCTGTTCCACGTATGGACAGGGGTGTGTAAACTAACGCAACGGCACATAGAAAGCCCGCTAGAGGGGGCGTTTGCATCCCAGGTCGTATGTGCTTAAAGGCGGTTTAATACCTGTTCATTCATGGGCGTGTAAATTAACGCACAGGAAGGAGATTGGTTCCGCTTACACATTGGGAGTTGTAGTCTCACAACAGAGAGCGAGACGGCGCACTGTACTAGGCTCTAAATATAATTGCAGCTGCTTCTGTTCAACGCCAGCAAGCGGAGATTTTGAAATCAGTGACGATTCAATATGAATGGGCTGCTGACCCCAGGTTATAATCGAGGGGGGGGGGGGGGGCATTATATGGGAGGGGGGGCTGATATAGTCACACGTGGAGGTATAGGCCAGGGGGGGGGGGTGCACTTCCTATCACTGTCCATTGCCAAACCCTCCAGGTGGCTGATAACAGAGGACAATAGGAACAATAGCCTGAAGTGCACAGGATGCAGGGGGTGCTCCGGTCATCCCCGGACCCCCTATAGGGGGGGTATATGACCCCTACCTGTGGGGGAGGGGGTTGTGTTATCAGATCTTCCTCAGGGATCCCGATCAGCAGAGCTCATCAGTCAGTGTTGGCATGCCTGTAATCAGCAGCTCCTCCTGCTGGCACTATGGACTATTACCCCCATCATCCTGCTCTCTCTACTCTTCGTTTCCTGCAGGTTGATCAGCATGACGGGGATATAATGGACCGCCCCTCTGCTGACAGGTCTAATACACTTGCATTCCCCCATCTAATTATCCTAGGTCAGGCATGCTCAACGTGCGGCCCTCCAGCTGTTGCAAAACTACAACTCCCAGCATGCCCGAACAGCTTTCAGCCTACAGCAGGGCATTGTGGGAGTTGTAGTTTTACAACAGCTCGAGGGTCGCGGGTTGAGCACGCCTGTCCTAGAGCATCTATTATGACTCTAGGTCTTGACATTCCTCTATAAGGCTCCATTCACACGTCCGCAATTCTGTTCCGCATTTTGCGGAACGGAATTGCGGACCCATTAATTTCAATTGGGACAGACGATGTCCCGACCGGGTCCGCAATTGCGGATCCGCATTTCCGGGTCCGCAATTGCGGATCCGCATTTCCGGGTCCGCAATCGCGGATCCGCATTTCCGGGTCCGCAATCGCGTTCCCGAAAAAAATTAGAACATGTCCTATTCTTGTCCGTAATTGTCCATTTTTTATGAGAGTGCCGGCGATGTGCGGTCCGCAAAATGTGGAACGCACATTGCCGTTTTGCGGATCCGCAAAACACACACGGACGTGTGAATGGACCCATTCCTTCTAATAGTTACGAATGAATTACCAGCAGTTTGCAATGCAGGTCCAGCTGGGTGTTACCAGTTAGGAGTGTGTCCCTGCAAAGTCTTAAGCCTCATTCACACATCGGTGTTCTCCACTGACAGCACACGTCCCCATTTATTTTAATGTGTGTATTCACACATGAGTTTTTTTTTTACCACGTTCCGTGGGTCGGTGGTTTTAGCACGGGTGCATGCTCTATTTTGTCCCATCACGCCCATTATAGTCTATGGTTCCGTGATAACCATGGATGTAACCTGGATGCCATTCATGTTGCACCCGTGTTTCACGGATGATTAGGAAGAAATGCTTTGAAAATTATTTTTCAGCTGTGCTGGGTCAGTGACACACGGACCACACACCGATCCTTCACGGAGGCATCACTGACCACCTTCTCATGGATTTGAGCACAGACACCGACGTGTGAATGGGGATTTACACAGACAGTGATTGGGTAGTTTCAGACTGTGCAGGGACACGCCCCCTAACTGGTAACACCGAGCTGGACCTGCATTGCAAACTGCTGGTGATTCATCAGTAACTTCTAGAACATGTATCAGCAGCCTCCGGCACTCCAGCAGAGCCCTCCTTTAACTTCTATGGGAGTTGCAAGAATAGCTGTGCAAGTGTGCATGCTGGGAGTTGTAGTTTCACAGCAGCCGGAGTGCCGACTGTTGCTGATCCTTTGTTCTAGAAGGAATAATGGAGTCGATGCCCCAGACTAGTTATCACACGGGGAATGCAAGTAGTTAGTAAATGGGACCTGTCATGGGAGGGGACGGGTCCTTGCTGCTTCGGACCCTGTAACAAAAGCAAATGCCGCAGATGTAAACTGTGAGCACCACCTCTTCCTCGGTCAGTGAAGTCACATGATCTAGGCGCATTCCAGTGAATGAGCTGCAATACCAAGAACGGCCACTATCCAATGTACGGCGCTGTGCTCGGTGAGCTGTGAGGAGGCCGCAGCAATATCCGGCCTCTATAAAGAACTGATCGGCGGCGATGTCAGAGCCCCGCCGATCAGATACCGATACCCACCCTGGAGAGGCGTATAAACAACTGGAAAACCCCTTTAACCCCCTCAGCCCCCCTAGCTTAAACCCCCTTAATGACCAGGCCACTTTTTACAATTCTGCACTACACTACTTTCACCGTTTATTGCTCCGTCATACAACTTACCACCCAAATGAATTTTACCTCCTTTTCTTCTCACTAATAGAGCTTTCATTTGGTGGTATTTCATTGCTGATGACATTTTTACTTTTTTTGCTATTAATAAAAATGTAACGACATTTTTGCAAAAAAATGACATTTTTCACTTTCTGTTGTAAATTTTTTTTTAAAAAAAATACATTTCTATATAAATTTTCCGCAAAATTTTTTGTTCTACATGTCTTTGATAAAAAAAAAATGCAATAAGTGTATATTTATTGGTTTGGGTAAAAGTTATAGCGTTTACAAACTATGGTGCAAAAAAGTGAATTTCGGCATTTTGAAGCAGCTCTGACTTCCTGAGCGCCTGTCCTGTTTCTTCAGGTGCTAGAATGTCAGGATAGTATAAATATCCCCCAAATTACACCATTTTAGAAAGAAGACACCCCAAAGTATTCGCGGAGGGGCTTGGTGAGTTCATGTATCATTTCATTTTTTTTCACAAGTTAGCGGAAAATGACACTTTCTGAGGAAAAAAAAAAATATAATAAAGTTTCCATTTCTGCTAACTTCTGGCAAAAAAAAAAATAAATAAGTCTCCCACGGACTCACTATGCCCCTCAGTGAATACCTTGGGGTGTCTACTTTCCGAAATGGGGTCATTTGTGGGGTGTGTTTACTGTTCTGGCATTTTGGGCGGGGCTAAATTGTGAGCCGCCATGTAAAACCTAAAGGTACTCGTTGGAATTTGGGCCCTTTGCGACTCAGGCTGCAAAAGTGTCACTCATGTGGTATCGCCGTACTCAGGAGAAGTAGGCGATGTGTTTGGAGTGTATTTTACATATACCCATGTTGGGTGAGAAATATCTCTGTAAATTGACAACTTTGTATAAAAATTTTAAAAAGTTGTCGTTTACAGCGATATTTCTCACACAAAGTATGGGTATATATAAAAATACACCCCAAAACACATTGCCCTACTTCTCCTGAGTTCGGCGATACCACATGTGTGACACTTTTTTGCAGCCAAGATGCGCAAAGGGGCCCTAAAACCAATGAGTACCTTTAGGATTTCACAGGGCATTTTTACGCATTTGGATTCTTGCGCTTTAGGACCGCTAAAATGCCAGGGCAGTATAAATACCCCACATGTGACCCCATTGTGGAAAGAAGACACCCCAAGGTATTCCGTGAGGGGCATGGCGAGTTCACAGAAAAAAATATTTTGGCACAAGTTAGCGGAAATTGATATATATATATATTGTGGGGAGTCGCTCTGGTAGACAGCGGTGCGGGTGCAGTTTAGAGGCAAAACAAGGAGTCCAGATTGTGCATCAAACAGTGTTTTATTCACACTTGCACACCATAAATGAAAAACAGTCTCTTTGGTGACAGTTCACACACAACGGAAATAACGTGGCAAAACAAAAACAGGCCAACACAGGGTCCAGTCACCTGGGTGGTTTAGGTGCGGGTTCACACCTAGCAGTCGGCTCAGCCGCAGGCGATTCCTCCTTCAGGTTGCAGGGAAACACCACCTTGCTGAGCTCCGTCCTCCAGCACAGAGAACCCCACAGCCCTGTTAGCAGCTCCAGGATAATCACCACCTACACACAGCTGCTGGCTGTGTTTTATACCCAGCCCAAAACCAGGACTGGACCGTGGGGAGTAGGCACCCACCCTACACTTTACCTACTCCCAGTAAGAGCCGGCCCGGATTAGCTTTGCAGCCAAACTAAGTAACAAAGTCTAGCAGCATAAGCTGCTGCAGACAAAAAACCCGGCTCTCACCTCACCGAGGCCAGCAACCTCGGTGACACGTACCTGCCATCGCATATGATACCTTGCACCCTCTTACTATATATATATATAAATATATTTTACAAAGTCTCATAACTTGTGACAAAAAATATTTTACATGAACTCACCATACCCCTCACGGAATACCTTGGGGTGTCTTCTTTCTAAAATGGGGTCACATGTGAGGTTTTTGTACTGCCCTGGCATTTGAGGTTCTCCGCAATCATTACACGTATGGCCAGCATTAGGAGTATCTGCGATTCTCCTTATATTGAGCATACGGGGAATGAGATTTTTTTTTCCGTTCTGCGCTGAAAAAAAAATAAAAATGAACGGCACAGATTTTTTCATTCGCATCGATCAATGTGGATGAAAAAATCAGTGACTGCGGTGCGGTGGGCTGGGCGCGAACTACCTAACAAGTAGCTAACTAACTGGCGGTGATAAGGGACCCTTATGCCCCATTCACACGTCCGAAATTCTGTTTGCGGAACGGAATTGCGGACCCATTCATTTTTTTTTTTCAAATATATTTTTTATTGAGATTTGTAAAAAATCATTGATCATTGTTACACGAAATGCACAAGGAAGCAGTACAGCATAGTAAATACACATAATGTATCCAACAGACCAATAATCGTGCATTAACAAGGGGTAATACAAATCTCCTTTTTTTCTTTTGTATCACAGACCCTATCAAGGCCTCCCCAATGCCTTGCACCCTCCCTAACCCAACCAATTCGAGAACGAGGGGTTAAGACATTGTATTGAGAGTTCTCTCATGAGGGGTTTTATTCTTTTTTTTATTTTTTTTTAAGTAAAGCTCTTGAGGATAAGGTATTTATTTAGCCCCGCTACTTCCAATTTCTAGCTTGCCTAGTTTTCCCGCTATCTGGGCTTCCATGTACCATTTAGTGGTCGTGAAAGGAGACATCAAATCTTCAATTTCCCACTTGGTGAGAGAGTGTTCTATAAATTTGCGCCATTTCTTAGTGAACTTCCCTATTGATTTTTCCTTATACTTTTCCATTTCTAATCTTTCCTGAAATAGCAGCCATGTCAGGAGCCCTATAACTTCCTCCCACTGTGGGATAGTGTTTTGTAGCCAATACCTCAAAATTACTTTCTTGACCGCCATCAACACTATATGTACTCCCTTAACTGAGACTACATTACTGTCTGGGTCTGATTGGTCGCTAGGGATAGCTTGGAAAATACATTGCAGGGGTTCCAGGGTTATCTCTACCGCCCATACCTTTTTGATGTAATCCACCGCCGTAGACCACAGTGGCTGCAGTTGCGGGCAGCCCCAAAGGCCATGGAGTAAATTAGCTTTCCGTAAGTCACATTTTGGGCAGTGTCTCAAATAATGGGCCGGGGCATTTGGGTAGGATAGATCATAGGCATATGTTGCCTTGTGTAATATTCGCAGTTGGGTTTCCCTCCATTGTTCGTTGTGGATAGCTTTGCTGATCATCTCGAACCCTGTTCTAATTTTCTTAGACAATTGGGATCCCTCTATTTTATTTTCCCAGGATGAAAGGGCCTTCGCCACCAGTCCTATGGTTTGTATCCCATGTATTTTGCGATACAAATCCGATAATGGGATTTCACTCCCCTGTTGGCCCATTAGTGAGTCAAACCACGCTAGCCTCTCCACTTCTCCCATAGTTGTGGACTGCGCTTTGCAGTAGGGTTGTTTCGGGTATCGAACTTTCGATACCCAATCGATACTTTTCTCTGGTATCGAGCTCGATACCAGGATTAGTATTTTATCGATACTGGGCTGCGCTACCGCACAGCCCAGTATCAGAGAACGTGGCTGCGCTGCTCTCAGTGCGGCCATGTTCTCCTCGGCAGCACAGGGAGAAGGAGGCGGTCTCTCCCGCCCCCTGTGCTGCCGCTGCAACCAATAGAGAGAGAGGGGCGGAGCGGGGGGGCGGAGCACTGGCCAGCAATGCCGAGTACCGTTTCATATATAAATGCAGGCAGAAGACACGCTGCCGGCACCTGCCTGTGACAGAGCGATGCGATCAGAGGCAATTAACCCCTCAGGTGCCGCACCTGAGGGGTTAATTGCCGCGGATCGCAGTGCTGGGTCACAGGCAGGTGCCGGCAGCCTGTGTCTTCTGCCTGCATTTATATATGAAACGGTACTAGGCATTGCTGGCCAGTGCTCCGCCCCCCTCCGTCCCCTGTATTAAAACATTGGTGGCCAGTGTGGCTCCCCTGTCCCCAGTATTAAATACATTATTGGTGGCCAGTGCGCCCTCCCCATCCCCCCTTCCTCCCCCCAGTAATAAAAGCATTGGTGGCAGTGGCCACAGGGTCCCCTCACCTCCTCCTCACTGGTGGCAGTGATCGGAGCCCCAGCAGTGTAATGCTGGGGCTCCGATCGGTTACCATGGTAACCAGGACGCTCCTGAAGTCCTGGCTGCCATAGTCTGCTCCCTGCTGCTGTGTGCACAGGGCAGCAGGGAGAGGGTGAGATCCTATTCACCCTGATGGAGCTCTATCAGGGTGAATAGGATGAGAAGATCCCAGGTTCTAGCCCCTAAGGGGGAAATAGTTAATAAATAAACTGTAAAAGAAAAAAAAAAAGTTTCCCAATTTTACATATAAAATATAGACAATAAATAAAATATTACATATCGCCGCGTCTCAAAAGTCCAAACTATTAAAAAATCCACTTTTATGCTGTGAACGCCGTAAAAAAAAAAAATGCGCGATTCGCCATTTTCTTTTAGTCGCCGTAAAAAAGTAGGATAGGACTGTTGTATTATGAGCCGGCAGTTCCATAAAATGTGGAATGCACGCAGATTTTTTTTGGCGTTTTTTTTTTCCGCGTGGTATCGAGTATCGCAATACTTTTTTATGGTATCGATACCAAATCAAAATTTTGGTACCGAAACAACCCTACTTTGCAGTATGACTGCAGCTGGCTAAAGGGAAGGAAGTGCGTCTCGGGTAGAGAGTATTTATCCCTACATTCTCCCCACGTCATTAGTTCCTGGTCTGGGGTGGACAGTAAGGCCCCTTTCACACGGGCGAGTTTTCCGCATGGGTGCAATGCGTGAGGAGGACGCATTGCACCCGCACTGAATCCTGACCCATTCAGTTCTATGGGGCTGTGCACATGAGCGGTGATTTTCACGCATCACTTTTGCGTTGCGTGAAAATCGCAGCATGTTCTATATTCTGCGATTTTCACGCAACGCAGGCCCCATAGAAGTGAATGGGGATGCGGGAAAATCGCAAGCATCCGCAATCATGTGCGGATGCGTTGCGATTTTCCCGCATGGTTGCTAGGATACGATCGGGATGGGGACCCGATCGTTATTATTTTCCTTTATAACATAGTTATAAGGGAAAATAATCGCATTCTAATTACAGAATGCAATGTTCCCCGGGCTTTAAAGGGTTAAAAATAATAAAGAGTTAACTTACCTTCTCCCATTGTACGCGCAGAGCCCCAGAACGTCTTCTCTCTTGATAGTTTGGATGCTTGAGGACCTGTGGTGACGTCACAGGGTCACATGGTCCAATCATAGAAGCATTTGAGTGGACCATGTGACCCATGTGATCCTGTGACATCACGGCAGGTCCTTCATCCAACAGATGTTTTAGTAAATCGTCCGCAAAGCCATTCATTTTTATGGGGACAGACTTTGTCCCGCTCGGATCCGGAATTACGGATTCACTGCATAGAACTTTCTATTCACTGCATATGGGCTTCCAAAAAGCAGCCGAGCATGCTCACTCAGCTGTATCTGGAACTCCCATAGCTATGAATTGTGAGCACGCTGTGCATGCGCGGTGCGTCTCCCTCACAGCGGGGGGGCCCCTGTCTGGAGATGGGAGCAGGTCCCAGACATTGGGACTTTGATAACCCCCAGATTAATAGCGCTTTAAACCCACAGAGCCGATGTGATTGTCGTTGCTTTCTTTCCCCCCCATAGTCTCCCATGTTTGACGGGAAGGTCCCGCACTGGCACCACTACTCCTGCTTCTGGAAGCGGGCGCGAGTCTTATCTCAGGGGGAAATCGATGGCTTCACCGAGCTGCGCTGGGAGGACCAGGAGAAGATCAAGAAGGCCATTGAGACCGGGGGAGCTGCAGGCGGTAGGTTGTGGATAACGCTGCAAAGTACTACAACTCTTTTAAATATTGTGTTTCAATAAACCCCCGCTGAAGGCCCCCCAATCCTCCTCCCTACTTTCCTTTCTTTTGGCTGTCAGTGAATGGAAACCTTTGTCATGATCGTGCCCTGCTGACAAAACTACTTCCCTTCCTTCTTAACCCCTTCCCGACTGCCCACTGTGTGTATACATCCTGTCTGCACATGCCCCGTGCAGATAGCAGGTATATACACGTGCAGGCAGCGCTGGGATTAAAGCTCCTGCAATCTAGCAGGCCGGGGCCCGGCTGACAGACACAGCAGGGATCCTGAGGAGAAGACCGGAGCGGTTTATTACCGCTTCTGTCTTCTCCTGTGCCGGCAGGAGAGCCCTGAACGAGCGCATGGTGGAGGGAGCAGGAAGCAGCTTCATTAGTCCCGGCGGTCACGTGACTGCGGGGGGGGGGGGGTGTAGCAGGAGCAGAGCTGTAGGTTCCTGTGGATGCCCCAGTTACAGGGGGATTTGATTTCAGTGTCCTCCAGAGGTCTTTTAATGACCTCCTGGGGGACATATTTCGTGCCAAAAAGAAATTTAAATATAAGTAAAAAAAATACAAATAAAAAAGAAAAATTCAAAAATGCAGTCGCTAACAGAAACCGTCACCATAGTTTCCCCGTTCTCTCAAACCTATACATGTTATATATGAAAACGATCATCACAAAATAGGGAACCCGTTGCAATAATACATTTTTGTGTCAGTTTTAATATTTAAGAAATAAGCTATCATTAAAAAAAATACTTTTTTTTAATAATAATTAGCAATTTTCTTCCAAATTAAACCTAAAAAAAACCTTTCTAATAAGTCCTAAGTGTCAAGTAAAAAAATAACAAAAGCAAAAGCTACGGTCACTAAACCGCCATGTGCACAAAATCACAAAAAGTTGCCTGGACCTTCAGGCCTTTTTTTTGGGGCCCGTTCATTAAAAGGGTTAATGTATTGCCATTCCTGGCTGTTAGCGTGTTTCTGACCGATTACATGTTGTTTCCCCCCCCAGGACCTGGAGGTGATGGCAAAGGCGGTAAAGCGGATATGACCCTGAATGATTTTGCAGCTGAATATGCAAAGTCCAACAGAAGCACCTGCAAAGGCTGCGAGGAGAAGATCGAGAAGGTAACGGGCGGGTGGTTTAACATGTTGTCCCATCCTAACGATTAGGTAGGGCAGGGATGTGTCAAACTCGTGGCCCTCCAAAACTACAACTGCCATCATGCTCAGCCTATAGCTATTAGGACATGCTGGGAGTTGTAGTTTTGCAACCACTGGGGGGGCACGAGTTTGACCCCCTGGGATAGGGGATAAGCGTCTAATCGTCGGGGGTCTGATCACTGGGTCCCCTGCCGATCAAGAGAGCAGGTTCCCCACTTGAATGAAGCGGCAGCCACGCACGTGTGCTTCTGCTCCATTCATATCCGTGGGACTGCCGGAGATCGCTGAGGGCTACCAGAGCCCTCGTAGAGTTGAGTAGACTGGCAGCACACATGCGTGACTTCTGCGCTGTTCAGTCGGGGCCGAGTCTTACCCTAATGGGGGGGGCTCGCAATGGACAGTTTACAGGATCTCCTCAGCTCCCTCTAGTGGTGACAGACCAATGCATCCTTATAGAGGGGCTGGCTACTGCCCAGTGGTGTTTTCCTGGCAAGGATCATCCTCTCGCATTCTTATATATATATATATAGACCGGTATGACCAGTATAACTGCATGTCTTACTGGTTTTGCATGAGGCGGGTAACATGGCCTCCCTCTGCCAGTAGGAGGTGCAGTCATGGCATTGTGTTTCACACTGATAATCCTCTGTGAGCCAAACTGAAGAGTTTTACCTGGACTGACACATTGTAACAAACTGTGATAGGATTGAGAGTTGATTTGGTTAGTGTACAGCGGATTATCAAGAATGGACGCGATTGAAACAAGTCCTCAGCTGTGTGAAATCTAATTTCTGTATGAGATGTAAACGAGAATTGCCGTTTTCGCTGACAGCAAGCAGAGATCTCAAACTAGTCAAAGAATTAAAACACCAAGAAGCAGAACTTTACATTATACTGAAGTTCAGACCTGTGTCTTGCTGTGAGGCAGCTGGAGGCCGCAGGAGCTCTCCCCCACTGCTGTATTAACCAGCACCGGCCAAGACGAAATTAACAACTTCAACACATTTTTTTTAAATATTAATTTATTGATTTACTGTTTAATTACTGCACAGGTTGCAGGAGGGTGTCTATAGGGAAGGCTGGCAGTGGTTGCAGGAGGGTGTCCATGGGGAAGGCTAGCAGTGGTTGCAGGAGGGTGTCCATGGGGAAGGCTGGCAGTGGTTGCAGGAGGGTGTCCATGGGGAAGGCTGGCAGTGGTTGCAGGAGGGTGTCCACGGGGAAGGCTGGCAGTGGTTGCAGGAGGGTGTCCATGGGGAAGGCTGGCAGTGGTTGCAGGAGGGTGTCTATAGGGAAGGCTGGCAGTGGTTGCAGGAGGGTGTCCATGGCGAAGGCTAGCATTAGTTGCAGGAGGGTGTCCATGGGGAAGGCTGGCAGTGGTTGCAGGAGGGTGTCTATAGGGAAGGCTGGCAGTGGTTGCAGGAGGGTGTCCATGGGGAAGGCTGGCAGTGGTTGCAGGAGGGTGTCCATGGGGAAGGCTGGCAGTGGTTGCAGCAGGGTGTCCATGGGGAAGGCTGGCAGTGGTTGCAGCAGGGTGTCCATGGGGAAGGCTGGCAGTGGTTGCAGCAGGGTGTCCATGGGGAAGGCTAGCATTAGTTGCAGGAGGGTGTCCATGGGAAAGGCTAGCATTAGTTGCAAGAGGGTGTCCAGTTTGCACTTACAGTATAAAGCACTAATGTGGGGGGGGGGGCAGGGAATATAGAACAACCCATCTCCCATGTGAAGAGGCGTGTGCCCCCTCGGGTTCATGGTCGCTGACCTGTGTATGTTGCCTCTGCAGGGTCAGGTCAGGTTATCTAAGAAGAGCCTGGATGTGGAGCGCCCTCAGCTGGGCATGATCGACCGCTGGTATCACCCGGACTGTTTTGTGAGCCGCAGGGAGGAGCTCGGGTTCCTCCCCATCTACAGCGCCAGCCAGATGAAGGGCTTCAGCCTCCTCAGTGCCGAAGACAAGGAGACGCTGAAAGCCAAGCTCCCGGCAGTGAAGACTGAGGCCGGGTAAGTGTGTGTCACCTGTACACAGTGCATCTCCACAAGTCGTTACAGTGTGTCAGGGCTCATGTTTGACAGATCAGTAGAGACGTTCTGCTTGACGACCACAATCTATTTCACATTATAGGAGCTCCTCTAATCGGTTAGGGGGTGTGCCTTAATAACACGCTTGTTGTCTGCTTCCAATAACCACCAGCAGAATAGTGAGTGCAGCTCTGGAGTATAATACAGGATGTAACTCAGGATCAGTAATGTAATGTATGTACACAGTGACTCCATTTTAATTTTTTTCTGCGGGGCTACGGGTCGGACATACGGATGCAGATAGCACACGGTGTACTCCCCTCATTTTTTGTGGACCCATTGAAATGAATGGGTCTGCATCCTATCCGCAAAAAAAACCCGGAAAGGACATGGAAACAAAATACGTTTGTGTGCATGTGGCCTAATTCATATAAAATGCGACACTATTAAGAAATCTGCCCCAATGTATATGAAAAAAATACATTCTTGCACAACAAATAAGCTTCATTTACATAAAACCGGAGGACCCCTTTAAAAAAAAAAAAAAAAAAACTTAAATGAACAGAATGCCATTGGCAGGTTATAAAAGCAGCAGGGGGCGCTCAGTGCAGACGAGCAATGGTGGTCTCCTTGTGCCGACTGGTCGGGGTGACTGCAGCGTTCCGGCACAGGAAGACTTTCTTGAAGGTGTTTCTAAAGGACTTGAGCTTGTAGACGTACATGACGGGGTTGAGGGCGGAGTTGGCGTGGGTGAGGATGATGCCGATATCCAGGATGACGGGGGGGATATAGCACTGTGGGCAGAGCAGGCTAATACCATTCATGACGTGCAGGGGAGCCCAGCATAACATGAAGAAGAAAATAATGGTGAAGAGGGACGTGGCCGTCTTAAACTCCTTCATCCCCGCTCCGTGTGTGCCCGCGTTGCCCAGGTGCATGCCCAGTGCTTTGCCATGCAGCTGCTTTCTTACTGCCGAGTAGATCTGGGTGTAGATCACAAGCATAATGATTACAGGTAAGTAGAAGAAGACTAGGGAAAATAAGTACACCAGGTAAGTCATGTCAATGACGTGGACAAAGAGGCAGTAGCCGTGCAGGGGCGGGGGCTTATGCCAGCCCATGAGGGGCATCAGGCCGCTGAGAAACGCCACGATCCAGGCTGTGACGATGAGGATGAACGTGTTGCTGGGGGTCATTAAGCTCTTGTACCTCAGCGGGTTGAGAATGGCGATGTAGCGGTCCACCGCGATGGCCAGGAGGCTGAAGGTGGAGCTCATGGTCAGCATGATTAGAATGGAAAGCATCAGCAAGCAGAGCTCCAGCTTGTATCGGGGGATGCCTATGGAGGTCAGGATGGCGCAGGGGATGGCAAACGCCCCCACACACACGTCTGCCACGGACAGTGACACTAGGAAGTAGTTTGTCACTGTCCACAGCTTTCGGTCTTGCATGACGGCAGTGCACACCAGGATGTTTCCCAATGCGGCCGAGACGGCGATCACGATCTCCCCTGCTGTGTAAGGGACGTTCACGGTGAATACGAGGTCGGTTACTGCGGCGGTGCTGCTGACGTTCATTGTGCTGGAAGCAGAAAGGAATGACATAGTAACATAGTATATAAGACCGAAAAAAGACATTTGTCCATCCAGTTCGGCCTGTTTCCTACAAGTTGATCCAGAGGAAGGCAAAAAACCCCTGTGAGGCAGAAGCCAATTTTCCTCACTTAAGGGGAAAAAAAAATTCCTTCCCGACTCCAATCAGGCATCAGAATAACTCCCTGGATCAACGACCCCTCTCTAATACCTATAGCCTGTAATATTATTACACTCCAGAAATAAATCCAGTCCCCTCTTGAATTCCTTTATTGTACTCACCATCACCACCTCCTCAGGCAGAGAGTTCCATAGTCTCACTGCTCTTACAGTGAAGAATCCTTTTCTATGTTTGTGTACAAACCTTCTTTCCTCCAGACGCAGAGGATGTCCCCTTGTCACAGTCACAGTCCTGGGGATAAATAGATGATGGGACAGATCTCTGTACTGACCCCTGATATATTTATACATAGTTATTAGATCTCCCTCAGTCGCCTTTTTTTCTAAAGTGAATAACCCTAATTTTGATAACCTTTCAGGGTACTGTAGATCCCTCATTCCAGTTATTACTTTAGTTGCCCTCCTCTGAACCCTCTCCAGCTCTGCTATGTCTGCCTTGTTCACAGGAGCCCAGAACTGTACACAGTACTCCATGTGTGGTCTGACTAGTGATTTGTAAAGTGGTAGGACTATGTTCTCATCACGGGCGTCTATGCCCTTTTGATGCAACCCATTATCTTATTGGCCTTGGCAGTAGCTGCCTGACACTGGTTTTTGCAGCTTAATTTGCTGTTTATTAAAATTCCTAGATCCTTTTCCATGTCAGTGTTACCGAGTGTTTTACCATTTAATATGTACGGGTGACTTGCATTATTCCTTCCCATGTGCATAACTTTACATTTGTCAGTGTTAAACCTCATCTGCCATTTCTCTGCCCAAGCCTCCAATCTATCCAGATCCTCTGTAGCAGAAAACTGTCCTCTTCAGTGTTAATTACTTTTACACAGTTTAGTGTCATCTGCAAAATAGATATTTTACTGTGCAGGCCTTCTACAAGATCATTAATAAATATATTGAAGAGAATAGGGCCCAATACTGACCCCCTGAGGTACCCCCACTAGAGGTACCCCACTAGTGACAGTGACCCTCCAGTACTGACCCCTGAGGTACCCTCACTAGTGACAGTGACCTCCAGTACTGACCCCTGAGGTACCCCCACTAGTGACAGTGACCCAATCTGAGTGTCTACCGCTAATAACCACCCTCTGTTTTCTGTCACTCAGCCAGTTACTTACCCACATACAGACATTTTCTCCCAGTCCGAGCATCCTCATTTTATCTACTAACCTTTTATGAGGTACAGTGTCAAATGCTTTGGAGAAGTCCAGATATACGACATCCATTGATTCGCGGCTGTCAAGTCTAGAACTTACCTCCTCATAGAAGCCGATTAAATTTGTTTGGCATGACCGATCCCTCATGAAGCCATGCTGATATGGCGTTATTTGCTTATTTTCATTGAGATACTCCAAAATAGCATCTCTTAGAAACCCTTCAAACAGTTTACCCACAACAGATGTTAAACTTACCGGCCTATAATTTCCAGGCTCTGTTTTTGGACCCTTTTTGAATATTGGCACCACATTTGCTATGCGCCAATCCTCTGGAACATTCCCTGTTATTATAGAGTCCGTAAATATCAGAAATAATGGTCTGGCTATGACATCACTTAATTCTCTTAGGATACGGGGGTGTATGCCATCCGGTCCTGGTGATTTGTCTATTTTAATCTTTTTAAGTCGCTGTTGTACTTCTTCCTGGGTCAGACAGGGCACTTTTAATGGGGATTTACTTTTACATTCTGCATTTCATCTGACAGTTTATTTTCCTCAGTGAATATAGTGGAGAAAAAAATATTTAATAGTTTTGCTTTATCCTCGTCGCTCTCTGCAACACCCCCCTCTTTGCTATGTAGAGGGCCGACTCCTTCAGATTTATATTTTTTACTATTTATATAATTGAAGAACATTTTAGGGTTAGTTTTACTCTCTTTGGCAATTAATCTCTCGGTCTCTAGTTTGGCAAATTTTATTAGTTTTTTACATATTCTATTTTTTTCCTTATAGTTTATCAGTGCTTCCTGACTCCCCTCCTGTGGGCTCAGTTCACACCAGCATCATGGCATCTGTTTAAAATGGAGCCGACAAATATAACTATACTGAAAGGTGATGGTCATAGCGTAATAGGGCGAGGCTCCTGCGTACAGGACTATACTTTCCAAAACTGGGACTGGATCTGAAAAAAAAAATGTCCCCCTACCAAGAAATAAGTGGAAACCATTATCTGGGTCTGGGGTGTCCTTCTGGACCTTAATGCATAATGCCGTTTGGAGCAGGCTGCGGCAGGTGCCGGCTGTATCATACTGCAGGCTCCCAGTTGCAATGACTGGGAATGGCGATCATCCTGAACGCGGTAATTTTAACCCCTCAGATGCAGAGTTCGATGCCGGTCACGGCATCTAAAGTGAGGCAAAGGGAGCCTCCGATCAGAGCTCGCTCATTGGAATTGTGAGGCTCCGATCGGTTACCATGTTAGTCTGGACGCTGCTGAAGCCTTCCGGCCTGCTATGGTAAGCTGTCTGCTGTGCACGAGGCACAGCTCAGCAGGGAGAGCTTCAGAATCCTATTCACCCTAATGGATCTCTATTAGGGTGAATAGAACAAGGGATCAAAAGATAGTAGGCTAATAGTTATTGAATAAAAAGTTAATATTTAGCTTTTTTTTTTTTTTTTTGTATATTCATAAATAGGACCTAACCTGGGTAAGGTTACTTAAAGGGAATCTGTCACCAGGTTTGAGCCCTGTCAGCTAAACATATGCTGACGTTCAGGGTCTCATTAGCATGCCTAATATGGGCTCATCTAAACAAATGGTAGCGTTATTTTGTCAAAACAGGTTTGATCCACCTGTCAATCACACATATAGAGCTGCTGGAGCTCACAGGGAGTGTCATGCCGCAGACATCGCAGTATGAGCCAGCGCCGCTTCCTACACGCCTCAGCGCTCCTCTCCTCCTCCTGCTGCAAGCTGGCCTCGGACAAGCACACGGCGCGTGCGCACTTCACTTGAAGAAGCCGATCCAAGAAGTCCGCACGGGTGCATGCCTGTGCGCACGCGGACTTCTTGGATCGGCTTCTTCATGAAGTGCGCGACGCGCCGTGTGCGCACGAGCCAGCGCTTACAGCAGGAGGAGGGGGAGGGAGAGGCGGCACGGAGCATTAGGAGGCGGCGCTGGCCACATACAGCGATGTCTGCGGCCGGGCACCCTGCATCGCTGGACCTCCCCTTGGGCTCCTTATATGTGTGATTGACAGGTTAGTTAAACCTGTTTTTTGACAAAATTACGCTACCATTTGTTTAGATGAGCCTATATTAGGCATGCTAATGAGACCCTGAACGTCAGCATATGTTTAGCTGACAGGGCTCAAACCTGGTGACAGATTCCCTTTAACGTACATATCATTTAACAAATGCCTGAACAGGCGGTGAAACCTATCTTGACCCCGGTTAAATTAAATCCTCCCAACCCTCCTCACTAACTATGATCGAAAAGTCGTACGTACCACAATGGTACCATTAAAAACCATGCAAAGAATGGCCATGCAAAGAAAATGTATTTTTTCCCCCAAAGGTTTTAATTTAAAAAAAAAAAGTAAACAAAAACTATACAAGTTTGGTATCGCTATAATCGTATTAAGCACACAGTGAATGCTGTGATGTCAAAAACCTTGGCTGAACTGTTTTTTGTTTTGTTCAATTTTCCCCCACAAATAATTTTTTCCCCCAATTCAGAACATAGTAAATTAAATGGTGTCATTAAAAAGTGAATCTTGTCCTGCAAAAGAAAAGGCCCTCCTATGGCTATGTTAACGGAAAAATTAAAGTTATGGCTATTAAAACGCGGGGAGGAAAACTAAAAAATTAAAATAGGCCCGGTCTTTAAAGAGTTAAAACTGTCCCCTTTTAAACATGATTATACAGTTTTAGCCTCATGTTCTGTAAATGTAATGTACAAAAGAAACTTGTATTACATTACTGATCCTGAGTTACATCCTGTAATATACTCCAGAGCTGCACTCACTATTCTGCTGGTGGAGTCACTGTGTACATACATTACTTATCCTGTACTGATCCTGAGTTACATCCTGTAATATACTCCAGAGCTACACTCACTATTCTGCTGGTGCAGTCACTGTGTACATACATTACATTACTTATCCTGTACTGATCCTGAGTTACATCCTGTATTATACTCCAGAGCTGCACTCACTATTCTGCTGGTGGAGTCACTGTGTACATACATTACATTACTTATCCTGTACTGATCCTGAGTTACATCCTGTATTATACTCCAGAGCTGCACTCACTATTCTGCTGGTGGAGTCACTGTGTACATACATTACATTACTTATCCTGTACTGATCCTGAGTTACATCCTGTATTATACTCCAGAGCTGCACTCACTATTCTGCTGGTGCAGTCACTGTATACATACATTACACCATTATCCTGACTTACAGGGCTGGTCCATGTGCGGTTCACGTCCTGGGATGATCCTCCTGTGTTCTCGCTCTCGGCGGGTCCCCGGTCCTCTATTTATCAGCACCTTCCCTCCTCGCAGCAGATGCTCTTTGTCATCATTAGTGAAGGTGTTGAGCGCAGATTTGATAAATTACCTCAGTAATTAGACGCGGAGGCTCTAATGTCCCCTTATGTCCGCTCTGGAGGATACAGCAGCGTCCCTCTCCTGGTATACGGCAGTCACACCTCGACAGCAGGAAGTCTTAATTGGGGGAGAGGCGTCACAGGTTACAGACTCCAGAGCATCGGGCCCCGTGTCACAGGTCTCCTTATTATTACTGCCACTCGGGGTTTTGTTTGTGAATTTTACCTTGAATCATGGCAGAGGTCTTTATTTTTTTTAACTTTTTGTGTTCTTCAAAGTTGAATGCATAAGTATTCACCCCCAGTCAGTTTAGGAACATTTGGCAGAATTTACAGACTAGAGTCTCTGACTAACGCTCTGTCTCCTGGAGGGTTCACCATCTCTGGCTAGAGTTCTACGTGGTCACTAAGCTGCAGTTTAACGGTGACATTACTGTATATGCGCCTCAATGTGTTGAAGAAATGGAACATGGGCAGAATAGTGAGTTCTGCTCTGGAGTATAATATACAGGATGTAACTCTGGATCAGTCCAGGATAAGTAATGTATGTACACAGTGACTGCACCAGCAGAATAGTGAGTGCAGCTCTGGAGTATAATACAGGATGTCATTCAGGTTCAGTACAGGGTAAGTAATGTATGTATAGTGAGTGCACCAGCAGAATAGTGAGTGCAGCTCAGGAGTATAATACAGGATGTAACTCAGGATCAGTACAGGATAATTAATGTATGTACACAGTGACTGCACCAGCAGAATAGTGAGTGCAGCTCTGGAGTATAATAAAGGATGTAACTCAGGATCAGTACAGGATAAGTAATGTAATGTATATACACAGTGACTACACCAGCAGAATAGTGAGTGCAGCTCTGGAGTATAATACAGAATGTAACTCAGGATCAGTACAGGATAAGTAATGTAATGTATGTACACAGTGACTGCACCAGCAGAATAGTGAGTGCAGCTCTGGAGTATAATAAAGGATGTAACTCTGGATCAGTGCAGGATAAGTAATGTAATGTATGTACACAGTGACTGCAGCTCTGGAGTATAATACTCAATGTAACGCATGTCGATTATAGATTTATAAAGCAAAAGGGCTTTATATAAAAAGAAAGGATGAAAGAAAAATGATCAAGATTATTTTGATCCAAGAGGGCCGACATACACCCCTCTAAGTTCCTTTATCGAGAATCTTAATTGTGTGCAAACAGTAAAGACAACAAGGTACAATGTCTATGCAAAAATATATATGAATTTATTGTACAAAATGCTGGATACAAATCAATAATAATGCAAACTATAGACAATGAAGTGTAATACCAATATAGTGCTGACACACCACAAACACCAACACTCTCTAATAAAATCAACGCCGGAAATTAACTTTTACTTCCAATCAATAATGAATATCACCAATTAATGCAATAATCCAAATTAAAGAAAATGAGAGGTATCAACTCTTACTCTGTCACCTCTGACCAATTTCTGGTATATGGCAGTATCGCACGAACTATAAATTCCTCAGCTCGGTATCGGGCTAGGGAATATCAAAGTTCGCAGGGGACTAGGTATCAATGTCTGATCTTCATTTTAGCAATATGCATCTTTGCTAAGAGAATGATCAACATTGACCAGGTGCCTAACACTAAGGGCCAGATTTATCATTAGCCTAAGTCACTTTTCTGGAGTTGAAAAGTCGCAAAAAATTGCGCAAAAAGCCAAATTGCGCAATTTTTTGCGACTTTTTGGAGACTTACGCCACTCACTCCAAAACCAAGTTTATGGGCGTTTTGTCGTATGTAAATCACTTGCAAGACAGATTTATTATTGCGACTTTTTAAATAGTCGCAAAAAAGTCGCAAAAAATTGCGCAAAATCACTCCACTCATGACCATGCTTATGTTTGACAAAATCACTTTTTTAAAATGGCGACTTTTCCAAAGACAAAGCCAAAATACAACTAGGAACCAGAAATACACCAGATTTATCAACCTCTGAAAGAGCCCATGATAAATTTGACTTGACTCAAATACACATACGCCTTCTTTGAAAGTGGAGTGAACTGCAAGAGTAATGATAAATCTGGCCCTAAGTATCCACACAATATGGGGATATTTTGCTATATACTGGGCTAAGTAATCTATAAATACCACAGGCAATAAACAATATATACATTACCAAGGGTCAAATGATGAGCAGACAATCCACATTTAAGAGGTTTCCAGTAATCCGGCATAAACCCAAAGCTTTGCTTCTCATGGCCGCATGTCTGTTGAGTCTTTTGTTCTTAGTAGTTTTTTTCTTTTGATGGGGATCCTGCCTACCATCTGCATGGGAGAGTATTCCCAACCTTATCAAAAGAATACACCCTTTTTGATAACAGTCTCCCAATCATATCGGAGGGTGGGCACTTATGGTAATAACCGATGAGATCATATATTACCCAAAGTGCTTTGCTGTGGCCGATGTAAGAAGGCCCACTTACGGCTAGGTGGCACTATTGCCCAAGCTATTAGCACCATCCTATAAAGAGTTAATTTATATAATGTGACTTCCCGTTATCTGCTAAACATTCACCATCTGGAGCCTATATCAAAAAGGGATGCTTACATCCTGACACTTGAAGCGATGAGAACCTCGTCTTTTGAGGGGCCAGCGTAAGTTTCCTGACCCTAAATCTGTCAATGTAGATAAGGAATGTGCAATCCTTACAGGTGCCCTATCTTTGAGAACAATACGGCCTCCCTGAATGAGATCTCATTAATACGGTTTGGCTATATCCTAGAAATATACATATTCTCCTAGTGAAACATACACGAGATCATATATGCATCAATGTCTTGTTATAATATGTGGCAATATAAAACAATACATATGTAACTTATTGATTAGCTCATGCTAAAAACTAAATAAAATTCATTATATGAATAAACAAACATTATACGTTTGTCTCCTTAATAAACATCGTTATAACGGTATGCCAGACGTGTCCCAGGAAGCAACCTTATCTCGGCTCATAGCCTAGTGATGAGGTGAAATCACTCCCTTAGATAGGCACACATCTGCCAGGAAGAACCTTCCCTTGAACCCATATTCCACTGGACAAGGAAGATTAAAGGGGTTCTCCGGGAATTAAAAAAATGAAAATACTTAAATATTACTTATAAATATATTCTCAAATTCCTTTCATTATATATAATGGCTCATTTTGTCTGGTGAGCAATCATCAGGGGAAACAAAATGGCCGCTGTCCTATTAGTTCACACAAAACGTGTCCTGATCACACAGGAGGACAAGTTACTTTACAACACTGAGGTAAAGAGCTGCCTCATCCTCCTTCTAGTTGTCAGGGATTTTGATCCTGAATACAGCTGATAAGATATTCAGCTGAATCTCTGGTAATGGAGTTTATGAGGAGACATGAAGTACAGAGAGGACGGACAGGACAGACTGTGGTAATGGAGACTGTAAACCAGTGCTGCTGCTCATTAGCCACACCTCACCCTCCTCTCATGTCTCCTCTTCATCTACATTGCCACAGAGATTCACCTGTATTCAGGATCATAATTCCTGACAAGCAGAGAGGAGGATGAGGCAGCACTTTGGCTCATTGTGGTGAAGTAACTTGTCCTCCTGTGTGATTAGGACAGGTTCTGTGTGTACTGATAGGACGGTGGCCATTTTATTTCTCCTAATGATCGCTTCCTAGACAAAATAAGCCATTCTAACTAATGAAAGGTATTTATGAATGTATTTATTAGAAAATAATATTTAAGTATTTTCATTTTTATTTTTTTAATTCCTGGAGAACCCCTTTAATACAAGAGGGTGAATGTAAGTTCAACATGGCTTCTTAAAGGCCATGAATACACGGGCAGGGGTGTGGAAATTTAAAAAAAAACTACTTGTCGAAGGACTAAAGTGGGGGCTCAATCTACTTGTCCCTCATGACCCTCTACTTGTCCTGAACTTGTACTAACGGTATACTGTATGGGGGCCACAAGGAGTCGTTATGCTGTATGGGGCAGGGGCCACAAGGAGACGTTATCCTGTATGGGGCCGGGGCCACAAGGAGACGTCATACTGTATGGGGCAGGGGCCACAAGAAGACGTTATGCTTTATGGGGGCAGGGCCACAAGGAGACGTTATGCTGTATGGGGGTGGGGGCTACAGGGAGACGTTATACTGTATGGGGGCGGGGGCCACAGGGTGACGTTATACTGTATGGGGGCGGGGGCCACAGGGTGACATTATACTGTGCGGGGGCAGCCCCAAGGTGACGTTATACTGTATGGGGGCGGCCCCAAGGTGACGTTATACTGTATGGGGGCGGGGGCCACAGGGTGACGTTATACTGTATGGGGGCAGGGGCCACAGGGTGACGTTATACTGTGTGGGGGCCACAGGGTGACGTTATACTGTATGGGGGCAACAGGGAGACGTTATAGTTTATAAAGTGCCACGTGCAGTGCAGATTGCAGGCAGGGCCAGAGCCTCAGAAGACAGACAGCACTACCTTTATTTCTGACACCAGGGCTCTTAGGCCCCCTGCAGATGAGCGTTCCTCCCAGAGTCTGTCAACTGAGCTCCCAGCCTGACCTGCAACCATTGACTGGGGTCACATAGCATTATACTGATTTATGATGCTATGTAACCCTTACAGTTCTGGAATGTATTGGATAACGCTGACATAATGCTGTCAGTGTTATCCAACACATTGCAGAACTGTAAGGGTTACATAGCATCCTAAATCAGTATAATGCTATGTAACCCCAGTCAGCGCTTGCAGGTTAGGCTGGGAGCTGCGATGTGGACAGGCTCCGGGAGGAACGCTCATCTGCAGGGGGCTGCGGGGTCTCTCACTCCTCATCTCCCATCTTGTCTCTGGAGACGATGTGCAGACTTGCCTGTGCGCTCCGTGCTGGCAGGTGGGCGGAGACTTCAATACAGGAGCCGGGAGGAGCAGGGGCCGGCCTGCAGGAAGTGCTATGTACGGGTCATATGTACGATGCAGGGGCAGGCTGACACAGATAGGAGCGGTCAGCTCGCATATGACCGCTCCTATTACTGTCTAACCACATGTCCCTGCTACTTGCCCGCACAGGGCTAAACAACTGTTTAAAGTACTTGCCCGGCGCCCGGAACTGCATGTCCCGGGCGTCGGGCGATAGGAATTCCACACCCCTGGACACGTTATAATAATGTATAAATGTTTATACTTATGAAAAGGCATGACACTCAGGATCAGTACAGGATAAGTAATGTAATGTATGTACACAGTGACTCCACCAGCAGAATAGTGAGCGCAGCTCTGGAGTATAATACAGGATGACACTCAGGATCAGTACAGGACAAGTAATGTATGTACACAGTGACTCCACCAGCAGAATAGTGAGTGCAGCTCTGGAGTATAATACAGGATGTAACTCAGGATCAGTACAGGATAAGTAATGTATGTACACAGTGACTGCACCAGCAGAATAGTGAGTGCAGCTCTGGAGTATAATACAGGATGTAACTCAGGATCAGTACAGGATAAGTAATGTATGTACACAGTGACTCCACCAGCAGAATAGTGAGCGCAGCTCTGGAGTATAATACAGGATGTAACTCAGGATCAGTATAGGATAAGTAATGTATGTACACAGTGACTGCACCAGCAGAATAGTGAGTGCAGCTCTGGAGTATAATACAGGATGTAACTCAGGATCAGTACAGGATAAGTAATGTAATGTATGTACACAGTGACTCCACCAGCAGAATAGTGAGTGCAGCTCTGGAGTATAATACAGGATGTAACTCGGGATCAGTACAGGGTAAGTAATGTATGTACACAGTGACTCCACCAGTAGAATAGTGAGTGCAGCTCTGGAGTATAATACAGGATGTAACTCGGGATCAGTACAGGATAAGTAATGTAATGTATGTACACAGTGACTGCACCAGCAGAATAGTGAGTGCAGCTCTGGAGTATAATACAGGATGTAACTCAGGGTCAGTACAGGATAAGTAATGTATGTACACAGTGACTCCACCAGCAGAATAGTGAGTGCAGATCTGGAGTATAATACAGGATGTAACTCAGGATCAGTACAGGATAAGTAATGTATGTACACAGTGACTGCACCAGCAAAATAGTGAGTGCAGCTCTGGAGTATAATACAGGATGGAACTCAGGATCAGTACAGGATAAGTAATGTGATATATGTACACAGTGACTGCACCAGCAGAATAGTGAGTGCAGCTCTGGAGTATAATACAGGATGTAACTCAGGATCAGTACAGGATAAGTAATGTATGTACACAGTGACTCCACCAGCAGAATAGTGAGTGCAGCTCTGGAGCATAATACAGGATGTAACTCGGGATCAGTACAGGATAAGTAATGTATGTACACAGTGACAGCACCAGAAGTACAGTGAGTGCAGCTCTGGAGCATAAATCTGGATGTAACTCAGGATAAGTGTACACAGTGACTTAACTTGCGATATAGTTTATTTGTATATATTAATAGTACTTTTTGTTTATAAGATAAGTATGTGTTTTTTGTATATATTGGGAATCTGCAGATCGTCTGCTGGCCCTGGTCAGTGTGATAACACGTTCATCTACGCGTCCACCTAAGTCTCTTTCTTTAACATATCTGTAGGAAGAGAAAAGGAGACGAGCTGGACGGATCTATGGGTTCCAAAAAGAAATTAAAGAAGGAGAAGGAAAAGGAATCAAAACTTGAGAAATTGCTCAAGGTGAGTGAAAGGGACACACAATTACTCCTGGCTGGTACCATTTGTCTTGTCAGTAAACGCCTTCCTTATCTACAAATCAATTCATACATTTTCCTGAGGAATAATAGAGGAACCGTGAAATGCCATTTTTTGTGTAATCATTGACCTTTTCTTTCTTTGTATCAATTCTCCCCCTTTCTCCCGACACAGGAACAGACAGAGCTTATCTGGAGCATAAAGGATGAGCTGAAGAAGGTTTGCAGCACTAACGACCTGAAGGAGCTGCTTATCGCCAATAAACAGCAGGTCCCATCTGGGGAGACGAATGTAAGTGGTAATACCGTAATCCAGATACATGTAGGTCGTCACTTTATAGCCATTTGTGGAGAGTTTACCTGTGAGCGAGGAAGAAGTCGTTAAATTGCAGCAAGCGGAGATGATGAAACCTGTTAAGAATTGTTCACGTCTATTGAAAAATAGTGTAAAAATGAGATATTATTTGTGGGTGACGTCACGGGTGTGCCTTGGGTGGCAGACTTTCAGAATATATTACTGTACTGTTATTGCTCATATTTCTAAAGTCTGTTCACTTCTGCGGTGCTGTAGATCCTGGACCGGGTGGCAGACGGCATGGCGTTTGGTGCTTTGCTCCCTTGTGGAGAATGTGAGGGACAGTTTGTGTTCAAGACCGATAGCTACTACTGTACAGGAGATATCAGCGCCTGGACAAAATGTGTTGCGAAAACACAGACTCCTGACAGAAAGGACTGGGTAATACCTAAGGTAAAGTACTTCTCTATTATCTGCATCTTATGTAGTCCTGTCCTCAGCCGAGCAGTACTGACAAGATTGTGTGTAATACTGCCCTATACCTGCAAGAATACTATAATACTGCTCCTTTGTACAAGAATATAACTACTATAATACTGCTCCTATGTACAGGAATATAACTACTATAAAACTGCTCCTATATACAGGAATATAACTACTATAATACTGCTCCTATGTACAGGAATATAACTACTATAATACTGCTCCTATGTACAGGAATATAACTACTATATACTGCTCCTATGTACAGGAATATAACTACTATAATACTGCTCCTATGTACAAGAATATAACTACTATAATACTGCTCCTATGTACAAGAATATAACTACTATAATACTGCCTCCTATGTACAAGAATATAACTACTATAATACTGCCTCCTATGTACAAGAATATAATTACTATAATACTGCCTCCTATGTACAAGAATATAACTACTATAATACTGCCTCATATGTACAAGAATATAACTACTATAATACTGCCTCCTATGTACAAGAATATAACTACTATAATACTGCTCCTATGTACAAGAATATAACTACTATAATACTGCCTCCTATGTACAAGAATATAACTACTATAATACTGCCTCCTATGTACAAGAATATAACTACTATAATACTGCTCCTATGTACAAGAATATAACTACTATAATACTGCTCCTATGTACAAGAATATAACTACTATAATACTGCTTCCTGTTTACTTGTATGTGGATCTATAATAATGTTCCGGAGTCTTGATTAGCCATCTTATACGTGGGCATCAGGACTGAGCTTGCCGCTTTATCTCCAGTTTTAGTGACGTTTCTCCCTCTTTCTTACGTTTTCCTGTTTCTAGGAGTTCCATGAGGTTCCGTATTTGAAGAAGTTCAAGTTTAAGAGACAGGACCGTGCCTTCCCTCCTGCGGCCCCCACCCCGGTCACTGCTCCTGTCTCTGCTGCCCCGGCTGTTAAAGAGGAGCCCTTACCTGAAGGTGAGTGGACGACTGCACTTTCTCTGCTGTTAGTGAGTATTGTGGTGGTGACCTTCACGGTTAAATGTTTTTTTTTTTCTTTTTTAGGTAAACCGTTGACCAAAATGGTGGTTCTGGTACTTGGTAAACTGTCCAAGAACAAAGAGGAGATAAAGGCTCTGATAGAAGAGCTGGGCGGAAAGACGACCGGATCTGTGAATAAAGCCACCGTCTGCATGAGCACACAGAGTAAGTGTCTCTACTTGATAAATGCCATTTGCTGACGTGACAACCCCTTTAACCACCTAGCTGTTTTGCCCCAGCACAGCTTGGGCGGAAGGGGAAATGGGGGGTGGGGTCCTGCTTTAGCTGCTGGAATCTTCTCATTGGTATTAGCTAGAGACATGGGCCTGGTCTTGTTTGAAAGCTGGCATTCCAGGCTTTTATAAAAGAGCATGACAGCATGAGCACAACAGAAGCAGGAGAGTCGGGAATAAATGCCCTAAAACCTCTTAACTTTCATCTGCATCCCGATTTCTAACAGCGATATCTTCCCATTTACTGAAGATATTGCTGTCATTCTGGTAGTGTTTGAAAGCTTGGAATCCCGATATCTCTAGCTCCTAACGATCCAGAGATATGAGCAGCTAAATCAGCTGCCCCCTCCCCTTTAGTCTGGAGGAGGAGGGGGGGCATTTGCAGAGTGGACAGCCTGCAGGAGGAAAGGAAAATTAGTGAAAAGTTTTTAGAAATGCGGTATTATCATCATTGTAGTGACCCACATAATAAAGTTATATTACGCCGTAAGTAAATTTCGCAAAATAATGTTAAAATGTAAAAGTTGACTGCTGGAATACAGAGGGGGAAACTGTTACTGGTCCTTAAGGCTCCCCTGAGTTGTGCGCCAACAAGATTTACAAAAAAGTTACATTTTTGGGAGGGTTTTCCCGATTTTGAACGTAACTGTTAGGAGGTTAAGGTAACATGCTTGTGTCTTGACCATCCACAGAGGAGGTGGAGAAGATGAATAAGAAGATGGAAGAAGTAAAAGCTGCCAACGTGCGAGTGGTGAGCGAGGATTTCCTCAAGGAGCTGCAGTCTGGGAAGAGCGTCCAGGAACTACTGACCCAGCACGGGATATCTACCTGGGGGGCAGAGGTGAAGATGGAAGTGGAAGCCAAGCCGAAACCCAATTCCAGCACCGGAAAGAGCGCGGGGAAAGTGAAGGAGGAGCAGGGTGAGTAGGAGGAAATGTGTAAAATCCCAGTCAGAATAGATCTTCTTTTTTTTTTTTTTTTTTTTTTTATCTCACATTTTTGTGTAAAGATCACTGATTTGCAGATAACGAAGAATAATTTCCTGTTTTAGGGGGCAGCAAATCCGAGAAAAAAATGAAACTGACAGTCAAAGGAGGAGCAGCTGTTGACCCTGATTCTGGTAAGTTGTTCTTCAGGGTGTGTTCACATGCAGCAGGTTAGTTGCATTATTTTCAGCTACTGTCCGATAGATCTCAATGGAGTCGATTCTGCAGCAGGTATGTGGCTTTCTGCGACAAATCCGCCATGTATGAATTGTACCCCTGAGCTGTGGCAGGCGAGGACTCCCATGGATCTGCTCTGTCTGAAATGTAGAGTTTTTTTCTATCAGGGCTGGAAAATTCATCCCACGTGCTGGAGAAGAGCGGCAAGATCTTCAGCGCCACTCTCGGCCTGGTAGATATAACCCGAGGGACGAACTCGTACTACAAATTGCAGCTAATTGAACACGACAGAGACTCCAGGTGTGTAACCCCTGTCTGCGCTGGTGGAGATGACTGCACTCTTCTGGGGTTTACCATATTTTTTGCTCCATGAGACACACCGGACAATAAAATGCACCTAGGATATAGAGAGAAAATAAGAAAAAAAATATTTTTCATTAGACCCCTTCAGATATCAAATCGAACCCCCCCCCAAGATCCTTCAGACCTCTAATCAGACCCCCTAGATCCTTCAGACTTCTAATCGGAACCCCAAGATCCTTCAGACCTCTAATCAGACCCCCAAGATCCTTCAGACCTCTAATCAGACCCCCAAGATCCTTCAGACCTCTAATCAGACCCCCTAGATCAGTGATGGCGGACCTTTTAGAGGCTGAGTGCCCAAACTGCAACCCAAAACCCACTTATTTATCACAAAGTGCCAACACAGCATTTACCCTGAATACTACAGTCCTATATAGTATATCTTCCATGTACTTTATCACTTAGCTATAATAGCCTGCCTACATACAGTGCGCTGCCGGTGCCGTACATAGTGCGTCCTGCACTGATGAATGGCAGGAGAAGTCTAAGGCATATTGGTACACCACAGACTTTTTCCAGGGTGTGGGTGCCCACAGAGAGGGCTCCAAGAGCTGCCTCTGGCACCCGTGCCATAGGTTCGCCATCACTGCCCTAGATCCTTCAGACCTCTAATCAGACCCCCAAGATCCTTCAGACCTCTAATCAGACCCCCAAGATCCTTCAGACCTCTAATCAGCCCCCCTAGATCCTTCAGACCTCTAATCAGCCCACCTAGATCCTTCAGACCTCTAATCAGCCCACCTAGATCCTTCAGACCTCTAATCAGCCCACCTAGATCCTTCAGACCTCTAATCAGCCCACCTAGATCCTTCAGACCTCTAATCAGCCCCCCTAGATCCTTCAGACCTCTAATCAGCCCCCCTAGATCCTTCAGACCTCTAATCAGCCCCCCTAGATCCTTCAGACCTCTAATCAGCCCCCCTAGATCCTTCAGACCTCTAATCAGCCCCCCTAGATCAGGGATGCTCAACCTGCGGCCCTCCAGCTGTTGTAAAACTACAACTCCCAGCATGCCCTTATGCAGTCTGATAGCTGTAGGATGCCCAGGAATGATGGGAGTTGTAGTTTTGCAACAGCTGGAGGGCCGCAGGTTGAGCATGCCTGCCCTAGATCCTTCAGACCTCTAATCAGACCCCCAAGTTTCATCAGACATAAACCAATAAATTAACTTACCTCTCCTTCTCCTGACAGCTCCACCATTCTTCAGATCCACCGGTCTTTCCTTCACTCACCCCTCCCTGGTCGTCTTCTGGTCCCTGCGCTACACTGTGACCTGACGTCGCACAGCATCAGGTTATAGTGAGGCCTACATGCACTATGCCCTGATACTGTAGGTAGTGTGGCCCTGGGTCCAGAGGAAGGCTAGAGAGCCTTGAGTACAGCCAGCGATAGCGGTGTTACACTCGCCGCTCCCAGCACCTCCTGCATAATAATGTGTGCTTTCATAATGGACATACTCTTAAATATATTCGCTCCATGAGGCTCGCTGCCATTTTTCCCCCCTAAAAATACAGTACGTTGCACAGGCTTGTAACGAGCGGTTTTTGTGGTGCTCTCTGCAGGTACTGGGTCTTCCGTTCCTGGGGTCGCGTGGGAACGGTTATCGGCGGTAATAAACTGGAAGAAATGACCTCCAAAGAAGAAGCCATTGACCATTTCTTGAACCTGTACCAAGAAAAGACGGGCAATGCGTGGCATTCGACCAATTTCACAAAGTACCCCAACAAGTTCTACCCCCTGGAGATTGACTACGGGCAGGTACATAATTATGGAGGGTCCAGTGTATTCCGTCTGGACCGCTGCTATTTTACGCAATGCATGAGGCTCTGTAACCATACACATAAAGGGACCCACCAGATTCTGATACCTTTGGGTAGGAGTCTGGTGGGACGTTCTGACCATAGATTGGGGTTGTAAGGTTGTCTATTTGCCTTATACCTGCTCAGTTTGATTAGTAAATTTTCCTCGTGTTTTGCAGGAGGAAGATGTTGTGAAGAAGCTCTCCGAAGGGGCCGGTACGAAATCCAAACTCCCCAAGCCTGTGCAGGGGCTCATCAAGATGATATTTGATGTGGAGAGCATGAAGAAGGCCATGGTGGAGTTTGAGGTATTTTTGCCCTTGGTCTTTGGATTTTAAATACACATTCAGTGGGTTTCATACACACAGATATTAATTTACTCTGTGCCCCCTGGTGTTACATACATGTTATGGTGCCCACTGCTATCGCATGCCTGTCATGTTGCCCCCTGCTATTGCACACTTGACATGGCGCCCCCTGACGTTCTGCTGATTCCCACTTGAAATGTCCACGTTATGTGAGCAGTGCTGGTGGTCACACGTCCTCAGTAAATCATTTCCAATGCTCGAATCCACTAGTACATGGGTGGCGGAGTGATTCCTGCTACTATACAGGCCGGACAATAAGAATCCGTGTACTAGAAGTGGCGTCTTACTGGTACTGGGCAAATCAGGTGGATGTTCTGAGAGGGAATTGAAGGGGTATTCCGTTTACATGAAGTTGTCCCTGATCCACAGAATAGGGGATTACTATTAAATATGTGGAGGTCCTACTGCTGGGACCCCCCCCCACCAATCACATGATTGGGGTTCCATACCCCCTGCATTTCCTTGAAACAAATAGAGCAAGCATATGTCCGCTCCATTCATTTCTATGTGAATTTCGGAGATAGCCGAACACTGTGCTCGACTATCTCTGGAATAGAAATGAAGCTGACACGCGCATGTCTGACTCCGTTTATTTTAGGTGGCTGCAGGGGGTACATTCCTGTGTTCGATAGGAGTCTCAGCGGTGGGACACCCACCAATCTAATAGTTATCCCCTATCCTGTGCATAGGGGATAACTTAACATAACCGGAATACCCCTTTTAACGGGTAGGTTCCTTGACAAAAACGTATCGCCTATTCACGTAGGCCCTGGTTACTAGAATGGGATCCCTTCTTCCCCTGTTTGAATAAAGTGGCAGACAGGCATGTCCACCGCTCCATTGAAGGGGAACACAGGCCTCCGTTCTAGTGACCAGCGAGGTCCCCGGCGTTTGGATGCCAGCCGGTCAAACATTTCTTCCCTATGCTGTGGATAGGGCATAAGTTGTGGGATGTAACAGCAGGGGGCGCTTTGGGGAGCATGTACTAAAGAGATTGGGGTTTGGTGTCCTAACAAGTGGGTAGCCTAGCCAACAGATGGCGAGTCGGAGACCACTGCTGCGCTGTATGCGTCGGCTAATAAGAAATTCTCTTCTTTATTGCAGATTGATCTCCAGAAGATGCCATTGGGCAAACTTAGCAAGCGCCAGATTCAGAGCGCCTATTCCATTCTGAACGAAGTGCAGCAGGTGAGTTGGGTCTCCTGGAATATGCTTTATAATTAAGTGTCCAGAATAAATGTGTATACGGTGGGCAGTGTTTTTGCGTATAGAAAGCATGCTGTGAAGTTTTGTGTAATTTACAGTTTTACCATTAGATGGCGCTTTTGTTTTTATCTATATTTTAGGCTGTATCTGAAAGTGCCACCGAAGCCAAACTCCTGGATCTGTCCAATCGCTTCTACACGTTAATACCACATGACTTTGGAATGAAAAAGCCGCCTGTTCTGAACAATGTGGACTACATCCAGGTCAGTGATTCCCTCGCATTCTCCGCGCTGGTCATACGCCGGAACGGTTCATGCAATTTGCACAATGTATCTATAATGTGTTCCAGGCTAAGGTGCAGATGTTGGACAATCTGCTGGACATCGAAGTGGCGTACAGTCTCTTACGAGGCGGCACGGAGGACTCTGAGAAAGATCCAATCGATGTGAAATATGAAAAGATCAAAACTGACATTCAGGTATTGAAGCCTCTAAAGATGGAAACTTTTTGTAGACTTATGTAAAAATACAATATATCTCTTTAAAGCATTTTGCTATATAACTGTACATGGGGGGGGGGGGGGTCGTAAGGACCACCCCTGGATATTTGTGCAATGCTAGGACCTATATGGTTTTACAAGGGAGCTGGGTCCATTACGCATACCTCTAATTCACCATGCATACGATGCAACATTCATGGCACTGCTGGTAATTAGTGGGGATCCAACCGCTGGGAATTATAAAAGTGGGGGTCCCACACCCCACTTCTAATGGAGCAGCAGGTCGAGCATGCGCTCTACCGCTACTTTCTAAGAGAATACAGCGCTTGCCAATTTCCAGCAGTCCCATTGAAAATGAATGGGGCAGCAGGGCGTACCCCTTTAAGACCTCCTCTTTTTAAAAGCTCTGTTAGGGCATTTTGAGTCAGTGTGTGGGGGCCCTGCTCAGCGCCTCATATCGCCCTCTCCATCGTATATGGAGGAGCTGCACATCCCCTTCATGTCAGTGTGGAGGGGCCCTGCTCAGCGCCTCATCGCCCTCTCCATCATATATGGAGGAGCTGCACATCCCCTTCATGTCAGTGTGGAGGGGCCCTGCTCAGCGCCTCATCGCCCTCTCCATCATATATGGAGGAGCTGCACATCCCCTTCATGTCAGTGTGGAGGAGCCCTGCTCAGCGCCTCATATCGCCCTCTCCAACGTCAGGGGTGTGGAAATTAAAAAAAAACCTACTTGTCGAAGGACTAAAGCGGGGGCTCGATCTACTTGTCCCTCATAACAATCTACTTGTCCTGATACAAAAAATAGTTTTAAATAATGGAGTTGTGACATGGAGGCGGGAGATGTGACAGGAAGGGGGGGGGGCGCGGGAGATGTGACATGAGGGCGGGAGATGTGACATGGGGCGGGAGATGTGACATGGGGCGAGAGATGTGACATGGGGGCGGGCGAGAGATGTGACATTTCTCTCCCCATGACACATCTCTCTGAATCCCACCCCCATGTCACATTTTCTCTCCCCATGTCACATTTTCTCTCCTCCCCAATGTCATATTTTCTCTCCCCTCCCCCATGTCACATTTTCTCTCCCTCCCCCATGTCACATTTTCTCTCCCCTCCCCATGTCACATTTTCTCTCCCCGGGTCACATTTTCTCTCCCCCTCCATGTCACATTTTCTCTCCCCTCCCCATGTCACATTTTCTCCCCTCCCCATGTCACATTTTCTTTCCCCTCCATGTCACATTTCACCCCTCTCCCTACCCCTCTATTAATGTGTAAAAACCATTATACTCACCTGATCCCGTCTGCAGCCAATCCCCTTCTCTATATAATCCTGGTATTTTAGGCTCCCGACAAGTTGTTTGAGGACCTGGGAAAACTCAGCCAATCAGTGGCCGCAGCTGTGTCATGTGTCAGGCCAGGGATTGGCTAAGCAGGAAATCCCTAGCCTGACATGTGATACAGCTTCAGCCACTGATTGGCTGAGTGTTCCCAGGTCCTCAAACAACTTGTCGGGACCGCAAGATATTATGATCAGAGGAGAACAGCAGCGGCCGGCCGGAGGCGCGCAAGTGATGTATTTAAATTTTTCCTCCCCCTCCCTTGGCCCGGCGTCTCTGCGCCCTAAGGCAGCCGCGGTCAGCCTTGCTACTTGCCCAAAGCAGGGCTAAGCTACAGAACAAACTACCTGCCCGGCGCCCGGAACTGCATGTCCCGGGCGTCGGGCGATACAATTTCCACACCCCTGCAACGTATATGGAGGAGCTTCACATCCCCTTCATGTCAGTGTGGAGGGGCCCTGCTCAGCGCCTCATATCGCCCTCTCCATCGTATATGGAGGAGCTGCACATCCCCTTCATGTCAGTGTGGAGGGGCCCTGCTCAGCGCCTCATATCGCCCTCTCCATCGTATATGGAGGAGCTGCACATCCCCTTCATGTCAGTGTGGAGGGGCCCTGCTCAGCGCCTCATCGCCCTCTCCATCGTATATGGAGGAGCTGCACATCCCCTTCATGTCAGTGTGGAGGGGCCCTGCTCAGCGCCTTATATCGCCCTCTCCATCGTATATGGAGGAGCTGCACATCCCCTTCATGTCAGTGTGAAGGGGCCCTGCTCAGCGCCTCATATCGCCCTCTACATCGTATATGGAGGAGCTGCACATCCCCTTCATGTCAGTGTGGAGGGGCCCTGCTCAGCGCCTCATATCGCCCTCTCCATCGTATATGGAGGAGCTGCACATCCCCTTCATGTCAGTGTGTGGGGGCCCTGCTCAGCGCCTTATATCGCCCTCTCCATCATATATGGAGGAGCTGCACATCCCCTTCATGTCAGTGTGGAGGAGCCCTGCTCAGCGCCTCATATCGCCCTCTCCATCGTATATGGAGGAGCTGCACATCCCCTTCATGTCAGTGTGAAGGGGCCCTGCTCAGCGCCTCATCGCCCTCTCCATCATATATGGAGGAGCTGCACATCCCCTTCATGTCAGTGTGGAGGGGCCCTGCCCAGCGCCTCATATCGCCCTCTCCATCGTATATGGAGGAGCTGCACATCCCCTTCATGTCAGTGTGGAGGGGCCCTGCCCAGCGCCTCATATCGCCCTCTCCATCGTATATGGAGGAGCTGCACATCCCCTTCATGTCAGTGTGGAGGGGCCCTGCTCAGCGCCTCATATCGCCCTCTCCATCATATATGGAGGAGCTGCACATCCCCTTCATGTCAGTGTGGAGGGGCCCTGCCCAGCGCCTCATATCGCCCTCTCCATCGTATATGGAGGAGCTGCACATCCCCTTCATGTCAGTGTGGAGGGGCCCTGCTCAGCGCCTCATATCGCCCTCTCCTCGTATATGGAGGAGCTGCACATCCCCTTCATGTAAAGCTTCTCCCAGAGATGCAGGGCTGATACCCGGCTTCTCGGAGCCTCGTCCCCTTACACTTTTTCTTCCAGGTCTTTTTGCACAGTTGTTGCCATTATACAGGTCTATGAAGGGCCTGGTGGTACGCTAGAAACCATTATGGCACATTATGTAGGTTGTGGGGGTATGTGCAGCTCTCCAGTTGCTCTTGCTTTATGCAATCACAAGTTCTCAGTTTTACACTACTGGGTGCATTGGAAGTAAATTTGTTGTAACCCCCTGTAAGTGGAGTCTGGGAACGCTATGGCATGTGGAAAACTTTGAGGTCTTTTTCCTCTCATTTCAGGTGGTTGACAAGAACTCGGAGGAGGCCAAGATAATTCGTCAGTATGTGAAGAACACACACGCTGAGACCCACAATGCATATGACCTGAAGGTTCTGGAAGTGAGTATCTTACAGAAACATTGCTTTTAAAGGGTACCTATGTAGAGAATATATATTTTTTTTTACTCTTTCTAAAGGAATAGGCATCTGCAGGTCAGATGCCTATCAGGCTTTACAATCCGTACCCAGCCAGGCATAGATGGGCAGTGTCGGGCTTTAGCAGAGTGGGCACATGCAGGAAGAGCGATATGCTATGCAAGCTGCTGCTTGACTTGCTCTGCCGATAGCCTGCATACCACATCCGTGGAGCAGAGCAAGCACAGGGCAGGCGCTCACATGGAACATCGCTCCTCCTGCCTGTGTCTGCTCTGCTAAACCAAGACATAGCCCATCCATGCCAGGCTTAAGCAGGGCAGCGCTGGTACAGGCAGGAGGATGAGTGCTCCGGTCTGTACAACATGCAGTGCGGCCCCCGGGAGAATTCATACACTGCATTGTACAGGTATACAGATTGCAAGGCACGATAGACATCTGAACTTCAGGTCCCTATTACTCTAGGAAAAGTTAAAAAAAAAATAAAGTATATTAGAAACTTCCTTTACATCACATTTACTATAGGTTTTAATTAAGTATAAATGAAAGCTTGAGTACACTTTAAAGGCTATGGACGCCCTTGGAGCTGTTCTTTGAATTGGGCTGAACATTTTGTAATAGGGCTTTTTTTAAAGATGTTGTGTTGGCTTCTGCAGCTTCTGTGTATCACAGTATATTGCAGCTGCGAAAGGCCATTCTATGATAAATCCGTCAGACTGGTTTCAAATAAAACCCACGAATCTCCTTAGAACAGGAAGGAGAAGGCCTGGAGCCTGAGTGGATTTAATGGGAAACAGCAGCTGTGATGTACAGTGAAACATAGAAGCCAAATTAAGTAAACATTTTTGTATAAAAACCTATTACAAAAAAAACCTCTTCTAAATCTATATAAAAAATGACTCCAAATGTGTCCACCGCGTAATGTGTGTGTTTCAGTGACACACCGCTAATGGCACGTATATGTGAGCAGGAACTATCCTCTTTTCCTTCTATCGATCCACAAAAATAAAAAAATAAATGTGGGTCTTTCATAAAAAAAAAAATTCTTGATTTCCTTCTTTGTTTCCTGTATGAAAGATTTTCAAGATTGCGCGAGAAGGAGAGAGTCAGCGGTACAAGCCATTCCAGCAGCTCCACAACCGCCAGCTGCTGTGGCACGGGTCCCGCACCACAAACTTTGCTGGAATCTTATCCCAGGGTCTCCGAATCGCTCCACCTGAAGCACCTGTTGTGAGTACACATGTTAATGCTGCGAAGACGTGAGAATCAACAGCGGAATTAATTAAATTTCCTATGCCCTACTAAGGCTACTTTCACACTGGCGTTTTGGAATCCGTTTGTGAGATCCGTTTCAGGGATCTCGCAAACGGTCCAAAACGGATCAGTTCAGCCCCAATGCATTCTGAATGGATAAGGATCCGCTCAGAATGCATCAGTTCGGTTCCGATTCTATTCTGTTTTGGAGGCGGACACCAAAACGCAGCATGCAGCATTTTGGTGTTCGTCTGAAGAGGCGGAGCCTAACGGATCCGTTTTGAATTACAATGTAAGTCAATGGGGACGGATCCGTTTTCAATGACACAATATGGTGCATTTGAAAACGGATCTGTTCCCCATTGACTTTCAATGTAATTCAAAACGGATCCGTCTTGGACTTTATCATTTTTCTTTTAACTAATGCAAACGGATCCATTCTGAACGGATACAAACGTTTGCATTAGAGGTGCGGATCCGTCTGTGCAAAAAAACAGACGGATCCGCACCAACGCAAGTGAGAAATTACCCTAAGACGTGTGGTTGTCACAAGGAGACCCCCACACATCAGTGTCTATATGGCGGTGATGTCATGTCCTTGTTTCTTGTTGCAGACCGGTTACATGTTTGGTAAAGGTATCTACTTTGCTGACATGGTATCTAAAAGTGCAAACTACTGTCATACAATGCCTGGTAATCCGATAGGCCTGATCCTGCTGGGAGAAGTCGCTCTCGGAAACATGTAAGTAAAATCTATTATTTATTTATTTTTTCTGAAGGAAAGTCCTGTGACACATACTTAAAGGAGTTGTCCATGTTTATAGATTAAAGGGGTTGTCTCATCATGGACAATGGGGGCATATCGCTGGGATCTGCCCCCATTGTCTTATAAGTGCGGGTCCCACTGCTGGGACCCACACCTATATCAAGAACGGAGCCCCTGCAAGGTGGTGGCTGGAGGACTCCGGTCCGGCCACCACCAAGCCGGCTCCCCATAGAAGTGAATGGGAGCGTACCGTGCATGCTGGGCCCACGCTTTCATTCATTTCTATGGGGCCGACGGAATGGCCAAGCCAGCGCTCTATTTTCGCTGGCCCCATAGAAAATGAATGGAGGGCGGCTGCGCATGTGCAGTGCGCCCTCCTTCACTTGCGGGGCTCCGTTCTCAATATAGGTGTGGGGCCCATACCTATCCTAGCGATATGCCCCATTGTCCATGATGAGACAACCCCTTTAAGGGCCTATCCTCGGGGTAGACCATCTATCTATCTAATCAGTCAGACCCCCCAATATTTATCACTACGTTTGAGCGAATCGACCTTTTGGATCATAGATCCGACGTTGATTTGTTCAAAAACTTCATTTTCAATACTGTTTCCATACAGCATTAAAATGTCTGCGTATTTAAAAACATTTTAAAATATGAAGTGGGCTTTGGTACTGAGGTACCAGCCAGTACCAAAACCCAGTTTGGATTGCTATTTTAAAATACTCAGATATGAATACAGTAGTAATTCACCAAAGTCTTGCGCGACTTCGGGCGATAAGAACTTTGGCTTCACGAAACCAAGACATTTTAATGCTGTACGGAAACGGCAATAAAAAGGAAGTTTTTGAACAAATTGTCTTTGCATCTATGATCTGAAGGGTCAATTCTGTCAAGCCTATTTATCCCCTATAGGAGATACATTAGTTTTTTTTCTGTGGGAGAACGTCTTTAATGTGGTTTGTCCTATTGGTACATTCCATGTCCATGTGCACTACAAGGACATATACATGTAAGGCTACGTTCACATAATCGTTTTCCTTTCCAGTATCGAGATCCGTCATAGGATCTCAATACTAGAGGAAAACGCTTTAGTTTTCAAAACTCAGCAGAGCGCACCAGAATGCATTGCGTTCCCGTGCCAGACAGAAAAAAGCTGAAAGCAGCGTTTTTGATTGAGTCCATGGTACAAGATCCGTTTTCTCGGACACAAAAGAAAACCGATCCGGCGCCCGTTAACTTACAGTGGTGGCAGTGACGGATCCGTCTTGGCTATTTTGAGAGATAATTCAACCGGATCCATTTATAACGGATGCAGCCGGTTGTATTATCATAACGGAAGCGTCTTTGCTGATCCATGGCGGATCCAGCAGAGATGCAGATGTGAAAGTAGTCTTATAGCGGGGTGGTACATGATTGTAATTCACAATGGAGAGGCTCAACCTGCTGCGGATTATCACCCCCCTTCCCCACTATGTCATCCATACGATCTAATGGGCACCATAGGAAGGGATTGTCTAACGCAGCCGTTTCCCCTAACCTCATATCTTTCTTTCCAGGCATGAATTAAAAGCTGCTGCTCACATCACAAAACTGCCCAAGGGTAAACACAGTGTAAAAGGTAAGTGCTGAGGGGCGCGCGCCGGCAATGTACGTGCGGTATGTGTAGTGCCCTGCCTCTGTGTGCTACGTAAGCCCGATCCTGACACAGGCCGCAGTCATTCCAGTTTTCCTCTTCTGCGTCTTGTCAATGTGTTCGTCTGACTTTCTCTTTGTAGGTGTGGGTAGAACGGCCCCGGATCCTGCTGCCACCGTACAGCTGGACGGAGTGGACGTTCCTTTGGGGAAGGGCGTTTCCACCAACATCGCGGACACCAGTCTACTCTATAACGAGTATCCTTTTTCTGATGCTTTTTCTTACGGATACAACAGTCTCCAGAGGATGGATCTCTATAGTTCCCGGCTGCCTTTAAAGGGTTTTTGTCCCCAGATTTAACCCTAATAAACTGGCTGACGTAAGCGATGTGCTAATGTCAGCAGGCCCCAACTCTCCTAATCTTATGCTTCCGAAAGCCCCCATTACTGCACAATTTTAACTTTTATAATATGCTAATTAGCCTCTAGAAGCAGCAGGGGGCGTTGCTCCTGCTCCTAGAGGCTCCGTTCGCCCACCTCAAGTTACGCCCTGCCGTGCTTGATTGACAGGGCCAGGCAGCGCTAGTCTCCTCCTGCCGGACAATGTGCTGGGACTGCGCGTGCGCGAGATTTATCCAGCATACAGGGCCACCCGGAGAAGACGAACGCTGGCCCTGTCAATCAAGGATAGCAGGGCGTTACTTGAGGTGGGCGAACGGAGCCTCTAGGAGCAGGAGCAATGCCCCCCCCTGCTCCTAGAGGCTAATTAGCATATTATAAAAGTAAAAATTGTGGAGCAACGGGGCCATCAAGAAGCATAAGATTAGGAGAGTTAGGGTCTGCTGACATTAGCGCTACTCTTACGTCAGCCAGTTTAATAGGGTTAAATCTGGTGACAGAAACCCTTTAGGAATATGCCGCTGAAAATTTGCGATTCCAGGCTGCTGGGAGCAGTATCTTAGCTGCGACGGCGAATTTGGCCGTGCAGCTTATAAGTCGTGTCTGTGTTGTACAACTATAAGGTTAGCGACTCCCAAAAAATCTACACTACATCGCGACTTAGGACGCCCGACACGCGGGTGGCAAGTAATGTTTGAGAATGTGGTTGCGTTACTATGCGACGGCCCTGCGACACAACGGTGGCGAAAAGTCAAATTCTGCTAGGTATTTGGTCGCAGATCACACATGGCTTTTCCTGCTTAAAGTTCAGTGTGTGACTTATTCACGACATATTTTTTTTGTGTGTGTGTGTTGCACACAAGCAAATGTTCGTGTGAATTTCACCCCTTCAGCCCTGGAGAATTTTCCCTGCCTTCCCAGTACCATAACTTTTTTATTTTTCTGTTCACATACGAGCTCTTTTTTTTTTTTTTTTTTTTTTACGGGACAACGGGTAACTGCAACATTTACTGTTAGGCCCCTTTCACACGAGCGAGTTTTCCACGCGGGTGCAATGCGTTACGTGAACGCATAGCACCCGCACTGAATCCTGACCCATTAATTTCAATGAGTCTGTGCATGGGCGATGAATCCGGAAACAAGTGCGGTTGCGATTAGTTTTTCACTGATGGTTGCTAAAAGTTGTTTTCTGTAAAGCTTCAGTTTTTTTTTATCACGCGCATGAAAAAATGCATCAAAACGCATTGCAGCCGCTTGGAAAAAACTGAACGCAGTCGCAGACAAAACTGACTGAACTTGTTTGCAAAATGGTGCGAGTTTCACTGAACGTATCCGGAATCAATCCGTCACGCTTGTATGAAAGAGGCCTTAAGGCTCCTTGCAGATGAGCGTAAGCGGATTAGGTCCATATGCATTCAGTGAAATATGCGCGATTTCACAAGAAAGTGCTTTCAGTTTTGTTTGCAATTGCGTTCAGTTTTTATCGTGTGGGTGCAATGCGATTTGCACGCGTGTGATAAAAAACGGAATGTTTACAAACAACATTTCTTAGCAACCATCTGTGTTAATCGCTTACGCACTTGCTTGCGGATGCAATGCTATTTTCACGCAGCCCTATTCACTTCTATGGGCCCAGCTTTGTGTGAAAATCGCAGAATATAGAACATGCTGCGATTTTCACACAACGCAAAAGTGATGCGTGAAAAACATCGCTCATGTGCACAGCACCATAGAAGTGAATGGGTCCGGATTCCCTGCGGGCGCAATGCGTTTACATCACGCATTGTACCCGTGGGAAATACTCGCTCGTGTGAAAGGGGCTTTCTTCAGAGACCAGAGCTTTCAGAGCAAACCAATGGCTCCTGAGTTTTCCATGGTCATAATTGACCACAGCATCTCTAGGGTTAAATGTCTGCTTTTTAACACAGCAGTTACCTGGTATCTATGATGCTCGCTGGCAGTTGGCATTTTTATAGACCAGTCGTCCGCCTTGCATGTACAGTAGAAGTCCGGAAAAAGGTTTAAGGGTCTCTCCGGGACTTCAATGTGGGTACGACTCCCGGGATCCTCTCCGATCAACTGTTTGAATGAACCACAGTGGACTTGGACTTGCAGCCTCTTCGTAGTCTACAGCAGGCATGCTCAACCTGCGGCCCTCCAGCTGTTGTAAAACTACAACTCCCACAATGACCTGCTGTAGGCTGTTCGGGCATGCTGGGAGTTGTAGTTTTGCAATAGCTGGAGGGCCGCAGGTTGAGCATGCCTGGTCTACAGAGCTACAGCTCTGTCCATTGTATAGTGGCTATGCTTGGTATTGCAGCCCAGGCCCATTCACTAAACTGGGACTGAACTTGCACAAAGGCCTTGTGACCGCAGTTCCCCCAAACAGTCAGTAGGGGGCGCGGGGGTCAGACCCTGCACAGACCGGCTATTAATGACCAATCCTGAGGATGGAACATCCGTATTTAACTCACAGAAAACCACATTTGTTGTCTCCTGGCCTAAGGGAGCATTGACACGAACGTGCTTTTGGTTCCTCATCCGAGGCGCATTTTTTGCAGAACGTTGCTCAGTCCTGTGGCCCTGGAAAAATTATAGATCATTTCCTATTCTTGTCCATTTTGCGGACAAGAATAAGCATTTCTATAATAAGCCGCCCTTTCCGTAAATTGCGAAAGGCACATGGTGGCATCTATTTTTTGCGGACTGCAAAACACTGCACGTGCGTGTGCATGAGGCCTAAAGCAGGTTATCAGGGCTGGAGAGATTTGTGCTGCAAATGAAGAATTATCTAGACTGAATGCAGCGGCATGTAACCAAGAATTTATCCAGTAGGCGTATGTCCACACGGGATGGCAAAAATCGGAATCCACGTATGTTGATGTTTGTTGCGGATTTCGCCCGCAAAAGGTGAAATCCGTGGTAAATTAACAGAATTGATTTGCCGCAGCCACGTGTAAATGAGATTAGTTCAGGTCCTTGCTGCTTAGCTGCAGTTTTTCGGATGGTAAATCTGCAGCATTTCCGCATCGTATAAACCTACCCTTACTGACAGCAAGCAGAGATCTTGAAAATGGTGAAACAGAAGTATACAAGAAACCAGGAGCCGTGCAATAAAGGCTCATGCACACGACCGTATGTATTTTGCGATCCACAAAAAAATACGGATGACGTCTGTGTGCATTCTGTATTTTGCGGAACGGAACAGCTGGCCCCTAATAGAACAGTCCTATCCTTGTCCGTAACGTGGACAATAATAGGACATGTTCTATCTTATTGTGGAATGGACACACGGAAACGTAATGCACACTGAGTAACTTCCGTTATTTTTTTTTGCGGACCCATTAAAATGAACGGTTCCGCATGCGGTCAGCAAAAAAAAAAAAACGGACACGGGAAGAAAATACGTTTGTGTACATGAGGCCTAAAGCTGTTCAGGTCAGGCTAGGCTCGTCATTGCTGACCAGATCCGTTTTTTTTCTGCCTTAACTCTTCCCTTTTCAGATATATTGTTTACGACATTGCCCAGGTCAATCTGAAGTATCTGCTGAAGATGAAATTCAACTATAAAGGGGGGATGATGTGGTGATGATCCCGCTGCCCACCTCGACCTTTGTGGATATTATAAACCTTTAGACCTAGTACTGACATATAACGGGTCCTCCCGTGCAGATCTCACTTACATTGCTATGTTCCTACACTGGCCAGCAGGGGGCGATACAGCAAACACGCACTGATACCTTGGTATGTCCCGTCTGCCTCCTGGCTTCAGGTTGTATAGTTGGAACGATTATCCTGTCCAATAGCCGTGACGGGTAGACCCTCCTCAGACGCCACCCACCGCCCCAGTTGAATAAGTTTGTAGGGTTAAGTGGTTGTGGTCCTTCCCTGGAGACTTGTGCAGGCCATTATGACGCTGGGGGGCGCTGTGTCTCTGGACGGCCGTTATAGATCAGTTCTTGTTTGGATTCGTTCTTCCAGATTTTTTTTTTTTTTTCAAAAGTTCTCATTTTTTTTCTATTTGTTTAAAAAAATTATTTTTTTTTTGTAAGGACTGACGATATTTTTTAACATCACTGATGTTTTAGTGATTTCGCTCACTGAGGCTGCTTCTACTGTGTATCGTCCAGGATGGACAGAAAATAAAGCCGCGCTCTCCCTCCCCTAATTGTGTCCTTGCCTTTTTTTTTATTTAAATTTTTTTTTTGTCTCAATGCATCTAAAATGAAACATGGAGCAGCCTTGCAACAATGTTTCTTTAAAAATATCCAATTTTGTGTATACAGCTCCTACACTGATCTGTTCGTACCCATAGTAACAGACTACAAACAAACCCTGTGTAGTCTGACTCTGATCCAGCCGTCATACTTTATTTTACCTTCTTAACCCATCTGTGGGAACAGATGGATGGAAGGATGCCTGGACGGTCAGACTACTAGGGTTGTCTGTTACCATGGAGACACAGATCTGCTTGGGAGTGGAAGAAACAAGGGAATAGGACATTTTTAACTAAACACTATTGTAACGTCACCTTTAGCCCTTTCTGAACCTCTGGTTAGCTGCCGGGTTTCTGCTGTTTTCATACAGCAGACACCCAGGGATGATGTCTGCGATCGGCGATAATGCCAATTGTAGGCATTTAACCCCCTCAGATGGCGTGGTCGAATGTGACCACAGCATCTAAGTGCACAAAACTCGGAAGCTCTGCGCTTCAGGACCTGGAATGGTTTCCCCACTCAGCAATTAGAAGAGCCATTCGTTTGTTGTGAAAGGCCAGAGCCTCTAATGCCTTTCACAGGTATATTCCAATGCTGGCCTGCAGGTGGCAGCACAACATTGAAATATACTGAATTTCTATTTATCAATGGATGTAATTCTATTGCTAAATAGAAGTGGCACTAATTGCATGTTGTTAGGTAACTGGAGGGGGGGGGGCTAAAGTAAAAAATACTTTTTTTTTTAAATATAAACAATAAAATCAACCCCCTTTTGCCCCAGAGTAAAGACAAACAATAATAATAAAAAAAAAAATAGGCACTACCACATCCAAAAAATGCCCAATCTATTAAAATATTTGTCCCGAGTGCTGTAACGGGACCTGCACTTGGCTGGAGATCGGGCTCCCAAACTGCAGTAGAGCGCACGGTGCATGCGTGGCCTCTCTCCACTCACGGCAATGGGACTGCTGGAAACAAGCTATTTTCAGAACTCCTATAGAAGTGAATTGAGCGAGTGAGAGATGCAGGTCCCACCTCTGGGACCCGCACCTACCTGACACTGGTGGCATCTCCTAGCCATACGCCAGCAATGTGCAAGCTGAGACAACCCCTTTAGTCTGCCGAACAAAATGAACATTGCTGAACCCCAAAAGAGATTCTGGCTTTCACTGACTAAATCTTTTAGAAAGGGCGTGTATACTTCTGCATTGCTCCAATGCAGCCAAAATAAAATAAAGCAACTTTGTAAATAAATTTAAAGGGGTTCTCTGGGCTTTTGATTCTACAGTAATGTAACTGGAGCCACACAACTCTGCATGTGGGCTGTGAACATGAAACGGTAGTTTTTTTTTTTTTTTTCTTTTGCAAGTCAGTGATTTACTAATTGGTCCTATTGTAACTTGGATGCAGCGGTGGAGCAATGAAATTAATGGCCGTTTCCCCAATTGTATGTACGCATTTTTCATTCCATAAGACGCCCGAATCTAGAGGAGGAAAATAATATTTTTCATCAGACTTCAGATCAAAATCCTTCAGACCTCCGGTCAGACATAGAACGAATAAACTTCAGTTTGCTGCTCAGGACGGTGCCACCACTCTGCAGCTCTTCCTGTACTCACCGCTCCCTGGTCGTCTTCTGCACTGTGACCTGACCACACAACGCAAGGTCATATTGCCCGCCTACGTGCACTACGTCCAGACACTGTAGACAGTCATGACATGTGCAGAGTGGGCCGGAAGAAGGCCAGGGAGCCGTGAGTACATCCAGCGCAACACTTGCCGCTACGCACGCTTCCTGAATACTAATGAGCGCTAGTATTTGCTCCATAAGATGCACTGCCATTTGCCCTCCACTTTTGGTGGGAAAAAAGTGTGTCTTATGGAGCGGAAAAACACGGTCCAGCTCTTTCTGGACAGTTCCTTCAGTGGATCCTGCCCAAGCAAATCATCACTATGGGTATGGTTACTACAAGACGTCCTAATGCAGCACAGTCACAAATGGGTTAAAGCCCTGTAGGTACAACTAGACAAAGGTTAATAAGCAGTAATGATCAATTCTGACAGGGTCCCTAAGGATGCAAGGTGTGACTCATGCGATGATCACTGGTGGGTAAAGGTAGCAGTCCCATCTGCAGCAAGCTGATCTGGCTGGAACAAAAAACCGCTGCATGCAATCCATTTATGCTGGAGAGCGGTCGGATCACCGCCAGATCTCATTACAGTCAATGGGGATCCAGCAACTCCGAAACAGCCTGCCGGAGATGTGAACGTGGCCAAAGAAGTCCTCTCAACAACAGCTTCTGATGATTCTGCACATAACCATGCGGCTGCGTAATCATGGCTTCTGGATCATTTATGCAGATAGTCCAGTCTCGAGCTCAAATAACTGGTTTCATCATGAAGTGGAGATGAGTTGCTTCTTCGCTCGCACCAAAGAGTCTTTTTCTATGACATGAAAGTACTGGATCTCCTACGTTCATCATACATACCAGGGGCCATATCTCCTACAGCAGTGTTCCTCAACTCCAGTCCTCAGCAGGGGTGGACTGGCCATAGACCCTACAGGGAATTTTCCAGGGGACCACCCAAGCCCTCCTCATGGCTGCCGGCCAGGTACATAAAGATCTTATGCTCTCAGCGTTAATTAATTAAGGAGCCTCAGGTACTTATGGACCTGAACAGAGGTTCTGTGTTATTTGGTTCTGCTGAGGCAGTATTATATATTTTTTTTGTTGTAGTACTGGGTTCTGCTGGGGCGGTATTTTGTGCTGCACTATGGTCTTGCTGGCGCCACCATGGGGCTTTTTGGAGGTATCCATCAACTTGCCAAGAGATGAAGCGGTGGTTGAACCCCACCATCCGCTACATGGCAAATTTCTGATACCTAGCCTCCGTGCCTGAAACTCGGGTGCACATGTGCGTCCAGAAAATGTGGCAGAAGAAAAGGTTGTAGTTGCACCTGAAAGATCTCAGTAATGTTGCTAATGCAGGCCCCACAAACTTACCTTAAGGCTGGGAACACACCTAGGCGTTTCTGAATCGCGCGTTTTTGTAACTAAGAAACGCGCGTCATACGCGCGATTCAGTGATTCTCCCCTATGGCATCATTGTCCATAGGCGCGTTAAAACGCCCAAATGTGAACCATGCCCATAGGGAAGCATGGCTTTTCACATGTTGTGCGTTTTACAGCGCGTTTGAACGCGCTGTAAAACGCTTAGGTGTGTACCTAGGGTAAAGGCTATATACACCTTTTGGTGGCAATTTTTTTAAAAATATTATTACATTATACTAATTTTGAGCTAAAAATCTTTTTTTCAATTGGTCTTTATTAAAAATATTGAGCCGTTTTCCCTGCACAGTTTTGAGTTTATCTAATAGCTGGTTCTGAATTTTCTCTCTGCTCCATCAGGCAGCTCTCTGATCCTATCTCTGACTCATTATATCTCCTTACCCTACTGATAAGAATGTGGCTTAAATAAGTGTTTATGACCTTTTAGTAATTTACAGATAAGGGTTATTAGGTGACTGGCAAAAAGTGAAAGTACCAGTCGCACAGCTAGACAGTTAACCCATTGTCACAGAACGGCGCAATGTTTGAGAAAGTTTATAATATTCTTACCATGAATCAGCTATTGGAGAACCCGGTCCTGTGATTCTGACAATTCCTCCTCCGCAAGCTGTAGTGCGCATGAGCTGTGGCCTACGCTTGTGCAGCTCCGTGAGGCACTTACCCACGGAAGGGAATGTAATGGTCAAAGCGCTGGAAGTGCTGCACATGGCGCCTGCGCGAGTTGTGGATCTGCATTGGAGTTATGTCAAGGGAGGGAGCCTTTGGGAGGTTAGAGGAGGAGTTGAAAGCGGGGAAGACTGGCGGTTCTGAGCACTTTGAAAAGGAAAGCCCGTCCGGCCGGGCTCCTGGGAGCCATTTTCCAAAGGAATAAATGGGGAGATTGAAATAACACATAAAAGACATAAAGGTATATTTACAATGCTTATACAACGTTCTGATGGCCATGCTGATAGGTATAATAGTAAAAAATGTGACGGACTCCCTTTAAAATCCAGCTGGAGATTCAGTAATTAAACTTCCAGTTCTAATAACTGAGGAACAGAACATTGTTATAATTGTAAAATATTTTATTACATAGAGAAGATAAACAGCTGCTCAAACAGAGATCTCAGGAGAGGGGACCGGCTCTGAATGGGACCTTGTGATACATGGTTGTCTTGAACTTGAGGACATTTCCCGCACACAGAGCGGTCAGAGGGACGTCTTACTCGTAGTTGTCACACAGTTGGATCTCTTTGCAAAAACTGATTGATTTGTCATTGTACAGTTGTGGCCAAAAGTTTTTAGAATGACACAAATATTAGTTTTCACAAAGTTTGCTGCTAAACTGCTTTTAGATCTTTGTTTCAGTTGTTTCTGTGATGTAGTGAAATATAATTACACGCACTTCATACGTTTCAGAGGCTTTTATCGACAATTACATGACATTTATGCGAAGAGTCAGTATTTGCAGTGTTGGCCCTTCTTTTTCAGGACCTCTGCAATTCGACTGGGCAGCTCTCAATCACCTTCTGGGCCAATTCCTGACTGACAGCAACCCATTCTTTCATAATCACTTCTTGGAGTTTGTCAGAATTAGTGGGTTTTGTTTGTCCACCTGCCTCTTGAGGATTGACCACAAGTTCTTAATGGGATTAAGATCTGGGAGTTTCCAGGCCATGGACCCAAAATGTCAACGTTTTGGTCCCCGAGCCACTTGGTTATCACTTTTGCCTTATGGCACGGTGCTCCATCGTGCTGGAAAATGCATTGTTACATTTTGAGGGGAATTTTGATACTCAGGATCATTCATACGGGAACTATAGGCTGTTATTAACCACCTCCAGCCATAACAAAAACTTCCTCTGAATTCACATATACCTCATTTCAACCCATCCCACAGCCCTAAGATGGACTCCAGTACCGTATACTGACCGCTTGTACGCTATAGAGTTATACTATCGAGTGAGCCTCAGGAATTGTCCATTTGGTTATCTATTGATATATTTTAACCAGGTCCTTATATATTTTTTTATATTTTTTATTCTTTTTTACTTATGTTATGTTGTACTTGATCTAATTAAACTTGTCATGTCTTCATAGTGCCGATGTTGTGAGTGCTTACTCGTTCTAGTTTTATCCTCATACTTGCTTGACTTTCTTGGACGCCCTGAAGGCTTCTTAACAAGAATCGAACCTCTTTCCTTGAAGTTCTTGATGATTCTATAAATTGTTGACTGCGTTGGTCGGGGCATGCGCACTGCGATGCCCATTGCTGGCACAGCATCGCAGTAGCGCATGCGCAGGCTAACAGCATTAGCCGGCGCATGCGCATGAGCTACTGCAATGCCGTGCCAGCAATGGGCATCGCAGTGCATGCCCGGCCAACGCAGTCATCGCACAGGCACGGGATCTGGCTGAGAGGGAGAGCAAACAGATGGGCGGGAGAAGAGCTGAAGAGGCAAAGCTGTCTGAGCATCAACGTGGTGGACGCCGCCCCTGGGCACTTGCGGGCCCTCATTTATATAATCATCAAAGTTCGTTTTGGCCGTTTTAAAAGGTCCACTAAAGCATATAAAGGTACCGCTTTTATCATGTGTTAGGGTTACAGCGCTATGGGAACTGTTAAAAAAGGGGTATATGTGCTGACAGACTCCCTTTAATGTTTCACTGCTGTTGCTAGGGCCTTTCAGTATTCAGGGCTTTTCACGGCTATGTCAACCTGCATCTTCAATAGGTCCACGATTAGCACATTGTGGCTCTAAGATAGAACTACGTGCTATCTTTTTACGGCGCAGCCACATGGACCACATCACGTGGACGACCGGGTGCATGTGGAGAAGAGATGGTACCAGGTACAGTATGGGACAAAGGTTGCCTTGTCTGATGAATCAGGTTACATCATGTAGGTGTGCGTCACTTACCTGGGGAAGAGATGGCATCAGGTAGACTATGGGAAGAAGGCGGCCTGGTCTAATGAATCACATTACCATATGTGGGCGGCCGGGTGTGTCTGGGGAAGAGATGGCATCAGGTGCACTATGGGGCGAAGGTGGCCTGGTCTGATGAATCAGGTTACATCATGTGGATGGCCAGGTGCGTGTGTCACTTACCAGGGGAATTAAAGAAGATTCAAAAGGGGCGGATTGGCCATAGACCCTAAAGGAAAATTTCCCGCTGGGCCGATGCCCCAGGGGGCCAACCAGATCCTCCTCTCTGCCGCTGATTGGGTATATAATGAGCTCTCATGGGTGACTATTTGAGGTCTTCATTTAGTTTTCAGTTAGGCCTTGTTCTGTTTCAGTATCTTGCATTGTGTATTGGTATGCTCCTCTCTTCTCCTCCCCCCTCTGTTTCAGCTTCTAGTTAGTTCAGCCTAGCCACTCCGTGTTTTCCCAGTCATGCATTGCTGTTAGTGTGTGCTCAGCTTTCTGAGGAGAATCTCTATCTTCTTAGCTAGGAGTTTATTGTTGGCATAATTCTTTTACCATCTGGATTCCCTGCAACATCTTGTAATACAATCTCCAGATTAAAAAGCAACTTGATTAACTCCTGGGTGTCTGATGCGTAAACTGTAAGTGGAGAATGTCTGATTCAACAAGTCAACTCAGTACGCATAGAGGCTGCTCTCTCACAGATTCGTAATTGTATAAAGCTGACATTTCGAAACGCCACAGTAAAAGAATTGTCTTAGTATTCTCCTTCTATCGCTAAGAAAAGAATATTCTCCTCCTCCAAGTAATAAGCCATCATCATTACTCTCCTGCTTGCTGCAGTGAAGGGTAATATCTTATACTGCTCAGTAAAGCTTTCACTAGGATTGCAGAAGCTTCTAGCAATTGCAGTTTCCTAAAGGCTAGGAACTGCATTCAGCCTGTTTTCTGAGGTAAATATTGTCTGTCTGCTGTAAGCTATTAAAAGACTGAACCACCACTAGAGGTCGCTGCTGTGTTACAAATGGAGATGGAAGACACAGCTAAAAGGCTTTCAAAGTCCTCATTAAAAATGAAGGAGGCGCTCCTAACTAACAAAATTGAAATATGTAATAACTTATCCAGTTTGTGGGAAAAGACTGAACAATGTATGGATGCAGCACATGGATCAGGCTATAATGAAGATCAATTAAAGGCCATGTGTACAAAATTGAATAAGACCTATGAAAGTTATAAGAGACTGTCTGAAAAATATTCTTCTCTGTTATCAAGTCTCAACTGGCATCATTGTCCATAGGCGCGTTAAAACGCCCAAAAGAAGCTCATGTACTTGTTTGGGCGTGGGGCGTTTTACAGCGCGTTCAAACGCGCTTTAAAACGCCCAAATGTGAACCATGCCCATAGGGAAGCATGGCTTTTCACATGTTGTGCGTTTTACAGCGCGTTTGAACGCGCTGTAAAACGCTTAGGTGTGTACCTAGGGTAAAGGCTATATACACCTTTGGTGGCAATTTTTTTAAAAATATTATTACATTATACTAATTTTGAGCTAAAAATCTTTTTTTCAATTGGTCTTTATTAAAAATATTGAGCCGTTTTCCCTGCACAGTTTTGAGTTTATCTAATAGCTGGTTCTGAATTTTCTCTCTGCTCCATCAGGCAGCTCTCTGATCCTATCTCTGACTCATTATATCTCCTTACCCTACTGATAAGAATGTGGCTTAAATAAGTGTTTATGACCTTTTAGTAATTTACAGATAAGGGTTATTAGGTGACTGGCAAAAAGTGAAAGTACCAGTCGCATAGCTAGACAGTTAACCCATTGTCACAGAACGGCGCAATGTTTGAGAAAGTGTATAATATTCTTACCATGAATCAGCTATTGGAGAACCCGGTCCTGTGATTCTGACAATTCCTCCTCCGCAAGCTGTAGTGCGCATGAGCTGTGGCCTACGCTTGTGCAGCTCCGTGAGGCACTTACCCACGGAAGGGAATGTAATGGTCAAAGCGCTGGAAGTGCTGCACATGGCGCCTGCGCGAGTTGTGGATCTGCATTGGAGTTATGTCAAGGGAGGGAGCCTTTGGGAGGTTAGAGGAGGAGTTGAAAGCGGGGAAGACTGGCGGTTCTGAGCACTTTGAAAAGGAAAGCCCGTCCGGCCGGGCTCCTGGGAGCCATTTTCCAAAGGAATAAATGGGGAGATTGAAATAACACATAAAAGACATAAAGGTATATTTACAATGCTTATACAACGTTCTGATGGCCATGCTGATAGGTATAATAGTAAAAAATATGTGACGGACTCCCTTTAAAATCCAGCTGGAGATTCAGTAATTAAACTTCCAGTTCTAATAACTGAGGAACAGAACATTGTTATAATTGTAAAATATTTTATTACATAGAGAAGATAAACAGCTGCTCAAACAGAGATCTCAGGAGAGGGGACCGGCTCTGAATGGGACCTTGTGATACATGGTTGTCTTGAACTTGAGGACATTTCCGCACACAGAGCGGTCAGAGGGACGTCTTACTCGTAGTTGTCACACAGTTGGATCTCTTTGCAAAAACTGATTGATTTGTCATTGTACAGTTGTGGCCAAAAGTTTTTAGAATGACACAAATATTAGTTTTCACAAAGTTTGCTGCTAAACTGCTTTTAGATCTTTGTTTCAGTTGTTTCTGTGATGTAGTGAAATATAATTACACGCACTTCATACGTTTCAGAGGCTTTTATCGACAATTACATGACATTTATGCAAAGAGTCAGTATTTGCAGTGTTGGCCCTTCTTTTTCAGGACCTCTGCAATTCGACTGGGCAGCTCTCAATCACCTTCTGGGCCAATTCCTGACTGACAGCAACCCATTCTTTCATAATCACTTCTTGGAGTTTGTCAGAATTAGTGGGTTTTTGTTTGTCCACCTGCCTCTTGAGGATTGACCACAAGTTCTTAATGGGATTAAGATCTGGGGAGTTTCCAGGCCATGGACCCAAAATGTCAACGTTTTGGTCCCCGAGCCACTTGGTTATCACTTTTGCCTTATGGCACGGTGCTCCATCGTGCTGGAAAATGCATTGTTACATTTTGAGGGGAATTTTGATACTCAGGATCATTCATACGGGAACTATAGGCTGTTATTAACCACCTCCAGCCATAACAAAAACTTCCTCTGAATTCACATATACCTCATTTCAACCCATCCCACAGCCCTAAGATGGACTCCAGTACCGTATACTGACCGCTTGTACGCTATAGAGTTATACTATCGAGTGAGCCTCAGGAATTGTCCATTTGGTTATCTATTGATATATTTTAACCAGGTCCTTATATATTTTTTTATATTTTTTATTCTTTTTTACTTATCTTATGTTGTACTTGATCTAATTAAACTTGTCATGTCTTCATAGTGCCGATGTTGTGAGTGCTTACTCGTTCTAGTTTTATCCTCATACTTGCTTGACTTTCTTGGACGCCCTGAAGGCTTCTTAACAAGAATCGAACCTCTTTCCTTGAAGTTCTTGATGATTCTATAAATTGTTGACTGCGTTGGCCGGGGCATGCGCACTGCGATGCCCATTGCTGGCACAGCATCGCAGTAGCGCATGCGCAGGCTAACAGCATTAGCCGGCGCATGCGCATGAGCTACTGCAATGCCGTGCCAGCAATGGGCATCGCAGTGCACATGCCCCGGCCAACGCAGTCATCGCACAGGCACGGGATCTGGCTGAGAGGGAGAGCAAACAGATGGGCGGGGAGAAGAGCTGAAGAGGCAAAGCTGTCTGAGCATCAACGTGGTGGACGCCGCCCCTGGGCACTTGCGGGCCCTCATTTATATAATCATCAAAGTTCGTTTTTGGCCGTTTTAAAGGTCCACTAAAGCATATAAAGGTACCGTTTTTATCATGTGTTAGGGTTACAGCGCTATGGGAACTGTTAAAAAAAGGGGTATATGTGCTGACAGACTCCCTTTAATGTTTCACTGCTGTTGCTAGGGCCTTTCAGTATTCAGGGCTTTTCACACGGCTATGTCAACCTGCATCTTCAATAGGTCCACGATTAGCACATTGTGGCCTAAGATAGAACACGTGCTATCTTTTACGGCGCAGCCACATGGACCACATCACGTGGACGACCGGGTGCATGTGGAGAAGAGATGGTACCAGGTACAGTATGGGACAAAGGTTGCCTTGTCTGATGAATCAGGTTACATCATGTAGGTGTGCGTCACTTACCTGGGGAAGAGATGGCATCAGGTAGACTATGGGAAGAAGGCGGCCTGGTCTAATGAATCACATTACCATATGTGGGCGGCCGGGTGTGTCTGGGGAAGAGATGGCATCAGGTGCACTATGGGGCGAAGGTGGCCTGGTCTGATGAATCAGGTTACATCATGTGGATGGCCAGGTGCGTGTGTCACTTACCAGGGGAATTAAAGAAGATTCAAAAGGGGCGGATTGGCCATAGACCCTAAAGGAAAATTTCCCGCTGGGCCGATGCCCCAGGGGGCCAACCAGATCCTCCTCTCTGCCGCTGATTGGGTATATAATGAGCTCTCATGGGTGACTATTTGAGGTCTTCATTTAGTTTTCAGTTAGGCCTTGTTCTGTTTTAGTATCTTGAATTGTTTATTAGTATGCTCCTCTCTTCTCCTCCCCCCTCTGTTTCAGCTTCTAGTTAGTTCAGCCTAGCCACTCCCTTTTTTTCCGAGTCATGCATTGCTGTTAGTGTGTGCTCAGCTTTCTGAGGAGAATCTCCATCTTCTTAGTTAGGAGTTTATTGTTGGCATAATTCTTTTACCACATGGATTACCCTGCAACAACTTGTAATACAATCTCCAGATTAAAAGACTACTTGATTAACTCCTGCGTGTCTGATGCCTGAACTGTAAGTGGAGAATGTCTGATTTAACAAGTCACCTCAGTGCACATAGAGGCTGCTCTCTCACATATGCATGATTGTATAAAGCTGACATTTCGAAACGCCACAGTAAAAGAATTGTCTTAGTATTCTCCTTCTATCGCTAAGAAAAGAATATTCTCCTCCTCCAAGTAATAAGCCATCATCATTAGTCTTCTGCTTGCTGCAGTGGAGGGTAATATCTTATACTGCTCAGTACTGCATTCACTAGGATCCCAGAAGCTTCTAGCAATAGCAGTTTTCATATACGCAAGGAACTGCATTCAGCCTGTTTTCTGAGGTAAATATCATCTGCCTGCTGTAAGCTATTAAAAGACTGAACCACCACTAGAGGTCGCTTCTGTGTTACAAATGGAGATGCAAGACACAGCTAAAAGGCTTTCAAAGTCCTCATTAAAAATGAACGAGGTGCTCCTAACTAACAAAATTGAAATATGTAATAACTTATCCAGTTTGTGGGAAAAGACTGAACAATGTATGGATGCAGCACATGGATCAGGCTATAATGAAGATCAATTAAAGACCATGTGTACAAAATTGAATAAGACCTATGAAAGTTATAAGAGACTGTCTGAAAAATATTCTTTTCTGTTATCAAGTCTCAACTCAGAGGAATTCATCCTAGAATTAAAGACCCACACTGCACTTAATGATAAAAGATATAGCAGATTTATGGCAGTCAAGTCGATGCAAGAGGACAAGATATCACAACAATATGAAACTGCGTCCTGCCATTCTAACTTTTCAAGGCACTCCAAGGCTTCATCCCATTCCTTGAAATCTATTGCTCAGTCCTCATCACTAAGGTCTCACTCACAGCACATTTCGCTGAGTACCTCATTGGTGTTGGCACGCGCAAAAGCGGAAGCAGCGAAGGTACAAGCTCACTGCATTAGAAAGGAAGCAGCCATTAAGGCACAAGTCACAGAGACACAAACCCAATATCCATTAATCAAGCAGCTATACAGGCTCAGGCGCAAGCGACCAAAGCCAAGGCCGAAGCTGAGTTGGAGGTCCTTCAAAAGGAAAGGGAAAAAGCAGCCATGGCTGAACTATGTCCAAGATATCTAATGACTCAGAAAGGCGTACCCTGCAATTCGTTCTAAAGCAAAGTCAATGCATTTGCACCAGAAGATTCGGCCTCTGCACGCCAGCCTACTGAACTAATTTGAGTAGAAAAGAGGCAGCCGATAACTATACAGTTGACCCCAGTCCAGTGGACATTTCTCTTTCTTTCAAACCACTGGCACCTTACACAGTATTTCAGGCGCCATTAGAGACCAAGCCGCTTCAAGCTCATCAAATCACATTAAAACTTCCTGAGACTAGTTACATAGCGACGAAGACGCTGGCGCCAAGATTACCAGATGTGAAGCCTTCACTTACGCTCAACCCAGCTGCCACTCCATTCCATCTTCGAACCCCAAAACATAGGGTATCAGATGGTGCCAACAACACCAGCAAAGGAGACGTTCCCGTCGCCATGATGCAGGAAAGAAATGACGCATCAGAAATCGCTAAGTGCCTCACCCTCTGGGACCTCATCAGTACTAGCCTTACGAACTTTGATGATCGCCCAGAGAACTATAGAAGTTAGAAGGCCACCTTCAAGACAACAGTTCAAACCCTTGGTGTACCGCCTATGCAAGAACTTGATTTACTAATTAGATGGCTAGGTCCATGGTCGTCAAACTGCGTTAAGAGACTCAAAACCGTTCATATCTACGAACCAGTCAAAGGCTCGCATGGGAAAGATTAGAGCAGACATACTGCGGCCCGGAAGTAGTTGAACTTGCCTTATTTAAACGAATATACGACTTTCCTGAATTATCCAATATAGACCGCGGAGGGTTTCAGGAATTAAGCAACCTTCTTGAGTTTGAAATCGTCAAGGGAGACCTGCAGCTACCAGGTTTCAGCTTTCTTGATACCTTCCATGGTGTGGGCCTGATCGTGGAAAAATTACCACTCAATATTCAAGACCAATGGGCAACAACAGGTTCAAAATACAAGGAGCAACATCTTGTTCCCTTTCCACCATTTTCATTCTTCTGTAAGTTTATCAAGGACTTAGCTAGAGCCAAAAATCATCTGAGCTTAACATCTTTGGCTCTTCTAAACAGAGACACGAGACTTTCAGTCCCAGATAGAGAAACCCTAAAGGTCTAATTTCCGTAAAAAAGACAGGGGTTGTGCCCACTACTAACGCAGCCCCTTCCAATTGAAATGAAAGCCCTAAGAAACCCGATCATTATTGCCCTATCCATGATAAACCACATTCTTTGAGGAAATGCCGTGTCTTCATAGCAAAGCCCTTTGAGGAACGTAAGGAGTTCCTAAGGAGTCATAATATCTGCTTCAGATGCTGTGCATCCACTGAGCATTTCGCCAGAGACTGTAAGGTTCCAGTCAAGTGTTCTGAATGTAATAGTGATCTACATGTGTCCGCTGTTCATCCGGGAACAATCAGGCGGAACCTAGAACCAGTTAGCTGGCACAAGCCCCATTCCGATCGAGGAGAGTCATGGTGGGGAGAGTGCCGACCGACCAACCACAACCGTCACGCCCAGATGCACAAAAGTATGCGGAGAAGGACTTGTGTGCCTTAAGTCTTGTTCTAAGATTTGCCTCGTGGATGTGTTTCCTACTGCACAACCAGAGAAGACCATAAGAATATATGCTATTCTAGATGACCAAAGTAATCGTCCCCTAGCTAGCCCTAAGTCCTTTTATCTGCTCAGGATAGAGGGAGAAACTACACCCTGCACCCTAGGAACATGCTCTGCTCTTGTGACAACCTCAGGAAGAAGAGCTAATGGTTTCACCTTGCAGCCCATCAAAGGAGATAAGAAACTCTCTCTTCCAACCCTTATTGAGTGTGACAAATTGCCGGACACAAGGGATGAGATTCCCACACCTGAAGCCACACAGCATTACCTTCATCCCCGGAACATAGCCAGAGAGATTCCTCCCCTTAATAGCGATGCCGAGATCATACTCTTGCTAGGTAGAGACATTCTTGAGGCTCATAAGGTCCTTGAACTCCGCAATAGCCCTTTCAACGCTTCATATGCCCAGAAACTTACAGTGGGTTGGGTCATCATGGGGAATGTATGTCTCGACAGAGCCCGCAGACCCTGCCAAGTACACCGCTTCAGAACTGACATATTAATAGCGGGACGAACTTCTTACTTCAGGCAGTGTCCTAACCACTACTATGTGCAAGAGGTTCCTTGCCCAAATATTCTAAAAACTTGTTCATCAGAAAGCAGCTTAAATCCCAAGGAGTCAGCTGCAGAAGAATGTTCCTGGACAGAAGGGCAGCTTGTAGAAAGGCCTTCAGGATCTCAATTGGAGCCCTCTTCAAGCCCTTCCCAGCTTTGCAGTCCTTACACAGTTCATCATGATGAATCCTATATCTTCACTGACAACAAGCCTTCTGATTCATGTAGTTCTCATAAGATACAGCAGAAACTTGAGCCTTCCAGTCAACCGTTTGACAATGAGTTTAATTCTGTAAAGGACGTATCTTCTGAATGTTCTAAAAAGGAGGTTCCTTCAACAGGGGAAGAGTTCATTTCAGATTTTTTGCAAGAACCTTCAGTTCCATCTGCAGTTGTTGATTGCACCCAAGAGGATCACAATTCTTCCCAGTCTTCAACGGATGACCACCTTCATATTGCTCAGCCTTTTCTGAAAACCACAGGGAAAAGTTCACCGCCAATGTCCATGACAAATACTGCATGTCAACAACCCAAGTCTGTACGTACAAAGACAGATCCCATTTCAGAAGTGAAAAGCAGACATGAGCATTTGTGTTCATGATTCATAGACAGAAAGCAATCTACATCTAAATCAGCCTCACAGGCACCAGAGCAGAGTCGCGGCAGCGGAGCGTGCAGGAGGAGGGCGGGCCGGAGGCGTGTCCCGTCCTCCCCTGTGCATCTGATAGGCTGCCGGCCTAGTGCTGGCAGGCAGCCTATCAGAGGCCGGTTCAGGAGGCGCGATGACGTCATCGCGCCGCCTGAGCCGTACAGCGCGGGACACAGGCCGGAAGAGGCCTGCATCGCATCGCTGCCATGGAGGTAAGTATGTGTTTTCTTGGTTTTTTGTGTTTTTTTTTTTTTGGTTGGCTACTGGCACATAAGGGGGTCACTGGCGCATAAGGGGCTACTGGCGGCGGCGCATAAGGGGACTGCTAGCACATTAGGGGGCTACTGGCTCATAGGGGGTCACTGGCACATTAGGGGGTCACTGGCGCATAAGGGGCTACTGGCACATTGGGGGCTACTGGCCTGCATAAGGGGGCTACTGGCTCATAAGGGGCTACTGGCACATAAGGGGGCTACTGGCTCATAAGGGTGCTACTGGCATATAGGGGCTACTGGCATATAAGGGACTACTGGCACATAAGGGGGCTACTGGCACATATGGGGGCTACTGGCAGCGGCGGCGCATAAGGGGACTGCTGGCACATTAGGGGCTACTGGCTCATAAGGGGGTCACTGGCACATTAAGGGGGCCACTGGCTCATAAGGGGTCACTGGCGCATAAGGGGCTACTGGCACATTGGGGGCTACTGGCTCATAAGGGGGTCACTGGCGCATAGGGGGCTACTGGCGGCGGCGCATAAGGGGACTACTGGCACATAAGGGGGCTACTGGCTCATAAGGGGCTACTGGCACATAAGGGGGCTACTGGCATATAAGGGGATACTGGCATATAAGGGGCTACTGGCAGGCGGCGCATAAGGGACTGCTGGCACATTAGGGGGCTACTGGCTCATAAGGGGGTCACTGGCACATTAGGGGGCTACTGGCTCATAAGGGGGTCACTGGCGCATAAGGGGGCTACTGGCACATTGGGGGCTACTGGCGCATAAGGGGGCTACCATGGCGGCGCATAAGGGGACTACTGGCACATAAGGGGGCTACTGGCTCATAAGGGGACTACTGGCACATAAGGGGCCACTGGCATATAAGGGCTACTGGCACATAAGGGGGCTACTGGCACATAAGGGGACTACTGGCACATAAGGGGGCTACTGGCTCATAAGGGGACTACTGGCATATAAGGGGGCTACTGGCACATAAGGGGGCTACTGGCACTGTGGCACATAAGGGGGCTACTGGCACATAAGGGGGCTACTGGCACATGAGGGGGCTACTGGCACATGAGGGGGCTACTGGCACATGAGGGGGCTACTGGCACATAAGGGGCACTACTGGCACATAAGGGGGACTACTGGCACATAAGGAGGGCTATTATTATTGTTATAAGGCCGCCTCTGTACTATTATTATTATAATGGCCCCCTCTGTATTATTCTTATGTTAATAGCCCCCACTGTATTAGTATTATTATTATTTATACAGAGGGGGCCGTTATTATAATAATAGCACAGAGAGGGCCTTTATATTAATAATAATACAGAGCTGTGTTGCCATGTTGGAGGGGAGAATTGGGATATACCCTATATACTGTGTATTATATTATGGGGGCACTAGGAGGAAGGCGGGAGAGGAGCACTATGGGGGCATTTACTAGGGGCACTATATAGGGGTATTTTATACTGGTACATTATGGGGACATTAGCTGAGCTGGGGCATTACAAGGGGGTATTTTTGCACTGTATATTATAAGGAGAATTATTACTACAGGGGGGTTTATGGTGGGCTTTATTACTCCCCCATGTTATGACCCCCAGTAGCAGCACCAGCCTCTCCCTGCTCTGCTATCCCTCTGATCCTTCTCCAAATCCTTATTCTGATATCTTTCTCTTTAGGATAAAACACATCATCTGCTCCGCCGATCCCCACAATATACCTCTACACCGATCCCCCGGCCAAAGTGTGAAGTGGTGTCCGAGATCCCCAAGGGCCAAGCCAAGTAACTGTAAGTTTTCATGTGAAATATGTTTGTTATACACATATAGCATACACTGCGCACAGCGTCATTGATTGCTATGACGCCGTGCGCTTCGTGCCGCCGCTACAGTACTGTAAGGGCAGATCATCTGATGGGGGGGGGGGCGTCAATTTTTATCTTGCCTAGGGCGTCAAAAATTCTTGCACCGGCCCTGAGCACAACCTTTATAAGTTTCAGTGGAAGCAGGTACAACATCTCGCCAGTCAGTTCTGGAAAAGGTGGAGAAGAAAGTACCTGCCTCTTGCAAGAACGCAGAAGGTGGCAAGAACCAAGGCCTAATTTAAAGGGACACTGACAGGCCCAATAAGCATTTTTAGATTTATATCCAGGCAGGCATAGGTCTTCTAATGTGTATTTCAAACATATAAGTATACCCCCTGTCCACCTTACAAACTCAGTAAAATCATCTTTTATATCCTCAGTGAATGACTTGCCTTTGTGCCCAAGGGGCGGTGTTTCTCCTCCACTTGTGCCCAGCCACGCCCCAACTGCCGTTTTTAAGCGCCGCCCAGCTCATTATTATTCACTTCGCTGGGCGGCTTCTTTTGTCCCCGACGCTCCGAGATCCCGCGCATGCCCAATAGAAAGCTATGGGCATCGGCCTTACTTGCAGCTTCTGGACATGCGCGGGATACCTTGCCCGGCACCCCCAGTGGCCACAATGTTACTGCGCCTGCATCCCATTACATTCAGTGAGGCGCCCAGCAAAGTGAATAATAATAAGCTGGGCGGCGCTTGGACTTATTACTAAAGTCGTTTCCAGTTCGGATGGGAAGGTTCGTAAGGTGGAAGTAAGAACAGCGAGAGGTGGAGTAATCAAGACCTTCTTCCGCCCTGTTACAGAAGTTGTGTTACTCATTCCTGCAGAACTTCCATGTTGAGATTCCTTCTATCAAAGATGCTCAACATCTTCTAAGACTGTTTCCAGTACCAGCTCTATGGCCTAAACTGAAGACATATCCTTTTTTGTTTGAATAAATGTTCATTGCATGTTTCCTTTTCAGGTTTATGGACATTTTTTATCTGTTTATTCATCAGGTTTATGGACATTATTCATTGTTATTTTATACAATTCCATTGTATGTATATAAATAGTGGTATCTACCAATACCAGACGAGGAGTGTTCTGTTTCAGTATCTTGCATTGTACATTGGTATGCTCCTTTCTTCTCCCCCCTCTGTTTCAGCTTCTAGTTAGTTTAGCCTAGCCACTCCCTATTTTCCCAGTCATCCATTGCTGTTAGTGTGTGCTCAGCTTTCTGAGGAGAATCCCCATCTTCTTAGCTAGGAGTTTATTGTTGGCATGATTCTTTTACCATCTGGATTCCCTGCAACATCTTGTAATACAATCTCCGGATTAAAAAGCTACTTGATTAACTCCTGGGTGTCTGATGCGTAAACTGTAAGTGGAGAATGTCTGATTCAACAAGTCACCTCAGAGCGCATAGAGGCTGTTCTCTCACAGATGCGTGATTGTATAAAGCTGACATTTCGAAATGCCACAGGCCTGCTTGTATTGGCTGGGCCTGTTTTTTGCAGTTCTAATCTTAGACCAGTAGTCAGTCTTAATATGTTACGGTGGGAGGAGATGTATCTCATTCTGTCGTGGCGTTCACTCTGCTTAACAGAGTTCAATGGCGGAGTCCATGTATTCCGCTGAATTATTTGCTATGATATTGGGTTCTTTTCTTCGTTGTTGTCTGCTCCGTGTCTGTCTGTCTCTGTTCCCTTTTGTGCTTACCTTCCCCTTCTCTCTCTCCCTTTTTGTTTCCTTATATATCTATATATGTTGGTATGATAGGTTCATACAATGTTAATGGTCTCAATGAGCCCTGTAAGAGGAACCAAATCCTACAGTCCTAATAAATTTTGCAGCTTTGGGCGACTTTGCGGATGGCTTGCCGATCGTCCTTGGATGGGGATCTCAACATGCTTCATTGGACACATCCTTGGGTAGTCCTCTCATTTCTAGGGGGCAGTTCATAGATTCCGGAGACACCTACATTCCCTACAGCTGGTTGATATCTGACAGATCCTGTTTCCTTCCAAGAAGGACTTTACCTTTTTTTCTACTAGTCACAACTCATATCATCGTGTCCCTAAAATGTGTGGTGAGGGGTAGGCTCGTGCCTCATGCATCCAGGTTGGAAAAAATGCTGACTGCAGCAATACAGGCTCTTCTGTAAAAACTTGCGCGGTTTATGTGGATCTATTTGTCAGCGCTACTTACCCTAGAGTGCAGACCTCAATCTTTATTAATTGATACCGTTTAAAGGCTGATACCTTATTTTGAGATACAAATCATTTTTTTTATTGGTTATTATTGGTTATTATTACAAATATTGAGCCCCTTCCTCTGTGCAGCCTTGAGATTCTTTAGTAGCAGGATCGGACTTTTTACCCTGTTCCGTCAGGCAGCTCAGCTCAAGGGGTCCTTAAAAAACAAGGGATCAGCACTCCAGCTGTTGTGAAACTACAACTTTCACCATGCTTGGCTGTTCATGGAACTCCTATAGAAACGAATGAAGCATGCTGGGAGTTGTAGTTGCACAACAGCTGGAGTGCCAGAGGTTGCTGACCCCTGTTATAAACACTCATTATAGCTCCAACATAGAATCACCAGGTAAAACTTGAGATATCTCCGGGTCCGCAAGTTGTGATCTAGTTTCCGCATTTATTTATCCATAACTACTAAAGTTCCACCTTTAGAGGAGAGCTTAATAATGTGTTTGTTGTTGCTCAGTTCTTCAAGGGATAATCTCTCCTCCTTGGAAAGCTTGTTGGGATGTTTAAAGGCTACATACTGCTTTGGGGACATTTTATTATTATTGCATTGCACTTATTTTGTGCTGAAAATCATTTTTTTTTTATAGTTTTTTATTACAAATATTGAGCCCCTTTCTCTGTGCAGCCCTGAGATTCTCTATTAGCAGGATCTGAATTTTCTCTCTGCTCCGTCAGGCAGCTCAGCTGACGGCTCCTTATCTCTGCTCTCTGACCTTATATACCCTCATTAGAGCTCATCATTCTGATAAGAATGTGGCTTAGATAAGTGTTTATGACCTCTTAGTAATTTAGGGATAAGGGTTATTAGATGAAGGCACACAGTGAAAGTGAAAGTACCAGTCACACAGCTAGATAGTTAACCCTTTATGACAGAGCGGCTCAATATTTTTAATAAAATCAATTGCAAAAAAAAAGATTTTTAGCCCAAAATGAGTAAAACGAAGTATTACATAGCCTTTAAATAGATGACCGATCATTTGCATCATTACATCAGAGTGAACCCATTGGGGTACGACCCTGCTGCATGCTCGTGTGGCGTTCAGGAACCGCGCAGCCGAAAGGGCCGCACCGAGTCCTAAACTATTGAGACCGCGCTGTTTAGCCGACCGGCATTGTTAATGAGGACGTGGACCATGCAATCCCACACACAGGGGCGTAGCTAAAGGAACATGGGCCCTGGTGCAAGAGTTCAGCTTGGGCCCCCCCTCCCTCAGTGCTCTGTGTGTCTTCTTATGCGGCACAAGGGTCTTTGGGCCCCTTCAGGCTCCTGGGCCCGGTAGCGACTGCTACCTCTGCACCCCCTATAGCTACGCCCCTGCCCACACGGCCCAACTGCCATTTTCAAGCGCCGCCCAGCTTATTATTATTCACTTCGCTCGGCGCATCACTGAATGTAATGGGATGCAGGCGCAGTAACATTGTGGCCAGCTGCGGACCGGCTTAGACAGTGCAGATGGGATCCAGCTTTCATCTGCCCAAAAAACGGAAAAGCGGACGAATTCCAACTTACAGGGAAGCCTACACACTAAGAGGCAGGCGGATCTAATGTCCCAGCGGATTGGCACCACACCTTTAATATTGATGACCGATCCCCAGGATTGGCCGACAATATCTGATTGCTCACACTGCACTTAAAATAAAAATTTCCTGTAAAGAAAGTGACCTTGCCGTAATAATATATTTATCATTTGATGTCATCTCTCTCTATGGCCACAGAAGCGGCTTCTCGCCTCCACAGCAGCAATCCTCTGGTCACATCCACAATCCTCAGGTCTGGTTATTTTAAGCGTCTCTACTTTGGACGAACGCGCATGCGCGACCCCACCCCCGTTTGGTGGCGCGTCCCCGCGCCGCCGGCGGACGCGCACGCACGGACGCTGCGTCGTGTGTTTTGTGGTGACGTCACGTTCTCGCCCAGCAACGCGAGCGGGATCGCGAATGGCGGCGCAGAGAGGGGAGTTCAAACCCAACGGAGGCTCGTCCTGCCCGTGACTCGGCAACATGAAGCGGATGAAGGCGGCGCGTGCCGCCGCGGCTACCGGAGCCGAGGGGGAGGACGACGACGACGTGCAGGGCCCGGATCTGGCGGACGTAGAAGGTAAGCGAGAGAAGGCAAGAGTGACAGACGAGGGGAGAAGCCGGAGAGACAGCCGCCGCCGCCGCCCCGGAGCGGAGAAGACCGGGGGGGACCGGCTCCTGTCACTGAGAGACCCGGGCGGCTCTGTCACCTGAGCGTCAGCAGCTCCGGACACTAGAGGGCGCTGCCGCTGTAAACAATAGGTGGAGGGCGGCGCTGCGCAGTGGGGGGGTCCTGCACCCCAAAACCTGACTGGACCCCACAGGGGGCGTGCCAATACAGTCCTGTGCATCCTGTTACAGGGAGCTGGACCCCTCAGGGGGGCTTATTCCTGGTCGGTGCCTATGTAAACAAAGGCAGGACCCCCAAATCCCATGTACAACAGTCCCCCAAAATGAAAAATGGCGCCCAGTGTATCTGAGTCGCCGTCCTGTGTCAGTCTATTAATGGACTGGTCCTTAGTTATATCCGTATGAGGGAAAGCTGGGTGACCACCGCTATAGGGTCCAGTCAGCATTCCTAACGTCCTGTATGACCAGGACCCCCACATTAGAGCGGAAGCCCCCAGTCGGTGGTAAATGGAAATACTTGAAGATCGGGGGCTGGTCTCCCCAATACTGTGCCTGTGGACACCTCAAAATTGGGCTTTATTGCCCTTAGGGTTAGATTTTAGGTGTGAACACAGAGACTGCAGGATCAGACTACGTGGGGTTTGTTTGTAGTCTGTAACCATGGAGACGCATTCTCTTGCATAGGAGCTGCAGGCACAGGGTGATTTTTTTTTTATTGTGCCCGCTTATACACTGGCACCCCTGGTAGATGCCCCCTGGCCCCTAGTCTTCCTCGCCTGCTGCAGGACCCCAGCTACTACTGTGTGACAGGTGAGACCCCCTCCAAGATGTCATCATGGCCCCTCTGTAGTCGGTGTCAGGAGATGCCTGCACTGTAAATCAGAGGGTTAGTCTGGGGACCGCAACAAGTACCGTTCTAGCGCCCCCTTGTGTCAGGGGAGATTTCATGCCTCAGCGCTGCCCACTTACTGGGCGGCCAAGAGACCCCCGGGGATCCCGGCGTACCCGCGCCCGATCTGGTGGACTCCGCCGTTCAGCGTTTTATACACAGTATAGCGCCTGCAGATCCCGTGGCCTCGTCCCCAGAGGGGGCTATCGAGCTGAGCGGTGCATTTGGTTTTCGGTTGTTTTAGTGACCTATAGTGCAGTTTTATTTTTTCAGAAATTTTTTTTTTTTTTTTTAGTTTCTTTTCTACAGCGATGAAATCGCCCTCACAGACAGGAGCGTCCATAGCGAGGAGAATCATCCTCATCAGGGTGGATGTTCAGAGTTGTAGTGTGTAAGCCCAGCCCATATAGCTGGCACGAGGGGTCGGTCTGTTTATCCCGGGGTCTACACTAAACCCCACCCCGGAGGAGCTGTCGGCGGGGGTCCCTGCTGTGCTGGCACTGGAGCACACGCACCTGTCAGTGCTGCCATGTGGTCCGTGCACTGCTGTGTGGACAGGGACTGTTCTCCCGCTGTCCTTTCAGCACCAGGAGGTCGCTCTGATCCGGGCTGATTGCCCCCCCGCTGTTTACCCTCACCCGGGCTTTAATGTTTTCTCCAGTTTTTCTCATTTTAATGCAATTCACAAAAGTATTCCCATCCAGGATTGAAAATGTAGAATATTTTTCGTGACACTTTTTTTTTTTTTTTTTATAAATAATCTTTATTACGTTTCGACAAAGGAAACAAAAATCTCAGACAGAGAAGCCAAAATATTTCAATTAATTTAAATCCCTAAAAAAAACCTTTAAAGCCAAACCTTCCCTTTAACAGCAGAGAGGTTTCCTGCAATCTTCAGTATTAAGCTCGTTGACCTAAAGGGCTTCTCCGAGATTTTTCAAATTTGGCAGGGGGCTATGTAAAAATAGAAAAATGACCTTTAAGTTGTCCTGCTGCCCCCCAGTCCGATCCCCGCGAGGACCTTTCATCATCATTTCTGAGGTCACCGGGGACCTGCTGTTCATGCACATTTGATTGGCTGCAGAAGTCGCATGAACGGGACATCATCACTTACAGGAAGTGGCGGTTTGTGGCATTTTAAAGTCTAAAAAAAATAAAAATCTTGGGGACGAGCAGCTGGCCGAACAGGTTCAATAAATGTCCGTCCGTCCCGCTCATTTCGGATCGGATGTGAATGGAGTGCAGTGTTCGGGGAGACAAGGATCGGGCAGTCGGATTTCAGCAGTCTGGCAGCAGCTTCCTCCGCCATCACAGCTCGCGCATGCTCAGCGAGCCAAGCGTCGGGGGGATCAGGCAGCCGGTCACCATCAGTCCTGCGTGTGACTGTTTCTGGGCAGCGCTGAGGTGGAGCGGTCCCAGTCCTGTATCTGCTCCTGCTGGGACCATCAGTCCTGCGCGTGACTGTTTCTGGGCAGCGCTGAGGTGGAGCGGTCCCAGTCCTGTATCTGCTCCTGCTGGGACCATCAGTCCTGCGTGTGACTGTTTCTGGGCAGCGCTGAGGTGGAGCGGTCCCAGTCCTGTATCTGCTCCTGCTGGGACCATCAGTCCTGCGTGTGACTGTTTCTGGGGGGCAGCGCTGAGGTGGAGCGGTCCCAGTCCTGTATCTACTCCTGCTGGGACCATCAGTCCTGCGTGTGACTGTTTCTGGGGGGCAGCGCTGAGGTGGAGTGGTCCCAGTCCTGTATCTACTCCTGCTGGGACCATCAGTCCTGCGTGTGACTGTTTCTGGGGGGCAGCGCTGAGGTGGAGCGGTCCCAGTCCTGTATCTACTCCTGCTGGGACCATCAGTCCTGCGTGTGACTGTTTCTGGGGGGCAGCGCTGAGGTGGAGCGGTCCCAGTCCTGTATCTACTCCTGCTGGGACCATCAGTCCTGCAGGAAAGGGCGTTATACAAAGTGTGATAGAGGAGAAAGCACATTTAACCCCTTAGTGACCAGCCCATTTTGGGCCTTCATTATTATTATTTTTTTATTTATTTTTTTAACTTTGTCACTTGCTAAAAGCTAAAACTTTTTATTGATTTCGCCAATGTAGCCGTAGAAGGGCTTGTTTTTGTTTGTTTTTTGCGTGACAAGTTCTAGTTTTTAAAGCGGTCATCTCACCTCGCATTTATCATGCAGACAACTGGGTTTTCCCATCTCAGACAGTGGGGGCATATGGCTAGGATAGGCCCCCACTGTCTGATAGGTGCGGGTCCCACCGAAGGGAACCGCACCTACAACGAGAACAAAGCGGGGAGCGCTGTAGCTGGAGGACCCCAATTTCTAAGGGTCCGGCCACCACCAAGCGCTGCTCCTATAGAAGTAAACGGGAGCGCGCTGCGCATGCGCGGCCCATGCTCCCATTCGTTTCTATGGGGCCGACTGAAATAGCCGAGCCAGCTCTATTTTCAGCGGCCCCATAGAAGTGAATGGAGGGTGGCTGCTAATGCACAGTGCGCCCTCTGTTCATTTCCCTCCTTTTATTTTTTCAATGGAAAAGTGTCTTTTTTTTTTTTTTACTTGAAATTTTGTTATTTAATAAAACTTTCTAAACTTTTTTTTAACCATTTACTCATCCAAGGGGACTTTAACAGGCGATTTTCTGATCGCTTCTATAATATCCCTTACTGTTTATGCAGTGCAGAGTATTATACGGTCAGTGCTATACTGACGGTCACCAGCAGGGTGTGCCAGAGAGGCGCAGCCTGATATAGATACACTGGCGGCAGGCCTGGGCGCCTCTATTACATCCAAAATGTCGGCACCCCGCAATCTCATTCACAGGGTGCCTGTGGGAGGCTGAGAGAGCTCCCTCCCTCTTAACCACTTGGATGCCGCAGTTGCTGTTGACCATGGCATCTAAGGGGGTTAAACAGCCCGGATCAGCGCTTTTGCCAATCCGGGCCCTTACAGCAGGAGCTTGGCTCTCATGTGAGTGCGGGAGACCTGTGCGGCACTTAGACTAGGCTGCTGTAAAAAGGGGGCGGCCCAGTGCAAGGTCTGTTAGTCACCACCGTTAAAAGACATATGGGTGGTCACTAATGGGTTAAAGGAGCATCCCACCTGTACTCATATTTGTTGTACAGATCGTAAATGCGTGGGAGCATCATCCATCCAGAGCAGGCATCCTCAAACTGCGGCCCTCCAGCTGTTGCAAAACTACAACTCCCAGCATGCCTGAACAGCCTACAGGTATCAGCCTACAGCAGGGCATGGTGGGAGTTGTAGTTTTACAACAGCTGGAGGGCCGCAGTTTGAGGATGCCTGATCCAGAGAATTGCCTGGTCCCTGATTGCCTGGTCCTGCCGGATCCCTGAACTGCCGGCGTGCAGATCACAACATCTGGTGACAGAGGGGGTTGCATCCAATAGCGTTGGTGACGCAAGCGGAGCGGGTCGCCATTGGCTGCACCCCCCCATTCGCCGCACGACGGGGATCCGGGAGGACACGGGCGTTGGGGACAGGGTAATGAGGCATTGTAGCTGGGGGGGGGGGTTACAGGTTTGGATAACCCTTTTAGGTAATTTATTTTCATAGTATAGCGCTATCTGGTGTTCAGAGTGAATGGCAATGTGCACGTCCACCTAATGAGCTAAGTGCTGGTGGTCGCACATGCTCAGTCACTGCCAGGTCTCCCCATTGTTAAGCTTTTACCATTTCACAGTGAGGCTGGAGCTACACGGCGACATGAAGGTCAGTGTCACCTTGTGTCATTGCATCTACGGATCATCAGTGGGGCTGATGAGGGCCACCCCCCCATCTCTTGGCTGTAATCGGTAGGATCGGAAAGGATAAGACCTGGGCGATGGGAGACGTCAGGTGGAGACCGTCGGGGCCCTTCTCACAGACCTGACAACGGTCACCTGACCTCCCACAATGCACTGCTCTCAGGAACCCAGCAAAATTCAGAATTTATCTTTAGGAGCGAATAGAGGAGAACATATCTTGGGGGCGATTTATCAGCTTCTTTCCGCCCGATTTTTGGCGCAAACCTGGTGTTGATCGCCATTGCTAACCTTCAGATCCGCAGTGACCAATGCATTTTTTTTAAATCGTTCCTCTCCGTTTGTAGTTTATCTTCTGTCCCTGCGATCTGTGCTGCATCGGTCGCACTTTTCAGCCCATGAAGAAAAGGCACCGGAGGAACCACCGTCAGCCCCGCCATTATTCTTTAGCCCGTAACAGAGATTCATCCGTTTTTTTAAACTGTTGATTCTTGAACAGAAACCTCTGCACGGAAAAAATCGTTTTGTCCACAGGGCGGCAATACTGGATCTTCCGTGTGCGTACCCTGGTGCCTGAGGGGTTAAATGAAGCGATAGAAAGGTGCAACGGTGAGGATGTTTTCTGATGCTCCTGGAATGGGCCATGTCTTGTTTGTGTCTGGCCCACCTCCGAAACGCGTTGTATGGTTTAATACATTTTTAAACTGGTTTCCTGCGCTTTAGAGCCTGTGTTTTTTTGTTTTTTTTACGTACTTCGCTCCTCTAATGGTTGAGGATCCCATTTTTTTTACCTTATAGTTTTTGCCTCTACATTATGTATTGCTCACGGATTTGATTGGATTTATAGTGGATTTATAAATTTTCTGTATGTGCTGTTCCTTGTCATTGTGGTGTCCCGTACACATTGCGCTGTTTTTCTGGCTGCTGAAAACAGGATCATGTGTGCAGGGGGCCAAAGTGGCCTGTCCTCTGGCTAGGTCATCAGTATCTAATCAGTGGGGGTCTGACTCCCGATACCCCCCCACAATCGGCTTTTTGATGTCGCACCAATGTTGTGCGACATTTTTTGAAATGATAGTCTATGGCAGGGGTAGGGAACCACCGTCTCGCCAGCTGCTGTGAAACTACAACTCCTGCCATGCCCTTCTGCAGGCTGATAGCTGTAGGCTGTCCAGGAATGATGGGAGTTGTAGTTTTGCTACAGCTGGAGGGCCGCAGGTTGAGCATGCCTGCTCTATGGTGTCGCACTACGTCATGCAGCACGACAGTTGCACAAAAATCCAACGTGGACGGATATTTCTGCTACTGTCGCAGTCGTAGCGTGACACCATAGATTATCATTATAAAAAAAAAGTTGCGCAACGTCGTCCTCGCCCCGGCCTTCTGATCTGCGCTGAGCATTTCCCTCTGTAGGCTCCTCCTGCTGATGACTCTCATCCCGGTTTCTCTTCTTTGTATTATGTTCTGATTGTTTTTTTTTTTTGTTTTTTTTGTCTCCTCAGATTCTTCAGCGAAGGCCCTGGTCAGTCTGAAAGGTGAGAGCCTCCGTACACCCATAGATTCATTAAGGCTCCGTTCACACAGACGGGTGCTCTGCCCATAACGAGCGTCGATCAACAGGATTGCAGGACGATCGCCGACCATTACGACATTCATTCTCACTGTTCAGGGATGATGGGGAAATGAACGAGGGCTGGTTAATCCGATCGCTCGTATCCCCCTCCTCTGTCACCAGCACATCTCTATTGACCTGGGAGACATGCTGCTGCTGACAGCGTTGATGCGCATGCGCTGCAATCAGAAAACGGCAAAAACAAAAAGAAAGTTATTCACTGCGATTTGGGTTCCACACCTGTCTCCAAACAGGAAGACCCCCATGCTGTAAAAAGTTGTGGCACCCAAATCTGTCACGTGTCTGTGGTGGGAATACCCGTTTATGCTTGGGCAACGAGTCGCGTGAGAGGTAGAATCAGAAAAATCACGTGAATCGAAACGTGTCGGGTGACTACTACTGTCAGCCATGGCATATCGGTTGCCCCCCTACAGACTCCTGCTCTTCCCTTTCTTATGTCCTCCAAGCGGCAAATACCGCTGCCCTGATACACCCCTCCCTCTCATGGCGTCCTCCTCAGATCGGCTCCATAACGTCCTGTGAATCCAGCCCTATGTATTATCAGGGAGGAGTAAAAACCAGGACTACTGGACCGCATCGGTGTAAGCGCCACGTCCCTGACGATGCAGTCCAGCAGAGCATGCGCAGTAAACGCGTGCTGAGACATCGGGGAGCCCTTGTAAAATGACGATTAGGACCAGTGCTTCAGTATAAAGCATGGGCAGTTGCCCACACACAGTCACTGTGTTATCGTGGAATTACTAGGACTTGAATCTCATTGTAAATGAACCCGCAGCCCGGCTTGTTTTTCTACAGAAGGAAGTTTATCAAGTACGTGGAATGAAAAGTTCTCTCCTCAGAAAACCCTGACGTGGAAAGGTGGAAGCAACCCAGTGACCGAGCTGGTGAGTGCTGACACCCTATGAAGGTGAAAAAATAATTTTGGAATTAATTTGTCAGAACTGTCATCGTGAAAAAGTTAGACTTTTTGTCCTTAGTTTTCATTGGTCAGATAAACCCCTTAAAGGGGATGTCTCATCTAAGGCATTGATGACATATGTCAGGGATGGCCACACTGCGGCTCTTCAGCTGTTATAAAACTACAATTCCCACCATGCCCTGCTGTAGGCTGTCTGGAGTTGTAGTTTTGCAACACCTGGAGGGCTTCAGGTTGGGAATTCCCTGACATATTGGTAGGATAAGCCACCAAAGTCAGATAGGTACGAGTCCCACTGAGACCTACACCTATCTCCAGAACAAGACCCCTGCAGAGAGCAACCGCACATGCGTGGACCCCCCCCCCCCCCAATTCGTTTATATGGAACTGCCAAAAACAGCCAAGCCAGCTGGTTGAGCTATCTACGGCAGTCCTATAGACGTGAATGGAGCGATGGCGTGCATGCATGGTGCGCTCTCCATTCATTTCTATGGGACTTCCAAAAATAGCCCAGCACGCTCGCTTGACTATTTTCGGAACTCCCATAGAAATGAATGGACAGCATGCTGCACACCTATCTTATATTGGTGACATATTCTATCGATATGCCCCCGATATCAAAGGTGAGACAACCCCTTTAAAAGCAGGAATTTATACATTTATAAAAAATATCTAGAAACACACTGGAAAGTAACTTTACCACTAGACCCAATTAGTGTTACACCGGTTATCGAAGTATCGACACCCAAGCTATACTTTTAGACCCGGATCGATACAATACTAGGTCTAACTATTTAAAGATACTAGGCTGCGCTGCTGCGCAGCCTAATATCTGTTGGAGAACGTGACACGCGCCACTCTCAGCGCGCACCATGTTCTCCTCAGCAGCACAGTGGTGAAGGAGGGAGTGCCGCTGCCGCCAGTGGGGAGATATCAGGAAGGGGGAGAGGAGGGACTGTGGTCACTGCGCAACCAGTAACTGTAATTAACAGATTAATTCAAGTATAGGCAGCGGGTGTCGGCGGCATTATCACAGACCCGGCATTTGAGGGGTTAATCTCCGGGGTTCGCACCATCGCATTCCCTGGCACCCGCTGCCTACACCCGCTGCCTACAGTGTGCCTGGCACCCACCGGCACCCGCTGCCTACAGTATAATAAATCATAACCATTGGGGGCACAGTTTGCCCTTTCCAGCCCGCCCCCATTATTAGAATAATTCGTGGCACAGTAGCCACAGGCGCCCCCCCTCCCCCTCATTGTTCTAGTCATTGGTGGCAGTGACTCCCCTCCTCCTCAATGCTGGTTCAGTGGCTGCTGTCGATCGGAGCCTCAGCAGTGTAATCACAGGGGTTCCAATCGGTTACCATGGCAGCCAGGACGCTACTGAAGCCCTGGCTGCCATGGTAAACTCCCTGCTGCCCTGAGTGTAAGATCCTATTCACCCTAATAGAGCTCTATTAGGGTGAATAGGACAAGGGGGCTAATGGTTATTAAATTAAAAGTTAAAAAAATAATTTAAAAAAGTTAAAAAAAAACACACCAAAATAGAAAAAGTTTAAATCGCCCCTTTCCTAATTTAATATAACATTTCTAAACAATAAAAAAAATTACAATATTATATACCAATATAATCTATAACAATATTAAAATATATTACATATCGCCACACCTGAAAAAGTGCAGCAACCAACAAAAAAAATTAAAACCGTGAGATTCACTGTTTTTAGTCACCTTGTCCCCCCAAAAAAATAGGATAGGACTGTTCTATTATGTGCCGGACGTTCCATAAAATGCGGAATGCACGCGGCTTCTTTTTGTCATTTTATTTTTTCTGCGTGGTATCGAGTATCTCAATACTTTTTTATGGTATCGAAATCGAATTAAAATTTTGGTATCATGACAACCCTAGACCCGATATCGTCTATTTTTTAATTACAAAGAGAAAGATGGAAAAAATAAAACCTCTTAAATCCCACAAATAATCCATGCATTGTGAAATCCTGGATACAGCAGACAACCCCCGCAACTTCAGAAGTGATGTCCCAAATGAAGTATATGATGTGTATGGAGAGAATGGGTACATCAAATAACAAAGACAAAAAAAAAAACCCCACATGATTTCTTTAAAAAATAGAAATTTTTATCGAAACTGACCTACAAACGCAAGAAATAGAAAATCCGATGACTCCATTCCAACGCGCAAAATGTAGAAAAATTAAAAGGCACCCTAGGGAAACGAACTAATTAGAACATCTATAAAATACGGGTGAGTATATGAATAATACACAAAATGTTACAATACATTTATTGCACCTGTTATATATTTAGATATATTTTTGTTTTATAACTTAAATGTATTATTATACCTTTAATTTATATGAATGTATTTGACAAAAAAGAACAAGGGACTGCGGTCCCAGAAAGGCTTGTAAAAAATCTAATGTTCTGATTATAATAGAAAACGTCAATAAAAGGTTTTAAAAAAAAAAAAAAAAAAGCGTGAATTCCCCCCCAGCCTCCCAGGCCTGTCCCCGGCATTGACCATGATGCTAGCTCACAGTATCCCCCTAACAAGTTCCAACCTGATGTCTTTTCCGTAGCCCCACCGGAGTTCGAAAAGGAGCAGACTTATTAGTGATGAAGAAGATCGCCAGATCAATACCCGGTCACCAAAAAGGAACCAGAAGGCGACCATGACACCACAGGTAACGTGCAGCCACCTGCAGGCCCCTGACCCGAGCGTCTCTGCTAAATCTCTCATCCCCTGCGTCCCACGCGGCCTATATTGTGTACCAAAGGGGTCCTCCAGCAGATTATCTTGGATGTTTGTTAAAGGGTACGATTTAAAATTCTGTTCACACTGGCGTCATGACTTCAACCCTTTCTACCCCAGAGTTTTTTTACTTTGCATTTTTGTTTTTCGCAGGGGCGTGTACGGCTTTCTGATCACTTTTCATTTAATTTTTTGTGGGCTGAGAAGCGACTAAAAAATGGAAAATCGTCTATTTTGACCCTTTTTTCGTTTATCCATATGGGAATAATACTTTAAAATTTTGATGGTACGGGCATGATGTGTATTTTTTTTTTTTTTTTTTTTTAATTCAATTTTTTTAATCTGATTTTGGGGGAAAGGGGGGTGATTTGAACTTTTATATTTTTTTTTTTATTTTTTATTTTTTTATTTGTAAAAACAATATATATTTTTTTTTTTATAGTTCCCTTAAGGAACTATTAACAATCAATCATCTGATCGCTGTTATAGACTCCAATGCACTTGTATTGGAGTCTATGATGATTTTACTACTTTCCTATGAAGCCATATTACAGGCAGGGGCTCCTTAGGAAACACTGGAATCCTTAGGAATTCACAATGACAGGGGCTTCTGCACACACGCTCCGGCTCCTCTGATCACCACATGGGGGAGCCGGAGCATACCCGGAAGCGCGTGCGTCAGCTTTGACCACGGCATCTGAGGGGTTAAATGTCCGCAATCGGCATTACCGCCGATCATGGACATTAGCCGCCGGTGTCTGCTGAAGGAACCAGCAGGCACCGCGTTGCTATAGCACCCGCTGTGCCCAGCACCATCTTTAAAGACCCGGCATGTGACCTAATAGTACGTCACAAGTCGGGAAGGAGTTAACCCCTCAGCTGCCAATATGTCCATGGCCTTAAAGGGGTTTTCCAATACCCAACAGCTCAGGCAAAGCCAACTTGTTTACACATAACACAACTGTAGGAGGAAATTTGTAATACACTTACCGTCCTAAAGTTCCTTGAACCGGCCGAATAGAGATCTGGTCACGTGACGCCCCCGTTCAGAAAATCCTGCTTCCGTCGACGCCATGACTTCTTTAGACCTGGACTGTGGACGTAGCGTCATGTCCGCTGTGGACAGGGCCAGATCTGTTTTCCTTGATGCATTCACAAACTCTTAGATCCACTGATGTGCCTCTGTGGACAGCGATAAGAGAACAAAGGGCGCGCTATTTTAGCCTCTCACTTTAAAGGGAAATGAACTTCAAGGAATTCAAGAGGGGCCTGGCTGTATTTCTGGAGTGTAATAATATTACAGGTTATAGCTACTAGAGAGGGGTCGCTGATCCAGGGAGTTATTCTGATCCCTGATCGGAGTCGGGAAGGAATTTTTTTTCCCCCTTAAGTGGGGAAAATTGGCTTCTGCCTCACAGGGGTTTTTGCCTTCCTCTGGATCAACTTGTAGGAAACAGGCCGAACTGGACGGACAGAGGGCTTTTTTCGGTCTTACTTGGTAGCGTTTTTCCTGTTGGAGTCGATGGGAAGCTGTTGCTGGCGATTTGATAGTGGAAGTTATAAATGCCAAAATTCAGATTGGGGAAAAAAAGGTAATATTTAGGCCACAAAAGACGTGTTCATTAGAGGGTTAATTATAGAGCCACAACCACTATGAAGGGAGCAGAATAGAGCTTCAGGGGTTTTCTGAGATTTCCATATTGATGACCTATCCTCAGTATAGGTCATCCATATGAGATAGGCGGAACTGTGAGTCGGACGCCTGGCAATCAGCAGTTTGAGTATACCGCGGCGCTGACTGGCGCTCCTGACAGCTGACCAAGCACAGCAACATCCATTTGCTAGTGGCTGTGCTTGGTATCGCAACTGAATGAGGGCTGAGCTGCGACTAGCCCATGTGACCGATGAACGTGGTGTCACTTGGCCTAGGGAGAGGCATAAGCCCTCACAAACAGAGTTGAGCGAACTTGTATTTTAAGTTCGGCGTCCAAAGTTCGGGTTATCAAAGCACCCCGTTATGGATTCCGCTACCACGGACCATAACGGCATTTGGAATCCATAAGGGGATTCTTCAATGAACCCGAACCTTGGAAAACACTAAGGACCTGGGGTGACGTCACCGTCATGTGATCAGTGCAGGGGGCGTGGCTCAGCACTGGATCACCTCTTATCCAATCCAGTGCTGAGCCACGCCCCTGCACTGATCACATGACGGTGACGTCACCCCAGGTCCTTAGTGTTCTCCAAGGTTCGGGTTCATTGAAGAATCCCCTTATGGATTCCAAATGCCGTTATGGTCCGTGGTAGCGGAATCCATAACGGGGTGCTTCGATAACCCGAACTTTGGACGCCGAACTTAAAATACAAGTAAAATACAATCTCAACTCTACTCACAAAGTGCTGCTGCCTCTTCGTGCCGCTGATTGTCAAACCCCCACCAATCGGATATTGATCACCTGTCCTGAGGATAGGTCATCAATATAAATTCCGGAAAAACACCTCTAAACCTCATTCACACATCAGTGACTCTCAGACGTGTACTGTCCGTGGTCTCCATGACTCCTCACGTATCAATTCACTTTAATGTGTGTATTCACAGAAGTGTGGGTCTGCGGTGACACCGTGTAAATACGCCCTAGTTTTGTCTGTGATCACGGATTCCTCACGCACTTCGTAGTCTATAGGCCTTGATGCCATCCGTGTTCTGTCAGCGATTATCACGGACCATCGTTAGGAGACGCGCTTGAAATTAATGCTCAGCCTAGCAGTGTCCGTAGAATACGGATGACACATGGAAGGCAAAAAAACGGACACACGGATTCTTCACTGGTGAACCACTGCCCGTCTCGTCACAGATGTCATCACAGGCCTTAGCTTGCTGCTTGTATGTGGGATTTTTTTTTTGTGTTTTTTGTTTTTTCATACATTAAAAGTTGCTCCCTTTTTCCGTTCCAGAAGTTAGCAGCCGCCACAACAACACCGGTGAAAAAAGCCTCGCAGAAAATAGGCTACAGGCTCCGAAATCTACTAAAACTCCCCAAGGCGCATAAATGGTGTATATACGAGTGGTTTTATTCCAATATTGACAAGTGAGTGCCAAAAAACGATTCCTCTGCAGTTAATTATTTTTTTTTTTCACGAAAATCCATAAGATTAAACTGAGGTTACTGCGCAGTCATCTTACAGCCGACATCATATGTTCTTCCGTGCATGATGTCTGCTTTACCTCAGGGCACAATTATACAGTATTTTCTTTAAAATTTTGCTATTTTTTTCCTCTTTCTCCATTTCAGGCCTCTTTTTGAAGGGGATAATGATTTCTGTGTTTGCCTAAAAGAATCTTTTCCAAATCTTAAGACGAGAAAACTCACCAGAGTGGAATGGGGAAAAATTCGACGACTGATGGGAAAACCTCGAAGGTAATTTACTAAAGTCTCAGCACCAACTGCTTGGTGAACAAAGGAGTGTGAGGCCAGATACACGTGGAGAAGTGCGAATGTCTGTGCCGTCACTAGGAAAAGCGGCACAGAGAGGAATAGCTATAGCATTAAAGCGGTTATATTCCTGTACATAGGAGCAGTATTATAGTAGTTATATTCTTGTACATAGGAGCAGTATTATAGTAGTTATATTCTTGTACATAGGAGCAGTATTATAGTAGTTATATTCCTGTACATAGGAGCAGTATTATAGTAGTTATATTCTTGTACATAGGAGCAGTATTATAGTAGTTATATTCTTGTACATAGGAGCAGTATTATAGTAGTTATATTCTTGTACATAGGAGCAGTATTATAGTAGTTATATTCTTGTACATAGGAGCAGTATTATAGTAGTTGTATTCTTGTACATAGGAGCAGTATTATAGTAGTTATATTCTTGTACATAGGAGCAGTATTATAGTAGTTATATTCTTGTACATAGGAGGCAGTATAATAGTAGTTATATTCTTGTACATAGGAGCAGTATTATAGTAGTTATATTCTTGTACATAGGAGCAGTATTATAGTAGCTATATTCTTATACATAGTAGCAGTATTATAGTAGTTATATTCCTGTACATAGGAGGTAGTATTATAGTAGTTATATTCTTGTACATAGGAGCAGTATTATAGTAGTTATATTCTTGTACATAGGAGCAGTATTATAGTAGTTATATTCTTGTACATAGGAGCAGTATTATAGTAGTTATATTCTTGTACATAGGAACAGTATTATAGTAGTTATATTCCTGTACATAGGAGCAGTATTATAGTAGTTATAGTCTTGTACATATGAGCAGTATTATAGTAGTTATATTCTTGTACATAGGAGCAGTATTATAGTAGTTATATTCTTGTACATAGGAGCAGTATTATAGTAGTTCTATTCTTGTACATAGGAGCAGTATTATAGTAGTTATATTCTTGTACATAGGAGCAGTATTATAGTAGTTATATTCTTGTACATAGGAGGCAGTATTATAGTAGTTATATTCTTGTACATAGGAGGTAGTATTATAGTAGTTATATTCTTGTACATAGGAGCAGTATTATAGTAGTTATATTCTTGTACATAGGAGCAGTATTATAGTAGTTATCTTCTTGTACATAGGAGGTAGTATTATAGTAGTTATATTCTTGTACATAGGAGGTAGTATTATAGTAGTTATATTCTTGTATATAGGAGCAGTATTATAGTAGTTATATTCTTGTACATAGGAGGCAGTATTATAGTAGTTATATTCTTGTACATAGGAGCAGTATTATAGTAGTTATATTCTTGTACATAGGAGGTAGTATTATAGTATATTCTTGTACATAGGAGGTAGTATTATAGTAGTTATATTCTTGTACATAGGAGGTAGTACTCTAGAAGTTGTCCTAAGAAATCCTGCTTTTTGTGGATACAGCTGTAATAAATTACAGTATTCTATACTATTTGTAGATGCTCTGCTGCGTTCTTTGAAGAAGAGAGGTCGGCACTAGAGCATAAGCGACAAAAGATCCGGCTTCTCCAGCAGAGGAAGGTTACAGACGTTTCACAGTTCAAAGACCTTCCAGATGAAATCCCACTTTCCTTGGTAATAGGAACAAAGGTTACAGGTAGGGATGTTCTTAAAAATGGTTTTGTGGGACTAATATATTGATCATTATCAGAGATCAGTGGGGAACTGACACCCAGCGCCCCGCCGATCGGCTGTTGCCTGCACTCATGGTTCCAGGACGTAAACCAGGCATGTCCAAACTCTGGCCCTCCAGGTGTTGCAAAACTACAACTCCCATCATGCTTTTCTGTAGGTTGATAGCTGTAGGTTGTCCAGGAATGATGGGAGTTGTAGTTTTGCAACATCTGGAGGGCCGGAGTTTGGACATGCCTGACGTAAACAGTGTATGGAGTCAGATCACCTCAGTGCACCGTGTAGTGGCCGTCCTCTGGTACTGCAACTCTGCTCCCATTCCCTTGTATCTGGGGCGCCCCGTCTACGCACCAGCAGGTAAAATCTAATTGGTGGGTGTGCTGGGTGTCCAGCCCCCACCAATCTGATAATTAGGACTTATCTCATCCTCATGGAGTGGTCATAAATGTGTTAGTCTTGGAAAACCCCTTTAAGGGTACTACCTTTGTCCAGCTTCCTAGAAACAGGAATGGGCTCATGCATCGCCTTACACACATTGACCCCATACAGATACCTCTCTTGCTGAGCTGCAGACATAGAAATCATCCGACATGGCAGCTGTATGGGGGGGATCAGTCACTGTGCCCATAGAGATCTTTTCCCGAGATGGTTTTTAATGCATTAAAATGCCCATATGTCACCTCCTTTTAAGCGGCTTGTAATGTAGTTTTCCAGGAGTAAGTATAGAAGGGAAGACTTTGTAATCCACTAGTCGGTCTCATTCTTCTGTTTCTCCACAGCCCGGTTGCGTGGTATGCATGACGGCTTGTTCACTGGCCAGATAGACGCGGTAGACACCCAGAACTCCACTTACAGGGTTACTTTCGATAGAAATGGTCTCGGCACTCACACTATCCCAGATTATGAAGTCCTGGTAAGTGTAATAGTTTCACCTAATGTCACCTATACACTGATACTGCTCATACAGTGCTTACCCTGCTTCGGACCCTCAATCGCTGATTACCTCACGTTTGAGTGACAAAAATAGCACTGCATGCAGGGCATAACCCAATAGGCCACATTAGGAGTCAACGTGGTACGTTGGGCAACATCAGTGTCCATCTTTCAACATACCCAACACAGCATTTTAGCTTCCTTTATAACCAGAAACCACAACACTGATGAGAGCAGAGCCTTAAAGGGGTTTTCCAACCCCCATTAAATGTTTAAAGATGGCTTACAATGGTTTAAAATAACACAAACTTACCTTGTTACTCCGGTACCAGCGCTTTCCTGCTCCAATGATGGCATGTCGACATGGTCACGTGGTTAACATCTCATCATTGAAGTTAAAGCAAAAATTCTGCAGCCAGGTGTTACAGGTTGGCCAGTGGGAAATTCTAAAACACCCTGCAAATGCTGCTTTTTTTCATAATGACACTTTAAGGCTATGTTCACATCAGCGTTCGGCCTTTCCGTTCTCAGAGCAGGAAAACGGAAAGGACGGAGCTGATGCCAAACGGAGCATACGGACCCCATAGACTATAATGGGGTCCGTTAAATGTCCGCTCCGAAAATGATTTTTGAGTGGAGATATAAGTCCTGGACTTTAGTCTCCGCTAAATAATCATCTTCGGAGCGGACACCTAACGGACCCTATTATAGTCTATGGGGTCCGTTTGGCATCAGTCCGAAAGACCGAACACTGATGTGAACGCGGCCTAAAACTGTTTCCTTGGGTTGTTTTTCCTCCTTGGCGTGTTTTTCAAAATCACAGCATGCTTGGAGAGCTGCACTTTTTAAAGGGCATCTGTCAGCAGATTTGTCCCTATGACACCGGCTGACCTGTTACATGTGCGCTTGGCAGCTGAAGACGTCCGTGTTGGTCCCATGTTCATATGTGCCCGCATTGTTGAGAAAAATGAAGTTTTAATATATGCAAACGCACTTCTGGGAGCAACAGGGGCGTTACCATTACTCCTAGGGGCTGAGCTCTTTCTGCAACTGGTACGCCCTCTGCCCTTTGACAGGGTCAAGCAATGAAAACATCATTACACTTGGCCCAGTCAGAGGGCACGGCAGTTGCAGAAGAAGCTGAGCCTCTAGGTTTAATGGCAATGCCCCCATTGCTCCTATAGGCTCGTTTGCATATATTAAAATAACATTTTTCTCAGCAATGCGGGCACATATGAACATGGGACCAACACGGATGTCTTCAGCTGCCAAGCGCACATGTAACAACAGGTCAGCCGGTGTCATAGGGACAAATCTGCTGACAGATGCCCTTTCAGACACTTTCCTATAGACGACTCCATACGAAAATATGAGGTCTAAAAAAGCTGCAAGAAAATGATACAACAAAAAAAAAGGCAGAAAAAAAATGTAGTGTGACGGCACCCATGACAATGTAATTAATCGAAAGAAGCTAAACAAACATTTGTGAGAAACCCTTAAAATTTGTGCTTTGTAAGCGGGGAAAAAAAGCTCAGGAAAGTGTCTGTAAGGAGGCCTTAGGGCTCTTTCACTCTTGCGTATTTCTTTTCCATCCTAGAGTTCCGTCCTTGGGGCTCTATGCCGGAAAAACCTGATCAGGATTATCCCAATGCATTCTGAATGGAGAGAAATCCGTTCAGGATGCATCAGGATGTCTTCAGTTCAGGAGCGGAGCGTTTTTTGGCCGGAGAAAATCCCGCAGCATGCTGCACTTTTTGCTCCGGCCAAAAATCCTGAACACTTGCCGAAAGGAATTAATCCGGATCCGGCCTTAAGCTAAACGTCGTTTTGGCGCATCGCCGGATCCGACGTTTAGCTTTTTCTGAATGGTTACCATGGCAGCCAGGACGCTAAAGTAAAGTGTAGTGGGGAGCGGGGGAGCAGTATACTTACCGCCCGTGCGGCTCCTGGGGCGCTCCAGAGTGACGTCAGAGCGCCCCACGTGCATGGATCACGTGATCTCACGTGATTCATGCGCGTGGGGGCGCCCTGACACCTCCCGGGGCACTCCAGAGTGACAAGTATACCGCTCCCCACTACTACTATGGCAACCAGGACTTTAATAGCGTCCTGGCTGCCATAGTAACACTGAAAGCATTTTGAAGACTGATCAGGATCCTGATCAGTCTTCTATGCTTTCAGGCGACTTGCGTTGTTACGGATCCGGCGGGCATTTCCGGCGACAGAAGTGCATGCCGGATCCTAACAACGCAAGTGTGAAAGAGACCTTAAGGGATTTTCAGGGTTGTCACTGTAGACAATGTATACGGTATATAGGGAGTTCTGGTGGAGTAGATTTGTCTAAACTGGGTGCCCCTCACTTTGTTGAAGTATTGGGTCAATGTCTTGAAGTAAATCAGAATATTTTTCCATTTGCTGTCAGCAAGCTGTGATCCTATAAATGAGCAAATGACACATAGCAACCCATTGAACCTGTCTTTTAGATACTTCCCTTAGTGCTCCAGCTCCCACTGTTCTCTCAACCCCAGTGAGGTCGTTGTGTATCGATGGGTCCCTTGGCCCCTGTAACCTCTGCTGATGTTGGATTTTGTGCTTTGTCTTACAGAGTAACGAGCCCCATGAGACTATGCCCATTGCTGCCTTTGGTCAAAAACAGCGGCCTCCCCGAAGCTACATGACTCCTCCACGGTTACATCATCCATCTCATGCTCAGTCGCCCATCCTGGTGAGAACTCTTACATTCTGTGCTTCAAATCCTCCCAAAAAAGTTGAAAAGTTTATTTGACATTAAGATACTGTGCTGCAATACCAGTCACAGCCCATAGTGGCGCTGTCTACTGAAAACAATAACTTTTTTTTTACCCCAAAATGTCAACCTCATTCTTTTTCCATGTTCTGATTGTTTAACTTTATTACTGGTTTAAGGAAATGGATCCCTTGTTGGCACAATCATCTTGGAAAACCAAATCTTCCAGTTCGGACGGTGACACTATAGGAGGTTTCCCTGTTGAATTCCTTGAACAGGTGGTAAGTGGAAATAACTGAGAGAGTCAGTGCGGGGTAAAATCCGCAGAAATGACCACATGGGAAGTATCCTGCCTCAATATCCCGACCATAAGTGACGTGTCATAGTGTATGACGTCCACAAGTAATATTATAATGTCCACAGGCTCTATGTGGTCTCCATGATTATTTCTCATTAAAGGGTTTTCTGGCGCTCATAATATTGATGATCTCAATATGACGACCACTTGGCGTAGTTGCAGTGCGGCCGTGCTGTGGTCGAGTAATGCACAGACATACAAGTCGCGATGGCTATAAATAAACTAATTAGGACTGCACTGTTTAGTTTGTTTGCATTGTTAAAGGGTTTCTGTCACCTGAAAAATGGGTATTGAGCTGGATGACATTAGCGATGTGCTAATGTCAGCTGAACTTAACTATATTAATGCCATCTCACTGCCTGCTGCCGTTATTGAGAAAACTAACTTCTATAATATGCTAATTAGCCTCTAGGAGCTGGGTGGGTGTTGCCCCTGCTCCTAGAGGCTCCGTTCTCCCACCTCTGGCAACGCCCTGCTTCACTAGATTGACAGGGCCAGGCAGCGTTCACCTCCTCCTGCCGGCCCTGTGCGCTGGGGAGATCTCGCGCTGTTCAGTATTAGGCGCAGGCGCAGTGAGGAAGCTGGCAGCCAGCGAGCGCCCTTCACTCACTGCGCCTGCGCCGTATACTGAGCGGGACGGCGCAGGCGTGAGATTTACGCTGCAGACAGGGCTGGAGGTAGGACACCAACTCTGCCTGGCCCTGTCAATCTAGAGAAGCAGGGTGTTGCCAGAGGTGGGAGAACGGAGCCTCTAGGAGCAGGGGCAAGGCCCCCCCTGCTCCTCGAGGCTAATTAGCATATTATAGAAGTTTGTTTTTCTCAATAACGGCAGCAGGCAGTGAGATGGCACTAATATAGTTATGTTCAGCTGACATTAGCACATCTCTAATGTCAGCCAGCTTAATACCCATTTTTCAGGTGACAGAAACCCTTTAATGGCCGCATGGCACCTACATTACCCTGCGTCCATTAACAATACAGACCAACTAAACACTGGTCATATGGCTATGCTTGTACGCCCACGCAGTACTTGACTACTGCATGGCTGTGACACACACTATGTGGTTGTACCCTAGAAATGGGTTCTCAGTATCATATGGGTGGGGGTGTGACTTCCTGCACTCCCGCCAAATGGCTGTTGCCAGACCACAGAGCCTTACGTTGGGTAGTGGCCATGAATGGTACTGCAGCTCTGCTGTACCATTGACAACCGCTGCCCAGCACAGTCCCGGAAAACCCCTTTATGAACACCATATTCGTATGATTGTTGGGGTCTGACTCTGCTGGAACCTCCAACGATCAGGAGAATGGGGGTCTCTGAGGTACCCTGTGTTAGTAGAGCGGTGGTGCACTTGGGTGATCAGAGGACTGCCTGAGATAGCCGGGTGCTCTGCTCTACTAGTATCTGGCATCTTTTAGCAGTTGCTTGCTGAATATCTGGTTTCCAGTTCTCCCAGACATGGTGGGTGGAGATCAGCTACTAGCCGCAGCGCAGACTGAAAGTAGAGGAAAATCTCCTTCCTAACTCACAGTCACTTAGAAGCAGCCCCAGGATAATGGAGGACATTACAGAGACGTACTGACCAGTATGCTTGTGCTGAGCTATAACCTTCCTATGTAGCTGTGCAGTCCTGCTGTGTGTCGCCTCAGTTCTTCCTCACTCCTCCCCCCTCCCCTCTCCTTAGACTTGCATTGACATGTGTAAACGGATCCTCCTGTAAAGATGATCCACCTTTGATGGGGGGGAAAAGGGCTTTTTTTCAAAGTAAAAGTAAAGAGGCAGGGATGGGACTGGTAAACAGCTGATAAAACATATTACAAAGTTTCTTGTGGTCGCTTGGACTATTGATTTATACAAACCTGTGTAAAAAGTTAGTGACCATTTAAATATATTTAGGTTTTCTGTTACAGAATTCATGATTTCATTAGATTTATTTTTCTTTCTTCAGACCCGATTATCAAAGATCTTGATGGTCAAGAAAGAACAAATAAAAAAGCTAAAAGACATGAATACAGAAGCTGAAAAGCTGGTGAGTATAGGTTTTGTTGTTTTCCTTCTGTAGACGGCCTTCATATTGAATATTGCACATGCACGCTGAGCTTCCTGTCCATACTTGGCGGTACTCGAGCCTAATAAACCGTCTAATGATGGGCAGAACGGACAGTTCATTGACTGCATGAGCTGGGCACGGCGTCATTTCTGTTGAAGTAGGAACAAAAATCTATATTTTTCTGGAGGCAGTTGTTTTGTCCCCCATCCTTCTCCACATTCTGGAGCTTTGACTGTGATTGGAAACTTTGGGAAAGGGGTTGTGTGACTTCATCAAATGGTATTTATCATGTGATTGTCCATATTGCCTCCTTTGCTGGCTGGATTCATTTTGCCATCACATAATACTCTGCTCTCATCCAGGGGTTACGACCACCCTGTAATCCAGCAGTGGTCGTCTCACTTGCACACTATAGGAAAAAGTGCCGTGCTACGCGCGTTCCCACAGTCCCAGCTAGCAGGGAGGCTGGTGCTGTTTCCTGTAGTCTGCAAGCACAACCAGCAAGTGAGGCAATATGGACAATCAAAATACATTAGTAAGTGCCTCGTATTAACTTTGTCTACATAAAAATGCAAGTTGCTGAAGTGAAAGGACCCCTTTAAATGGATCCGGAACGGACAGAAAGGCCACTTCAGACCGTTTTCTGCCGACCACTGGCGTTTTTTTCATAACCAATGGCAGATGGCTATTGAAAAGCTGATCCGATGTGTTGTATTTTTTTCGGTTGATGAATCATTTATGCTGAACCAATAGCTCAGTGGAAGCCCAGACCAGGCCGCAAATTCTATCGGAGATCACTGAGCGATTTTGCATCTTCCAAGATGGACAACCTTCACAGACCAGCCATGAATGATAAGTTCAGAAAACAGGCGTCTAAATTACCCAAATGTGGCTGGCTAATCCAGGCCCATCCCTTTCTGGCACCATGTGCTGTGGAAAAAAGAAGCTACCGAAACTGAACAAAGCAGGATTTGTAAGGGTGCTTTCACACTTGCGTTTTTATCTTCCGGCATAGAGTTCCGTCGCCGGGGCTCTATGCCGGAAAAAAACTCATCAGTCACATCCCCATGCATTCTGAATGGAGAGAGATCCGTTCAGGATGTCTTCAGTTCAGTCTTTTTGACATTTCAGGATGGAGATAATACGGTTTTATCTCCGTCCTGAAATGCCGGAACACATGCCGGCATTAAGTCCCATTGACTTACATTAGTGCCGGATCCGGCATTAAGAAATACGTGAAGGACTGATCCGTCCTTCTGGTCTGCGCATGTACAGACCTTTTGAAACTGTAAAAAAAAAATACAAGACAGATCCGTCTATCCGCATGACAAGCGGAGAGACGGATCCTTTCTTGCAATGCATTTGTAAGCCGGATCCGTCTTCCAATGCTTTCCATTTGCATGCAGATTGCCGGATCCGGCAGGCAGTTCCGGCGACGGAACTGCTTCCCGGACCACTCTGCTGCAAGTGTGAAAGTAGCCTAATTAAAAAAAAGCCCTATTACTTTAGTTTTTTGGCCCAAATACACCTGAAGCTGTAAAAGTAGCTTCCAAGGTGTCCATAGTATTTTTACAAAATTAAGTGGTCACAAAAAGAACATTTTGGTTTAAGGCTATGAATATTCCCAGGAAACTTCCTTCGGTATTTTGTAACCAAGAAAACCTAACACCCTTAAGATGTTTGAGCATTGCTGCATCTTTCAAGAGGTTGTCCCAGGAAAATTACACAATCCCACGAAATAGAACTGCTCTATTCAGAGTGTAACCCCTCGTTCTCTGGATCACTGGGGGTTCCAGCAGGCTGACCTACTGGGATCCCTTTGTGAGCGTAGCTGAAGGGGATTCGGTCAGCCAGATTACTGCTATAGGGCCATTTACAGTTTATGGTAGTTCTATAGGATGTCAGAACAGTACCATTGACAAATTTTTGAGTTGCTTTGGTTTGGCCATAAAATCGTTTTTCTATACCTGTCAATCACCTTGGAAAAGAGCGCAAGGGGCTGTGCCAAATGTCTGAAGCCATGCCACATGCGCAGTGTGTTCCCTGAGGCTGATGCCAGTACAGGGATGGAAGCCTGCGCAGGCACTTGCGTGAAGAGTACAGGTGCTCGTGTGAGATATCGCAGAGTCCTCTGACATCGGGGGATCTAGGAGGGGATTTTGGGATGCCGTGCTGTGCTGGGATCTCTCGGAATGGGCGGCAAAAGCTCCCATTCATTTTTATGGGGCTGACAGGAATAGCTGAGGGTTTGGCTATTTTCGCCCGCCCCATAGAAATAAACGGAGGGCATGCGTGGTGCACCCTCCGGGACTTCACCGGCTCCGTTTACGACATAGGTGCGCATCCCAACTCTGAAACCCACGCCTATCAGACAATGGGTGTATATCCTAGCGTTACGCCCCCATTGTCTGAGATGGGAATACCCCTTTAAGGCTGTAATAGACAGCCCGATTTAACAAGCGATAGTTGGGAGGGCAGCGTTCCTTCCCGGCAATCGTCTGCTTGCTAGCAGAGTAGAATGCTGCTATTACATGCAGTGATCTCCTCCTCTGTATAGGGAGGAGCGATTGTTATACCATTGTTCTTCCCTATACTGAATCGTCGTTTTCCGGCAGCAGATTGTGATTACACCCCTCCGATCTGCCGCCTGCAAACGATAATTTTTTAACCTGTCAAAAGATTTTGATTGCCCGTTAGCGATCATCTGCCGAAAAATCGGCAGGTGTAATACAGGCTTTATATGTATGGCGGTTGTCCTTAAGGGGTTAAAGTGCGGTGAGGACTGGAAGTTCACAGTTTTAGTAACTGATATGACCTAAATGTACATGTGAGAGAATGCGATTTCCCTTCTTGAATGCTTTTTTTTTTTTTTTAATAGAAATCCTACTCTGCACCAATCGGCATCGAGTTCCAGAGGAGATACGCTACCATCGTCCTAGAACTGGAGCAGCTCAACAAGGACCTTAACAAAGTCCTCCATAAAGTCCAGCAGTATTGCTGTGAGGTAATGATCCCTCCTGTAGCTTTTCATTGCTGAAGTTTGGGGACTTGGTTCCGTTTACAAAGCTATCCATTCAGATCTGCCAAACTATTAAACACCCAGTTGCAGATTCATTCATTTATAATATGAGTAACTGAGGAGCAGAACAACGTAGTCATAAGAATAGATGCACCACAATTGTTATTACGCGGGGAATGCAAGTAGTCACTAAAACAGACCTGTCAGGAAGGATGATGGAGAGTTTTGCTTGAGAAGGAAGTGGTGGCATCATTATCCAGAGCATTACTGCTCCGACTAGGAAACTAGCGGCCTTTTGTAATCCAAAAACGTAGGTTATAGGGGGAAAAATGTAAATGTCAGGGAAGACATGCACGTCATGTTTTATATATGTGTTTGTTTTTTGCTTTTGTTTTTTTGTAGCTTGCTCAAGATCAGGGACTTCAGCCAGCGAACCAGCCAACCGACATGAGACGGCGCTGCGAGGAAGAGGCTCAGGAGATGGTCCGTCAAGCAAACACGTCCAGCGGGCAGCCATGTGTGCAGAACGAGAGCTTGACAGACCTCATCTCCAGGCTCACAGCGATCCTCCTGCAGATAAAAGTACGACCCCCGCTCTGTGGCCTCAGATCCGACCGCTGCACTTGCGTTGTTAAGCCTCATTCGCACGTCAGTGTTTTGATCAGTGATTTCCATCAGTGATTGTAAGCGAAAACCAGGATTGGAGCCTCCACAGAGATAAGGTATAGAAAAGATCTGCACCTGATCTGTGTTTAGAGCCGCATCTGGTTTGGGCTCAAAATCACTGATGGAAATCACTGACCGAACACTGACGTGCGAACGAGCTCTTAGGGCATCTTGTAACCAGGGTCTTATCCTTTCTCCTGCAGTGCCTCGCGGAGGGAGGAGACCTGAATTCATTTGAGTTCAAGTCTTTAACAGAGTCGATAAATGACATAAAGAATTCAATAAACCCTTCGAACATCAGGTAAGTGGTCGAATAACATAGAAAGCTACATGGTAGTTTTTTTTTTTTAGTTTTTTTTTTTTACCCATTTCGATTTTGGCACAAAAATAAAGAAAACGAAGGGGAATAATGTACATAGCTTTTGAATATACTATATGGGCCTGTTCACGTGGCGGAATTTGGTGTGGACATAACGTCAAAATTCTGACAGAGGCCGCGTGTCTTCTGCTTCCCTTTGTCCCTTCCTGACTCGGTGTGCGGCTAGCTGCCGCTTGGAGTCACGGCGCGTGTCCTCTCGCAGTTTAGCTCCATTCAGTGGCACTAACCTGCGAGCAGGTCCGCAGCATCCAAAGAGAACCATCACGATAGAAACCAATGCGGATTTTGAGAGCGTTAAAACCCGCTGTGTGAACAGGCCCTAAATGTGTCATTGGGTGGCACTACCACTAACCCTGAGAAGGTTGGTGCCCATTTCTGAACCAGTTGGTGACACCTGTACACTTACTATCCTTTATGATGCAGTTTTTGAGCCAAAGCCTGACATGCATCCAGCAGGAAGTGGTAGATTTCTCATTCCTTATGAATCCACTTTTGGCTTTGGCTCATAAAACTGCCCGTGTGATTCCAGCCGTATAGTGAGTGGGGGAGAGTGAAACAATGGAGTACACTTGCCCAGTGGACATGTTATCTTAAATCACATCATTACAGAGCTGCGATGGCTTCTCGCCCAAGGACCAGTCGCCGTGGTCCAGCATTAGCCATCTCGGTAGCTGGCCAGTCACTTTTCAGGCTGAAGTCTGTTGTCTCGTGACCACGAGCTCTGAACTTCTGAGTGCATATATTATAGTTCCATAAAGCTGTACATACAACGATCTGTATTTAGATATACATATACACACCTAAACTTTTTGAAAACCAGGTTTATTATACTAATTTGTACAAAGCCTTTCGTTTTTTTTTTTTTTTTTTTTCTTTTTTGTGTAGTATAGTTTTTTTGTCTGTACAAAAGGTACACGTACATATAATGAAAATGTCCCACAGGTCATTTTCTGCTGAAGAGGCATATGCATTTCTTGCCTCCGACGTGGAGCCTGCAAGCGAGAATGAGACCTCATTCATCCTGTCGTCCTCCTCATCCAGCGAGGAGGAGGAACCCCCAAGAAGGAGCCCCAGGACAAACACAGAGGCAGCCACCGAGACTAGTGACCCCATGTGGACACCCCCGCCCGAGAATTACAAGCCTCAGATTCCTCAATTTACGGGCAACTCGGGGATCAGATTTGACACGACAGGGTTCAGAAAGATAGACTTTTTCAAGATCTATTTCACTGATGAGTTGATTAAGTCAATGGTGGCCCAGACCAACCTGTATGCCCAGCAATTCATTGCCCAGCACCCCACATCTGTGTATGCCCAGCCCCGCAGATGGACCCCTGTAGACGCAGCGGAGATGGTGAAATTCTGGGGCCTTTTGTTGAATATGGGGCTCTTGAAGAAGCCATCTGTCAGGGCCTATTGGAGCGTAGACATCTTATACCACACCCTCATGTTCTGCATGGCCATGTCTAGGACCCGCTTTGAGGCCATACTCCATTTCCTCCATTACAATAATAATGATCGCTGCCCACGCCGAGATGACCCCAGTTTTGACCGTTTATTTAAAATCAGACCCCTCATAGACCATTTCAGTGCCAAGTTTGCCCAGACGTACGCCCCTTTGAAGTGTATATCGGTCAGCGAGGCCCTGATACACTTTAAGGGGCGGCTTCAGTCTGGCAGGGCACAGTATGGCGTGAAGATGTATAAGCTGTGCGAGAGTGCATCAGGATATATCCACAGGTTTAAAATTTACGTGGGGAAGGACGCCAGAATTGAACCCCCAAAATGTCCCCCCTCCCTGGGGATTAGTGGAAGGATAGTCTGGGACCTGATAAACCCGCTGTTGGACCAGGGTTACCACCTCTACCTGGATAATTATTGCACGAGCGTTCCACTACTTAAGTGCCTTGCATCCAGAGATACTGTAGCGTGCGGCACAGTCAGGAAAAAACAGAAAGGCCTCCCTAAGGCGCTGCTCAGGCAGAGGCTGGAAAAGGGCAAGAGCAGGGCAGTATTCAGCGAAAACGTATTGTGTGTCCAGTATAAGCACAAGAGGAATGTGCTGGTATTGACGACAACGCACGGCCACGATGGCGCCCACACCCCAGTACAAGATGCCAGTCCAGGATCGCCTATGCCAGTATGTATCCAGGAATACAATAGGTACATGCGAGGGGTCGATCTGTCGGAACAAGCGCTAAAGCCGTACAGCGCCATGTGGCAGTCTAGGGTCTGGTACAAGAAGCTGGCGGTGCACATGGTACAGATGGCGTTGTATAACGCGTATGTGCTGTCCCGATATGCAGGCCACGGGGGAACCTTCCTGGAATTCCAAGAGGTGGTCATAAAGACCCTAATATTTGGGCATTGGGAACAGTGTGGCCCCAGCACACCTTCCGGCAGCGAGGCCGCCCGTATTGTCCCAGGGCAGCATTTTCCAGGAGAAGTTCCCCGAACGAGTAAGAAGGGAAGGAGCCAGAAGAGGTGCAGAGTGTGCTCCAAGAAGGGGGTGAGGAAGGAAACCATTTATCAGTGCGACACCTGCTCCATCCGACCAGGACTGTGCATGAAGGACTGTTTTAGACTCTATCACACCTCCCCAATATTTGGGGTCCAGGGGGGGCAGGGCCCCAGCACGTCTTCTGAAAGTGAGGAAACCCGTATTGTACCTGGGCAGCATTTTCCAGGGGAAGTTCCTCAAACCGGGAAGAGGGGAAGGTCCCAAAAAAGGTGCAGAGTGTGCTCCAAGAGGGGCATCCGAAAGGACACCATTTATCAGTGCGACACCTGCCCCGTAAAACCAGGACTCTGTATGAAGGATTGTTTTAGAATTTATCACACATCTCTTCAGTAGTTTTTTTTTTTTTACTTAAATCCCGCTTTTGTACCCAGCACAGATAACACCCCCCCCCCCCTGAAAATAATAATAAAAAAAAAAATCTCCTAGTTACCCTTGTATAGATGTTTTTTATTATTATGCCACATCAGAGGCTGTAAGAATATAAAAGAAATGTGCCATGTGGGAAGTATGTGGGTACAGGGGTACAGCTGGACCCTGGTTTTGGGGGTGCCTGATCTATCCCATGGTGGTAGTTTTGAAATAAGGGGACGTTGGCCAACCATGCTCACCAGAAGACACCGAGTCACCCGGCTGAGTGGTGATGGACGACGATGCGTGGTCCCAAGAAGAAGGGGCTGCTTGTCTGCAATTCCTAGAGCAAGGATGCTCAAACTGCGGCCCTAACTGTAGCAAAACTACAACTCCCACCATGCCCTAATAGCTGTAGGCTGCCCAGGCATGCTGGGAGTTGTAGTTTTCCAGCTGTTTTGCTTGGGCTTTGTTCACCTCACACCTAACCCAGGGTATTGGCCCCAACAGAAGGCTCTGACGTGGGCTCCTGTGTATAGGCGTACATACATCACCCACTGACTCCCACTGTAAAAGTAATGTGTGTACTGGTGCCTCTGGATGAAGTAGTGCAGTCTTCTACTGTGCTATTCTATGCAGCAAAAATAAGCTATACCAACCACTCGTTTGGCCTCTTTTTTAACTATATGTACACCGCTCTGCCTGACACCCTTAGTCCAGATCCATAGGGGTGGAAATTTCTGCTTTAGGGACCCATTGTTTTTTATACCTATATCTGGGTCTTTATGGGGACATACACACAAGCCATTTTGCCCGGCCTGGCTGCGCTCTGGTATAATAATCACTATGCCAAGAAATCCTCGCCCTCTGCCTAATAACGGTGGACAGCTGACATTAGTCTCTCCTTGGAGTCGCGCCCAGAGCCCTCACGTCCATTAGAAGCTCCTCTCACTGCTGCCAGCACATAACATCTGTCTGAACTGTTTTTCTAGCCAACAATAGTCCATGAATTTCGCACAGCAGTTCCGCAGAAATCTGCAGCGGCCGATCCAAACCAAATGTGCATCTTGGTGCAGACTTCACCCTTGGAAACCCGCCGAGTACCATGAATAATAAAAAAAAAAAAAAAAAAAGATACTTCCACTCACGTCTGGCCTCCTCCTGGCGCCCTCTGTGCATCCAGCCTCCTGGGGTGATATCTTGACTCATGTGACCACTGCTGGTTTTTCAAACCAGCGCCTGGATCTGAATACTTCTGTAACTGCGTGTATTTAAAAATGTAGTATAGCCGCTGAGCTCTTCAATAAAGTGTATCTGTATAGCGCCACCTGCTGTTTATTCTTTTCCTTATTTCTCTGTCCACCTTACTGAGGTGATTGCACACGCTCAGTAATAAGGGTCCATTCACACGTCTGCAAAAAGGTTCCGCATCCGTTCCGCAATTTTGCAGAACAGGTGAGGACCCATTCATTTTCAATGGGGCCGTAAAAGATGCGGACAACACACTGTGTGCTGTCCGCATCCGCACTTCCGTTCCGGATGAACGTGTCCTATTCTTGTCCAAAGGCATTTCTATTATAGTGCCGGCCATGTGCGGTCCTCAAAATGCGAAACGCACATGACTGGTGTCACAATTTGCGGATGTGAGAATGGACCCTAAATCTTCACCTATCACCAGCCATATCTTCTGTTAGAAGCTGTGGCAATTATAAGGAAAGAGCGACAGCAGAAAGGACACTCCTCCCTGAGCTGTGCTAGGGAGAGAGCTGCCGGGGAAAGGACACGTCCCCTGAGCGGCCATCTTGAAATAAATCTAGCAGAATAACTACAATACCAAATGCAGTGCCAAACAACGAACAGGATTTCGGGCCTCTTTTCAGACTTGTATGACGAGTGCGTGTGACCTATTATACAGGGGGTGTAGCTTGAGATGCCAAAATTTTGGCGCAGCGTTAGACTAGACGGTCTCAGGCTGGGAGAGATTTATCGTCCAGCATCAGCCTCTGTGACAATTCCGGAGCATTCTTAGACTTCACGGTCTTTAGTTTACACCAGGGGTCAGCAACCTCCGGCACTCCAGCTGTAACTACAATTCCCAGCATGCTCCATTCACTTTTATCGGAGTTTCAAGAGCGGCTGAGTCAATGTGCATGCTGGGAATTGTAGTTTCGAACTGGAGGCTGCTGAGTTTTTTTTCACAGATTTTTGGGGGGGAAATAGAGTCCAAGCAAAGTCTACACAAATCTCTTGTGCACTTTGCTTTTTTTCTTCAACGAGGAAATTGATCATCTGCACATTTTGAAATCTGCATCATGCAAAGGGTGAGATCAGGAAAAAGTCCCAACAAAATTCGCTTGTAACACGTGCGAATTTGGTGAGGAAAGGCGCAGACATCTGCATGAAAATCTGTTTTTGTACCCGCAGCGGTGTGGAGGTGGCGTAACGCATCTCCTGCCTATTGTAAATGAAAAGACGCAAAGAACAATTGCCCTTCGATTGGCTTTGAATGAAATGGGGCAACAGGAAACTGGTATTACACACACATTGCGGTCCTCGTGTCCAATTCGCGTCGCTGTAGCCGGGCTTATTGCAGCGTTTCCCATCTTGATTTTTAAAAAATAGTCACTCATCAGTTCTTTACTCTGTTCCACAAAATGGTTTTTAAAAATTCTGAACTTCAATATGAACTGGCATTTATAAAGAGTATGTCCACCATAGCTTTAGGCCTCATGCACACGACCGTATGTGTTTTGTGGTCCGCAAAACACGGAAGCTGCTCCGCAATTTGCGGAACGGAATGCGACCCATTGTAGAAATGCCTATTCCTGTCTGCAAAACGGACAAGAATAGGACATGCTCTATTTTTTTTTTTGCGGGGCCACGGAACAGAGCAATGGATGCGGACCGCACACGGAGTCCTGTCCGCATCTTTTGGGGGCCCTATTAAAGTGAAATCAATGGCCATGTGCATGAGGCCTTATACACAAGTAATCTACATCAAATTTTGAGTCTTCTGGTAAATGGATCACGTATACTATTATATTACATTCTGCTGGTGCAGTCACTGTGTACATACATTGCATTACTTATCCTGTACTGATCCTGAGTTACATCCTGTATTATACTCCAGAGCTGCACTCACTATTCTGCTGGTGGAGTCACTGTGTACATATATTACATTACTTATCCTATATTATACTCCAGAGCTGCACTCACTATTCTGCTGGTGCAGTCACTGTGTACATACATTACATTACTTATCCTGTATTGATCCTGAGTTACATCCTGTATTATACTCCAGAGCTGCACTCACTATTCTGCTGGTGGAGTCACTGTGTACATATATTACATTACTTATCCTATATTATACTCCAGAGCTGCACTCACTATTCTGCTGGTGCAGTCACTGTATACATACATTACATTACTTATTCTGTACTGATCCTGAGTTACATCCTGCATTATACTCCAGAGCTGCACTCACTATTCTGCTGGTGCAGTCACTGTGTACATACATTACTTATCCTGTACTGACCCTGAGTTACATCCTGTATTATACTCCAGAGCTGCACTCACTATTCTGCTGGTGCAGTCACTATGTACACACATTACATTACTTATCCTGTACTGATCCTGAGTTACATCCTGTATTATACTCCAGAGCTGCACTCACTATTCTGCTGGTGGAGTCACTGTGTACATATATTACTTATCCTGTACTGACCCTGAGTTACATCCTGTATTATACTCCAGAGCTGCACTCACTATTCACCGATCTGGAGGCCTAAACCATTGTGTGTCTCGTTTTGCAGGTGTTTTCAGGACAATGTGGAGATCCACGTGGCACACATTCAGAGTGGTCTGAGTCAGATGGGAAACCTCCACGCCTTCTCCGCCAATAACACAAACAGGGACTGATGATCGGCCGCGGTTTCCTCGTAGACGGACTTGTCTATAACAGATGACAAACTTGTTTCTATAAAAAAAAAAAGAAAATGACAAAAAAGGACGAGAACCAGCATTACGGACCTCACCTATTTTATTTACTTTGTCCTATGGATACAGAACTGCACCGAGTGTCTATCAGCATTGCCGAGCCACTACCAAACTCCCGCCAGTTTGCCGAATGGAGCGGAAATAGAGCACTCAGCGCCCCCCCGCAGCCGGCCCACCGTCCGCCCGGTCATCGGGCTGACTTGTCTTATCCCGCTTTAGCTTCTCATATCTAGATGGCATTGTAGCTGTAAGAGCCATTACCAGGGTCTTCTAACTGAAGGATACACACGAGAAACCTAGGAACCTGCCACGTGGGGGGGGGGGGGGGGTGCCCCTTAAAGTACTCCGCTGTCACCATAGTAACTTTTAACACCCCATTTTGTTCATTTAAAGGGGTTTTCCACAGTTGATCTGCTTAAAGGGGCTCTCCAGAGTTTTAAAAAGAAAAAAAACTAAAACGTGGCTGCTTTCTCCAGGAAGCAGGGCCACGCTTGCCCACAGGTCGTGTTTGGTTTTGCGGCTCAGCTGCACTGAAAAGCAGCCACGTTTTTCTGCTCCTTGCCCCTTTCATCATCTTCCAGTGCGGACGTTTTTTAAGCTTCGTGTTTTAGTTCTTTCCATTAAGATCTCTGCTGCCCAGTAAAGCCAGTCCTCTACGAGCTGCCTGCACCCGCCACCAGGGGGAGCTGTACAACCACGTACAGTGATCTCCCCCTAGTGGAGGCTGCAGATAAAAAAAGCACTCCGACCCCCATACAGATCTGCAAAGAATTTTGGACCGAAAAGCAAAATGATTATCCACCTTGGGAGAGGTACACGTCTATCCGAGTGCTTTGGGTTCGGGGTAGAGGTGCTAAGCCAGAAATGTTAAAAGTAATTGCTTAACTGGCAGTCGCCCCGATAAAATGTCATGACCATTGATCCCCTCTGCAGCCGGAGATACTCGAATTCCTTGTGGTCTCCCCTCCATCCTCGGCGTTCAGGCTGCGGTATGATGACTGCTTCAAGGAGCCTTCAAGGAAACCGATTGCCCCCTGCAGTAGCTCCACATCACTCCAAGAGGGTCTGCGTCCTTATGAGATCACGGGGTGGCCCCTGCCTTTCTCTGCTGTCCGCATAGCGCCACTCAAGCTCGACTCATGTCCGGTTGCTAGGGTTTTGCTGTCTGACAACTGGTCTTGTCAATAAGGTTGTCAGGGTGTACAGGCCTAGTAACCAGTCTGTTTCAGATTACTTGAAGTGAGGGCAAAGAAGGGTCAAGAAAACTTCAGTGCTCCCCCTGACTCCTACAGGGACCACAAGTGGGGATGGCCCCCCCATCACCACCTCTGATGGCCATATGTCCTTTAAGGAATGGCTCGATCTAATCTACAGCGTTCTTCCATAGACAATAGTCTCGTAGTCACAGTCCATCCATATGTATAGGTATGACCCCCCCCCCACCGACCGTGATGCTGCAGATGAGGACTGGGGCAGCGGTCCTCCCAGATTACTGGGTTCAGCCGTTCCTTTGATCCATGGCACAGCAGTTACTGAAGAAATACTGCAGAGTGCACCCCCCTGGTCAGTATGTTCTGCAGACCTGGGTGTCGGGGTGCCTCCTAGAGGTGATCGGTGATTATAACATTTCAAATTTGTTTTAAGAGCTAGATGTAGGTAAAGTTCCCCAATATTTTAGAGCCCCCCCAAATGATGAAGTATTTTATGGTATTGTACAGAGCAGAGACGCCCGGGGCCCCACCCTGAGGTGCTTGTATAGTTTAAAAAGAAAAAAAAAATAATATTCTACAAGTTCTGGTGTACTTTGTATCTTCATTTCACGCGCTGCACGAGGGCTGATATGTAACATGTATGTGTGGACTTGTTATGAAAGGTTTTTATTTTAATAAAGCAGTGTATGGTAGAGAGACATCTTACCGAGCGTGCGGGATTGTATAGCGTCACCTCTGAGCCCGATTATACATGTCACCTATAGAATATCTACATAAAAAGCTGGTGTGTGTGTATAGAGATATATATCATATAGTATTATACTCCAGAGCAGCACTCACTATTCTGCTGGTGCAGTCACTGTGTACATACATTACTTATCCTGTACTGATCCTGAGTTACATCCTGTATTATACTCCAGAGCTTCACTCACTATTCTGCTGGTGCAGTCACTGTGTACATACATTACTTATCCTGTACTGATACGGAGTTACAGCCTGTATTATACTCCAGAGCTGTACTCACTATTCTGCTGGTGGAGTCACTGTGTACATATATTACATTACTTATACTGTACTGATCCTGAGTTACATCCTGTATTATACTCCAGAGCTGCACCCACTATTCTGCTGGTGGAGTCACTGAGTACATACATTACTTATCCTGTACTGATCCCGAGTTACATCCTGTATTATACTCCAGAGCTGCACTCACTTTTCTGCTGGTGGAGTCACGGTCTACATATATTTGCTGTGCGGTTAAACAGTGCACATGCAGGTCTTCACTGTTCCACTAGGAGGAGCCAGCACCCATTCCGTTTATTCCTTTTCCCTACCTAAAATCTGCGTGACTGCCAACATTGACCAAGGAAGGACTGGTTCTGTTACATGTTCTAAGAATCAGCTGAATAGAAAGAATGTGTAGAACAGGGGCTGCAGGGCTTAGCGGAATATATATAGGGGGTGCAGGGCTCAGTGGAGTAGATATAGGGGGTGCAGTGCAGCGCGAAGTAGATATAGGAGCGACAGGACACATTGGAGAAGATATAGGGGGTGCAGGGCACAGCGGAGTAGATATAGGAGGTGCAGGGTACAGTGGAGTAGATATAGGAGGTGCAGGGTACAGTGGAGTAGATATAGGAGGTGCAGGGTACATTGGGGTAGATATAGGAGGTGCAGGGCACAGCGGAGTAGATATAGGGGGTGCAGGGCACTTTGAAGTAGATATAGGAGGTGCAGGGTACAGTGGAGTAGATATAGGAGGTGCAGGGCACAGCGGAGTAGAAATAGGGGGTGCAGGGTACATTGGGGTAGATATAGGAGTGGCAGGGCACTTTGAAGTAGATATAGGAGGTGCGGGGTACAGTGGGGTAGATATAGGAGGTGCAGGGTACAGTGGAGTAGATATAGGAGGTGCAGGGCACAGCGGAGTAGAAATAGGGGGTGCAGGGTACATTGGGGTAGATATAGGAGTGGCAGGGCACTTTGAAGTAGATATAGGAGGTGCGGGGTACAGTGGGGTAGATATAGGAGGTGCAGGGCATGGCAGAGTAGATATAGGAGGTGCAGGGCACAGTGAAGTAGATATAGGAGGTGCAGGACACAGTGGAGTAGATATAGGAGGTGCAGGGCATGGCAGAGTAGATATAGGAGGTGCAGGGCACAGTGAAGTAGATATAGGAGGTGCAGGGTACATTGGAGTAGATATAGAGGCTGCAGTGCATGGTGGAATAGATATGGGGGATGCAGGGCACAGCAGAGTAGATATAGGGGGTGCAGGGTACAGCGGAGTAGATATAGGGGGTGCAGGGCACCGTTGAGTAGATATAGGGGTTGCCGGGTACCGTTGGGTAGATATAGGAGGTGCGGTGCACAGTGGAGTAGATATAGGGGCTGCCGAGCACCGTTGGGTAGATATACGGGTCGCAGGGCACAGCAGAGTAGATATTGGGGGTGCAGGGCACAGCGGAGTAGATATAGGGGGTGCAGTGTACAGTGGAGCAGATATAGGGGTGCAGGGCACAGTGGAGTAGATATAGGGGCTGCTGAGCACCGTTGGGTAGATATAGGGGTTGCCGGGTACCGTTGGGTAGATATAGGGGGTGCGGTGCACAGTGGAGTAGATATAGGGGCTGCCGAGCACCGTTGGGTAGATATAGGGGGTGCAGGGTACAGCAGAGTAGATATTGGGGGTGTAGGGCACAGCGGAGTAGATATGGGGGGTGCAGGGTACAGTGGAGCAGATATAGGGGGTGCAGGGCACAGTGGAGTAGATATAGGGGCTGCTGAGCACCGTTGGGTAGATATAGGGGGTGCAGGGTACAGCGGAGTAGATATAGGGGGTGCAGTGCACAGTGGAGTAGATATGGGGGCTGCCGAGCACCATTGGGTAGATATACGGGTCGCAGGGCACAGCAGAGTAGATATTGGGGGTGCAGAGGCAGGGTCACACCCCCAAAGGCTTGACTATCACAGAAGACAGTGGTATTTTCAGATGTGAGTGGGGGGCATAGTACAGATTTTGCATTGGGGCCCCGGAACTGCGTGGCCTCCAAGAATCAAGGGAGACGACATTTAAAACATAAGCAGGGGGTGCTGGGAGATGGAAGCTCTGCAGAGTTATCTACTGTTTTTATTATGGCTGCCCCTCTGTGCAGCGCTGAGGAATGGGCTTGTGCTATAGAAGTATCAAGAAATAGAATATTATGGGATTGGTTTGTCGCTGAAGCCAGCACTACAACCCCCATCGGACACAGCAGACAGAACACACAGATCTAGCCTCTATAAAAGTATATCACCTTGGTGATAACGGCCTGAGAATGGTACACTGCAGGCGGAAACTATCCTGAAGGTAAATACCCACGAGCCAGTATACGGCTATTAGTGGCCACTAATGACATTTAATGGTTTTTATGAGAGCACTTACCTGCAGGTATGTCATTATAGTCCTTAGAGGCCTCATAACTTTCAGCTACAGGATAACATCACTCATTGAGAATGGCGGGGATTATACCTTTATTCATCCTGAGCTCCCTGATACAGGACTATAATGTGCCATAGCAGAGCAGTACAGTGGAGCTGTAATAAGTTATGTATACACCATCCGAGGCCTGAGGAAGGCTGCCCGGCCTCCACTGTGGGGCTGTAATAGCTTATGATTGATAGATAGATAGATAGATAGATAGATAGATAGATAGATAATAGCCTATAAAGAATGAATGATTATACAGCGTCTCCTCAATTTGTGACATAAGTACAAAAAGTCATCCTCTGTTGTCAGTCATCTAGTGCATAAAATCCATAAGTGGCATCATCCCCACGAGTGAATTGATCAGGTGTACAGAACAAATCAATTGTGCATAATAAAAACAATAAAAATCCCTTAGTGGTCCATCGGCACGTCTCACCAGGCATGCACCGCCCATCCGTAACCCACGTGAGATACGGGATTACGAAGGAAGGACTCAGAAACCACAGTAAAGATGGCCGCCGTCTATTAAGTATTCAGAGCGCATAGAGATACGCCGCCAGCATGGGCCGAATCAACATATTGGTCTCCTGGGTGACCGTAAACAAATCATCTTCCATGGATACCATGTAGCGATCAAATACCTCTAATGGAGGAGACCCATGCTGGTGGGGGGGAGGTGTCCTGAAGAGAGCATCAGTCACCAACCCACCAGGAATAAACATTTTTAAAGGTCTGCGCACGCGCGGACCGCAAAACCAGATCCATTTTTCCGGAACACTTGGGGCCGGATCCGGCATTATTTGCCATTGAAATGCATTACTGCCGGATCCGGCCCCAAGTGTTCCGGAAAAACGGATCTGGTTTTGCGGTCCGCGTGTGCGCAGACCTTTAAAAATGTGAAATAGATAAATACCGGATCCGTTCTTCATTCCAGCAAGTTTTTGCATTCCAGCAAGCGTTCCAGAATTTTAGACGTAGATAATACCGCAGCATGCTGCGGTATTATCTCCGTCCAAAAAACGTACAGTGACTGAACTGAAGACATCCTGATGCATCCTGAACGGAATGCTCCCTATTCAGAATGCATGGCGATAATACTGATCAGTCTTTTTCCGGTATTGAGCCCCGACGACGGAACTCAATACCGGAAAAGTTTAACGCAAGTGTGAAAGTAGCCTTAAATTCCTCATCCAGTCCCCAATAGAGCTGTCCTATCTCCACCACGTCTCAGTACAGGGATCTCCTCCAGAATGTGCGGCTTCTATAACGTGCCTAATGGAATATCTATGCTGATTCAGTCGGCTTTTTACATCCCAGGGTGTTTCACCCACATATAGTAGGTGGCAGGGACGTATAGTAGGTGGCAGGGACGTATTGTAGGTGGCAGGGACGTATTGTAGGTGGCAGGGACGTATAGTAGGTGGCAGGGACGTATAGTAGGTGGCAGGGACGTATAGTAGGTGGCAGGGACGTATAGTAGGTGGCAGGGACGTATAGTAGGTGGCAGGGACGTATAGTAGGTGGCAGGACGTATGCAGGTGATAGTGGCAGGGACGTATAGTAGGTGGCAGGGACGTATAGTAGGTGGCAGGGACGTATAGTAGGCAGGGACGTATAGGTGGCAGGGACGTATGGAGGTGGCAGGGACGTATAGTAGGTGGAGGACGTTAGTAGGTAGGTGGCAGGGACGTATAGTAGGTGGCAGGGACGTATAGGAGGTGGCAGGGACGTATAGGAGGTGGCAGGGACGTATAGTAGGTGGCAGGGACGTATAGTAGGTGGCAGGGACGTATAGGAGGTGGCAGGGACGTATAGTAGGTGGCAGGGACGTATAGTAGGTGGCAGGGACGTATAGTAGGTGGCAGGGACGTATAGTAGGTGGCAGGGACGTATAGTAGGTGGCAGGGACGTATAGGAGGTGGCAGGGACGTATAGGAGGTGGCAGGGACGTATAGGAGGTGGCAGGGACGTATAGTAGGTGGCAGGGACGTATAGGAGGTGGCAGGGACGTATAGTAGGTGGCAGGTACGTATAGTAGGTGGCAGGTACGTATAGTAGGTGGCAGGGACGTATAGTAGGTGGCAGGGACGTATAGTAGGTGGCAGGGACGTATAGTAGGTGGCAGGGACGTATAGTAGGTGGCAGGGACGTATAGTAGGTGGCAGGGACATATAGTAGGTGGCAGGGACATATAGTAGGTGGCAGTAAATACATCACATAGGTGGAATCACAGGTCAAAAACTTCTGGATTTTGATCATCTTACCAGACAGGGGGGGGTTCAAAAAAGTATCTCCCCGCAGTATTAAGGGACAATTTATAACAGGGAGAACATCCCTGACGGGTAGAACCAAAATATAGACTTCATGTTACTCCAGTTCAGGCATCCCCAACCTGCGGCCCTCCAGCTGTTGCAAAACTACAACTCCCAGATACAACAGATATTAGGGCATGCTGGGAGTTGTAGTTTTGCAACAGCTGGAGGGCCGCAGGTTGAGCATGCCTGCTCTAGTTGATCCAACATCTCACCCAAGTTACGATTTCTGCGATATGAGCAGAGAGGTGGAGCGCTGAATTCTCAATCTCCCCAGAATGCTCCAGGGCTTCCTGACCGTAGATGAGATACGTGCACTATCCGCACTAATGGAATCCGCAATGCTTGTTGCTTACTCACAGTGGGTGATGATATCTTGTCTCTCAGGGGCCTTAGTTCTATTAAGACAGTCCGAGACTAGCTTCCTGGGGTAACCCCTTGAAATGAATTTATTTCCCATCGCTCGTAATCTAGACTCAACCTGTCTCGGATCCTGGATCTTCTTTACTCGCAGCATCTGACCATACGGAAGAGACCGAATCCTCGGTTTAGGATGATGACTTTCGTATCTTAATAAGGTCTTCTTATCAGTTGCCTTATCGTATAAATCAGCGCTAAGTGTCCCGCCTTGTACGCTGACCTGAGCATCCAAACATTGTACCACCCCTGTCGAGTAGGTCAATGGAAATGTAACCCCCGGATCAAGGGAATTAAGAAAAGAACGGAAACCCATGAGGTCCTCTGTGGCGCCGACTGAAATGAGAAAAATGTCGTCTATGTAACGCCGCCACCCCAGTACATGGCTGAACAACTGCTCCAGATGTGTCATATAAATACTTGCATAGGTCGGTGCCACATGGGGCCCCGAGACTGACACCAGTATTTATACTGTATATCCTGTATGGCACATGTCATCACAGCCTGACAAAGGCCCCATTGAGTAGAGCTGAAACGTTGCTGCTAAATGGGTTAATAAACCATCCACTATTCTTCACCTTACGCTGCAGTGCTGACTTTTTATCTACTACTAGATAGTTATATAGATAGATGATAGATAGATAGATAGATAGATAGATAGATACATAGGAGATAGATAGATAGATAGATAGATAGATAGATAGATAGACTGGTATATAAAAGATAGATAGATAGATAGATAGATAGATAGATAGATAGATAGATAGATATGAGATAGATAGATAGATAGATAGATAATAGATGATAGATAGATGGATAGATAGATAGATAGATAGATAGATAGATAGATAGATAGATATGAGATAGATAATAGATGATAGATAGATAGATGGATAGATAGATAGATAGATATATAGATAGATAGATAGATAGATAGATAGACTGATATATAATAGATAGATAGATAGATAGATAGATAGATAGACTGGTATATAATAGATAGATAGATAGATGATAGATAGATAGATAGATATGAGATAGATAGATAGATAGATAGATAGATATGAGATAGATAGATAGATAGATAGATAGATAGATATGAGATAGATAGATAGATAGATAGATAGATAGATATGAGATAGATATATAGATAGATAGATAGATAGATAGAAGATAGATAGATAGATAGATATGAGATAGATAGATAGATAGATAGATAGATATGAGATAGATAGATAGATAGATAGATATGAGATAGATAGATAGATAGATAGATAGATAGATAGATAGATATGAGATAGATAGATATGAGATAGATAGATAGATAGATAGATAGATAGATAGATAGAAGATAGATAGATAGATAGATATGAGATAGATAGATAGATAGATAGATAGATAGATATGAGATAGATAGATATGAGATAGATAGATAGAAGATAGATAGATAGATAGATAGATTGTAAGAGGGGGAAGAATCAGGGTCTTTACCCCCGGCTCTGCTATGGACATAGAGACAATTAGTCCATTAGTTGTGTTTGTTCATTGCTTTTAGCACATTGTATTCCCCTAATAACAAGAGGTCAGAGGTCATTAGGGGGGGGGGGGTGACAATGACTTTCTGATCCTCATTACGCCCCATATACTGGAGCTCATTACTCTGGTCCCTGACCTGTTCTTAATGGTAATTACTGGGAACCTGTGACAGGAAGACTCGTCTCACCCTCACACCCCCCCCCCCCCCTCTCCCATTTTACCCCAGTATCACCAGGTAAAGACCCAGTCTAGTAGTGATGGTAACCTCCGCAGCTGAAGTTCCGGAGGTTATCCATCACAGGCCTGACCAATACTCAGACTGGAGGTTGTCGTCTAGGAGGTTGTGGGTTAAAGGGGAGCTCCACATATGGGCTCCCTAAAACGAATCATCTAAACAAGCACCAGCTCTAATATTTGGGGGTAACGCTGCAAGCCAACGCTGTGCTCACAGCAGGCGTCTCTCTTCCATCTCTATCTATGGATGGCAAAGTGCTGTAACGTGGCTCTGCAAGTGACACACCTCACCTTAAAGGGGCTCTCTACTTTGGACAAATCAATGTTCGCTAGAAGCGTCCCTTGAAAGTAAGCTAAGAAAACGCCCACCAGCAATGAAACATAACAGTAAGTACTCAGCTTCCCTGCAGTGCCCCCGCAGGAGAAATTAAGTATTACACAGTGCCCATTTAAAATAATGAGATGCCTGTATAATGCAGGACAAGACTGGTCCTCCAGAGCGAGAGACGCTCTTTGCAGACACTCTAGCCATGAGATGAGGATGCAGAACAGGGCATATGAACATGCATTTCCAAAAATGAACAACCCCTTTAAGGTACTTTAAAGAAGTACCATATAAACATCCATCATCCATGTTCCTACATGCTTCCCGTTTAAACTTTATCTACAAAAAATGGAGTTCCCCTTTAAATTTTCAGCATGATGCCATCTTTCTTCAAGACATATGGAGGATCATGCGAAGAAAAGTCTGACAGACATACCTGGCCACTAGGAGGAGCTATTTAACATTTCAAGACTACAAGAGTTAACCTGGGGATTCCATAAAGGGGTTGCAATCCCGCCACCCCAAAATATATATTTTTTTATTTTTTATTTTTAATAGCATGCATTCCAATCTGATATGGGGGTCACAGATATTACATTTTTAGCAGATCCCCCCCGCATATATATGGTCACCTGTACTCTGCCCTTGCCATCCGCGGATTATGTTACCATTGAGAGCAATCTATACAGTGTCTTCTTATTGAGCTCAATGTACAGCGTAAGACTCGTCTCCGGAGCTCCCTCTAGTGGTGGCTGCAGGCAGTCAGAGTATTATCATTTATCTCTATGTCTATACAGAGGAGCTGAAGCTTCAACTTCAACAAAGATGAAATATCCGGATAAAATGGCGGGCGGACACCTCACATTGTGGACGTGTCCTGTCCATCACAGACACTGTAGTTATTCTCCAATTCACAAAAACCTGCCATGTTTTCTGCCAGGGCTTTTCCTGTTCGGTGCAGACAATGAGAAGGAGACAGGAACTGAGCCTCCCTTTGTTATATATGGGGGGTCTCTAACAGCTCCATTGTTCACACCGTGGTGCTGGAAACACAATCCCAACTCCCATCAATGGGCGCCCGGGGGCAATGTGTATTGTGGGACAAGAGGGAGTGAGGTCACTAATGGTCTGCGCACTGCTGCATTAGGCTGGACCCTCCATGATGGGCCGGAGCCAGGTATGTACCACCTGGGGGACCGGTACGCAGGCCCGAAATCATGGCCGCCATGTACTTCATCCACTCCAGAAGCAACAGTATCAAAGTAAGAATCACTTACATCAATGGGTGAGGATATGTTTTTTTGTTTTTTTGGGGGAGGGGGGGGTATTAAATGTCATTTGATTTGAAATAAAGATAATTAAAAAATACACATACAGTATATATATATATAGAAGAAGAGATCACAGCAATCAGATTGTGAAACTTATTGATTTATCCTCATGTGCCCATAAGTACACAACACCTCAGCTCCGACCTTACCCATATATATCTACATCTATATAAAGATATATCTATCTGTATCTATCTCATATTTATCTTTTATCTAGCTTTCTATTTTTTGTTTGCCTACCTAATATCTATCTATCTATCTATCTATCTATCTATCCCATATCTATCTCATATCTATCTATCTATCTATCTATCTATCTATCTATCTATCTATCCCATATCTATCTCATATCTATCTATCTATCTATCTATATCATATCTATCTCATATCTATCTATCTATCTATCTATCTATCTCATATCTATCTATCTCATATCTATCTATCTATCTATATCATATCTATCTCATATCTATCTCATATCTATCTATCTATCTCATATCTATCTGTATCTATCTCATATTTATCTTTTATCTAGCTTTCTATTTTCTGTTTGCCTACCTAATATCTATCTATCTGATATCTATCTCATATCTATCTATCTATCTATCTATCTATCTATCTCATATCTATCTATCTCATAGCTATCTATCTATCTATCTATCTATCATCTATCGACAGTATCTATCTATTTATCTATCTATAATCTATCTATCTATCTCATATCTATCTCATATCTATCTATCTATTTATCTATCTATCTATCTATCTCATATCTATCTATCTATCTATCTATCTATCTCATATCTATCTATCTATCTATCTATCTCATATCTATATCTATTTATCCATCTATCTCATATCTATATCTATCTATCTATCTCTATCTCATATCTCTATCTATCTATCTATCTATCTATCTCATATCTATCTATCTATCTATCTATCTCATATCTATATCTATCTATCTATCTATCTATCTATCTCATATCTATCTATCTATCTATCTATCTCATATCTATATCTATTATCTAATTTCTGTCGCTGTGGCTGGAGGACCCCGGGTTTCCCAGCATCCGTCCCCCACCAAGCTCTGCTCCCCGCCTCTCCCATAGAAGTGAAAGGGAGCACACCGCGCATGCGCAGCCCATGCTTCCATTCATTTCTATGGGGCAGACGGAATGTCTGCAAGAGATAAAAAACAAAGATATAGATTAAAGTGGCACCCCACATATAATCACAGGATGACATACCAAAACATCAGGGATACGCAAGATGGCACCGTTTATCTACAAATCCACATTTTATCCAATCGGTTTAAGTGTATTTAATTTCATAATCAAAAAAAATCCCTTTTCTTTTTTTTTAGGGCTAACACTCTGTTTCCACCTCTACGTGATACAGGGATATGGTCGACAAGTATCCATTTAATATCTTTTTCTCTATGACCCGCCTGTGAAGTGTTTTGACACCGGTAGGTCCATCTTTGTTTTTTACGGATGGTGATTGAAGCTTGTTTTAAAGTCTAATGTCGTTCCTCCTACATATAAAAGCAAACGGGGCACCATAACACATATATGACATATGTGGAATCACACGTCAAGTAATAATTTATTTTATATGTATTATTAGTCTTTGGATGTATAAAATTTCCTCCTTTGTAGATACGTTTACAATTGATGCAATTCAAACACAGATAATATCCCTTTTAGCTTTGTCCAACTTTCCGAAGTGGGCCTACATCAGCATCGACCAATTTGTCGTTCAAATTCGTGGACCTTCTATAGCAGGCATGCTCAACCTGCGTCCGTCCAGCTGTTGCAAAACTACAACTCCCATCATTCCTGGACAGCCTACAGCTATCAGGATGCAGAAGGGCATGATGGGAGTTGTAGTTTTACAACAGCTGGAGGGCCGCAGGTTGAGCATGCCTGGCCTATAGGACATAAGAGGTAGAGTTTTGATTGCGTCTACTCTATCTAGGCCACATTTTAAAATAGGCCAATGTTTGTTGACAATACCCCGAAGGCCTCTTTCACACTACCGTTTTAGCTTTCCGTCCTAGAGTTCCGTCCTCGGGGCTCTAGGACGGAAAGATACTGATCAGGATTATCCTAATGCATTCTGAATGGAGAGAAATCCGTTCAGGATGCATCAGGATGTCTTCCGTTCAGTATGCGAACGTTTTTTGGACGTTGACAAAACCGTAGCATGCTGCGGATTTGTCTCCGTCCAAAAATCCGGAAGACATGCCGTAACAGCGGATCCGGAATTAATGCCCATTGAAGTGCATCAATCCGTATCCGGAATTAAGCTAAACGTCGTTTCGGCGCATCGCCAGATCCGACGTTTAGCTCTGCGCATGCGCAGCAGCAGTTCCAATTGGGGCCCCAGTGTAAGCTGGGGCTCTGATTGGTTACCATGGCAGCCAGGACGCTACTGAAGTCCTGGCTGCCATGGTAAGTACTCCGTAGCAGTGTACTTACCTGCGCTGCGGCCTCCGGGCGCTCCTTCATGACGTCACAGGTCCGGGTGGCGCATTGATCTATGCGCAGCGTGGACCTGTGACGTCATGAAGGAGCGCCTGACGGCCGCAGCGCAGGTAAGTACACTGCTGCGGAGTACTTACCATGGCAGCCAGGACTTCAGTAGCGTCCTGGCTGCCATGGTAACCTGATAGCATTTCGAAGACTGATCAGGATCCTGATCAGTCTTTATTTATAATTTATATTATGTAAACACATAATATAAATTATAAATAATATTTTATAAATATATAAAAAAAATTACAAAAATGCACAAAATATATAAAAAGTATGTGAAGGGTGCACACATATATACAATCTGTAAAGGATACACACATATATGCAATATCGTACGCGCAAAATTCACTATGATCTTGTTCAATTAGATGGCAATTTACATTCAGTTCATCTGTTGTGATAAGCAGCAGTTCACATTAGATTCCTCTGCTTAAGTACCTATAATTGATTAACCCTTGTTGTACGTTGCATATAAACAGTAGGGAACTAAAGCACAATAGATGTACAAAGCTGTATGCTTTCTATTCAAGTGAGCACTTTCGGCTTATTTGTATGTATTTTCATCCGTTCCACAAGTCTCTCTTTATATATTAACACTGCATTTCATCACTTTAAAGGGACCTCAAAGTCAACCCGGCATGCAATTAGTTAGTAGTGGTTAGTAGGCGGTCACTTGTTAATCTCTCCGATATTAGTACTGGTATCAATAGCCATAGAGAGTCAATGTGGCATATAGAAGTCACATTACTTACATCTCCATTGTTACTTGTAATTAGTGTAATAGAAGTAATCGCTCCGCGCCGTTATAACGTGGCGTCCCACACAACAGGTCGGGTGCGTACTTATGTAACTTGACGTGTTGTAAGTAAAGTGTTTCCTTTCGGCCTGATTAGCTTCGGCGTTTCCTTTCGGCCGGATTAGCTTCAGCGTTTCCTTTCGGCCGGATTAGCTTCAGCGTTTCCTTTCGGCCGGATTAGCTTCGGCGTTTCCTTTCGGCCGGATTAGCTTCGGCGTTTCCTTTCGGCTGGATTAGCTTCGCGTTTCCTTCGCCTGATTAGCTCGGCGTTCCTTCGGCGGATTAGCTGCGTTCCTTTCGGCCGGATTAGCTTCGGCGTTTCCTTTCGGCCGTATTAGCTTCGGCGTTTCCTTTCGGCCGGATTAGCTTCAGCGTTTCCTTTCGGCCGGATTAGCTTCGGCGTTTCCTTTCGGCCGGATTAGCTTCGGCGTTTCCTTTCGGCCGGATTAGCTTCGGCGTCTCCTTTCGGCTGGATTAGCTTCGGCGTCTCCTTTCGGCCTGGATTAGCTTCGGCGTTTCCTTTCGGCCGGATTAGCTTCGGCGTTTCCTTTCGGCCGGATTAGCTTCGGCGTTTCCTTTCGGCCGGATTAGCTTCGGCGTTTCCTTTCGGCCGGATTAGCTTCAGCGTTTCCTTTCGGCCGGATTAGCTTCAGCGTTTCCTTTCGGCCGGATTAGCTTCGGCGTTTCCTTTCGGCCGGATTAGCTTCGGCGTCTCCTTTCGGCTGGATTAGCTTCGGCGTTTCCTTTCGGCCTGATTAGCTTCGGCGTTTCCTTTCGGCCGGATTAGCTTCGGCGTTTCCTTTCGGCCGGATTAGCTTCGGCGTTTCCTTTCGGCCTGATTAGCTTCGGCGTTTCCTTTCGGCCGGATTAGCTTCGGCGTTTCCTTTCGGCTGTATTAGCTTCGGCGTTTCCTTTCGGCCTGATTAGCTTCGGCGTTTCCTTTCGGCCGGGTTAGCTTCGCCGTTTCCTTTCGGCCGGATTAGCTTCGGCGTTTCCTTTCGGCCGGGTTAGCTTCGCCGTTTCCTTTCGGCCGGATTAGCTTCGGCGTTTCCTTTCGGCCAGGTTAGCTTCGGCGTCTCACGTGACTTGTCAGATGATGGGTTTAGCGGGTCATGTGCATCAACGCAAGACAGAGAAAGAGATGGTCTTTCAGTGATGCGCAAGCTAGCTGCGGTTGTATTTAAGAGTCCATCCATTAAGGTTAATTCATTATTTATCCAGAAGAAGCAGGTACACACGCCAGACGCGTTTCGGGGACTGACCTTACCCCCTACCCACTGATGAAGGGTTGTGAGAGGGTACTTTGGGATTCAGCCTGAACGTCACAATTTGGACTGTTTCCAATATTTCCATTCTCACACTTTTGTTATACATTCTTTGTGATGTGGGGAGAGGCTGGCACGGTTGGATTCTGTGTTTGGGTTCAAATACAGAACAATCATTGCTGCCTTCAGATACAACTGGTATGCATATAATTATATGTGGCCAGATGTTGATGACTCCATTATCACAGTTATGTTGTAATGTGCTGCCCAACATGGGTCTCTTTATATTAGCTATCAACATATTATGTATATGAACCACATTGGGGAGGGGGGGGGAGAGTCAGTAACAAAATGAATGATGTTGACGGTACTAGCTAAATGATGTGACATCGTTAGATAGATGAAGCAATATACTTTTAAGGTTCCGGTTGCTAGTGTGAAAGAAGCAGGTCATGTGACTTGGATCTGCGGCGCCACATGATTGTTGCCTTAGCGACGTTTGTTGGGACAAACCATGTGACCGCAAAAAATCCGGTCACCCGATCCGGTGGACACATGACCGGAAATGCAACATCATGTGAGCGCTTCATCTATGCGCTCTGATGAATGCGGAAGTTATCTCGTGTCTTTTCATCATGCCAGCACCTCGTGGGCATCATGGATCCTGGTCAGGTTATCATTGTTCAATTTATGATTTTAATCATCATTTTAACATTACACCTGTGCACTAGTTAATGCTTTCATTAGCACTTTATTATGAATTTTGGCTCTTTATATGTATGAATTGTATTTTATCATGGTATTTTTAACTTATAATCATGTACACACACTGTATAATATCACTATGCTTTTGGAATCATGATTTGTATCGGTATATATAATGTTAAAGGGGTTTTCCCATCTCAGACAATGGGGGCATATCACCTCTGGGTCCCGCACCTACAATCAGAACGGAGCGGGGAAATGAACGGAGGGTGCACATGCGCAGCCGCCCTCCATTTATTTCTAAGGGGCCGCCGAAAATAGCGGAGTGCTGGCTCGGCTATTTCCGTCTACCCCATAGAAATTAATGGGAGCATGGACAGTGCATGTGCAGTGCGCTCCCATTCACTTCTATGGGAGAGGCGGGGAGCAGCACTTGGTGGCGGACGGACCCTGGGAAATCCGGGGTCTTCCAGCCACTGCGCTCCCGCTTCGTTCTTGTTGTGAGTGCGGGTCCCAGCGGTGGGACCTGCACCTATGACACAATGGGGGCAGATCCTAGCGATATGCCCCCATTTCTGAGATGGGTATACCCCTTTAATTCACTTTTTATCACTAAAATTATGTAATTGATTGATATTGATCACCCTTTATATATGTTATATCTATGCCCCCATGGATTGTATCACGGCTTGAGAAAGGTTCCAGTATGTGAACCGAAACATTGCTACTGGTGAATAAATTTACACTTCTTTACCGAAGGAAGCGCCATGGATATTTTTGACTATCTGTCTATCTATCTATCTATCTCATATCTATCTATCTATCTATCTATCTCATATCTATCTATCTATCTATCTATCTATCTCATATCTATCTATCTATCTAATATCTATCTCATATCTATGTATCTATCTATCTATCTATCTATTGTGTCATTACACCCCTATTGGGGTAAGTTTGGCCACTGAACTCTTTACTGCAGCTCATACATTTCACACTTTCTCTGATGGCTGCTGTGAAATGTGGATGACCTGGAAATGTACATAACAAAGGATTGTCCTCCTCTGAAGATGAAAGCTCCGGCGCTACCTGCCCCTTCTCACAGTCACCTGCTACACACAGTGCCACATGCAGATCTCTGCACAGTCATGGATAATAGGGGTTATCCTTCGCTGACTTAGTCTAGATATGAGGGCACAATAAGATAAACTTTAAAAAGGCACCTGGTTAAATATTAACGATAGATAGATAGATAGATAGATAGATAGATATGAAATAAATAGATAGATAGATAGATATGAGATAGATAGATATTAGATAGATAGATAGATAGATAGATAGATAGATAGATAGATATTAGATAGATAGATAGATAGATAGATAGATAGATAGAGAGATATTAGATAGATAGATAGATATGAGATAGATAGATAGATAGATAGATAGATAAGATAGATAGATAGATAAAAATAAGAACAATCCCCTTCCTGTATTGGGGTGTTGGGTGTTGGGGTGTCTGTATGTTGGTGGTCAGTTGCTAATGCCGGGTGTAGTCCCAGACACGGCCTGGGGCGCCTCCCTGATGTACATATGAATGGGCCATGTCCATGCAGTGTGGATTGTACGAGGCGTCACCGTCATTAGTGCCTGTAATGAACACAAGTCTGTCCTCATCACTATTGTGCTGCCCAATGGGTGCAGGATTACAGCAGCAGGCCAGAATCTTTCCATTCTGTTTTTATTTACATGTTACGCAGCGCCGCAACTTTTTTGGAATTGTGGTTGTATTTACAAGGTCTGACAACGTTTACGAACCCCCCACCTCCAGCTTTATAGGAACCCGAGTATGGTTTCAGCGGTTTACAGACTGGTAATGTCCGTGCCTTCCTGTATCCGATCTCAGGAACGTCAGAGCAACGAACAGCGGAACAATTTCTTGTTAAACTCGACAAGAGGAGAAATCAGGGAGATGTTACTGCAAGTTTCTGAGAATACCATAAAGAAAACGGCGGTTTACAAGTGGAAGAAATGGGGCAGAGAAAGTGCCTCTGACAAGGAGAGATCGGGACAGCCAGCAACAAGCAGGACTGACGAAAACATTGCAGATGTTATCAGACTGTGCGTGAAAACCCTCGTCCGACTGTCAGGGGCAGAACAAGCGAATATCAACAGCAAAACAGCAGGGAAAATCTTAAAGGGGTTGGCACATCACTAACAAAATAATAGCAGTCAGACATCACTGACCCGATCAATCACTGTTTTTGGTAGAAAATGATATTTCTACATGGCAAATCATTTCCTAGCAGGTGTAGTAGAGTAATAGAAATCCAACAGACCCAACAGTCAGGACCTGCTGCTGCTGAATCTGTGTAATTGAATCACTAATTAAAAATGTTCAAAATAATAGCAGCGTGGAGTTCTTTGAAAAACAGCTGGCAATTATCGCCCTTATTTAAGGAAGGAAGGCAGCAAATGTCGTACATGCTGGTTACAGTGCATTTCTCCCTGAAATTCTGAGGAAAATGGGTCGTTCCAGAGATTGTTCAGAAGGACAGCGTACCTTAATTAAAAAGTTTGATTGGAGAGGGGAAAACATATAAAGAAGTGCAGAAAATGATAGGCTGCTCCGCTAAAATGATTGCACATGCTTTAAAATGGCAACCAAAACCTGAAAGACGTGGAAGAAAGCGAAAAACCATTCGAACGGATAGAAGAATAGCCGAAATGGCAAGGACTCGGCCAACAATCAGCTCCAGGAAGATGAAAGAAGGTCTAAAGTTACCTGTGAGTCCTGTTACCATTAGAAGACGCCTATGTGAGGCCGAGCGATCTGCAAGAAGCCCCCGCAAATCCCAGACATGTGCTGAAGAGGTCGGAACTTGCCAAAGAGCACATTGACCGGCCTAGAGAAATGGCGCAACATGTTGTGGACTGATGAAAGTGAGATTGTTCTTTTGGGGTCTAGTGGCCGGAGACAGTTTGTCAGACGACCCCCAAACACTGTACCTATAAGGTTCGGACCGCGCGTGTATAAATAGGCGGTATAAAACAGTTTTTTCCCCCTTCAGAAACGTATCGAGGTCTGCAGATGTCCTCTAGGTGGATATCCTGCAAATTTATGGAAGGATACAATAGCGTAAATCCGTATGGTTATACTGCCCTGCAGGGCACAGATTGTACTTACACGGCACTTCGCTGACAGCGGTGTGCTCCGTAGATGGTTCAATTCCTCGTGGCGAAGGTCCACGTTCACACGGCGATACACAGGGCCCAACAGCGGACCTGACTGCAACCAACACCAGGTGGGTCTGCTAGTGTTCCCGAGTTCTTTTCATTCAAAGATTCCTGAGGATACAAGTGGCTCCCACCGTAGTGAAGCTCCGATGACTGTTCAAAAATGTAAAAAAATAAATACATTTTTTTTAAATTCAGTACATACTTACAAACATGCACTTTAAAATCGCATTAAAAAATCCCAGTGTCTTTTCCTTTGCCCGACCCGGGTTTCGCTCCTTGAGCTTCGTCAGGGTCACACGTCATCTCTCCCTCCCCCCTCTCTTTTATTCATCAGGTTAGCACCAATGCAAGCTCCTGATGTGCCCCTCAAAAAGCCTCCTCTTTTTACTTCACCCTACACTTGTATCTCTTTAAGGCCCCATGCACACGACCGTTGTTTGTTTCCGCGTCCGTTCCGTTTTTTTTCACGGATAGGATGCTTCCCCATTCATTTCAATGGGTCCGTCAAAAAATGCGGATGGTCAACCGTTTTCGTTCCGCTTCCGTGATCCGTGTTTTCATTCCGTCAAAAAAATAGTGCATGTCCTATTTTTTTCACGGTCGCGGACAAGGATAGGCATTTTTACAATGGATCTGCCATAAAAATCGGATCCGTCAAAAAAAACGGTCCGTCATCCGTTTTTTTTTGACGGACGCGAAATTTCAAGGAGGAGCGGACGCGGAGGCAGGCAACGGTCGTGTGCATGAGGCCTAATGGGAAAACGCAGATCCCTAAGTCCAAATTCACATGGAGACAGTTGTCCTGTCAGCTTCTGGTGCTAACTGTCTAACTGTAGCAATATTGTACAGATCGGCCCCTCAAAAAACGAGTCCTCACACAGCTCCGTAGACGTAAATGTAAAAAAATACAGTATTTTTTGTTTCATTTTGTGCTTGCGTTGTTAGATTCCGGCAGGCAGTTCCGTCGCTGGAACTGCCTGCCCGATCCGGCAATCTATATGCAAACGGACAGCATTTGTAGACGGATCTGGATGCGGATCCGTCTCACAAATGCATTGCAAAACCGGATCCGTCTCTCCGGTTGTCATCCGGAAAAATGGGTCTGTTATTTATTTTTTTTTCAAATTTTTTAAGGTCTGTGCATGCGCAGACCGGATCCATGAATGCGGAAATTTAAATGCCAGATTCGGCACTTATACATTTCAATGGAAATGAATGCCGGATCCGGCATTCCGGCGAGTGTTCCTGAATTTTGGATGGAGACAAAAAGTGCAGCATGCTGCGGTATTTTCTCTGTTCAAAAACCGTACAGTGACTGTCTCCCCATAGAAGTGAATGGGGGTGCACCGTGCATGACCGGCCACCGCTCCTATTGACTTCTATGGGCCCGACGGAAATAGCCATAGAAAATAAATGGAGGACGGCTGCATATGCGCAGCGCGCCCTCCGCCACCTTCAGGGCTGTGTGACCTGCATCCTAGCAATATGCCCCCATTGTCTGAGATGAGACAATCCCTTTAATAGAAATGAAAAAAAATAAATAATAGACATGTTAGGCATCGCTGCGTCTGTAACGACCTGCTCTATAAAAATGATATGACCTATCCCCTCAGGTGAATGCCCCCAAAAAGTGCAACAATAAATATGTCAACTCTTCCTGCAAAAAAGGAGCCGCTGCACCAGATCATTGGCAGGAAAATAAAAAATATATGGCTTTCAGAAATGGAAACATGATTTAAAATAAAAAATGTTTTATTATGTAAAAAAATAAATAAAGATAGACATGTTGTCAGTGCCGTTCACTGTGTTGTTCGCTTTAGTAGCTCTTGGGCGTAATGGCTGCGGCGGACGCCGTGTAGGCTGATTACCTGATGAACGAACGAAACGCTCATTCATCGGATACCGTAATTCCAATGTTTGTGCACACAGAAAAATGATAATTTACTGGAAGTAGATTGTGCTGTGTAATCCCGATCCGCTGCCGGCAAACAACCAGTCAGTACGGGGAGGATCAATGACCGTAGTGATCACTGCTCCCCGTACAATGGAGATCACTGCAGGTGAATACAGCGTCGGGAGGGAACGCTTCCTCCAACAATCTCCTGCTCTGTCGCCCGGTGTAAGGGACCTTAACAGAGGAGGTTATCAGCTACGATGAGAAACTATCTGATACAGAGCAGTGCATAATACCGTATTGTGTGCTAAACTGCTAATATTCATCTGCATGGGCCCGAAAATGAACAAGTAATATTTATTTTTGCCTACAATGTATATAATCAAAGTCCCGGCGGTGACATCATATTTGGGCTGTGCAGATGGAGTATACCTCAGTGTGCACAGAGGCTAGCACGTGTTCCTTCTACTTCCTCAGTAGAGCTCAGTGTTTGTCTATGCGCAGAAGGAACAGAAGCCATTACACGTCCTGCTATTCATCCACTGTCAACCCAAAACATTGACCATGTGGTCACCTCCTGTCACCCCGAATACACAGACGAGGCCTACAAGACGGAACAGGCCCTCCTAGAATATTCCCTGACACAGCAGATTATCCGACATTCATTCTACATCTATCTATCTTATATCTATCTATCTTTCTATCTATCTATCTACCCATCTATCCCATATCTATCTATCTATCTATCTCATATCTATCTATCTATCATCTATCTATCTCATATCTATCTAGCTATCTATCTCCCTATCTATCTATCTATCTCATATCTATCTCATATCTATCTATCTATCTCATATCTATCTATCTCCCTATCTATCTATCTCCCTATCTATCTATCTATCTATCTCATATCTATCTATCTATCTATCTATCTATCTATCTCATATCTATCTATCTATCTCATATCTATCTATCTATCTATCTATCTATCTATCTATCTATCTGTATCTATCTATCTATCTATCTATCTCATATCTATCTATCTATCTATCTATCTCCCTATCTATTTATCTATCTATCTATCTATCTCATATCTATCTATTTATCTATTTATCTGTCCATATCTATCTATCTATCTATCCATCTATCTCATATCTATCTATCTATCTCATATCTATCTATCTATCTCATATCTATCTATCTATCTATCTCATATCTATCTATCTATCTAATATCTATCTATCTATCTATCTATCTATCTATCTCATATCTATCTATCTATCTATCTATCTATCTATCTATCTAATATCTATCTATCTATCTATCTATCTATCTATCTATCTATCTATCTATCTTTAGAGCCCAGAATGATCACTTACCTCTAGGCGTCCTTCATATATAGATTCATTGAAATTTAATTAAATTAAAATGGGCTGAAAATTCCCATTCTGGGGACAAATCTGTGGTGCCCATAGGTGTTGACATAGGACTGCCGGGAAATGACAATGTCCTAGCCTGGACAGGAAACCACCGTGAATGGAAGATTTCCATATCAGTCAGAGTGCACCCGGGTCTGCAACAGGAAGCACCCAAACCGCCAATTATTATTTCGATCTTTAGTTCAGGGTTGAATAAAAGAATATAAGGAGCGCTGGATATTATGTTTTATTACATGTTGTTTTATGTTCCGTCCTATGGTATATTTTTTATGTTTCTTATATATTAGACAGTTATAGTCAATTCCTACATTATATATAGTATTCTTTTATAGTGTGCGCTAAATTTATGTATAGTATCTATAGGTATTATATTATAGAATTTTCTATCATTATGGTATAATGTGATGTGTTATAGCAATATGTATTGTTTCATATAATAAATCAGGTGACATCCTATTATCCTGTACATTAGTTTATATTGTGTGCTAGTATATTGTATGTCATCTGACATTACGTTATCCATCCGGTTCACCCTATTAGGCCTCATTCACAATTTTATTGCGTGTATTCACACATCAGTGTTTTAGCACGTTCCGTGGGTCCGTGTTTTTAGCACGGGTGCATGCCCTATATTGTCCATCACGTCCATTATAGTCTATGTGTCTGTGAAAACCACGGATGCCATCCGTATTTTACGCATCATTAAGAAAATTATTTTTAAGCTGTTCAGTGTCAGTGACAGCAAAAAACGGACACACGGATCCTTCACGGATGCATCACTGACCACCTGCTAGCGGTTTTGAACACGGACGTGTGAATGAGGCTTTACCCTATACATTATATGAAATGATTATAATGAATATTAGTATATCTCATTATATTACATTATACTAGGCATTATATTATGTGATAGTGTATCCTTTATACATCCATACCTCCCAACTTTTTGGATGGTCAAAGAGGGACACTTATGGGTTATTGAGTGAAAGTCCATTTTTCCTGCATATTTATACACGTTAATAGTTTTCTTAGCACAGGCATGCTCAACCTGCGGCCCTCCAGCTGTTGCAAAACTACAACTCCCAGCATGCACGAACAGCTTACAGCTATCCGCCTACAGCAGGGCATGGTGGGAGTTGTAGTTTTACAACAGCTGGAGGGCCGCAGGTTGAGCATGCCTGTCTTAGCACATTATAGTAGAAAAATGATCCGAATAAAGACATTTCTAAAATCCAAATTGCATCTCATAATTAAAAATTATGCAAAATGGCCTTAATATACAGAGAGGAACGGGACAAACAGTTTCTGGATCAATATTGTAAATGTAACACTGTGGGAAAAAAGAAGGGATAGAGGGACTCGAGTCCAAAAGAGGGACACTTGGGAGGTCTGCCCTACTTATATACAATATATTGTAGTAATCTACAGTATATTGTTTCATATAATATATTAGGTCACATATTACCATACATTAGTTTTCCTGGACGCCCTACAGGTCACAGAAGCTGAGCTGCCTACGGACTACAGGAAATGAAAATCTCAGGTAAATACATTTTTGTTATATTGTGTCACATATTATCCCATAATTAGTTAGAATATATTATGTCACAGTATCTTATCCTATACATTAGTTTATATTGTACGTTATCTCACGTTACGTTATCCATCCGGTTCACCCTATTATCCTGCACAACAGATTTTATATCATACTATACATTATATTAAATAATTATACTGAATATAAGATATTAGTATTTCACATTATATTACATCAATGATGTAATAGCCTATCCTTCTATACGTTACTTACATACAATAGTAATCTACAGCATATTGTTTCATATATTACGTCACATTATATTATACATTAGTTATTTTGTGTCACAGTATATTATTTTATGTCACATTATGTTATATTATTCTGCACAGGTGATTTTATATCATACATAACATATAGATTATGTTATATTAAATTATTATAGTGAATATTAGATATTTAATTCAGATTGTCAGCCCCTTAGGGACAGCGTGATGCTAATGTCTGTAAAGAGCTGCGGAATATGTCAGCGCTATATAAGTGCGTATAATAAAAAAATACAATATATTAGTTTATTACATTACATGTTATGCCACATTCTATTACACCGTCCTGGGTATTATATTATGTAATAGTATTTCATACTATATAATCCTTCCTTTACTACATATTAGGTTATGCCATACTCTGCCGTACTTTATATTCTAGGTTATATTATAGTTTATGTCATGTTTTAGTGATTGTGTGCTACATATTATGCAGTCACATTATATTAAATTATACTTGACTTTACATTACAGTATACATATTGTACGATAGTATAATGTATATTATGTCATGTTTTAGTGATTGTGTGCTACATATTATGCGGTCACATTACATTAAATTATACATTACTTGATATTACAGTATACATATTGTACGATAGTATAATGTATATTATGTCCGGGCCATGCACTGCGCAGTGCTTCCAGCTCTGAGGTGCAGACAGGTGACTTCAGCTGCCAGTCTGAATCCACATTGCACCTTCTCCAGGTAAAGGAAGGGAAGTGACGGTCTGAGGTCCAGGCCTGGAAGTCAGACACAGGATGGACCCACCTCTTCCAGGCCATTGTGACAACCTCCAGGCTCAGAGTCATTAGCAAAGCACTTGCCCTCCCCAACATCACCCCTAAATACAGGAGGCACAAAGGATGTCAGCACTTCAAAAAGCAGGCCGAGGATACACATAAGCCAGACTTGTGTCACAATCCAGAGAAAACACAAAATGACAGACGACCCCAGAGTCCGACACCTCCACTAATATCTGCCCTAGAGATGAGCAAAGTATTTAAAAAAAATTCTAAGAAGCGCATTTCTTTATATGTAGTGGGTGCAATGACGGGGAGCGGCGCCCTGTCAGTAGACCACTTAGATGCCGCGTTTATCTCTGATCGCAGCATCTGACATTAACATTAAAGTGTAAAATAAAAATAAATAAATAAAATTAAATCATACTTCCCTCATCCACTTCATCACCAAGAGACAGCCGCCATCTTGATTGAAGATCTAGCGCGAAATCTCGCGCGGCCCGTACGAGATCTTCAATCAAGATGGCGGCAGCCGGGTCTTTTCACGCTCAAACGGATGAGGTAAGTATGATATTTTACATTTTTTACTGGCATTCAGGAAAATCCATTCACTACCACGAAGCATGAGGAAATTCGGCTTTGCGGCGAATCAAATTTTCCCTGTAAGGCCTCATACACACAACCGTTGTTTGATTCCGTGTCCGTTGCTCCGTTTTTCGTGATTTTCTGCGGACCCATTGGTTTTAAATGGGTCCGTGGAAAACTCAGCAAATGCACCGTTTGACCTCCGTGTCCGTGGTTCGTGATTCTAGTCCGTCAAAAAAATATAACCTGTCCTATTCTTGTCCGTGAAAAACGGTTCACGGACCCATTCAAATCAATGGGACCGTGAAAAAATGTGGATGGCCATCTGTGTGTCATCCGCGTTCCGCGTCTGTTTTTTTGCGGATCCCTTGGCAGGCACTTGGCAAAAATTGTCAGCCTGTCTTTTGGTAAAATCTTTTAGGTCATGTCCGCTAAAAAAAACGGAAGACACACGGAAACACAACGGAAGGCAAAAACGGACACGGATCACTGAACAACGGAACCCCTTTTTGCGGACAGCATAAAAAAACGGTCGTGTGCATGAGGCCTAATTCGAATCGAAGTCCACTTGGCTTAACACTAACTTAAGACAAAAAGTAACAAATCCAAGAGTTTACAATAAATGACAAATTATATCTGGATAATCAGCGTCGCTACAGGACATTCTGTGATAATAAAGGGCTATAGCGCTATAATAAAGGCACAAAATAATCATCTTGTGTTTATCTGGTATCAGCAGCATTATTATCGCTATTACTATCATTACATCTTATCTCTCTGTCCTATTTTCTTTGTTCATTTTTTATTTACATTTTTTTTTTTTTTTTTTATTATTATATCCATTTTATTGTTCTACTTATTTTATTATTATCGTCTTATTATTAGTTATTCAATTTTTATTATTGTTGATATTTAGTGTACTAATTACATTTTTTTCATCATTATTATAACTGTCTAATATCAAATATCTATCTATCCATCTATCTCATCTATCTAAAATCTTTCACATACCTATGTATCTATCTATGTCTCTAATATCTATCTGTATATCTAAAAAGTATCTATCTGGTATCTACTATCTATCTGTGTCATATGTATATTTTATCTCATATCTATCTATCTATCTATCTATCTATCTATCTATTCAAATCGGGTCTACTATGTATCTGTATCATATCTATCTACCTCATATCTCTCTAATATCTATCTATCACATACCTTTGTATCTATCTAAATATCTATCTATCAATGCCTCTCATATGTTTATAGCGATCTCTCATATCGATCTATATATGTAAAATCTATCTATCACATATCTTTGCATCTAATATCTATTGTATACATCTCTCTCAATCAATCAATCTATCTATCTATCTATCTATCTATCTATCTATCTCATATCTATCTATCTATCTATCTCCTATCTATCTATCTATCTATCTATCTATCTATCTCCTATCTATCTATCTATCTATCTATTTATCTATCTATCTATCTCATATCTATCTATCTATCTATCTATCTATCTATCTAATAGCTATCTATTTATCTATCTATCTATTTAATATCTATCTATCTATCTATCTAATATCTATCTATCTATCTCATATCTATCTATCTATCTATCTATCTATCTCATATCTATCTATCTATCTATCTCTAGTATCTCTAGTATCTATCTATCTATCTATCTATCTATTATCTCATATCTATCTATCTCATATCTATCTATCTATCTATCTATTTGTCTATCTATTTATCTCATATCTATCTATCTCTCATATCTATCTCATATGTATCTATCTCTCTAATATCTATCCATCTATCCCTTTTTTATGTCCAAGCGATGAATTGCAGTAAAATATAATGTGGGGAGACTTCCTGGTCTATGAGACAGGAAACCTTCCTTTTGGGATCAGTAGGGTTGAAATGTTGATTGAGACTGCCGTGTCCTTTGGTTACCCCAGCAGGATGAATGGCTTGGCTGCGCGATGCTTCACAATGCTGTCTACCTAGCATTCAGACCCAGCCATCATTCTCACGCCTCCTGGGCATTCTCACACCTGGGGGCTTTGATCACTGGAACCGCCCACTAAACCTGCTATAAGAGGTGATGAGGATGGACACGAGCCAGCATCCACAGTTTACCCTTGAAGGATGGCTGGATATAGCCAAGAGCCTGGACATTTTCTTTTCTCAACTAGTCCTAATCAAATGGGATATTCTGGCCAACAGACCCAACGTGTTGGTTTGACTATGGCACCAACACACCAGAAGGACTACCAGCAACCCTGCGCAAAAGGTATGTGGCTCTGGAACATCTCAAAGTTCTTTTGAGGGCTAATGGTCTCTGCTTTTGGCATCTTGTATAAAATGTATCAATATTTAATCTTTATTGTAATATCTTTCTAGGGAATGTCGTCTCACCGGTCTCTACAGGCGACCACAGACCAGCCCAATCAGAACAACCCAAAAAAGTGAGCAGCCCCCCACAACCAGCAGTGGCGGCAATCTGCCAGCGACGGAAGAGAACTGTCTATAATCCAACCCAATTGGATATGCTTGAGAGATATTTCAAGACTAACATGTATCCAGATATCCATCATCGGGAACAGCTAGCTAAACAAATGTTCCTACCAGAGTCAAGGATCCAGGTATGAACTTGCCTTTTATCAACTTCTTCTCGAAACCACCCATATTGTCCATAGTTTCCATCCACTTCGTCTATAGAGTGCTCACCCTACCTTTTGCCATCACTTTTATCAACATGTCTTCATCTGTCCAACTTATTTTCCTTCACCCATTCTCCCACTCAGGCTCGGACTGGCCCACAGGGGTACAGGGGAATCCCCCGGTGGGCCCATGAGTAAGGTGGGCCCCTAGTCTCCCACCCCCTGCACAAGTGGTACATAACACAGTAGACTCTCTGCACTACATACATATATTCAATGTACAGCCCCTCCACCAGCCTATGTTTATATAAAAAACATGTTAAAATATTTATTATATTTAAATGTATCCATACGGTGGGCCCGAAAAATTATTTTTACTGGTGGGCCCTAGGTACCCCAGTCCGACACTGCTCCCACTACCATCAGCAGTCCATCCTGTGTGCCATATTTTCTCGAACTTTTCAACCATAACCATTTTCCTACCAAAAATACTAAATATTCACACATCTAAAGTGTCTTATTTCATCAGTAGACTTACTTCAGATGCCAAACGTTGGTGAGATATCTCCCAGTCTTTAACCTTTGGGATCACTGTCTCCACATGGAGTCTTCTCTATATGGCCTAATTTATTTGGACATGTGTTTGCACCAAATTTGAGCTCAAATCTATTGTTACAATGACACGTTATGTTGTTATTCTGATGTAGTACTTATAGGCCATCTCCTTGACCTACAGGTTTGGTTCCAGAACAGAAGAGCCAAGGCCAGACGAAAGGGAGTCAGGTCTACTCCCCACCATTCTCCTGAAGACCATTTTTCTAACAACTTAGGAGACAAGTACTTGTATTCTTCAACATCCGCTCCTCATCTTTCTATGGTCCACCAGCAGCCAATGGTTCCTCCCCAACAGAAGATGCAACCGATCGGGAACACAGAGGAAGACTTCTTTAACCAGAGTGCGGACTACCTGGGATATCCTCAATACTCATGTCCGGTATCTAGACAGAGGGCAATGATGAAACAGACCTCGTCTAGAGTTTACCACCAGAACATGCCATCTAACATCTCAATGGGGAACCAACATTTCTACAACAATATGGCCTCTGTTGTGGGTTTCAATAGCCAAGGTATGGACTTAGGAAGAGGGCACATCCAAATGCCAATGCAAAACAACTATGCCATGGACTACACCAGTTTCCAACCCAACAAGACGAATGGGAATATCCCAGCCACCCAGGTCTCCACAGGAGCCTCCTGTACCGGACTCAGTGGTTTCCCGGCTAATATCCCTTACCACATGTCGGCCGTTCAGACTGATATTTGCAAGCAAAGGTCACCCATCTCAGATTCTGGAGTTAGCGACCGATCCACTGAGTACGGATCAGACTGGGATGAAGATCTCACATCAGTTCTCAATAGTTTGTAGATAATAACAGATCTGGATTATAATGTACTGGATGGCACATGGCACTTTAGGCTACTTTCACACTTGCGGCAGAGTGATCCGGCAAGCAGTTCCGGCCGGATCCGTCAATCTGCATGCAAACGGAAAGCATTTGAAGACGGATCCGGCTACGAATCTGTCTTACATTGCATTGCAAGAACGGATCCGTCTCTCCGCTTGTCATATGGAGAAAAGGATCCGTTATATATTTTTTTCGCATTTTAAGGACGGATCCGGCATTGCCGTATTTTGAATGCTGGATCTGGTACTAATACATTCCTATGGGAAAAAATGCCGGATACGGCATTCCGGCAAGTGTTCCGGGATTTTGGATGGAGATAATACAGCAGCATGCTGCGGTATTATCTCCGTCCTGAAATGTCAAAAAGACTGAACGGAAGACATCCTGATGCATCCTGAACGGATTTCTCTCCATTCAGAAGGCATGGGGATGTGACTGATCAGTTCTTTTCCGGTATAGAGCCCCGACGACGGAACGATATGCCGGAAAAGAAAAACGCAAGTGTGAAAGTAGCCTTATTCATAATTTAACCCTTTATATAAAACCCCAGCCATAGAATGGACCTATGTGCAATTGTTTAGAATATGTAAATATGTCCTAATTTTTTATTGAAATTTCTGTTACGTTATGTTTTATTGCAAAAATAAAGTTGAAAATTTCAAAAACGTTTTATATATTTTTTTAAATTTTTATATCATTTTTCAACATTAAATTGCAAATTAAGTGTGTATATATTTATATGTATAGAGAAGAGAGAAGAGAGAGGCATGTAACAGATATACACCACAATAGTGGTATAATTCAAGTCATAGAATTTGTCACAAGCAATTTTGCGGAAAAATCTGCGACTTTCCCCCGCACATGTCTCTTTTCAAAAGTGGCGAGAAAAGGGGGCATAGCGTGGAATTGGGTGGGCCGGCAGTTCCAGCTCATTTATAATTTTCTATGCCTGTGTTTGTCATGGAAAATGGCTTAAATCTAAGCCAGCAAGCGAGCCGGTGTAGATGTAAGCCTGTTCCACGGCCTGTGCCTCTACATAACTTTGGCACTTCCTCCAGCAGCGCACAAAGACTTAAAGGGGTATTTGCAGGCATGGGATATGGCCGGTTCTCCAGATTTGGTTGTTAAAATTACAGCCGGATCGGAGAACCGTGTTACCGGCTGAATCCCAATCCGGAGCTCGTCAGCGGCGGTAGCAGGACATTGTGGAAGCGTTAGAGGCGTGGGTCTGCGCTTTAAAAAACGTGTTGCTTCACGAGCCGCTGATAGTTTAGCTCCTTAGGCTTTTTAAAAGTTGGGAGGTATGTGTGTAGTGTATACAGTATATGGTGTATTTATGTGTGTGTAGTATATATGGTGTATTTTTGTGTGTAGTATATATGGTGTATTTGTGTGTGTGTAGTATATATGGTGTATTTTTGTGTGTAGTATACATGGTGTATTTGTGTGTGTGTAGTGTATATATGGTGTATTTGTGTGTGTGTAGTGTATATATGGTGTATGTATGTGTGTGGTGTGTATATATGGTGTATTTGTGTGTGTGTAGTGTATATATGGTGTATGTATGTGTGTGGTGTATATATGGTGTATGTATGTGTGTGTAGTTTATATATGGTGTATGTATGTGTGTGTAGTGTATATATGGTGTATTTATGTGTGTGTAGTATATATGGTGTATTTTTGTGTGTAGTATATATGGTGTATTTATGTGTGTGTAGTGTATATATGTGTATTTGTGTGTGTGTGTATATATGGTGTATTTATGTGTGTAGTGTATATATGGTGTATTTATGTGTATTTGTGTGTGTGTAGTGTATATATGGTGTATTTATGTGTGTGTAGTGTATATATGGTGTATTTATGTGTATTTGTGTGTGTGTAGTGTATATATGGTGTATTTATGTGTGTAGTGTATATATGGTGTATATATGTGTATTTATGTGTGTGTAGTGTATATATGGTGTATTTATGTGTGTAGTGTATATATGGTGTATTTATGTGTGTGTAGTGTATATATGGTGTATTTATGTGTGTGTAGTGTATATATGGTGTATTTATGTGTGTGTAGTGTATATATGGTGTATTTATGTGTGTAGTGTATATATGGTGTATTTATGTGTGTGTAGTGTATATATGGTGTATTTATGTGTATTTGTGTGTAGTGTATATATAGTGTATTTGTGTGTGTGTAGTGTATATATGGTGTATGTATGTGTGTGGTGTATATATGGTGTATATGTGTGTGTAGTGTATATATGGTGCATGTATATGTAAAGATGTGTCGTGATGCCGCGTGTCCACCGTTAAGTTGGGAATCTGCCCCTGAGTAGTCATGCTGTTTCCCCTATCCTGTGGATAACTTAAATCACGGGGGGGGGGTCCTACTGCCGGGCCCCCCACTGGTAACAAGAACGAGGGCCCCGCCTCCCCTGCAGCCCCCCTGAAAGGTATACAGCAGACGTTATGGCATGCGTGCAGACGCCTTGTTCATCTCTATGGGAGTTCTGGAGATAGCCAGGTACAGCGCTCCACTATCTTCGGAACTCTCATAGATATGAATAGCGCGGTTGCGTGACCAGCTGCTCCTTTCTCTTCAGGGGGGCTGCAGGGGGAACGGGACCCCTCATCTCCCAGTTGGTAGGACTCCCACAGATTTTTTTTTATAATAGTATTTTTATTAAAATACAACAGTACAAATCAGTTTCATCTTTTGCATAATGTACAAAGTAAAATGAGCAAGACACAAAGCCACGAGCTCTAATATGGCTGATAACGGTCAGAAAGCTACTTCCGCTTCTAATAAATGGATGCCGGAGAAGCCTGGAGTAAGAACACTGTACAGAAAACTTTACTCTTGTGCTTTTAATCTCCTTCGGTTAAGCCATCAATACGTCATCTGAGACGATATGGTTTCTGGGCTCCTCACGGATCCTCTGATTGAAGCGAGCACTGCGTCCCCGTCATTATTTACCTGGATGGAATAAAAAAGGCATCCAAGCCAAAGCGTGCTCTCCATCCACCTATCCCATTACTATAATGGACAGGCCAGGCTGTAGGGTAGGCCCTTGATAGTTGATCATCACTGAAGTGATCGTGTCCTTTTCATTGGTTTCACAGGGACAGTGCCTTATATATGGTTGTGGCCATGTCTGGTACTGCAGCTCAGTCCCTTTGAAGTGGGTGTGACTGAGTTGCAGTCCCAGGCACAGCCGCAACACATATACGGTTTTCCACAACACTCTTAAAGGGGTATTCTGGTTGTTTCAAATTATTCCCTATCAACAGGATAAAGGGTAACTATTCGTTCTGTGGTGTGGGGGGGGGGGGGCTGATGTAATCGACGTAGGAGGAAGGAGCAGCCAAGCGAGCGTCCTTCTCTCAGAGCGCCTGCGCCGAATGAAGACCGGTACGGCGCAGGCGCGGGATTTGGGCCAGCCGGAGGAGAGCGCTTGTTGGCCCTGTCTATCAACAGGAGAAGGGGGGGGGGGGGGTGTCGGCAAGTGGAGGATGTGGCGCCTACCAGCAGGTTACCGCCCAACTTGCTGGTAGTGAAGCTATTTGCATATCATAAAAGTACACTTTTTAAAAAACCTAAACTACACAGGACAATAAGAAAAGTATGTTTGAGATCAGCTGACATTAGCGAATAGCTAATGTAAAATGCATTTTGGGGGTGACAGAAGCCCTTTAAACTGATATATACTGTAAATAACAACACCTTCCGTTCTTCCCTCAACTTAAAAATCTCCTACTTTCTTCATCCTTCACCCTTTCCATTGCCGGTTATTTCATTGATAGTGCAACAGAGGCCGGGGGACGCACTGGGGTCCCCTCAATAAATTAGATAAAAGTGTTTGTTTTCATGACACCAGTTGCAGTGAAGAAACAAGGGCACAGGGCCCCTTTTAGTGATGGTGCCCAGGTGTAGGAATGCCAGAGTGGTGTAGGGTGGTCCAAATGTCCCTTAAGGTGTTGTGCATGTGTCACGGTGCTCCTCTGGGGCGTTACAATAGTACCCCACTATGAGAATCGCACAGATCATTGCTAATGAGAGTTAATTGTAACGCTCGTTAGCAATGAATGATCTGGTGGTGTAAATGCAGCGATTACCCGATGAACGAGCAAAACGTAGATCAGGTAAACTGATAGTTTGTGCAAACACAAAAATCCTTGTTTACCCGACAGCAAATAACGAGTCGTTACGGGCATTAGAGATCGTTCCTCCCCATCGCTGCATGTAATGGCAGCAAATTGCTAGAAAGGACCGCTTCCTTCCCGAAAATCTGCTGCAATATCGTCCCGTGTAAAGGGACCTTTTTATTTATCAAAGGTTTTTAGATAAAGGATACAGAAGTGAAGATTTTGAAAAAAATGGAGGGGAATAGAAAAATAAGAATGAAGAAATAGAACACAATACAATGCGGACCATGCGCAAATAAAGAGAATGTTTAAGGAATGACCCCCATCACCGAGAGTAGATAGGTGTTAAGTCTGTATAGGTGACCCTAGGGAACAAGTCATTACAGTTTATTTCTTCCAACTAGGAGAAGGAGTGTGAAACAGCACAGATTAAGAAGCGAGAATTAATGAGGAAAAAAAAAAAAAAAAAAGTATCGTCACCGGGGAACGCGCTATGAAGGAGTCAGTGAGAAAATGAATCCCTGCGCTGATTGGGTGGAGTAGTCACCTAACGCCGCTCATGAGGTGAGTGGGGTTCAGTGATTGGTTGGAGTAGTCATGTGATCCCCTCTATGCAGATGGAGGGGGGGGGTGGTACTATGAATGAAATAACCGGCAACAGAAGGGGTCAAATGTCAACCATGAAGAAAGAAGATTTTTATATTGAGGAAGGCGTTATTTTATCAGTTTACATGGTTTTTAGTGTCATGACTACGGTCTGACTCCATGTCGGGCAAGGACTGAAAGAAACGTTAGCTTCCTTCTTGTAAGTGAATAAAAGTTATTTAACTCTTGAATGCCAGCGATATGTCACTATGCTGTTTTTTATTGACAGGCATTGCGGGAGGCGAGAACTACCACCAACTATCGATTGCAACACGAAAGAAAGGAGAGTGAAAGTAAGGAGCGCCGCCTCTGTGGAAAAGTGGTTCCATGGCATAAGCGTCTGGACAATCCTCTGGCTGAAGCTGCGGATCTGAACTTGTGGACATTAGACTGAGAACATAGGGGCACATTTATAAAGACCAGCGTTTTAGACACCGGTCTTAACCCCTATACCTGGCGGTGGATCCGCTAGATTTATGAAGACGCACCGGCCTCTTAATAGAACTGGCGGAGGATCCGCTGAAGTTAGGTGTAAGAGCTTCCTAGCGGTCTTACATTTATACCGTTTACTACACCAAAAACAGGTGTAGAAAACAGTAAGCGAGACCGGCCTGCCAGACCACCCCTTTTTAGGCCTAGCATGAGCAGGGAGACGTCAGATTGAGATACAAAGGACCTTTGCGCTGCAATCGGCACCAGGAACATACCTAGTTTAGGCATATTTCTGTTTGATAAATGACCCCCATAGACCTATTCTCTTTAGGATCCTGCTGCCACAAACACAAGAGTGGGGACAGTTTTCTGTTACAAGTGTATTTGCTTTTTACACCAGTCTTAGTTCCCCCTTGTGCTGCCATTAGATTGGTCTCATTCATGGCAAGGCCTGTGCCTCGTCACAAGTTAGGCGCAGCCCTTGTGCTTGGCAAGCTACACAAGCCCCAGGCTGGTGTAGTTTTTTCTGCAGCATTTACACGTTTTTCCTGGCCCCCAATGCGCCCCCTTCTAGTTAGCCAACAAAGCATGTTATTAAATATCATTGAATGGCAGGTAAAAAAAATAAAAAAAATTATAGTGACAAGCCCCTTACAAAAGTGACCCCCCCCCCCTACAACTCCCATCATTCCTGGACAACCTACAGCTATCAACCTACAGAAGGGCATGATGGGAGTTGTAGTTCTGCAACACCTGGAGGGCCAGAGTTTGGACATCCCTGATCTAAAAGCTGTATGCCAGTTTGCCAAGCAAAAAGTTGATTTTTTTTTTGGTACAAAAAATGGCAGCTTTTGGCATTTTACAACTTTTAATTTTTCAAAAACACCAAGCTGGGCCAATGTAGACAGATTTCAGATTGTGGTGCACACAGACAGCTGAAAATGAGATAATCTATACCCTATACATAGGGGGAGAGGGGGGGGGGGGGGGTTGAGAATCCATGTCCAATTGTCAGGGTTCTGACTTCTGAGCAGCAGTCCCATTGAGTGGCGGACACGCTCCTGGGAGGCTATAGCCGGCTTCACAGAAGATGGAGTCAATCTATAGATGCCGTGTACAGCCATCTTTATTCACACAGTCTAAAGTGTACACAAAGATCTACTAGTAACATGATATAAATATCCATAAATATATTAGGCAAATAAAACTGCTACAATAAAAACTAGTCACTATATATTAATTACCTTAAAACTATAGATACACCTTGATTAAAAAGTATTTTTTTTATGACACATCTCTTAAAGAATAAGGATTACATCTCCAGGCTCAAGTTTCTCGAAGGAAAATTCCCAGTCCGAGTCTGTAGATATGTCACTAAGGCCTGAATCCAAGGCTGTGGAGCTTTGGTTGTAGAGGTCGTTGTGGGCGATTGGCACCTGGGATGGCAGAGGTGGAGAGAAGAGGTTTAGTCCACCACAGTTCAGGTCTGCAGTGATGGGGGACACAGAGGCCTCAGATGTGATGGTTCCGTTTGCCTGGAACCAGTTATAATCAAAGAGGTTGGGTTTAGGAGAGGACCCTCTGTTCAAGTCAGTGGCCCAATTGTTCACTTGGGCCATATTATTGTAAGCCTGTTGGTGGACCCCCATGTTTGCACCATAGGCCACGTTTTGGTTTTGGCAGTAGGCCTTACCAAATGCATGCTGTACCTGGGATGATTGGTAAGAAAATGGATGGCAACCCGTAGATTGTGCTTGAGGAGAAGAATTTACCGCCTTCACCCATTTCGCAGTTTTCACTGTTTTTTGTTGACATGGCAGGGTCTGGCGAAGTTTTGCAGGCCGTTTTCCAGTTTTGCCATCAGGAAAATATTCTATCAATACTGGTTTCGCACGCTCACGCCTTGACTTCGCTCTCCGGTTTTGAAACCAGACCTACAAGACATAGAAGCATCAAGTTATTCGCGCAGAAGGAACATCAAATATGTCCAGATAGAGAGGATGATGAAGACTTTCCTGCAGGGGCCGAAGGAACATACCCAGTATCCCTCACAGCTTCTCTTCACCTCCACACACCAGATCCTGATGCCAACTAAGCGGCAGTGCCCATTAGTGAGGAGGACTAGGAAGTGAAGAGTGAGGGGTTTGTATGGTATATCTGAGGGCATCAATCAGCTAGGGTGCCCTCACCATAAGGCTACATTCACACGACCGTATTTTTCATTCCGCATCCGTTTCTGTTTTTTGCGGAATAGATACGGTCCCATTCACCTCTATGGCCTTTTAAAATTTGCGGACAACTTTCCATAAGTTGTCCGCATCCGTGTGTCCGCATATTTCATCCGCAAAAATATGAAGCATGTCCTATAATTGTCCGCAAAAATCGGTCCGCAGCCCCATAGAAGTCAATGGGTCCGCAAAAAACAGATAACATACGGAAAGGTTTCCGTATGTTATCCGTATTTTGCGGATCCGTTTCCGTATTATTAGAATATTTTATTGAAGAACATGCCCCTATGGTTTTTTTTTCCCTCCCTCCAGTTCAGTATTTTGCGGATCCGCAAAAAACGGAAGACATATGGAAGCCTTCTTCCGCAAAATGCGGACATACGGCTTCCGTTTTTTGCGTCCGTAAAATACAGATGAAAAAAATACGGTCGTGTGAATGTAGCCTAAGGGTCCATTCACACGTCCGCATTCTGTTCCGCATTTGCGGAACGGAATTGCGGACCCATTAATTTCAATGGGGACAGACTATGTCGGCGGGTCACATTGCGGATCCGCATTTGGTCGCAATTGCGTTCCCGAAAAAAATAGAACATGTCCTATTCTTGTCCGCAATTGCGGACAAGAAAAGGCATTTTCTATGAGAGTGCTGGCGATGTGCGGTCCGCAAATTGCGGAACGCACATCGCCGATGTCCGTGTTTTGCGGATCCGCAAAACACACACGGACGTGTGAATGGACCCTAAGGGATCCACAAAACACGGACATCGGGCGATGTGCGTTCCGCAATTTGCGGACAGCACATCGCCGGCACTCTCATAGAAAATGCCTTTTCTTGTCCGCAATTGCGGACAAGAATAGGACATGTTCTATTTTTTTCGGGAACGCAATTGCGGACTCGGAAGTGCGGATCCGCAATTGCGGACCCGGCCGGGACATAGTCTGTCCCCATTGAAATGAATGGGTCCGCAATTCCGTTCCGCAAATGCGGAACAGAATTGCGGACGTGTGAATGGACCCTTAACCTTCATATGGAGCTGGTAGATTGCCATGGGGCACCACCCATAAATATCAGAGAACACATGAAACAAGACCATTGGTCCATCAGTGACCTTCATGGGTGGAAGGCAATGTACCTGTATCCTCGACTCAGGAATATGCAGACATTTTGCCAGATCCTCCCGGTCATTAATGTCTGGATACTGGTTGGTTTGGAAGAAGAGCTCGAGAACTTGTAATTGGGCTTTGGTGAAGATAATTCTTTTCCTGCGCTGTAATGCTCCACAATCTTGGACCTCCCAGTCTTTCTGGATAAAGTTTTCTGCCATGTTACATCCCTGCCAATGAGCGGCATTGTGGTCGCCCGAATATTGCGATTTCAGCTCATCTAAAAAAAAAAAAAAAAAAAAAAAAAAAAAAAAGAAAATTGTAACTGCCCTTACACATCACAACTTTCAAGAGCCATAAGGCTCCTTTTACAGAAGGCCAGAGATTAAAGGGGTTGTCCAGGATTAGAAAAAACATGGCAGCTTTGTTCCAAAAACAGCTTCACATCCATGACTGGTACCACAGTGTAGTGCCACAGAAATGACTAGGGCTGCAATACCACATATAACCTGTGGGCAGGCATGGCGCTAGTTTTAGATGAAAGTGGACATGTTTTACCAAGACTGGACAATATGCTGGAGTTCTGGTGGAAACCGGACCAGAGAAGTGGAGTACATGGAGGGCGTTTTAAACAGTTTGCACCACCCCCTACAGTTTTGAGGAGCCACTAAGAAAAAGGGCATGACCAACAGTGATTAAAGGGACCAAATTAATGGATTGTACATTTTAATATGTAAAACATGGCAGCCATAAGCAGACTTGACAACTCTTCTGCAACATCTAGGAGCCTTCAGGAAAGATGCCCCCCACCCACCCAGAAAGCAGACTCCATATACTGCAACTCAGGGATGCTCAACCTGCAGCCCTCCAGTTGTTGCAAAACTACAACTCCCACCATGCCCAGCTGTAGGCTGTCTGTATGAGGTGCTTGGATAGAATCATTAGACAACCCTGGTGCCATGGGTGTAGCTATGGGGGTGCAGAGGTAGTAGTCGCTACCGGGTCCAGGAGCCCGAAGGGGGTCCAAAGACACTTGTGCCGCATGAGAAGATACAAAGCACTGAGGGAAGGGGGCCCAAGCTAAACTCTTGCACCAGGGCCCATGAGCCGTTAGCTATGCCCCTGCCTGGTGCCCATATTACCTTGAAGGGCGTGAGGATGGAGTGCCACTCCAAAGGGGGGGCAGACTGACATTTGAAAGGGGGCAAGACCCATTAACGGACTTAATAAAAAGGATACAAATTCTACCATGACCCCTCACCACCCGGAGGCCAAATATTGCCATGAGGTGCAAAGTAAAGCTACGTCTACCCACATTTTTTCATGCCACACATGCCATCAGGAGCGGATTGGCCATACACCTTACAGGGAAATTTCCCAGTGGGACAATTCCTAGGGGGCCGTCCGAGCCCTCCTCACTGACGGCCAGTGGAAGTTTTTCGGGATGTATTTCTGTGATGGACTGTGGCATTTGGCTCTGTTGAGGTGGTATAATGTGCCACAATATGGGATTGTTAGCCCCGCCTACTTTTGTTGGCCCCCAACAACAAAACGGGGCCACTTAGTATTTTTGCTTTCCAGGGCCACTACAAGTTTCCAGTCTGCCCCTACATGCCATAGCGGTTAAATCAAAGTTAGCTCCATTATCAGCAGAGTCTTTTGAGACGACCCTTACGGTATATCCACACAGCGCGGTCATGACACGGCTCACGCCGCGCAACTATTAACAATGCAGACCGACTAAACAATGTGGTCCCAGTTAGTTAAAGGGGTTGTCCCAAGGAAAATATTCTACAGTTTTCAAACCAGAATCTGGATCGGAACACTTTTGTAATTGCATGTAATTAAATATTAGCATAGCCACCGAGTTATTCAATAAAATGTATCTGTATAGCGCCACCTGCTGTTTGTTCTCTTATTTCTTTGACCTGCTCACTGAGATGGCCGCACATGCTCATTTCATCTGACTCCTGAGCTGTGATAGGGAGAGCTGAGACATGCCCCCTGAGCTGCAGCAGAAAGGACACTCCCCTTGAGCTGTCAGCTCGATATAAATCTAGCAGAGCAATGAATGGGGAGATCTCTGGATCCATGTGAGGTATAGGGCAGGTTCTAGCTTTGTTAGACAGATTGTCATGTGCATTATGATGGCTGATTTTCATTTTTTAGGGTACTTTCACACTAGCGTTGGTGCGAATCCGTCTGTTTATTTGTACAGACGGATCCGCACCTCTAATGCAAACGTTTGTATCCGTTCAGAACGGATCCGTTTGCATTAGCTTTAAAGAAAAATGACAAAGTCCAAAACGAATCCGTTTTGACTTACATTGAAAGTCAATGGGGAACGGATCCGGTTTCAAATGCACCATATTGTGTCACTGACAACGGATCCGTCCCCATTGACTTACATTGTAAAAAAAAACGGATCCGTTAGGCTCCGCCTCTTCAGACGGACACCAAAATGCTGCATGCTGCGTTTTGGTGTCCGCCTCCAAAACGGAATAGAGGCGGAACGGAGCCGAACTGATGCATTCTGAACGGATCCTTATCCATTCAGAATGCATTGGGGCTTAACTGATCCATTTTGGACCGTTTGTGAGAGCCCTGAAACGGATCTCACAAACGGAATCCAAAACGCTAGTGTGAAAGTACCCTTACATTGGTCACGGAATAACCCCTTTAACTAGAGCCCGTTGCAGCTCGTACTGCTACATGATCACCACGTGCCTACCTCACAACCATGCTGTGTGGTCATACCCTTAGTGTACGGCTATAAGGAACCACAGCCGCATCATAGTTAACCAGTTATAGCCACATTATTAGACCTCCTACACATGTTGCAGAATACGTGCGGTTTTTTCACACAGATTCCCATGCGGAAAAACCACAGCATATTGCAGTACCAGCAAAGTATGAGATTCCGCAAAGTGTACATGAGACTTGTGCATATTTTTTTTTTCCATTGCGGGTTTGAAATAACTAACATGTCGATTAGGTTTGCGGTTCTGGCTGCAGATTTCAGGTAAAGGGTGAGATCTGCAGGAAAAAACAAAACAAAAAACCAACACTGCATCAAATATGCTGCAGAAATGCACATAAATCCGCACGGAAACTTGTGCTAATCTTATGTGCGTTCAATCGCACCCGTGTGGAGGCGACCTTGGGGTACGACCACACGGGGCAGCCGCATTGCGTTTAAGTACCAGGTGTCCGAAAGGGCCGCAGCGGGTTCTAAACTAATGAAAACCGCACTGTTCAGTGGGTCTGTATTGCTAATGGCTGTGCAGTATTAAAGGGGTTATCCAAGTTATATTTATTGATGACCTATCCTCAGGATAGGTCATCAATATCAGATCGGCGGGGGTCCGACACCCGGCACCCCCGCCGATCAGCTGTTTGAAGAGAAGGCGAGCGCCGTGCCAGCGCTGCCTCCTCGTCATTGTTTACCTACTGCCGTTGCATCTGCAGCGGTGAGCAGGTATATACACCCAAGCCGTTCCATTCATTTCAATGGGACGGCTCGTTTCTATACAAGTGTATACTACAGAGCCGTCCCATTGAAATGAATGGAACGGCTTGGGTGTAATTACACCTGCTCACCGCTGCAGATGCAACGGCCAGCATGTAAATAATGACGAGGAGGCAGCGCTGGCACGGCGCTCGCCTTCTCTTCAAACAGCTGATCGGCGGGGGTGCCGGGTGTCGGACCTCCACCGATCTGATATTGATGACCTATCCTGAGGATAGGTCATCAATAAATATAACTTGGATAACCCCTTTAAAGGCCATTAACAATACAGACCCACTGAACAGTGCAGTCTTCATTAGTTTAATTAGAGCCCGCTGTGGCCCTTTCAGCAGCACAGTACTCAAAAGCAGCACAGCCACATCACAATTGTGATACAACTGCGCCATGCGAATGAACCCCAAGGTCTTCATTGTTAATGGCCAGAGTAACCCATAAAGCCATCAATAAAGACTGAATAAACAATGCGGTTCTAATTCATTTATGCTGCTGTGGCTTGTATGGCCGCTCTGTGTTGTCGTACCCTTAGGCCTCATACACAAAAGTGGTACATGCCTCAAAATTGATGTAAAAGGAAAACTGGCTTAGTTGCCCATAGCAGCCAGTCAGATCACACCTTTCATTTTTTAGAACTCTTTTGGGAAATGAACGGAGTAACCTGATTGGTTGCCATAAGCAACTAAACCAGTTTTCCTGTTTTGTGTTTTTTTTTTTTTTTTTTTTTAACAAATCTCCTCCATATATGTACCACTGTATGGTGGTCTCCATACCAAAGGGTTATTCTCCCCTAGAAGCCATGTTGGTTAAGATTAATAGCACCATTAAATCGAGTGCAGTGGAACACCTCCTAAAAGGCAAGGGGTGCCATAACAAAGCCCTATACACCACAAACTATAACATGGCCGTATACACGAGGCCTTACAGAAGAACAGACTTATGAAAGCCGCCCAAACAAACAGGGGTCTTTGTTGCCCATAGCAACCAATCACAACACAGCTTTCATTTTACAGGCACATCATTGGAAATGAAAGCCATACTGCTATTGGTTGCTATAGGCAACATGACCATATTCTTTAAGACATTTTCATGAATCTGTCTAATATGGCACCAACATCATATTTAAAATAACGGACACCACATAAGACACTGGGTCTTGTGATAGCCATATGTGCACTCTACATAGATAATTGCAAGTCACCCATTCTCCAAATCATCCCCATATATCAAAGACACAGCCCTCTACGCCCCACCGCCATGTTGTTTTTAAGGAGACACTTACCTGTGAGCACAGACTGCACAAAGGACATCTCCAAAGACAGGTTGTAGGGCTGATGGTACATGCTGGGACTGAGGCCTCCAGGAACCTGGTCACATCCAGCCATGTCTGATCTCCACACCCTGAAGGATCTCCTTCGCCTGGAGGCCTTTTATATTAATATGGGGCGCAGGCCACTAAGTAATGAGCTGTGAACATCAGAGGTGTGAGGAGGAGGGGAACGAGGTGCAGATCATTGATCTCAGGTAGTTTCACTCATTCATGGCTTCCTGCTGGATTACACCCTGCAATAAACATTTAAGGGGTGGGGAACTTTTTACTTGGACCCACTTCAAGGTTCCTCAGGATCCAAAAATGTGCAAACGTCAGGGTCGTTGCTGTGACTGGATTATACAGGGTCGGAGATAACTCGGATCCCGCTCGTTTAACCCCTTAGACACTACGGTCAATCCTGACCTTGGCATCTAAGGCTAGGGCTACATTTCATGGAATGCATTTCAATGGTTTTGCAATGGAACATGGTGCGACTGCAACGCGATAGTCACAAAATATCCATCCAGTCACATCACAGTAGCAGCATGTTGCATTGCGCCACCATTGTAATACATTGATTGTCCCGGTGTAGCCCTAGCCTAAGCGGGTAGGGTGGCTGCACAGGGTGCGGATTACTCACCTTTTTTACCGCTTAAGGCTAGATGCACACGTCCGTTAAACCTGGACGTGACCAGTCCGTGGTAACCAGGACTGGATTTCTTCTTTACAGCAGGACCGCACGGCGTCACTGGTTGCTATGATGCCGTGCGCTCCCTGCCGCCGCTGCAGGACAGTAATACATTGTATATTACAGTACTGCAGCGGCGGCAGGGAGCGCACGTCATCATAGCAACCAATGACGCCGTGCACTCCGGCTGTAAAGAAGAAATCCAGTCCTGGTTACCACGGACTGGTCACGTCCAGGTTTAACGGACGTGTGCATCTAGCCTAAATTTCATGTAGAAAAACCGCAGTGTAACACGTCCGCAAAATGGATCCGCATCCCTTCCGCAATTTTGCGGAAGGGTTGCAGACCCAGTCATTTCATAGGGGCAGGAATGGATGTGGACAGTACACTATGTGATGTCCGCATCCGTGTTTCCGCATCCGTGTTTCCGCATCCGTGTTTCCGTTTCCGCAAAAAAATAGAACATGTCCTATTCTTGTCCGCAATTGCGGACAAGAAAAGGCATTCTTTCTATAGTGCCAGCAATGTGCGGTCCGCAAAATGCGGAATGCACATTGCAGCCGTCCGTGTTTTGCGGATCCGTGTTTCCGCAAAACACACTACGGACGTGTGAATAAGGCCTAAGGCTATATGCACACGACAGTGTTTTTTCTCGGCTTCCGTTCCGTTTTTTTGCGGATCCCATTCATTTCTATGGATCCACAAAAAAACTGATGCCTCTTCCGTTTCCTGTCCGCGTCCGCATTCCGCATTTCACGTCCGCAAAAAAAAATATGGCATGTCCTATTCTTGTCCGCAAAAAACGGTTTGCGGACCCATAGAAGTCAATGGGTCCGCAAAAAAAACGGAAGCCACACTGAAGCCTTCCGTTTTCCATCCGCATTTTGCGGATGGTTGCTTGGTAACCAGTGAACTTGGCCAGGAAGTGTAAAAACTAGTTTGGACCAGACAGGAGTGTGTGCCAAGCTGTGAGGTGAAGTGTGTCTGGAAAAATGCCCCGCTGGGATACTGAAAAGCTGATAACTTTGGTCCAGGACCACCCTGAGTTGTGGGACACTCGGACGAGTCAGTATCATGATAAGGTCAAGAAAGATGCTGCGTGGGAAAAAGTGGCCCGAAGGCTGAAGCCACCAAACAATCAGAGCAGCAGGATATATAGATGGATCCAGGGTGGGGATATGTAAATTTTACTTTGGCCATCCTTCCGTTTTTTTCACGGAACACGGACCGCAAAAAAACGGAAGCCACACGGAAACCACATGGAAAGAAATGCGGACACACGGCACGGATGCGGATGAGAAAAAAAACGGAACACGGTAGCCAGTTTTGCGGACCGCAAAAAACCACTGTCGTGTGCATATAGCCTAATACAGTACCAGCAAAGTACACTTAGCTTTTTTTCCTTAAAGGGGTATTCCCATCTTGGACATTGGTGGCATATCGCTAGGATATGCCCCCAATGTCAGATAGGTGCGGGTCTCGCCTCTGGGTCCCGCACCTATCGCTAGAATGGGGCCCGCAAAGCAACGGAGGGCACACTGTGCATTGAAATGAATGGGAGATGCACCGCGCAAGCGCGCCCACCGCTCCGTTCACTTCTATGCGGCTGACGGCTCAGCTATTTTCAGCACTCCCATAGAAATAAATGGAGGGCGGCCACACATGTGCAGTGCACCCTCTGTCGCTTTGCGGACTCCGTTCTAGAAAAAGGTGGGTGTCCCAGAGGTGATACCCCTACCTATTAGACATTGGGGACATATCCTATGACCCCAATGTCTGAGCTGATACAACCCCTTCAAGTGCAGAAATTGACCTGACGTGTGGATTTTAAATGCGTTTTTTTTTTGTGTGGATTTCACGCTTTTCAATGGAAAATCTGCATAGAATCCGCACCAAAAACCACATAAAAAGTGTGGATTTATGTGTGTTTTTTTTTGGTGCGTTTTGGTGCAGATTTCATGTGGATTTTCTGAACTGCATGCAGCCACCCTTAGGCCAGGGTCACGCCTGACAGAAAATCCTGCTGCAGGTTTTTCTGAGTTTCTAAACACCAAGCAACGCGCACATATATAATATAAATTCATATTTTATTAAATGCATAACATGCAACAATAAATCACAGATAGCAATACTGAAGGTGCTATGAGACACTGTCCTCCAGGGTACCGCGGCCGGTAATACAGTGCTAAGTGCCGTCAAATCCGCATAGAACGCATCTATATAGCTAAATGGTAGCCAGCACTATCATTTGTGGCGCCATAAGTTACACAGTAAGAAGACTACATGCAAGGGGTCAAAATCACCCCAATCCACCCATTAAACAGGGTGGACGCTGCATGCATACTGTACCAAGTAAAAGCAATTTCAATGCAATACCCAGCAGAAGAACCCCGTACTGGCCGTGGGCCTGAAGAGACAGCCTATACCCCAAGACGCTCTTTGGGAAAGCATCGGCAAACGTGCGTTGGGGGATAGGCTGTCAATACGGGGTTCTTCTGCTGGGTATTGCATTGAAATTGCTTTTACTTGGTACAGTATGTATGCAGCATCCACCCCTTGCAAGTAGTCTTCTTAGGCCTCTTGCACACGAACGTGTGCGTCACGTGCCCGTTCTGCGGATCCGCAATACTTGGGCACCATTCACGGATGCGGACCCATTCATTTCAATGGGTCCGCAAATCTGGAGGAGATGCGGAACGGTGCCGAATGGAATGACGGAACGGAACACTACGGAAGCACTACGGAGTGCTTCCATGGGGTTTCGTTCTGTACTTCCGGCCCACAAGAAGATAGAACATGTCCTATATTTTTTTGGAACATGTGGATCGCGGACCCATTCAAGTGAATGGGTCCGCGATCCGCTGCGGCTGCCCCACGGTCGGTGCCCGTGCGATGCGGGCCGCAATTTGCGGCCCGCAGCATGGGCACGGGGCGCACACGTGCAAGAGGCCTAAGGCCTCATGCACACGACCGTTGTTTGTTTCCGTGTCCGTTCCGTTTTTTTTCATGGATAGGATGCTTCCCCATTCATTTCAATGGGTCCGTCAAAAAATGCGGATGGTCAACCGTTTTTGTTCCGCATCCGTGATCCGTGTTTTCATTCCGTCAAAAAAATAGTGCATGTCCTATTTTTTTTCACGTTTGCGGACAAGGATAGGCATTTTTACAATGGATCTGCCATAAAAATCGGATCCGTCAAAAAAACCGGTCCGTCATCCGTTTTTTTGACGGACGCAAAATTTCAAGGAGGAGCGGACGCGGAGGCAGGCAACGGTCGTGTGCATGTAGCCTTACTGTGTAACTTATGGCGCCAGGGGCAGAGTGTGGGTCCCACAAATGATAGTGCTGGCTACCATTTAGATATATAGATGTGTTCTATGCGGATTTGACGTGACGGCACTTGGCACTGTATTACCGGCCGCGGTACCCTGGAGGACAGGGTCTCATCATAGCACCTTCAGTATTGCTATCTGTGATTTATTGTTGCATGTTATGCATTTAATAAAATATGGATCTATATTATATATGTGCGCGTTGCTTGGTGTTTGTATATTTTATATCGCACGTATCATGCAAACTGTTGTTTTTTTTTTGGTGTGCCTGAGTTTCTGTTGCGTAAACACCAAAAAAGTACGTATTTTGTGCGGAAAAGCCAGCACAGTTCACCTTCTCCATTGGAAACTGTGAAACCTGCAAGAGAAATGCGCTGTTGACATGGTTCGCATTTCAAATCCACAATACCGCAGCTTTTCTGTTGCATTTATTTTTCGGCAGCATGTGGATGAGAATCTAGAGACTGTCATCCACTTTGCTGGTACTAGACAACGCCGTGGATTTGCGTAAATCCACAACAGCAAATCCACTGCATTCAGTTCCATGCACATATGATTAAGGGTCCATTCACACGTCCGTTGTGTATGGCGGATCTGCAATACACTGGGCCGGCACCCCCATAGAAATGCCTATTCTTGGCCGCTATTGCGGTCAAGAATAGGACATGTTCTATTTTTTTCGGGAGCCGCGGACCGGAAGATCGGGGACGCGCACCGGAAATGCGGATGCGGACATGTGAAATACTTAGTTGAAGCTTAATTGAATTTATCTCACTTTAGTTTATCATCTTTTATATATCATACTGCGAAGGCCGTGCGGAAAGCTGTTATTACTTTGTGTGACAAAATGTGCAATCACTCACCCTCAGTTCACACTTGCGCGTTTTACAGCGCGTTCGAACGCGCTGTAAAATGCATAACTGATGCAAACCAATGCTTCCCTATGGGACTGGTTCACATTTTCGCGTTTTACAGCGCGTTCGAATGCGCTGAAAAACACCCGATGCATAAACAAGTACTTGAGCTTTTTTTGGGGCGTTTGTCGCGCGTTTTGGCCCATAGACTTCAATGGGAATGCACAACGCTTGTATTTTGCGCGTTTTTGACACTGAAAACGCGCGTTCGAACGCGCGTTTATGAATTTGCAACATGCTGGAAAGGCCAAACTTCATATAGACAGGGATATTTGGTCATTGGACAACACTGCAGTCAATCACACAAACGCGCGTAAACTCTCAGGTCTGAACCCAGCGTTAATGTCAATATTGGTATTTTTTACTTTTTTTATTTTTTATGTTAATATATCTTCAGTCAGTAAATAAATGGTATATTTTATTATGAATGTTTAGTATTCATCAATTTTTTTTTTTTACTATTTTTGTATATATTTTTCCTACACAATTATATATCCAGCTGCCATTTTTCAAGAGTGCCAATCTGTACCATTATAATACTGTATGGCCTCGTTCATATCTGGAGATTCGGCAGGCTCTTCCGGCACAGAGCAGCCTCCTGGATCTCATGGATTCCCCGTCATTGGATCCTCTGCTTCACTACCTGATCCCCATTGACTGCATAATGCTGGGTTTTCGCTGTATAAAAATAGTGGCATGCAACGGTTTATGTCCGGCTGAAACTCAGCATTTATGCCAGAAATCGCCCAAATCACCGCCGGACCTCGTTACAGTCAATGGGGATCCAGCGGGGAAGTAGATGATCCAGCAGGTTGCTCTGTGCCAACACAGCCGGATCTCCTAAGGGCTCACGCACATGACAGTTGGATGTTTTGTGGTCCATAATTCACGGATCCGCAAAACACGGATAGCGGCCGTTTGCATTTTGCAGAACGGAAGAGCCGCTCCCTAATAGAACAGTCCTGTCCTTGTCCGTAATGCGGACAATAATAGATCATGTTCTATTTTTTTGCGGAATGGCCATGCGAACATACCGACATAGAATGCACAAGGGGTCCTTTCCTTTTTTTTTTTTGCGGCCCAATTAATGTGAATGGTTCCACATATTGGCCGCAAAAAACACGGAAAGGACACGGAAAAAAAATGCATTCATGTGCATGAGCCCTAACGAATATGTGAACTATGTGGCCTATGTCTTCTGGGTCTGGTGTCAGGCTGCCAGCATGATTGTACCACCAGCATTTATATAATGGGATCAGGTGAAACACTTGTTTTTTTTAGAATTAGTTTTTTCTATGTCCTGTATCAGTGAATGTGCACTGTTATTCTCTGTTATCATCCCTTCAGACTGGAGGGCGGGGGTGCTGTGATGCAGCGCTCGTCAAAGGAGGGACTGAAAGGTAAACTAGAACTCCCTGCCCCCCATCACTACTTTATATCACATATCTCCAGCGCTGGAGGACTACAGAGACATTTAGGCGACATGTGATGCGTGACACATAGGGCACAATTACACTGCAACATGTGTCACGCGACATTGATATCGCACCAATGTCATGCGACAATTTTTATAATGATAGCCTATGGTGTTGCAGTGCGACATGCGACATGCTGCGACTGTGACGCGACAGTCGCAGAAAGACCCACCATAGACTATCATTATGAAAATTGTTGTGCGACACATCTCGTCGTGTAGCCCTAGCCTTATATCTATCTGTATACATGACTGATGTGAACTACTGCACTATTATAAACTACTGCTCCATAATAAACTACTGCACTATTATACACTGCTGCTCCATAATAAACTACTGCACTATTATACACTGCTGCTCCATAATAAACTACTGCACTGTTATACACTGCTGCTCTATAATAAACTACTGCACTATTATACACTGCTGCTCCATAATAAACTACTGCACTATTATACACTGCTGCTCCATAATAAACTACTGCACTATTATACACTGCTGCTCCATAATAAACTACTGCACTATTATACACTGCTGCTCCATAATAAACTACTGCACTATTATACACTGCTGCTCCATAATAAACTACTGCACTATTATACACTGCTGCTCCATAATAAACTACTGCACTATTATAAACTACTGCACTATTATACACTGCTGCTCCATAATAAACTACTGCACTATTATACACTGCTGCTCCATAATAAACTACTGCACTATTATACACTGCTGCTCCATAATAAACTACTGCACTATTATACACTGCTGCTCCATAATAAACTACTGCACTATTATACACTGCTGCTCCATAATAAACTACTGCACTATTATACACTGCTGCTCCATAATAAACTACTGCACTATTATACACTGCTGCTCCATAATAAACTACTGCACTATTATAAACTACTGCACTATTATACGCTGCTCCATAATAAACTACTGCACTATTATACACTGCTGCTCCATAATAAACTACTGCACTATTATACACTGCTGCTCCATAATAAACTACTGCACTATTATACACTGCTGCTCCATAATAAACTACTGCACTATTATACACTGCTGCTCAATAATAAACTACTGCACTATAATAAACTACTGCACTATTATACACTGCTGCTCCATAATAAACTACTGCACTATAATAAACTACTGCACTATAATAAACTACTGCACTATAATAAACTACTGCACTATTATACACTGCTGCTCCATAATAAACTACTGCACTATTATACCCTGCTGCTCCATAATAAACTACTGCACTATTATAAACTACTGCACTATTATAAACTACTGCACTATTATACACTGCTGCTCCATAATAAACTACTGCACTATTATACACTGCTGCTCCATAATAATCTACTGCACTATTATACCCTGCTGCTCCATAATAAACTACTGCACTATTATACCCTGCTGCTCCATAATAAACTACTGCACTATTATACACTGCTGCTCCATAATAAACTACTGCACTGTTATACACTGCTGCTCTATAATAAACTACTGCACTATTATACACTGCTGCTCCATAATAAACTACTGCACTATTATACACTGCTGCTCCATAATAAACTACTGCACTATTATACACTGCTGCTCATAATAAACTACTGCACTATTATACACTGCTGCTCCATAATAAACTACTGCACTATTATACACTGCTGCTCCATAATAAACTACTGCACTATTATACACTGCTGCTCCATAATAAACTACTGCACTATTATACACTGCTGCTCCATAATAAACTACTGCACTATTATAAACTACTGCACTATTATAAACTACTGCACTATTATACACTGCTGCTCCATAATAAACTACTGCACTATTATACACTGCTGCTCCATAATAAACTACTGCACTATTATACACTGCTGCTCCATAATAAACTACTGCACTATTATAAACTACTGCACTATTATACACTGCTGCTCCATAATAAACTACTGCACTATTATACACTGCTGCTCCATAATAAACTACTGCACTATTATACACTGCTGCTCCATAATAAACTACTGCACTATTATACACTGCTGCTCCATAATAAACTACTGCACTATTATACACTGCTGCTCCATAATAAACTACTGCACTATTATACACTGCTGCTCCATAATAAACTACTGCACTATTATACACTGCTGCTCCATAATAAACTACTGCACTATTATACACTGCTGCTCCATAATAAACTACTGCACTATTATACACTGCTGCTCCATAATAAACTACTGCACTATTATACACTGCTGCTCCATAATAAACTACTGCACTATTATACACTGCTGCTCCATAATAAACTACTGCACTATATAACTACTGCACTATATAAACTACTGCACTATTATACACTGCTGCTCCATAATAAACTACTGCACTATTATACACTGCTGCTCCATAATAAACTACTGCACTATTATACACTGCTGCTCCATAATAAACTACTGCACTATTATACACTGCTGCTCCATAATAAACTACTGCACTATTATACACTGCTGCTCCATAATAAACTACTGCACTATTATACCCTGCTGCTCCATAATAAACTACTGCACTATTATAAACTACTGCACTATTATACACTGCTGCTCCATAATAAACTACTGCACTATTATACACTGCTGCTCCATAATAAACTACTGCACTATTATACACTGCTGCTCCATAATAAACTACTGCACTATTATACACTGCTGCTCCATAATAAACTGCTGCACTGTTATAACGTTTAGTTGATTATGCTCACTGGCCCCTGATCTCAGCAGCCTTCACTTTTCTAACAGGTCCTGCACCTTCCATGTGCAGTATGTACCACTGATGTCTCTTTATGTAGCAGATCAGGTACCAGGACCCAGGTGCCACTGCTACCTCTGCACCCCTTCGGTGTGAGGAGATTATGGGGGAGATTTATCAAAACTGCTGTAAAGGAAAACACGCTTAGTTGCCCATAGCAACCGATAAGAATTCACCTATCATTTTCCAGAGGAGCTGTCAAAAAGAAAAAGGTGGAATCTGGTTGCTGTGGGCAACTAAGCCAGTTCTACTTTACAACGGTTTGATAAATGACCCCCATTATGCTTCAATAATCAGTCAATATTCAATACCCCTCTGCCTGCACTGATGGGAAGGTGGAGATAAATGGCCGCCATCTGACTCTGCTTATCTCCCAGATAAATGTGATGTATAATAATATTGTATGACTTTATATTATTAATGTTAGATTGCGGATATTACATATTATTATACACTGCTATAATTATCTTTATTATATATTATTATACATTACTATATAATCTTTTTATATTATATGACACTACTGTAATGTTTATTATACATTATTTTACACTACTATAATGTCGCATTGCTGTTACATATTATTATACACTGCTATAATTATCTTTATTATATATTATTATACACTACTATAGTGTTTATTATATATTATTATACACTATTATAGTGTTTATTATATATTATTATATACCACTATAATGTTATATTGCTGTTATATATTATTATACACTATTATAGTGTTTATTATATATTATTATACACTATTATAGTGTTTATTATATATTATTATACACTACCATAGTGTTTATTGTATATTATTATACACCACTATAATGTTATATTGCTGTATTATTATATATCATCACATCCGTTCTTACATCCCCATATCCTGTCTTGTTGTACACATGGGCCCTTATGGATGCGGTAGGTGTAAATGAGATGGATGATAATGGCGGCATAGAACATTAGTCATTTGCCTGGATACAAACAGAATGAAATACTCTTCTTCCAGGTGACATTACTGTGACAAATGTCCCCAGCAGGGGCCCAACACCTCCACAATCCACTCCACTGGGTTAATTCACTCCACAGGTGCCAGTCTGTCTGCCAGGGCAGGGTGGGGCAGGGGGCAGGTGTGAATTCTGTCATGTCAGCCCGGCCACCACAGGGCAGAGTCAGAAACAGAGTTAGGACCAGGATGCCTTCACAATCATCATTTTGTCACCTGAAGGGCAGATATTCCATCGCGTCTGGCAGAATTTCCGCAGATTTTCAGGGCGGACTCCATAGTGTACTGATCTTGTGGGGGTAACAGGCTAAGGGCTCATGCACACATATATATATTTTTTCCGTGTCCATACTGTTTTTTTTATTTGCGGTCCATATGCAGAACCATTCACTTCAATGAGGCTACAAAAACAGCAGAAATGACTCCATGTGCATTCCGTGCCGCAACAACATGTAACAATATGACATGTCCTATTAGTGTCCAATTTACGGACGAGGATAGGACTGTTCTATTATGGGCCGGACGTTCCGCATAATACGGAAGGAACATGGCCGGTATACATGTTTTGCGGAACCGCAATTTGTGGACTGCAAAACAGGCAACGTTCGTGGACATGAGCCCTAAGGGTTATATGTCGTGAAAGACGTAGGTTCCCCCAGAAGCACAGAGTATTTCAGGAGAAGAGTGAGCTGATCTCGTGGGGGTAACAGACTGAAAGTTATATAGTGGAAGGAGCAGGATCCACAGCAGCACAGAGTATTTCAGGAGAAGAGTGAGCTGATCTTGTGGGGGTAACAGACCGAAAGTTATATAGCGGAAGGGGCAGGATCCACAGCAGCACAGAGTATTTCAGAAGAGGAGTGTGCAGATCTTGTGGGGGCTAACAGACTGAGAGTTATATAGCGAGAGAAGTAGGTTTCCCTAGCAGCACAGAGTGTTTCAGGAAAGGAGCGTGCTGCTGATCTTGTGAGGGTAACCGTTATAAAGTGGAGAAATAGGGTTGTCTCAGCAGCACAGAGTATTTCAGGAGAGGAAAAGTGTTTATTTTGCGTCAGGTCAAATACATAGAGCTACGTTATATTCACATAGCGCAGACTTGTAGAAATTTATGCGACTGAAAAATCCATTTCACAGATGTGCTTGGATTTCTGCAAACCCCATTCAGACGAATGAGACACGGGCAGAAATCCCACCAGGAGTTGGTTTCCCCAGCAGCACAGAGTATTTTAGAAGCATAGAAGTGCTGATCTTGTGCAAGGTTTTAGGCTGAGATTTACATAGTGGAAGGAGCAGGGCCCCCTAGCAGCACAGAGTATTTCAGGAGAGTCATGTGCTGATTATCTTGTTGGAGGTATCAGACTGAAAGTGACATAGTTGGAGGGAGCAGGATCCACAGCAGCACAGAGTATTCCAGGAGAGTCGTGTACAGGTCGCATGGAAGGTACCAGACTGAGAGTTACATATTTTGAAGGAGTAAGTTCCCCAGCAGCACAAAGTATTTCAGGAGAGGAGTGTTCTGATCTTACGGGAGGTATCAATCTGAGAGTTACATAGTTGCCCCAGCAGCACAGAGTATTTGAGGAGAGGAGTGTTCTGATCTTACGGGAGGTATCAGTCTGAGAGTTACATAGTTGCCCCAGCAGCACAGAGTATTTCAGGAGAGGAATGTTCTGATCTTACGGGAGGTATCAGTCTGTGAGTTACATAGTTGCCCCAGCAGCACAGAGTATTTCAGGAGAGGAGTGTTCTGATCTTACGGGAGCTATCAGTCTGAGAGTTACATAGTTGCCCCAGCAGCACAGAGTATTTCAGGAGAGGAGTGTTCTGATCTTACGGGAGGTATCAGTCTGAGAGTTACATAGTTGCCCCAGCAGCACAGAGTATTTCAGGAGAGGAGTGTGCTGATCTCATGGTGACCTCTCCACTCCATGTTATACATATAACTGTATGTTAATAGAAGGGGCAGAGGACCATAGCAGCACAGAGTATTTCAGCTGAGGAGTATGTTGTAGGAGGGCTGAAGAATCAGGCGATGTATTTAGAACGAGGTTGTCAGCAGATCCTGTCAGCCTGACTGCCAACATCTGGGGGCAAAAACATGGATCCAACTGTTTTAACCCATCAGATTGTTATTCATGGAGATAAGTGGCCGTACAGTGGTCTGGGAGCTGCTTATCTCCTTCAGAAAAATGTCACAGAAATCAGTTCTGCCCAAAGAAACAATGTATTTTCCATATCCCCATTACCTGCTCCCGTCAGCATCCTCCCACCATACAATCGCTGACTGGTCCTACTGGTAAGCGACACGTCTGCCGTATAATATCCCTGTGAGGAAACCTACCGCAATTATAACATCACGATATAGAAGAGTGCGCCGCCGTGGGGTTTCATTTCCCTGCAGCTCCCCCACAGGAGAACTGAAGCATTACAGCTTCTCAATGGGCTGTACATACAATGCATGGACCGGTCCTCCAGAGGGATCGGCAGCCACCCCTCTATATAAACCTACAGATTAGAGATTCGGTAAAAAAAAGTTTTTGTTATTTTAACCCAAGCAAAACCCAAAGATCAATTTAGTTTTAAAATAAAAATCAGAAAACTCTTTTATTAAAAATATCTACAAAATACAAATAAAACATCATCTAGAAGTAAAGTACAGCAAATATAGAAGTAATATTAAGGCAAAAAAATTGTATAAAAACTAAATGTACACAATTCTCCAGGAATCAATATGAAGACGCCGCTGCTATTGAGGACTTCTTTCTCCATTCACGTTGACGATGGATGAGTCTCCTTAGGCCGCATGCACACGGCAGTTGTTTTTTGCTGTCCGCAAATCGGGATCCGCAAAAAAAAACTGATGGTCCATCAGTTTTTTTGGGAGGATTCCTTTGTTTTCACAGATCCCTTGTAATAAATGCCTATCCTCGTCCACAAATGAGAAAAAAGTAGGACGTGCACTACTTTTTTTGCTGAAGGGAAACACGGACAACGGACGCGGAACACAAACGGATGAACTGTCAGCATTTTTTTGCTGACCCATTGAAATGAATGAGTTCCCGTCCTATCCGCAAAAAAAAAACTGAAACGGAAGCCGAGAAAAACAACTGCTGCTTACATGTAGCCTTAGGCCTATTGCACACGAACGTGTGCGCCCTGTGCCCGTATTGCGGACTGCATTTGCGGATCCGCAATACACGGGCACCATTCTGTGGCCATTTCAATAGGTCCGGAGATGCGGAACGGTGCGGAGCAGAACACTATGGAGTGCTTCCGTGGGGTTCCGTTCCGCAAAAAGATAGAACATGTCCTATCTTTTTGCGGAACGGGCAGATCGCAGACCCAGATCGCGGCCCGCAGCACGGGCACGGGCCAACTACGGTCGTGTGCAAGAGGCCTTAAAGGAATAAACCTTTAAGAAAAGGATTTGTCAACTTCTATAGGAAAAAGTGCAGTCCAAGGCTCACGTCTTAGGCCTCATGCACACGACCGTAGGTGTTTTGCGGATCCGCAAAACATGGAAGCTGTTCTGCATTGCGTAATTTGCGGCCCATTGTAGAAATGCCTATTCTTGTCCGCAAAACGGACAAGAATAGGGCATGCTCTATTTTTTTTTTGCGGGGCCACGGAACCGAGCAAAGGATGCGGACAGTACACGGAGTGCTGTCCGCATCTTTTGCGGCCCCATTGAAGTGAATTGGTCCGCGCCGGAGCCACAAAATATGCGGCTCAGATGCGGACCCAAAATACGTTCATGTGCATGAGGCCTTAGTATAATATATAACTGCTTGGATTCTGTGCATTGGGATCCTGGAGATGTCTGATGTATAGGCGGCGGTCAACCTAGAGTTCATAAGGTCATACATCTTTCAGTATCTTTTTGAGCTTCACAAGCTTGAGTCTTCTTGAAGAAATCTTATTGCACACAGTTCCCAAGGGTGTAATAATTAGTCCCAAGTCCGACGGTGTAATAATTAGTCCCAAGTCCGATGGTGTAATAATTAGTCCCAAGTTCGACCTCCCTAGACTTGTGGCACTAAGCATAGGAGAAGGCATGGAGGTCATTGGTCCATCGTAGCACTTGAAGACCACCTCATTCCCACCCGATGTTCTTGGCTCCAAGATGTCTCCCTGACTTACAGGCTACAGAGGATGGAGGAGATACTTTCCTTAGAATCCGACCCCGATTCCAGAGATCGGTCACTAACGCCAGAATCAGAATCAGGAGAACTCTGCTCATAGAAGTCATCCTTCCTGCTGGACATCTTACATGGAAGTTGATTGGTGAATGGGTTCATTCCATTGGGATACCTGGAATTTTTCGAGATTGGGATAGGTGGGATTTTTATGTTCATATCTGGTGTGATGGTCTTGTTGGGTGGGATGATGTTAAAGGCCCCCATGAAGTTGACTTGGGTAGGCATCTGGTTGGGTCTGCGGCTCAGGTCCATCACCTCGGCGTTCACGTTCCTGTACAAGTGCTGTTGGTTGCTTGCATGTGGGCTTTGGCCGTAGGAGTTGGATGAGATTTGGTACATCATCCGCTCTTGAGGCCCGGCACAAGAATATGTAGGGCATGACATGGAGTTGGGAGGCTGGCGGAACAGGTCTTGCTGTGAACTCATGGTGGGTTGACCTTGTTGCTGGGGCATCATAGGCTGGTGCTGTTCCGACTTAGTTGTCCTTGGCCCAGAATGCACGTGGTTGACCGGTGGACGAATATTGGGGTAAGATACGCCCACATTGTTGAAAAGGTTTGATTTGCTCTTTTCACGTCTGGATTTTCCTCTTCTGTTTTGAAACCAAACCTGGCGGACGAGAAGAAGAAGTGAAATTAGGTGGAAAATCTAAATGCGGTAGAGTAGCCCTTCCCATAGGCACTATAAAATGACCAAAAATGTCCTTCCCCTGTGAACACATTGGTGCTAAACCTCACGTACCTGGATCCTGGACTCAGGAATATAGATGAGTTTGGCCAGTTCCTCTCGGTGATGGATATCTGGGTACATGTTGGTTTGGAAAAAATCCTCTAGGACATCCAGCTGGTACTTGCTGAACACGGTCCTCTTCCTACGCTGAGATATAGGCAGCTGTTCCAGGGAAGAGGGTGCTGTGATCTCTGCCAGCTTTTGGCGCTTCAATACGTTTTTGGACGCGGAAGCTTCTACAGACTTCTCACCGATTGCTTGTTCATTGGTCTCTTCTGTAAATATAAGGACAACATTTTACAATTGCACTTGACGTGTTTGATGGGAAGATCAATAGGAAATTGATCAACACGTAAAAATGAGACAGGAGATAAACAGATCCAAGTTTCTATCCATTTATCCATCAGTCTCATTATGTGTCTATCTCTTGTTCCATGTGTCTGTCAGTCCATCTCATGTGTATTTCTTTGTTTGATAGATATAAGATAGATAGATAGATAGATATGAGATAGATAGATAGATAGATATGAGATAGATAGATAGATATGAGATAGATAGATAGATAGATATTACATAGATAGGAGATAGATAGAGAGATAGATCTTCTACATTACAAAGAACCTTGTTGCAGGTTCTTGCAGGACTTTGCACCCATTTGCTAGTGTGCTGCTTCTTATTTTCCCTTTTTTAGATAGATAGATAGATAGATAGATATGAGATAGAAACATAGAATGTGTCGGCAGATAAGCCTGCCCAATATAGATAGATAGTTACATAGAAACATAGAATGTGTTGGCAGATAAGAACCATTTGGCCCATCTAGTCTGCCCACTAGATAGATAGATATATAGATAGATTGATATGAGATGATGGATGGATAGATAGATAGATAGATAGATAGATAGATAGAGTCTATCAATCCATTTAGCCATCAAAGTGAGCTAGAAAAATAGACTACAGGTATATGTAATATAAGATGGATAATCTGTAGATGTTCTATGCAAAATAACACAACAAACCTTACCTTTAGCATAACTATGCAACAAATAGATGTAATAGAGATATATAAATATGAGAGGGATAGACATGTATCTATCTATCTATCTATTATCTATCTATCTATTTATTATCTATCTATTTATACTCTATCTATCTATCTATTATCTATCTATCTATTATCTATCTATCTATCTATCTATCCATAACACATACACATAATATAGATACATTGATACATATAGATAAGATACATGAACAGATAGTAGATGAGATATCCATCTCATATATGTCTATATATCTCATATCCGTGTGTCTCTAGCGATGCATGCCTGTATCAGATAGAAACAAAAATCACCAGGGCGCTGCCTTAGGTTGTGGTTAAAAATGATGTCCTTTCATCACCAGCGCGACGTTTCGACTCCGCACTAGAGTCTTTCTCAAGCAGTGACTCGTGTGGATTAAAGGACATCATTTTTAACCACAACCTAAGGCCGTGCCCTGGTGATTTTTGTTTTTCTATATGACCGTGGATTCGTGATTGTCTCCGGCCGCTGGCACACTATCATTACACTTTTTCTTCTGTGCTGCTCTCATTTTATTATAGATAGAAACTAGATAGATAGATAGACATTTATCCATCCATATCTAACACAGAGACATATAGATATATTGATAGATATTAGATAGATATTTTAAATAGATATTAAATAGATATTTATCGATATCTAGTATATAAACATAATATAGATACGTTAGATAGATAGATAGATATGAGATTTAACTATATTAATATATAACACATAGATATCATATAGATCAGCGATCAGCAACTTTCGGCACTCCAGCTGCTGTGAAACTACAACTCTCAGCATGCAAACATGTTCGGCTGCTCTTCTAACTCCCACAGAAGTGAAAGAAGCATTCTGGGAGTTGTAGTTTCTGAGCAGCTGGAGTGCCGGGGATTGCTGATCCCTGATATAGATACCTTGATAGATATATAGATATTAGATATCTAATATATAGACATAATATAGATCTGTTAATAGATATTGGATAGATAAATGCTGTAGAGAGATAGACAGATATTCTAGGATAGAATACATAGACGAAAGATAGATAGATAGATAGATATGAGATAGATATGAGATAGATAGGAGATAGATAGGAGATAGATAGATAGATATGAGAGATAGATAAATAGATAGATAGATAGATAGATAAAATAATAACCCCTCTACCTTTAACACTCATCGGCTGGAATTCCTTTAGCGGGGCGGGGGCCATGTTCATCCCCATGTACTGCTCCTGGTGGTCGGAGAAGGTCATTTGGTTGGGGCTGGACTGGAAGTAGGCCTGGTAGTAGTCCTGGGGGTCCTGGGTAAATTCGGCCATCTCCTCCTGGACCTGCTGGGGCTGCCCTTGTGATTGTGTCTGGGCTCTGGAGTCTCCAGCTCTTATAGGGGTTTGGAGGGAGGGTCCCAGTGATCAAAGTAATGGGGTGTGAAATGTCCCCCTGAGGTGTGAAGCTGGCTGACAGGGGTGGGGGCCTCTAGACACTATTGTTGTCAGGTAGGAGGGCCGGTCATTATTTCCTGCAGAGGGAGCCCTACAATGGCTTGCAATCCACATCCCTGGACTGGTGGCACACTTCATGGCATTGTGCAGACAGGAGGGGGTGGAAGGGGGGACCTTGTAATACCCACTAATTGTCTTCTGTGCTAATACCAGTCTGGCCGTGCCCCCTCCATACATACAGAGCCAGGGCATAACATGGGCAGCATAGGCGGGTACAGTATGGCTTCAAGTGTGTAAAGTTATCACAGTTCTTACAGGGACGACAGCGACATCAGGAACAGGGGCCAAATTAATGGAGACGACAGTGACACTAATATCCACACATGAATACACAGCCTATACATACAGCAATACACACACATCCCAGGCCTACGGTAGATAGGAAGGCCCGGTGGTGTTTTGTTACAATGTATCATTCTGGAGTCTGCGCAGTTAATTCACAACAGGTTTGCTGCACCTGAAAGTTCTCATTCACTGACAGCAGGCAGAGATCTTACCAGTGTTAAGGAATTGAAACACAAAGTATATTAGAAAGTTGTAGAACCAATTTATACAATGATTTTGGTTTATTTACATAAAAAAACGGAAAATCCCTTTAAGTGAATATTGTTAGTGTTTATAAGATATATATATCACATTTATTTAATAAATCTGAACTATGAATAGGAAGTACATGGTGAAATAAGTATTTGCGTTGCAATTACCGATAGATAGACAGACAGATATATAGAGAGATAGATAGATAGATAGATAGGAGATAGATAGATAGATAGATAGATATGAGATAGATAGATAGATAGATAGATAGATAGATATGAGATAGATAAATAGATAGATAGATAGATAGATAATAGATAGAATATGATACGATATATATCTAAAAGAGATTAGATGGATTGATATAAAAAAAGATAGATATAGAATAGATTAGATAGATGGATAGATAGATAGATAGATAGACAGATAGAACATGATGGATATATATAGAAGAGATTAGATAGATGGATGGATAGATATGAGATTTATGCCTCATGCACACGACCGTTTTTTTATGCTGTCCGCAAAAAGGGGTTCCGTTGTTCAGTGATCCATGTCCGTTTTTGCCTTCCGTTGTGTTTCCGTGTGTCTTCCGTTTTTTTTAGCGGACATGACCCAAAAGATTTTACCAAAAGACAGGCTGCCAATTTTTGCAAAGTGCCTGCCAAGGGATCCGCAAAAAAAACTGACGCGAAACGCGGATGACACACGGATGGCCATCCGCATTTTTTCACGGTCCCATTGACTTGAATGGGTCCGTGAACCGTTTTTCCTGGACAAGAATAGGACAGGTTATATTTTTTTGACGGACTAGAATCACGGACGCGGAGGACAAACGGTGCATTTGCCGAGTTTTCCACGGACCCATTGAAAACTAATGGGTCTGCAGAAAATCACGAAAAACGGAGCAACGGACACGGAATCAAACAACGGTCGTGTGCATGAGGCCTTAGATAGATAGATAGATAGATAGATAGATAGATATGAGATAGATAGATAGATAGATAGATAGATAGATAGATAGATAGATATGAGATAGATAGATAGATAGATAGATAGATAGATAGATAGATATGAGAGATAGATAGATAGATAGATAGATAGATAGATAGATAGATAGATAGATAGATATGAGAGATAGATAGATAGATAGATAGATAGATATGAGATAGATAGATAGATAGATAGATAGATATGAGATAGATAGATAGATAGATAGATAGATATGAGAGATAGATAGATAGATAGATATGAGATAGATAGATATGAGATAGATAGATAGATAGATAGATATGAGATAGATAGATAGATAGATAGATAGATAGATAGATAGATAGATAGATATGAGAGATAGATAGATAGATAGATAGATATGAGATAGATAGATAGATAGATATGAGATAGATAGATAGATAGATAGATAGATATGAGATAGATAGATAGATAGATATGAGATAGATAGATAGATAGATAGATAGATATGAGATAGATAGAGATATGAGATAGATAGATAGATAGATAGATAGATAGGGAGATAGATATGAGATAGATAGATAGATAGATAGGATAGATAGATAGATAGATTGGATAGATAGATAGATAGATTGGATAGATAGATAGATTGGATAGATAGATAGATATAGTAGAGATTAGATGGATGGATAGGAGATACTTAGATTGATTGACAGATATGAAATAGATAAAAATATAGATATTAGATAGATTGACATAAATTGACAGACAGACAGTATAGATGGATAATATATAGGCAGTCAGATAGATATGAGATAAATAGATAAAATTATAAGTTTATAAAACAAACTAAAATATTAGAAACAAAAATGCAAATATGGAAAATATAATGAATTCATGATAAATAATTATAAAGAAATACATTGAAAAAAAATTACATAAAACAAAATATTACAAAAAGAGGAAATCTGAAAAATAATAACATGAATAACACATAAATATTGGAAATCGATATGGATGGGCTATTCTCAGGCTATCAATATCTGAATATGAACAATAAATATCGAAAATCAAAGTTAAAAAAAGGGTTAAAATTAAAATAATACAGAAGCAAAATTACAAACAGATATGTCAGTTGTAATGAGACGGTCAGTGCTGATCATTTCCATGGCCCAGACGGAATAGTGATTATGTGACGGTTGTATAGAAATCTGCTCTGTGATAGAAAACACATCATTCATGCGTCACGGACGCCAGCGCTCCGGTCACTAAAACAAACATACAAAGATTTCTAACACAATACTTAAAAATATATATAAAAAAATAAAATGAAAAATAAAATGAAAACCCCATTGATCATTGAGAAGAGCACCCAGACATCTCCCCAGGATTACATATTGTCTGTGGTGAGGTGTCCGTGTTCTTTCAGAGGTGACAATGAGGCCCCTGCGCAGACACAATCCTCGTCTCCCGTGTCATGAAACTTCACACCTCTCCGAAATATCAATGTGTCACAGACAGAGCGACGCCCCCTAATCCACAGACAGCGGCCCGCTCCACACAATAGGGGCAATCCGAATCAGGAGAAGGCCGGGTCTTGTCACCCATAGCAACCAGTCTGGCCTAGCTTTTCTGTTAGGCTGGTCATATACATTACATTAAAGAGGATTTTAACTCTTTCATGACCGGGCAATATTCATTTTTTTTTTTTGTTTTATATTTTTTTTTTTACTCCCAGCTCTCCCAAAGCCATAACTTTTTTATTTTTCTGTTCACACAGCTGTACGAGGGCTTGTTTTTTGCAGGACAAGACGCCCTTTCTAATGGCACTATTGACGGTTACATGCAATATGGTGGGGAACGGGAAAAAATGATAAATAGCGTGAAATTGGAAAAAAACTCAATTCCAGAACAGTTTTTTTGGGATTGTGTTTTTATGGCGTTCCCTATTCCATAAAACTGACCAGTTACTTTCATTCTCCAGTTCAGTATGAATCCGGCAATACCACACATGTATATTTTTTATTGCGTTTTATATACTGGAAAAAAAAAATTGAAACCTTGAATAAACAATTTTTTTTCTTTTAGTCTCTATATTCTGACCCCTATAACTTTTAGGCCTCATGCACACGACCGTATGTGTTTTGTGGTCTGCAAAAAGGGGATGACGTTCCGTATGGCATTCGTTTTTTTTGTGGATCCGTTATTTTTGCGGATCCATTGTAATAATCCCTATCCTTGTCCGCAAACTAGAAAAAATAGGACATGCTCTATTTTTTGGCTCAATTTTTTTGCGGAATGGAAAAAACGGACATACGGAAACGGAATGCACACGGAGTACCTTCCGTTTTTTTTGCAGACCAATTGAAATGAATGGTACCACATATGGTCTGCAAGAAAAAACGGAACGGACACGGAAAGAAAATATGTTTGTGTGCATGAGGCCTTTTTTGTATGTATGCGAATCTTTGCGAAGACAAATTTTTTCGGAGCGATCTGTACTTTTCAGTGATACCATTTTGGAGCATACGACTTTTTGATCACTTTTTATTTAATTTTTTTGTGGGAGTAGAAGCGACCAAAAAACGACGAATCGGCCATTTTGGCTTTATTTTCTGTTTCACTGTTTTCCGTATGAGATATTTTTTTAAATATTTTAACCCCTTCCCGACCAGCGCCGTAATAGTACGGCACAGCGGGACGTGACTTGCCGCCCAGCGCAGTAGTATTACGGCCCGCTGATCGGGCGGGTGCAGGAGCTGCACCCGCCCGATCAGCTGCAGAGGACCGGCTGTTCTGGTTAGCTGGGCCCCTGATGTATTCGCCGGCATCGGTGAAAACACCGATGCCGACGCATTAACCCCATCTATGCCGCGGTCAGCGCTGACCACGACATAGAAGGGCTTTGCTGCGGGTGAGGGATCCAAGACCAAGCGATCAAAAAGGCTTATGCCCTCTATAATGAAACCAATCAAACTGTCACCTCATCCCGCAATAAATGAGACCCTACCTAAGACAATCGGTCAAAAAATAAAAAAGCTATGGCTCTATGACTATAGAGACACGAAAACATAATTTTTTGGTTTCAAAAATGCTATTATTGTGTAAAACTGAAACAAAGAAAGTAGACATATTTGATATCATTGCGTCCGTAACAATCTGCTCTATAAAAATAGCACATGATCTAACCTGTCAGATGAATGTTGTAAAAAATAAAAAATAAAAACTGTTCCAAAACAGCAATTTTTTTTGTTACCTTGCCTAAAAAAACATAATATAGAGCAATTAAAAATCATATGTACCCCAAAATAGTACCAATAAAACTGGCACCTTATCCCCTAGTTTCCAAAATGGGGTCACTTTTTGGGAGTTCCTACTGTAAGGTGCATCAGGGGGGCTTCAAATGGGACATGGCATCTAAAAACCAGTTCAGCAAAATCTGCCTTCCAAAAACCATATGGCGCCCCTTTCTTCTGCGCCCTGCTGTGTGCCCTTACATCAGTTTACGACCACATGTGTGGTGTTTATGTAAACCGCAGAATCAGGATAATAAATATTGAGTTTTGTTTGGCTGTTAACCCTCGATGTGTTAAAGAAAAAAATCGATCAAAATGGAAAATCTGCCAAACAAGTGAAATTTAGAAATTTCATCTCCCTTTGCTTTTAATTCTTGTGGAACACCTAAAGGGTTAACAAAGTATGTAAAATCAGTTTTAAGTAGCTTGTTTTAAGTAGTCTCTATAATGGGGTCATTTATGGGGGGTTTTCACTATGTAAGTCCACAAAGTGACTTCAGACCCGCAATGGTCCTTAAAAAGTGGGTTTAGGAAATTTTCTTAAAAATTTTAAGAATTGCTTCTAAACTTCTAAGCCTTCTAACGTCCTAAAAAATAAAATGACATTTAAAAAGTGATGCCAACATAAAGTAGACGTATGGGGAATGTTAAGTAATGACTATTTTATGAGGTATTACTTTCTGTTTAAAAGCAGAGAAATTGAAACTTAGAAAATTGTGAAGTTTTTAAAATGTTTGGTAAATTTGGGATTTTTTCATAAATAAAGGTGAAATATATTGGCTCACATTTATGATTATCATGAAGTACAATGTGTCACGAGAAAACAATCTCATAATGGCTTGGATAAGTAAAAGCGTTCCAAAGTTATTATTACATAAAGTGACACATGCCAGATTTGCAAAAAATAGCCTCGGCGGGAGGGCGAAAAATGTTTACACTTTTTTTTTTTATAGTTGCTTTTCTCATAGATTCCAATGCATTATCATTGAAGTCTATGAGGATTTTACTGTATTGCTATGGAGCCCTCCAGGAGGAGAGGGGCTGCTGCTAACACGCCACCGCATCCCCGATCCCCGCCAGGAGAGGCGGAACACACGCCGAAGCGCATGTATTCAGCATTTAAATGCCCATGGCATCTGAAGTGTTAAATGTCCGCGATCGGCATTACCGCCGATCACGGACAATAGCTGCGGGTGCTTACTGTATGAAACAGCAGCGGAACTTGAGCCATCTCTAAAGTCCCAACCGCCGATGTATATAGCCATAAGGCAGTCGGGAAGGGGTTAAGGATAGGCTATCAATATCTGATCAGCAGACGCCCCGCACCCCCGCTGATCAACTATTTTAGGGTAGCTCCATTCAGTTCAATGGAAGCAGAGCTGCAGTAATCAGCTCCGTCCGAAACCCGGGACCCCCGCCGATCAGCTGTTTGATGATCTATCCAGAGGATAGATCATCAGTTTAAAATAACTGCAGAACCCCTTTAATATGAACCCCTTACTAATTTATTATCTATATTGCTTCCTTTGCTGGCTAGATTTATTTTTCCATCACATGATACACTTCTCGTTTCCATGGTTACGACCACCCTGCAATCCATCAGTGGTGGCCGTGCTTGCACACTATAGTAAAAAGCGCTAGCCTCTCTGGTGGCCGGGACCACGGGACTGCAAATAGGCTGGAGCTTTTTCCTATAATGTGCAAGCACGACCACCATTGCTGAATTGCAGGATGGTTGTAACCATGGGAACAAGCAGTGTATAAAGTGATGGAAAGATGAATCCAGCCAGCAAAGGAGGCAACATGGAGAATCAGAATACATTAGTAAGTGGCTTGTGTTAGCTTTCTCTACATGATAAATGCCATTTGCTGACGTGAGAGGACCCCTTTAAGATGTGCTGTGATATATGAGACAGCCAGGGGCGTAGCTATAGGGGGTGCAGAGGTAGCAGTCGCTACCGGGCCCAGGAGCCTGAGGGCGCCCAAAGACACTTGCGCCGCATAAGAAGACACACAAAGCACTGAGGGAAGGGGGGCCCAAGCTGAACTCTTGCACCAGGGCCCATAAGCCGTTAGCTACGCCCCTGGAGACAGCCATTTTGTATTTTGAACCCGGCCGAACAATACAACAAGTAACGCTATGGCTGTGCTATCCCCTGCCACTAGGTTAGGGCCCCTTTACAAGGGCCAATGTTTTGCAACAAAAAACTCTAGTTTGATGGGTGATTTCATCTGGCAACGAACATCGCAGCGGCACATCATCCTGTGTAATAAGGGCGTGTGCTGCCGACAATATGCATACTCAACGGTGGATGAATGATCGTAATAGTGATCGTTTGTCAGCCATTCAGTTTGCAATGAGCCATGTGAAATGCTCTATAAATGAATGCTGATCGACTTGTATATTGTCAAAAAGATACTGTAAAAGAACCCTTAAGTTTTAAAAAACTTTCTCCAATAGCCCCCAACCGGTATGACCGATACATGCATTCATACAGCTATAGCCAAAACTGAGCCCTGGTGCCCGAGGGGAGGACAGCGGTGCCGATACATTCCGTATCAGTGGGGCAGCTATAGGGGACGCAGAATTTGCATCCAGACCGTGTCGTCTGTCTGTTCAACAGCAATAGGCATATGAAACAAAATGGCCCCCGGACGCGGACCCCTAGATATGGCGCCTCAAACAGCTCCACCGCCACAGAAGTCAGCAAAGGTACTATAAATGGTACATGAGGTTTGGGGACCCCTGGTACAGATCTAGTTTTGGGGGCCAGGAAATTTAAGCTACTTTACCTTGACAACCATCTCCATTGTAATAATTTTAAAAAATCCTAAAAAATATAAATATTTTTTTATTCAAATTGATGTCTTGTGATATTATTGGGGGGGGGGGGGGCCCAGTCTGTAAATGTTACTTTCCCTACAGTGCCTCTACAGGCAGAACAAAGCATTGCATGAAATAAATTGTACAGGGGCCCCTCAAGTTACAATATTAATTGGTTCCAGGACGATTGTTACTTGAGTCCATAATTCTATATAAAACCAGTAAGTGTTTCCAACTCCCAGAAAATATCATCCCAAAACAAGAAAAAGTGAATTTTTAAGAAAAATAAGCAGATAACCAAGACATTTAAAGCAAGACCTTAATTAAACAGACAGGAATAGATGATAGAAGCAGTAAATGACTTTCTATAATAAGTGCAGGAACTTCTTCAGAGTCTCACATAGTACACACATGTACCAGAAAAATAAAATGGAGTCATCGCCCAACTGGTCTCCAAAATTGCAGCTCATCCTGGCACAGACAGGGGGCAGTACTGAACATTTAGTACAGATTGCAGCTCCTCCTGGCACAGACAGGGGGCAGTACTGAACATTTAGTACAGATTGCAGCTCCTCCTGGCACAGACAGGGGGCAGTACAGAACATTTAGTACAGTTTTTAGCTCCTCCTGGCACAGACAGGGGGCAGTACAGAATGTTTAGTACAGATTGTAGCTCCTCCTGGCACAGACAGGGGGCAGTACTGAACATTTAGTACAGATTGCAGCTCCTCCTGGCACAGACAGGGGGCAGTACTGAACATTTACTACAGATTTCAGCTCCTCCTGGCACAGACAACCTAAAGATGCCCATTTACCTCCATAAACTGCCCTTTAACCGACAACTATCTCTCCCGAGCTGCCCCACCCCCACCCCATACACGTGCATGCTCAGTTCGGTCCCGAACCCCTCGGACAGTGGTACCTGTCCCCTCATATATAAGCCAGATCGCCTTGACTGAGGAAGAGCAGAGGAAGTCTCTGTCAGACACCTCTGTCAGCAGATTATCTTCCCAAGAACAAAAAGATTGGGCATGTTGAAATCCAGCAGCCTGATCTCCTCCAAACATCTGTGATTGGCGGAAGTTGGGACACCACCATGCACTTTAGATGATTGCCTCTCCTGATTCCTACAGAGAACACGTGCTGGCTCAGCTGATCTGAGGAGACGTGTATCAGGGGATCGGGAGTGACGGCTGACAGTGGCATGAGTGTTCTGCTGGCAGATATCATGTGTATGGCCTACCTAAGCCAACCAACATATGAAGGGCAAAACTATAAAATTGCAGCACCAAGACGGACAAGCTGTAAGCTTCTGCAAATCGAAGAAGTAGCAAGATCTGCAGATGATGGCATTTTCAAGCACCTAGCTCCAATCTGTGAAAAATGGGAGGGGCATAATAGCCAGATTGAAAACAAAGTTGAAACCCCAAGAATCGGATCTGATTGTGCGATGCCTCCTGTTCGTCAATGGGCAAGTTATCTCTACTTCTTACAACCTGAGGAGGACAGAATCCCTGAACTGAGAGGCCTTGGTTTATCACTCCAGCAGATTGCGTCACACCTAGGCCGAGATGTCAGCGCTGTTCAACGCTGCGTGTTCCAGTGGTTGGGAGAACGAAGAACTGGAGTGACAGCAAAGACAGATCGTCTGATTAGAGGAATGGGGTGTAGCGACCCATGCTGTATTGCAAGTGATACTGTACATCACATCCCAAGCCTAGGGCGGCAAACGGTGTCTACATAGACCATCAGAGGGTGTCTGCACGACATTGGGCTACGAGCCAGACGCCCGGCTACAGGTGTTCCAATGACCCCACTCCACCGCTATCATGGTGCACAGCAAGACGGCAGTGAAGGCTACATTGGAGGTCTGACCTCTACAGCGATGAGTCCCGCTTTTGTCTCAGGTGCAAACATAGCCGGAGATTGGTCTGGAGACCACATGGGCAACAACATGAAGAGACCTTCATACCGGTCCTACTCCTGGGATTATGGTGTGAGGTGGCATAATGTATGGTCACCGGACCCCTGTAGTCTTCATTTCAGGTACAGTAACAGCTCGGCAGTACATGGATTTGGTTGTGGAACCAGCAGTACGGCCATTTCTCCAGTGTCCTTATCTAAGGACAAAGTCAGGCTCCAAGTGGCTCATTCTACTGTGAGCAGCCCACGTGGCCTAAACAATCTGCCATAGGGTGCAGCGTCTCCCATTGAGCACATGGAACGTCACTGGTCGGCAATGGCAAAGGGAGCTGCCAGCAGCAGATCTTGATGATTCGTGTGCCCAATTACATTCAGTGTGGCAGAACATTTTTCGGACAACCAGAAAAAAAACCTCACTGATAGCATAGAAAGGTGTGAGTGTGTGTATTTCTGCACGTTGGATTTATACTCGGTACTGAATAAATCGAGATGTTTTGAGTTTTTTCTTTCAATTTTTTGTTCAAGTGTTGACTAGTGTATCTATTAAACTTTCACAATATGGGCCGAAGGCCAGGGCCACATCATCCATGAGGCGGATTAGAATTTTGTCTCGGGCAGCCTCTGAGGGGGGGCGGCTGTTTATGGCCCCTGTCTTTGCCATTCAGCCTCATAGGCTGCATACCGCTAGGCCTGAAGCCTATGTGGCAGTAGAACTGTGCAGGAAGTCGCAGTGATGTCATCACAACCACCTTTGTTGAGATGCGGCTACACAGGCCTGCTTTCCCTACTGGGGACACTGGAGGAGGGAAAGAATTATGTATAAAACCACTACAGGGGGCAATATACTATGGAGGGGACTAAAGGAGGACATTATACTAGGGGCGGACTTCAGGGACTTATTATACTACTAGAGGACTACACAGGTGCATTATACTACAGGGGGACTACAGGGGGCATTATACTACAGGGGAGTACAGGGGGGCATTATATTACAGAGGAGTACAGGGGGGCATTATATTACAGAGGACTACAGGGGGCATTATACTACAGGGGAGTACAGGGGGGCATTAGATTACTATATCATTATACTACAGTCAGGGCAATATAATATGGGGCACATTATGCTACTGAGGGTTTTATGGCATTATAGTACAGGGGACTACAGGAGGGTGAGAGCATTATACATACTAGCACTACAGGGGGTATTATAATACTTGGGACACCATTGGGAGGAGCATTATACACACTAAATACACAGGGGAAAAGGGGATTATAATAGAGGCCGGAGCACTACAGGGGGCATTATAATAGAGGCCGGAGCACTACAGGGAGCATTATAATAGAGGCCGGAGCACTACAGGGGGCATTATAATAGAGGCCGGAGCACTACAGGGGGCATTATAATAGAGGCCGGAGCACTACAGGGGGCATTATAATAGAGGCCGGAGCACTACAGGGGGCATTATAATACAGGCCGGAGCACTACAGGGGGCATTATAATACAGGCCGGAGCACTACAGGGGGCATTATAATACAGGCCCGAGCACTACAGGGGGCATTATAATACAGGCCGGAGCACTACAGGGGACATTATAATACAGGCCGGAGCACTACAGGGGGCATTATAATACAGGCCGGAGCACTACAGAGGGCATTATAATAGAGGCCGGAGCACTACAGGGGGCATTATAATACAGGCCGGAGCACTACAGGGGGCATTATAATAGAGGCCGAAGCACTACAGGGGGCATTATAATACAGGCCGGAGCATTACAGGGGACATTATAATAGAGGCCGGAGCACTACAGGGGGAATTATAATAGAGGCCACAGCACTACAGGGGGCATTATAATACAAGCTGGAGCACTACAGGGGAGCATTATAATACAGGCCAAAGCACTACAGGGGGAATTATAATACAGGCCACAGCACTACAGGGGGCATTATAATAGAGGCCGGAGCACTACAGGGGACATTATAATACAGGCCACAGCACTACAGGGGGCATTATAATAGAGGCCGGAGCACTACAGGGGGCATTATAATACAGGCCAGAGCACTACAGGGGGAATTATAATACAGGCCACAGCACTACAGGGGGCATTATAATACAGGCCGGAGCACTACAGGGGGCATTATAATACAGGCTGGAGCACTGCAGGGGGCATTATAATACAGGCTGGAGCACTACAGGGGGCATTATAATACAGGCCAGAACACTACAGGGGGAATTATAATACAGGCCACAGCACTACAGGGGGCATTATAATACAGGCTGGAGCACTACAGGGGGCATTATAATACAGGCCAGAGCACTACAGGGGGAATTATAATACAGGCCGCAGCACTACAGGGGGCATTATAATACAGGCCGGAGCACTACAGGGGGCATTATAATACAGGCCCGAGCACTACAGGGGGCATTATAATACAGGCCGGAGCACTACAGGGGACATTATAATACAGGCCGGAGCACTACAGGGGGCATTATAATACAGGCCAGAGCACTACAGAGGGCATTATAATAGAGGCCGGAGCACTACAGGGGGCATTATAATACAGGCCGGAGCACTACAGGGGGCATTATAATAGAGGCCGAAGCACTACAGGGGGCATTATAATACAGGCCGGAGCATTACAGGGGACATTAAAATAGAGGCCGGAGCACTACAGGGGGAATTATAATAGAGGCCACAGCACTACAGGGGGCATTATAATACAAGCTGGAGCACTACAGGGGAGCATTATAATACAGGCCAAAGCACTACAGGGGGAATTATAATACAGGCCACAGCACTACAGGGGGCATTATAATAGAGGCCGGAGCACTACAGGGGACATTATAATACAGGCCACAGCACTACAGGGGCATTATAATAGAGGCCGGAGCACTACAGGGGCATTATAATACAGGCCAGAGCACTACAGGGGGCATTATAATACAGGCCGCAGCACTACAGGGGGCATTATAATACAGGCTGGAGCACTACAGGGGGCATTATAATACAGGCTGGAGCACTACAGGGGGCATTATAATACAGGCTGGAGCACTACAGGGGGCATTATAATACAGGCCAGAGCACTACAGGGGGCATTATAATACAGGCTGTAGCACTACAGGGGGCATTATAATACAGGCCGGAGCACTACAGGGGGCATTATAATACAGGCCGTAGCACTACAGGGGCATTATAATACAGGCTGGAGCACTACAGGGGGCATTATAATACAGGCCAGAGCACTACAGGGGCATTATAATACAGGCCGGAGCACTACAGGGGGCATTATAATACAGGCCGGAGCACTACAGGGGGCATTATAATACAGGCCGGAGCACTACAGAGGGCATTATAATACAGGCCGGAGCACTACAGGGGGCATTATAATACAGGCCGGAGCACTACAGGGGGCATTATAATACAGGCCGGAGCACTACAGGGGGCATTATAATACAGGCTGGAGCACTACAGGGGGCATTATAATACAGGCCGGAGCACTACAGGGGGCATTATAATACAGGCCACAGCACTACAGGGGGCATTATAATACAGGCTGGAGCACTACAGGGGGCATTATAATACAGGCCAAGCACTACAGGGGCATTATAATACAGGCCGGAGCACTACAGGGGGCATTATAATACAGGCCAGAGCACTACAGGGGCATTATAATACAGGCCACAGCACTACAGGGGGCATTATAATACAGGCCGGAGCACTACAGGGGGCATTATAATACAGGCTGGAGCACTACAGGGGGCATTATAATACAGGCCACAGCACTACAGGGGCATTATAATACAGGCTGGAGCACTACAGGGGGCATTATAATACAGGCTAGAGCACTACAGGGGGCATTATAATACAGGCTGGAGCACTACAGGGGGCATTATAATACAGGCCAGAACACTACAGGGGCATTATAATAGAGGTCGGAGCACTACAGGGGGCATTATAATACAGGCCAGAGCACTACAGGGGAATTATAATACAGGCCACAGCACTACAGGGGCATTATAATACAGGCCGGAGCACTACAGGGGGCATTATAATACAGGCTGGAGCACTGCAGGGGGCATTATAATACAGGCTGGAGCACTACAGGGGGCATTATAATACAGGCCAGAACACTACAGGGGGAATTATAATACAGGCCACAGCACTACAGGGGGCATTATAATACAGGCTGGAGCACTACAGGGGGCATTATAATACAGGCCAGAGCACTACAGGGGGAATTATAATACAGGCCGCAGCACTACAGGGGGCATTATAATACAGGCCGGAGCACTACAGGGGGCATTATAATACAGGCCGGAGCACTACAGGGGGCATTATAATACAGGCTACAGCACTACAGGGGGCATTATAATACAGGCCGGAGCACTACAGGGGGCATTATAATACAGGCCGCAGCACTACAGGGGGCATTATAATACAGGCTACAGCACTACAGGGGGCATTATAATACAGGCCGCAGCACTACAGGGGCATTATAATACAGGCCGGAGCACTACAGGGGCATTATAATACAGGCCGGAGCACTACAGGGGGAATTATAATAGAAGCCGGAGCACTACAGGGGGCATTATAATACAGAAGGCACTACAGGGAGTCATTATAAAGACATTTGACCCTACAGGAAGGCTTTATAAATACTGGGGCTACTCTAGCAGGCTTTATAACTATAGAGACACTAAAGGGGTGCCTCATAGATAGGCCTTATTACTACTGGCGGTCCTAATGGGATTACTTATTTCTAATAGAGACCTTATGTGGGCATTATTAATAATGTAGGTACTTTGGGGGGTTATTATTGGGCACCATAAGGAGGGTATTCCTACTAATGGTGGCACACTTCTTGTTATTGGGGATACTATAGGGGGCACCATTATTATAGAGTGCAGTCTGTGAGCACTAACACTATGGGGGGGCTATCTGTGTGGCACTATTATTTCGGCAGTGTAGTATTTCTGGCCATTGGGGAGCACAGCGGGCACAGTATTGGGGGTAGCAGCAGTATAACAAAGTTGGATCACCAGGAGGGGGAGGAAGATGGAAAAGAGAGGAACCTAAGATGTCTGGAACGGAACGTATTATCAGTCACAGAAATTTTCTTCAACAAAATCTATGCGAAGGAAGCCATACTTGTAAAAATCTCAGCTGCCACCACCAGGGGGCGATCCACCTGACTAGTGACAGACCCTGCGCTCCTGGGGCCAGACGGTCACCGGATGTGGATTGGGACAATGCTTTTGTTTAATGGGAGTTTCCAGATTAGGACAAGTCTTTTCATCTTGGGTTTTTCACACTTATATTGAGCTGCGGAGGTTTCTGATATCACAAACCTTATCTTAGGGCCCTACAGCGGCAGAGGTCCGAGCCCAATATCTGGTGATCGCATCTTTGATGAGGCAGCCAAAACCGTTGTTTGTTGGTAGCAAGCTGACCTGCGTAAAAAATGAACGACACTATACAAAGTGATGGGGTATGAGTGATTGTGGTAAAAACCGGCCGTCTGAGAGACACGTAGACAGAAGAACTTATATATCGCTGATTAGCACTTATTTAATGCTCGCCATTAGACCATAACACAAAAATACAGTGTACCTTACCCTAACAGGTCCATCCTGTATTATACTGCAGAGCAGCACTCACTATTCTGCTGGTGGAGTCACTGTGTGAATACATTAATACATTACATTACTTATCCTGTACTGATCCTGAGTTACATCCTGTATTATACTCCAGAGCTGCACTCACTATTCTGCTGGTGCAGTCACTGTGTACATACATTACTTATCCTGTACTGATCCTGAGTTACATCCTGTATTATACCCCAGAGCTGCACTCACTATTCCGCTGGTGCAGTCATTGTGTACATACATTACATTACTTATCCTGTACTGATCCTGAGTTACATCCTGTATTATACTCCAGAGCTGCACTCACTATTCCGCTGGTGCAGTCACTGTGTACATACATTACATTACTTATCCTGTACTGATCCCAAGTGCCATCCTGTATTATACTCCAGAGCTGCACTCACTATTCTGCTGGTGCAGTCACTGTGTACATACATTACATTATTTATCCTGTACTGATCCTGAGTTACATCCTGTATTATACTCCAGAGCTGCACTCACTATTCTGCTGGTGCAGTCACTGTGTACATACATTACATTACTTATCCTGTACTGATCCCAAGTGCCATCCTGTATTATACTCCAGAGCTGCACTCACTATTCTGCTGGTGCAGTCACTGCGTACATACATTACTTATCCTGTACTGATCCTGAGTTACATCCTGTATTATACTCCAGAGCTGCACTCACTATTCTGCTGGTGGAGTCACTGTGTACATACATTACTTATCCTGTACTGATCCTGAGTTACATCCTGTATTATACCCCAGAGCTGTACTCACTATTCTGCTGGTGCAGTCACTGTGTACATACATTACTTATCCTGTACTGATCCTGAGTTACATCCTGCATTATACTCCAGAGCTGCACTCACTATTCTGCTGGTGCAGTCACTGTGTACATACATTACTTATCCTGTACTGATCCTGAGTTACATCCTGTATTATACTCCAGAGCTGCACTCGCTATTCTGCTGTTGGAGTCACTGTGTACATACATTACCAAGGAACCCCCAAAAAACTGCCATCAATGTGAACAATGACTCAGATGTAGCGTCTTCTTTTTTTATTGGAACCACAGGTGGACAATCCAAGAAAACCACAAGAAGAGGTGGACGAAGCCGGTACAGACAACGTAAGAGCAAGAAACCAGAAATCACAGAAAAAGAAGAACAATCAGATGACAAACCAGTGGTAAATATTTCCTCTCTTGCACTTTCATCTACACAACTGCATATTTTAGAAAAGGGACTGAGTTTTTGCTGTAATGTTGATACAAATTGGTTACAGATGGAAATAGATCTCCATCAATTTTTTCGACAAATAAAATTGAAAGCCTGGTTTTCATTGCGCCCCAAAGAGTGGATTCATCCACGTTGCACTGAATTACTATTGCCAGACTTTGGATTGTTGTCCCATGTCCTTTCCAGCGATTGAACTTTTCTCTGAATGTTTTCTTAGGGAAGTCAATAGATTAAAAACTGATGATAAGAAACAATTTAAACATCCAAATATATCACAGAGTGAGGGGCCTTAAATGAATGAGTCCATGACCGCAGCCTCGCCATTAAACCTGCTGATAAGGGGGGTGCGGTTGTGGTCATGGAACCTCTTCATACATCGAGGAAGCCTATCGACAATTAGGGGATAAGAAATTATACCAAGATCCCAAATGGGATAAAGAAGGAAAGATACATGACATCTTAAAAATGGCTATACAGGCAGGCTATATTGATAACAACCTTAGAGATTCTCCGACGGCGTGTGAAAAATCGCCATGTTTGGTACCCAGACCCGAAGCCGGACTTCATAACTGAAGTCCGGTTTCGGGTAGAGCATGTCTGGGCGTAATTTCATTATTTCTCCTTATAATGGGAAAGAGAAGTAAAGCATCTCACTACAGAATGCCAGTAAAATGAAGATGAAGGGTTGAAAATCAATAAAACTTAACTTACCTGCTGCACTTGATCGCGTAGTTGATCTGTCTTCTCTCTTCAAGCTTCAGCTAACAACTAAAGGACCTGTGATGACGTCACATCACATGGTCCAATCACATGGTCCCATCACCACGGTAAGATGGACGATGTGATTGGACCATGTGATGTGACGTCATCACAGGTCCTTTAGCTGGTAGCTGAAGCTTGAAGAGAGAAGACAGATCGCAACTACGCGATCAAGTGGCAAAGGTAAGTTAAGTTTTATTATTTTTAACCCCTTCATCTTCATTTTACTAAGCATTCTGTAGTGAGAATGCTATTATTTCCCCTTATAACAATTTCCTCTGAGCCAGTTCCTACGGCCAAAACGCATTGTGAGTGATCAAGATTGTCTAGATAGGACATTAAATAATATGACACAAGCTTTTGAAAAAAGAGGCCACACATAGAAATAAAATAAAAACAATGGACAGATCCACATTGTTTAAAAAGAAGAAGAAATCACATTTAAGCGATAGGATCCCTTTAGTAACAATGTTTTCTGAAAATAGCCAAGCCATAAAAAATATCGTTGACAAACACTGGTCCATTGTCCAAAAGGGACTAGAGGGCGTCAATGAATTAAAAAAAAACACCACTTATGTCCTACTGGAGACCACCAAATTAGCGTTCCCAAAAAACGGTTAGGGCCCTTTAACACTTGCACTTTTCTTTTCCGTCCTAGAGTTCCGTCCTCGGGTCTCTAGGACGGAAAGATACTGATCAGGATTATCCTAATGCATCCTGAATGGAGAGAAATCCGTTCAGGATGCATCAGGATGTCTTCAGTTCAGTATGTGAACGTTTTTTAGACGTTGACAAAACCGTAGCATGCTGCGGATTTGTCTCCGTCCAAAAATCCGGAAGACATGCCGTAACGCCGGATCCGGAATTAATGCCCATTGAAATGCATTAATCCGGATCCGGCATTAAGCTAAACGTCGTTTCGGCACATCGCCGTATCCGACGTTTAGCTTTTGTGAATGGTTATCATGGAAGCCAGGACGCTAAAGTCCCGGCTGCCATGGTAAAGTGTAGTGGGGAGGCAGGGGAGAAGTCTACTTACCGTCCGTGCGGCTCCCGAGTTCCGGGGCGCTCCACAATGACGTCAGAGCGCCCCATGAGCATGGATCACATGATCGCGTGATCCATGCGCGTGGGGTGCTCTGACGTCATTGTGGAGCGCCCCGGGAGCCGCACGGACAGTAAGTATCTGCTCCCCCGACTCCCCACTACTTACTATGGCAACCGGGACTTTAGTAGTAGGGGTCGACCGATTATCGGTATGGCCGATATTATCGGCCGATATTCATGATTTGCACAGTTATCGGTTCCGGACCCTAACCAGGCCGATATACCGATAACTGTGCTATCACAGAACATGAGCACGCCGCTCTCAACGCGGCCATGTTCCCTCAGCAGCACAGGGGAGAAGGAGGCAGTGTCTCTCCCTCCCCCTGTGCCGCGCTGCCAATGAGGAGAGAAGAGGAGGGGCTGAGGGCGCACTGGCCACCAATGAGAGAAGAGGAGGAGGGGCTGAGGGCGCACTGGCCACCAATGGACAGAGAGAAGAGGAGGAGGAGGAGGGGCTGAGGGTGCACTGGCCACCAATGGACAGAGAGAAGAGGAGGAGGAGTAGGGGCTGAGGGCGCACTGGCCACCAATGGACAGAGAGAAGAGGAGGAGGAGGGGCTGAGGGCGCACTGGCCACCAATGGACAGAGAGAAGAGGAGGAGGGGCTGAGGGTGCACTGTCCACCAATGAGAGAAGAGGAGGAGGGGCTGAGGGCGCACTGGCCACCAATGGACAGAGAGAAGAGGAGGAGGAGGAGGGGCTGAGGCGCACTGGCCACCAATGGACAGAGAGAAGAGGAGGAGGAGGGGCTGAGGGCGCACTGGCCACCAATGGACAGAGAGAAGAGGGAGGAGGAGGAGGGGCTGAGGGCGCACTGGCCACCAATGGACAGAGAGAAGAGGAGGAGGGGCTGAGGGCGCACTGGCCACCAATGGACAGAGAGAAGAGGAGGAGGAGCTGAGGGCGCACTGGCCACCAATGGAGAGAAGAGGAGGAGGAGGAGGGGCTGAGGGCGCACTGGCCACCAATGAGAGAAGAGGAGGCGGGGCTGAGGGCGCACTGGCCACCAATGGAGAGAAGAGGAGGAGGAGGGGCTGAGGGCGCACTGGCCACCAATGAGAGAAGAGGAGGCTGGGCTGAGGGCACACTGTCCACCAATGGAGAGAAGAGGAGGAGGAGGGGCTGAGGGCGCACTGGCCACCAATGGACAGAGAGAAGAGGAGGAGGAGGGGCTGAGGGTGCACTGGCCACCAATGGACAGAGAGAAGAGGAGGAGGAGGGGCTGAGGGCACACTGGCCACCAATGGACAGAGAGAAGAGGAGGAGGAGGGGCTGAGGGCGCACTGGCCACCAATGGACAGGGAGAAGAGGAGGAGGAGGAGGGGCTGAGGGCGCACTGGCCACCAATGGACAGACAGAAGAGGAGGAGGAGGGGCTGAGGGCGCACTGGCCACCAATGGAGAGAAGAGGAGGAGGAGGAGGGGCTGAGGGCACACTGGCCACCAATGAGAGAAGAGGAGGCGGGGCTGAGGGCGCACTGGCCACCAATGGACAGAGAGAAGAGAAGGAGGAGGGGCTGAGGGTGCACTGGCCACCAATGGACAGAGAGAAGAGAAGGAGGAGGGGCTGAGGGTGCACTGGCCACCAATGGACAGAGAGAAGAGGATGAGGAGGGGCTGAGGGCACACTGGCCACCAATGGACAGAGAGAAGAGGAGGAGGAGGGGCTGAGGGCGCACTGGCCACCAATGGACAGAGAGAAGAGGAGGAGGAGGAGGGGCTGAGGGCGCACTGGCCACCAATGGACAGGGAGAAGAGGAGGAGGAGGGGCTGAGGGCGCACTGGCCACCAATGGACAGAGAGAAGAGGAGGAGGAGGGGATGAGGGCGCACTGGCCACCAATGGACAGGGAGAAGAGGAGGAGGAGGGGCTGAGGGCGCACTGGCCACCAATGGACAGACAGAAGAGGAGGAGGGGATGAGGGCGCACTGGCCACCAATGGACAGGGAGAAGAGGAGGAGGAGGGGTAGAGGGCACTGGCCACCAATGGACAGAGAGAAGAGGAGGAGGAGGGGATGAGGGCGCACTGGCCACCAATAGACAGGGAGAAGAGGAGGAGGAGTGAGGCACTGGCACCAATGGACAGAGAAGAAGAGGAGGAGGGGGATGAGGCGCACTGGCACCAATGGACAGGGAGAAGAGGAGGAGGAGGGGGCGCAATGGACAGACAGAAGAGGAGGAGGAGGGGCTGAGGGCGCACTGGCCACCAATGGACAGACAGAAGAGGAGGAGGAGGGGCTGAGGGCGCACTGGCCACCAATGGACAGACAGAAGAGGAGGAGGAGGGGCTGAGGGTGCACTGGCCACCAATGGACATGGAGAAGAGGAGGAGGAGGGGTAGAGGGCGCACTGGCCACCAATGATAATAAGGTTTCAGATATTACAAACGCAGGCATTAGAAACACATAGCCCAGACCCTGCCTCTGATAGAGCGGTGCGATCCGCGGCAATTAACCCCTCAGGTGCCGTGAAAAACGCAAAATTTAGAGCATGCTGCGATTTTCACGCAACGCAGAAGTGATGCGTGAAAATCACCGCTCATGTGCACAGCCCCATAGAAATGAATGGGTCTGGATTCAGTGCGGGTGCAATGCGTTCACCTCACGCATTGCACCCGTGCGGAAATCACGCCCGTGTGAAAGGGGCCTTATTGTTGATTGCACATGATGTATCTATATATATGCACTCAGTACCAGATTCACAAGTCACTGCTTGAGAAAGACTCTAGTGCGGAGTCGAAACGTCGCGCTGGTGATTAAAGGACAACATTTTTTTTTTCTTTATTATATAACTTTTTATTTAAGTTTTTAACAGAATTCCGTACAAAAATACAATGTGTACAATAGTTCGCATTTGCTTACAATATTATCTCCATTCAGTGCCTAAGTGAGGCTGTTTGATCAAGTCCACGTTGATGTTACCAAAGCATTCGTGCTTTTTTATGAATGTCACGACGCAGGAGAAAACAACATGTACATTTTCAATACCTTCGGGCCACAAGGACCCCTCATAGTGTACAGACCACCGGGAAGGTGAGTAGCATGAAACATAAAGGAAATTATAAATAACAATAAACTAAAACATTAAACAAGGTTCATCAGGTTGTCAGGCTGTATGTTTTATCTATTGGATCGGTGGCATGTTACAGAGGGTTGTTATCGGGTATAGCGTACCGTTACTTGCCCAGGTACCTCCCTAAGATCTTCATATCCTGTCCCCAGCAAGAACTCTGAAGCTGGGCATAAGGCCCGTGTCCATACGTATGTGACGGAGTCTAAGAAATGAGTTCAGGGTGTAACTTCTCCCACCTTTTCCAACCCTTCTGAAAAGTGCACAAAGCTCCCCTTTGCCTTGCTAATACTTTTTCGCAAAAGTAGCTACCGTGGACAGTTGTTATGACTGAGTGCATGTCAGGAGCGGATAGGGATTTCCAATCTCTGGCTATGGCTAGTTTAGGGTACTTTCACACTAGCGTTGGTGCGGATCCGTCTTTTTATTTGCACAGACGGATCCGCACCTCTAATGCAAACGTTTGTATCCGTTCAGAACGGATCCGTTTGCATTAGCTTTAAAGAAAAATGACAAAGTCCAAAACGGATCCGTTTTGAATTACATTGAAAGTCAATGGGGAACGGATCCGTTTTCAAATGCACCATATTGTGTCACTGACAACGGATCCGTCCCCATTGACTTACATTGTAAAACAAAAAAGGATCCGTTCGGCTCCGCCTCTTCAGACGGACACCAAAACGCTGCATGCTGCATTTTGGTGTCCGCCTCCAAAACAGAATAGAGGCAGAACGGAGCCGAACTGATGCATTCTGAAACAGATCTCACAAACGGAATCCAAAACGCTAGTGTGAAAGTAGCCTTAGCAGCATGAAAAATATTGCAAAAAAGGACTCTCAGGTGATTGGGAACATCCTCAATTTTAAACAGTAGTGAGGCCGTTTCTGGAGGAAGTGGATTAAATTGACAGCCTAACCTCCTTAAAGGGCTTCTGTCATCACGTTTTGACATTATAAGCTGTCTGACATTAGCTATGTGCTAATGTCAGAGCAGCTTGATAATGTCTTTTTTATAAAAATCCGATTTATATTCGGGCTAAAAAACGTAATTTTATAATATGTAAATTAGCCTCTAGGAGCAGGGGGGGGGGCGTTGCCCTGCTCCTAGAAGCTCCGTGCGGCAACCTGCTGGCACGCCCCTTCTTACTTTGAGTGACAGTGCTGGGCAGCGATCCTCCGGCACTGTCTCCTTGTGAAATCCAGCGCCTGCACGGCCGCTCTGTATTCGGCGCAGGCGCGGTGAGCAGAGGACGCTGGTGCCTGCTGTCCTCTGCTCACCACGCCTGCGCCGAATACAGAGCGGCCGTGCAGGCGCTGGATTTCACAAGGAGACAGTGCCAGAGGATCGCTGCCCAGCACTGTCACTTAAAGTAAGAAGGGGCGTGCCAGCAGGTTGCCGCACGGAGCTTCTAGGAGCAGGGCAACGCCCCCCCTGCTCCTAGAGGCTAATTTACATATTATAAAAGTACGTTTTTTAGCCAGAATATATAGCTAATGTCAGACAGCTTATAATGTCAAAACGTGATGACAGAAGCCCTTTAAGAGGTGTTGTATATTGCCCCAGAAGGACTGAATAAACGTCCAGACACGTCCAGAAAATGTGAGACAGGGACCCGACTTCCCCACATTTCCTCCAACATAGACGTGAGACGTTTGGATAATATCGTGCCCGTTTAGCAGGCGTGTAATACCATCTCAAGAGGAGTTTACAATATTGTTCCCGGTGAACAGCACGTTTTGTGGCGGTATATGCCCAGCGTAGCGCCTGTTTCCATTCCTTGTCAAAGGACAACATTTTTAACCACAACCTAAGGCCGTGCCGTGGTGATTTTTGTTTTTCTATATGACCGTGGATTCGTGATTGTCTCCGGCCGCTGGCACACTATCATTACGTTTTTTCTGCTGTGCTGCTCTCATTTTTGCTTTTCCTATATATATAGAAGGACGTATATATATGTATGTTCCGCGATCACTCAAAAACACAACCATCTATTTCAACGACACTTGATATACACATCCCTTTCTACCTAGAAAGAAATCTTGTGGGGGTCCTCCGCCCCTACACAGGAGCTTCTCCGACACATTGCTCTGTAACTCAAAACCTCATTGATCAATTTCTACTAATCTTGGTGCACACATCCCTTACTATCCGGGAAAGAATACCGTGGAGGTAACATGGCGGCACACAATGGGTTTCTGTCTGTCCCGACGTCTGTCTGTTCTTTATGCGCGACCAAACGACTGGACCGATCTTCACCAACTTTGGCGCACAGGTACATCAGGTGTCTGGGGAGGTTTAGACCGGGTCTCAGCTCTCTAGGACGTACCGTTCCTGAGATATTCCCAAAAAATGACCTGCATTAGCCAATAGAGGCCTGCAAGTCTTTCTCTTCATATCCCAACTGCCATACACACTGTCACATGTCCCTTATCAGCCAATAGAAGCTCGCAGGCCCTTAGTCTCCACATACACACAGTTTTACTCCAGGTTTCCATAACTACCCAGCCATTTTTCTTCACTGTTGTAGGTCAGCTTTAGGCTAGGGCTACACGACAACATGTGTCGCACGACAATAAGTTGCACGGCACAACTACACTGCTACATGTGTCGCACGACATTGATGTTGCATGACAATTTTTATAATGATAGTCTATGATGTTGCACTTGAGACAAAATGTCACGCGACACATGTCGTCGTGTCACCCTAGCATTAAAGGGGCAGGGTGCTGTGGAGGTCACTGTTAAAGGAGCGGGCACGGTGGAGGTCACAGTTAAAGGGGCGAGCACTGTGGATGTTACTGTTAAGGGGGCAGGCTTCTGTGGCGGTCACTGTTAAAGGGGCAGACACTGTGGAGGTCACTGTTAAAAGGGCAACTGCTATGGAGGTCACTGTTAAGGCAGCAGGGTACTGTAGAGGTCACTGTTAGGCCTCTTTCACACGGGCGTCATGTTTGACGACCGGATAAGAGGCGGGTGCATTGCGGGAATATGCGCGATTTTCCCACACGGGTGCAAACGTTTGTAATGCGTTTTGCACGTGCGTGAGAAAAATCGCCATGTTTGGTACCCAGACCCGAAGCCGGACTTCATCACTGAAGTCTGGTTTCGGGTAGAGTATTCTGGAGAATTTATTATTTTCCCTTATAACATGGTTATAAGGGGAAATAATAGCATTCTTAATAAAGAATGCATTTTTAAATGATGAGGAAGGGGTTAAAAATAATAAAAGTGAACTTACCTTAGCCACTTGATCGCGTAGTCGCGATCTCTCCTCTCTTTTCCAGCATCAGCTAAGATCTACAGGACCTGTGATGACGTCACATCACATGGTCCAATCACATGCTCCATCACCATGGTAAGATGGACCATGTGATTGGACCATGTGATGTGACGTCATCACAGGTCCTTTAGTCGTTAGCTGATGCTGGAAAAGAGAAGACAGATCGCAACTACGCGATCAAGTGGCTAAGGTAAGTTAACTTTTATTATTTTTAAGCCCTTCCTCTTCATTTCACTATGCATTCTTTATTAAGAATGCTATTATTTTCCCTTATAACCATGTTATAAGGGAAAATAATAAAGATCGGGTCCCGTTGCTAAGCAACCATGCGGGAAAATCGCAACACATCCGCACTTGCTTGCGGATGCTTGCGATTTTCCCGCAGCCCCATTCACTTCTATGGGGCCTGCGTTGCGTGAAAAACGCACAATATAGAGCATGCTGCGATTTTCACGCAACACAGAAGTGATGCGTGAAAATCACCGCTCATGTACACAGCCCCATAGAAATGAATGGGTCCGGATTCAGTGCGGGTGCAATGCGTCCTCCTCACGCATTGCACCCGCGCGGAAAACTTGCCCATGTGAAAGGGGCCTTAAGGGAGCGGGCCCCTGAGGAGGTCACTATCAAGGGAGTGGGATGTTTTGAAACTCACTGTTAAAGGGGCTGCTATGAAGGTCAAAGTTAAAGGGGGTGGGCTGCTTTGGAGGTCCCATTTTAAAATGGCGGGTCATTGGGGGGAGGGTCAATGTTAAGGGGTGGGGGACTGTGGAGTTCACTGGTAAAGGGGCGGGGTGCTATAGAGGTCACTGTTATGGGGGATACTGTCAATATCTTTTAAGGACACACACAAACAATGAAATAGATTAAATATACCCGTGCAAAGCGTGGGTCCTTCTGCTAGTAATAATAATAATAAAAAAATATATAGCAATGATTATAAAGGATGCTGCTATGTAATTCTCTGGGTAACCTGGTGGGGGCGCACTTCCTTTCCCTGACTGTCTGACTGGGCTGCGCGGCCACGAAATTGTGTTTGGCGCATGCGCCCTGCAGGTAGCCAGCCCAGCGGAGGTGACGTGCGCGCCCCCGCGTCACTCTGAGAGTGGAGCCGGAAGTCGGGACGTGGCCGGCGCTGTGAGCGGGGGGAGGATGGCGGTGGTGAGCAGCGCAGAGCGGCTGGAGGTCTCCATTGACGGCTTGACGCTGACCCCGGATCCCGAGGAACCTGCGGTTGGGGAGGGGAGGGTTGACATGGAGGAACCGAGCCGGGAGCCGGGGCCACAGGATGACACGGAGGCCCAGAGCCTGGAGCAGCGCTGGGGCTTCAGTCTGGAGGAGCTCTATGGTCTGGCCCTCAAGTTCTTTAAAGGTAACTGACACTTGTGTCACTGGTGGTCACTGAGCTGCGCTGACCACTAGGTGGTGCTGCTGATGCTGGTGCAGACCTTGGATGGTGGTCCAGAGGGGTTGTTTTTTTTTGTTTACCCCCTATGTAGGTGAACCCCCTGTGGGCTGCCTCCCGCGGGGGCGCTGGACGCCCTGTGGGCTGCCTCCCGCGGGGGCGCTGGACGCCCTGTGGGCTGCCTCCCGCGGGGGCGCTGGACGCCCTGTGGGCTGCCTCCCGCGGGGGCGCTGGGCGCCCTGTGGGCTGCCTCCCGCGGGGCGCTGGACGCCCTGTGGGCTGCCTCCCGCGGGGCGCTGGGCGCCCTGTGGGCTGCCTCCCGCGGGGGCGCTGGACGCCCTGTGGGCTGCCTCCCGCGGGGGCGCTGGACGCCCTGTGGGCTGCCTCCCGCGGGGGCGCTGGACGCCCTGTGGGCTGCCTCCCGCGGGGGCGCTGGACGCCCTGTGGGCTGCCTCCCGTGGGGGCGCTGGACGCCCTGTGGGCTGCCTCCCGTGGGGGCGCTGGACGCCCTGTGGGCTGCCTCCCGTGGGGGCGCTGGACGCCCTGTGGGCTGCCTCCCGCGGGGGCGCTGGACGCCCTGTGGGCTGCCTCCCGCGGGGGCGCTGGACGCCCTGTGGGCTGGTACATCGGACTCCGTGGTGCTGGCCTCCTGGGGACAGTTAAGCTGTGTTGAAACTACTACTCCCAGCATATCCAGTTATCAAGATAGCCTGAGAGTTGTAGTTCCACAGCAGCTGCAGAAGCACCAGTTGCAGACCATTGCACTAAACCAATAGTCGTCGATCTAACGCTGTGATACTCTCATCCTATGGCTCAGTGTACGCTAGGAGTTGTAGTTGTATTACACACACTCCGTGCTTTCCATTTGCTCCATTACCAGCAATGAAAATCTAGAATCCGCCACTTGGAGCGGCATCATAAACGTGTCCGTCGCTCGGCTCTGCTATGTTACTAGTGACAGTGTGTAGTGCCTGGCTCATTAATCCTGCCGCTTCCTTCCTCATTCCTCCACACCTCGGCCACCTCATCAGAGGCGCGGGAGTCACACTCCCAGTACACATCACAGGATTCCCAGTACACAGGAGTCACACTCCCAGTACACATCACGGGATTCCCAGTACACATCACAGGATTCCCAGTACACAGGAGCCACACTTCCAGTACACATCACTGGATTCCCAGTACACAGGAGTCACACTTCCAGTACACACCCCAGGATTCCCAGTATACCAGGTTCCCACTCCCAGTACACACCACAGGATTCCCAGTATACAGGGTTCCCACTCCCTGTACACACCACAGCATTCCCATTATACGGAGGAACAGGATTCACACTCCCAGTACACAGCACAGGATTCCCAGTATACAGGGTTCCCACTCCCAATACACATCACAGCATTCCCAGTACACAGGAGTCACATTCCCAGTACACACCACAGGATTCCCAGTATACAGGAGTCACATTCCCAGTACACACCACAGGATTCCCAGTATACAGGGTTCCCACTCCCTGCACCCACCACAGCATTCCCAGTATACAGGGTTCCCACTCCCTGCACCCACCACAGCATTCCCAGTATACAGGGTTCCCACTCCCTGCACCCACCACAGCATTCCCAGTATACAGGGTTCCCACTTCAAATACACATCACAGCATTCCCAGTACACAGGAGTCACATTCCCAGTACACACCACAGGATTCCCAGTATACAGGGTTCCCACTCCCTGCACCCACCACAGCATTCCCATTAGGCCCCATGCACACGACCGTTGTTTGTTTCCGCGTCCGTTCCGTTTTTTTTCATGGATAGGATGCTTCCCCATTCATTTCAATGGGTCCGTCAAAAAATGCGGATGGTCAACCGTTTTTGTTCCACATCCGTGATCCGTGTTTTCATTCTGTCAAAAAAATAGTGCATGTCCTATTTTTTTCACGTTTGCGGACAAGGATAGGCATTTTTACAATGGATCTGCCATAAAAATCGGATCCGTCAAAAAAAACGGTCCGTCATCCGTTTTTTTTTGACGGACGCAAAATTTCAAGGAGGAGCGGACGCGGAGGCAGGCAACAGGGTTCCCACTCCCAGTACACACCACAGCATTCCCAGTATACAGGGTTCCCACTCCCTGTACACACCACTTCATTCCCATTATACGGGGGAACAGGATTCACACTCCCAGTACACAGCACAGGATTCCCAGTACACACCACAGGATTCCCAGTATACAGGGGAACAATACAAACGTACCTTTTATCTATAAATATTTCTATTATAATGTACTAATATTTACGTTTAGCGATCGCATTGTGTAAAGAATAGTATTTTTTGCCAGATTTGGGGTATTTAGCGGGCGGACCATCCTCTGCAGTGCTGCGCACACCGGACTCTGCTATACATAGACTGATACAGACTGGGGGGGGGGGTCCCGCTGCTCTTTCGGGTCCTCGTGTGTTTCGATCTTTACAGGTGCGATTCTCACAGAAACTGCAGCACCGACCGATACAGCCTAATACTCCAGGAAGAGAATGCTAGAAGGGCAGTGTGACTGACACAGGTGCAGAGATGGTGTCATGTAACTTTGTGCAGTGGAGCAGATCGGTGTGCCCATCTGGGCCTGCTCCTATGGGCAGTGAAATCGTGGCTGCCCCCTCCCCCACTGAAATTATGGGACACAAATCAGAATATTACTAGACTTGACCCCAGAAGATGGATCCGGGGGGAGCTCTTTATGGGGCGCACTGCTGGAGCCGACCTCTCCCCTCGGGGGTGCTCTGCTTCCCTTAACCCCTTCAATGACTGCAAGGTAGATGTTGTAACTGGATGTCTCCCCAGATTTTGCCCTCGAGAACAATCCCCTCCTGTACGTCCCATTACTGCATATAGATAAAATAGAGGGAACGCCCCCCTATAGGCAAGGAGCGTCTCTCTCTCCCGAGGGCTGCTGCATGATAGACAGGAAGGTCGGGTCAATGGGCTCTGTGTAATGGTTCACTGCCCGGCTGGGGTTGGAGAGCCCCTTAATTCATAGTATTTACTGCAGAGCTGACAGCGGAGAAACGGAGACATTACACCGTATATAGAACGGCTTCTCATCTGTGATAACACAGTGACCCCACCAGCAGAATAGTGACTGCAGCTCTGGAGTATAATACAGGATGTAACTCAGGATCAGTACAGGATAAGTAATGTATGTACACAGTGACTCCACCAGCAGAATAGTGACTGCAGCTCTGGAGTATAATACAGGATGTAACTCAGGATCAGTACAGGATAAGTAATGTAATGTACACAGTGACTCCACCAGCAGAATAGTGACTGCAGCTCTGGAGTATAATACAGGATGTAACTCAGGATCAGTACAGGATAAGTAATGTATGTACACAGTGACTGCACCAGCAGAATAGTGAGTGCAGCTCTGGAGTATAATACAGGATGTAACTCAGGATCAGTACAGGATAAGTAATGTATGTACACAGTGACTCCACCAGCAGAATAGTGAGTGCTGCTCTGGAGTATAATACAGGATGTAACTCAGGATCAGTACAGGATAAGTAATGTATGTACACAGTGACTCCACCAGCAGAATAGTGACTGCAGCTCTGGAGTATAATACAGGATGTAACTCAGGATCAGTACAGGATAAGTAATGTAATGTACACAGTGACTCCACCAGCAGAATAGTGAGTGCAGCTCTGGAGTATAATACAGGATGTAACTCAGGATCAGCACAGGATAAGTAATGTATGTACACAGTGACTGCACCAGCAGAATAATGAGTGCAGCTCTGGAGTATAATACAAGATGTAACTCAGGATCAGTACAGGATAAGTAATGTAATGTATGTACACAGTGACTGCACCAGCAGAATAGTGAGTGCAGCTCTGGAGTATAATACAAGATGTAACTCAGGATCAGTACAGGATAAGTAATGTATGTACACAGTGACTCCACCAGCAGAATAGTGAGTGCAGCTCTGGAGTATAATACAAGATGTAACTCAGGATCAGTACAGGATAAGTAATGTAATGTATGTACACAGTGACTGCACCAGCAGAATAGTGAGTGCAGCTCTGGAGTATAATACAGGATGTAGCTCAGGATCAGTACAGGATAAGTAATGTATGTACACAGTGACTGCACCAGCAGAATAGTGAGTGCAGCTCTGGAGTATAATACAGGATGTAACTCAGGATCAGTACAGGATAAGTAATGTATGTACACAGTGACTGCACCAGCAGAATAGTGAGTGCAGCTCTGGAGTATAATACAGGATGTAACTCAGGATTAGTAATGTAATGTATGTACACAGTGACTCCACCAGCAGAATAGTGAGTGCAGCTCTGGAGTATAATACAGGATATAGATCAGGATCAGTACAGGATAAGTAATGTATGTACACAGTGACTCCACCAGCAGAATAGCGAGTGCAGCTCTGAAGTATAATACAGGATGTAACTCAGGATCAGTACAGGATAAGTAATGTAATGTATGTACACAGTGACTCCACCAGCAGAATAGTGAGTGCAGCTCTGGAGTATAATACAGGATGTAACTCAGGATCAGCACAGGATAAGTAATGTATGTACACAGTGACTGCTCCAGCAGAATAGTGAGTGCAGCTGTGGAGTATAATACAGTATGTAACTCAGGATCAGTACAGGATAAGTAATGTATGTACACAGTGACTCCACCAGCACAATAGTGAGTGCAGCTCCGGAGTATAATACAGGATGTAACTCAGGATCAGTACAGGATAAGTAATGTATGTACACAGTGACTCCACCAGCAGAATAGTGAGTGCAGCTCTGGAGTATAATACAGGATCAGTAATGTATTCCCTTAGTGGAGTCCATCTTTCCCTGTATCAGGTCCTGTAGCTGACAATCAGCGGACACTCTTGCCGCCCTCCTGGCATTGATACTTTTTTTCCCTTTTGTCCCCCACATTATTTTCCCCCGTGTCACACGTGGATGGATGCAGGATCCGTATGTGGCAGTATTTATTTTACATCTCATTAACCCAGATGCGGAGCGGCCAAGTCCAGCGTGTAAAAGTGGTATCTCTCCCGGCACAAGTGACTGCAGCCAGCTAGACGAGGACGGGGGGCGGCTGCTGCACGCATCCGTCTGGGGGGATTTACCCTTTTCTCTTCTTTTATTCAGATATGTGACTGCAGCTGGAGCCATTGTGGTGGAAAGCAGGGTGAGCGCTTGCCTCTGGGACGTGGCGGGGGGCTGTTTACCCCTTGTTTTTATTTTTAGCACACCCATTAGCCCAGAAGACCCGTGCCCTGCTGCTTGGTACCAGACCCTGCGGCCCTCGTTTGCAGGCAGCAAGTATTCATACATTGCAGTTGTGGTCCCAGCCACTAGGGGGCATACAGTCACTCTCCAGAGTAGGTTGTATTGGTACTCCCTTGAGGGAGGGTTACATTCTGCTGCCTTCTTTTTGATACATAGTATCTATTTTTACAAACCTGTTTCCACGTCCCCTTTTCTAGCGGATTTTAATCCTGATCAGGCATCAAAAATGATCCCGAGGTTACACGATGTCGTCTCGCGGGGGAGAGTGACTCATTTATTTTTCAGTGTACCACGCAGGGAGTTTACGTGCTGCCGACCGCCACAGGTCATCACTGGCACGGGGGATAGGGTGACACAAGAGTCTGCAGAACGACTAGTCGCTGCTGGGGACTTCTTAAAGGGCAACGCCCCCACAGGTCCTAGTAGCATCAGTGCTGCAGAAATGGAAACCAATTTAAAGAGAAACTGGTGAAACTGGTTTTCATTGTACCTCCAGAGCTGTATTCATTATACCCGTTCTAGTGGATACACAGGGGCCCGGGGCCGTCAGTTACTATATGCGCTTGTACTTTCGTGCTGCAGTCCCTGAGCTCGGGGGGGAAGGGGGGGGGGGGTGATTGGACTATAGGCTAGGAATCCAGCGCCTCCATTTGAGGAACGTTGCGCCTCGCTCTCTGGAAATTGGCTGCAGGTTAAGTCCCTCTAATGCAGGCATGTCCAAACTCCGGCCCTCCAGATGTTGCAAAACTACAACTCCCATCATTCCTGGACAACCTACAGCTATCAACCTACAGAAGAGCATGATGGGAGTTGTAGTTCTGCAACACCTGGAGGGCCAGAGTTTGGACATGCCTGCTCAAATGGGTTAGAATTACTTTTTTACTTTATTTTTGGTGTTTTCTTTTTCATTTTTTTTATAATTTTTTTTAAATTTCATTTAAAATGTTTTCCTACAAAAAAAGAAAATTGGCATTTTTCAAATCAACTCTTCCAAATACTTCTGTGATGACACACAATTAAAAATTTAGCACAGCCACTGAGCAATTCCCAAAAAAATCTATTTGTATAGCGCCCCCTGCTGTTTCTTCTTTTCCTTCCTTTAGTGTGCAGCGCGGTAACATTGCCAAGGTGGTCGCACACGCTCAGTTCAAACTTTCAGCTGCCACCAGCCGGATCCACTGTTAGAAGCTGTGACAGGTACAAGGCGGGAGAGCTGCAGCAGAAAGAACACGCCCACTGAGCTGACACAAGGAGAGAGCTGCAGAGGAAAGAATACGGCCCACGAGCTGTCAGAGGGATAGCGCTGTAGCAGAAAGGACATGCCGTTTGATTTGTGATAGGGAGGGTTGTAGCAGAAAGGAAATTCCCTCTGAGCTGTCTTAGGGCTCATGCACACGACCGTTGTTCTGGTCCGCATCCGAGCCACAATTTTTACTGCTCGGGCGCGGACCCATTCACTTCAATGGGGCAGCAAAAGATGCGGATAGCACTCTGTGTGCTGTCCGCATCCGTTGCTCAGTTCTGTAGCCCCGCAAAAGAAATAGCATGTCCTATTCTTGTCTGTTTTGCGGACAAGAATAGGCATCTTGAAGGCGCAATTTGCGGACCGCAAAAAACGGAATGGTCGTGGGCATGAGGCCTTAGGGAGAGAGCTTAATCAAAAAGGACGTCGATGACCTGTTACAGGGAGAGAGCTGTAGCAGAAATGTCATGCCCCCTGAGGTCTGATAGGGAGACAGCTGCACTAGAAAGAACGCATACCCCGACCTTGGATGCGGAGAGAGCTGCAGCAGAAAGGACACCCCTCTCATCTGTGATGGGGAGAGAGCTGTCCCAAAAGGACACACACCCTGAGTTGTGATCAGTAGAAAGGACATGCCCCATAAGCTGTCATGGGAAGCGAGCTCCAGCAGAAAGTGCACAACCCCTGAAAAGGGACACGCCCCTGCAGAGGATAAAATTGGTGCAGACATTGTCCATTTCCCAGCAGGTTTTTCTACAAAGTATCCGATTCGGCATAAATCTCTCTCCTGCATTGTATCGACTGGTTCTGCCTTATAGGATTGTGTGAGCAGCTTCCCCAAGCTCACAGCTATGAGAAGTATTTGTTCTGTACAAGTCTTTATTCACTGCCAGCAAGCACAATCTTACAGATGAGGAGAAATAGACGTGTGAAGTAATTTAGAAGGTTGTGTCTTTCAGATGTGACCCTGCGGTGGGGACGGGCGCAGCTGTTCCCCGTCCACGTGACATTGTGCTCCCGGCCGCGCTCTTCAGGCCAGCGAATCGTCACTAATTAAGACTTCTGGGATACGTTATGGAGTTGGCTGGGGCCCTTCACCCTGGGGGAAGACGATGACTACTCCCAGGTCTCGCACCCGCCGTCCATCCTAGAGTCATGTGACCTCGCTGCAGGACACGTCTCTGATTTCTGTTAGATACAGACTGTGCAGAGCGGCAGCCTTATCTCTGATCCCGCGGCCGATACAGTGCGTATCCGAGTACCGCTGCGGTCAGATGTAGCAGAGCTGTGTACTCATTGGGCGCAGCTCATGATATTTCATGCAGGAAAACTCGACTGTGTTCGTCGATCTGGAGATTTGGCGGCCACACTAGAGACACAATGGCCGATGGCGAGTCGCGCGTTGGATGAAAGTGCATCCGGTTGTATCAGCCCGAAAGTAAGGGGCGTGACAAATTCAGAAGCTGTTTACCTGTTTCTAGTGCTTTTATTCATGGCAATCCGCCGGCCTAGTGACCGCAGGCCTACATCCATTTAGGACTCGTGCACACGAACGTATTTTGTGTCCATTTCGGTTTTTTTGTGGACCGTATACGGAACCATTCACTTCAATGTGGCCGCAAAAACTCTGAGTGCATTCTGTTTCCGTAAGTCCGCCCTGCAAAAAAATAGAACATGTCCTATTGTTGTCTGCATTAAGGATAGGACTGTTCCGTAAAATACAGCACACACACAGACATCATCCATATCTTTTGCGGACCGGAAAAAAACATACGGTCGTGTGCATGAGCCCTTCCATACATATGGACACGTGCCCATACACTGCATATACACATCCAGATGTAGCAGGCGCTCGACTCCCCACAGCTTTACCGCAGCCCGCCTGTGCCAACCGGCATATACTCTGCCAAGCTGTGCAGGTGCCTGGAGCGCCACGGCGGGTATTTCAGCGCCTTCTACATCTGAACATACACATATATCAGCGGTGTAGCCGCCATCTGCTTTCTTATTCCTTTTCTAGCATAAACCCCGGCTGTCGGCCAGACAAAAACCGCTGCGTGCAGCATTTATGCCGGAAACCGCCCGGGTCACCGTCCCATCCTGTTATAGTCAGCGGGGATCTGGCGGCTAAGCCAGATATGGTGAACTCCGGCCGGTTGTTTCCTCCTGGATTTCATAACGCTACAGCTTACACACACGTATGCGTGCAAACACGTACATGCATACACATATTTGTACATACACTAATACGTAGATACACATACATCTATATATGCACGCATCAGTCTAAATACTTACTAGTGTATGCACACATACCTGCACGCCTCTTATCACATACATAAGCACTGCATACATACCTGCACGCCTCTTATCACATACATAAGCACTACATACATACACACACGCCTCTTATCACATACATAAGCACTACATACATACACACACACACACACACACAGTTACATACATAAGCACTACATACATACACACACACACACACAGTTACATACATAAGCACTACATACATACCCGCACACCTCTTATCACATACATAAGCATTACATACATACACGCACGCCTCTTATCACATAAGCACTACATACATACACACACGCCTCTTATCACATACATAAGCACTACATACATTCACACACGCCTCTTATCACATACATAAGCACTACATACATGCCCGCACACAGTTACATGTATAAGCACTACATACATACACACACGCCTCTTATCACATACATAAGCACTACATACATGCCCGCACACAGTAACGTACATTTGGATTGGGAAGAGAAGTGCGTCCTGTGTGATTTTTCTAGGCCGGAGGACGCGGCCGCTCTCCCTCTGCCGGGTGGAATATCGGGCAGGTTCTTCTGGTCTTATGTGTTCTGTTGGTGGCTTTATTAAATTTCCAAGTAACGATGTGACTCATTGATCCCAGTGATGCGGGTGATGAAGGCCATTTCATACCAGCGCCTGATGACTGGATTCTGCTGGCGGGGTCCTTTGCTTTAGGCCGTGTTCACGTGGTGCAGGCATCTGACTGGTCACATTGCAAATTTCACAATTCCTCTTGCTTTGGAGCATTCTATGGCGGAACGCAGAGTCTCATCCCTGTATGAAATGCTTCCATCACAACGTTTGGCTGAGATTGCCCCTAGGTGGCAGAGATGCCAAGGTCATCAGTATTCGATAGGCAGGGGTCCGACTCCCGGGACCCCCGAAGATCAGCTGTATGGCCGTGGCGCAGCCTATTCCTAGGCCAGTGATGTCACGTTCATCGGTCACGTGGCCGAAGCGTGAATGTATCCTGAGGATTTGACACAACCGCTTCAACTCGCTCACATGATGTAGGGGTAAAGGCGCTGCTTATCTCCTGGAGAATCGGGTTATCTTATCGCTCAGCGATCGGGCTACAGCCGGCAACACATGATGCTTCTTCTAACCGCTGTCCCTTTGTGGTCTCTCGACAGAGAAGGACGGGAAGGCTTTCCACCCAACCTACGAAGAGAAGCTGAAGCTGGTGGCCCTGCACAAACAAGTTCTCCTGGGGCCCTACAACCCGGACACCTGCCCTGAGGTCGGCTTCTTCGATGTTCTGGGCAATGATCGGAGGTAAAGTGCAGTTTGTTTCATTCCTTCCATTCTCTGTAACGCATTCACTGTTTCCTATGCGTCTCCATGGTAACAGACTACAAACAAACCCTGTGTAGTCTGACCGTGCAGTCATGCATCATTCCGTCGCTCCACCCACGCCCCCTCTTCTTCGTAACCTACAGATGGAAGGCACAAATCTCTCCTGTACTGATAGTTTGCTGCAGTGTATCAGCACAGGAGTCCATACTGTGTCCCTCGCGGGCGGGGGGCGGTGTAGACCGGATGCAAGTGTAACAAACTCCTCACCTGTGAGGTCTGTACAAGTTAGAAGCAGGCAGAGTTCTTAAAAGTATGGTGCATTTAAAAAGTCATGGTACATTGCCTAAAAAAAGCGTGCTCCTGCCAAGCGCCGTTCACACTGCGTGTTTGTCCTCACAGGAAAGAATGGGCCGCCCTGGGCAACATGAGCAAGCAAGAAGCCATGACGGAGTTTGTCACCCTGCTGAACACCTGCTGCCACCTCTTCTCCCCGTACGTCACCTCCCACAAAATAGAGAAAGAAGAGCAAGAGCGAAAGAGGTAACGCCCCCCGAGTCCTGTAATCCAGCAGGATTATCGGACGGTTATTGAAACGTGTATAAAACTGGTTCACGCCCTTCCAGAAGACCAGAGACCTAGCAGAAGGGCTTCTTCACACGTTGCGATATTTTATTACCGTGTGAACAAGACTGAAAATATCAATGTCCTGCATTTATATGGTGATGTATGTAGCAGTGCTGTGCCGGATTATTGGTTACCAGACTAAAGGAATTTCACAGTAGCAGTGATTTGTACCGTCCCCCAACATCTGCTGCTTAGATACGGCTTCTGTTTTTATTTTTATAGCAATGCCATAATGATCTTACATAATCGGAATCTCCTCCGGGACGGCAGAGAACGACAGCGACTGAAATAGTCCGATTCCCAGGACTCCTTTGCTTGCCCTCCCCCCCACCCTGCTTCAGTGGCACGTATTATTACGCTGTTACATTCCTTTAGTCTGGCATGCGGATAGTCCGAGCGCTGCAGTGAGGGATTTAAAGGGGAAGCTCTGCAGCCTGTGCATCGCTGGGAACTATTGGAAACCCAGTTTACAGTTCTCACGTGGTTCCTTGAGCCGGGGTCTCCGGGCGTGCACCGGTCACTGCTGTCCCAGTCTCTTGGGGTGACATCTGGTGCCGGAGGTGGCCCGTTTTAGGGCACCACTTCCAGCAGTCTTTGATCCGGCAGGTCGATCTCTCCTGGAGTCACTGCGTTGTCTCACCAGACGATTATTTTCCACTATTTCATCTTTTCCCAGTCAGAATGGTGCAGGATTCTAAAATAAAAAAATGACTGCGTTCTTCAAGAAACAGGGCCGTGCCTGTCTGCAGGGCGTTAGCGGTATTGCAGCTCGACCTCATTTATTTTAATGAAGCTGCAATACCAGATACAGCCCATGGATGGATGTGGCGCTGTTTCTGGTCCAAAAAAATTTAGTATAATTATCTTAGATAGAAGTGTTGTGCGGAGTTTGTCATCCAGAATTTACTGATCTAGTTTGATTAAATCCCCCTCATATAGTTTCTTAAATCCTATAAGTTCAGCATTACAGAATCCACACTGCAGGGTAAAGCATGGGGGACAGAAGAGCAGTCTGGGACTGATGACATAAGAAGTGAATTTCGTTATCCATCGGACAATGCAGCTTGGCTGGATTCACTGATCGTAGCTGGCAGAGCTAAAAAACTGCCCAGCGCGCATCACCCGGGGGTAGAGCCATGGTTTCCACCGGCTGCCGTCCATGTCTTGTAAATCATCATCTGTCGATTTCTACAGGAGGGAGGAGGAGGAGCGGAGAAGACGGGAAGAAGAGGAGCGGCAGCGCCTGCTACGGGAGGAGGAGAGGCGGAGGAAAGAGGAGGAGGAGAGACGGAGGAGGGAGGAGGAAGAGAGGATGCGCGCAGAGGATGAGAGGTTTCGAATGGAGCAGCAGAAGTAAGTACTCCCATCAGGAGACATCTGTTCTATACGCCTCCGGCACTCCAGCTGTTCTCAAACTACAACTCCCAGAATCCTCCTACAGCCAAGTAAGTTGGCATGCTGTGAGTTGTAGTTTCACAGCAGCTGGAGTGCTGCAGGTTGCTTATCCTCGTACTACGCCCTTCATATGGATATCTTGGGGGATTTTTAAAAGCCTGTAAGGAGCAGCGGCGCCCGTTCTGCTCGCATGACTGGCTGATATATAACGCCGTGTCTCCCGGCAGACTGCACATGGTCTGGTCTCAGGGGCCAATGTACTCACATTAGTGGGTTTGGCCCTGGGTTGAGCATAAGTCGGGGACCACCATCATTTTAGCACTGCAGTCACGCTTCAGCTCAAGCTCTGCACAGCAGGAGCATGCACTGTCTCGCATCTAAATCCCGTTTTCCTCCAGGCAGCAGATCATGGCCGCCCTGAACTCTCAGACCGCCGTGCAGTTTCAGCAGTATGCGGCCCAGCAATACCCGGGGAACTTCGAGCAACAACAGATCCTGATCCGACAACTGCAGGAGCAGCACTACCAGCAGTACATGCAGCAGCTCTACCAAGTGCAGCTCGCCCAGCAACAGGTAGAGGCGCCACCACATAGGCCTCCAAAGAGATTCCTCACTGACCCCCTCCCCAAATCAAGGCTTAGAACATCTTAGGAGAAACTGCTGCATTGCACATACAGGTTGTAGGAGGAATTGCACATGAATTAGATGCAGCGTGCATGAGGATTTCTAGGTCAGTAAATCATTTGAAGGCTTTGCTGCACTGAAGTCTGAAATATGGCTGCTGCCCCCAACCCCCAAATGCTTTACTCAGCAGCTCTGCAGGAAGTAAGTACATGGGGAGTCAATGTTACGGCAAGGACCAAATGATTATAAACTACAGCTCCACCATACATGTTACCGAAAATGTAACCCTTTAAGCGTTGACTGATATGTCATAGTGGTCTCGTGGGCACTGCCCAGTGACCCCCACAAGATCATAGTGGGAATATAATGGTTGTAATATACAGCCAGGGACCTGCCAAAGCCCTGATGGCTGATCAGTAATTTAATTACCATGTTTTTCGCTTCATAAGATGCACCTAGGTTTTAAAGGAGGAAAATTTTAAAAAAAAGTTTTTTCATTAGACCTCAGATCTGACTCCCAATCTTTCAGACACCCAATCTGTATCAAACCTCAGATCAGACCCCATATCAGACCCTCAGGCTTTATCAGACCTCAGAACATACCCCCAATCCTCGTCAGACCTCAGGTCAGATTCCCAATCCTCGTCAGACCTCAGATCAGATTCTCAATCCTCGTCAGACCTCAGATTAGATTCCCTATCCTCGTCAGACCTCAGATCAGATTCCCTATCCTCGTCAGACCTCAGATCAGATTCCCTATCCTCGTCAGACCTCAGATCAGATTCCCTATCCTCGTCAGACCTCAGATCAGATTCCCAATCCTCGTCAGACCTCAGATCAGATTCCCTATCCTCGTCAGACCTCAGATCAGATTCCCTATCCTCGTCAGACCTCAGATCAGATTCCCTATCCTCGTCAGACCTCAGATCAGATTCCCAATCCTCGTCAGACCTCAGATCAGATTCCCTATCCTCGTCAGACCTCAGATCAGACCCCCCAATCCTCGTCAGACCTCATATCAGACCCCCAATCCTCGTCAGACCTCAGATCAGACCCCCAATCCTCGTCAGACCTCAGATCAGACCCCCAATCCTCGTCAGACCTCAGATCAGACCCCCAATCCTCGTCAGACCTCAGATCAGACCCCCAATCCTCGTCAGACCTCAGATCAGACCCCCAATCCTCGTCAGACCTCAGATCAGACCCCCAATCCTCGTCAGACCTCAGATCAGACCCCCAATCCTCGTCAGACCTCAGATCAGACCCCCAATCCTCGTCAGACCTCAGATCAGACCCCCAATCCTCGTCAGACCTCAGATCAGACCCCCAATCCTCGTCAGACCTCAGATCAGACCCCCAATCCTCGTCAGACCTCAGATCAGACCCCCCAATCCTCGTCAGACCTCAGATCAGACCCCCCGATCTTCCATCAGACCTCAGATCAGACGGTAAAATAAATAAAACAACTTACCACTCCTGCTCCAGACCGCGCACTCTTCCTGCACTCACTCCTCCTTGGTCTACTTCCAGAGCTTGCGCTGCACTGTGACCTGACGTCATACAGCTTCAGGTCATAGTGTGGCCTACGTGCACTGCATCCTGACACTATACACAGTCCAGACAGTGCACTGCGGGCCTGCAGAAGACCAGAGAGTAGTGAGAATAGCCAGCACTAGCAGCGTTACACTCACTGCTCCCCAGCACTTTTGCATTCTAATGAGCGCTTCCATAATTAAAGCGCTCATTAGTATTTGCTTAATATTCCACTTTTTGGGGAAAATAAATATATGCACGCTATATATGGCTACTTCATAAAGCTGTGCAGATGAAATAATTCGTTAAAGGGGTTTTCTAGGTGTTAACAATTGATGGCGAATTCACAGGATAGGTCATCTGTATCTAAGCAGAGGGGATCCGACTCTTGGCATTCCCACCAATCCACTGTGGGAAGGGGCTGTGGCACTCAGACGAGCACCACAGCCATTTCCTTGGCCAGTGATGTCATGTCCTTATAGGGTTGAGCTGCAGTACCAAGCACAGCCACTGTACAATGGACAGCGCTGTGCTTGGTATACAATGAAGAGGCTGCCTAACAGCTCAGTTCCGGGAGTCGGACTCCTGCCAGTCAGATGTTGATGACGCAGGCCTGGTTGTTGTATAGTTGCCCTCTCACACGTATCATCTGATCTCCACCCCTACAGGCGGCCTTACAGAAACAGCAGGAGGCGCTGTCAGCTGGAAGCATCTCTCCAGTAACTTCTCCTGCCAAGGTGAACACGGGAACTGTCACAGGGTCCGGAGAATCCCCCTCGGTCAACGGGCAAACTCATCCACACATAGACAGCCCTGAGACAGAACTGGAGGCCGACCCATTGGAGGAACTGCTGGAGAATGGACCTAAAGGTGCGTCCCCATAGACACCAGCGTCTGATTTTAGGTGTGGACGCAATGTACCTCTAAAGTTGTTTATTTGGGGGACAGTCTGTCCATGAGTTATCTGCCCAGTTCTCCTAGCTATACAGCCATGGTACCCTGACATGAGGAATAGAAGTCAGTCGCTGCGGCGCCTACTCTTCTCGGTACCAGAAACCCCTGCAGGGGGGTACAGGGCTACTTTTGGTTGTTAATGTCTGCTTTTGTCACAGCAGAGTCCACACCGGTCATCGCTGCTCCTTCTATGTGGACAAGACCCCAAATTAAAGACTTCAAAGAGAAGATCCGGCAAGACGCGGACTCGGTCATAACCGTGGGAAGAGGAGAGGTGGTCACAGTCCGCGTCCCCACACACGAGGAGGGCTCCTATCTTTTCTGGGAGTTTGCCACGGATAACTTTGACATTGGTTTTGGGGTTTACTTTGAATGGACAGACTCCCCAAACACGGCTGTGAGTGTGCACGTCAGCGAGTCCAGCGAGGACGAGGAGGAGGATGAAGGTTCGTTACTCTGGGATTGTTATATGACCCCCTTCCTGTTCCCCTGCTGCGTTACTGTAATATTCATAGCGCAGGCTGTCTGCATAGACCCCAACCCCCTGGTCTTGACAGGGGATGGGTCTCCACATGCACATCACATTTTAATGGCCGCTGAGCTGTGCATTGAAATCAAAGGGGCGCTAATAGGACAGTGGTCTCCAGCCTGTCCAGGTCTTTGAAAACTACAACTCTCAGCATGCGCTTCAGCCATGACTGCATGGTTTTCACAGGTTAAACATTAAGGCCTTATTCACACGTCCGTAGTGTTTTGCGGATCCGCAAAACACCTTGCCACCAGCCCTATAGAGATGCCCATACTTGTCCGCAATTGCGGGCAAGAATAGGACATGCTCTATATTTTTGCGGAGCCGCCGTCCGGAAGATCAGCGGCGCGCTCCGCGGATGCGGAGAGCACAGTGTGTGCTCTACGCATCCATCATGTCCCTATTCAAAATGAATGGGTCCGCATCCGTTCCGCAAATTTCCGGACGTAGATTGCGGACGTGTGAATTAGGCCTAAACCTTCAAAAACTTTTTATCCACCCAGGAAATGGCCTATAAGATCTAAACTGGCGGTCTAAAGAGACTCCCACCAATCCAGGCTTTTAGGAGGGTATCAGTGGAAAGAGGGTCTCGCCTACATAGCGCTTCTCTATTAGGTTATATTAAAGCGGTGGAATACATGGCAGAAATCTAAGGCTGACCTTCGGATTGTTGCTGAGGACTTGCAGTTATACATGCGGCAGATTTTGTCCGATTCAATTAGACTAATCCACGTGTGGCCACCCACCACAGATTATAGCAATGAACATCGAAATATAACACACAGAGGAAGTAGTCTTTTGTGTGTCCCAGGAGATCAGCTATGTCCCCCTCCTCGCTGCCTTGTGCCTAGCTATAAGACAGGTGGCTGCAGCAGGAGCCTCTTCCATCTGCAGTAGGGCACAAAGATTAAGCCTCAGCTCCTTGCTTAGGTTTCGCCCCCCCCCAGCCAAATATGGAATAGATTAGCAGATTTGTACCTATGACACCGGCTGACCTGTTACATGTGCGTTTGGCAGCTGAAGGCATCTGTGTTGGCCCCATGTTCATATGTGCCCGCATGGCTGAGAAAAATTAAGTTTTATTATATGCACATGAGCCTCTAGGAGCAATGGGGGCGTTACCATTACACCTAGGCTGAGCTCTCTCTGCAACTGCCCCACTCTCTGCACTTTGACAGGACCAGGCAGTGAAAACGTCATAATGCCTAGTCCTGGCAAAGGGTGTGACAGTTGCAGACAGAGCAGAGCCTCTAGGTGTAATGGTAACGCCCCCGAGAGAGAGAGAATCCGCCCCCATAGACAGGAAACCCGCAGAATAAAAGGGGCGGACACTCTCCTCCCAATTCAGTGTGGTTTCCTGTCTCTAGGAAAGCCTGCAATTTTCTTTCAGATCCTTCCCCCTGGTGGTGCTCCTATGCTGACCCCAATTTTTAGGCTGGAATAGAGCCTGGGGCATACCCGCAGTCCCCAGAGGTAAGAAGCTGCATCGGTTGGTGCACTGGTGGGGACGGGCAGAGGCACAGCAAGTCTCCAGAGGGAGCGTCTTGGGTGACGGCGCATTGTGTGCCTGGCGGCATCGCTGATGCGCTAGAGGCACGGACTTCCTGGCCACAGGGGGAGGAGGAGGAGCTTCCGGCAAGGAGATTGGCTGGGGTAGGAACGTAGAACACGCGGATCGGCGTGCGCGGTGACGTCATAACAGAGCACCTATGAGAAGAGCGCTCTGTAAGCAGGAGGATGGCTTCCTAATCAAAGTTTCTAGCTTGGAGGTCCGGTGGGAAGCATGGAGGAGGAGAAACACACTGAGGAGTCTGGAGTCCCTGCAGCCCTGGTACCTCTGAGGGGTGAGTGCTCTGGGGCATATTGAGTCCTGGTACCTCTGAGGGGTGAGTGCTCTGGGGCATATTGAGTCCTGGTACCTCTGAGGGGTGAGTGCTCTGGGGCATATTGAGTCCTGGTACCTCTGAGGGGTGAGTGCTCTGGGGCATATTGAGTCCTGGTACCTCTGAGGGGTGAGTGCTCTGGGGCATATTGAGTCCTGGTACCTCTGAGGGGTGAGTGCTCTGGGGCATATTGAGTCCTGGTACCTCTGAGGGGTGAGTGCTCTGGGGCATATTGAGTCCTGGTACCTCTGAGGGGTGAGTGCTCTGGGGCATATTGAGTCCTGGTACCTCTGAGGGGTGAGTGCTCTGGGGCATATTGAGTCCTGGTACCTCTGAGGGGTGAGTGCTCTGGGGCATATTGAGTCCTGCTTCTCTTCTGATACCTTTATCCCTAAATGTGTTTTCAAGTAAAGCCTTAGGAAGGTCGTTCCAAAAAAGAAGAATAAAGAGTGTGGTCTTTGTAAATCTGTTTTACTGCCTGAGTGGAAGAAGAGGATGTGTCAGAGTTGTATGGATAGAACAGTGGCTGAGGAATCGCCGTCATTTTATAAGTGCCTTCAGGCGTTGGTCAGATCCGAAGTCAATTCCTCTCTATCCTCTAAGAAAGCAGCCGGTGCAAGAGATCCAAAGTTGAGGCGGATAGATACAACACAGGAGTTTTTCATCTGACTCTGAAGAAGATGAAATGCACTCCACCTTATATCGGCCTTCTGAAAATTCGTCCCGATCTTCTGATAAGTGGCAAACAGTGTTTTCCAATAGAAGATACGGATAGACTTTTAAAAGCCGTAAGATCCACAGTGCGCATTGAAGAGATAAAAGAACCAAAGTCCATTCAGGATGTCATGTTTGGGGGTCTATAATCCAGACACCACAACGCCTTCCCGGTACATAAGAATGTATCGGCCTTAATTAAAGGGGAGTGGAAGAAACCTAACAAAAGCTTATATTTCAAAACACCTTAAGCGAAAATATCCTCTTAAGGCCTCTTTCACACTACCGTTTTTCTTTTTCGTCCTAGAGTTCCGTCCTCGGGGCTCTAAGACGGAAAAAGACTGATCAGGATTATCCCTATGCATTCTGAATGGAGAGAAATCCGTTCAGGATGCATCAGGATGTCTTCCGTTCAGTATGTGAACGTTTTTTGGACGTTGACAAAACCACAGCATGCTGCGGATTTGTCTCTGTCCAAAAATCCGGAAGACATGCCGTAACGCCGGATCCGGAATTAATGCCCATTGGAATGCATTAATCCGGAATTAAGCTAAACGTTGTTTCGGCAGATCGCCGGATTCGTCGTTTAGCTCTGCGCAGCAGCAGTTCCTATAGGTGCCCCAGTGTAAGCTGGGGCTCCGATCGGTTACCATGGCAGCCAGGACGCTACTTAAGTCCTGGCTGCCATGGTAAGTACTCCGCAGCAGTGTACTTACCTTCGCTGCGGCCTCCTGGTGCTCCTTCATGACGTCACAGGTCCGGGCGGTGCATTGATCTATGCGCAGCGGGGACCTGTGACATCATGAAGGAGCGCCTGACGGCCGCAGCGCAGGTAAGTACACTGCTGCAGAGTACCATGGCAGCCCGGACTTCAGTAGCATCCTGGCTGCCATGGTAACCTGAAAGCATTTCGAAGACTGATCAGGATCCTGATCAGTCTTCAAATGCTTTCAGGCGACTTGCGTTCTGAGGATCCGGCAGGCACTTCCGACCCACCGGATCCATCAGAACGCAAGTGTGAAAGAGGCCTAAAGTAGAGGACTGTGATACTTGGGATAGGGCGCCTAGAATAGATGTAGCTATATCTAAAGTCTTTAGGAAAACGGCCCTTCGCTTTGATGACATGGGCGTACTAAAGGACCCTTTAGATAAAAAAAAAAAGCTGAGTCTTTTTTAAAAGAAGCCTGGGAGGTATCTAGCCTCTTCATTCAGACCAAGTATAGCTTCCACATGTACGGCCCGTTCCTTTACCCTCAGTTCACACTTGCGCGTTTTACAGCGCGTTCCTACGCGCTGTAAAACGCTCAACAGGAGAAAACTCATGTTTCCCTATAGGCATTGTTCTCACCTGAGCGTTTTACAGCGCGTTTGAACGCGCTGTAAAACGCCCTACGCTCAAAGAAGTTCTTGAGCTTCTTTGGGGCGTTTTGTCGCGCGTTTGCACCCATAGACTTCAATTTAACATGCGTTAAAGTGTAGATATGCCTTTTTCAATTGGTCTCCAGAGTCACGAACGTGCGTATGACGCGCGTTTCCTATTTGCAAAAACGCACTGTAATACGCGCGTCTCAGAAACGCTCAGGTGTGAACCCAGGGTAATGGTCTGGCTCTGAGCTGGAAAGTCAATTAAAATAAATGTCCCAGAGAAGAAATACTAGCGCCCTTGCCCACTATGCAAAAAGCGGCAGATTTCTTGGCAGATGCTTCGGAACGATTCTGTTAGATTGGCAGCTAGATCCGCCGCTTTATCAAATTCTGCCCGTAGAGCGCTCTTGCTAAAAAAAAAAAAACTAGGTTGGTGACTTCCCATCAAAAGACAAGCTCTGTGGTGTTCCACGTGAAGGGCTGGATGATCTATCGGACAAAGCTGCGGATAAAAAGATTTCCAGGGTTTCAAGGTTCCTTTTCCTCGAGGAATACGTTTTGCCGTCCTTCTCGTCCCTTTAGGAATAGCCGAGAAGGAGATAAAAAATCAAGGAAGGATAGATTTAGAAACCAAAGAAAGGGAAGAAATAATTTTTTCAACCAGCCCTTTGGAGACAAAAAGAAACGGATCAGCATTGACGCCAGAAGTCAGGTAGGGGGCAGATTAAAGCCTTTTTCCGCCGCCTGGTCCCAGATTTCTTGCAACTCGTGGATTCTAGACCCTATTCTCACCGGACTAAAACTAGAATTCTGTATGGTCCCTCCAGTAAGATTCTTAATAACAAAAATTCAGACTTCGGCTCAAGGAATTTCTGCTATGGAAGAAGTACTGTGCCAAAGGGAGAAGGAGGCGAGGGATTTTACTCTCCCCTATTTCTAGTAGAAAAAAAACGGATGGTTCTTTCAGAACAATAATAAACGTAAAAAAGTTAAACCGTTTCCTACAGATAAAAAAATTCTAAATGGAAACTATAGGATCAGTAATAAACCTTCTTCTTCCTCACTGTTTCATGGCAGTACTCGACCTCGGGGATGCATGCTATCACGTTCCAATCTTCCTCGGATATCATAAAATTCTTAAAGGGAATCAGTCACCTAGTTTTACCCTATAGAGCTGCGATAGATCTCCGCTAGCATGTCCGCAATATACCTGTCCCATAGATCTGTGTTTAAAAAAATGATTTCATAGATATGTAAATTAGGCAAGTAAGGTGCGCAAGGCGTGGTTACTTACGGTTACAGAGCCCAGCCATACCGCCTGCCTCCAGAAATCTCCTCCTTGCTAACAAAGTTACATTACCGTTATCTCTCAATGTGCGACCTAGCAAAGGGAACAAACACTTTGCCGGCACTGCGCATGCGCTAGGGTCCAGTTTTCCACCCCGATCTGCTCCCATTCATCTAGTTTTAGAATTTCTTCAAAAGGGATTAGAACTAGGTCTGGCAGGTAGTACCTTTAAAAGTTCGGGTCTTGGCTCTTTCTGCCTTGTTTGACCAAGATGTTGCAGGATGCCCATGGGTATCGAGATTCTTTAGAGCAGTAGCCAGATCCCCCCGCTAACCTCCCATAGACCCCCTCCATGGGACCTAAACTTTAGTTTTAAAGGCCTTGACTCGGCACCATTTGAACCGTTGGATAGCAGCTCCATTAAATGTCTTTCCTTGAAATTAGGTCCTCTAATACAGAGGTCCCCAACCGCCGGGCCGCGGCCCAGGACCGGGCCCTGGAAGGTTGTTTGCCGGGCCGCGGCAATCAGTCTTTAACGTGGTACTAATGAAGCGCTTCCATTATGGAAGCGCTTCATTAGTAACGGAGGACCCGGAAGCGGTGAACGATCTGTACTCACCGCTTCCTGGTCCTCAGCTCGGCTGTCGGCTGTGCAGGGCTGCGCACAGCGTAAGGGTGCACTGTGACCTCACACTGTGTGCCGCGCCTGCGATACACAGCCGACAGCAGGATGAAGAGGATCGCAATGATAAGTGGTGGCGTCCAGGAGAGGTAAGTGTTTTTTTCTTTTATTTGCGCTGATGGCTAAAGGCTGACATGGGGGCTGATGGCTAAAGGCTGACATGGGGGCTGATGGCTAAAGGCTGACATGGGGGGCTGATGTCTAAAGGCCGACATGGGGGGGCTGATGTCTAAAGGCCGACATGGGGGGGCTGATGTCTAAAGGCCGACATGGGGGGCTGATGTCTAAAGGCCGACATGGGGGCTGATGTCTAAAGGCCGACATGGGGGCTGATGGCTAAAGGCCGACATGGGGGGCTGATGGCTAAAGGCCGACATGGGGGGCTGATGGCTAAAGGCCGACATGGGGGGCTGATGGCTAAAGGCCGACATGGGGGGCTGATGGCTAAAGGCCGACATGGGGGGCTGATGGCTAAAGGCCGACATGGGGGCTGATGGCTAAAGGCCGACATGGGGGCTGATGGCTAAAGGCCGACATGGGGGGCTGATGGCTAAAGGCCGACATGGGGGCTGATGGCTAAAGGCCGACATGGGGGGCTGATGGCTAAAGGCCGACATGGGGGGCTGATGGATAAAGGCCGACATGGGGGGGCTGATGGATAAAGGCCGACATGGGGGGGCTGATGGCTAAAGGCCGACATGGGGGGCCGATGGCTAAAGGCCGACATGGGGGGCCGATGGCTAAAGGCCGACATGGGGGGCCGATGGCTAGAGGCCGACATGGGGAGGCCGATGGCTAGAGGCCGACATGGGAGGCCGATGGCTAGAGGCCGACATGGGGGGGCCGATGGCTAGAGGCCGACATGGGGGGGCCGATGGCTAGAGGCCGACATGGGGGGGCCGATGGCTAGAGGCCGACATGGGGGGGCCGATGGCTAGAGGCCGACATGGGGGGCCGATGGCTAGAGGCCGACATGGGGGGCCGATGGCTAGAGGCCGACATGGGGGGAATAGGCATTGGGGGTTATATAGAGTTATATATTTGAATATGCACCTTCTGTTTTGTTATGCGCGTGAATCAGTCAGCACCGACCAGCACCCCCTAAGCCCCGCCCACCCTAAGCCCCGCCCCAGAACCCCCCACCCGGGCCCTGGGGAAATTGTCTTGCGTTAAACTGGTCCTTGGTGCAAAAAACGTTGGGGACCACTGCTCTAATAGCATTAACTTCAGCTCGTAGGGTTAATGAAATCCAAGCCATATCCATTAACCCTCCATACACCACTATTTTGGAAGATAAGGTGTTGATTCGTCCGGATCCAGCTTTTCTTCCAAAAGTAGCCTCCAGTTTTCATAGGTCTTAGGAAAATGGTCCTTCCTACTTTTTTTTAAGAACCCGAGATCGGGAGAAAAAAAGTCGCTTCAGTTGCTACCTCCTGGGCAGAAAGATCCTCAGTCCCCATAGAGGACATTTGCAGGGCGGCTCCTGGTCTTCTCCTTTTTTAAGCACTATCGGCTTGATTTGAGCTTCATCTTCTGTTTTTTCCCTTGGGGAAAAGGTGCTTCTTCCGGCTCTCCCACCCTAAATTTCTCTCTGGTAAATCACTCGTGCTGCTGTCGTGGGTGAAGCGAAAAATGATGATTACTCACCGGTAATTGGGTTTTCCAGAGCCCATGACAGCTCCCTTATTTTCCCTCCCTTCTGGTTTATTTCTGGTTCTATTATTTCTGGGTGTAGCATATAAAAAAATAAAAATAAATCATGTGTATTAAGTTGAAAATTGTCGGTTTTCTAAACATTATGTGGGCGGACTTCCTCCGATGCTTGGATATCACACTGAATTGGGAGGAGAGTGTCCTCCCTTTTATTCTGCCGCCTATGGGGGCGGATCCTCTATCTCTCGTGGTGCTGTCATGGGCTCTGGAAAATCCAATTACCGGCGAGTAATCCTCATTTTCTCAGCAATGTGGGCACATGGGACCAACACAGATGCCTTCAGCGCACATGTAACAGGTCAGCCGGTGTCATAGGGACAAAACTGCTGACAGATGCGCTTTAACCCTTTGTTCTCTGCAGAACATGACTGACCAGAGGACCCCCTTTAACCATCTGTTTTTGCTCTTCTTAGTGGTCTTGTAGCCTGACCTCCTTCCTAACTCTTGTCTCCTCATTATAGAAAACCCCAACAACGAAGAGAAAGCCAAAAAGAACGCCAGCAAGCCTCAGCTGGACGAGATTGTGCCGGTCTACAGGCGGGATTGTCACGAAGAGGTGTACGCCGGGAGCCACCAGTACCCCGGCCGGGGGGTCTACCTGCTTAAATTTGACAACTCTTACTCCTTGTGGCGTTCAAAATCTGTGTACTACAGAGTGTACTATACTAGATAAAGGAGGGTGGGGAGGGGCCACAGGTCAGGTGGGAGGGGCCAGGGCAGCGAGTCGATCACCTGTTGCTGGATCCTTTTCAGTCAGTTTTGTCTCCCCCCCCCATCTCTCCTCTTCCCGTCATGCGGCAGATGGCGACTCTTGGCGCAAAACTAATTCAAGCGTGCTCTGATTTAACCCTTTCAGTGTCACAACACCCCGTGACAGCGAAAGGGGGTTAAAAGAAAAAATTTGCCTGCGCCCGCACCTTTAGGTTTTTGTCTTCACACCTGTATGGAGTTTTTAATGATTATTATTTTAAGTGCGCCTCGCCGGCATCTCAAATGTGCATGGGAAGCGTCACCAGGGGGGGCGTCCCCTCTGCCATTGTGTTTGGCACCAGGGTAATGAGCGTTCCCCTTCCCCGTAGGACTGGTAAAAGTCCATGCAGGCTCTGCATAGAGGAAGGTATGGAGTGTGCACAGGTCTATGCGTCATCACAAGCTCAATACTGATAGTTTCTTCTCCGCTGCAAAGTCAGAGACTCGCTGTTACCTCTCAGCAGGGGGCGTCGCAAGGTTGTGGTGGAAGTCTATCTGTTCTCTCATCAGTCTATGATTTTGTCTCAATCTTGTACTATGTAAAATATGTAACAATATGAAAAATGGTTTATAATTATAATAATAATCGTATGGAATTATCTGTCCTGTGTCATGTAAAGTGTCTGGTGTAAGCACTACACCTCCCACAATGCCACGCAGCAGAGCACGCACTGTCTTAGACAGTGATGCAGCAGGAGGTGCGGAGGGTGAAGTCTGAGAAACGAACAGAAAATCAGCAGAATTGTGAGTGCAGCTCTGGATGTGGCATATTTGCAAGTTTTCGCATTGTTTAGATAGATTTGACCTGTAAAATGCTGTACAGAAGCGCTGCTCCAGTATGTTGTGTTATCGTATAGGGGAGCGATCAGCAACCTTCTGCACTCCAGCCGCTGTGAAACTACAACTCCCAGCATGCACACTTACTCAACGGTTCTTGTAACTCCTATAGAAGTGAAAGGAGGACTCTGGGAGTTGTAGTTTCAGAATAGCTGGAGTCCCGGAGGTTGCTGATCTCTGGTCTAGGGCAGGGATGGGCAAACTGCGGCTCTCCAGCTGTTGCAAAACTACAACTCCCAGCATGCAAAGACTGCATACAGCTATCAGCCTACAGCAGGGCTTGGTGGGAATTGTAGTTTTACAACAGCTGGAGAGCCGCAGTTTGTCCATGCCTGGTCAAGCGTAGATATCACAGCGCCATGGTCTCCTGCTGTTACAAAACTACAACTCCCAGCATGCAAAGACTGCATACAGCTATCGGCCTACAGCAGGGCTTGGTGGGAATTGTAGTTTGCTGATCTCTGGTCTAGGGCAGGGATGGGCAAACTGTGGCTCCCCAGCTGTTGCAAAACTACAACTCCCAGCATGCAAAGACTGCTTACAGCTACCAGCCTACAGCAGGGCTTGGTGGGAATTGTAGTTTTACAACAGCTGGAGAGCCGCAGTTTGCCCATGCCTTGTCTAGGGTAGATATCACAGCGCCATGGTCTCCTGCTGTTACAAAACTACAACTCCCAGCATGCCCTGACAACCCATGGCATGCTGAGTTATAGTTTTACAATTGCTTTTTAAATACTGACTTGCACTAATACTTTTTATTTAAATGCTTCTTTTCTATGAAGGGGTTAGATTGATGTCCGAAGTCAAGGACAACAATATGGCCACCGATACATGTACAGTAAGGTTGTCGTCTGGTTTTCGTAGATCCCTGAACATTAAAAGGGTTTTCTGAAATTTTAATACTGATGAACTATCCTCTGGAAAGGTCATCAGTATCTGATCGTTGGGGTCCGACAACCAGGACCCCCGCCGATCAGCTGTTTTGATAAGGCAGCGGCGCTCCTGAGAGCACAGCGCTGTACATCGTAAAGTGGTCATGCTTGGTATCGCACTCGGCCCCATTCACTGAGCTCAATGGGGCTGAGCTGCTCCTAGGCCACGTGAACGATGAACGTGACGTCACTGGCCTAGGAAAAGTTGTGAGAAGGGTGCGGCACTACTGCAAGCGCTGGTGCCTTCACAAACAGCTGATCAGCGGGGGGCCCACCGATCAGATACTGGTGACCTATCTCTAGGATAGGTCGTCAGTATTGAAATGTCGGAAAACCCCTTTAACGAGGCAGATCTAGAGCCTGGGAAAGCTGGGTGAGGACCTATGTGGGAGCAGCCATGGTGCCTGTATTGGTCATCACCCAGCTTTTCCCAGAAACAGATGTAAGAAAAAGAACGGCTGAATAAAATGTTGTAATACTTGACAGAACATTATATAATTTCTGTTGCATCTCTGCAGTAATTCCTGGAAGGAAGCGCAGTACGAGGGCCGTATTATACTGCTGGATGGTCAGGCAGTGCGAGCGCCAGCTGATGGACCATGCAAACTGAATGAGGGAGGAACGACCGCGGTAACACTCCTTCCTCCCCCATTCAGTTCTATTGATTTATCGGCACAACATCCCCGATTACACAGGAAGACCTGCTGCCGTTTATCCTGATGAAGGACGCATCAGCCGACAAACGAGCTGCTTGATTAGATGGGCCCATTATCAGGAAGGAGCGCCCCTATAATAAACCCTTGTTCCTGATAATTAGCCCAAAAATCGTGAGGTCTAAAAGGGCCCTAATATGTACCCCTGCAATTTCTGGGGTGACCCCAAGAGCAGTAGGGTTCAGTGAAAGACACATTGTAGGGATTTCGGACAGAAGGGATCAGACCGGTAACAGCCTGGGTGGTCTGCGAGATTACTGCCGGAGGGGTACAGCCTTGCCACGCTGCGCCCACCTGCAGACCCACTGTGGATCGGGGATACGTTTAAATCTTAAGACAACCCCTTTATCCTTGTAGCAGTCACGTCTCGGCGGATGTCCACTGACCCAGTTTTTGTTGTTGAGTTCAATGTATGTTGCATGGAGGGAGCTCCCCCTAGTGGTGGCTGCAGGTAGCCGTTGTCTTATCTTTATCTACAGTGTATAGAAATGTTACGAAAGGAATTCACAGAATGAAGACGGCATGATGCTGAAATGTGGAGGATCTGTTGTCGGGAAGGATCTCCTGTTAGGCCTTGTGTAAGATGCCCTTGGGGGGATAGAAAGCAGACGACCCCCATGAATGAGCCCTCACAGAGCATTAGTAGCAGGACTCGTCTGATGTCCCCTATTAGTCATTTCTGCAATAAGCAGCTCTTGATTGTGTCCACGCCGTTCCCTGACGCCCCATCCGTGTCAGTGGGCACATGTAATACGTCATTACCAAGTCTTTACAGAGGCCTGAAACCTTCACCCCATCCCAGCTGACTAGTCCGAGAGGCGCGAAGGTCGCTGCTGCATGTGGAACTCGTAATTTCTGCATCCCACTTTCAGGGGCTTCTGCATACTGACTGTTTCCCTTTAAGACTTGCATTCGGATCCATGTACAATAAAGGTTCCACAAGCCGTATACTGTACATAAAATACGCTGCTCTACTACGGAGCACCTGTTCAGCGCAGCCTGCCAGTGACGGACGTTAACCCTTTACGCGTTCCGGTTTTATTTTGTGACCGTCTCGTCGCATTGCCTTTGAGCTGTTCGGGGATAACAGGACAAGTGCAATTTCAAGGAGTGAAATCTCTCAAATCCTCTATTTTAAAATGGTCATTCTGACACGACTCTCTGTATATTCCTATACTTTGTGTTTTGATATCGGTTTGTTGGAAGGACGTGTCATACACTGTAAATTTAGTTCTTATAAGGAATAATTAAGTTTATCTTCATTAAAGACTGAATTCTCTCCTTTTTGATTTCTTATGATGTAAAGTGTGTCCAAGAGTCTTCATTACGGTGTGCATCCATTTTCTGGCCGCGTATCCGGTTTTAATGGCTGTTTTGCATCAGTTTTTAATGGCCATTAAAACGGATGTAGTTCCGGGGGGGGGGGGGGTTAATTTTTACATCCCAACCCCTGGAAGTGCCCATAGTATATTGTGTGCCCCCCCAAATGTGAATAATTGGCCACATAGTGCCGCCTCAGTATATATAATGCCCTCCCAGCCCTTGTACTGTTGACTGATCCATAAAAATATATATATATATAATCATTAACGAACAGATATACGCCACTTTTTTGCGTATATCTGTTGCAGATTGCGGTACAAAGGTTATTTATGCTGTACTAACTGCAAAGAAAAAGGGGGTGAGTCAGCACATAAATGCGCAGGTGCGCGCTGCCAAGGCTAGAAACACACAGGAAAAAAAACACAATGCAGCAGCGCTCTGCAAACCAAATAAAGTACAATAATGTCATAGTAATAGAGAATATTCTGGTGACAATGCTACTTATTTTGTAAATTTGAGATTCTTGGTAGAGATGAGCGAACATTAAAAAAAAAGTCCGTTGTTCGGGTGGTGGTAAGTCGCGCATCCCGTTATGGATTCCACTATAGCGGCATATGGAATCCATAAGGGGCGGCTGCCACCAACCCGAACTGTTGAACAGCCGAAGGACCTGGGGTGACGTCACTGTCATGTGATCAGTGCAGGGGGTGTGGCTCAGCACGGGATCAAATCCAGTGCTGAGCCACGCCCCCTGCACTGATCACATGACAGTGACGTCACCCCAGGTCCTTCGGCTGTTCAACAGTTCGGGTTGGTGGCTGGCAGCCGCCCCTTATGGATTCCATATGCCGCTATAGTGGAATCCATAACGGGATGCGCGACTTACCACAACCCGAACACCGGACTTTTTTTTAATGTTCGCTCATCTCTAGTTCTTGGCAAATACATTTTGTACAAAATTATTTGGGCCCGTCTGCCAAACGTCAAGGCGATCTCTGTGAGACGGGAACCTGACACTAAATACTACCTGTTATGAGCCATAACAGCCACCATAAAATTCAGGGAGTGCAGGTGCCACATGCATGCTGGGTCCATTCTGCTTTTTTATCAATTTTGGTGCCAAAATGGCCTCCGTTAAATTCAGGGATGCAGGTACCAACATGCAGGCCGAGCCCACTCTATACCTCTCCTGGTGCCAAAAGGCTTCCAGTGAGTGCAGGAAGAGCAGGCTACAGCTTTATACTTACACTAATTAAAATCAGCCTATGGGGCAGACAGGCTGGTCAGGGGTGCAAGACCAAATGGAGTCAGCCGCACCTCCAGTACAACTGCAAAGAAAAAGGGGGTCAGTCAGCACATAAATGCGCAGGTGCGCGCCGCCACGGCTAGAAGCAAAGAAAAAAAACACAATGCAACAGCGCTCTGCAAACCAAACAAAGTACAATAATGTCATAGTAATAGAGAATATTCTGGTGACAATGCTACGCTTATTTTGTAAATTTGAGATTCTTGGCAAATACATTTTGTACAAAATTATTTGGGCCCGTCTGCCAAACGTCAAGGCGATCTCTGTGAGACGGGAACCTGACACTAAATACTACCTGACACTAAATACCACCTGCACTCCGCCACTATAAAATTCAGGGAGTGCAGGTGCCACATGCATGCTGGGTCCACTCTGCTTTTTTATCATTTTTGGTGCCCAAATGGCCTCTGTTAAATTCAGGGATGCAGGTACCAACATGCACGCCGAGCCCACTCTATACCTCTCCTGGTGCCAAAAGGCTTCCAGTGAGAGCAGGCTACAGCTTTATACTTGCACTAATTAAAATCAGCCTATGGGGCAGACAGGCTGGTCAGGGGTGCAAGACCAAATGGAGTCAGCCGCAACTCCAGTACAACTGCAAAGAAAAAGGGGGTCAGTCAGCACATAAATGCGCAGGTGCGCGCCGCCACGGCTAAAAACAAAGAAAAAAACACAATGCAACAGCGCTCTGCAAACCAAATAAAGATCAATAATGCCATAGTAATAGAGAATATTCTGCTACGCTTATTTTGTAAATTTGAGATTCTTGGGAAATTTATTTTTGTAGGAACCAGCTACATTTATACTCTGCTCAGAAGCCCCAGGTAGATGGGCATTGCTCAATCTAAAAGAGTCCGCTACCCTTAATATATACTATTCTTTTAGACTAAGCAATGCCCATCTACCTACAGTCATGGCCAAAAGTTTTGAGAATGACACAAATATTAGTTTTCACAAAGTTTGCTGCTAAACTGCTTTTAGGTCTTTGTGTCAGTTCTTTCTGTGATGTAGTGAAATATAATTACACGCACTGCATACGTTTCAAAGGCTTTTATCGACCATTACATGACATTCATGCAAAGAGTCAGTATTTGCAGTGTTGGCCCTTCTTTTTCAGGACCTCTGCAATTCGACTGGGCATGCTCTCAATCACCTTCTGGGCCAATTCCTGACTGATAGCAACCCATTCTTTCATAATCACTTCTTGGAGTTTGTCAGAATTAGTGGCTTTTTGTTTGTCCACCCGCCTCGTGAGGATTGACCACAAGTTCTCAATGGGATTAAGATCTGGGGAGTTTCCAGGCCATGGACCCAAAATATCAACGTTTTGGTCCCCGAGCCACTTAGTTATCACTTTTGCCTTATGGCACGGTGCTCCATCGTGCTGGAAAATGCATTGTTCTTCACCAAACTGTTGTTGGATTGTTGGAAGAAGTTGCTGTTGGAGGGAGTTTTGGTGCCATTCTTTATTCATGGCTGTGTTTTTGGGCAAAATTGTGAGTGAGCCCACTCCCTTGGATGAGAAGGAACCCCACACATGAATGGTCTCAGGATGCTTTACTGTTGGCATGACCCAGGACTGATGGCAGCGCTCACCTTTTCTTCTCCGGACAAGCCTTTTTCCAGATGCCCCAAACAATCGGAAAGAGGCTTCATCGGAGAATATGACTTTGCCCCAGTCCTCAGCAGTCCATTCACCATACTTTCTGCAGAAGATCAATCTGTCCCTGATGTTATTTTTGGAGAGAAGTGGCTTCTTTGCTGCCCTTCTTGACACCAGGCCATCTTCCAAAAGTCTTCGCCTCACTGTGCGTGCAGATGCGCTTACACCTGCCTGCTGCCATTCCTGAGCAAGCTCTGCACTGGTGGCACTCCGATCCCGCAGCTGAATCCTCTTTAGGAGACGATCCTGGCACTTGCTGGACTTTCTTGGACGCCCTGAAGCCTTCTTAACAAGAATTGAACCTCTTTCCTTGAAGTTCTTGATGATCCTATAAATTGTTGATTGAAGTGCAATCTTAGTAGCCACAATATCCTTGCCTGTGAAGCCATTTTTATGCAACGCAATGATGGCCGCACGCGTTTCTTTGCAGGTCACCATGGTTAACAATGGAAGGACATTGATTTCAAGCATCACCCTCCTTTTAACATGTCAAGTCTGAGATTTTAACCCAATCAGCCTGACATAATGATCTCCAGCCTTGTGCTCGTCAACATTCTCACCTGAGTTAACACGACGATTACTGAAATGATCTCAGCAGGTCCTTTAATAACAGCAATGAAATGCAGTGGAAAGGTTTTTTGGGGATTAAGTTAATTTTCATGGCAAAGAAGGACTATGCAATTCATCTGATCACTCTTCATAACATTCTGGAGTATATGCAAATTGCTATTATAAAAACTTAAGCAGCAACTTTTCAAATTTCCAATATTTATGTAATTCTCAAAACTTTTGGCCACGACTAGAGTAAAAATGTAGCTGGTTCCTACACCGCCCTGAACATTGTAGGCTTAGGTAAATCCAAGAGAGGCAGCTCTGTTATTATTCGGTACCCATCTGCGGATGCCACCTTGACGTCTGGTAGATGGGTCCGACACATGTTTGATCAAAAATGTGCACAAAGAGCTTCTACTTTTTCATTTATAGTAGGTATAATACCACTTTAATTTAGAATGATCCCCATTTCTCAGTTCTATTGTTTGCATGTGAACTTTTATTAGTTCTCTGTATTAGGGGATATGGCACTTCTGTGCTATTCCATACAGCAAGGAAAAAGAAGAAAAAAAATATCCTGGCCTAACGCTGGGTTCAGACCTGAGCGTTTCTGAGACGCGCGTTTTCCGCATGTTTGTGTGATTGACTGCAGTGTTGTCCAATGACCAAATATCCCTGTCTATATGAAGTTTGGCCTTTCCAGCATGTTACAAATTCAAAAACGCGCGTTCGAATGCATGTTTTCAGTGTCAAAAACGCGCAAAATACAAGCGTTGCGTGTTCCCATTGAAGTCTATGGGCCAAAACGCGCGACAAACGCCCCCAAAAAGCTCAAGTACTTGTTTATGCGTCTGGCGTTTTTAAGCGCGTTCGAACGCGCTGTAAAACGCGAAAATGTGAACCAGTCCTATAGGGAAGCATTGGTTTGCATCGGTTATGAGTTTTACAGCGCGTTCGAACGCGCTGTAAAACGCGCAAGTGTGAACTGAGGGTAAAGGACACACTCTTTGCCTCTGGATATATTTGACGTACGCATCAAGAGCTTTCTAGGTGCATACACCAAACGGGACTTTACGGACAGCTCGGACACGGTTGGCTCTATGACTGCTAATATGGCTGACCCTGGTAAACAGAAGGTGGAGGAGATCTGGAAGACGACAGCTGCTCAGACAAGAAAAAGAGACTGCGGAAAAAGATGTGGCAACACAGGCTGTCCTACCCATTGATCACAGTTAAAAGGGGCTATCCCATGAAAAGTATTACTATGCAATGAGGTGAGGTTTTTATGTACATTACATTTGCCTCTCTGGTAGCGCCCCCTGTTGTTTATCGAGTAGCCTCCCTGCTCCCATCAGTTCCAGCATAATGTTCTCATATTGAAGCACCCCAGACACCTTCCATTCGTTCATCGCTTCTCCTACATTCATAGGAATATATACGGCAGCGCTATCGCTCTCTACACAGTGGAGAAGGAATACCATAGAGGGAGGAAGGGGTTAACAAGAGCTGCCTGCAGTGCCCTCCTGGGAGATGAAGGTGCTTGATTGTCACATGGGATGAGCTGACGCCCTCCCACAGAAAGAGACATTTCATCTGTACTTCCGAACTCTAGAAAATGCAATGAGGTCCAAAGTGCCCAGCAGGGCGTCCCCAACTATTTCATCTCTAGCATTACCTCCCCTTGCGCTTTCCACTCCTCTCTTCTTCTTAGACGTCACTATTTCCCTTCAACTTCCTCGCCGCATCAGCCGGTGTCTCACTGAAAGTTTGCACAGGCGTAGAGCGTGGATGTGCCTGCGCAGTGCCTTCCCTGCACTGGGCATCGGACTCGCTGTAAGTACAGTGCATGCGGGCACATATATGAACATGGGACCAACACAGATGCCTTCAGCTGCCAAGAGGTCAGCCGGTGTCATAGGGACAAATCTGCTGATGCCCTTTAAAGGGTTTCTGTCAGCAGATTTAACCCTATTAAACTGGCTGACATTAGCGATGTGCTAATGTCAGCAGACCCTAACTCTCCTAATCTTAGGCTTCCGGATGCCCCCGTTACTGTGCAATTTTAACTTGTATAATATGCTAATTAGCCTCTAGAAGCAGCGGGGGGGCGTTGCTCCTGCTCCTAGAGGCTCTGTTCACCCACCTCAAGTAACGCCCTGCCGTGCTTGATTTACAGGGCCAGGCAGCGCTCGTCTCCTCCTGCCGGCCTTGTGTGCTGGGACTGTGCGTGCGCGAGATTTATCCAGCAGAGAAGACGAACGCTGGCCCTGTCAATCAAGCACGGCAGGGCGTTACTTGAGGTGGGTGAACGGAGCCTCTAGGAGCAGGAGCAACGCCCCCGCTGCTCCTATAGACTAATTAGCATATTATAAAAGTTAAAATTGCGCAGTAACGGGGGCATCCAGAGAGTTAGGGTCCGCTGACATTAGCACATCGCTAATGTCAAGACAGTTTAATGGGGTTAAATCTGGTGACAGAAACCCTTTAAAGAGGTGCTGTCAGCATGATCAACCTATTAAACCTGATTTTATCTGTATGTTAAAGAGTTGCAGCGATAACAGCATTTTATTCATATGCAAATTAGCAAGTTGGCGCTCCAGGAGGCGGGGCTGAACCCTTGGAGCACTGGTTTTGTAACACCCCCTGTGCTCTGCACACTCCCCCCTCCTCTTGATTGACAGGGCTGCACATGCTGTGTCCTACAATTTCCATATCATATACTCTATGTACTACAGCTTCACCACACCGAGATCTGTTCAGAAAGCGATTCTACATGTTACCGTTTTAGGCTACATGCACGCGACAGTTGCTTTTCTCGGCTTCCGTTTCAGTCTTTTTTGCGGATAGGACAGGAACCCATTAATTTCAATGGGTCAGCAAAAAATGCTGACAGTCCATCCTTTTGTGTTCTGTGTCCATTGTCCGTGCTTCCCTTCAGCGAAAAAAAAAGTAATGCATGTCCTACTTTTTTCTCATTTGTGGACGAGGATAGGCATTTATTACAAGAGATCTGAGAAAACAAAGGAATCCTCAAAAAAAAACTGATGGACCATCAGTTTTTTTTGCAGATCCCCATTTGCAGACAGCAAAAAACAACTGTCGTGTGCATGCGGCCTAATTCACAAGCACAAAATATAGGATTATAAAGACACCGGTAATATGTGTTATCTGATGGCATAGAAAAACCATCCCTCTCTATGGGTTAATCCTGTAGCTTAGTACAAAGTACTACGGTTTTATATATAGAAATCCAACGTAGAAGAGACTTCTAGAAAAATAATTTTGTCACTTATAAAATAAATAATATATAATCATACAATAGCAATAAAAGGCCTTACTATATTAACAATTACGTTTTTTTTTTTTCCTTAGAACTTTGTCATTTGCACATGAATATGATGCTGATATCTCTGCAGGCCTTTACCAGCCAGTATACCTGGTTTAATAGGGTTGATCCTGGCGACAGCCTCTTTTGAAACAGATGGTCAGAAAATGGATGCAACATGGCCATGAAAATCTGACAGTGTATCCGTTTTAACGGACATTTTTTTTTCTTCAGGCCTAATTCACACGTCCGTATTTTTTTCCGCAAAAATGCGGAAGATATGCGAACCCATTCATTTCAATGGGTCCGCAAAAGATGCGGAGAGCATTCCGTATGCTCTCCGCATCCGCAAATCCTTTCATTTCCGCAATGCGGAACCGTAAAAAAAGTAGAGCATGTCCTACTTTTGGCCGCAAATTGCGGACCGTAGCCCCATTGAAGTGAATCGATCTGCATAAATCCGGATGACCTGTGAAAAGGTTACAAAAAAGTCATCCGCATGTCATCCGTAATTACGGATCCACAGGAAATGAAGTTACCCTGGAAACATCTTTTTTTTTTCTTGTTCTTCCAGATTTTTGCGGAAATACGGAAGGTATACGTAGACACTAAAAAACAAAAAACAGAAGAATTTTGCGGAAACACAGATCCGCAAAAAAACGGACGTGATTCTGTAAAGAAAAATTACTGACGTGAATAAGGCTTCACTGTCATGTGAATGTAGCCTAAGCAAGCTAAAAAGTGGTGAAAATGGCACTGAAGAGCAGCATTTCTGCATGGACCGATTTACATTTAGGGCTCGTGCACATGGCCTTTGCAGTTTTTGCACTCTGCAAAACACGGATACCGTCCGTGTGCGTTACGCATTTTCCAGAACGGAAGTCGGTCCCATAATGTGGACAAGAATAGAACATGTTCTATATTTTTGCAGATGCCAGGGAACGTGTTCTGTCTGCATCTTTTGCAGCCCATTGAAGTAAATGGTTCTAATCCAATCCACATTTTTTATAAAAAATACTTGTGTGTGCATGAGCGCTAATGGTGAGCATTAATCCAGATACTTTAAGGCCTCTTTCACACGGGCGTCATTTTTGACGCCCGGATAAGAGGCCGGTGCGTTGCGGGAATATGTGCGATTTTCCCGCGCGGGTGCAAATGTTTGTAATGCGTTTTGCACGTGCGCGAGAAAAATCGCAATGTTTGGTACCCAGACCCGAAGCCGGACTTCATCACTGAAGTCCGGTTTCGGGTCTTCTGGAGAATTTATTATTTTCCCTTATAACATGGTTATAAGGGGAAATAATAGCATTCTTAATAAAGAATGCATTGTAAAATGAAGATGAAGGGGTTAAAAATAATAAAAGTTAACTTACCTTAGCCACTTGATCGCGTAGTTGCGATCTCTCCTCTCTTTCCCTGCAGCATCTATGATCTAAAGGACCTGTGATGACGTCACATCACATGGTCCAATCACATGGTCCATCACCATGGTAAGATGGACCATGTGATTGGACCATGTGATGTGACGTCATCACAGGTCCTTTAGATCATAGATGCTGCAGGGAAAGAGGAGAGATCGCAACTACGCGATCAAGTGGCTAAGGTAAGTTAACTTTTATTATTTTTAACCCCTTCCACTTCATTTTACTAAGCATTCTTTATTAAGAATGCTATTATTTCCCCTTATAACCATGTTATAAAGGGAAAATAATAGAGATCGGGTCCCATTGCTAAGCAACCATGAGGGAAAATCGCAACGCATCCGCACTTGCTTGCGGATGCTTGCGATTTTCCCGCAGCCCCATTTACTTCTATGGGGCCTGCGTTGCGTGAAAAACGCACAATATAGAGCATGCTGCGATTTTCATGCAACGCAGAAGTGATGCGTGAAAATGACCGCTCATGTACACAGCCCCATAGAAATGAATGGGTCCGGATTCAGTGCGGGTGCAATGCGTCCTCCTCACGTATTGCACCCGCATGGAAAACTCGCCCGTGTGAAAGGGGCCTAAGGATAATCTGTAATCAAGCGGAGGACTGCATCAGGCACTGCCACTTTTAACAGTGAAGGCAGGTAAAAAATATTTACTGGGGTCACTGGTTGTCAATACGACGACACCAGTATGGGAAAACCACCACTGCTGGGTCTTGTGTGCTGTATGCCCCCAGCAGGTATTTTCTGTTTCGGCGGGTAGATCCGAGTCGAAACTAGATAAGCTGCAGCTCCTGTATCTCATTATGACTGATAGGACACGCTCACACACCCGTCTTAGGCTCCATTCACACGTCCGTAATTTGTGTCCGCATCCGTTCCGCAATTTCAGGACCCATTTGTTTTCAAAGGGGCTGAAACTAATGCAGATCCGCATTTTCGGGATCAGCATCCGTTTTTCCAGGATGTGCATCTGTTTTTTCAGGATCCGCAATTTCGTTCCTGAAAAAAATAGAACATGTCCTATTCTGGTCCGCAATTGCGGACAAGAAAAGGCATTTGCTATTATAGTGCTGGCTATGTGCGGTCCGCAAATTGCGGATTGCACATTGCCGGTGTCCGTGTTTTGCGGATCCGCAAAACACTTACGGACATGTGAATGTAGCCTTATTCTGTTACACTCAAATCTTTCTTAGGGCTCAGGCACATGACCGTATTTTCTTTCCGCTTCTGTTCCGTTTTTCTGGCGGACCGTATGCGGAACCATTCACTTCAATGGGGCTGTAGAATATACAGAGATTACTCCGTGTGCATTCCGTTTCCGTTTGTCCGCATGGCCGTTCCGCAAAAAAGTTGTGCATGTCCTATTATTGTCCGCAAATTACGGTCCAAGGCCCCATTCAAGTCAATGGGTCCGCAAAAAATACAGAACGCACACGGAACACATCCGTATTTTGCGAATCCATACTGTAGACTTGCTATGCCCAGCTCATATTGCTCATGTGTTTGGTGATTAATAAATTACTGTTTCAGTATACGATCCGCAAAAAACGGAACAAATACGGAAACAATACAGATATGTTGTGTGCAATAACGGAACAGAAGAGGACTTAAATTAGAGAAAAAAAAAACCTCAGATACTGAACAACGGATCTGTGAAAAACGGACCACAAAACAGCAACGGTTGCGTGCATGAGCCCTTACCCAAAGTAGTTGATCCCAACAGAGTAAAGTAGTAAAAAAAAAAGTATTCCATTATCAGACTGGTGTCGTTTATTGGGCATCCATTAGGAAAGAATTTAGATGCCTTAAAGCAGGGGTGGCCAATCAGGGGCTCTTTGCCTCTTGCGGAGCAGTCACGTCGACGCGCTCTCACCCCCATGCTCAAATCTCCTCTCCTGATCTGAGCATAGGGCGTCTAAGCACTGAGGGTCTGATTTGTGCTGTCTGATCTGAGCATTGGGGGTCTGATCTTAGGTCTGATGAGGATTGGGCGTCTACTAAAAACAAATTTTTTTTCTTAGTTTTCTCCGCTAAAACCCAGGTGCGTCTTACACACGGGTCACCACATTTTTTGCCCTATAAATGTATAGCTCGGTGCTCCTGGTAGTCATACGTTTTTTTCCCCGGCTCTGTGTGTCTGTAAGTTTGGCTACCCTTGTCTTAAAGGAACACTCCAGTCAAACCTTCTTATCTGTATTATGCCCAGTGCAGAGCCTGAGGGGGTGGAGCATGACAAGGGGAGACGCCATAGAAAGAATCCCCCCTACGCTCCTTCCTGCCCCTCGTTAGGTGCACAAGTCATGTGACCGCCTCCAATACACAACAGCATCACAGAAATCCAGTAACAGAACATTTCCTTTAATGGCTGTTTTATAATAATAATACAAAAGTGATCGTTCACACTGAAGCCTTAAAACCCTAATCGCACATTAAACGGTATTTTCTCGAAACAAAACAATTTCCTTCTCACATATAAACTCAACAGAACGGTGCAAATTCTCTGCAGAACCTTAGACGGTCATAATGAGGCTGCATTTTGTATTCCATCCAGCTGAAGTGACCCGATCACCGCATGGTAATCTAAGTTTCAGTTCATAACTGAACCTCGGGGGTGGAGTTTAGTCTTGCAGCCATACAGATGCCAATTTGCAGCCCCATTATGGTCGTCTGACTGGCGTATTAACAAGACAAGCATAGACAAGAGACAAACAAACGGACAAAACACTGAAGTCTCTGCTTCAGGAACAGAGGAATATATTAAATCTTCTCCATATAATCAGAGCCCTGCTCCGTAGGGGAGTTGCACTTCTAGAAAGTTATGCAGATACGTCAGCCGCCATCTCCTCCACCTCAAAGGCCTCCTGCGGAATAGCGCCTTGGTTCTTTAAATGAAGAAAAAAATTACAGTAAGAAAAACAAGCTATACATTCGCTTACAAAAAAGAACACCACTGTAAAAACTGGACCCACGTGATGGACCGAGCGTTGCATACCAAAACGTCTTGGGCTACTTTCACACCAGCGTTTTTGCTGGATCCGTCATGGATCAGCAAAAACGCTTCCGTCACGATAATACAACCGTCTGCCTCTGTTCCGGTTGTATTATCTTTGAAGTAGCTAAGACAGATCCGTCATGAATACCAATGAAAGTCAATGGGGGACAGAGAAAACGGATCCGTCCCCATTGACTTACATTGCTCTGCACCACATCGCGGACAGAAAAACGCTGCTTGCAGAGTTACTCTGTCCGTGATGGGGACGCAACCAAACGGAAGGCATTCTGGTGCATTCCGTTTCGTTCAGTTTTGTCCCCATTGACAATAAAAGGAAACAAAACTGAAGCGTTTTCCCCCGCCATTGAGATCCTATTGACGGATCTCAATAACGGAAAGCGAAAGCGCAAGTGTGAAAGTAGTCTTATATACAGGTGACAAATACTCATTCAGGAGTTTTTCGGGTTGTTTAATTTTTGAGGACCTATCCTCAGGACCTGAAAAGCCCGGTGAGCGTCACAGGCTCCTTGCAGCTCACCAAGCACAGCGCCGTACATTGTACAGTGGCTGTTCTTGGTACTGCAGCTCAGGCCCGTTCACTTGAATCCGACTGAGCTGCACCTAGGCCAGTGATGGCTAACCTCCGGCACTCCAGCTGTGGTGAAACTACGACTCCCAGCATGCGCCATTCATTTCTAAGGACTTCAGAGAACAGCCAAGCAAGTGTGCATCTTGGGAGTTGTAGTTTTACCACAGCTGGAGTGCCGGAGGTTAGCCATCACAGCACTAGGCCATACGACTGATGAACGTGAAAGAGGCTGCAGCACTCATGGAGCACCACGGTCTCCTCAAACAGCTGATCAGTGAGGGGGGGGGGGTGACCGGTATTCCCCTATACGCAGTCTATAGAGAATACTCATACCCAGAACTGCCGACCACACATTATAGGCTTATGGGGTAGTGGCCGCAAAGCCCCCACACTGAAAAATATGGAAAAGGGGTCTGCCGAAATTCCCGCACCTCCTGCAGCTACAACCCCCATTAGATACATGGAACTTATTATCAAACTTATTATCAATCCCACACATTTCTGTGTCCGTGTATTACATGGCTAGCGATTCATTTAAACGGGTGACATGTAATACCCCATTTCTCCGGCACCCCCAGCAGGCCCTAATTTAGGCGACACTAGAGGAGCTGTACCCTCTGGACCAACCCTTTAGGTTCCCAGGAGATACATGTAAGATCCCATGGTTCTTCAGGGTGAGAACTGATATTTACAGCAGCGATCTGCCCTGACCAGTAGAGGGCAGCACTGATCTGATCTCCGTTTCTAACCCTTGATCTCACAGACTGTGCAGGTTGAAGCTTTTCCTCTCTGTTCAGTGGAGACAGTTAGCAAGTAGGCTGGTTAGTAAAGTCATTTACCTTTAGGAGATTAAATGTTTCCTTTGCTTTCTGAATATCCCAGTTGTTGTCCTCAAGACATCTGTACAGAAAAGAGCAAAACACCTCACACATGGCTTGTCGGAGACATGGGACACACGGTCGCTTCCTGCCATGTTCTCCCAGGTGTTGTGCAGACCTTGTGCATATCAATACATGTAAAGACAATATTTCCAGGTATGATAAAAAAATATATATATGCAGGTCTTTTTGGAGTTCTAGGGTACAATGGGGGGAACACAGGACCCTATTCTTCTTATGAATATGCTGAAATTGTCAGGCTACCCCACTAAATACACTTCTATGTACCCGCAGCCTCCACTAGGGGGAGCTCTCTCTGCACAAAAATTGATACTGCAATAATAATAATAATAAACCCACATGCAGTGAGCCCCCCCTAGTGGTGATATGACCGTTTTATCATTTACCTCTGTGGCTGGGCACATTCTTTTATTAGGGGGTCTGCAGCCTGAACGGAGTAAACAGGACTGAGCACAAGCAAACCCTCAATTGTGAAAAGTATCAGGTTTGCACAGGGTTTCAATCTTATATATAAGGCAGGATGTTCAATTTACTGACAGCAAGCAGAAATCTTGAGAAAAGTCTATGGACACCTTTGGGGGCATTTTTTTATTGCATTTTACTCATTTTGGACTAAAAATAAGTTCTTCAATTGGACTTTGTTAAAAATGTTCAGCCGTTTCTGCGTTACAGGGTTAAAAATCAGTCTGTGCGTCACTTTAATCTCTAATCACCTGACCTCAAACACTCATTATAACTAAACTCCTCTCAATCTGATAAGAACACCATTAAATGAGTGTTTATGAGGGCAAGAGATAAGAGCTACACATGAGCCATCAGATGACAAGATTAAAAGAAAGCGAAAACTGCAGTCTGCAAACAGACTGATTTTTAACCCTGTAACTTAGAAAAGGCTGAACACTTAACAAAGACCAAATGAAAAAAAATGATTTTAGCCCAAAAAGAGTAAAATGCAATCAATAAAAAAATGTCCCCGAAGGTGTCCACAGCCTTTGAACTATGCTCTATGTACAGGATAGGGACTAAGTGCCTGACCGGTTTGTGAGGGGGCGGGGGGTCTGACTGCTGGAACAGCGACCGATTGAGAACAGGAGTCCTGTATCCTCCCATATGAATATAGAGCAGCAGTTCAGCATGTGCACTACCACTCCATTCACTTTCTATGGGACCCTCTTAGATAGCTAGCGCTCAGATATAATCTGAAGACAAGTTAAATCACAAGAATGTAAAAATAAAAAGTAAATCTACCTGCTGTGAAAAAAGATGCAAAAAAATGACAAACGGCATAAAAAAATATATAAAGTTCTACCCGTCCAATCAGCATGAGCAGAAAATCCTCCACACTCACTTGAGAGCCCAGTCACGTTTCATCCCCGTGTATTTAGAGAAAGCACTGACGGCGTCAGCAGAGGCAGGGGGCAGGGTTTGGTCACAGACCGCCAGGACAGACTTCGAGGCTACACATGAAGACGTTTCTTGCGGATCGACGTATGAATTGAGTATAACCATCTGATCGTTTAATATCTGAGCGCTGAAAAAAAGACAAAAAGAGGGAATCAAATGACTGAAACCACCAGGATTCTACGTGTACACCAGATTTCAGGAAGCGCTTTCAGGATCTCTGCTTGCTGTCATGCAATTGTGATGCTTTATTTTAAAGTCATTTTTATTTTACTATTTTTTTAATTTTTATTTATAACCAGAAAAATGTAAAAAAGGAAGAATGTTTTTCATGTTTTTTTGTTAACCGCAAAAACGTGACAATTTTTTTTTTCTTATGTCCCCTTTCCATAATGATCTTGATATATGGGATACCTGAGTCATGGTTCCTGGGGTTGGGGCTATTGATTTATTTTTTTAATTTTGTATTTTTTTGGGGTTTTATACTTTGTACATTTGGGGGAAATTCAACTTTACATGGGGCTACAGGGGGAATACAGACCCCAGAGCGTATGTACAGGACTGTACTACATCTCCCCAGAGCTCATCAGGGTCTGATAACAGCCAGCAGCTCTGGCAGACTCCCGGCCCCTGGTGATCACATGATCACTGGGATCGGAGCAGGAAGTGGCACTGCTGCTTCCTGATTTTATACACAGAGCTCGTTGAACATGGCGCATAGAGCAGTGTTTCCCAACCAGTGTGCCTCCAGCTGTTGCAAAACTACAACTCCCAGCATGCCCTCACAGCCAAAGGCTGTCCGGGCATGCTGGGAGTTGTAGTTTTGCAACAGCTGGAGGCACGCTGGCTGGGAAATACTGGTATAGAGCGATGGAAAAGGCAGGGATGGTCTTCTCTATGGGGAGCCCTGCTCTCCATTCCAGCAGCAATGAAGAACTACCGCCCGGACATTTAGAGCCTACGGGAGGTCGGGATCTGGATAAGGTCTCATGCACACAAACGTATTTTCTCTCCGTGTCCGGAAGTTACTCCGTGTGCATTCCGTTTCCGTATGTCCGTTCTGCAAAAAAATAGAACATGTCCTATTATTGTCTGCATTACGGACAAGGACAGGACTGTTCTATTAGGGGCCTACTCTCTGCCACTACATTCGGGCTCTGTGACTCCCGGGCTTTCCTCACTAGCCTTCTGGTCCCCGCATGTAAACATCACGGACTGACAGGGTCAGGTGCGCTGCTGCAGCCCATGACTGGCCTCAGTGGTGATGTGTCCCTAAGGGCAGTGACTTGTGCAAAACCTAGACAACCCCTTTAAGTTTTAGTGTGCAACACATTAAGCAACTCCGTAATCAGTTGATGGAAAATCTCCAGTTTTGTGTATGCAGCTCCTATGCGCACTTGTGTCTCCATGGTTACAGACTACAAACAAACCCTGTGCATTATACCCTGCGGTCAAACTCCGCTATTGTATACCCTACTTCTACTTACACACATCTGGTTATGTTAACAAGAAGTAGAGGGCAACCAGAAAAGAGAAGAGCATGACTGCAGGATCAGACTACACAGGGTTTGTATGTAGTCTGTTACCATGGAGACACAGGTCTGCAAAGAAAATCTTTTACAATTTTTTTTTTCTTACAATGTTACTTCACTTTAGATGCGTTGTAGTAAATGGTCGCACCGGTGGATGTATCCTCTGAGTACAATCTGCAGTTAGTGAACGAGGATGACCAGGGAGCGGAATGTAACAGCAGACGTATATATGACATTCAGGTTTTGCGGAAAGTTGGGTGACACGTCCCATGGAGGAACAGTGGCTCCTACGGGTTGTTGTCACTCAGCAAAAGATATATGTCTGACTGGAATAGCACAAGACGCCACATGAACAGGGGTCTTTTCTCATACCTGTCTTCTGAGGCTGGGACGATGATGAAGGTTCTTCTGAAGGGGATGAAGAGGGTCTTCTGGCAGCTCACGTCCACTATCAGGAGAAAGTCAGTCCATAGACATGTATTATTTTTTTTACTTTAAAAGCTCTAGTTATAATATAGAGATTATAGGCTGTAGACAGCTTTGCGGGCATTGGTATTACTTAAATCCATGTATTTTTTGTCTGAAAAGCACCTCTGCAATAAGTTTTGTTAACAATTTTGCACGGTTTGGCTTCTGCAGCGTCTGTGTTTCACAGTACATGGCAGCTGCAGAAAGCGTTCACAGCACAATCCATCAGACTAGCTCATCTGACACTTGGTCTCCAGAGTCTCCCTCTACTAAGTTATCTTCTAAACTAATTTATTCCCACATCAGACTTTAACCCCTTCCCGACTGCCCACTGGGTATATACATCCTATCTGCACATGCCCCGTGCAGATAGCACTGATATAAATGTTCAGGCAGCGCTGGGATTAAAGCTCCTGCAATCTAGCAGAAGCAAGTCAGGTCCCGGCTGTGAGACACAGCGGGGACCCTGAGGAGAAGACAAGAGTTTTTTTTACCGCTTCTGCCTTCTCCTGTGGTGGGAGGACTGCACTGCATGAGCACACGGGGGAGAGCAGGAAGCAGCAGAACCGCTTAATCTGTTAGTCCCGGCGGTCACTTCTGGAGCAGGAGCAGAGCTGCAGGGTCTAAAGAGACCCTGATCAGCTCTGCCTGTGTGATCAGCTCTGTGGAAACAGAAAAAAAAAGTCAGTGTTCTCCAGAGGTCTTTTAATGACCTCCTGGGGGACATATTATGTGTCAAAAATAAATAAAAAAAATAAGTTAAGAAAAAAAATCCAATAAAATTTTTTTTTTCTTAAAGTGCAGTTGCTAATAGAAACTGTCACCATAGTCGCCCCGTTCGCTTAAACCTATACATGTTATATATAAAAACGATCATCACAAAATAGGGAATCCATTGCAATAATTAATTTTTGTGTCAAATAAAAAACTAGAATTAAAAAAAATACTTTCTAATAATTAGCGGGTTTCCTTCAAATTATACCTAATAAAAGGAAAAAAAAAATTCTAAAAGAAAATCTAATAAAAAGTCCAGTCTAAAAGTAAAAAAAAAAATAAAAAATATTTTGGTAGTCAAACAAATAAAAAAAGCTAGGGTCACTAAACCACCACGTAACATAAAATCACAAAAAGTTGCCTGTTGACTGGACATTCAGGACTTTTTGGGGCCTGGTCATAAAAGGGTTAACCAGGGCTATGGAGTCGGTAAGCCAAATGTCACCTCTGCTTTTCCATGAATCCTTCAGAAATGGCTTGTGTATGATAATTAGTACTAAAAATTTCTGCAGTAAAATCGTGGCAACATCAGGCTTTTATAATGTGTTTTTCAACATTATGTCATATTCTATTTTGAAGTCAGATTTAGAGTCACCTGATTTCACTATGAATGGCTTCCTGCAACTGCAACAAGTGGGGAGTTATCAGATGATGAGGTCAGAGATCTATGGAGGGGACAGGCTGTGGACTGGGGATTACATGTGGGGAGGTATCAGGAGATGAGGTCAGATGTATGGAGAGGACAGGTTGTGGACTGGAGATTACATGTGGGGAGGTATCAGGAGATGAGTTCAGAGATGTATGGAGAGGACAGGCTGTGGTCTGGAGATTACATGTGAGGAGGTATCAGGAGATGAGGTCAGAGATGTATGGAGGGGACAGGCTGTGGACTGGGGATTACATGTGGGGAGGTATCAGGAGATGAGGTCAGATGTATGGAGAGGACAGGCTGTGGACTGGAGATTACATGTGAGGAGGTATCAGGAGATGAGGTCAGAGATGTATGGAGAGGACAGGCTGTGGACTGGAGATTACATGTGAGGAGGTATCAGGAGATGAGGTCAGAGATGTATGGAGAGGACAGGCTGTGGACTGGAGATTACATGTGAGGAGGTATCAGGAGATGAGGTCAGAGATGTATGGAGAGGACAGGTTGTGGACTGGAGATTACATGTGGGGAGGTATCAGGAGATGAGGTCAGAGATGTATGGAGAGGACAGGCTGTGGACTGGAGATTACATGTGAGGAGGTATCAGGAGATGAGGTCAGAGATGTATGGAGAGGACAGGCTGTGGACTGGAGATTACATGTGAGGAGGTATCAGGAGATGAGGTCAGAGATGTATGGAGAGGACAGGCTGTGGACTGGAGATTACATGTGAGGAGGTATCAGGAGATGAGGTCAGAGATGTATGGAGAGGACAGGCTGTGGACTGGAGATTACATGTGAGGAGGTATCAGGAGATGAGGTCAGAGATGTATGGAGAGGACAGGCTGTGGACTGGAGATTACATGTGGGGAGGTATCAGGAGATGAGGTCAGAGATGTATGGAGAGGACAGGCTGTGGACTGGAGATTACATGTGAGGAGGTATCAGGAGATGAGGTCAGAGATGTATGGAGAGGACAGGCTGTGGACTGGAGATTACATGTGGGGAGGTATCAGGAGATGAGGTCAGAGATGTATGGAGAGGACAGGCTGTGGACTGGAGATTACATGTGAGGAGGTATCAGGAGATGAGGTCAGAGATGTATGGAGAGGACAGGCTGTGGACTGGAGATTACATGTGAGGAGGTATCAGGAGATGAGGTCAGAGATGTATGGAGAGGACAGGCTGTGGACTGGAGATTACATGTGGGGAGGTATCAGGAGATGAGGTCAGAGATGTATGGAGAGGACAGGCTGTGGACTGGAGATTACATGTGAGGGAGGTATCAGGAGATGAGGTCAGAGATGTATGGAGAGGACAGGCTGTGGACTGGAGATTACATGTGAGGAGGTATCAGGAGATGAGGTCAGAGATGTATGGAGAGGACAGGCTGTGGACTGGAGATTACATGTGAGGAGGTATCAGGAGATGAGGTCAGAGATGTATGGAGAGGACAGGCTGTGGACTGGAGATTACATGTGAGGAGGTATCAGGAGATGAGGTCAGAGATGTATGGAGAGGACAGGCTGTGGACTGGAGATTACATGTGAGGAGGTATCAGGAGATGAGGTCAGAGATGTATGGAGAGGACAGGCTGTGGACTGGAGATTACATGTGAGGAGGTATCAGGAGATGAGGTCAGAGATGTATGGAGAGGACAGGCTGTGGACTGGAGATTACATGTGAGGAGGTATCAGGAGATGAGGTCAGAGATGTATGGAGAGGACAGGCTGTGGACTGGAGATTACATGTGAGGAGGTATCAGGAGATGAGGTCAGAGATGTATGGAGAGGACAGGCTGTGGACTGGAGATTACATGTGGGGAGGTATCAGGAGATGAGGTCAGAGATGTATGGAGAGGACAGGCTGTGGACTGGAGATTACATGTGAGGAGGTATCAGGAGATGAGGTCAGAGATGTATGGAGAGGACAGGCTGTGGACTGGAGATTACATGTGAGGAGGTATCAGGAGATGAGGTCAGAGATGTATGGAGAGGACAGGCTGTGGACTGGAGATTACATGTGAGGAGGTATCAGGAGATGAGGTCAGAGATGTATGGAGAGGACAGGTTGTGGACTGGAGATTACATGTGAGGAGGTATCAGGAGATGAGGTCAGAGATGTATGGAGAGGACAGGCTGTGGACTGGAGATTACATGTGAGGAGGTATCAGGAGATGAGGTCAGAGATGTATGGAGAGGACAGGCTGTGGACTGGAGATTACATGTGAGGAGGTATCAGGAGATGAGGTCAGAGATGTATGGAGAGGACAGGCTGTGGACTGGAGATTACATGTGGGGAGGTATCAGGAGATGAGGTCAGAGATGTATGGAGAGGACAGGCTGTGGACTGGAGATTACATGTGAGGAGGTATCAGGAGATGAGGTCAGAGATGTATGGAGAGGACAGGCTGTGGACTGGAGATTACATGTGAGGAGGTATCAGGAGATGAGGTCAGAGATGTATGGAGAGGACAGGCTGTGGACTGGAGATTACATGTGAGGAGGTATCAGGAGATGAGGTCAGAGATGTATGGAGAGGACAGGTTGTGGACTGGAGATTACATGTGAGGAGGTATCAGGAGATGAGGTCAGAGATGTATGGAGAGGACAGGCTGTGGACTGGAGATTACATGTGAGGAGGTATCAGGAGATGAGGTCAGAGATGTATGGAGAGGACAGGCTGTGGACTGGAGATTACATGTGAGGAGGTATCAGGAGATGAGGTCAGAGATGTATGGAGAGGACAGGCTGTGGACTGGAGATTACATGTGAGGAGGTATCAGGAGATGAGGTCAGAGATGTATGGAGAGGACAGGCTGTGGACTGGAGATTACATGTGAGGAGGTATCAGGAGATGAGGTCAGAGATGTATGGAGAGGACAGGCTGTGGACTGGAGATTACATGTGAGGAGGTATCAGGAGATGAGGTCAGAGATGTATGGAGAGGACAGGTTGTGGACTGGAGATTACATGTGAGGAGGTATCAGGAGATGAGGTCAGAGATGTATGGAGAGGACAGGCTGTGGACTGGAGATTACATGTGGGGAGGTATCAGGAGATGAGGTCAGAGATGTATGGAGAGGACAGGCTGTGGACTGGAGATTACATGTGAGGAGGTATCAGGAGATGAGGTCAGAGATGTATGGAGAGGACAGGCTGTGGACTGGAGATTACATGTGAGGAGGTATCAGGAGATGAGGTCAGAGATGTATGGAGAGGACAGGTTGTGGACTGGAGATTACATGTGGGGAGGTATCAGGAGATGAGGTCAGAGATGTATGGAGAGGACAGGCTGTGGACTGGAGATTACATGTGAGGAGGTATCAGGAGATGAGGTCAGAGATGTATGGAGAGGACAGGCTGTGGACTGGAGATTACATGTGAGGAGGTATCAGGAGATGAGGTCAGAGATGTATGGAGAGGACAGGTTGTGGACTGGAGATTACATGTGAGGAGGTATCAGGAGATGAGGTCAGAGATGTATGGAGAGGACAGGCTGTGGACTGGAGATTACATGTGAGGAGGTATCAGGAGATGAGGTCAGAGATGTATGGAGAGGACAGGCTGTGGACTGGAGATTACATGTGAGGAGGTATCAGGAGATGAGGTCAGAGATGTATGGAGAGGACAGGCTGTGGACTGGAGATTACATGTGAGGAGGTATCAGGAGATGAGGTCAGAGATGTATGGAGAGGACAGGCTGTGGACTGGAGATTACATGTGAGGAGGTATCAGGAGATGAGGTCAGAGATGTATGGAGAGGACAGGCTGTGGACTGGAGATTACATGTGAGGAGGTATCAGGAGATGAGGTCAGAGATGTATGGAGAGGACAGGCTGTGGACTGGAGATTACATGTGGGGAGGTATCAGGAGATGAGGTCAGAGATGTATGGAGAGGACAGGCTGTGGACTGGAGATTACATGTGAGGAGGTATCAGGAGATGAGGTCAGAGATGTATGGAGAGGACAGGCTGTGGACTGGAGATTACATGTGAGGAGGTATCAGGAGATGAGGTCAGAGATGTATGGAGAGGACAGGCTGTGGACTGGAGATTACATGTGAGGAGGTATCAGGAGATGAGGTCAGAGATGTATGGAGAGGACAGGCTGTGGACTGGAGATTACATGTGGGGAGGTATCAGGAGATGAGGTCAGAGATGTATGGAGAGGACAGGCTGTGGACTGGAGATTACATGTGAGGAGGTATCAGGAGATGAGGTCAGAGATGTATGGAGAGGACAGGCTGTGGACTGGAGATTACATGTGAGGAGGTATCAGGAGATGAGGTCAGAGATGTATGGAGAGGACAGGCTGTGGACTGGAGATTACATGTGAGGAGGTATCAGGAGATGAGGTCAGAGATGTATGGAGAGGACAGGCTGTGGACTGGAGATTACATGTGGGGAGGTATCAGGAGATGAGGTCAGAGATGTATGGAGAGGACAGGCTGTGGACTGGAGATTACATGTGAGGAGGTATCAGGAGATGAGGTCAGAGATGTATGGAGAGGACAGGTTGTGGACTGGAGATTACATGTGAGGAGGTATCAGGAGATGAGGTCAGAGATGTATGGAGAGGACAGGCTGTGGACTGGAGATTACATGTGAGGAGGTATCAGGAGATGAGGTCAGAGATGTATGGAGAGGACAGGCTGTGGACTGGAGATTACATGTGAGGAGGTATCAGGAGATGAGGTCAGAGATGTATGGAGAGGACAGGCTGTGGACTGGAGATTACATGTGAGGAGGTATCAGGAGATGAGGTCAGAGATGTATGGAGAGGACAGGCTGTGGACTGGAGATTACATGTGGGGAGGTATCAGGAGATGAGGTCAGAGATGTATGGAGAGGACAGGCTGTGGACTGGAGATTACATGTGAGGAGGTATCAGGAGATGAGGTCAGAGATGTATGGAGAGGACAGGCTGTGGACTGGAGATTACATGTGGGGAGGTATCAGGAGATGAGGTCAGAGATGTATGGAGAGGACAGGCTGTGGACTGGGGATTACATGTGAGGAGGTATCAGGAGATGAGGTCAGAGATGTATGGAGGGGACAGGCTGTGGACTGGAGATTACATGTGGGGAGGTATCAGGAGATTAGGTCAGAGATGTATGGAGAGGACAGGCTGTGGACTGGAGATTACATGTGAGGAGGTATCAGAGATGAGGTCAGAGATGTATGGAGAGGACAGGTTGTGGACTGGAGATTACATGTGGAGAGGTATCAGGAGATGAGGTCAGAGATGTATGGAGAGGACAGGTTGTGGACTGGAGATTACATGTGGGGAGGTATCAGGAGATGAGGTCAGAGATGTATGGAGGGGACAGGCTGTGGACTGGAGATTCTGCACATCAGGGCGGTACTATCTGGATCAGAGGTAAATATGAGTGTCATAAGTAAGGACCCGGCAGTTTCAATTCCTTGACATTTTTGCTTGCTGTCAGTGAATCAGAACATTTTTGAAAAAACGAGATTTTTATATAACTTACCAGTAAAGTCTCTTTCTCGCTCTTCCTTGGGGGACACAGGAGACCTTGGGTATAGCTCAGCTCCCTAGGAGGCGTGACACTAAGTGAAAGCTGTAAGCCCCTCCTCCATCAGCTATACCCTCAGCCTGGAGAGAGAGACTGCCAGTTGCGTGTCCAAGTAGTGAAAGACAACCACCAACCGGAAAGGGGCAAGCGTCATACACCCAACAGGGGCAACCAAGACCAAAACCACAACCGAAGAACAGATGAAGGGCGGGTGCTGTGTCCCCCAAGGAAGAGCGAGAAAGAGACTTTACTGGTAAGTTATACAAAAGTCTTGTTTTCTCGCCCATTTTCCTTGGGGGACACAGGAAACCATGGGACGTTCTAGAGCAGTCCCAGAAGGGAGGGACCACAATTCCCAGGCGAACACCCATAGGCCTCAGGTAATTGCCGCCTGCAAAACCGGACGGCCCCCAAGCAGCGTCAGCCGACACAGGCATATGCTCTCGGAGAATCTGGAGAAGGTGTGCAAGAAGACCAGGTGGCCGCCTTGCATAGCCGTGCAGCCGAAGCCCGATGTCTCTGGCCCAGGAAGCACCTATTGCTCTAATTAAGTGAGCTCCAACGCCAGGGGGCAGAACCCTGCCCTTGGCGTGATAAGCCTCAGTAATAGCCATCTTAACAAAGCGGGCGATAGTAACCTTAGAGGCGGCTAACCCTTAGCGCAAACCCTCCAGAACCACAAACAGGGAGTCAGTGCGCCAGAAGGAGCCGGCGACCTCCAGGTAAGTCTCAGGGCCCTGACAACGTCCAAACGAGGAAGTTCCCGTTCCCGGGAGAGGGAGGGGAAGGACACAAGGATGGGAGGACGATGTCCTCATTCAGATTAAAGGCGGCGACCACCTTAGGGAGGAACGAGGGAACAGGGCGAAGAACTACCATATCCTGGTGGAACACCAGGGAAGGTTCAGAACAAGAAAAGCGCCGCCAACTCGGACACCCTCCAGAAGGCGTAGGGAGACCGTCCGCAGCGGCTCGAAGGGGGAGGACTGGAGCGCTGAGAGCACAGTATTGAGCTCGTAATGCGGTACCGGGGGACGGTACAGATGGACTAAGGAGCCACCCCGTGGATGAAGGTCTTGACAGGGCCGGAGGGCCTAGGGGACGTTGAAATAGGAAGTAGAGCGCCGACGCTGACCCTTTAGGGAACAGGGTCCCAGGTCCATGTCGGACTGGAGAGACATCACCTTGGGGAGAGAAAGGCGGAGTGGGGGAACGCCAGCGTACCCCAGAATGCAACCGGTGCCATGTGCGGACCTCCTGTCCTGTCGCAGGGAGAAGGGGGGCAGAGTCGCCTGGGCATGTGGCTAAAGCAGTCTTCACCCTTGGTCCGTTCCAGCAGGGTCGCCCCTTCAGCTACCGGCACCGTAGTGGCGGGATGCTGGAAGAGGGACTTGGCGGGCGGGCGACCCTTGCACTGGCGGGATGTAGGGGAGCTAGTGCTGCCCAGATCCACCTTGCCTTCTGTGGGGGAGGCAGCAGTGCGGTTTACCGGCACTGGCGCAGCTCAACCCCGGGAGAACAGAGAGGTCTAGTGCGCCTCTGTTATCCCTGATCTGGAAGAAAAATAAAAAATGAAATAAAAATCTAAAAAAGAATACAAAAGGAGAAAGCAGCCCTGCAGAGCAGGGAGAGTCTTGCCTTCTTGGACACCAAGCAAAAACTGGCAGTCTCTCTCTCCAGGCTGAGGGTATAGCTGCTGGAGGACGGGCTTACAGCTTTCACTTAGTGTCACGCCTCCTAGGGAGCTGAGCTATACCCAAGGTCTCCTGTGTCCCCCAAGGAAAATGGGCGAGAAAGACAACCTTATCACGTCCAACAAACACAGCAGCACAGCTGGTAACAATAGGCGGCTGATAAACTATAGCAGACTCTCAGCTGTGTGAGTAGGGCACGCCCGGGATATGTTTTCAGCCCGATTCCATTTCCCGATGCTTTTGTAGCCTGCCCGACCCGGCTGATGTACTGAGAGAAGAGACATCCGAGGTCTTCTGCAGCCACTTACACATTGTTAGTTACTGAACATTTGCAGACAAAAACTCACCTTCCTTAAATTTTCCTTCAACGGTGAAACACATGAGAGACGTCTGAGGAGAGAACCAGGGGATAATATACATGAAACGTGTCAGCAGTGAAGGGCAAGAATCTAAAGACAGCCAAAATTCATGCACAGAGCCTGGAACCTCCTCCGTACCCCTCACATCACTGGAAACCCCCTTTCATGTCATGTTCACACACAGGAGATGCAGATTCTGCAGCACATTTCACTCTTTGTTCCCACCCTTTAACCCCTTAAATGCCACAATCAATAAACAACTGCAGCATCTAAGGTGATTGAAAGAGGGAGGAGGTCCCTGCTGACACCCCATCAGCTACCCATGACTCAATGGCACTGGCCACTGATGGGTTAGCTGGAAAGTGCAGTACTGACAGGCATTAATGCTTTTACGATTCCCAGCAAAACTCCACCCCCCCCTCCCCTGCTTAAAGAGGCCTCTTCCTAGGTCATTGGTCTCATCAGGGGCGTAGCTAACGGCTCATGGGCCCTGGTGCAAGACTTCAGCTTGGGCCCCCCTTCCCTCAGTGCTTTGTGTGACTTCTTATGCGGCACATGGGTCTTTGGGCCCCCTCAGGCTCCTGGGCCCGGTAGCGACTGCTACCTCTGCACCCCCTATAGCTACGCCCATGGGTCTCATGGTCTATGTGCAGCTCAGTCCCATTGAAGTGAATGTAAAAACCAAGCACAGCCACTATACAGCAGATGGCATGGTAAAATGCGGGTTTGTTTTTTGCATCCTCCCCAAAAGAGAATAGCATAGAAACGAATAAAAATGTTTTTTTTTTTTTTTATAACATATAAATATATTTATATATTTATCTCTCTCTCTCTATATATATATATATATATATATATATATATATATATATATATATATATATATTTTTTTTTAAATAAAATATATAAATATAAAATAAAAAATGAAATTTCATTTCATAGAAATGAAAAAAAAGAAAAAGAAATATCATAGAAATTATAAGTAATCCAAAATGACTAATCAAAACTAAAATTCATCCCCACAAAATCTACTTTTGTCAATCGAAAAATGTAAAAAATAAAAATAAATATATAATAGTCCTGGAATGCAGCAATGCAAAAATTATTTTTGGGTGCAATATTTTGTGCAAGAGCACGAGCACAAAAAACTACAAGAATACTATACATAAAAATGCTTAAAAAATAATTAGGAAAAAAAAAAAAGCCCAGATCCAAAATAGGTCGGTCTTCAAGGAGTTAAATGGGATATAATGTAAGGTTAGCGGGGTTCCTCCAATGGTAAGAGCTGGTCACAGGGCTTCCATGTCAAAGCACAGTTCTAGTTACATCACGCTTACGCATTAATTTGACTGATGCCTCCGGCGATGCCTCAGACGTGCGGCTCTATGCCATGATGTGCCAACATTTTTAAAAAGAGAAAGTATAGCGACAAGTATCAGCCTGGCAAATGCCAAATTTATTATCGTTTGCCTTTGTTATGCCAAACACAATGTGAAGGGGCCCTACTGCACGTTCAGCATACAGTACTCTGATTCCGCAGATGCCAGGCTATCCTTCTCCCAGGATTACATGTTCTCCGGAATTCAGACGCGTCTCAGTAGAGGACTTTGCAGTCGGGGGTGAGAACAGTAATCTCACCCGAGGAAATTCCCAAAAAACTCCTGCGCTGAGATGAGAATTGTACATCGTCCCAGCGGAGAGAGCGTGAGACTTACAGTCTGGAAACTGACATCCAGCGTCATGGACGGCAGGTCGTGATCCGTTTTCGGGAGATTGCAGAGAAAGCCGACCACCTGCAACCTGTTATACTTTATCAGCCGATGCCTCAAGTCTAGACAATAAAATAAAAGGTTAATAAAGCGAGATCTTTGTATAACTTACCAGTAAAATCTCTTTCTCGCTTTTCCTTGGGGGACACAGGACCTTGGGTATAGCTCAGCTCCCTAGGAGGCGTGACACTAAGTAGAAACTGTTAAGTTCCTCCTCCAGCAGCTATACCCTCAGCCTGGAGAGAGAGACTGCCAGTTGTGTGTCCAAGTAGTGAGAAAAGGCAATGTCCAACAAGTGGAAACAACAAGCCAACTACCCAACGGGGCAAAACAAGTCTGTAACAGCGTAGAAAAACAATGAATGGGTGGGTGCTGTGTCCCCCAAGGAAGAGCGAGAAAGAGATTTTACTGGTAAGTTATACAAAAATCTCGTTTTCTCGCCCATTTTCCTTGGGGGACACAGAAGACCTTGGGACGTCCGAGAGCAGTCCAAGAGGGGAGGGACCACAGCTCCAATGCGAAGCACCCAAAGGCATCAAGGAACTGCCGCCCGCAACACCAGCCCAAGGCAGCAACCGCCAAATCCCAAGTATGCACCCTGCAGAACTTAGTAAGGCGCGCAAGGAAGACCGATGGCTACCTCGCACAATTGCGCGACCGAAGCCCAATGTCTCCGGCCCAGGAGGCATTGACCGCTCCGGAGAAATGAACGGTGCCACCGAAGGCAGAACCCTGCCCTTGGTTCGGTAACCTCAGCCACAGCTATTATGATGAAGCAGGCAAAAGCCACCCTGGAGGCCGGCAAACCGTTGCGCGCACCTCCTGGAACCACAAAGAGTCCGAGCGCCGAAATAAACGGTGATCTCCAAGTAAAACTGCAAGGCCCGAACAACGTCCAATCGGTGAAGTGTCCGTTCCCAGGGATGGGAAGGGAGGACGATGGCCTTGTCGAGATGAAAGGCAGGTACCACCTGCAGAAGGAAGAGACGGGATGGAGAACAGCCCTGTCCTGGGGAAGGACAGAAGACTCGGAGCAAAAAAAAAAAGAGCCGCAATTCAGACACCGTCCGAGAATGAAGGCCAAAAGAAACACAACTGTACAGAACAGAAGGAGTAGAGAACACTTCTGTAACGGCTCCAAGGGAATCTAATACAAAAAAACTAGAGACCCTATTAAGGGAGGGTTCCATAGCAACAAAAAAACTTTGCTCAATTGAGCTCAATTCACCACTTTTACCCTTAATATTTAAATCAGTAAAACTTCACTTTTATTAGTAGTTCTCTAAAAATGTTTGTGAGTTTTGACACACTTGTTAAAACTACTGCTCGAATTTGCACACTGCTATCGCACAGGTTGCTAGTGGTAACGGAGGGTGTGCACTACCCTCCTAACCTTCCCACAAGTTTGCAATCAGTGTATAACTACCTGCCTGACTAATCCTGCAGGGTACTCGGTGCTGTGAACATACACCCTAAAGTAAATAACTGTTTCCTACTGTTTCCTACTCAGTGTTTAGCAACTCGAGCAGAGCTAAAACCAACAGATTCTGTCCCCAACATGTTTCACCAGATAAACTGGCGTCTTCAGGGAAAGGACTTTCCCTGAAGACGCCAGTCTATCTGGTGAACATGTTGGATAGAATCTGTTGGTTTAGCTCTGCTCGAGTTGCTAAACACTGAGTAGAAACAGTGGAAACAGTTATTACTTTAGGTGTATGTTCACAGCACCGAGTACCCTGCAGGATTAGTCAGGCAGGTAGTTATACACTGATTGCAAACTTGTGGGAAGGTTAGGAGGGTAGTGCACACCCTCCGTTACCACTAGCAACCTGTGCGATAGCAGTGTGCAAATTCGAGCAGTAGTTTTAACAAGTGTGTCAAAACTCACAAACATTTTTAGAGAACTACTAATAAAAGTGAAGTTTTACTGATTTAAATATTAAGGGTAAAAGTGGTGAATTGAGCTCAATTGAGCAAAGTTTTTTTGTGGCTCCAAGGGAAAGCTCAGAGCGCAGAGAGCACAGGATGTAGTTCCCAGGTCGGTACTGGGGAACGGTACAGAGGAACTAATGAGCCACTCCGTGGAAGAAGGTCTTGACAGACCCAAGAGGGGCCAGGGAACGCTGGAAGAGGATAGACAGCGCCGACGCATGACCCTTCAGGAACAAAGTCCCAGGGCCAGGCCGGACTGGAGAAGGGACAGAACCATGGGGAGAGAAAGGCAGGGTGGGGGAACGCCAGCTTCCCACAGAACCCCAGGTAAGAACCCTTCGTGCAATAATAGATTCCGGATGAAGCACGGTCGGGAGCGAACACTAGCGTGCCCGCTGGAATCGCCTGGCCAAGCGGTAAAAAACCCAACGTGATCAGGCACAGACCAATAACACGAGAAGAAGAGTCCAGCAAAACTGGTCCCGTCGTCCCCCAAGCAACGTCGTCCCGCAGCCACCCGCAGTGGGGGAGCAGAAGGGCAGACGGCAGGAACTGAAGGGGTCCGCCCAGCATCCGATAGATGCCAGGAGAAGACGGGCCAAAGGCCATGTTGATGTTGCCACCAGAGGAAGGGGTTCTACCGACCCGGTGCGGGAGGTCCGAGGACAATCTTGACTGAAAGGTAGTCCTCAGACAAGGACAACATCAGGAAGGGATGAAGAAAACCAACCCTGAGACGGAAGGTCGACACCGCAGATCTAAGAGACAGATTAACAGAAACGGGAATTAGAGGCCACGGCCTACCCGACAAGGGCGAATATGGCAAGGAATAGAAGGCAAGTGTTGAAAACACTACAGGGACCAAAAGTTGGGAACAAGATCCAAGCCTGAAAGCCAAGTTACCGAGAAGGTAAGTCTACAGCATAACCATCGCTCAGAATGGAAAAAACGCAATCTGCACTCCAGCAGGAGGACAGGACGCGGTAGACTTAGTAAGTGGACGCACAGCTAGTACAGCCGATGCGAACGAGGGAGACGGTGTGAGGCCACAAGGAACACCGGAACCATCCAAGTGAACGACCATGCTCTCCCCCGAGGGGAGGGCAGTGAACCTCTGAGGCCTGGCCGGGGCGGAGCCACATAGTGGGATATGCCCCGAGCGGGAGCCAAAACACAGCCGGCGAGAAGAAGCAGTCGAGACAGAGACTGGCATAATACCCTCCGACCGAAAGGAGGAGCGAGTAACAGAGAAGTCATAGTAGGACAGCTCAAGGCTAAACACCCGCTACTCTGAGTCGCCCGGATCACCGCCTCGCAGAAGGCGTGAAGACCCCAGAGCAGAGGTCCCTGGACCTGAATAATCGAACACCCAAGAGAAGATGGGTGATCGTTTTGAGGAGGGCAGCCCGACCTGGCAGCAGAGCGGAACTAAAGCACAGCAGGCGCCCATAGGAAGGACTCATACTACACAGCATCCGAAGAGGAGGAAATGGTAGTAGGTGAGGGAACCGTAGTCCCGCTAGAGCCAACGCAGAATTCGAGGGGTGCTACAGACAGCACTCTCGTCCATGTGACTGCTTGCTCAGATAAGTAAGACAGCGGGAGGACGAATGGTTACGCATCCAGGAACCACGAACACTCCCCAGGCAAAAGGGCCAACGAACACGGCAGAGCCCGCCCGGGTCAGGCGGAACAGTATGATCTCCTCAGAGAAGAGCTTGAAGGCCTGCGGCTAGCATCGTATGTCGCAGGAGGAAGGGAAGCATACGTATGAGAGGCCCTGTAAGCAGTGAGAAGGCCAACCACCACGGGAGGAAAAGGCCCACACGGCTCAAACCGCGCAAAGAGCGCACAAGAACGTTCACTCACTGCAAAATAGTCACTCAGCGAAGGTGGCCAGCCACGGAGTCCCACATAGTGCAAAGTGCCTGGAAGGGAGCGATGCACAAGACCAGTACGGTATGCGATGGAACACAAGCAGTCCGCCCGGCAAGGGGGGAGTGTACCCGGCAAACATTGCCTGTGGCAGGAGTGCAAAGGCCCGCCCTAAAGAGGGGGATGCATAAGGCCAGTACTAACTTCATAGAAGTAGGAGATACCGTACTCCGCCCAGAAGGGGTTCATGTACATGGCCGCACAGTAACTAGCAGGAGCGCAGGAGGTCCGCCTAGTGAAGGGGGACAAGCACAGGGTTATCCTTGTATTAAGTAACGGTACAATAATCCGCCCAACACCAAATTTCGTGAGAGAGCAACTACTCCGCCAATGAAGGGGGACATGCACGAGTCCAGCACAGCATGTACAGGACAGCCGTGAGGATCCTGAGCATGCAACACACCGCCCATGGAATGAGGGGTGGTCATGCAGAAGGACAGAGCAGTTAACCCATGGAAGAGGGTATGCTCATGGTCAGTAAGGTATACGACGAGAATGCAGTATTCCGCCCCGAAAGGGTGGTAATGCACAAGGCCAGCATCGCATCCAGTGAGAGTGCCAGCACCCCGCCAACGGAGGGGGGCATGCACATGGACAGCCACTCACCGGCGAGAGAACAACCACAGTCCGTGGGAGTGTTGTATGCCGCCTGAGGAAAGAGGCATGCCCATGGCCGGAAGCGAAACCGGGGAGAGTGCAGCATACCGCCCATGGAAGGAGGTTCGCACATGGCCGACAGCGACTCCATTGAGAGTGCAGCATCGCCTATGGAAGGGGGTCATGCACATGGCCGGCAGCGACTTCATTGAGAGTGCAGCATTCCGTCTATGGAAGGGGGAAATGCACATAGCCGGCAGCGAATCCAGTGAGAGTGCAGCGTCCGCCTAAGGAGGGGGGGACGTTCACATGGCCAGCACCGTATCTGGTGAGTGTGCAATATTCAGCCTATGGAAGGGGGTCATGCACATGGTCAGCCCTCAGTCAGGGAGAGTGCAGCATCCGTCTATGGAAGGGGGTCATGCACATGGCCGGCGGCGAATCCAGAGTGAGTGCAGCGTCCGCCTATGGAATGGGGACGTGCACATGGCCAGCACCGTATCCGGTGAGAGTGCAGTATTCCGCCTATAGAAGGGGGTCATGCACATGGCCAGCCCGCAGTCAGGGAGAGTGCAGTATTCCGCCTATGGAAGGGGGTCATGCACATGGCCGGCAGCAAATCCAGAAGAGTGCAGCGTCCGCCTATGGAAGGGGGGCGTGCACACGGCCAGCACTGTATCCGGTGAGTGCAGTGTCCGCCTATGGAAGGGGGGCGTGCACACGGCCAGCACTGTATCCGGTGAGAGTGCGGCTTTCACCTATGGAAGGAGGACGTGCACACGGCCAGCACTGTTTCCGGTGAGAATGCAGAGTTCCGCCTATGGAAAGGGGGTCATGCACATGGCCAGCACCGCAACCGGAGAGGGGCCGTATCCCAGGAGAGGGCAAGGGTTGCACCTGGCGCAGCTGGGGGGCGCGACATGCCACCTATGGAGGAGGGGGGGAATGCAGACGGCCAACACTACAGTCATTCCTTCATTTTTTTTTTTTAAACACAGCCCCACTGAGGCAGGAAGGGGCCAACATATAGGGCACAGCCTCAGAAAGGCAAGAAAAAAAGGGGGGCCACCATACAGGCCCCTGTATAGTAACTAGCCCCAGGAGCGGAGTCGCGATCCCCTGGGGGAGGAGGAACCTCCGGCGGGAAGAACTCGCACCTGAAGGAGGTCCCGCCCCCACAAAGAAAGTATGGAAGTTGCGGCCTACTAAGCTGCAAAAGCCGGGGCCTAAATTAGTGGCGCCCGGCCGACCTGAATGAGAAACGGTCGGCCGGGTCCTGCAGAAACCTGGAGCGGGATGCGGAAGGCGCCCGCTGGTACATACCAGCCCGGGTGCCCGACCAGAGGAGGAGGCCGAACCGGATCCGGGCGGGTGAAGGATGCGGTCAGCATGCAGGCCGTGGGCCCATGCGGTGCGGCGGTGTTGGGGAGCGGGCCTCCAGGTAGCGACACGAGATGTCCTCCTGTACATGCCGGCCGCGGGTGCCCAACCCTCGGGCCGGGAAGGTAGGGACCGGAGGAAGGAGGCCTGGACTGCTGCCTAATACTAGGCTGCGGAGCCGGGACCTAAAGTTGCATCACCCGGCCGACCGGGAGTAAGGGGGGGAGGCGGTAAAGGAGGCGCTACAATGCTCCCTGCGGTGCGAGGTGTCTATGGACACGGGAGGCGCACTGCGGCCGGCAAGGCAGGCCGGCCATTGCGGAGGTGCGGCAAGGTAACGGTGATCCCCAGAAGCCGGGGCCTAAGAGACATGGGGGCCCCCTGGGGAAATGGCACTTGCGCCGAGCCATTGGAAGAGGAGTGCCCTGTTCTGGAGGAGAGACCTGCTGTAAATGTGCAGCTAAAATAGGTCAGAGCCCAGGCTGCTGCCCTGTTCACCATGCTTTACACTGCATAAGGGCATAGTGGTAGGTGTCTCCTAATAAGGGGGCCTATGGCATCCGTCAGGAGAGCCATATTAAAGGAGCCTTATGCTCCCAGATCCACCTGTCGCCCGGAGTGGGGAGAGGGAAGTTCAGGCAGGATCCTCAGAGTCATGTCTTTGAGCCCCCAGGTCCTGAGTAGAGGGGGGAGGGGGGAGACGTAGGGCTGGAGAAGCCACTCTCTCACCATCAGCAGTCTTCACCCTCGGTCCGTTTCAGCAGGGTCGCCCCTTCAGCTACTGGCACCGCAGTGGCAGGAAGCCGGGGGAGGGACTTGGCGGGCGGGCGACCCTTGCGCTGGCGGGATGTAGGGGAGCTAGTGCTGCCCAGATCCACCTTGCCTTCTGTGGGGGAGGCAGCAGTGCGGGTGACCGCCACTGGCGCAGCTCAACCCCGGGAGAACAGAGAGGTCTAGTGCGCCTCTGTTATCCCTGATCTGGAAGAAAAATAAAAAAGTAAAAAAAAATAAAAATGACAAGGAAAACAGCCCTGCAGAGCAGGGAGTGTCTTGCCTCTTTGGACACACAACTGGCAGTCTCTCTCTCCAGGCTGAGGGTATAGCTGCTGGAGGAGGGGCTTAACAGTTTCTCATTAGTGTCACGCCTCCTAGGGAGCTGAGCTATACCCAGGGTCTCCTGTGTCCCCCAAGGAAGGTGGGCGAGAAATATTAATAGTATACATATATTTATAGAACATTAAATAATGATACATTCATAATACATTAATACATATAACATACATAGATCATATATAAATTGATACATAATTTACAGATAATAAAGATGAATAATCGCCTCTAATAACAGTATACCTCCAATAAATAACAGTAACTATAACAAGTAATAAATTTAAACTGCAAAAACAAAAAATAATAACCTCAGGATAGATCATCAATATCAGATTTGGGGGCGTGACCCTAGAACACCCCAATAATCAGCTGCAGTGACAGAAATTCTAGACCAGTGATGGTGAACCTTTTACAGACCGAGTGCCCAAACTGCAAACCCTACAACCCACTTATTTATCGAAAAGTGCCAACACGGCAATTTACCCTGAATACTAGAGTCCAGTATATCTTCCATGTACTGGATCATTTAGCTATAATATCCGGCCTACATTCAGTGTGCTGTACATAGTGCGCCCTGCGCTGATGAATGGCAGGAAAAGTCTAAAGCATATTGGCACGCCTTAGACTTTTTCCAGGGCACGGGTGCCCACAGAGAGGGCTCAGAGTGCCGCCACTATAGGTTCGCCACCACTATAGGTTCTAGGGTGTACAGAGCAGGGAGCAGACAGCGCCGTACACTGTGTAGTGGTTGTGCCCGGTACTGGAGCTCGGCTCCCATTCATGTGAATCAGAGCTGAGCTGCAGTATGCTGGTGCCAGAAACCATGCAGTTTACAGAGCCTTTTGCATCCGCTGTAGTTTTCGGCCCCCTCCTAAAATAGCTCAGAATATGTCATCAATATCGGATCAGTGGGGGTCTGACACTCGATACCCCCTCTGATCCGATACGGATGACCTACCATGAGGATAGGTCATTAGTGTCAAGCGAACTTGTGTTTTAAGTTCTGCGTCCAAAGTTCGGGTTGGGGTCATCTTAGAATCCCGTTATGGATTCCGCTGCCACGGACCGTAACGGAATTTGGAATCGGGGAGAAAGGAGGTCACCCGCAGGGTGCAGCAACAAGCACTAACTTTCCTAAGTTCCACATCAATCTATAGGAATTTTTCACAGCAGGACACAGGAGCACGGCCTACATACATGTCCATACCTGGTCTTTTCACTCGGAGGAGGTTCCGGTTCTCTTTCCAGTACTCTTTAATCTGACTAAAGCTGAACACAGACAGACGGAGCTCAGTTACAGCGCTGATCCACTTACAACTACACCCCCCAACACACTATATTCTGCTGACTGGAGGTATTAGGACCCCCACCAATCACACCTGATCATAAGTGTAAACCCTTGTAAACCCTTTAAAGAAGAGTTCTGCAACTTTTTAATGTACTATGTGTTTCCATTTTCTAGAACTCTGCAGCTTGTCAGTGAATAGGAACATTTTTGTTTACATCCAGGGGCTGATACAAATGCACAGTTTGCTACAATGTGCATTTTTTTTTTCCAGCCTCTGGAGGTAAACAGGAAAGTTTCCGCTCACCAACAGCAAGCAGGGATCTTAAGAACGGTGAGGAAATGTAAAACAATGTAAATTGAACAGATGAAGAACACGGGTCGACAATTGAACAGACCATCGCTTACCAGAATTACTGTTAACGATGGTTAGCGATGATCTGGCGGTGTAAATGCACCGCCGATTAACCGATAGGTCATTGTATCTTTTGTGCAGCACAAATGATCATCGTTCAACAGCATGGGGCCCCCCAAGTGAACGCTATGGGACTACTGAAAATAGGTGGCTGTGTTCAAAGGTCCCATAGTGGTGAATGGAAGGTGGCCGTGCATGCGCAGCTTGCTCTCTGTTCACTTCGTGGCCCCACAGGTAGGACCAACGCCTTCCTGCATGTCTTAGGGTGCTTTCCCACTTGCGTTCTGAGGATCCGGCAGGCACTTCAGGCCCGCCAGATCCATCACAACGCAAGTCGCCTGAAAGCATTTGAAGACTAATCAGGATCCTGATCAGTCTTCGAAATGCTTTCAGGTTACCATGGCAGCCAGGACGCTACTGAAGTCCTGGCTGCCATGGTACTTCGCAGTAGTGTACTTACCTGCGCTGCGGCCACTCCTTCATGACGTCACAGGTCCCCGCAGCGCATAGATCAATGCTCCGCCCGGACCTGTGACGTCAAGAAGCAGTGCCCTGGGGCCGCAGCGCAGGTAAGTACACTGCTGCGGAGTACTTCAGTAGCGTCCTGGCTGCCATGGTAACCGATCGGAGCCCCAGCTTACACTGGGGCCCCGATCGGAACTGCTGCTGCGCATGCGCAAAGCTAAACGTTGCATCCGGCGATGCGCCAAAACGACATTTAGCTATTCCGGATTAATGCACTTCAATGGGCATTAATTCCGAAACCGGCGTTACGGCATGTCTTCCGGATTTTTGAAAGGAGACAAATCCGCAGCATGCTACGGTTTTGTCAACGTCCAAAAAACGTTCACATACTGAACGGAAGACATCCTGATGCATCCTGAACGGATTTCTCTCCATTCAGAATGCACGGGGATAATCCTGATCAGTTGCTTTCCGGCGTAGAGACCCGACGACAGATCTCTACGCCGGAAGGTAAAAAACGCGAGTGTGAAAGCACCCTTATTGATAAGCCGTAAATGTCCCAGATGGGAATACCCTTTTAGGCAACGGGCCCTACTGTAAACACAGTACAAGTTACCCACAACACCCACCAGGCTTTTGGATAGACGACGTTGGGTAAACTAAAAGAGCAGCAGGCGTTCTCGTGATACAGGGGGAGGAGGGTCTTGCGCTCCCCAGAATCGTACAGTGTGAAGAACCTGGAGAGAGGAGGAACAACAAGAAAGAACGTCAGTAAGCTGCAGTATAAGGACTTGTATATACGTACAGACTACTGAAATGAATTCAGAACTAGGGATGACATCACCAAATTGAGTGATGAGAAATAAAATAGCTGGAAAGTGAGCTTAACAGGTAATCTATGAGGTCGCCAGAAAAGGCTAGGCTCTGGTCACATCTGCATTATGGCTTCTGTTCATGATGGGAGCGGCAGTCCTTCGCTGGATTCATGCAAAGACAATACAAACTGCCCGGCTGACTTATTGTAAGGGCTCACTCAGTAGACCATAGCATTTTGTGTTCCGCAAATTGCGGCTCCGCAAAACACAGATACCAGCCCGTGTGTGTGCACATGGCCGCCACTTCCATAGAAAAGGCCTATTCTCGTCCGCAGTTGCACTCTCTATCTTTTTTGCGGGGCTGCAGAACGGAACTAATGATGCGGACAGCCCACGGTGTGCTCGCCGCATCTTTTGCGGCCCCATTGAAATGAATGGGTCCGTACCCGTTCCGCAGAATTCTGGAACGGATGCGGACTCATTCATACGGTCGTGTGAATGAGCCCTAAGGGTTAGTCAGGGTCTGACCTATAATAAGCAGTGACATTTAGAAGCTGCACATTGTCGTAATGCCTGTCAGTAAAGGGTTCCTTTTTTTTTTTTTTTCAACAGTGTTTTTTTGGGTTTTCTTAGTAAATTCAGTAAAGGGTTCTTAAAGGACCACTAAACTTAAAGGATATTTAAAAAAAAAAAAAAAAAAGAAGATATTTCCAGACCCTGCCAGCCTATGGCAAAAAAAGCAGGACTTATGGTTGAGTTCAATGGGCTCTGTATAATTTCGGGTGCGGTGAGCTCCCTCTAGTGGTGGCTTTTAACTCCACGGCTGAATCAGAATCAGCCCCGGCCCCCTATGACATACCGAGAATCTTCATTCTTACACATCCTGCCCATGAATCGATATCATGCAACACCCCCGTGATCAATTCATCCCAGGATCCATGTGACTTACTGGTGCAGAAACTTTGCTAAGTAAGATTTGATCTCGTCGCTAACAAAAAAGCTTCCCTAGAAGATAAAATATATTGCGTTAAAAGAAAAATCACAAAGGCGGAGGCGGTGAAACAGGAATCATGGGAACACTGGAAAGGTAGCTCCTATATCTGTAATCATTATAGTCTGTACTCACAGCGGCCGGTATCCCGACCTCCCTGCTGGTTCAGCATCTCTACAAATCATTGCCTGACATTCATGGGGCCCGGGTTTGATATATAGCGTTCACACCAGGCACTAAATCTCTAAACCATGCTATACCAATATTAACGAGACTGGCTCACCCCAGACATTGGATATGCCATCGATATCATATGTGCGGGTCCAACCTTGGGAACCTCCACGATCTCTAGAACAGGACCTCCGAAGTGAATAGAGAACAGCCGTGCATGCGCGGGCGCCCTCCATTCATTACTATAGGCTATTTCCTGCAGCCCCAGAGAGACGAACGGAGCGGCGGCCGCGCTTGCACTCTTCATTCATTTCTATGGGACGTCCCCGAGTGCGCGCGCTCGGCTATTTTCAGGACTACTGTAGAAGTGAATGAGGAGCACGCTGCGCAGATGCGGTGCGCTCTCGTTCACTTTGGGGGGCCTCGTTCTCGAGACAGGTGCGGGTCCCACCTCTCTTACATTGGTGGCGTATCCTAGCGACATGCCACCAATGTCTGAGGTGACACAACCCGTTTAAGAGAGTGCTAAATTACAGAATTTCTAACGGGCTGGTAGAGGTGCGACTGTCAGGACAGCCAGCATAATGCTGAACGCAGCTCAGGGTGTGACTAGAGTAGAAGATTTGGGGTGCTAAAACATTAGGACTAAATATGTAAAAACTACACCAGGCAGTATGCCTGGCTTAAAGGGGTTGATCCTGCTGACCTTTGTCTCTGGAAGAGGTTTTGATTCTTCATGCTCAAAAAATAGATTTTCTTTAAAAATCAGCCCGTCCTGCAATATAGAAGGCAAGAGTCACGCTCCACGACATGAGGTAACCGGTACGATCAAAAGCTGCAGAAATCCGGGGAATTGAATTCTGCCAACTTCCTGGGCAGATTTAGTTAAATATGACTATTGGCTTTGTGCATGGACCCGGCGTTCCGTTAGGACTGCGGACACCTGACTTTCCAAGGTGTGCCCATTTTTTCATTTTTTTTTTTCAATTAAAGGCCAGTAAATAGTGGACATTAAAAAATAGGACATGTCCTATCATTTGGCATTTTTCATGGCCAGAGGGACCTCATCGGAATCAATGGGGCCATTTAGCCAGAAGTGCACTCGTCTAACAGCCATTAAAAACTGACACACTTGGTCTTTCAGGGGTTAAATAAAATAATAATCATCATCACCTCATCCACTTGCCCTTTACTGGATGCAGCAGGACCTGACTTTCGAAACATAATGAGGTCACCACTCTGGGAGCACAGGTCCTTTTCTGCTGCATCCAGTAAAGAGTGAGTGCAAGTGGATGAGGTGGGTATTATTAGGCCCCATTCCCACCACTGTGTCCGTTTTGCGGACCGCAAACCACTGGCCACGTGCACCACACATCGCGGTGCGGACGTGTTGACTTTAATGGGTCCGTGATCCGCAAGATACAGCCAAAGATAGGAATTATCCTATCTTTTGCAGCGTGGCCACAAAGACTCGGAAGCACTCATTCATAATACTGGGGGCCACCAGGGGGGCATTCATAATACTAGGGGACACTAAGAGGGGCATTAATAATACTACAAAGCGCTAATGGGGGCATTAATAATACTGGGGGGCACTAGGGAGGGCATTAGTAATACTACAGAGCACTAATGGGGGCATTAATAATACTGGGGGCCATTCATAATACTAGGGGCCACTAAGAGGGCCATTAGTAATACTACAGAGTGCTCATGGGGGCATTCAAAATACTGGGGGCTATTCATAATACTAGGGGCCACTAAGAGGGGCATTAGCAATACTACAGAGCGCTAATGGGGGCATTAATAATACTGGGGGCCACCAGGGGGGCATTCATAATACTAGGGGCCACTAAGAGGGGCATTAGTAATACTACAAAGCACTAATGGGGGCATTCATAATACTGGGGGCCACCAGGGAGGGCATTCATAATACTAGGGGCCACTAAGAGGGGCATTAGCAATACTACAGAGCGCTAATGGGGGCATTAATAATACTGGGGGCCACCAGGGGGGCATTCATAATACTAGGGGCCACTAAGAGGGGCATTAGTAATACTACAGAGCGCTAATAGGGGCATTTATAATACAGGGGGCCACTAAGAGGGGCATTAGTAATACTACAGAGCGCTAATGGGGGCATTTATAATACTGGGGGCCACCAGGAAGGCATTCATAATACTAGGGGCCACTAAGAGGGGCATTAGTAATACTACAGAGCGCTAATAGGGGCATTTATAATACAGGGGGCCACTAAGAGGGGCATTAGTAATACTACAGAGCGCTAATGGGGGCATTTATAATACTGGGGGCCACCAGGAAGGCATTCATAATACTAGGGGCCACTAAGAGGGGCATTAGCAATACTACAGAGCGCTAATGGGGGCATTAATAATACTGGGGTGCCACCAGGGGGGCATTCATAATACTAGGGGCCACTAAGAGGGGCATTAGAATTACTACAGAGCGCTAATGGGGGCATTCATAATACTGGGGGGCACTAGGGAGGGCATTATGTAGACAGAGGGCACTGCAGGGGTTTGGATTAAAAAAAAAAGCCAATTGAATCCATCGGTTTTTCACGGGCGTTAAAATGGACAGGCGGCCAGGAAATGGTTGAAAAATGGCCATGAAAAACTGACTGTGTGTTCGTTTTTCATGTGAATGTAGCCCTAAACCCCTGACTACATCCTGCTGACAATACTGAAGTCTATGAGGTTCTACCAGAGCCAAACCTCGAGTTCAGTGAAACACTCACCAGCTTTTCGATAGCGGGGAAGTGATAGGTTATCAGTCTGAAAGAAAAGACAGGAGTCAGTCAACTGTGCTTGTGAAACCCCTCAATGACTGCCCAAGGCTGCTGCCTTTATTGTCTCCCCCCTCCCCACAGCATGGCTGAGCTGCTGGGTCTTAGCAGACGGAGATCAGCTCTGGAGGCCATTTTCCCTGTACCTGGGGCTACTATGGATGCCCAACAGACAGGCGAAAAGTGCAAAATGAGAAAAAAAATAAAAAACAGAAAAGGGTGAAAGTCTCCGAGATGTTTTTCATGACCCTAAGGGCTTATTCAGACGGCCGTATGCTGCCCGCAAAAATGCGGATCCGTTTTTTTTGCGGACAGTTCAGCATTGCATTGCGTTTTTTTGCTGAGCCATAGACTTCAATGTGGCCATCTCCTGATTTTTACTGACAAATATAGGACGTGTTTCATTTTTTTTGCTGAGCCATGCAATGGAAGAAAAGGGCCGCATAAAAGTGAATGGGACAGCCTCTAACCTGCATAAAACGGATCCGCATTTTTGCGGACAGCATACGGCCGTCTGAATGAGCCCTTAGGAAAATGCATGCAGCATTAGGCCTCATGCACACAACCGCATGTGTTTTTCGGCCCGATACCGGCCATGTGCATGCCACCTTTTTGCTTTTTCCCCTTCTATAGAAATGTCCTATTCTTGCCCACAAAAAAACGACAAGTATAGGACACGTTTTATTTTTTTTATTTTTGTGGACACACGGATGCGGAGAGCACACTGTGCGCTGTCCACATGTTTCGCGGCCCCATTGTAATGAATGGGTCTGTATCTGATACGCAAAAAACGCGCACTGGATGCAGAACAAAATTACGATCGTGTGCGCGAGGCCTGAGCGAAAACATTATATAAAAAAATACAAATAAATAAATAAAAAACCCAGCCACTTCCACCCAAGCTGTTGTAATGGTACCTGTAGTAGGCAGAGTGGCTTTCCACGGCCCCGCGCAGAGGATTTCCTTCCAGCCACAGCTCTCTCAGCTCCAGGTTGTGGATGAGGTCCAGGTCTTGAACGTTGCAGAGCTGTAACAGAACGCGTAGAGGTAATGCGTTACTACCGCCCCGTTACACAGCACAGCCAAAAACGCTGGCTCTAGCAAGGTCGGGTCACGTGAAAATCCGCGTGCTAAATCTGGACGGGAATAGATTAGGAAGTTGGATCCCATCGTGATTTCAGCTCTGGGACACCATTCCATTCCCCTGAGGTACGCCTTTAGGGCATAACCATCATAAATAACCCGATGGCTTACTTGCTGAGCGGGTGGTAACACATTGTGTGATGTCAGAGCTATCAGATCAATCAAACATCTGGGTGCTCTCTCCCCCCTCTCACAGCATGCAGTCACAGCCCATAGGAGGGCGATACTGCAGCTGCATCCCCCTCCTCTATGTTTTCTATCTACTGCATTAATTTGGAGGTGACCGAGGTGGTTTTCTGCAGGCAGCGGTAAATTCTCAGTGATTGACCCCGATCAATGACAATAATATGGATGGGGCTACACGTGCAGGGCACAACGGGATGCATGGCATGGATGGGCGCATGGACAGTGAGTGCGGTACATGTCACTGGTCTATAGGCTACTGTATATAGGAACCCCGGGCAAGGAAGCAACGTACCTTATTATAGGAGAGGTCCAGGCTCTGCAGATGAGGGGTCAGGTAAAACAGATGTGCAAACCCAGTCAGCTTGGAGAGCTTGTTATAACTCAGATTCAAAGAGAGAAGCTACAAAACAGAAACGGAGGAAGCTGAAGGGTTGATCTTGCTGAAGAGCAAAAAGTGGACCAGCAGGACAGAGATTAGGTGCAAGATGTAGGCTGGCCACAAACCTCATGCAGGTGACGCCCCCAGTGCACTGTCCTGAAGAACTCCGCAACCGATATTCAAAAGACAGGTATCATCATAATCAGCAGGATCAACCGTACCAGACAAAAGGCGCAGTTTAATGGGGTTGATCCTGCTGACATGCACCCTTTTTAGGCGAATGATGCTGAGCTGCAATGCCACACACAGCCCAGCGCTGGCCTTCCATTACTTCGCTTCCAGAGTCAGCTGAGGGTGCTGGGGGCGACCGCCCCGGGTTTATTATTACCTGGGGGTAACACTCCGATATGACTTGCAGAAGAATTCCTGTTACCGAAGGATTGTTCACGGAAAAATGGATGTTGGCGGAAAGTAAATCTGTGAAGAGAAAAGCAGATTCATGAGACGCTGTGTTCTTCCATCAGTCCTGGCAATGCTGTCGGCCATATTCAAGGACCACAGGGTAGGGACTGCTCCGCGTGGCAGTCCAGGTGCAGACCACGGTGTGCCACGGGGTTAGGATGCAGGACTCGCGCTCTCTCTACAGGGAGACATTTATTAAAGTGTCACTGCAAACGTTTCATATGTCAGAGACATATCAAAGGTTTTGATTGGGGGGGGGGGGTCTGAGTGGTGAGACACCAGCAATCCCTAGAACGAGGAAAGAGAAGTGCTCACATGATGAGCTCTCCTCACTGCCGGAGATGGACTCGAGAAAGTGGGCCCATAAATGTACACAGTGACTCCACCAGCAGAATAGTGAGTGCAGCTCTGGAGTATAATACCAGATGTAACTCAGGATCAGTACATGATAAGTAATGTAATGTATGTACACAGTGACTCCCCCAGCAGAATAGTGAGTGCAGCTCTGGAGTATAATACAGGATGTAACTGAGGATCAGTACAGGATAAGTAATGTAACGTATGTACACAGTGACTCCACCAGCAGAATAGTGAGTGCAGCTCTGGTGTATAATACAGGATGTAACTCAGGATCAGTACAGGATAAGTAATGTAACGTATGTACACAGTGACTCCACCAGCAGAATAGTGAGTGCTGCTCTGGAGTATAATACAGGATGTAACTCAGGATCAGTACAGGATAAGTAATGTATGTACACAGTGACTGCACCAGCAGAATAGTGAGTGCAGCTCTGGAGTATAATACAGGATGTAACTCAGGATCAGTAAAGAATAAGTAATGTATGTACACAGTGACTCTACCAGCAGAATAGTGAGTGCAGCTCTGGAGTATAATACAGGATATAACTCGGGATCAGTACAGGATAAGTAATGTAAGTACACAGTGACTGCACCAGCAGAATAGTGAGTGCAGCTCTGGAGTATAATACAGGATATAATTGAGGATCAGTACAGGATAAGTAATGTATGTACACAGTGACTGCACCAGCAGAATAGTGAGTGCAGCTCTGGAGTATAATACAGGATGTAATTCAGGATCAGTACAGGAGAAGTAATGTATGTACACAGTGACTCCACCAGCAGAATAGTGAGTGCAGCTCTGGAGTATAATACAGGATGTAATTCAGGATCAGTACAGGATAAGTAATGTATGTACACAGTGACTGCACCAGCAGAATAGTGAGTGCAGCTCTGGAGTATAATACACGATGTAACTCAGGATCAATACAGGATAAGCAATGTAAGTACACAGTGACTGCACCAGCAGAATAGTGAGTGCAGCTCTGGAGTATAATACAGGATGTAACTCAGGATCAGTACAGGATAAGTAATGTATGTACACAGTGACTGCATCAGCAGAATAGTGAGTGCAGCTCTGGAGTATAATACAGGATGTAACTCAGGATCAGTACAGGATAAGTAATGTATGTACACTGTGACTGCACCAGCAGAATAGTGAGTGCAGCTCTGGAGTATAATAAATGGTGTAACTCAGGATCAGTACAGGATAAGTAATGTATGTACACAGCGACTCCACCAGCAGAATAGTGAGTGCAGCTCTGGAGTATAATACAGGATGTAACTCAGGATCAGTACAGGATAAGTAATGTATGTACACAGTGACTGCACCAGCAGAATAGTGAGTGCAGCTCTGGAGTATAATACAGGATGTAACTCAGGATCAGTACAGGATAAGTAATGTATGTACACAGTGACTGCACCAGCAGAATAGTGAGTGCAGCTCTGGAGTATAATACAGGATGTAACTCAGGATCAGTACAGGATAAGTAATGTATGTACACAGTGACTGCACCAGCAGAATAGTGAGTGCAGCTCTGGAGTATAATACAGGATGTAACTCAGGATCAGTACAGGATAGGTAATGTATGTACACAGTGACTTCACCAGCAGAATAGTGAGTGCAGCTCTGGAGTATAAAACAGGATGTAACTCAGGATCAGTACAGGATAAGTAATGTATGTATACAGTGACTGCACCAGCAGAATAGTGAGTGCAGCTCTGGAGTATAAAACAGGATGTAACTCAGGATCAGTAAAAGATAAGTAATGTATGTACACAGTGACTGCACCAGCAGAATAGTGAGTGCAGCTCTGAAGTATAATACAGGATGTAATTCAGGATCAGTACAGGAGAAGTAATGTATGTACACAGTGACTGCACCAGCAGAATAGTGAGTGCAGCTCTGGAGTATAATACACGATGTAACTCAGGATCAATACAGGATAAGTAATGTAATGTATGTACACAGTGACTGCACCAGCAGAATAGTGAGTGCAGCTCTGGAATATAATACAGGATGTAACTCAGGATCAGTACAGGATAAGTAATGTGTGTAAATAGTGACTCCACCAGCAGAATAGTGAGTGCAGCTCTGGAGTATAATACAGGATGTAACTCAGGATCAGTACAGGATAAGTAATGTAATGCATGTACACAGTGACTGCACCAGCAGAATAGTGAGTGCAGCTCTGGAGTATAATACAGGATGTAACTCAGGATCAGTACAGGATAACTAATGTACAGTGTCTTGCAAAAGTATTCACCCCCCTTGAATTTTTTCATATTTTGTTACATTACAGCCTTAAGTTTAATGTTTTGTTAATCTGAATTTTATGTGATGGATCAGAACACAATAGTCTAAGTTGGGGAAGTGAAATGAGAAAAATATATAAATAAAACTATTGTTTAGAAATAGAAAACAGAAAATTGCCATGTACGTATGTATTCACCCCCTTTGTTAGGAAGCCCATAAAAAGCTCCGGGGCAACCAATTACCTTCAGAAGTCACATAATTAGTGACATGATGTCACCTCTGTGCGATCTAAGTGTCACATCATCTGTCATTACATATAAACACCAGAGGCTGCAACACCTAAGTAAGAGGCATCACTGACCAAACACTGCCATAAAGGCCAAGGAACTCTCCAAACAAGTAAGGGACAATGTTGTTGAGAAGTACAAGTCAGGGTTAGGTTATAAAAAAATATCCAAATCTTTGATGTTCTCCAGGAGCGCCATCAAATCTATCATAACCAAATGGAAAGAACATGGCAAAACAGCAAACCTGCCAAGAGACGGCCGCCCACCGAAACTCACGGACCTGGCAAGGAGGGCATTAATCAGAGAGGCAGCACAGAGACCTAAGGTAACCCTGGAGGAGCTGCAGAGTTCACAGCAGAGACTGTAGGATCTGTACATAGGACGACAATAAGCCGTACGCTCCATAGAGTTGGGGTTTATGGCAGAGTGGCCGGAAGAAAGACATTACTGTCAGCACAAAACAAAAAGGCCTGTGGGAGACTCCCAAAATGTATGGAGGAAGGTGCTCTGGTCTAAGGAGGCTAAAACTGAACTTTTCCGTCAAAGAAAACGCTATGTCTGGCGCAAACCCAACACATCCCATCACCCAAAGAACCCCATCCCCACAGTGAGACATGGTGGTGGCAGCATCATGGGGGGGATGGGACTGGGAGACTGGTCAGAGCCGAGGGAAAGATGGATGGGGCTAAATACTGGGATACTCCTGAGCAGAACCTGTACCGCTCTGTGCATGATCTGAGGTGAGGACGGAGGTTCACCTTCCAGCAGGACTGACCCCAAACACACGGCTAAAGCAACACTGGAGTAGTTTAAGGGGAAACATGTAAATGTGTTGGAATGGCCGAGTCACAGCCCAGATCTCAATCCAATAGAAAATCTGTGGTCAGACTTAGGCTGCATTCACACGTCCGTGGAACACGGACCGTGTGATACCGGACTGGCACCCTGCTTAGTGTAGGAGCGCACGGCGTTATTCGTTCCTAGGATGCCGTGCGCTTCCTGCTGCCGCCGCTGCACTGTAGTACACTCCTATGATCTATACGAGTGTATTACTGTACTGTGGTGGCAGCAGGAAGTGCACGGCGTCATAGGAACGAATAACGCCGTGCGCTCCTGCACTAAGCAGGGTGCCAGTCCAGTAACACACGGTCCGTGTTCCACAGACGTGTGAATGCAGCCTTGAAGATCGCTGTTCACAAGCGCAAACCGCCCAACCTGAAGGAGCCGGAGCAGCAAGGAGGAACGGGCAAAAATCCCAGTGGTAAGATGTGGCAGCTCCTAGAGACTTATCCAAAGCGACTTGGAACTGTGACTGCCGCAAAAGTTGGCTCTCCCCCGAGTCAGGGAGACCCCATACACTTTAGATGGATGGTCAATCCGGTCAAAATCAGCCACGTCGGCAGATATACTTCCAATGTGTATGGCCAGCGTTTGACCATAAAGGGCAGCTGTCGCATTACGTAAAATCAAAGAGCAGTCACCCAGGCTTCAATAGGGGTCCCCTGGCCTTCCGCATACGGAGCCCATTAGTATGTGAAAGACACGTGTGAATGCAGCCTTAAAGATCGCTGTTCACAAGCGCAAACCATCCAACCTGAAGGAGCCGGAGCAGCAAGGAGGAACGGGCAAAACTCCCAGTGGTAAGATGTGGCAGCTCCTAGAGACTTATCCAAAGCGACTTGGAACTGTGATTGCCACAAAAGGTGGCTCCACAAAGTATTGACTATAGGGGGTGAATAGTTCTGCACATTGACTTTTTCGGTTATTTTCTCCTATCTGTTGTTTGCTTCACAATAAAAACAAACATCTTCAAAGTTGTGGGCATGTCCTGTAAATGTAATTAATTCCAGGTTGTGAGGCTCCAAAACATGAAAAAAGTGTGAATACTTTTGCAAGGCACTGTATGTACAGAGTGAATCTACATCTGGATTACAGATACGGTATATTTTAAAGGTAGTCATATCCCTTTGCCACATAAGAGAAGCTGGACCGTACTACAGCATGATTGCGCTGTTATAATCTCCACTTTCCACAAGGGGGCGACAGCATCCACCCTTCTGCAGTGACGTCTGTACACAGATAACCTGATTTCATGTCAGACGACCACAGAGCTGCAAGTGCGTTTTATTTTCCATGCACGATGACAAATCCTGGAAGCAGGCGGCATTTGTCCACAGATATACGCGCTGCACTTGTACAATGTAAGCCGTGGACGTGGTGAAGTCACACATGGCACAGACTCCCTCCTGCTAAAAGCAATTACTGGCAGGGAGCGATGCCAGAACACACTGCAGCACACAGCGACGTCAGAATGAGCACCGCGGAGCCGCCGGAGGGTCTGGGGGTTAACTGCATTACCCTCACTGCACCCACATCTATTACCAGGAACTCTGCCTTTAACCCATTCCTGCTCCGCAACAGCAACGATACTGCCGGACTTATAGACGGCACATCTAGGAGGGCTGCATTTGCTTGTAACTGACCCCAGCCCCCCCCCACCCCTTCTCCATCCATTTAGCAGCCCAGCTCACAAATCGGATATGAAAACCACTGATAAACCCGCAACAACAAAAATCACAGCGGTGGGGCGGTCTTGTTTTCGGGAACACACATGGTCGGCTCCTGTTGTCAGTGGAAGGACCTGGAGAGGGCACTAGAGAAGAAGCCGGGCAGGACAAGAGCTCCCCCTACAGGCACATTATGTATGTAAAATGCTGGCATTTATTATTTTTAGTCCCCATAGTGCCCAATACCTTTCTCTAATTCTTCCTCATTCACACAAAGATTTTAAAAGGGCGCTTCTTACCCGGATCATTCGCGAGACTGCTCAGGTCGAGGTTTTCAAGGGACCGGTCGTACCTTCTCCGCAGACACGACTACAAGAATGTGACAGGTGAAAAGGATTATAACGCAGGATATTTACCCAATTCGAATAGTGAAAACTGATTGGATAAAAGCTCAGCCGGCACCGCCTTTGGGCTGATGAAATACAACATACCTGCTGGCAGCTCCCTCTCCTGACCTCCCCATACACACGCATGATGGGCCCGGCTGAGAATGCATGTGTACGGAACGGGTAGACAGGAGTAACGCTGCTGCCGGACAGTCTCCCCAAGAACAAAGTCTTCCACCAGCATGTTGCAATTCAGCAGCCTGATCAAACCACAGCGCCCCCCGGCCTGATCCTTATAACCCCCCGGCCCCCCAACCCCGGGGCGGGGAGACCCCATACACTTTAGATGGATGGTCAATCCGGTCAAAATCAGCCACGTCGGCAGATATACTTCTAATGTGTATGGCCAGCGTTTGACCATAAAGGGCAGCTGTCGCATCATGTAAAATCAAAGGGCAGTCACCCAGGCTTCAATGAGGAAAGCTGAGGGTGTCCATAGGGGTCCCCTGGCCTTCCGCATACGGAGCCCATTAGTATGTGAAAGACGTGGTCTGAACAGCTGATCTATCTTTACACGTGGTGATTTAAAGGCTATGGACACATTTAAAGGCTATGGACACATTTGGGGCAATATTTTTTTATTATTATTGCATTTTACTCATTCTGAGCTAAAATAATTTTTTCCATTTATTAAAAATAAAAGTATCCCGTCAGCTGACGGCTCACGTGAAGCCTTATCTCTGATCTCCTGACCTCAGTCATCTAGGCCAGTGTTCCCCAACTCCAGCCCTCGGGCCCACCTTCCGGTCATGTTCTCAGAATCTCCTTAGTATTGAGCAGGTGATACAATTAGTGTTGATGCATCAGGACTTACCTCAGGCATTCATTCTGTGGGCTATTCTCAAATCCTGACCGGTAGGTGGGCCCTGAGGACTAAGCCATATTATCAGCTTGATAAGAGTCTAGTTATAATGAGTGTTTACGAGGTCAGGAAATAAGAGATAAGGCTTCACAAGAGCCGTCTGCTGACAGGACCGAGAAGTGATACAGACTGATTTTTAGCCCCTGTATCTCAAAAACGGCTGAACATTTTTAATAAAGACCAAATGAAAAACGATTTGTAGCCCAAAATTGGACCTGGAAAAAAATAAAATTAAAAAGTGGCCCCATGTTGTAGGCGGGGGTCAACTTTATTAAAGGCGTGTCAACACAAGTAGGCGGGGACAATAAAAGACAATAGAAGTAGGCGGGTCAACAATACATGGTGCAGCACAAGATACCGCCCCCGCAGAACCAAATACCACAATGCAGCACAAAATGCTGCCTCAGCAGAATCAAACATCACAGTGCAGAACATAATACTGCCGCCCTCACTGCGGCATTCAAATGTATCACCGTCCTGAGGATGCAGTTGAATTCAGGAGGCCACCGGCCAGATGCATCAGTACCTGATGCTCCTAGCATGTTATGTACACAGCGGTGGCCCCCTGGGAAATTTCCCTGTTGGGTCTATGGCCAGTCCGCCGCTGACAGTCTAGTGATATAATATTAGTTGTGTTGGACGACAGTAACAACTTTGCGCTGACTTGGTCAGAAGGCACGGAGCGTTGTGCCACCAATCTGCCCCAGTATCATGTAACGGTGTATAAAATGCTGAAATACAGGGAATCGGGAAAACAAAAGAGATGGACCTGCCAGCTACGGGCCTGGTCACAGCCTACATCCAGTAAGCGGCGCATGGAGTTGGCAGCGCACGCTCCCGGGCACAGTGGTCACCGTCACCTGCTGATCTGCTGCTCATGGGAAACAGATGGCACCGCAAAGTGCAGGCAGATGCCGTCCATTTCTACCATAAAGCTCATCTGTTTCCCGCAGTCTTTTAAACCATGCTACGTACTGAAGGGTTCATACATTCCATGTGTATTGTATCAGAACATTCGTATCCTGCAAGGTAGGATTTTCCGTTTTTTAATATCTGCTACACAGCAAAATCCTACTTAAAGGGGAAGGTATAAGGCTAGTTTCACCCTAGCGGCATGACGGATCCGACAGGCTGTTCAGCCTGTCGGATCCGTCCTGCCGCTAGTTCAAGTGTGTCGCCGGACACACCTGACTAATGGGGGCGGAGCTCTGGTGCAGCCCGGCGAGAGGCCGCCGGACTAAAACTACGACATGTCCGACATTTAGTCCGGCGGCCTCTCGCCGTGCACTGCCGGACTCCGCCCCCACCCTCATTATAGTCAATGGGGACGGAGCGGCTGTCTGGCGACACACTTGAACTAGCGGCAGGACGGATCCGACAGGCTGATCCGTCCTGCCGCTGGTGTGAAAATAGCCTAAGACCAAGATTAAAACTGATCGACGATCCATTGATCACCGCTGGGGCCGCCAGCGAGCACACAAACAGCAGTGCCATTTTTTTGTCCCCTGCCTTTCCAGAGCCATAACTTTTTTATTATTCCTATTAGAACTTATTTTTTGGGGAACAAGTTGTACTTTTTAATTTCAACATTTAATATTGCATACAATGTAGTGGGAAACGCTAAAGAAAAATAAAAAATATAAAAATGGGGTGGAATTGGGAAAAAAAATGCAATTGCACCACAGTTTAACGAGCTTTGTTTTTACAGTGTTTTAATATTGAAAAAAAATCTTAAACTTAAAAACTAAAATAAATAAAATTATTTTTTTCATTGCATCATCATATTCTGGTCCCCATAATTTAAATATATTTTGGGACCTAGCGATGCTGTGGGGTGTGGTTTGAATTTCAATATATTTTTGAAAACCTTTTTTTTTATTTTTAAAGCCAACCAAGATCCGCAGTCGCATCGTTCAAAAATTTATTTGAATGCTGCACGGAGACAGGTCTCTGTACCGTATTCAAACGAACTTTGGATCTTGGATCTGAAGCACGCTTCGCTCAACACTAATTGTAATGCACTGCAGATTCAGAGCCCAATACATTCTATCGCGGGGGTGGGGAACCTCCGACTCGCCAGCTGTTGTGAAACTACAATTCCCAGCATGCCCCATTCATTTCTATGGGAGTTCAGAGAAGAGCAGAGTAAGTATGCATGCTGGGAGTTGTAGTTTCACAACAGCTGGAGAGCCGGAGGTTCCCTACCCCCGTTCTATAGGATCCGTTGGGCTCTGTTCAGGTCAGTTATGTGCCACATACGGCAATGAAGAGCGCCAGCGTGAAATAGGCCTAACATAATTCACTGCACTGCTTATGGAGTGCAGTGTATTTTACGTGTCATTTTATAGTAAAAGGCAGCCTATTAGGCCGGATAGGCCCGGAGGCCATTGTTAGGCCTCAATAGCTAGGACGAAGGAGGGAAGCTTTCTCCAATACCAGCTGTCATTAGACAGTCAGACATCCGCTCCACCCGGCACAGGACACCCGTGCCCGCCTAAACCTGCAGTGCCATAAAAAGGAGTATGTGCAAGTTGAAGCACTGTAAAAAGATGTATTGACGGTCACAAAGGGGTTAAGGACAAGGCAGGCAATTAACCATTGAAATTCCTAAACGTTGTACCTGAATGTGCTCGGCCCTGTGATCCAGGTAGCTCACTGTGTGTAAAGGGCTGAGAATACTCATCTCCATCTGCTGGCCCACTCTGTAGAATGGCTCCGCTCTAATAATTATCTGCAACATAAACGGTATCGCTGGTCTCAATATCATCTCTGGGGCCCCAGAGTACAAACATCTGGAGGGGCACCCAGAACTCCATCATTTATGGGCTAGGCACTTTCTATTAAAGGGGTTCTCCAGCATTTACATACTGATGACCTATTCTCAGGATAGGAGACTGGTCCGAATCCCGGCAACCCCTCCGATCACCTGTATGAGGAGGCCAGCTTGCCAAGAACAGCGCCGTACATGGTATAGTGGCTGTGAGCGGTATCGCAGCTCAGCCCCATTCACTTGAATGGGACTGAGCTGTGCCCAAACCGGGGACCAGCAACCTTCAGCACTCCAGCTGCTGGGAAACTACAATTCCCAGCATGCTCCATTTGTTTTTAGGAAGAGCAGGTTAAGTATGCATGCTGGGAGTTGTAGTTTCACAACAGCTGTAGTGCCAGAGGTTGCCCTCCCCTGGCCTAGGCCATGTGACTGATGAAGGTGACATCACTGGCCTAGGAGGAGGCAGATCAGCGGGGGCCCCAGGAGACGGATCCTCACCGATCTCATATCCTGAGGAGAGGCCATCAATATGTAAATCCAGGAGAACCCCTTTAACACCAAATAGAACAATGCAGCAAAATCTTTAAAAAATAAAGTCGCCAGATACCTTGTGGTAGTGAGCACCTTGTATCTTCTTTGACGCGCGAACCAGACATTTGGCGGTGGAGAAATCGTCCACGAAGAAGGCAGCCATATTTTTAACATAGTGGAACTGGGGGGAAAATAATTCACGGTCACTGTCCGTCTGTCTAGAGGTCCAACCATAAAATCCTTGATTATCGGTGATGGATGGGAATAAAAAGAAGCGTTTGCTTTTCTTCCCTCTTTTTTTTTTAAACCTCAAACAACCCTAGAAGCCTAAAGTCGACTTGGGCTTTAAGGGGTTAAAGGGGTTGTCCAACTTTCTTTCAGAGTGACCGGACCAGCAATGGCGATCATCCTTACCTGGTCCCCTGTTCCATCTCTCCACCACTTGCTCTCCGGGTCCTGTTGACTGCAAAACCGCTGCAGCCAATCACTGTCCACAGAGGTGAAGTGTCACCTGGCTGTCACTGAGTCACGTGCGCACGGGTGACCTGCTGCCGCCACCCCACTAACTGGATGTTGATGCGGGCGCACCGAGGAGATGCAGAGCCGACGGAGGAGCCGGGAACCCAGTGGCAGGGACCTGGCAAGTATGATCACCACCGCGGGTCCAGTCACCCTGTGGGGTCTGAAAGAAAGTTGGACAACCCCTTTAACCCATGAAGGCCCAAGTCAGTTTTAGGCTTCAAGGGGTTTGCCCAAGAAAGACGCACTAATAAGACGGGAGAAATAATAGGAGTATCGGAAATACCTGAATAGCTTGGAAGTAGAAGCCGCATTCGTTTTCAATGGAATTCAGTAACCACATCTTATCGTAATTCCGTCCATAAGGGATCTACCGACATAAAGAGAGGAGACAGGCAATGGCCGAGAAAGTGCGCAATTTCTGGAGGCATTTGTAACTTAGGAGAGCTGCTATAATACATGGGAGTCAGTGACAGCGGTTGTCCAGTCAATGCTCCTCCCGCCCGACCAGACACGACATGAGAGATGTAAATGCTGGGCAGTACAGCCCATGCTGGGCAGTACAGCCCATGCTGGGCAGTACAGCCCATGCTGGGCAGTACAGCCCATGCTGGGCAGTACAGCCCATGCTGGGCAGTACAGCCCATGCTGGGCAGTACAGCCCATGCTGGGCAGTACAGCCAATGCTGGGCAGTACAGCCCATGCTGGGCAGTACAGCCCATGCTGGGCAGTACAGCCCATGCTGGGCAGTACAGCCCATGCTGGGCAGTACAGCCCATGCTGGGCAGTACAGCCCATGCTGGGCAGTACAGCCCATGCTGGGCAGTACAGCCCATGCTGGGCAGTACAGCCCATGCTGGGCAGTACAGCCCATGCTGGGCAGTACAGCCAATGCTGGGCAGTACAGCCAATGCTGGGCAGTACAGCCAATGCTGGGCAGTACAGCCAATGCTGGGCAGTACAGCCAATGCTGGGCAGTACAGCCAATGCTGGGCAGTACAGCCAATGCTGGGCAGTACAGCCAATGCTGGGCAGTACAGCCAATGCTGGGCAGTACAGTTAATGCTGGGCAGTACAGTTGATGAGGAAACTGTACCGGGCCCTCAATTTTTCCTACATCAGGTCACTCTTCAGTGTAACTGACAGCGTTGAGCAGCAGCAGCCATTGTGAGGAGCGCAGCGGTGAAAGAGGTGGAAGTAAGCGCTCCTCTACACAATGGAAGGAGCTCCGACTTCCAGGGCTACAATGAAAAAGCTGATAGGTGGGGTAGTGGGGTGTTGGACCCCTGCCAATCTGAAATTGATGGCCTATCTTGAGGGTAGGACATCAATACCAAAATCCTGATATCTCGGCACAGTAAGAAATGGCGGGGAATGCCGCTCAGCCAAATCATGGATGACTGAGGCAGGTCATCGAAAACAGGAACAGAAAGTGGAGCACCATCAGGGGGTTGGCTAGGTAAGTATAACCCAGTTTGGTTTTCTAACCATTTAACGGCCATCCAACCTATCTTTTATAACTGCAATATTTCTTTAAAGGAGTTGTCTCACCTCACACACTGGTGGCATATCACTAGGATTCACCACCAATGTCTAGAATAAGGCCCCCCAAAGTGAACGAGGGCAAACCACGCATTTAGCTATTTTCGATACTCCTCTAGAAGTGGATGGAGAGCACGCTGCGACCACTGCTCCATTCACTTTTACAGGACGGCCAGGAATAGACGAGCCAGCGCTGGCTATTTTCAGAACTCCCATAGTAATGACTGGAGGGCGGCTGCGCCTGCAGTGCGCGCTCTCGTTCACTTTGAGGGGCACCGTTCTACAGATGAGTCTGACGTGCCGTGTAAAAATAAGTTTGGGCAGCCCAGGAATTAAAAATTAAAATGAGGCCATGAACCGTCACGCGTGCAAAAACTGCAAAAAGGTTCTGGTCTCTAAGGACCTAAAACCTCTGACTGTTAAAGGGCTACCGACCATCTCACTGCAGGATGTACACGACCGCTCCTAACTGAGGAGAGGTCCCCAAACACATAAAGCGTTATAACCATATATCACACGACTGCTCTGCTCTCACCGTTATCTTAAATAACATGTTCTTCAGCTTCTGGTCGCTGCAATTCTCCATCTTTTCCCCATATTTATGGCACCGGGATCCATAGGGATTCCTACAAGACAGTGGAGATGTAAATGCCCCAGCATATGTCTGCCGTCATCTCCTGCTCCTCGTGGGGCTCGTTTGCCAAGAACGTACCGGCCGGAGTCAGAATAACGTCCCTTCACCACGCGCTTCCCTTTGGCTGATAGCTCCACTCTGAAAATGGATGAAAATAGACAAAGTAAAAAGTGAAGATTCAACTTAGAGGGGTCCGCCGACTGAAACATGGTATGACTTGCTTATAGGATAAAACACTGACTGAGGGGGTCTACCTGCTGTACTTAAAGGGGCTTTATCACCTGAGTGTTTTAGGATCTACTGACATCTTTGGGGGTCAAACAGAACTGAGCTGTAACACCAAAATGTATGGTACTGGTAGACGGCGAAGGGGACGGGGGGTTGCTAGAGCATCATGGCCTCTTCAAGCAAATGATCTGTGGGGGGCGGCCATAATATGAATTACACACAGTTTGGTCCCATTATTATGACCACTTTCGACGTCGGCAGTGTGTAGCTCATGAAGAAAGTCCTGTGTGTTGAGCTGGCTCGGTGGGTATATAAGGTGTGCTGAGCTGGCTCGATGGGTACATAAGGTGTGCTGAGCTGGCTCGGAGGGTATATAAGTGTGTTGAGCTGGCTCGGAGGGTATATAAGGTGTGCTGAGCTGGCTCAGAGGGTATATAAGGTGTGCTGGACTGGCTCGGTGGGTATATAAGGGGTGCTGAGCTGGCTCGGAGGGTATATAAGGTGTGCTGGACTGGCTCGGTGGGTATATAAGGTGTGCTGAGCTGGCTCGGAGGGTATATAAGGTGTGCTGAGCTGGCTCGGAGGGTATATAAGGTGTGCTGAGCTGGCTCGGAGGGTATATAAGGTGTGCTGAGCTGGCTCGGAGGGTATATAAGGTGTGCTGAGCTGGCTCGGAGGGTATATAAAGTGTGAGGAGCTGGCTCAGAGGGTATATAAAGTGTGAGGAGCTGGCTCGGAGGGTATATAAGGTGTGTGGAGCTGCCACAGAGGGTATATAAGGTGTGTGGAGCTGCCTCGGAGGGTATATAAGGAGTGTGGAGCTGGCTCGGAGGGTATATAAGGAGTGTGTAGCTGGTTAGGTGGGTATATAAGGTGTGTGGAGCTGGCTCGGTGGGTATATAAGGTGTGCTGAGCTGGCTCGGTGGGTATATAAGGTGTGTGGAGCGCACTTAGAGGGTATATAAGGTATGTGGAGCTGGCTAGGTGGGTATATAAGGTGTGTGGAGCTGGCTAGGTGGGTATATAAGGTGTGCTAAGCTGGCTCAGAGGGTATATAAGGTGTGTGATAGCCTGTCTGCACACACATCCCTCGTTGCTGTCATGGGTAAAAGGGGACATTTATCTGAGATCCCGGAAAGGATTATTATTTGCTTTGGGGCCCCGGGTGACAGTATTTCTGAAATGGCGCAGTGTGAACTGTTCTCGTGCTGCTGTTTTGACAGTGTATAGTAAGTGGACAAACGGCGCTATTGTGAAGAAACGACGAGGAAACTAAGGAGCACCACGTGCCACTGATGTGAGAGGTGAATCCCGGCTATGAAGGTACGTGAGGGCGGATGGACGTTGGCGTGTCAGGAGAGAAACATCAGAGAGGGAACGCCCTGCAGCCATTGCTGGAAGAACACAAGCTGGTGGGGGCAGCGTTAAGGTTTTCCTGCCATTCTCTGGGCCGCTCATCCATGTGGTAGGCGCTCTCAACTGATTTGGGTATGAATCCCTCCTTGCAGATCACGTACACCCCTGCATGCTGATTGTCTTTCCTGGGGAGGATAGGATTTTCCAGCAACACAATGTGACATGTCACACGGCTAGAAATGTCCGCCATTGGTTAGAAGAGGATTATTATTATTTATTATTAGAGCGCCATTCATTCCATAGCGTTGTACATATGATTAGTGGTGCACACACATAATACAGACAGTTGCCTTAAGCATGAACAGGACAGGTTACAGACTGGTACTGAAGGATAGAGGGCCCTGGCCGCGAGTCTTACAATCTACATGGTATGGGGGAAGGAGACAGTAGGCGAGGGTGAAGCTGGTCATGGCGGTATAGAGGCAGCAGGGTCACTGGTCGTAGGCTTGTCTGAAGAGATGGGTTTCAGGTTTCTTTTAAAGGATTTCACTGTAGGTGAGAGTCTGATATGTTGGGGTAGAGAGTTCCAGAGTATAGGGGATGCCCGGGAGAAATCTTGGAGGAGATTGGGGGAAGAGGTGATAAGAGGAGAGAAGGAGGTCCTGTGAGGATCGGAGATTGCGATTGGGAAAGTAGCTCAGAGATGTAGGGAGGGGACCGGTTGTGGACGGCCTTGTATGTGTTGGTTAGTATTTTATACTGAATTCGCTGGGCAATAGGGAGCCAGTGCAGGGACTGACAGAGGGGAGAGGCAGAGGAGTAACAGGGTGAGAGGTGGATTAGTCGGGCAGCAGAGTTGAGGATAGATTGGAGGGATGCAAGAGTGCTAGATGGGAGGCCAGAGAGGAGGATGTTGCAGTAGTCTAGGTGGGAGATGATGAGGGCATGTACAAGAATTTTTGAAAACTCCTGGTTGAGGAAAGGGCGGATGCGGGAGATGTTTTTGAGTTGGAAGCGGCATGTGGTGGAAAGGGCTAGGATGTGCGGTCGGAAGAAGAGGGCAGAATCCAAGGTCACTCCAAGGCAGCGGGTAACCAGGCAGAGGGTGCAGCCATTGATCGTGATAGATAGGTCTGTTGAGGGGGTGAGCAAGATGAGGGAAAGATGATGAATTCTGTTTTATTCATGTGGAGTTTTAGAAAGCGAGAGGAGAAGAAGGAGGATATGCGAGATAGACATTGTGGGATTCTGGATAGTAAGGTGGTGATGTCTGGACCAGAGAGGTAGATTTGTGTGTCATCAGCATAAAAGTGATACTTAACCACTTCCCGACCGCCTAACGCACAACTGCGTTCTCGCGGCGGTCGGGCTGTTCTGGGGCGCCGCAGATCTGCGTCATCTCGCGAGACTTCCTGTGAACGCGCGCGCACGCGCGTTCACAGTAGCGGGCGTCTCAGGAGTTTAACTACAGCCTGCCAGCGATGATCCATCGCTGGCAGGCTGTAGATGCGATATAAATCGCATCAAACAAGTATATCAGACGCTGTTTTGTGAACAGCGTCTGATATAGCTGCTACCTGGTCCTCTGGTGGTCCCATTTGCTGGGATCGACCACCAGAGGACCAGGTAACTATGTAAGTTGCACCAAACACTACACTAACCCCCCACCGCCCTCACCTATTAACCCCTTGTTAACCCCTTGATCACCCCATCTAGACCCCCTGATCACCCCCTGTCATTGATCACACCCCTTGTAAGGCTCCATTCAGACATCCAAATGTGTTTTGCGGATCCGTGGATTCACGGATCCGCGGATCAGATCTGCGGATCTGCGGATCCACAGATCCTCAAAACACGGACACCGGCAATGTGCTTTCCGCATTTTGCAGATCCGCACATTGCCAGAACTATATAGAAAATGCTTTTTCTTGTCCGCAATTGCGGACAAAAATAGGACATGTTCTATATTTTTGCGGAACGGAAGTGCAGACCCGGAAGCGCGGATCCGTAATTCCGGATCCGAGCGGGACAAAGTCTGTCCCCATAGAAATGAATGGGTCCGCAATTCCGTTCCGCAAACAGAATTGCGGACGTGTGAATGGGGCATAAGGGTCCCTTATCACCGCCAGTTAGTTAGCTACTTGAGGGGCATAGTGAGTCCATGAAAAAATTAAACTTTTTGTTAAAAGTTAGCGGAAAGGGAGACTTTGTGAGAAAAAACAATAAAAAATCAATTTCCACTAACTTGTGCCAAAAAAAAATTTTTCTATCAACTCGCCATGCCCCTCATGGAATACCTTGGGCTGTCTTCTTTCCAAAATGGGGTCACATGTGGGGTATTTATACTGCCCTGGCATTTTAGGGGCCCTAAAGTGCGAGAAGAAAAATGCGTAAAAATGCCCTCCTAAAAGGTACTCATTGGAATTTGGGCCCCTTTGTGCATCTTGGCTGCAAAAGTGTCACACATGTGGTATCGCCGTACTCAGGACAAGTAGGGCAATGTGTTTTGGGGTGTATTTTTACATATACCCATGCTGGGTGAGAGAAATATCTCTGTAAATTGACAACTTTGTATAAAAATTTTTAAAAAGTTGTCATTTACAGAGATATTTCTCTCACCCAGCATGAGAATATATAAAAATACACCCCAAAACACATTGCCCTACTTCTCCTGAGTACGGTGATACCACATGTGTGACACTTTTGCAGCCAAGATGCATAGAGGCCCTAAAACCAATGAGTACCTTTAGGATTTCACAGGGCATTTTTACGCATTTGGATTCTCACGCTTTAGGTTCCCTAAAATGCCAGGGCAGTATAAATACCCCACAAGTGACCCCATTGTGGAAAGAAGACACCCAAGGTATTCTGTGAGGGCATGGCGAGTTCACAGAAATTTTTTTTGGCACAAGTTAGCGGAAATTGATATATTTATTTTTTTTTATTTTGTTTTTACAAAGTCTCATATTCCACTAACTTGTGACAAAAATAACATTTTACATGAACTCACCATACCCCTTACGGAATACCTTAGGGTGTCTTCTTTCTAAAATGGGGTCATATGTGGGGTATTTTACTGCCCTGGCATTTTAGGGGTCCCTAAAGCGTGAGAAGAAGTCTGGAATCCAAATGCGTAAAAATGCCCTGTGAAATCCTAAAGGTACTCATTGGTTTTAGGGCCCCTTTGCGCACCCAGGCTGCAAAAAAGTGTCACTCATGTGGTATCCCCGTACTCAGGAGAAGTAGCGCAATGTGTTTTGGGGTGTATTTTTATATATACACATGCTGGGTGTGAGAAATATCTCTGTAAATGACAACTTTTTAATTTTTTTATACAAAGTTGTCAGTTTACAGAGATATTTCTCTCACCAACATGGGTATATGTAAAATACACCCCAAACACATTGCCCTACTTCTCCTGAGTACGGCGATACCACATGAGTGACACCTTTGCAGCCTGGGTGCGCAAAGGGCCCAAATTCCAACGAGTACCTTTAGCTTTTACATGGCTGCTCACAATTTAGCCCCGCCCAAAATGCCAGAACAGTAAACACGCCCCACAAATGACCCCATTTCGGAAAGTAGACACCCCACGGTATTCACTGAGGGGCATAGTGAGTCCGTCTGAGATTTTTTTTTTTTGCCAGAAGTTAGCAGAAATGGAAACTTTATTATATATTTTTTTCCTCAGAAAGTGTCATTTTCCGCTAACTTGTGAAAAAAAATGAAATGATACATGAACTCACCATGCCCCTCCGTGAATACTTTGGGGTGTCTTCTTTCTAAAATGGTGTGATTTGGGGGGTATTTATACTATCCTGGCATTCTAGCACCTGAAGAAACATGACAGGTGCTCAGAAAGTCAGAGCTGCTTCAAAATGCAGAAATTCACTTTTTTGCACCATAGATTGTAAACGCTATAACTTTTACCCAAACCAATAAATATACACTTATTGGATTTTTTTTTATCAAAGACATGTAGAACAATAAATTTAGAGAAAAATTTACATACAAATGTATTTTTTTTTGAAAAATTTTACAACAGAAAGTGAAAAATGTCATTTTTTTGCAAAAATGTCGTTAAATTTTTATTAATAGCAAAAAAAGTAAAAATGTCAGCAACAATGAAATACCACCAAATGAAAGCTCTATTAGTGAGAAGAAAAGGAGGTAAAATTCATTTGGGTGGTAAGTTGCATGACGGAGAAATAAACGGTGAAAGTAGCGCAGTGCAGAATTGTAAAAAGTGGCCTGGTCATTAAGGGTGTTTAAGCTAGGGGGCCTGAGGTGGTTAAAGCCATGGGACTCTATGAACTGTCCTAGGCCGAAGGTGTAGATAGAGGAGAGCAGGGGTCATAGGACGGAGCCTTGTGGGACACCAACAGAGAGGGAATGAGGCGAGGTGGTGTGAGTGTGGGAGTGGGAGACGCTAAATGTCCGGTCTGTGAGGTATGATGTGATCCAAGAGAGGGCCAGGTCAGTGATGCCAAGAGATGAGAGAGTTTGTAACAGAAGGGAGTGGTCGACAGTGTCAAAGGCAGAGGACAGGTCAAGGAGAAGGAGGACAGAGTAATGGAGAAGGCAGAGGACAGGTCAAGGAGAAGGAGGACAGAGTAATGGAGAAGGCAGAAGACTGGTGAAGGAGGAGGACAGAGTAATGGAGAAGGCAGAAGACTGGTGAAGGAGGAGGACAGAGTAATGGAGAAGGCAGAGGACAGGTGAAGGAGGACAGAGTAATGTTGTTTGGCTTTGGCAGTGAGTAGGTCGTTGGTGACTTTTGTAAGAGGCATGACCAAGACTTACAAGTACTACCCTGACCCCCAATTGCCCAGACTTGAACCTGATTGATCATCTGTGGGACCACCTCGATAGTCGTGTCTGCTCTACGGATGCCCCCCCCCCCCCCGCCCTCTCCAGCAGTTGCGAGTGCGAGATGCTCTGCAGTCAGCATGGCTGCAGATACATGTGACAACCCACCAGGACCTTATGGAGTCACTCTCACGTGGTTACTCTTTATATTAGCTGGTGGTCAGAATAATGTGACTCGACCGTGTAGATCAGGCATCCTCAAACTGCAGCCCTCCAGATGTTGTAAAACTACAACTCCCAGCATGCCCAGACAACCTACAGCTATCAGGCTACAGCAGGGCATGCTGGGAGTTGTAGTTTTAAAACATCTGGAGAGCCGCAGGTTGGCCATCCCTGGTGTAGATGGTCTATATCCTAAGGACAGACCATACATTTTGTAGTTTCTGAGAACCCGTTTACCACTGCATTTCATGTCGTTTACCCCATTTATATCCACAGCCACTTTGAAAATTCTGCTGGTTGCCCTGGGAAAGAGACCCTGGTTTAGATCCACCCCACAGCTTAGCGTTTGGTCAATTATGGGGCTGAGTACAGAGCCCAGGAATCTCCAGCAGTCCCACTGAGAGGAAAGGAGCAGCAGGACGCATGCTCGACCTGCCGCAACGTCAGGATGGGGGAACGTGACAGGTCTAGGGATGAGCGGGGAGGGGTGTCCAGCAGTCACGACAAAACCCCTTTAAGTCTTGTAGGCAGACAGAACTGATCTCAGAGGAGCCAGATGTACGGTCCGTCCTTACCGAAGCTGGTAGCAGTTTTCTTGCATGGTCACCGCTGGGGCTTCCGCAGTAAAATGGTTTCATAAAGCTGCAAGGTAAAAAAATAAAAGCTCTATTAAACTGATAAAGGAAGCCTCGAAGACGTTATTAAAGGGGTATTCCCATCTCAGACAATGGGGGCATATCGCTATATCGAGAACAGAGCGGGGAGAGCTGTGGTTGGAGGACCCCAGATTTCCTGGGGTCCGTCCACCACCAAGCTCTGCTCTCATAGAAAATGAATGGAGGGCGGCTGCGCATGCATGCACCTTCTCTTTCGGGGCTCCGTTTCTCGATATAGGTGCGGGTCCCAGCGGTGGGACCCACACCTATCAGACAATAGGGGCATATTCTAGCGATATGCGCCCATTGTCTGAGATGGGACAACCCCTTTAAAGGGGTTTTCTGATGGTTTTATACTAAAGACCTATCCTACTTAGTATTTGATCTGTGGGGGTCCCACACCTGGGACCCCTGCTGATCAGCCGTTTGAGAAAGCACCGGCGTTCGCAGAAGCCATTGTATAGCGGCTGTGCTTGGTATTGCAGCTCAGCCCCATTCACTTCAATGGGGCTGAGCTGTGCCTAGGCCACGTGACCGACGAACGTAACATCACAAGGCCTAGGTAAAGCTGTGATAAGGCGGTGGCATGACTTCCCAATCACCTGATCGGAGGGGGTCCCGGATGTTGAACCCCCAGCGATCAGATACTGATGACCTGTCCAGGCAGTGATTGCAGTGCTTGCTCATTATCGGGTTTATGTTCCTCTTGGGTTGAGATATCCCGAGATGAGTACCGCGAGACAGCCTGGTGTGTCTGTGCGAGAATGCATTAAAGGGGTTCTGCACTTTGTTTAAACTGATGATCTTTCCTCTGGATAGATCATCAGCATCTGATCGGCAGGAGTCCGACACCCGGGATCCCGCCGATCAGCTGTTTGAGAAGGCAGCGGCGCTCCAGGAGCACCACGGCCTTCTCAGTGTTTACCGTCGGCCCAGTGACGTCACGACTAGTATCAACTGGCCTGGGCGCGGCTAAGCTCCATTGAAGTGAACAGAGAGAGCTTAGCCGCTCCCAGGCCAGTTGATATTAGTCGTGACGTCACTGGGCCTGCGGTAAACAGTGAGAAGACCGCAGCGCTCCTGAAGCGCCGCTGCCTTCTCAAACAGCTGATCGGCGGTGGTCCCGGGTGTCAGACTCCCGCCGATCAGATGCTGATGATCTATCCAGAGGACAGATCATCAGTTTAAACAAAGTGCAGAACCCCTTTAAATTCGTATTGGGAATCCACAATGAAATTCATGGTAAGGGTATACAAGCCTATGTGAACAGAGGCTTACAGCAGCGAAAGGAGACCAGCTCCGCATTCAGGGTACAGCTACACGGTGTGCTGTCCGCATGGTTTGCGGCCCCAATGAAGTGAATGAGTCCGCAAAAATGCAGATCGGATGCGGACTAAAACAACGGTCGTGTGCATGAGCCCTAATATCGTACTCCTGGAAAACCTCTTTGAAAGCCTCATTATGCCATGATTGACGTAAAACGTGAAAATTTATTTATAATAAAGCACAGCGGTGCGTCATCATACACGGGGGGTGGGCACAGCGATCATCAAATCGATAAAAACAGGGCATCACCTGTACATCACTAAAACCAGGGCTGAACAAATCCCGGGTCCATTAAAAAGTCGACCCTGGCATCTTTGCTCAGAGCACTTTAAAGGGGTTGTGCCGCCAGGCGTGGAGAGCCGCAGATGCACGCCGGGGGATTACCATCTAGCCAAGTCCGCCGGCGCAACCCCTTTAAACCTGCGGCAGCCTGGTGCTGCCCCCTAATGCCCAATACCGGCAGCGATATAACGTCACTGGCGGGATCCTGCATCGTTCCGGACTTTGAATCAGGCGAAAGAATGGGAGTAATGAAAAACGCAGGGCAGATCACAGTTTACGAACCTTTCGTTTTACAAGGAGCGGCTCAGGAGACGTCTTAAGGCTCATACACGCGGCTGTATTACGGACCTGTGCTCTTCACCGCTATAGACGGTAATGGCCCCATACTGTACCTCCGCGGGCTTCCTGATGCGCTTTGGAAGTAGCCTGGTCTGGTTATATTGGGGGACAACGGGGTGTCAGTACGGGACAACGGGGTGTCAGTACAAGACACCCCACGTGGTGCACTACATGGAACCATGTGACTGCCGCCTTCCTCATAAATGGAGGGCGTGCAAGTCGATCGGTAAATTACATCTGTGCCGTCCCCCCGCAATATGGCTTTTTTTTTATTTTTTCTGCCTGCAGTGGGATTTAGGGTCTTGACGCTGCTCCTCACTGCGGTCACAGAGGCTTGAATGGTGCATCGCTGCTGTGTGGTAGTGTTTAAAGGGGTATTACAATCACAGATAATGGGGGCATATCGCTGGGACCGGAACGGAGCAGGGAAGGTGGCGGAGGGCACACTGCGCATGCGCAGACCCCCGCCATTTATTTCTATGGGGCCGCCGGCTATTTCCGTCAGCCCCATAGAAATGAATGGGAGCGGTGGCCGCGCAAGCGTGCTGTGATCCCATTCACTTGTATAGGGAGAATGCTTGGTGGTGACTGGACCTTGGGGTCCTCCTGCCACCGCTCTCCCCACTTCGTTCTTGGCATAGGTTCGGGCACCTATCAGACAATGGGGGCATATCCTAGTGATATGCCCCCATTGTCTGTGATGGGAATACCCCTTTAAGCCGCTGTGGCAGGACTGCGGGCAGAGGTGGTTTCCTTTTTATACGTTCAGGGGCACAGATCTAGACCAAAGGGCCAATCAGCTGATTCCCCCCAGGGGTTGCTTTCTAAAAGAGGCGATTAAACAATCCCTTTAAGCATGACTCTTAGGACACATCAGTCTTTAGGACTGCCCCCGCCTCGTAAATGGCGCCGCGCCCTAGTCTCTTTTTGTTGTACAAAAAATAAATGCAAAATACACGACTGACAACTCTGTATGTTTAGATACGGACAATCCCCCTGCTTCCGCTGAGCGATATAAGAATGCATGGCGTGAACGCGGCTGTATATATCGCCAGTACTGCATTCACTGCACAGAAATGATGCACGGGATAGATCTATATAGTAAACTTCCTCTATACCGGCATCCATTAGTCCAGCCAACGCATTATTAGCTTTCTATGAAGGTTCCTGCACTACTAATTATATTTCACAAGCTACCCAATAACCAGAACATCCGGTAATCCGGCACCTGTCAGGTAACGCATCTATCATTAGCTCCGCCATTATTCTTTACACCAGGCCACTGCACGACATTTACACCTTCCCCGCACACACACACCATCGATCAGCTCCGATTACCTCCTACGTCATCACCGCTCCCGCATGCGGCCGCGCACGGTGCCTCCCGATGACGTCACTGCCCCGCCCCTGAACAAGCGCCTCAGAGGAAGGTGCGCTGCGTGGCTGGTTGTTCATAAAGTTTGTTGAAAGCGACCTCAGGTGGTTTATAGAGAATCAGGCCGCATAGTGAAGTCTATGTGAAGTTACTAGACCAGAGGCATATGGCGGCAAAGAGAATGCAAAATGAACTGTCTGAAAGAAAGACTGTCAGCGTTACCCATAGCAACCAATCACAGCGCAGCTTTCATTTTTCACCAGCGGAATACCAAATGAAAGCTGCGCTGTGATTGGTTGCTAAGAGCAAGACAGTTTGTGTTATAGGATGCCCTTACACATGCGGCTCCAGGCCCTCTCAGCCACTTGACAATTGAGAATTTTTTCCTGTAATACATGGGGTGTTATCGTTAGGCTCCTTTCACACGAGCGTTTTTTTGCGGATCCGTCATGGATCTACAAAAACGCTTCCGTTACAATAATACAACCGCATGCATCCGTCATGAACGGATCAGGTTGTGTTATGTTTTCTATAGCCATTACGGATCCGTCTTGAAAACCATTGAAAGTCAATGGGGGACGGATCCGTTTTCTATCGTGTCAGAGAAAACGGATCCGTCCCCATTGACTTACATTGTGTGCCAGGACACTTTACCACAAAAATACATTTTTAAAGGGGTTTCCGATATTTTGATACTGAGATTGATAGATGGCTATCCTCAGGCTAGGTCATCAATATCTGACCGGTGCGTAAGGGCCCCACTCCCAGCCTTCCGATGAGCAATGCGGCCTCCTCAAAGCTTATCAAGCACAGCGCCATAGATTGTGTAGTGGCAGTGCTTGGTATTGCATCCTAGGCCCATTGACCTGAAGGGACTGAGCAGCGCCTAGGTCATGTGACTGATGATGTCACTGGAAGAGGCCACGGCGCTAATGGGAGCGCCACAGCTCTTCAAAACGCCGATCAGCAGCGGTGTAGCGAGGTGGACCCAGCCGATCAGACGTTGATGACCTGAGGATAGGCCATTAAATATCAAAATCTCAGACTGTTGGGGTCCTCACACACATGAATTGCATTTTACTTTACCTGTAAAAATGGCATCAGCACAAGTGATCTCCGCTTTCGGTTGTGGTTTTTGTGACGTTTTCCAAATTTACCTATGTCTCTTTGCCCAAATAGGTTTTCAATATTGTTTCCTAAAGACAAGGGGTGTGGCTTAGCAGAAAGAGGTGGAGCTTAATATGCGCCATTTTGCGCCACCATTCTGGTGTAAAAATCTGTCTCAAAATAAACCATCCAATAGTTGGTAGACTGTGAGAGAAAGGGCTCATGCAAATGACCGTGTTCTGGCCGTGCGCCGTCCGTATCCGTACTTCCCTTCCTCAGACCCAGCAAAAAAAAAAAAAAAGGAACGAATATGTCCTATTCTTGTCCGTTTTCCAGCCAAGAATAGCCATTTTTACAAGAGTGCTGGACGTGTGGAATTCTAAAGCGTGGGGCGCATGAGGCCAGTATCCGTGTTTTGCGGGCTGCAAAACGGATACGGTCATGTGCATGAGGCCTTACAGAGATTTACATATAGGGGATGTACGGAGGTTGTCAGGGCAGGCTATGGTGTGGGGTAGCTTTCTTTCTTGCTCAGTTGTTTTTATACATATATTTTAATTTTATTTTTTACTGCCGATTACTCCGCTGGGGCGGACCTATTAGTCCCGGGTGCAGCCTCCTGACGTACCGCCGAGCTGATCAGCAAAGACACGAAGAGTCGAAGACAATCTCCCCATAAGACTTTGGGGGGTGTGCAAGCTGTTAGGCCAGGGGTAGAAAGTGGTGCAAATTGGTGCAATTTTTTTTCACAACTAGGGTTTCTCCAATTTTTTCCACCCTGCTCAAAAAGGGGGTGGGGCTTAGCGGTAATGGGGGTGGGGCTTAGTGGTAATGGGGGTGGGGCTTCACATAAAAGGGCATAGGGCAATATTTTGTACCAAAATTGCACCACAATTTTGGAGTAAAATTCTGTCTCAAAGTAAAGCCTCTTGCACATGAATGTTCTGCATCCGTTCCGTGCACCGGCCGGGACAGATTAAGACCCATTCCAACTTGAATGGGTCCGTGACCCGTCCACACCGCAAAAAAATAGCTCCGTAGCGCTTCCGATCCGTGCTTCCTTTCCGCATCTCCGTGACCGGACCAATTCAAGTGAATGGGTCTGCATCCGTGATACGGAGTGCACACCTGCTGTATGCGGGCCGCAATATGGCCACGGGCACACAACGTTCGTGTGCAAGAGGCCTAAGCCGACCAACACTTGGTATAAAGTGTCTGTACATGCTCCAGATTCATCCTCCAGCCATCTTTAGGATTGGTAAATCTGCCCCTGGGACCCTGATACATAATGAGAGGCGGTCCTGTTGAAAATGATGGATTTTTGGCAAATGATGTGTCACACAACGTCACCACATTCACTTTCATTAGGTTGGGTCACGTGGACAAAGTAGCCAAGGACATGTGGCCCTATTAAAGGGTATCCTGTCAGCCCTCATATCAGAGACTGCCCTGGTGGGCAAATACTGAGTAAAGCTTCATTCACACAGTCAGTGATTGTGAGCCAAACCCAGGATTGGAGCCTCCACAGACATAAGGTATAAGGGAAAGATCTTCTCCCGTCCACTACTGTACGGCCACACGGCGGGGCATAGAGGGAAAGGAGCGCCGTGTGTTTTTTGGAGGGCTGATTTTTATGGACCGGTTTATTTACACTGTGTCCTGTTTAAACCCCCCTGATGTAGAAACTCCCTAAAAGCAACCCCATTTTGGAAACTACGGGATAAGCTGGCGGTTTTGTTGGGTCTATTTTTAGGGTACGTATGATTTTTAGTTGCTCTATATTACGGTACATTTTTGTGAGGTAAGGTTATCAAAAATTGAAATTCTGAAATTTCATCTCCATTTGCCATTAACTGTTGAGGAACACCTAAAGGGTTAATAAAGTTTGTAAAATCGGTTTTGAATACCTTGAGGGGTGTAGTTTCTTAGATGGGGGTCACTTTTAGGGAGTTTCTACTCTAGGGGTGCATCGGGGGGGCTTCAAATGGGACATGGTGTCAAAAAACCAGTCCAGCAAAATCTGCCTTCCAGAAACCATGTCGGTCCTTTCCTTTTGCGCCCTGCCTTTTAGTGATACAGTAGTTTACGACCACAAATGTGGCGTTTCTGTAAACTGCAGTATCAGGGTAATACATATTACGTTTTGTTTAGTTGTTAACCCTTGCTTTGTTACCGGAAAAAACGGATTGAAATGGAAAAGTGCCAAAAATAGCTGTTTTTTGACCATGTTAATTTTTTTTTTTTTTTTTTTTAGCCGATTATCTTATGTAGGGGCTCATTTTTTGCAGATGAGGGGTTATAAGGGAAAATACTATACAGAATGCTTAGTAAAATGTGGATTGAGGGGTTAAAATTAACTCCCCTTATCCACTTGATTGCGTAGTTGCGATCTCTTCTCTCTTCTTCTAGCATTAGCTGCCGGCTAAAGGACCTGTGATGACATCACCGAGCTCATCACATGGTCCATCACCATGGTGATTACCATGGGATTGGACCATGTGATGTGACGTCACCACAGGTCCTTTAGATGGCAGCTAATGCTTGAAGAAGAGATCGGCAACTACGCGATCAAGTGGATAAGGTGAGTTAATTTTTTTATTTTTAACCCCTTATACCACATTTTACAAAGCATTCTGTATTGAGAATGCTATTATTTTCTCTTATAACCATGTTATAAGGGAAAATAATAAAGATCGGGTCCTGTCTCTTAGCAACCATGCGGGAAAATCGAACTGCATGCGCACTTGCTTGCGATTTTCCCGCAGCCCCATTCACTTCTATGGGGCCTGCGTTGCGTGAAAAACGCACAATATAGAACATGCTGCGATTTTCACGCAACGCAGAAGTGATGCGTGAAAATCACCGCTCATGTGCACAGCCCCATAGAAATGAATGGGTCCGGATTCAGTGCGGGTGCAATGCGTCCACCTTAAGCATTGCACCCGCGCGGAAATCGCGCCCATGTGAAAGGCGCCTAAGGGCACGGGTCTCACCCCTGGGGATAGGTACCCGGAGGGGGTGGGCAGGGAGGCCGCATTGATTTTTCCGCACGGTCCCACAAGCGGACGTGGATCTGGGGGCCTGGGACTGAAATAAGGGGATACTAGTATAAAAGTTATCCACGTACAGGTGATAACCTTTATCTAACAGTGGGTCCATAAGGTCCCACACCAAGTTTCCCGCCAACACCCAGAGTGGGGGGGATATTCTGGGGGTTGAATACGGGAATCTCCCCCCTCGCACACACGAAACTTGTAAGTGTACCCTGAGGTACTCTCACAAAGTTTGTACAGCTTCACGCCATACCTTGTACGCTTTCAGGGAACATACTGGCAGAAAATGAGTCTGCCCTTGAACGCAATGAGAGACTCATCAACCGCGACCTCCCTTCCCGGTACATAGGCCTGAACAAATTTGGCCCCAAAGTGATCGATGACCGGCCTGATTTTGTACAGGCGGTAATAGGCAGGATCACCTTGGGGGGGGGGGGGGGGGGGACATGCTGCATTATCTGAATAATGCAGCCATTTCCAGATGGCCTCAAACGGTTACGTGTCATGGCCGTACTATAAAGTGGGGTCTGGTAGAGGACGTCCCCACTCCAGTAATGCCTTACACTAGGTTTCTTGACTAGGCCCATGTGCAGCACGAGGCCCCAAAATGTCCTCATCTCGGCTGCACTGACCGAGGTACAGCCACCGGGCCTAGCCAAAAAGGAGCCCGGGTGTTGAGCAACAAACTGTTCAGGTTCGTCTGCTCCACCATTAGACTTACCAGTTGGTTACTGAAAAAAAGGCTAAAAAAGTCATATTCAGTGAAGCCCACTGTGGTAATCTGGATTCCTGATTGGCCTACAAACTCAGGAATCACGGGCTTAAATTGCTCTGGGGTACACCAGACAAGTTCACCGGCAGAGGGCTCTGGTGGATTTAACTGGTGGGACGGAAAACTAGTACGAGCCCCAGAGCTGCTCGTACTAGGGTGGGCCACAGGGTCCCTAGCATGGTGGTCCCCTTGCTCCGCCGCCTTGGGGGCTGATCATCATTGCTAGATGATGAGGACGCGGATGACAACTGGAAAGTGGGGTCATCCTCGTCCTCACTAGGACTCTCGGACTTAGAGGCAAGCTGGGCGTATGCCTCCTCAGCCTAGAATATCTGACGGGCCATAGGGGAGTATGTGTCTGCGTGTAAATCTTTATTCAGTGTGCATATGTGTGGGGTCACGGGTGTTCGCGTACTTAACCCTAAAACGAACAGAAAAAAAAAAAAGACTAACTAAAAAAAAAAGGGGAAAATGTAAAAAAAATAATAATTTAAAACCGCTGATTAACCGTCCGAAGTTGATCAGCAGTGGGGTGTGCGATGCGCTAACAGTGGCCGGACGCTAAGAGTGCCGGCCACAGTCAGCGTACACACAAAAAAAATAAAAAAAAATAAAACTGCCTGTGCCCCAATAAAGTTGTGGGGGTGGGAGGGCAAGCGGCAGCACTCCTGGGGGGGGGGGGGGGGGGTCTAGGGTCACATAGGGTGATGCAATCAAACTTTTTTTCCCACAAACTTTCCCTGCCTAGCCCAACCTTTCCCTAATTACCTGGCTGATCAGATGGGGGTGCTGGGGGCAAGGATGGGGTGATGCTGGCTCAGATCCACACGTGCACTGCAGCGCTCCTCTCACCTCCACTCTGGGACACAAAAGGAGGAGAGGAGCGCTGCTATGATTCGAATCTCCCGCCAGCCCGCCCACCTACCAATCAGAGGCGATCCTGAGAGGTGATGTCAGAGTCCCGAATAACCCGGAAATGCAGCAAACCACAGGTCTGAATTGACCTACACGGGGGCGCATTGGCCCCAGGTGCCTGCTCCTCAATGATGATCGGCGGTGATCGGAAATACACAGGGCGTACAGGTACGCCCCGTGTCCTAAACAGGTTAAGTGGTTAACACAGATTTTAGCCCGGAAAAACTCAAAAAATATATCTTCACTAGAACAAAATAGGGTGTGGCGTGTGGCACCCATTTAGGGGATGCCCTATTCATCTGATTCTAGCCACTAACTTTTTAGCTTTTTTATTTTTTTCAAAAAAAACAAAAAAAACTCCAAAATTTGTTTAATGTATTTTAATAGCAAACTTACAGGACAGCACAGAAGACAGACGACAACATTAAAAACATGTAGCTGAACGTAGGACGACTCCGTTAGAAAACCGGGAGAGTGAGTGGATGGAATTTTACTACATGGTAAAAAAAAATAATAATAATATACTACACACACAAAGTCGCCATCAGTAAGATTTTTTACTCATCAAGAAAAAAAAAAAAAAATTCAAATGCTGGCATTGTCCAGAAAAAAAAAAAAAAAAAAACACCATTTATAATTTTTTCTTATAAAGTCGACATGTTATTAACTCACTTCTGTAGTTAACAGCGTATAGAAAACGTGCCCAACATCCCCCACACGGCCGAGGCGGCCATTTTGTGAGCTGAAGAGAGGAAGCAGCCATTTTACGGAGGGCAGCACCAGTGTTTATGAAACAAATCCACTTCAATAAGAACTGGAGACGCCGCAGAGGCGCGAGGCCCGACCCAGCCTGACGTCTCTGAGGCGACCGGGTTCCTGTTGAATTTCAAGGCTGAACAGGAGATTCAGCACGTAAAATGGCCGCCTCGGCGGTGTTAAGGCGACAGAAACACTGTCAATGTAAAAGGTCACTGGAAAAAAAATTAAAATAAAAAATTCACACACAAATGAAAAAAAAAATTATAATTTTTAAGAAGTTTGCCCGCACCTGAACCTGTCCCCTACATTTTCATTCACAACCATATATTTAGGTACCTTTATAACCCCATGGAGAAAAAAAAATAGATATCTAACGCTCAAACTACCAATTACGAGGAAGAAAAGATTTATTTTTTTTCGAAGATGACAAGATGGGAATTTTTTGTTTCTTTTTAAGCGCGCTCTCCGCGTATGCGACGTGCTAGCTGGATGTCTTTTGGCATGATTGTGACGCGTTTGGCGTGGATGGCGCACAAGTTGGTGTCTTCGAACAGTCCGACCAGGTAGGCCTCGCTAGCCTCCTACGAGACAAAAAGGTGACAGGAAAAAAACATCAGCCAGGTGGTCAGTGAATGGACAATATGTACAGGAACAGAACGATATTATAAAGTATAATACAAAAACAGATTTTTAAAGGCGTTTTTTTTTTCTTTTCTTGTGGCAATATCGGCAAGTGTGAACAAATCCCACAGGTAGGTAATGGTGCAGAAGGTGCTTTTCACGACAAATAGGCCAAACATTGTGGAAATGCCCACTTAGGGGCGAGGCTTACGCGACAAACACTTTCAGTCTGGGTCAGCCTGAATTTGTATGGACTGTCCCTAGGGTTTTCGATAATGGTGGTGTATCCTCAGGATAGGTCATCAATATCTGATCGGTGGGGGTCTGACTACCGGTGCTGCCACGGATCGGCTGTTTGAAGAGGCTGCGGCACTACGGTGTGGCCTCCTCACAGCATAGCGCCATCCGTCGTATAGTGGCTGTGCTTGGTATTGCAGCCCCGGCCTATTCACATGAATAGAATTGAGCTGTAAGTAGGCCATGTGACCAATGAACGGGACGACACTGGCCCAGTAAGAGCTGATCAGCAGGTGAGCTAGGAGTCAGACCCCCCCACGATCAATCCTGAGGATAGGTCATCAATATAAAAATCCCTGGAAAACCCCTTTAAAATGGAATATGTCACTGGTTTTAAGATGTTGGGCTACCGGCACTGCCACGGATCAGCTGTTTGAAGATGCCGTGGCGCTGCGGTGAGCATAGCTGTTTTGAAACTACAACTCCCAGAATCCTCCTTTCACTTACAATAAGGCTTATTGCACACGACCGTATGGCTTTTTCAGTATTTTGCAGACCGTAAAAAACGGATCCGCAAAAAGAAAACAGATGACATCCGTGTGCATTCTGTTTTTTGTGGAACCGAACATCTGGCCCCTAATAGAACAGTACTTGTCCATGATGCGGACAAGTTTTTTTATTTTTTTTTTTAACGGAACCGAAATTGAATGCATACAGTGTACCTTCCGTTTCTTTTTGCGGACCCATTCAAATGAATAGTTTCGTATACGGAACGCAAAAAACGGCCCATACACTCGCGAAAAAACCAAAAACGTTTGTGTGAAAGAGGCCTAAGACCGAAGAAAGTGTGCATGCTGGAAGTTGTAGTATCACAGCAGCGGGAGTGCCGCAGGTTGCCAATACCTGCTATATGGTATAGGGAGAAAGCTGTCAATCACCCGTGGGAGGGCAGAGCTGCTGCAGATCATAGATATCAGGAGTCCGGCCCTCGGCTCACGCTGCAGCTTCTCACCAGGGATTTTAAGAAAACCATTAGGCAAAAACACTGGTGACAGGTTCCCTTTGAGGCCAGGGCCATGCAGCAGTAATGCCCTTGCCCATAGCGGTTCTACTGAACCGTGCCCAGTTCACCTCGGACACCAAAACTGCTGTAATCTGGGGATATCTGACAGTAAGGGCTCATGCACACGAATGTATTTTCTTTCCGTGTCCATTCATTTCAATGGGTGTTCAAAAAAAAAAAAAAAAAAAACGGAAGTTACTCTTACGTGTAAATTCCGTTTGTACGTTCTGCAAAAAATAAAACATGCTATTACTGTTCGCATTACGGACAAGGATAGGACTGTTCTATTAGGGGCCAGCTGTTCCGTTCCGCAAAATACATATGGTCGTGTGCATGAGCCCAAAGTGTTCAGTTTCCCTGTAGCGCCTCCAGAGGAGTAATCAAGCATTACACAGCGCATATTTAAAAATCAATGGGCGATCTGTGTAATGCCAGACAGGTCCTGCACAGAGACCTTCTCTGTAACAGCTCTGGCCGGAGAAGAGGACCCTGAACAGAACCCCCCACAACTTCCTAACAGGTTGTATGAAAATGGGTTTTTTAAATCCCTTAGCTATACAACTAATCTACCTACAACAAAAGGCTGTCTGGGCATGCTGGGAGTTGTAGTTTTGCAACAGCTGGAGGCACGTTGGTTGGGAAACACTGCCCTAGAGGACAAGGACGGCTGACGGTGGAGGCTCTATACCAGGGGTGCCCAACCTGCGGCTCTTGATACCATTCTGTGCGGCCCCCCAACCATCTGGTAACATACATGTATGTCTTGTGGCTGCTCACATATATTTTTCATGTCGTGTCCCATTAGATGGGAATCCTTGAGGTGTATATACTGTATGTACAATGCGCCGTAAATACGGTATTTCAGTTGTCCACGCCCCTTTAAATTTTATTTTTGGCCCCTGTCAATGGCTCAGTCAGACAATGTGGCCCCCAACTAGAAAACGCTGTGCACCCCTGCCCTATACAATAGTATTATCCTGACCCAGAAACAAAGATCGTTTTAATGGGCACGTAAACAACGCGCTTCCATCCAATTACTGGCTCCGAAAATTCTACAAATGCGAGTAATTATTTTCATTATTGCGCTCGTCTGTTTGGCACAGGAATAATTTAAAAACCAATTATTCCACGGGATGGCTTTGTGCGAGTAAAACAGTCAACGGGTGCAGGGGCCGAGCATCTCACCGCAAGGATTATTAAAGAGGTCGTCTAACTGAACGCACGAGTGAGATACATGCGGACATTAAATTCCCTATCCTCTCCTACGTGGATTTCAGAGGGGGCCCTCCGACCGGGTCTGCCAGGGGGCCAGATGGGAAAGCCACCCTGTGAGACCCTGTAATGCTTCATCTCACCTGTAGAGGCCGCTGCAGGGAATACACGTGGGCAGACCACTCTATGGCTTCTATAGTCAGGAGCTGATCGGTGGGTCTGCCGGATATCGGACCTCCACCGATCTGATACAGAGGATAGGTTATCACTATCCAAGTCCAGGAAAATCCCTTTAAGCTCCGGACATTTTAGCGCTGTGTGTAAAGGCGCCGCCATCTAGATAGCTAGTGCACTTGCAAACATGGCCGCAGCTTTGCCTACATAGTGCGAAAAGGTCCGGTCTGGTCACCGGCTATATCCTACCGATTCAGAGGTAGGCGCTGGACTGTTACATCTCCGTGACCGTCTCTCTTTCAAGGGTAGTTTTAATGCCCTGATGCATCAAATAGGAAAAAGCAGCTTCGCAAACTTCCTATATTCGGCCCTTGTGAAGATGTGTCTCCATGGTAACAGACTACAAGACTTCTGTGTAGTCTGAGCCAGTAGTCGCGAGTTAAATTTTACCACCTGTCCCGTTCTTACGTGACGGAGGGTCTTCTGAAGGATCCAACACGACAGAAAGGGGGCCGCCAAGGTGGAGACTGCCTCAAACAAAACCGCATACTGGGGCCGAGTGTAACATGCGCGGCATGACTGGTTACCGCTACGATATATCGGTTTACCGTTTGACGCACCAATCAGCAATGATTTTGATTCAGAAGCTCACCTGCAAAGCACCGATGGCAGCGCTCTGGAAGCGCAAGTCTGTTTTGAAGTCCTGAGCGATTTCACGAACCAGACGCTGGAAGGGGAGTTTACGGATCAGCAGCTCAGTGGACTTCTGGTAACGCCTGATCTCACGGAGAGCCACGGTACCCGGCCTGTAAGGCAAGAAGGAAAATCACGTGACGTCATCGCGAGGCAGGATAGAGGTCATGCTGGGAAAGAACTGAATAGTCACAACTGTGCCGGCTGCCCAAGGATCAGGCAGATGGAATGAAACATGCCCGCTCATTGAAAGAAGAAGCGTCTATAAAAACAACCAATTCCAGTGTTTCCTTCCAAAGCAACATCAAAAAAAAGGAAAAGGAGAAGCCCGGAAATTCCGACTATCTCAGAAGTCTGGACATCTGCCCGGCATCCCCACAATATGGAAATCAAATTTGCCTCCTACTCACTACATCGGGAAAAAAAAAACTATAAAATATTGGTCATTATGGGATCCTAACTTTTTAACGATATCTGCTAATTGACTAAAATCCTAAGTAATACCGTATAATAATAATAATAATAATAATATCGTATGTTATATATGTGTTATACAAGTATTTTTGGGATTATATATTACACAAATACACAAACCTCTAACTACAGATCCTCTTCCCTTTAAAAATTTATTTTTATTTTTTTATTTTATCGGCATGTCCAGCAACGATTTTATTTTTTAAATAATAGTTTGTCACTTAAAGGGGTTCAGCTCTGAACCCGGACATACCCCCTTCTTCCCTCACTCGGCCCCTCTGACGTTTCATGCTCCTTTGCCCTGTGTTGAGTCGTGTAAAACGGCTAGGGCAGCGCTAAAGCCCGCCCCATGAGTGCCGGCGCCGTCACTGGGAACACTGCTAGGAGGAAGCCTCCGCCTAGCAGTGGGGAAACGCAAACAAAAAAAAGCGCAGGGCACGGGAGAACATCAGAGCAAGAAATGTCAGAGGGGCGAAAATGGGGGTATGACAACCCCTCTAAACAAGTATTAACCATTTTAAAAATGAAAATGTTACTATGTGAAATTAAACAGATTTTACCAAAATATATGATCATCGTAATCTCTATTTTTATTTCATTCATAAGCGACAAGTTACTATTCAATTACTTATATATACAACTTTCATTTTTGCTAACTTTACGATAATAATAACCACCACACGAAAATGCAAATACTATAAAACACACTTTATTGTAAGTAATGAAAAACATGGAATTTATATTTAATACAGTAACTTTGTTAACTGTTTGTTACTGTCAGAAAAAAAAAAAAGTACAAAAACTAAAAAAAAAAAAAAAAGCAGCGTCCGGCAGCAGCTTTCTCCCCATTAAGGGGGTCGTCCCACAACAAAGACTTATCCGCCATCCACAGCATAGGAAAAAAAAGTCTGATCGGCGGGGGTCCAACCGATCATGAGAATGGGGGCTCTGTGTTCCCCTCCTTTCAAAAAAGCAGCGGTCAGACATTGTGCCCTGCCGACCCATTCAGTTCTATTGAATCCTGAGTAAAAACGCTTGGTCGTTGTGTTGAATGGAGCGGCAGCGTGCACGCATAACTGCTGCTGTACCCAAAAGGAGGAACACAGGGGGCCCCCCCACTCTTGTGATCGGCAGGGGCCCCATGTTACTGTATGCAAGCCAGTAAGGGTGCACTCCGAACCAAGCAGAGGGCACTATGGCCTGGGTCACTGACAGCATTATGTTTGGGGCAGCTATAGTCAAGACCCCAATATTCCTGAAGTACAGTATTTGGGGGCATTTTACTACCTGGCCGGTACAGAACGATGGGCACAGGGGACGTCTGTGAATAGGTGGGGAAGCGAAGAGCAGCAAACTCTGCAAAAATAAATCATGGTTGGGAGAAGTAGTAGTCATGGCGGTCTGGGCCAGATGCAGCAGGAAAGGAAGGTGAATGACGTCACCGAATATACCTGTATTATAGTCACTTGTACGGCCTGCAGAGCGCCCGTGGTACCTACCATCACATGGTCACTAAATGCCGGTATTATTCAGACAATCTCTGGCAGTAATGTGTGGTCGTGGTGTGGCAGTATTATTAATCTCCTGTATAGTGCTATTACATGGGAACTGTAGGGGGGAATTATTTGGGGATAGATCCCCTATGGATTCCTATACCTGGTCCGGCATTACAGCCTTGCATTATTATTTTTTATCATATCCTCGTCTACAGCGATAAATAGATGACCCACTGATGACATGCAGTCTCGCCCAAAAAGAACCAAAAAAAGTTTTTCCCCCTACTGGTCAATAAGTAAACTGCAATATTTAGAGAGGATCTGTCAGAAGTTTTCACCATGCTAAACTGCTGAGAGCACTGGGCAGGGGCTGTGGAGTTTTTAACATCAAGGAGTAGTGTGAATATGAAGTTTTATTCTGCCAGAATCTGCTCCTGCAAGTGCCCTTTGTGAAGTGCTCTGCTCGGAGTGACAGCTGTCGTGGTGGGAGGTTACACCTGTCACTCAGCTCAGAGGGGGAGGGGCTATGAAGCAAATCACTGCACAGAGCAGGAGCAGAAGCTGGAAGAATAAAACCTTATATCCTCACTACTCCTGATAATAAAAGCTCCACAAAAGGGTATTTTTGTCCTGTTCTCGCCTACCTAGTGCTGTCAGCAGCAAAAGCATGGTCAAAACTGCTGACAGGCTCCCCGTAAGACTACTAAAGGGAAAAACATGGCCGACAGAAAAATAAAATGCAGAGTTTTTATGCTATGGCAGTACAGAAGATGCTGTGGGGACAATTCTTCATGTATTACACAGGTTTCTCCATAAGTAAAAATGAATCGCTGTATAACGGCAATGGTCTAATGGACCCTGTACTGCAATTCTTCATCATCTGCTTGTTGTCAGTGAATGGAGACAAATTGTGTAAATTTAGAGAGTGAGAGCCGGTCCTGCTCCCACAGCTGCGGCTTGGTACAAGGCATCAGACAAGGAAGCGCGCAGATCATTGCTGACGCTGAGCAGGTCACTGCTGCAGCCAGCGATTGGCTGCGGCAGCGTCAAACCGATTATCGACAGCAGAGGACTAGAGCGAGGCAGCTGACAATACTTCTGTTTGCACATCTGCTCAGAAGTCTGCCCCCCCACAACCCCCAAAAGGTGGCCAACCCCTTTAATAAAAATACAATACTAATAACATCATATTTAAAGGGGTTTTTACTAACTTAAAGGGGTTGTCTCACGGAATTAAATTTCTACAGTTTTCAAACCAGCAGCGGGATCTGAATACTTTTGTAATTGCATGTCATTAAAAATTTTGCATAGTCACTGAGTTATTCAAAAAATGTATCTGTATAGCGCCACCTGCTGTTTGTTCTTTCCGATTTCTCTGTCCTGCTCACTGACATGAAAGAACGTTCTCAGTTCCATTCTTCAACTGCCACTAGCTGCAGCAGCCTGGACACGCCCTCGGAGAAAGGACACGCCCCCTAAGCTGCCAGCTTGAAATAAATCTAAAAGAGGAATTGTAGCAAAGAATGAGCAGATCTCTGGATCCACGTGAGCTACGGGGCTGGTTCTAGATTTTTGTCATGTACCAGATTACGTATGATTTGCATTTTTACATTATTCATGGTTTAACCCCGTAAATAAGCTGATGGACGGGGCTGTGGCGCTCCCCTGAGCCCCGCAGTCTCTTCCTAAGTCACATGACCGAGGAGCGGCTTGTCGTCTCATTCAAGTGAATGGGGCTGAGCTGCCATACAACGTACCAAGGGCTGACCCATTTTAGTCCATTGGGCCAGTTGACAGTAAGCAGAGATCTTGAAAATTCTGATCTTGAAATAGGGCCCATACACATTGCAATGGGGCCACAAAAAATACGGACAGCACACGTATGTCTGTTTGTTGTCCCCCCAAAAATTACAAATAAAAATGAACACATCCTATTCTTGTCTGTTTTGTGGACAAGAATAGCCATTTTTTAAAATAGGACCAGGAAATTGCAGACCGCAAAACGGACACGGTCGTGTTCACGAGGCCTTAGATGAACTTTTTAGATCTCTATGAACGTGGTTTCCATGGACGGAGGAAACAGGAAATGGGAGAAAGCTTTCCTGCCTCGGGGCCCCAGACTGATGGAAGTCACTGACGGCAGCCATATTAGAGCAGTAGGTCACCCGGGACCACAGACCCCACCACCACCACGGCCGTTACCACCATAAACGTCTAAGAATCAATACAATAATCCAGATCTATGAGCGGACAGCTCTGTGCTCTACGGCCCTAGCCTCTCTACAACTCCAGGAATCTTCTCCCGGCTGCAACAGCGACAGAACAGCAGCTCCGACAGGTCACATAATAGGCGCTGGTGAGTTTACATGGGGTCCTGAACTCTCAAAGTGCCGCCCCCTATTATATAATATATCTATGTATATACACATCTGATTACTGCAATAAAAAGGGGAAAATGCTGCAGTGCCAGATGTCATCTCTGTACAACCAAGAAACATGCTGCACCTGTATTATACTCCAGAGCTGCACTCACTGTTCTGCTGGTGCAGTCACTGTGTACATACATTACATTACTTATCCTGTACTGATCCCGAGTTACATCCAGTATTATACTCCAGAGCTGCACTCACTATTCTGCTGGTGAAGTCACTGTGTACATACATTACTTATCCTGTACTGATCCTGAGTTACATCCTGTATTATACTCCAGAGCTGCACTCACTATTCTGCTGGTGAAGTCACTGTGTACATCCATTACATTACTTATTCTGTACTGATCCTGAGTTATATCCTGTATTATACTCCAGAGCTGCACTCACTATTCTGCTGGTGAAGTCACTGTGTACATCCATTACATAACTTATCCTGTACTGATCCTGAGTTATATCCTGTATTATACTCCAGAGCTGCACTCACTATTCTGCTGGTGGAGTCACTGTGTACATACATTACTTATCCTGTACTGATCCTGAGTTACATCCTGTATTATACTCCAGAGCTGCACTCACTATTCTGCTGGTGCAGTCACTGTGTACATACATTACATTACTTATCCTGTACTGATCCTGAGCTACATCCTGCATTATACTCCAGAGCTGCACTCACTATTCTGCTGGTGCAGTCACTGTGTACATTACATTACTTATCCTGTACTGATCCTTAGTTACATCCTGTATTATACTCCAGAGCTGCACTCACTATTCTGCTGGTGCAGTCACTGTGTACATACATTACTTATCCTGTACTGATCCTGAGCTACATCCTGTATTATACTCCAGAGCTGCACTCACTTATTCTGCTGGTGCAGTCACTGTGTACATACATTACATTACTTATCCTGTACTGATCCTGAGTTACATCCTGTATTATACTCCAGAGCTGCACTCACTATTCTGCTGGTGCAGTCACTGTGTACATACATTACATTACTTATCCTGTACTGATCCTGAGTTACATTCTGTATTGTACTCCAGAGCTGCACTCACTATTCTGCTGGTGCAGTCACTGTGTACATACATTACTTATCCTGTACTGATCCTGAGCTACATCCTGTATTATACTCCAGAGCTGCACTCACTTATTCTGCTGGTGCAGTCACTGTGTACATATATTACTGATCCTGAGTTACATTCTGTATTGTACTCCAGAGCTGCACTCACTTATTCTGCTGGTGCAGTCACTGTGTACATACATTACATTACTTATCCTGTATTGATCTAACTCAGGGTCAGAACAGTGACTGCACCAGCAGAATAGTGAGTGCAGCTCTGGAGTATAATACAGGATATAACTCAGGATCAGTACAGGATAAGTAATGTAATGTATGTACACAGTGACTGCACCAGCAGAATAGTGAGTGCAGCTCTGGAGTATAATACAAGATGTAACTCAGGATCAGTACAGGATAAGTAATGTATGTACACAGAGACTGCACCAGCAGAATAGTGAGTGCAGCTCTGGAGTATAATAAATGGTGTAACTCAGGATCAGTACAGGATAAGCAATGTAATGTATGTACACAGTGACTTCACCAGCAAAATAGTGAGTGCAGCTCTGGAGTATAATACAGGATGTAACTCAGGATCAGTCAGGATAAGCAATGTAATGTATGTACACAGTGACTGCACCAGCAGAATAGTGAGTGCAGCTCTGGAGTATAATACAGGATATAACTCAGGATCAGTACAGGATAAGTAATGTAATGTATGTACACAGTGACTGCACCAGCAGAATAGTGAGTGCAGCTCTGGAGTATAATAAATGGTGTAACTCAGGATCAGTACAGGATAAGTAATGTATGTACACAGTGACTTCACCAGCAGAATAGTGAGTGCAGCTCTGGAGTATAATACAGGATATAACTCAGGATCAGTACAGAATAAGTAATGTATGTACACAGTGACTCCACCAGCAGAATAGTGAGTGCAGCTCTGAAGTATAATACAGGATGTAACTCAGGATCAGTACAGGATAAGTGATATAATGTATTTAGAAACATTTATTCTTCATGTTAGGGCTCATGCACAGGCCCCATCCGTCTGCGCGCAGTTTGTAGATGCGGGTCCACACCGCAAAAAAAAGGGACATTCTATTTTTTTGCTGTGTGGCGGCACAGACCGAAATCCCACGTAAGCGCTTCCGCTCGGCATCTTGAGGACTACAGACCCATTGAAGTGCAAGACGGTCATGAGCCCTAAAGACGATGAAATCTACCCTTCATACAACCATTCCGACGGCTAAACTTGCAATGGACAAAATAATACAATTCACCCATTTCAATACAGATCTGGGTTCTCCCTGCCACCAATACTATTCCCTGTTGGTTACAGCCTTACCAAAATAAAAAATAAAATGAAAAATGTAAAAGTTAAGCTGCAGGTAACTTTTTCCAGCAGATAAGGGGTTACAGCAGGACACAGTTTGAAAGCCGCCTGCGCGCCACTGACCTCTAGCGGGCGCTCAGTGCTAGTGCAGCGCCAGAGCAGGTGGACCCGTGCCAGCAGCAGCAGCGGCGGCGGCCGCCCCCGCCCTCCGAGTCACACTCCACAATGCTCCATCCCAGGCCACGAGAGGCTCCAGACTGACACCCAGACCTCGGCTGATCCGGGCACTCCAGTAAAAAGAAAATAAAAACCTACAGAGCCTACACACCTAAAATATAAAAAATAAAATAAAAATAAAACACCAGCAAATTCATCCTGCTGCTGCCATCCCTGCATTAATCCTTTATTGCAATCCCTGATCCAAAATGTGCACAAAAATAATAGGAAAAACATTCTTACAGTAAAGTAAACCCGTCAATGCGAAAATATATAATATATAATAATAACACAAATCTAGGAGGCTCGGGCTGCTGAGGCCGCAGTGCGCATGCGCCGCCCGACTTTACCTGTAACGATGCGGTTTCTTCACCCCTCCGGTAGAGGGCGCGCTCTTCCTCGCCGCCTTGGTCGCCAGCTGCTTCCTGGGGGCCTTCCCACCGGTGGATTTACGGGCTGTCTGCTTGGTACGAGCCATGGTGTAGAGAACAGAAGTGTCCTAAACCTGCTGGACACCCCCCAGCATGAGCAGCAGGGCAGGGGTTAAGAGGAAGGGGGCAAAAAACAAAAAAAAAACAGCATTGAATAGAAGGGAATAAACACTTGTTTCCAGCAAGGCTCCTGTTCACACTGGTTTTCAAATTGTGGCGCTGCACCCTCCTGACACCTCCTAGGAGAGAGGGGGCAGCCTATAGATCCTATAATTGCCCCCCACCAATCTGCAGGTCCCCCCCCCCCCAAAAAAAAATAATAATAATAAATAAATAGTGATATACCCCAATCAGATGCATAATTAAAAGCAATGAGCCCACTGCAATTGAAAATAAGAAAAAAGCACCCCCCCCCCCCCAATAGGCACAGGGCAGTCAGTATGGGGGGGCTGATCGGTAAAGTTTGGGGGAGCGGGGAGGGGGAGGAGATTGTCCTGAATGTTCCAAAGTGATACAATGTAACGATCTGCGGCCGATACAGTGTAACCACTGCCCCACGTGGACATACAGCCCCCCCCAAGAGGGCAGGGGGGGTCTGGGGGTAAGAGAAGGGGGTCTGGGGGTAAGAGAGTGGGACCCAGGCCACCGTAGGGACCCCCAGTGAAGGGCACATGGGGCCCCTGCTCTCCCAGCTGCTACAGGGGAAATAAACATGGAGACAAGATGGTGAAACTCAGCCACAACTGGGGAGCAGCGGACATGAGGGGCGGCTTTGCCACGGTTTTTAGGGGCTTTCCTCTATAGGAGGGGGTCCGGGGGGAGCCCGGCCTGTTAGAGGGGGGTGTGAGGGGGCCCCTGGTGCCGGTCTGGGGGGGAGGCAGCCGCTGGATCGGGGGATTCGGCCGAGTGAAGGCGCCCCCGGTAGAGCGGAGGAGAAGCTGGAAGGAGCTCCGGGCTGAGGAGCGGAGGCGCTCGCGGCTCCCGCAGCCGCCGCCGCCCCCCCAAAAAAAAAAAAGTTTGTCCGGGGGGTCGGAGGGGCAGCTGGGGGCCAGGGCAGAGTCCGGGGCCCCGGTTACCGGAGCTTTGGGTCGGGTTTGGGCTCCGGGCTGAGCGGAGAGTAACTTACCTTCCCCGCGCGCTGAGAGCTCAGGCTGCTGGCTGCAAACACAATTGAAAAATGGCTGACATTGGTGTGTCCCGCAAGCCGAGCAGAGAGCGCCCGCAGCCGGCCAGCCAATCAGGCACAATGGAGGGAAGGCCCAGCCGCCGAGTGTGTACAAACACAAAGACACGCTCTGCTCAGGACTACTACCGCCTGCGAGCTCAGGACTACTGCCGCCTGCACAGCTCGGGACTACTAACGCCTGCGAGCTCGGGACTACTAACGCCTGCGAGCTCGGGACTACTGCCGCCTGCACAGCTCGGGACTACTGCCGCCTGCACAGCTCGGGACTACTACCGCCGCCTGCGAGCTCAGGACTACTGCCGCCTGCACAGCTCAGGACTACTACTACTACCGCATGCGAGCTCGGAACTACTACTGCCGCCTGCACAGCTCAGGACTACTACTACCGCCTGCGAGCTCAGGACTACTGCCGCCTGCACAGCTCGGGACTACTACTGCCGCCTGCACAGCTCAGGACTACTACTGCCGCCTGCGAGCTCGGGACTACTACTGCCGCCTGCGCAGCTCGGGACTACTACTGCCGCCTGCGCAGCTCGGGACTACTACTGCCGCCTGCGCAGCTCGGGACTACTACTGCCGCCTGCGCAGCTCGGGACTACTACTGCCGCCTGCGCAGCTCGGGACGACTACTGCCCAGCCCAGGACTACTGCCGCCTGCGCAGCCCAGCTCGACCTGACAACTGTGCCCAGTACGACTGTCCGACCTGACAACTGTGCCCAGTACGACTGCCCGACCTGACAACTGTGCCCAGAACGACTGCCCGACCTGACAACTGTGCCCAGAACGACTGCCCGACCTGACAACTGTGCCCAGAACGACTGCCCGACCTGACAACTGTGCCCAGTATTACTGCCCGACCTGACAACTTATCCCAGTATTACTGCCCGACCTGACAACTGTGCCCAGTATTACTGCCCGACCTGACACATGACAACTGTGCTCTCTTTCCTCTATTTGGTCCCCATGATAGGCCATCAGCACCTGATCCTTGGGGGCCCAACACCGATCAGCTGAAAGGCCTGGTGCTGCTGGGAGCACTTCTCGCTGCTTATCCTAGTCCAGTGACGTCATGACCAGCGATCGCGCAGCTCAGCCCCAATGGGTTGATAACCCCTTCAAGGGACTCCAGCATGGTAACCTGCTTTTGAGTTTTACCAGGAACAGCGCCTCTCTGATCCGCAGGCCGTGTCTGGTATTTAACAAAAATGGAACTGAACTGCAATATCACACGCAGCCTGTGGGTAAGGGTGGCGCTGTCTAATTTCTGTCTAAAGAAAACTGAAAAAAAAAAGACCTTTCCCCTTAAACCAAAAACACAAAACAGAGACTAAACCCTTTTTGGCAGGTGAGTCCCTCAGCCAACATTTTTTTACATTCCAGCCCAAACTAAGCCAAATCGATCAAAGATGGCGCAGTGGAAAACATGGCGCCTTTTGCAACTCTTATTAGCCTCGCCCCTTTTGATAGGAACGCATAGATTTTCACGCGTTGTGTGCCGGACGGTCAGGCCAAACCTGTGAACGGGGCCTAACACCGGATACCTGTCCTGTGGGATCTCTGGTACACGCTGCTGCTGTTTAACGGACGCCTGGAGTCACACGCGTATACAGTTACCGCTCACACGCTAGTAACTGACACCTGGAGATGCATGCACATGTCACACCGCTACCTGTCACGGACATATTTTGCGCTACTTTTTGCAGGACTTCCTGACATATGGGGTAGGCATACGGTGGCGTACCTCACCAAAAAAAAAGTAGCTGGCCATGGCAACCAGTCAGGTTGCTGCTTTCATTTTCCAAAGAGTCTTTAGAAAAGGAAAGCTGAAATCTGATTGGTTGCCACGGACAACTACTCCATTTTTCCTTGTACCAGTCTAAGCCAATTGAAAAATTGCCCTTGCCGCCCCTAGAGACCAATCAGAGCTCAGCCTTTGGTTTATAAACTGCTCTGGAAAAGTGAAAGCTGAGCTCTGATTGGCCGCTGTGGGCAATGTTTCTATTTGACAGCTTAGACTGATGTAAGGGAAAATGGAGTAGTTGCCCATAGCAACCGATCAGAGTCTATCTTTCCTTTTCGAAGGCCCCTTGGAAAGTGAAAGCAGCAACCTCATTGGTTGCTATTGGCAACTACTCCTTTTTTTTCCCCTTTGTGCTAGTTGTGATTCTTATCCCCACAGTGATTACCAGACCTGAGGACAGTAGTACTGCGGTTTCCAGGGAAACAGTTCTAGGAGCAATATTTGCGCAAGTTGAGGAGCGGCAGAAAGATCTTAAAGGGGTTGTCCCAAAAATGGCCTTTAGAGAAGTGGAATCCAAAAAATAAAATGCATACGTCCCCATTGTCCAGGATGCAGCAGGACAATTTAGAATTTTGGTCATCAGCTTCAGCCATGTCCTACATTTCCCTGCCACTGGAGATCCGGCACCAGAAGGCGCAGTGCAGTGACGTCATCGCAGCAGAGCACAGAGTCGGGCAGATTTGCTCCATTCCACTTAGGGGTGCGTTACACTGGGGCTCATACTGTGTGGTGGGCACTTAGGATTGCATCACAGGGGGGCTCATACTATGTGGCAGGCACTTAGGGGTGCATCACACAGGGGGGCTCATACTGTGTAGCGGGCACTTAGGGGTGCATCTCGCTGGGGCTCATACTGTGTGGCGGGCACTTAGGGGTGCGTTACACTGGGGCTCATACTGTGTGGTGGGCACTTAGGATTGCATCACAGGGGGGGCTCATACTATGTGGCAGGCACTTAGGGGTGCATCACACAGGGGGGCTCATACTGTGTGGCTGGCACTTACGGGTGCATCTCACTGGGGCTCATACTATGTGGTAGGCACTTAGGATTGCATCTCACTGGGGCTCATACTGTGTAGCGGGCTCTTGGTGCATCACAGGGGGGCTCAAACTGTGTGGCTGGCACTTACGGGTGCATCTCACTGGGGCTCATACTGTGTGGCTGGCACTTACGGGTGCATCTCACTGGGGCTCATACTGTGTGGCGGGCACTTAGGATTGCATCACAGAGGGGCTCATACTGTGTGGCGGGCACTTAGGATTGCATCACAGAGGGGCTCATACTGTGTGGTGGGCTCTTAGGGGTGCATCACAGGGGGGCTTATACTGTGTGGTGGGCACTTAGGGGTGCATCACAGGGGGGCTCATACTGTGTGGCAGGCACCTAGGGGTGCATCTCACTGGGCCTCATACTGTGTGGCGGGCACCTAGGGGTGCATCTCACCGGGGCTCATACTGTGTGGCGGGCACTTAGGATTGCATCACAGAGGGGCTAATACTGTGTGGTGGGCTCTTAGGGGTGCATCACACAGGGGGGCTCATACTGTGTGGTGGGCTCTTAGGGGTGCATCACAGGGGGGCTCATACTGTGTGGCAGGCACCTAGGGTGCATCTCACTTGGGCTCATACTGTGTGGCGGGCACTTAGGAGTGCATCTCACTGGGGCTCATACTGTGTGGCGGGCACTTAGGAGTGCATCTCACTGGGGTTCATACTGTGTGGCGGGCACTTTGGGGTGTATCACAGGGGGGGCTCATACTTTGTGGCGGGAACTTTGGGGTGTATCACACTGGGGCTCATACTGTGTGGCGGGCACTTAGGGGATCGGCAGGAGGGGGTATGTATGAATAGGTATGAGAATATTTCGCTTTAAGGAGCCGCCTGCAGCTGTTTCCCTGCACACAGAGCGTCCTGCTGCCAGTAACCCGCCACACCCAGTGCATGGCCCTGTTCCTGGTGAGTAAACACAAGTGTGGCAGCTGCAGACATGATAATCAGCCTGTGATGTCGATGGCTCACGGGTCAGTCTGCCTTATGCGGTTTCTTTCCCATGATCCTCTGCTGCAAACATGTTTATCAGCAGCTGATTACCATAAACAATTCCACCACCACCACCGACATGCGCTATATGGCGGCACTTCCACAACCGGGTTCACACCTGGCATTTTCACTGCCAGCGTTAACCTGTGTGTATGTACAGGGCGGTTTATGTGCCTGCGATTTCAAAGGGCTCCTGTGAGTGCAGGATCGGGCACCAGGTGAGTCAATGAGCCGCATGGGGAAGAAGTCACTTCCATCTTCCTTCCAGGGGGACCCAAACAAAAGAGGGCCACAGACCAGGCCTGAACTAGGTCCCTGGCTAGGAATGTGGAGCAGTGATCACTGCAACTGCAGAAACAAAAAAAAACGCCCTATACAGCGATACAGAGACAGTTGTGTATATGGCGGTAGACTGTGACAGAAGTGGGCAGTATGGCTAGTGTTGTGCAGGGGGATGCTGAAGTCCACAGAGTGACCCGCTGAGGGCTGCAGCATGGGAGGAGAGGGAGTGTGTGCCACCCAAGGTGCAATGTTCTGCAGAGAAAATGGCTGCAGCGGTAACCAGAGAACATGAGAGAAGTCATCGCCCTCCCCGCCATAGTACCAAATGAAACGCTGGGTCCCTTAAGAAGAAGAGGCAATTGAGGATAGGGTTAGCGCCTCCAGGCAGAAGAGAAGGTCTGTGTGTCAGCTCCTGGGAACAGTAGTCGCTGGAGTCCTAGAGTCCTCCTTGGGACTTATGGACTGTAAACAGGGACTGTATGTATGTTTGTGGATTGTGCCTCTGAGTGAGAACCATTATGCAAACTGCACCTTTAAGAGACTGCAACCAACAGGATTTTATGCCCTCATATTGAGTGAACTGCAACCATCAAGCCAAAGTACCAGGTCAGCCACTGACGATAAGAAAAGGCTCGTAATGGTCAGTGGCCGACCTGGTACTTTAGCTCTGTGTTTCCCAACCAGTGTGCCTCCAGCTGTTGCGAAACTACAACTCCCAGCATGCCTGCACAGCCAAAGGCTGTCCGGGAATGCTGGGAGTTGTAGTTTTGCAAAAGCTGGAGGCACACTGGTGGGGAAACACTGCTTTAGCTTGATGGTTGCAGTTTACTCAATATGAGGGCATACAATCTTGTTGGTTACAGTCTCTCCAAAAATGAGTTACTGGAGACAGAGGGTGACAGCGCTTTTCGAGCGCTCCCCCCACTTAATTTTAGTGATCACTGGGGGTTATAGGGGGCTTACCCCAATGATCGACCATAGATATCAGGATCAAGAATATCCCTTGTCATCAGCTACGTCACAATAACGTGCGTTTGACCCTGGGTTTACACCTGAGCGTTTTACAGCTCGTTCCTACGCGCTGTAAAACGCTCAACAGGCGAAAACCCATGTTTCCCTATGGGCAAGGTTCTCACCTGAGCGTTTTACAGCGCGTACGAATGCGCTGTAAAACGCCCTACGCCCAAAGAAGTACAGGAGCTTCTTTGGGGCGTTTTGTCGCGCGTATTGTGATTGACGTACAACGCGCGTCTCCTATTTTCGTAAAACGCGCTCAAGTGTGAACCCAGCGTGAGAGTTGGCCTTGGTCCCATCTTCCCACCTTCTTCAGAAAATTGATGTTTTATAATATGCACAGGAGCAACGAGGGCGGTGCTAAAATAAAATATGTTCGTGTGCATGAGCCCTTAGGCTCCATTCAAACGACTGCAATTCTGTTCCGCATTTTGCGGAACGGAATTGCGGACCCATTAATTTCTATGGGGACACACTATGTCCCGCCCGGATCCGGAATTGCGGATCCGCACTTCCGTTCCGCAAAAGAATAGAACATGTCCTATTCATAGAAAAAGGCATTTTCTATGAGAGTGCCGGCGATGTGCGGTCTGCAAAATGCGGAACGCATATTGCTGGTGTCCGTGTTTTGCGGACGTGTTAATGGAGCCTTAGTCTAATTTTTGACCTTTCCTGGCGCATTTTGGCCGCAGGGGCTTCATAAATACGACATTCAGCCCGACCGCCATCATTTCTGATGTACTTACACTGGAAAACTGCCGTGAAGCGTTTCATTCACATCCTGCAGGTCTGGTGGAAGAGGGAGGTGGGCATCGTCCCTGCCCAAGAGCCAATTTTAGAATCCCAGAGGGAGTCTTCGTTTAGGCCTGACCTCCCCTCCCCCCACACACCACCTGTCAGACGTGGTGGCAGAGTCTCACCACCAGCACACAGGGCACCGGTGCCCACCCCTGTGCTCAGTAATAGCGTGCAGCAATCTGCAGACGAAGAAGCCTGCACATCTGAGCTGGGGGCGCAGGTGCTGCCTGAACAACGGCTCGCCGCCACTGGCAGCGAATTCCTGGAGGGGAAGGTCTCGTGGGGAGCGGGGATGGGGCGGAATCCAGGAACAGTGTGATCATATTATGTGCCGTGTATAGAAGGCGTCCCGTCACCCCTCAACCCTTCAATCAATGCAGCTTCCCTGACCATGTGCTGAAAACCACCAGAACACGATGTAACTCAGGATCAGTACAGGATAAGTAATGTATGTACACAGTGACTGCACCAGCAGAATAGTGAGTGCAGCTCTGGAGGATAATACAGGATGTAACTCAGGATCAGTACAGGATAAGTAATGTATGTACACAGTGACTGCACCAGCAGAATAGTGAGTGCAGCTCTGGAGTATAATACAGGATGTAACTCAGGATCAGTACAGGATATGTAATGTAATGTATGTACACAGTGATTCCACCAGCAGAATAGTGAGTGCAGCTCTGGAGTATAATACAGGATGTAACTCAGGATCAGTACAGGATATGTAATGTAATGTATGTACACAGTGATTCCACCAGCAGAATAGTGAGTGCAGCTCTGGAGTATAATACAGGATGTAACTCAGCATCAGTGCAGGATAAGTAATGTACTGTATGTACACAGTGACTGCACCAGCAGAATAGTGAGCGCAGCTCTGGAGTATAATACAGGATGTAACTCAGGATCAGTACAGGATAAGTAATGTATGTACACAGTGACTCCACCAGCAGAATAGTGAGTGCAGCTCTGGAGTATAATACAGGATGTAACTCAGGATCAGTACAGGATAAGTAATGTATGTACACAGTGACTGCACCAGCAGAATAGTGAGTGCAGCTCTGGAGTATAATACAGGATGTAACTCAGGATCAGTACAGGATATGTAATGTAATGTATGTACACAGTGATTCCACCAGCAGAATAGTGAGTGCAGCTCTGGAGTATAATACAGGATGTTAGTCAGGATCAGTAAAGGATAAGTAATGTATGTACACAGTGACTGCACCAGCAGAATAGTGAGTGCAGCTCTGGAGTATAATACAGGATGTTAGTCAGGATCAGTACAGGATAAGTAATGTATGTACACAGTGACTCCACCAGCAGAATAGTGAGTGCAGCTCTGGAGTATAATACAGGATGTAACTCGGGATCAGTACAGAATAAGTAATGTATGTACACAGTGACTGCACCAGCAGAATAGTGAGTGCAGCTCTGGAGTATAATACAGGATGTAACTCAGGATCAGTACAGGATAAGTAATGTAATGTATGTACACAGTGACTCCACCAGCAGAATAGTGATTGCAGCTCTGGAGTATAATACACGATGCAACTCAGGATCAGTACAGGATAAGTAATGTTTGTACACAGTGACTGCACCAGCAGAATAGTGAGCGCAGCTCTGGAGTATAATACACGATGTAACTCAGGATCAGTACAGGGTAAGTAATGGATGTACACAGTGACTCCACCAGCAGAATAGTGAGTGCAGCTCTGGAGTATAATACAGGATGTAACTCAGGATCAGTACAGGATAAGTAATGTATGTACACAGTGACTCCACCAGCAGAATAGTGAGTGCAGCTCTGGAGTATAATGCAGGATGTAACTCAGGATCAGTATAGGATAAGTAATGTATGTACACAGTGACTCCACCAACAGAATAGTGAGCGCAGCTCTGGAGTATAATACAGGATGTAACTCAGGATCAGTACAGGATAAGTAATTTAATGTATGTACACAGTGACTCCACCAGCAGAATAGTGAGTGCAGCTCTGGAGTATAATACAGGAGGTAACTCAGGATCAGTACAGGATAAGTAATGTAATGTATGTACACAGTGACTCCACCAGCAGAATAGTGAGTGCAGCTCTGGAGTATAATACAGGATGTAACTCAGGATCAGTGCAGGATAAGTAATGTATGTACACAGTGACTCCACCAGCAGAATAGTGAGTGCAGCTCTGGAGTATAATACAGGATGTAACTCAGGATCAGTACAGGATAAGTAATGTATGTACACAGTGACTGCACCAGCAGAATAGTGAGTGCAGCTCTGGAGTATAATGCAGGATGTAACTCAGGATCAGTACAGGATAAGTAATGTAATGTATGTACACAGTGACTGCACCAGCAGAATATTGAGTGCAGCTCTGGAGTATAATACAGGATGTAACTCAGGATCAGTACAGGATAAGTAATGTATGTACACAGAGACTCCACCAGCAGAATAGTGAGTGCAGCTCTGGAGTATAATACAGGAAATAACTCAGGATCAATAGAGGATAAGTAATGTGTGTACACAGTGACTCCACCAGCAGAATAGTGAGTGCAGCTCTGGAGTATAATACAGGATGTAACTCAGGATCAGTACAGGATAAGTAATGTAATGTATGTACACAGTGACTCCACCAGCAGAATAGTGAGTGCAGCTCTGGGGTATAATAGTGATATTTGCATTCATTTATGGACCTTCCCTGTTAACATAATTATGTGGATGGTGGTGGTTGTAGTACTTTATAACACTGCACACCAGCTATGGTATTTCTAAGAAAGGAAGTGATCACACAGCTGAGGATGTACTGTACACACTCGTTGACCACATCCTAGATTAGTGTGAGGATACTAACAATAGTGTGGATGAAATGAGCAGTGACGTTAGTTAATTCAGCAAGAGGTCTCATTCACTGATAGCAAGCAGAGGTGGTGACCTACTAAACCACCCAGTATAATACAGAGCGGCAGATCTTTATTTACAGGCACATATATAATAATTCACTCAATGCAAAGTTGCTCTTGTGCCCCGCATCAGCCAATAACAAATCACCCTTGATTTTTTTTTCTATCCTGGGATAGAAAAGGTGTCACTAAGTGGTTGCTATGGGTAACCAAGATGTTTCAGCATTTTATAAATAAATAAACAACACCTTTCTCCACCCAACCCATAGCCACCGAACTAGGTCCGAAGGTTTCCAGCCAGATCCCGACCTTTAACAACGCCCACCGACACATTCACCAATCACAGCACGAGACGTCACTCCGCAATCTACCACGCCCTCTACGGTCTTACAGCCGCCATCTTTCTTTAGGGTACAATGGCGTCTTTCTCGTTAACCTTGGAAAAAAGAAATACGCCACAAATCTTTATTTTTCTTCACTACAGCAGTCCCCGGCGTATGAGAAATCCCTTCCGACGCCAAATTTCAATTTGAGGTTCATATATTTATAATACAGATACATGTACAGATTTTATGCGAAGATTTGCCGTTAGGGTCGACTTTTGTCGTTTTCTGTCCTTCTGCGTCGCTCATTTCTAGAAATTTCTCTCATGTTGTATCCGGAGACGTTTGGTCGGGACTCCCTCATCAAAGATGGCGGCCGTTTGATTGGCCTCCTTCTTGCGTGACGAGCAGGCGTCTTACGTAGGTTTCTGGAGACCACGCCCAGGTGGTGATCCTGAGTCTGACGTGGGCGCTGCAGCTGTACTAGCAGGAAAGATGGCCGCGTTTGTGGTGTGGGTGAGGGAGGCAGTGAGCGGCCGGGTGTCCGTGTGTGAAGCGCCGCCGGGAGCTCTGGTGCGGGAACTTTTACCTGTCAGGGACTCGGTAAGTGGCTGCTGTGCTCCACCCGTTGGTGGCGGTGTTCCATAGGAGAGACTTATGCTAAACGTAGGTTGATATAATGAACAGTGTGTGGGTTAGACCGTAAACTGGTCGTATGAGCTGACAATCTAAAAGGTTGCGGGACAGTCACATGCTGTTACTTATAGCAGCCAATCTCAGTGCAGCTTGCATTTTCCCTCAGTGTAAGCTGCACCCTGATTGGATGACAAGGCCTTTGGGCACCGTCACGGGTTGCCCGGGGGTTACGAGGCGGCAGAGACCGGTTGCCCGGGGGTGACGAGGCGGCCGTGGCGGGTTGCCCGGGGGTGACGAGGCGGCCGTGGCGGGTTGCCCGGGGGTGACGAGGCGGCCGTGGCGGGTTGCCCGGGGGTGACGAGGCGGCCGTGGCGGGTTGCCCGGGGGTGACGAGGCGGCCGTGGCGGGTTGCCCGGGGGCCACAAATATAGTGTTTTGATAAATGAGACACCATTTTTTTTTTTTTTTTACTAAGCGGTTGGTGCCAAACTGTCCTCCACATTGTGCCACAGACCGGAGTCCATATCGTGCGGAAGATTTATTTTATATCTTTGACAATTTAACTCAGTTTTGAAAACATAAAAAAAAAAAAAAAAAGTTTTTAAAAATTAATGTGGGAATGTTACTATCCCCAGCACACATTGCTATTACTGGAGCACGGGGTAGAAATGTCGCACTTGTTTAGCGAGCTCTGTTTACATCGGCGCCGGGGTCTTCACGTGGCCTGTATAATCGGCTGTGTGGAGAGTCTTGTAGTCCATTGTGACAGAAACCCAGAAGTGAACAGCAGTGTGTGGCATTTTCTCTGACCATTTCAAGGACCCACTTTTGCGCTTAGCTGGCGGCCTGACCCGTGACGGCCCCGGGCCCCTGTAAATCACATAATCACGTGACCGTATTTCTCACTGTCTTCTCTCTCTTCAGCCCGGGCCTCTGTGTGACTTTTATGTGAAGTGCAATGGACGTCGAGTCGGCGCAGAGGAGCCGCTGCGGAGCGGGCTTGTGTACAGCGTGGAGCCGCGGCTATGTGGCGGCAAAGGGGGTGAGTGCGTTATACGGTGATCAGCACCAGAGCGGGTTACGAGGGAGCCGGACGGGTGGAGGGTCACTGTACGGGGCTCATGGTTGGCCTCCCTCTACATTCGGCCGCCATGTTGTACCGCACTTCCGGCGCATATGACCGAAGCACAAGGGTGGCTGCATCTGTTACCACCAGGAGCCGGACCTGTGGGAAGACGCTGGCTGCATGAGACATCCCCTTTAAGCTTGTCACCTGGCCACAGAATAGGTGATAAGTATCTGATCGTTGTGGGTCTGATTGCTGGAACCCCCACTAATCACAAGCATGGGGGGGGGTCTCAGGGTCCTATATGGGAATGGCGTGATGGTTGCACATGCATGCAGCAGCTTCTTTCATCTCTATGGAAGAGCTGCATGCATGCGCTACCGTCACTCAATTCACTCACAGGACTCCGAGACCCTCGTTCTTGTCGCTGGTGGGGGTTCCAGCGCTTAGACCCCCAACACTTAGATGGTTATCAACTACCCTTTAAAGGGGTACCCAGAGAACCCCTTTTAAAAGGGCATGCTCACATAGCTGATCTTTCATTATGATGCAGAGTTACAGTTGCACACGCTGGGGGTCCGCACACGGATTTAGCCTCATTCGCTGGGGGTAATCCGGGCCTGGCCTCTCGCTGCGTGGCATCACAATCCGTGTATACAATCGGCTCTGTGAATGTGCCCTTGGTGAATGCGCCTGATCACCTTTGTCTTTCAGGTAAGTTGCTGATGTCAGTGGGATTGGGAGTGCCCCGACCCCCTACAAGGGCAGATGTTGGGGGGGAAAGAAGGTTGGGGCAAAAGTGTTTGGCACCAGCTTATTCCCTTCTCCCCGCAGCCAAGCATGCATGTGTACAGGAGTCGTTGGGAAGAATAGCGGGCAATAGCCATGCCATATGTATATGCAGCCATCAGGAAGCTGCTGTTGACTGATCTGTCATCCTTGCCAGTGCTCGTCTGTATGATCCGTTAGAGACCCGTCTGTTTCCTCCCCAAGTGCTGCAGGCCACGGACTTGTTGCTTACCTCATGTAATTGAAGAATTCTCATGCTTTTTTGTTTTCTGTTCGAAGGGTTCGGCTCCATGCTCCGTGCTCTGGGGGCGCAGATTGAGAAGACCACAAACAGGGAGGCCTGTCGTGACCTGAGCGGGAGGCGGCTGAGAGATGTCAACCACGAGAAGGCGTAAGAGGAGACCTTTAAAAGCATTGACCACTGAGGGGGAGGAGAAGCTATCACCCTTCGAGTTCTGTATACTAATCCAGAGGGGTTGTCCAGGATTAGAAACACATGGCAGCCTTCTTCTGGAAACACGGGGCCCCCCCCCCTCTCCCTCCTATCTACAGGTTGTGTGTGAGTTGCAGCTCATCTGTATTAATGTGGCTAAAGCTAGGCTGCAATACCACACACCACCTGTGGACAGATGTGGCGCTGTTTGTGGAACAAAGCAGCCATAGTAACATGTTTTGTAAGGCTGAAAAAAGACATACAGCCATCCAGTTCAGCCTGTTGTCCTGCAAAGGCATAATACTGGGCAACCCATTTAAAGGGGTATTCTGGTAGTTTAAAGTTATCCTCTGCCCACAGGATAGGGAATAGCTATTAGATCGGTGGGTGTCTACTGCTGGGATCCCCTCCAATCATGAGAACGGACACTGTGTAACCCTCGGAGCCTCCCTAACCCTGGGAACACACCTGACCGTTTTCAGCGTGTTCATACGCGCTGAAAAACGTTCAACATGTGAAAAGCCATGCATCCCTAGGTGCATGGTTCACATGTCGGCGTTTTACAGCACGCGCGATACAACCCATATTCTATTATGGGAGCGCGCATATGACGCGCGCTTTCATAAAACAGCCACTTCGCGGCAGAAACGCGTGTCATAGGTGCGCCCTGGGAACACGCGAAGTGTGTTCCCAGGGTAAATGAAAGGAGCGGCAGGTCGAGGTTACGCATGGCTGCTCCAATTATCTCTACAGGAGTTCCAGAGAGTACAGCACCTGGCTACTTCCAGGACTCCCAGTGGCAGATTGCATGCCGGGCTCCGAGGGGGGGTACAGGGCACCCGGCCTCATGGTTGGTTGGGGTCCCAGTGGTTGGACCCCACTGATCTAATTGTTATCCCCTAACCCATGGATAGGGGATAACTATTAAAAACCGGAATACCCCTTTAAGGACGGTAACCAACATGGCCTCCATAACTGCTCCCAGAGGGATAGTCACCCAGCATTCTCTATGTCACTTCTGTAGCAACGCAGGAGTTTTTGGCGCATCTCGTGCTGTTCCTTTGCCACAAGCTGTGGGCTGGTGTAGATTTTAGTTTTATTTAAAGGGATTCTATCCTCTGGATAGATAATCAGCATCTGATTGGCGGGGGTCCGACACCCGGGACTCCCTCCGATCAGCTGTTTGAGAAGGCAGCAGCACTGGCAGTAGCGCCAAGGCCTTCTCACTGTTTACCGCAGGCCCAGTGACATCACGACTTGTATCACTGGCCTGAGCGCGGCTAAGCTTCATTCGAGTGAACAGAGCTTAGCCCCGCCCAGGCCAGTGATACAAGTCGTGACGTCAGTGGGCCAGCGGTAAACAGTGAGAAGGCTGCGGCGCTACTGCCAGTGCCACTGCCTTCAGCAACAGCCTATCGGCGGGGGTCCCGGGTGTCGGACCCCCGCCAATCAGATGCTGATGATCTATCCAGAGGAAAGATTATCAGTTTAAAATAACTGCAGAACTCCTTTAAGCTTCTCCCTTAAAAAGTGCCATGAGAAGCGTACCTTGCCAAAAGGTTGCACATTTGTGTGCCATGTGCTGCTTGTGTAAACTGGCGTCCGGCTGTCATAAAATCCACCATAAGGTTTCACTCCTCTCGATTGCTTTGGGTGTTTATATATATATATATATATATATATATATATATATATATATATATATATATATATATGTATTTATTATATGTATTTTTTTTTTTCAGCATGGCAGAATGGATAAAGAAGCAAGCAGAGCGTGAAGCCGAGAAAGAGCAGCGGCGCCTGGAGAGACTGAAACGTAAACTGGCCGAGCCGAAACATTACTTCACTGACCCAGAGTATCATCGACAGTGCAGCGACATGTCAGAGAGGCTGGAGGACTCCGTCATCAAAGGTAGGCTGGTGTGCGATAACGGGTCTAAATATTACCGGATCCGCAGTGGGCCTCACTCAGGGTTTGGGGGGAACAGTCTGTACACTGTGAGGACTACTATTGTTAAATGTTTAGGGAGACCCGGTCCTTCATAAGGGAAGTATGTCCCCTCTCACCTCCATTTGGGGATTTGTTAGAATAAAGCGTTTTTTGTTTTTTTTTTCTTTATATATACAATGGCAGGCTATTAGAGACGTATTCCACTGTATGCTGTTACCATGCATACATCGGGAGGGATACCTGTAAGACGTATGCCTCTGAGGGAAGGGCTGTGTGTACGGAGCCTTATCCGTCCAGTTTCTACCTCTTATTTTGCGTGCAACTAGCTGTCTATTAAAGCGACGCTTATTGAACTGTCATGAATATATTGTGGGGAATTCCTGGTATATAGAGATCTGATGCAATCTTCTCAGCGCATGGTCATTGAGGTAAACGGTCCTGTGTATAAAATGTTTTTAATACTGAAAATAAAATAAAAAAATTTGAGAATTTTTTTTTCTTTTTCATCTTCATATTCTGACCCCCATAACTTTTTATTATAGTTATGTCTATGGAGATGTGTGTAGGGTAATGGAATTCTCCATTATCCTATACAGAAATAGGTATATTACAGTTCAGTGCTGCCACCTGCTGGTAATCCGCCTACGAAATTCAGTGCGGAATCTGCACGTTTTTCACATTTTTTTGTTATGTACCATTGAACTGATAGGAACATCTAGGAGCGGGGTATGTTAGCACAGGCACCCTAAACTCTTCCAGATGCCGCGCAGTAATTGGTGATAGATTGGGCTGGGTAGTTACTAGGCGATGAGACGCATTGCGGATTGGTGCATGCGCAGTAGAGCACTTGCGGACATGACAGTGACGTGATTATTCTCATTATACTGTAAGTGCTTGATTAATGATTACATTAGGATACCCTGTACTGTGTGGTGATGAGGTCTATTGGGAATCGTATATTATTATTGTATGTAGGATCATGTGACTATTTTACATAATCAGGGATTTGTGGTATAAATCTGGTTACATGAGCTTTTAACTTGCTTGAGAAAGACTCATTAGGTCAAAGCGTCGCTGTTGTTTATGGGAATAAAGATGAATATTTAAAGATTATATCTGGAGCGCTGCGATAAGTCTCTGACCGCTGGGGTCCCTGCCAATCACAAAAAATGGGGGCCTGCTGCTTCCCATTTGAATGAAGCAGTAGCCACGAATTTGTGTCCTTTGCTCCAGTCAACTCTATGGACTGCTGGAGATGTATGTGCAAGCGCTCCACTACCTTCAGCATCTCCATGGAGCAGCGGCGAACACGTGTCACCACCAGTCCATTCAAACAGGAGAGCACGGACCCCCGTTCTCATGATCCCGCGCATAAGGGATCACTTGTCTTCATGGAACAACTCCTTTAAGGCCTAATTCACACGTCTGCAATCTACGTCCGCACCCGTTCCGCACCCATTCATTTTGAATGGGGACGTGATGGATGCAGAGAGCACACACTGTTCTCTCCCCATCCGCATTTGCGGAGCGCGCCGCCGATCTTCCGGACGGCGGCTCCACAAAAATATAGAGTATGTCCTATTCTTGCCCACAATTGCAGACAAGTATAGGCATCTCCATAGGGCTGGTGGCAAGGTGTTTTGCGGATCCGCAACACACTACGGACGTGTGAATAAGGCCTAATGGCCTTATACAGAGAATATAAGCAGGCTGAAGCTTCAGAGAGTAATTTACATGGCGATCTGTTTCTCCGTTTTCTCAGGATTACAAGCGTCTTCCAGCTCTGCGGTTTCTGCAGATTCAGGTGACACTCGAAAACGCAGGAAAGAAATACACAGCAGCGAAAAGGAATCTGGGAAGAAGAAATGCTTCTGGTAGGAGGATGTTAAATATATTAATTGCTGATAATTCTCAAACTGCGAAACTTGATAAGCTGGCATAGTAGGGGGTAGGGGGGAACAGCCTGTTGGGCCACATCTACACGACTGTGTGCAGTCCGGGAAACGAGGCCTGTGTGTCGGCAGCAGCTCACCTGACTGAACTCACTGCCTCTTAGTGATCTATGATGCTGTGAGTTCCAGCCTTACTGCTGCTCTGATGTCCTGTGCTCAGATAATGCAGTGACTTCGGATCAGGCGAGCTGCCGTCCGGGAGATGTGGCCAACGTATTCTAAGTGTTTTAGAGTACACCTACAGCCCTCATAGGTGCCTGTGCATATCACTATTCACATGCACAATATGAGGACATGCAGAATTATGCCAGCGTATTGTTAAAAAAAAAAAATGTACCTTTATGGAACAGAAAGTGCATTTGCCAAAATGCACTTACATCGATGCTAAAGGCAAAAAAAAATTTGGTCTGTTAAAGGGATTTTCCAAGACTTTTTAACTGATGACCTCTGGATAGGTCATCAGTATCTTATCGGTGGGGCTCCGACACCCAGGATAGTATAAAAGTCTCAGAAAACCTCTTTTAGCTTCGGTTAGGTGGCTGCTGGATATCTTGTAAATTTGTATTTTTTTTTTTTTTACAGGACCGGGTTGGAGGGTCTAGAAGCGCCTTCAGGTTCTGAAAGTGGGAGTGACAGCGATTCTGAATCCTCTACATCTGCGTCATGTAGCAGCGCTGAACAGAGACCACAGACATCAGACAGTGACTCTGATGGACCTGCACAGTGTTCTTCCGCTCATGCAGCCGCCAAACAGAGTCCAGAATGTAGCAGAGCACGCAGTTCTATGAGCGCAGATGCGGAGCAACCAGTATGTGAACCGCAGAGCTCCTCCAGTATTGCGATCACTGCGCCCGATGCAAGACACAGAGAAGCAGACCGCTCCATGCAAGAGTCCACAGATGTAGAGCAACCAGTGTGTGATCCTGATGAGCAACCGCAGAGCTCCTCTAGTAGTGCAATCACTGAGCCCAGTGCAGAAACCATAGAAGTGGACTGCTCCATGCAAGAGTCCACAGATTTGGAGCAACCAGTGTGTGATCCTTGTCCGGCAGATGCCAGGGTCATCTCAGAAGCAGAGAAACCACCGGCTCCTACTGACCCACCGCAAGAAGCTCCCAATGTAGTAAGTAGTTCTCATACATTAACATTACTTGCTGGTTTGATTCATTTTTCCATCCCATTATACACTGCTCGTATCCAGGGGTTACGACCACCCTGCAATCCAGCAGCAGTGGTCGTGCCAGCACACTATAGTAAAAGTGCCAGCCTCTCTAGTGCCCGGGACTGTGGGACCACACGTAGGCATGCATGCACAGCAGCTCCCATCCTGCCACCTCGTATCTGCGCTGTAGCGATGGCCGCAACCCCTGGATATGAGCAGTGTATAATGTGATGGAAAAATGAATCAAGCCAGCAAAGGAGGCAATATGGACAATCACAATACATTAGTAAGCGCCTTGTAATACCTTTCTCTACATGAGAAATGCCGTTTGCTGAAGTGAGACACATACAGGATCCTGGTACCTTTCAAGCCCAGGGACACTACAATTTGGTCTCCCGTACAAACAATACATCTCTTAACCTGCAGAGATGAATGCTGACAGATCTATTCACTACTGATTTAATACATTTCTTACTTTAAAAAAAAACATCCCCAGCTTTGGATGTGAATGGAGTAGAAGAAAGCATTAGAGTCAAATTACTCAACGTTAAAGGGGCTATCCAGTAATGGATAATAATGACCAATCGTTAGGATAGATCATCATCTGATCAGCGGGGGTCTGAGTTCCGGCACTCCCGCTCATCAGCTGCTACAACGAGCCTCCACGCTCACCAGAGCTCTGCAAGCATAGCGCCGTACATAATTCAGTGGCTGTGCTTGGTATTGCAGCTCAGCCCTATTTGATTGAATGGGCCTGAGCTGCAACGGGTGTGACCAATGTAGAGTGATGTCCCTGGCCTAGGAAAAGGCTGCGGAGCTCAAGACCTCTTCGAACAGCTGATTGGCGCGGGTCCCGGGTATCTCACCCCCACAGATCTGATACTGATGACATATCCTGAGGATGCCATAAATGTCCGTCCATGGCGCGCCCGACCTCTTCTAACAGCTGATCAGCAGGGTCCTGGGTGAATTCTAATATCAGGATAGGTCATCAATGTTAATTACTGGATAACCCCTCTAAGTGCATATTTTAACAACACATTGATCAAAAGTCTGTTTTCAAGCATCATTTCACATCGAGTTTCATCCTTAAAGGGGTTGCCCAGGCAAACTCTCCCTCTGGATCTGACATTGCCCATGGAGAGATGCAACCGCAAGCTGGCCAGTCAGGTCGATGAGCAGATGCCATGCATGTGTCCCATTATTTAGAATAGGGCCGGCTTGATATTTGCTGGATGTTGTCTTGACCTGACCACAGCAGTGTATAGTTGCGTCTCTACAAACCTGATGCCTGGCCACGTGGGAAGAGTATGGCTGGGCAACCCCTTTAATTTATATTCTTACAGCTTTCCTGACCTTCTGCTAACTCTGCACCTTACAAAGAAACATAATGTCTCTATAAGGTTCAGTGGGATAGGTTGCAGAATTACCATCATAACACGGGGTTCAGACCTGAGCGTTTTTTAAACGCGTGTTTTTGTCGCGCGTATTTTAGCGCATTTTTGCAAATAGGAAACGCACATCAAACGCGCGTTCGTGATTATGGAGACCAATAGAAAAAAAAGGCATATCTACACCTTAACGCGCGCCTTACGCGCGTTCCCATTGAAGTCTATGGGAGGAAAAGCGCGACAAACGCCCAAAAAAACGCTCCTGAACGAGCTTATGCGTCGGGCGTTTTACAGCGCGTTTTTACGCGCTGTAAAACGCTCAAGTGTGAACCACTCCCATAGGGATGCATTGGTTTTCATGTCTTGAGCGTTTTACAGTGCGTTTGAACGCGCTGTAAAACGCTCAGGTGTGAACCTAGGGTAAGAGTCATTCTGCTGATTGCTGGGTTTCCCAGGCCTCAGATGCCCGACTCCTTTCTTTAGACTCAGTTCCGAGTCCTGGAGGCCCTCCTGTTGGTTTTGCTGCTGACCATGTTTTCTTTTATCTTGCTGACAGGATACCACTGCCTTCGACCTCCTCTCGTTCACCTCGGCTGCAGAGCTGGAAGCGCTGGGGCTGGAAAAATTGAAGGCGGAACTCATGGCGCTCGGGCTGAAATGTGGTGGAACGCTGCAGGAGCGCGCCTCCCGGCTCTTCTCTGTGCGCGGGCTGAGCAGAGAGCAGATAGACCCTTCACTCTTTGCCAAACCAAGCAAAGGAAAAAAGAAATAAAACCGCAGCGATGTTCCCAGAGTATTGAATCAGACCGGACTTTAGTGTTCATGGAGCCCCGCTCCCAACAAAGCCAGTGTTTTCTGTATTCATTTTTATTAAAGTTTCTATATTTTACAGTTTCAATATAAACCTCTTGTGATTCTGGCACAATTAATATAAGATGCTGTCGTATTAAAGGCTACGGACACCTTCAGGGCAATGTTTTTATGATGGCGTTTTGCTTATTTTGGGCTAAAAATATATATATTTTTCTCAATGGGCCTTGTTTTTTTTTTTTTTTTACTTTATTAACAAAAGGGAAATAACATCGTCATCATACATTCTTCTTACAGAATAAAGTGTATACCTTTATACAGAGACCCTTTTTTTTATTTTTTGTCAGCCTCTCTAACCTTGTCCATTTGTCTATTGTTGGGGTGGGGTGGGGGGGATTGGCGCCGCTCCTCTTGTGTACTAAATGGTCGCCGATACTAGTCCTCTGGGACCCTGGGTTTTGACAACTCCTATAATTGGATACTTAGAAATCCTGGTGTCATTGTTTGGAAACTTGGATTGTATGGCAGCCCTAAGTTGTAGATATGAGAAGAAGTGAGTACGAGGGATATCCTACTTTTGTGACAGCGCCGCGAACGTCATTATTACTCCAGAAATATCCCCAAAGGTTTTGACCCCTGCTAATTTCCGTCTGTCCGCTCCCACAACCAACCCGCAAGTGCGGTGAGGATTGATTGTCCCATAGGGGTATGTCTGAGACAACCTCTGTATATTGGGCCAATGCTTTAGCTCCTTTCTAGACCGTCTGAGCCAATTTGTGTAATGACAGCAGTTGCTTCTGAAATTTGGGGGGCGTCTCCGGGACCGACCATAATGTGCTGCAATTTAGATATTGTTTTAAAACAATACTCTGAGGAGGGCAGGTCTTCTGTTGTGACTGAGTCGCAGTTGGCCGGCCAGATAGTGTATAAAATGATCGGTAATGCCATGCCTCCCTCTGTTTTTGGGCGTCTCAATGTATCTAATCTTGGCCCGAGATCTACCCCAAATAAAGACCCTAGTCATGGAGTCTAAGGCTGGGTTCACACGAGCGTGTCCGGATTAGGTCCGGATGCGTTGCGGATGCATTCAGTGAAAACTATGCGATTTCACAGGCAAAGCCGTTCAGTTTTGCCTGCGATTGCGTTCAGTTGTTCAGTTTTTTCCGCGCGGATGCAATGCGTTTTGATGCGTTTTTCACGCACGTGATAAAAAACTGAAGGTTTACAAACAACATCTCCTAGCAACCATCAGTGAAAAACGCAACGCACCCGCACTTGCTTGCGGATGCAATGCGTTTTTAACGCAGCCCCATTCACTTCTATGGGGCTAGGGCTGCGTGAAAAACGCAGAATATAGAACATGCTGCGATTTTCACGCAACGCACAAGTAATGCGTGAAAAAAAACGCTCATGTACACAGACCCATTGAAATGAATGGGTCAGGATTCAGTGCGGGTGCAATGCGTTCACATCACGCATTGCACCCGCGCGGAAAACTTGCCCGTGTGAAAGGGGCCTAATTCTTTAAAAATTGACTTGGGTATGTGCGTTTCTGTATGCTGCACTGCATATACCTAGTGTTGAGCGAACTTGTGTTTTAAGGCTACATCAACACGACCGTTGGTGTTTTGCGGTCCGCAAAACACGGAAGCTGCAACACGTTCCGTTCCGCAATTTACGGAACGCAGCCCATTATAGAAATGCCTATTCTTGTCCGCAAAACCCCCATTTTTACCCCCAGATATTTAAATATGTCCACCACCCTTAGGGTACGTTCACACGACGACATTTGTCGCACGACAAAAAGTCGCACTATTGCTGCGCGACAATTTTTATAATGGGGGTCTATGGTGTCGCATTGCGACATGCTGCAACTGCGATAGTCGCAGAAACAAAAAGCCATTCAAGATGGATTTTCCTGCGACAGTCGCGGAATGTCACAGTGCGACACCATAGACTCCCATTATAAAAAAATGAACGTACCCTTAATTGAGCTACATTTGAGGGGCCCGTCCAGTCTGCTCTGCCCAGAGGCATGTATGCTGACTTCTCCCAGTTAATTCCTAGGCCCGAGTATTCCCCAAATTCATCTATCAGAGCCACCGCACTGCTGAGGGACGAGTCAGGTGAGGACACATACAGGACCATGTCATCAGCATTAAGTCCAAGGCGGACCTCTTCCCCCCCCATGGTTATTCCCATTACTACTCCTCACCCTAATTGCCAGGATCTCTACTGTGAATGCGAACAAGTAGGGACAGAGGGCAGCCCTGCCTCGTTCCTCTGTGAAGGGGGAAACTTTACGACCGTTTTCCATTTATCAGTAGCCTGCTTACCGGGCTGCTGTACAGGATATTAATCCATCTGAGGAACGGTGGACCAAACCCAAAGCCCCTCAAGCAGCCTAGCAAGTATGTCCACTCTATGGAATCAAATGCCTTGGCAGCGTCCAATAAGGCCAAGGCCCAATCTGCGTTCAGGGCATAGCCTTTCTGCGTGACAACCTGAACCCGTCTGATGTTCTCAGCGGTGGACTTCCCTGGCATGAATCCTGATAGACTAGTGACAGAGTCACCTGGATAAGGCGAGTTGCCAATATTCAATAGTCAGAATTATGTAATCTGCGTTTAGCAGTGCTATGGGCCTATAGGAACTGCAATCGAGGGGGTCTTTGTTGGGTTTGAGCAAGAGTATTATAGTGGCTTCCGTGAATGAGTCAGGTAGGCGTCCCGTCGCTGAATGAAAGAAGGCTAACAGTTGGGGGCAGCACCTCCACATATCTAGTGTATACCTCCTTAGGGTCCATTCACACGCCCGCAAATTGCGGATCCGCAGATCACGGACATCAACCATGTGCGTTCCTCATGTTGCTGACCGCACATGGCTGGCGCTTTAACACGGACAAGAATAGGACATGTTCTATTTTTTTGCAGAACAGAAGTGCGAATGCGGAACGGAAGTGCGGATGCGGACAGCACACTGTGTGCTGTCTGCATGTTTTGCGGCCCCATTGAAAATGTATAGATCCGCACATGTTCCGCAAAATTGCGGAAAGGATCCGGACCCATTTTGCGGACGTGTGAATGGACCCTTAGGGAGCCCGTCTGGGCCTGGGGATTTCCCATTGCTAAAGGGGTTGTGCACTTTGTTTAAACTGATGATCTGTCCTCTGGATAGATCATCAGCATCTGATCGGCGGGAGTCCGACACCCGAAACCCCTGATGATCAGCTGTTTGAGAAGTCAGCGGTGCTCCAGGAGCGCTGCGGCCTTCTCACTGTTTACCGCAGGACCAGTGACGTCACGACTTGTATCAACTGGCCTGAGCGCGGCTAAACTCCATTCAAGTGAACAGAGAGAGCTTAGCCGCGCCCAGGTCAGTGATACTAGTCGTGACGTCACTGGGCCGGCGGTAAACAGTGAGAAGGCCGCGGCTCTCCAGCCTTCTCATACAGCTGATCGGCGGGGATCCCGGGTGTCAGACTCCCGCCGATCAGATGCTGATGATCTATCCAGAGGATAGATCATCAGTTTAAACAAAGTGCACAACCCCTTTATCCCCAATATCAACACATGAAAACCAATGCTTTCCTATGGCCCTGGTTCTCACTTGAGCGTTTTACTGCGCGTTTGAACGCGCTGTAAAACGCCCGACGCATAAACAAGTACTTGAGCTTTTTTGGGGGCGTTTGTCGCGTGTCTTGTGATTGACACCACAGTAGTCAATCACAAGAACGCGCGTACGAACGCGCTGAAATACGCGCGACAAAAACACGCGTAAACCGCGCGTTTCAAGAACGCTCAGGTCTGAACCCAGGGTTAATGTGTCCCACACAAGAGCTAGGTGGGGCTCTTCTTCGTGTGCTTTCAGAAACTCGTGTATTTGGTAAGGGATCCCATACGCTGAGGACATGAGATTCAGCCAGAACAGGCGTATGTTCATTCTGTACATTATGGAGGGAGCGCTTGCGGATCCACACTTCCGGGTCCGCAGTTCCGTTCCGCCAAAAAATAGAACATGTACTATTCTTGTCCACAATTGCGGACAAGAAAAAGCATTTTCTATGAGAGTGCCGGCGATGTGCGGTCCACAAAATGCGGAACGCACATTGCCGGTGTCCATGTTTTGCGGATCCGTGGATCCGCAAAACACACACGGATGTGTGAATGGACCCTTAAGGAGTTGTGGCCACCGCTGTGGCAGGAGTACACTCTAGCCCCGGGGTATTTAGTTCTCCAAAATCAAACCATCTGAATTCCGTTACGAACCTATTTCGTTTTGAAGACTCCCTGTATTCGGTGGGTCTGCCGCGTCTTGAAATCTGTCCAGAGCAGGGTCTAGCTTCATGTTTAGATCCCCCATGCAAATGAATTTAGCATGTGGATAGGTGGCCGCAAAAGGAGCAGCTGCGTGCAAGGGTCTATTCACACGTCCGTAGTGAATTGCACCCCCACAGAACTGCCTATTCAGTTTTTACGTTAAAGTTTTACTGTGTTTGTTCTTTTCGGTACAAATAACATAATAACTTTTTTCTCTGGGTCAGTACAATTACAGCGATACCAAATACATATATATATGTTTTACTACTTTTGCACAATAAAACTTAATTATTTTTATTATTATTATTATTATTTTTTTTACAGTGTTCACTGTAGGGGATAATTTACATGATATTTGTGTAGTGCGGGTTGTTATGGACGTGGCGATACTAAACGTGGGGATTTTATTTTTGCTATTTTTTTCATTGAAAAGTGTGCTAAAAGAGGACATAGTTTTAAATAAGAGGGGCAAAGGTTTAAAAGTAATATCAGGAAGTATTTTTCACACACCATAGGTAGTCTAGTGGTAGGACCCCATGTCATGCTGAGATACCGTGTAGTGGTGCCTAAAGGGGCTCCGATATGTTCCTGATTGGAAATATTGGCGAATCTCTCAGCTTTTAACACCAGAGTGAGGGATTAGCCAGTGTTGTCAGTTGCTTATCCATGTGGTGCATCTTTTTTCTGTGAGTTATGTGTTTATATATTTTCATCCGCACATGTTTTATTTTGTGTAGGATGTTTGTGTGGTGCTTGTGGTTCGCGCCGGTATCCTCCATTGTATGCAATTTTTGCTGGGGATAGCCGTTCGCTGCGAACCACATGCGGAGGAACTGCCCCCCCAGTTAGAAACACGCCACAGTGTTTGGGGTCTGGAGCAGTCCCACCCATTTAGGCCACGTTTATTTCTGTGATTCTTGTTTTATATGTATTGAATGTGCCATTGCATATGGCTGGTAAACATTCTGTTGCACCTGGAAGCCGGTGTCACATGGTCTGTTGTAGGTGTAGCTTGCGGCCTCATTTGTTCCCCATTGCATTGTTGGTCCTGCAATGCAGGTGAGTGGGATGGGGTTGTAGGCTGCTTAATACCTGTTCAGACCTTGTTCACACACCATAGGTAGTCTAGTGGTAGGACCCCATGTCATGCTGAGAAACCGTGAAGTGGTGCCTAAAGGGGCTCCGATATGTTTCTGATTGGAAATATTGGCGAATCTCTCCGCTTTTAACACCAGAGTGAGGGATTAGCCAGTGTTGTCAGGTGCTTATCCATGTGGTGCATCTTTTTTCTGTGAGTTATGTAATATCAGGAAGTATTACTTTACTAAGGCCTCTTTCACACTGGTGTTTTTGTTTTCCGGCATAGAGATCCGTCGTCGGGTCTCTATGCCGGAAGAATCCTGATCAGGATCATCCCCATGCATTCTGAATGGAGAGAAATCCGTTCAGGATGCATCAGGATGTTCTCAGTTCAGGACCGGAACGTTTTTTGGACGCAGCAAATACCGCAGCATGCTGTGCTTTTTGTTCCGTCCAAAAATCCGGAACACTTGCCGCAAGGCCGGATCCGGAATTAATGCCCATTGAAAGGCATTAATCCGGATCCGGCCCTAAGCTAAACGTCGTTTCGGCGCATCGCCGTATCCGACGTTTAGCTTTTCTCAATGGTTACCATGGCAGCCAGGACGCTAAAGTCCTGGTTGCCATGGTAAATGTAGTGGGAGCGGGGAGCAGTATACTTACCATCCGTGCGGCTCCGGGCGCTCAGAGTGACGTCAGGGCGCCCTACACGCATGGATCACGTGATCCATGCGCATGGGGCGCTCTGACGTCACTCTGGAGCACCCCGGGAGCCGCACGTACTGTAAGTATACCGCTCCCACGCTCCCCGCTCCTACTATGGCAACCAGGACTTTAATAGCGTCCTGGCTGCCATAGTAACCTGAAAGCATTTCGAAGACTGATCAGGATCCTGATCAGTCTTCTAATGCTTCAGGCGACTTGCGTTCTGACGGATCCGGCGGGACGGAAGTGCCTGCCGGATCCTCAGAACGCAAGTGTTAAAGGACCCTAAGAGAGTAGTGGACGCATGGAATAGCCTTCCTGCAGAAGTGGTAGCTGCAAATACAGTGAAGGAGTTTAAGCATGCATGGGATAGGCATAAGGCCATCCTTCATATAAGATAGGCCCGGGGGCTATTCATAGTATTCAGTATATTGGGCAGACTAGATGGGCCAAGTGGTTCTTATCTGCTGACACATTCTAAGTTTCTATGTATTTTCAATAGAAAAAATCTATTTTTTATTGGATTTTTTTGTATTTAATGAATGGTGTTTTCACTTTTTTTTTTTTAACCACTTAATAATCCCACAAGGAAGCTATAACGGGCAATATTTTGATTGCTTTTAAAATACAATGCACTATCCCTATAGTGCAATGCATTTTAATTTCAATGCTATACTGACATTGACCAGCAGACAGCGCCAGAGAAGCACAGCCTGCTGGAAAACACTCAAGACTGGCTTGGGGCCTATACCAGGCCCCAGCCATCCTCAACACACATTGGCACCCAGCGATCGTATTTGCAGGTTACCGATGGGAGACAGAGGAAGTCCGCTCCCTCTGTCATCACTTATATGTGGCGGCCTGCAGCATGCAAGGGGTTAAACAGGCCGAATCGGCACTCCTGCCAGTCTGGGCTGCTAGAGCAGGAGTGCGGCTCTCATGTGAGAGGGAAGCCCCTGCTCTCGTGCAGCGCTTAGACCAGACCACCGTGACAAGGCTAAGGCCCCTTAGTAACGGCCGTAAAAAAGCGTATTGGTGGTCACTAAGGGGTTGAGGGTACTTTCACATTTGGGGCAGGACGGATCCGGCCTGCCGCAAGTGGCCGTGCACTGCCGTGCGGCCGCTCCGTCCCCATTGACTATAATGGGGTGGGGGCGGAGCTAAGGCGCAGCACGGCAGTGCGCGGCCGGAGATCGCCGGACTAAAAGTCCTGCATGTCCGACTTTTCAGTCCGGTGATCTTTGCCATGTGCAGCCGTGCTGCGCCGTAGCTCCGCCCCCGCCCCATTATAATTAATGGGGACGGAGCGGCCGCACGGCAGTGCACGGCCACTTGCGGCAGGGACGGATCCGGCAGGCTGAATAGCCTGCCGGATCCGTCCTGCCGCAAGTGTGAAAGTACCCTAAGCCATAGTCTCATCAGTTTGCTGAGGCTAAGTTCACACTTGCGCGTTTTATAACGCGTTCGAATGCGCTGTAAAACGCTCAACACATGCAAACCAATGCTTCCCTATGGGCATGGTTCTCACCTGAGCGTTTTACAGCGCGTACGAACGCGCTGTAAAACGCCATATGCATAAACAAGTACTTGAGCTTTTTTTGGGGCGTTTGTCGCGCGTTTTGTAATTGACACCACAGTAGTCAATCACAAGAACGTGCGTACGGTGCGCGTTTCCTATTTGCGCGTTTAAAGAACGCTCAGGTCTGAACCCAGGGTAAGAGTTTATCTATAATGAGTGTTTGACATCATTTGCTACACATAAGCCCTCTGCTTGAGGGGACTGAGAAGTGACACTCTGCAAACCGACTCATTTTTAACCCCTGTATCTCAAAAAAGGCCTAAAAAATTTTTTTAGAGCGGTGCCCGCTATCATACCTTTTTTTTTTTAGTTTTTAGGCTAGTTTCACACTTGCGGCAGGCCAGATCCGACAGGCTGTTCACCCTGTCGGATCCGTCCTGCCGCTATTTTGCTGTACTGCCGCTCCATCCCCATTGACTATAATGAGGGCGGGGGTGGAGTTCCGGCGCAGCATGGCCGTGCACAGCAGAGACGGCCGGACTAAAAAGTCGGACATGTCGTACTTTTAGTCCGGCGTCCTCTGCTGTGCACTGCCGTGCTGCGCTGGAACTCCACCCCCGCCCCCATTATAGTCAATGGGGACAGAGCGGCAGTCCGGCGGCACGGCAAAATAGCGGCAGGACGGATCCGACAGGGTGAACAGCCTGTCGGATCCATCCTGCCGCAAGTGTGAAACTAGCCTTAGAGGGGCCATATCATTAGTAAATCATGAATTTGTTTTTGTTTTTTTGTGCATGCTAAAATTGCACTTGCTTTTGCAGCTGCTGCTTGACATTGAGCACTACAATAATATATGTATGTATATATTTCATTTTTTGCCAGAAAACCCATCATTTGCAGGAGCGAAGAGCAGTTTGATCCTTGGGGTGATGACAAGATTGTGAAATGTGGGGAGCGGGAGCCCCGTAGAGATTCAGACCACCTTGGGAATGAGCCACTGTGAGAATGTGGCTCCTATCTTCAAGGGCCAAACAAAAAATAGCATTTTTTTTATTTAATTTTTTTTATAAATTTACAACATTTTTTTTTTTTTACTATGCAGCCATGGTTGGCGTGCATTCCTAGTAAAACAGGTGTATTGTCCTTCAGTCTGGTCGCTCCCTGTGGAGGTCGGGGAATGTCGCAGGTGCGGGTCTGAATAGGAGAACCGAGACGTATTCAAGGGTCTGTTGACACAGAGAGATGCCACACGCCGTGAATCCCTGGAGCTGTATGTACCTTGTCCAGAGGTTGGGAGGAAATATACCTCAATGCTGAGGTTTGTATCATTATTTAATCCAAGCCCCTCTTCCTTCCTGGACTAATTCCTCCAGAAAACACACATTAGTATGTACATCCCATTCTCGCCGCCGGCCGCACCGCATAGGAAAACAAACACGTTTACAGATATACTTAAATCCTACTAAATGGGAAGGAGATTTGTTAACCCGGCTGGGGATCTATGAGGTGGGAGTGCAAGAACTGGAGCATGGCGGACACTCGCTCAGCACCATGGTCTATCGAGTGTACGCAAAATTCAAAAAGGTGGCAAACAACATGGTTGCCATCGCGGCTCCAACTGGGCACGGAATAGTTAGGCCTATTGCACACGACCGTATGGTTTTGCAGTGCGCAAAAAAAACGGATCCGCAAAAAAAAACGGATGACATCCGTGTGCATTCCGTTTTTTGCGGAACGGAACATCTGGCCCCTAACAGAACAGTACTTCCGTTTCAGTTTTTTTTGCGGATAGGATATGAACCCATTCATTTCAATGGGTCAGCAAAAAAATGCTGACAGTTCATCCGTTAGTGTTCCGCGTCCGTTGTCCGAGTTTCCCTTCAGCAAAAAAAGTAGTGCATGTCCTACTTTTTTCTCATTTGCGGACGAGGATAGGCATTTATTACAAGGAATCTGTGAAAACAAAGGAATCTTTCAAAAAAAACTGATGGACCATCAGTTTTTTTTGCGGATCCCGATTTGCGGACAGCAAAAAACAACTGTCGTGTGCATGTAGCCTTAACGGAACGGAAAAACGGAAATACGTAAACGGAATTCACACGGAAACACTTCCATTTTTTTTTGCGGACCCATTGAAATGAATGGTTCCGTATACGGACCTCATAAAAACAGCCCGTACACCCGCAAAAAAAAACGTTCGTGTGCATGAGGCCTTATACTGAGAATACGCACATATGTCCAAATGGGTTAATTGGAAATTTTCCCCCACCTTGGTTCCCTGCTTAAAAAAAAAAAAAAAAATGGAAGACCCATAATTAAAGTTCAATGTGTAATGGTTGTGCTGGGTTACTGCAGCTCCCATTCACATCAGTGGTAGCTGTGCTGCAGTAACCCAGCATGGCCACTACACTTTGAACGGCGCTGTGTTTCCTGTTTCATTCATAGTGCTAGTCCCAGCTATGGGGGCTGCAGGGAACAGCAGATCGGCGGGGTGCAGGGTGTCAGCCCCCACCAATCAGATATTAATGACCAGTCCTCAGGATAGGTCATCAATATCAGGAGGCTGGAAAGCACCTTAATTTTTTTTTTAAATTAGAGTCACCCTTTAATACTGAGTTGGGCCTTATCTGAAATATGAGAGCCCCACACAGTCAAATGATCAGGGGCCTTAGCAAAATCTGTGGGGGCAATTAAAGCTATGTAAAATGACTCCCCTTCCCCCCTTCCTCTGCCTACCATGTGTCATTTATTATAGTGGTGCCTTTGGGCCCCCTAAGCCACCAGGACCCATGTATCCTTTATTATAGTGGTGCCTTTGGACCCTCTAAGCCACAAGGACCCATGTGTCATTTATTATAGTGTTGCCTTTGAGCCCCCTAAGCCCCCAGGACCCATATTTCATTTATTATAGTGGTGCCTTTGGACCCTCTAAGCCACCAGGACCCATGTGTCATTTATTATAGTGGTGCCTTTGGGCCCCCTAAGCCACCAGGACCCATGTGTCATTTATTATAGTGGTGCCTTTGCACCCCCCATACACCATACATTTTGTGGGTCCAGAAGACTAACCAGAGCCGTAATGTTTGCATTAGGGGGTCCATTTATTTAGTATAAGTCTAAGGCAGTGACTGGTGGGCATCGCAGGGCAGTTGATTGTGGACCCCTTACCACAATACCACCTGTACTGCCGCCCTGATGGTGGCCCTGAGACCAAGAGACAATGTGTAAGACTCTGTTCACACTGCTGCCAGGCCAGAATAGTGCAAACATACAACTGTATTCTGCTGAGAAACACAACAGGACCCCATTATAAGTCCTTGGGAATCCATCAGGTGCCATCGTTATGAACAGAAACCACAAATGCATATGTGAACGGAGCCTAGATTGTGCAATGTGATGCAATTCACGTGGCATTAGCGGATTCCATCCATAGACATTACTGGCTATGCCATAAATATCTCACCATACCTGATTATGTCTGAGCCATATAATCGGGTGCTGCTGTCGGTGGTGCAGTTGGGACTGAGTCCTGGTGCCTGAGGAAGCCCAAAGGTCCCTCTGCCACATAAGAAGACACCAGTAATATAAATGACGCCCGGTTACAGGTTTTGCATCAGGGCTATGGGCTTCGAGGGGCCATTCAGGCCTGTAACCCCTTCCCTTCTATAAGCCGTGGTGCAGACTGACCTGCAGTAATCCCAGCGGGCACCGTGCAGAGCAGCAACCGTAATCCAGTTATGTGTGTCCTTGGTGGGATTCCCCGTCAGTCTCCCACTGGGCCCACCACTAATCTTATGTACTTAGGAAGCGACGTGATATGGTTGACCAGGTTTAGGACTGAACAGCTCGCTATCTCCGGGGGTAAACAGATTATTACACTGGCTGCTTTTAACTGGATTACGTTGGACATGGAATCCACATCACATCATGAAAGGCGTATGTCATTGCCCCGTCTTTGTGTGGACTGTATAGGAGAAGCTGACCACACAGTCACATCCAGTCCTCCGATGGAAAACTTCTTGTCTGGTCCAGAAGGCTCGTCAGTTGTACATACTGACAGTGCAGATCAAGGACAGGCGGGTATCTCATCTTCCAGTGAGCTCTCCATCTAATGCCGGCCATATGCATTAGATAAATGACAGGCGAACCTTATGATTTCACTGGGACTAGCCATACGTCTCATGGATGGGGGCATGAGATTACCCCGATGGCAGATGTTGGGCTTGAGAAGGGCCAGCGTTAGGACAGCTGCCCTTGACCGCCACTGTCCTGCTCTCCCCCATGGGCACAGATGCCGCGCTACGCACCCTGCTCTTGTCTCCATGCTTCTGTCTAGTGCTCCAGGCTCTGTCCCCTGCGGCGCGTGCGCGCCCACCTCTGGCCTCTTAAAGTGTGTGTGCTTCCAAATCCCTCCATAGCCAATGCAGGGGGCCTGAGCTTTACAGTTCCTGGTGACCGGCAAAGATGTTGATGCAATTCTGCGTTTCTCCTGCGTTTGTTCCTGTTTGTACTCCAGAACCATTACCAGTGTGCAGTCCAGATCTAGTTACCTGCATTTAAGACTTAGTGTCATTTCAGACTGCTCCTGCGATTCCCGATGCCAGCAGCGGTGTCTCTGACCTCAGTGGGTCAGCTGCCAAGTACATCCAGGTGGTAGTGGTCCAGTTGCTCCCCTGCAGTGAAGACCAGATCCCTGTACAGGGGTTCACAGGCAACTACCAAGGGAGCGCTGGAATAACACCCTTAGGGCTAGCCCTACGCCGAACTGGTTCACAGAGGGTCCACACTTGCTGTTTCATAACAGTCGGGCTGTTGGATTTCAACATGCTTGATCCTTTTGTTCTCAGAGGCCAAAGCGATGGATCACGTCTCATTGATGGGGCCTGAGATTCCTCCGATGGCAGATTTTGGTCGAGAGAAGGGCCAGTGTTAGGACAGCTGCCCATGGCTGCCACTGCCCTGCTCACCGCACTATTCACCCTGCTGCGGTCTCTGTGGTCCAGCCTAGTGCTCCAGTCTCTGCCCCCTTAGGGTGTTTGTTACGCTCACCTTTGGCCACTTAAAGGCTCAGTGCATGCACTTCCAAATTCTTCCCAGGCCAATGGCTAGGAGTCCCTTGGTATTTTAGACATTCTCTGCATGCAGGGGGCCTGAGCTTTAAGGTTCCTGGAAGACAAGAAAAGGTGTTGAAGTCTAGTGATTCTCCTGCGTTTTCTTCCTGTCTGTGCTCCAGCCCTGTTTCCACTGCCTGTGTGCTCCTGCACTTCCAGTTTCAGTTCTGTTTGTGTTTAGGTTAACCCTGTTTGTCTGCCTTGTTCATGTTCCGGTCAAGTACCCAGGCTGCCTGCCCTGCCTGTGTCTTCACTATCACTCAGACTGACGGTTTCCCCTGTGTCTTCATTCAACTACACTACGAGTGTGCAGTCCGGATCTAGTAACCTGCATTCAAGCCTTACTGCCTGTTCAGATTGTTCCTGCTTTTTCTGCAGTTTTGTTGCGTTTTCTGTATCCTGAGCTCCTGGTGCCTGCGCCAGAGTCCCTGACCACGGTGGATGAGCTGCCAACTACACTGGGACTATCCCAGGAGGTAGCAGTCCGGTTGCTCCCCTGCAGCGAAGGCCAGATCTCTGTACAGGGATTAAAAGGTGACTACAAGGGGAGCACCGGAATAATACCCTTAGGGCTACCCCTATGCCACAGAGGGTCCACACTCGCTGATCCATAAAAGTTGGGCTGTTGGATTTCAACATGCTCGATCCTTTTGTTTTTAGAAGAGATGTGCCCCAGCCAGAGGTGTCCAGCAGTGGCTTATTCCCCTCTCCCTATTGAGAATGCATGCATACTAAATAATACTTCCAAATAATACTACCGTATAGTGCCCTCATAACATACCCTTTTCCTGCTCACACAATACCGCCATGTAGTGCCTTGATAAAACCACCACTAAGTGGCCAAATAATACAGCCATTCAATGCCTAAATAATGCTCAAAAACAGTACACAAATAATGCTACCATATAGTGCCCTTATAACACTGCCTTTTACTGCTCACACAATACCACCATTCAGTACCTTGATAAAATTACCACTTAGTGTCAAAATCATACTGCTATTCAATGCCTACATAATGCTGAAATATAGTACACAAATAATTCTACCATATAGTGCTCTTATAACACTGCCATTCAATCCCCTGATAAAACTACCACTTGTATCTACATAATACTCACAATCTATGTCTGAATAAAACTAACATTCAGTATACAAATAATACTGTCATTTAATGTCTAAACAATACTCAAATACAGTACGCAAATAATGCTACCATATAGTGCCTGCATAACATTGCCATCCAATCGCTTAATAAGATTACGACTCCATATCTAATCAATACTGCTATTCAATGCTCAAATACGGTATGTTAATACTAGTAGCATATGGTGGCCTGACAACACCGCTGTTTACTACCCACACAATATTCCCTTTCAATGCCTAAATACTGTACACATACAGTAGCCAAATAATACTACCATATAATGTCCTCAAAGCATTGCTATTCAATTCCTTGATATAACTACCATTCAGTGTCCAAATAATACTTTATTCAATACCTAACTAATGCTCAAATACAGCACCCAAATAATACTACCATATAGTGTCCTCATAATACTACTGTTCAGTGCTCTGATATAGCCACCAATGTCCAAATAATACTGCCATTCAATGCCTAAATAATATATCCATACAGTATCCACATAATACCGCCATACAGATGAGTGAAGAGCAGAGGACTGTGCGGCACACAGCTCGATGTAAACTACTAGAACTGACAGCGGAGACCTCAGGAGCCCCTAAGAAACAGTGACTTTGGACAGCTGCCCAGATTGCCAGGCCCTGGCACAAGTTCCTGACTTACCTGTTAATTACATGTAACTTTCAGTCTCTGAGGGCCCTGAATAATGGGACGGAGGGTTTAGAAATCTCCATTTGCACATGTTTTGAGTTCTAATAAAGTGCTAAGTGGGTGTTTTTGTCATGAGGATGATGATGCTGTGCTACAGCTAATTAGCCAGAAGGGGGCGCTACACCATATGTGGATGATATTGTAGCCACAGTCACATAAAATAGTGCTTACAAGAACCTGGCTCAAAGCAGAATGAGGCATTTAAGGGAAAACTCATATTATAGCACTTATTTATGTTCCATCCACATTAGTTCCAATAGACGGGCGATGGCGGTGGGTCATCTTCTTCAGGAGGAAAACTGACCAAACTGGAATCTCACTGCCTCAGCTAGCGGGACCGGTCGACAATCTAATGTGTATGGTCGCCTCCCAACTCCTCATTGAGAGCTGATGGTCGGGGGTCATCAGGATCAGTTCAATCACGTTCAATTTCAAATACTTGATTCTTTTGTTCTCCTTCCTCTCCTCTCCCCAATGGCTACATATGCACATATATGGGAGGATCGGGAGAGACAGATGTTGGGCAAAGAACCGTTATCGCGACAACTATCTCATGGGTATGGCCAATTTAAAGGGGTATTCCGGTTATATCCCAGATAAATGAATGTAGCGGTTGTGCTCCACAGGGTACGGGGCCCCTGTTCTAGTCATTGGTGGGGTTCCTTCTGGTAGGACCCCCACCGATCTAATAGTTATCCCCTATCCTGTGGAAAACGGATGACTTTATATAACCAGAATACCCCTTTAAGTCCCCGATCCTTTGGCCAGCAGGACCTGTGTATTTAGGGACTGCCAACTCTCCCCTAGCGGCAGTCGTTGGAAGACAGCCAAGAGGCCCCAATACACATTAGATTATCGGGCGGTCCAAAACTGAGTGGTTTAGCCACCATTTCCAGATCATTTCTGAGGGGCAATGAGACGACTCTTACTGGGGAGATTACACATGCACTACGGGGCCAAAAATATGTGAACCCCTGAACATCATATACCATATACTCTTGCTGAACACTATCCTTTTGTTCTCGATCAGATGAGCCAGTGGTGTCTGTCAGAGGCTCAGGGTCCTTTCATGTGGGGCAATCGTTTAAAGGGCCTTTTTTTACTTCCCGATGCAAAGTGAATGGGGAACGAATGATCGTTATTATTATCATATGGTAATAAATGATCACAATTATGATCATTCATCCCCTATTCACTTTCATACCTCCCAACCATCCCGGATCCGGAAGGACAATCCGAGATTTCAGTGGCTGTCCGGCAGCCTCGTTACGGCTGAGGTGTGTCCCGCTCTCAGCTATCTCTGTGTCCGCTCAGCCGACCGCGCTCCACAGAAGCAGCAGCAGGGTGCCCTCTGTGCTCCTCCTCCACAGACCAGCAGCGTGATGTTTGACAGTACATTGTGCTGCTGGGGAGCACTGGCATCTGAGCTGTGAGCATCGGTGAACCAGGTGACTATTTACCAGTTTTTTTTTCTTTTTTTTACCTCCTCTGAAGGGGGCACATATCCGGCGTAACCACTGTGAAGGGGCACATATCTGGGCATAATTACTGTGAGGGGGCACATATCTAATGTGACCAATGTGAGGGGGCACATATCTGGTGTAACCACTGTGAGGGGGAACATATCTGGGCAAGATTTCTGTGAGGGGGCAAATATCTGGACATAAATACAGTGAAGGGAGCATATCTAGGAATAGCCACTGTGAAAGGGGCACAACTGAGTACTGCTACTGAGAAGGGGGCACAATATTGGCATAACTATTGTGAGGGGCACAATATGGGCATAACTAGTGTAAGGGAAACAATGTGGGCATAACTACTATGAGTGGCACAATGTGGGCATAACTACTGTGGGGGGCACAATGTGGGCATAACTACTATGAGGGGCACAATGTGAGCATAACTACTGTGAGGGGCACAATGTGAGCATAACTACTATGAGGGGCGGCACAATGTGAGCATAACTACTGGGGGGGGCACAATGTGGGCATAACTACTATGAGGGGCACAATGTGAGCATAACTACTGGGGGGGCACAATGTGGGCATAACTACTGTGAGGGGCACAATGTGGGCATAGCTACTCTGAAAGGGGCACAATGTGGGCATAGCTACTCTGAAGGGGGCACAATGTGGGCATAGCTACTATGAAGGGGGCAAAATGTGGGCATAGCTACTATGAAGGGGGCACAATGTGGGCATTACTACTGTGAGGGGCACAATGTGGGCATTACTACTGTGAAAGGGGCACAATGTGGGCATTACTACTGTGAAAGGGGCACAATGTGGGCATTACTACTGTGAAAGGGGCACAATGTGGGCATTACTACTGTGTGCTGGCACAAAGGGGGAATAATTACTATGTGGGGGCATTGAGGGGACTGGGTCTATATAATCATGTTTTGGCGGAATGAGAGATGTGGCCTAATATGAAAAAATTTTCCGTTTTTCAATAGTTGGGAGGTATGAACTTTGCATATTGACAGTAGGGTTTCCCCTATTTACACAGGATTTCTCATGTCACATGCCAGCTGTGATCGGCAGCACCTTCACGTGGGCCAATCATCACGCCAAAGCTTATCCCTGATAATTGCCCAAATCCTCTGCCCGTGTAAAAAGGCCCTTCCTCCCCTCTCTCCATTCAGAACACGTACACGTTCTGGCCGAGCAAGCACTCATAGGGTGCTAACTAAAACGTGTGGCCTTTGTCAACGGGACATTTCTTGGTGGTGGTCTTGGTGATAGATGTCCATTAAAAAAGTTGCCAAAAATGATAATCATTTCTCCAGATCCCGCTGAGTCATAAAAATGCAACCAAAATTAGAACAAAATGAGTCTTCTACTGGATCTATGGGTAATTCATGGATATTTCCAATGCAGTCTACACAATTGATTGTCATTACGGTAAAAATCCAGTAGATAACACAACGAGCAGACCAGACAGACCCATGACAGACCCACCAGATACATGAAAGCCTGTAGACATGTAGACGCTTGGTAATTAGAGGTCTTGGTGTTTAAATCTGAAGGGTCATTTAGATGCAGATGTTTGGGTTACAGTTAGTATGATGTGCACAGCCTGACGCATTCTCTCCGTTCTTCAGTCTATAATGTTAATTGGTGGCCAACGAGACAAAATGCTGTCACCCAAGTCATCACTCCTGGAGATCAGTGGTTGAACTAAAATTAGAAGGGTTCTCCAACACAACTACCTGAACTATTAAACCATCCTTACTAGAGGAACATGCTGGTCAGATTCCTCCTACAACCACCATCATTCATGATGCTGAAGCTCCTGACGTCATTTTGGACCCTTTCCCAAACCCTTTGGTAAAACATACTTTTCCCATGCTTGAGAACCTGATGAAATACTACAAATCTCAGTGGAGAATCGCCAATGTTTTTAGATTTTTGTGTTCACTTTTTGAAACCAAAAATCCCTAGTGGATAAATGGATCATCCAAAGTGTTTTTTGGCACTGACCCAAAGTAATTTATCAAAAGAAGACTGATTACATCTAAAGACGAAGGCTCCTCAGAAGGCTTCCTTCTTTCCATCAATGGAACCATGTTTCCCCAACGGGAAGCCATTGTAAAGCCTCTATTTGCTTACATGGGGCAAACAGATTAGAAATGGAAAATTTGGAGATCAATGTATCAGTTGATTGCTAATTTTCAGGGTTCTTCTCATAAATTGCATCTCAAGCCACCTGTTTAGGCATCCGCTCATGAAAATATTCACCAAAATACTAAATCTTACCCAAGAGAAGCCAATTTACAGACGCCATTGCATGATAATGGTCATCTGGGAAGTGTTTGAAGCGAGTCTAATAAATGTTCACACTGGTTGAACAGGTTTCGTCACTAACATCAGGTGCCAGGTTGTAGGGAGGACCTATAGGGCATGTATCCTAGGGCCTCCATCTTATTGGGGACCAAGAGGAGCGTTCACTCATCCTGTCCAGCTGACAAGTAGAGAGGTGGTCGCTCGTGAGTGTCTACCACCTCTCCAAGAAAGTCTCCAGGTCTTCATCCATCCCATCGACTTTGGTAGGGAGAGCCATGCACAAATCTGGGGACAGCTCCTCTTGTATGTAGCAAAGACAGGGGCTCAGTTGGAGTCTTGGGATGGGGGATCCCACCAAATTTTTGACCCAGAGGCCTCCACCCATCTAAATCCAGCTGTTTTAGCCTTAGGGCCTCCAAAATACCAGAACCCCATAGAAGCTACCGGGAGCTGCACATGTAGCGCAGGTTCAGGCATTGATAGAACATGTGCAGGGGCGTAGCTAATGGCTCATGGGCCCTGGTGCAAGAGTTCAGCTTGGGCCCCCCTTCCCTCAGTGCTTTGTGTGTCTTCTTATGCGGCACAAGGGTCTTTGGGCCCCCTCAGGCTCCTGGGCCCGGTAGCGACTGCTACCTCTGCACCCCCTATAGCTACGCCTATGAACATGTGTCTGCTCCGTCCGTGTACGATGTCTTTAGACAAATCTTTCCAGCTGCTAATTTGCTGCAAGATGCCCTTAGGCTACAAGCCGTGGCTCGGCACAAGCCTTAACACCTCTGTGCTGCAGACACAGCTAATGTATTATCACACGTGATCGGGTAGCCTGCACTTCCTGCCTCTGTGAACACATTTACCTATCATCGTACTTACCATCCTACATATGTAATTAAAGGGACCATATCACATTTTATCTGCACCTGGGGAGATTAGGATCCTTACCTATTAACCTCCAGAGCTGTATGAAATATGTGCATGTGGGTGTATGGTCTTCTTCTGGATCAACAAGGGTAAACTGGACCTCCTTCTTACTGAATACAATGCATGATACTAGGCATGTAACCGGATTGTTCTGCGAGCATGTTATTCCACTACACCAGGGGTGCACAACCTGCAGCCCGGGGGCCACATGCGGCCCTTGATACCATTCTGTGCGGCCCCCAACTATCTGGTAACAGACATGTATGTCTGTGTCTTGTGGCTGCTCACATGTATTTTTCATGCATTTCTCCCATTAGATGGGAGTCCTGGGACTGTAACTACACATTAATGGTATATACTGTGCATTCAATATTCCATAAATACAGTATTTCAGTTGTTAATACCCCTTTAAACTTTATTTTCGGCCCTCGTCATTGGTTCAGTCTGGCAATGTGGCCCCATCCAGAAAACGTTGTGCACCGCTGCACTACACGTATATTCATGCATTCCCAGAAACACAGACATACACATACATATATCAATACATAGATACATATATACATACAGATATATACACACATGATTTATTGCATATGTACAAAGTATTTATATAAACAGAGACACACACATATACACCTATATATAAAAAGACAAATGCACACACATACCCACATACACACACATACCCACATACACACACACATATACATTTTCAGACATATACATGGACACATATACATACATACTCATATACAGTACATACACATACTTACATATGGAGACATATATCTACACACACATTATACATACATACTCATATACATACATAAATATGCACACATATACCTACACGCATATATATACATACTCATACATAAATATGCAGATATACACACACATAATGCATACTGATATACAGCACATACACATACATATGGAGGCATATACCTACACACATATTATACATACATATATACTTATATACATGCACATATATAAATTTGCAGACATATACATGCATGCTCATATACAGTACATACACATACTTACATATGGAGATATATACCTACACACACATTGCATACTCATATACATATTAAATATGCAGACATATACATACTCATATATATATACAGACATACACGCACATATATATGCATACATACTCATATACAGTACATACACATACTTACATTTGGAGACATATACCTACTCATGCATAAATATTCAGATATACATACACATATATGCATACATACTGATATACATTACATACAGTACATACAGATACTTAAATATGGAGACATATACCTACACACATTATACATACTCATATACATACACATGCACACATATACATGCATACATAGACATATACAAACATACATAAATATGCAAACATACACACACACATATATGCATACATACTGATATACAGTACATATGCAAACGTACACATACTCACACATACAATTACACACATACAGTATACATATATACTCATATACAGTACATACATATGTACACACATATAAATACATACTAGTACATAAACATACATCCATGTGCCGACATATACACACATACATACTGATACATCCATATACATACATAGAAACACAGACATCTTATCTATAGGCCTCGATACATATGACTTTCTACAGAAGGAATCTATATCCTGGGGCCCTTTGCTGTCCAGGAGTGTAACTATAATTCATAGGGCCCCATAGCAAAATAATAAAAGGTACGTATAATAGCACAATATATCGGAAAAACCACATAGTAAAAAAAAATAAGCCGCCATATTGTTAAGCCCCACAAAAACGTAGAATGTTCTTGCACCTGATTGGGCCCCCCCAACAAGTGCCATGGCTTCTATGGCTATAGTTACGCCCATGTTGCCGTCCATATTTCACTGTGTTCATCTTGTGTAATCTCCTGTCTGACAAGCTAAAAGCACCACCAAACTCCCAATACACAAACTGGTCCAGAGCCTTCCCCAAATTCCAGGCAGCCCTTGTTTGCATGACAAGAGGAGCTGATAATCCAGCAATGGGAACACCACACTGTGAATGTGAAGTGCACCCAATCCACATCTTATTCTCCGCTCGCCTTGTTTGCTCATTAATTTTATGCTATTTGCAGATCCCATAAAGCCACCGCCACAATCCACAGAGCTGAGCAAGAAAAAGAAAAAAGCGGGGCCCCCACCTGACCCGGGGTCATTAAGGCAGGCATTTAGAGTATCAGCGCCAGACATAAAGGAGTAGCAGAGCCCACCGTGGGCCAGCGAGGATTCTCAGACAAGTGTAAACAGCACAGGAGGGGCGCATGACGTGGACGTATCCATGTCTGGCCAGGTCACTTCCAGCATCTGCTGTCTGGAAGACTTCAAAAAATTGTCAACAATTGCAAATTCCTCATACTTAGACCTCCACGCAGGCCTTGTATGTGTCCCGTCTTACTGTCTACTTTAACGGAACTCCTCGAAAAACATCTCAGAAGTCATGGAACTTTTTGTCCATATGGGCACCGCTGTTATCAGTCTGCGCTAGCTACAATGGGTCAATGTCTCAACCCAAAGTGGACAGGACCTTATGATTTCATGTACTTCTGTGGGACTCAGCCTCGTACTTCTACTTTGAGATGAGCAATCACCCACCATGGGGGACTGAGGATAGTTAATGATCACCTAATCATTGGGTGACCTTCAAAAAGTGGACATAAGTATTCTACAACCCGCGGCTCCCTAGCTGTGGCTATAAGGGTTTGCTGGAAGTTTCAGCACAAATGGAGAGGCATAGGCTGCAGACCATATAAACTTTTTGAAAAAATAAAAATAAAAAAGTCAGCTTAAAAAAAAATTCTGATTGAAAAGTACATTCTAATGCTTGGCTTGTTTGCTGGACAGTTGCTGAACCTCCCTACCATACACACTTGGCCAAGTGTGCATGTGTCCTGTACAGGGAGGGGGAAGACACACTCAGCTTTGCCAGGTCTGCATGTGTCCTGTACAGGGAGGGGGAAGACACACTTAGCTTTGCCAGGTGTGCATATGTCCTGAACAGGGAGGAGGGGGGGACACATTCAGCTTGGCCAGGTGTGCATGTGTCCTGTACAGGGAGGGGGAAGACACACTCAGCTTTGCCAGGTGTACATGTGTCCTGTACAGGGAGGGGGAAGACACACTCAGCTTTGCCAGGTGTGCATGTGTCCTGAACAGGGTGGGGGAAGACACACTCAGCTTGGCCAGGTGTGCATGTGTCCTGAACAGGTTGGGGGAAGACACACTCAGCTTTGCCAGGTGTGCATGTGTCCTAAACAGGGAGGAGGAAGACACACTCAGCTTTGCCAGGTGTGCATGTGTCCTAAACAGGGAGGAGGAAGACACACTCAGCTTTGCCAGGTGTGCATGTGTCCTGAACAGGGAGGAGGAAGACACACTCAGCTTTGCCAGGTGTGCATGTGTCCTAAACAGGGAGGAGGAAGACACACTCAGCTTTGCCAGGTGTGCATGTGTCCTGAACAGGGAGGAGGGGGGACACATTCAGCTTGGCCAGGTGTGCATGTGTCCTGAACAGGGAGGAGGGGGGGACACATTCAGCTTGGCCAGGTGTGCATGTGTCCTGAACAGGGAGAAGGGGGACACATTCAGCTTGGCCAGGTGTGCATGTGTCCTGAACAGGGAGGTGGGGGGACACATTCAGCTTGGCCAGGTGTGCATGGGTCCTGAACAGGTTGGGGGAAGACACACTCAGCTTGGCTAGGTGTGCATGTGTCCTGAACAGGTTGGGGGAAAACACAATCAGCTTGGCCAGGTGTGCATGTGTCCTGAAACAGGTAAAGGGGAGACACTCTCAGCTTGGCCAGGTGTGCATGTGTCCTGAACAGGTTGCGGAAAAACACAATCAGCTTGGCCAGGTGTGCATGTGTCCTGAAACAGGTAAAGGGGAGACACACTCAGCTTGGCCAGGTGTGCATGTGTCCTGAACAGGGAGGAGGGAGGACACATTCACCTTGGCCAGGTGTGCATGTGTCCTGAACAGGGAGGTGGGGGGGGCACATTCAGCTTGGCCAGGTGTGCATGTGTCCTGAACAGGGAGGTGGGGGGGGGGCACATTCAGCTTGGCCAGGTGGATATCCAATCAGTGGATATCCAACCCCTCGGACCCCCAACGATCACAATGGTGGTCCCATGCTTGCATACGAATGGAGAGGCAGGTGGCACACCTTTGTTCTCTATGGGACAAGAATAAGTTAGAAAAATGGTAGGAAAAAAGTAAAATACAAAATGTATTCATGTATTTTAAGCATTTACATGCTTACAATTGCAAAATAAAAATTACAGCCACGAGACTTATGAACTAGAATTACCTTAAAAACATACAAAAACAATTTTGCTGCATTTACAGGTTTCAAAAATTATTTCATTTTTTTTCCCCAAGATAAATTTAATAACCACCTACAGTAATAGTGATCACAAGATGTTCAATAAAGTTTTGTTACGTGTTTCATGCAAATTTTTTCCCCTCCCAGAGGGATCTGGCCATAGTCTTTTGTTCGGGGGTACTGGTCGAACCAGCCAGGCACCCATGCTCTGGACAAAAGGGCCGAAGCTGAATGTGTACTCTGAAGGGACTGCCGGCACTGACGACTGTCAACAAACATGTATTGATTGTGTGGATCAGCTCAATGTCTATAAGGAGTCATAGAAGCAGAATAAAATCAGCACAAAAACAACAAATCAAAAATCAATAACATATGCCCATGAGGCACCAAGATGACTTCTATTGTGTCTTCGACAGAGGCCTTCACGTCTCTGTCTTGGCCAACTAACAAGATGTCGAAGTCAAAAATATAAAGGTGGCCATACACATTAGACAGAACCATACAGATTGTTGAGCGGGTAATGAACGAATGATCACCTATAGAGCGATCGTTCTGCCAAACTGACCATACATTTTCAAAAACGTCAGGTGGAGGAGGAACGATCTTTCTTGGATCATTCTTTCATGGAAACATCTTTGTGGACTATCGACTATCAGTCAATGATGATGGACTATGATCGGTTGGCTAAAGTTACTAGATTTCACCCAATGAATGATTGTTTTGGTTGAAATCGTCCATTTTGATCGACTGTGTATGGTCAGCTTAAAAGGAGAAAGTTGTCTGTAACCGGCCTGGGCTACTATCGCCGTCTTCACCAACATGTCATCGTCTTGTCTAGGTTTGAAGGTGCCCATATACTGTCAATATGCCAGCCAGATGCTCATTCAACTGACAGAAACTCCTCTCGACTTGGCGTAGCGTGTACACGTTCTCAATGGAGACAGCGGAGGAAGCCTCCGCCAGACTTCTCCTAGATAGGAAATTCAACATGCCCGATCCTGTCCAAATAGTCAAAATTGACAGGTCCAACTGTTCTCTCATGTATAAGGGGGCCCTAAGGTGGCAATATATATAAGACAGAAGTTGTCTGATGGTTGAACAGCAGTTGAACCAACAATCGGGTAAACGATCATATCGTAAACATGGCCATACACATTTGAGACCATATTGACCGTTGAAGTACATCAAGCTGCCCATCGAAACCAGGCGATGGATGAAAGATCTTTCTGAGAACGTTTTTTTAAAGAAAAATCATTCATCCACAAATAATTTTTTCTTTGAACGAACGATCTTTCGTCCTACCGTGGGACAAAAATTTCCTTCCTTTGAGGTGGGTCACCGGTTGCTTAAAACAATCGTCTTTTGTAAAGTTTCACCCAACGCTTGTTCTGGTGGAAATAATCCTGTTGGTACTGTTGAAAGTCACCTTCGGGGTGGAAATCAACCATGTAAAGGAATGTCCTTTCGAGAACCCATTGACCCAAAAACACTGTTCATGCTTCACGAGGAAATCAGAATTTTCACAAGTTCATTCCTCTTTATGGTCAAAACAAATGTTGATTGACAACAAATGGCTCAGAGGGAAATAAGAATCAGTTTATCACTACCGTGCCAGTCCCCGGTCCACTTCCTACTACTCAAATCATATCCTTTCAAGGCTCCGTCAGGGAATTAACACCTTTTGAGGAGCCGGGACAGTCATAACAAGAATTATCTATGACAGGGGAGGCCATTGTTGAATGGAGCTGTGTGAACTGGCATCGGTGACCAACTGATGTCTATGATTCAGATAGAAAAGACCAAAGTGGTCGGAGGCTATACAGTTCATACAGAAGCTGCAAAATCTGCTAAGGCTTCCATCTTTCCATCAAAGGTCAAAAAGCTATTGTTCAAGTTCACTAATGTAACATAATCCTTAACACTTGGTGAAAAACCCCCATCATTTCTCTGTAAGAATTCAACAAAAGACATTTACATATAATGCCGTCCTTACAGCTGGATTGTGCTTGGGATTTTATTTTTTAAGGGCCACCTAAGGATCAGCTTGGTGGTCAACAGGACATAATGGAGTAAATCGTAAATACTCAGGAGGGCCGCCCTGCGGATGTGTAAATGGCAGAATCTGAATAATGAAAAGGAGGAAAATATTTTAGGCACTCCTCTTACTGGTTTTGCATGTAAATTAATTAATTTATTAAATCAATGTCAAGCATATAAAAAAGTTAAACATTTATAAAAAAATATATATAAAAAAAGATATTAAACATTTTTTTTACTTTTATATATGCTTGACATTGATTTAATAAATGAATTAATTTACATGCAAAACCAGTAAGAGGCGTGCCTAAAATATTTTCCTGCTTTTCAATTTCCATATACTGGGATTGGGTGACCCAGTAGGTAGTGAACCCCCTGTGTCCATCATGATATACTGTGAGCCTCTCAACAGCAATTATTTTTTTAGAACCTGAATAATGTGAATAATGTGAATCTGAATAATGTTTCATACAGAGAAATTTAAACAAATATTTAATATATATATTATATTATTTTTATCTTATTTATTTATTAAAAAAACACATATTTGATATAAAACATAAACCATTATATACATATACGTTCCCATCATAATATATTGTAAGTAAAAAATTGACGATATATTCACTAATTTTTATTTAGTATATAATGCAGTAATCCACAGCAGCTGCAATTCAAACCTCGTTATTTTTTGGAAATTATTATTTTAATTAATACTAAATTTATTTTAAAATATTTTTCATATCTCAGTCATTGTAGGGATACTGAACTGTACCAGGGTCAGGGGCCATTGGTGTTATGTACATGTATTGTTCTCAAAATCTCATCTATCTATCTGTATCTATCTATCTATCTATCTATCTATCTATCTATCTATCTCATATCTATCTATCTCATATCTATCTATCTATCTATCTATCTATCTATCTATCTATCTATCTATCTATCTATCTCATATCTATCTATCTCCCTATCTATCTATCTCATATCTATCTATCTATCTATCTATCTCATATCTATCTATCTATCTATCTATCTATCTATCTATCTATCTATTTAATATCTATCTAATTAAAACATAAATATAACTGTAATAGACATAAAACACATTTTAAAACTCCCAAAAGTAGTTATTCAAAGTGACCTTTACATTGATGTAAAATAATAATTTAAAAAACATACAAAAAACACATAATACTAAATACAATAATAATTACATGAACCTTTCTTAAACTCCTGAAATAGAAAAAAAAGTGACTTTGATAAATGTGACATAATTATAAGTTCAGCTAAAAACAGAAATTAAAAATTCGCCTTTTAAAAAAAAAAAAATTTATAAAATAAACATAATAACATACAGCCAACACATAAAAGTTATAAGAAGTGATTTTAATGCTCCACTGCTCAAAACAGCCCTAATTATTAGTGTATTTCTTGTCTGAAGATTAAGCTAAGAAAAGTGTCAGACTCTTAATGGGGGTGACGTTGTCCTGTTGTCTTAGCCCTGCTTCTTCTTTTACATTATTGGCTCTCACAGCAGGGCGCCCTTTGGTCTCCTTATAAAAGGACCCACTTTGGCAGCTCTCCATCAGAAATCTTGTGGTGAAGCAAGGAAAGGAACGAGAAGACATCACATCCTCCTTACATCTTGGACTTTTTCTCTTGGGTTAGAGAATTATGAACACCCATCTGGTTATGAATCTCGTCTGGTTCCTCGGTGCCTTCCTTGTATCCACAGCCAGTGGTTTTACTCCTGACGCCCTCAAAAACGCCATGCTAAAGAAGCTCAACCTAAAGGAGGTGCCCAGGCTGGTGAGGAGAGACATTGACAATCTGGTGGTCCCAAGACACATCCAGAGCAAGTACATCTCCATGCTCCAAAAGCACAAGGAGAGGACAAGGAGGTCTCTACCCAGCTTGGCTGGCATCCTCAGGGGCATCCCAGGCAATGCAGGTAGGTTCATGTTATCTTATGCTGGAAATTAGTGATATCTCGTAATGTCTGATAGTACCAATAAACCATCCGTGGAGTGGTGTGTAATGCGTTGGGGTGGTGCACCAGACAGGACTCTGTTTACTGTCTGAGATACCAATTCATTACACAGTATATAGACATTGTTATGTAAGTTCCTCAGGTCTTTCATATCCCCATCCAGACTGTTGGACCTTGGACGATGTATGTTTCTTATGTTAATGACGTGTTGATGACTGTAATAATTACGTGACCCTCCCTGGTTGACCACCGGGACCCTTGAGCAATTACTAAAGAGCTATCTTCTAATCCCTTATAGATATCTCTGGCGACGTGCTATACGCAGATGCCAACAAGCAGACCTTGGTGTTCGGGATGGAGTCCAGGGTACCCCAAAACAGTGAAGTGACTATGGCGGAACTGAAACTCTTCAAGTTGCCCCCCACTGCCAAGGGGTTGCCTGACAAACGCCTCCACAGACCGGTCAACAATGCCAGGGTCAGTGTCTACTATGTGGAGATGATGAAAGATGGAAGCAACAGGACATCACTGGTGGACTCCAGGTAATGCGTTATTCAGTAATGACCAATGGGGGCGATATGAGCAGTAATACAATGAGACCTCTCCAACAGACCACCTAATTGAGAAGATCACCCCCTTCACCTGGACCAGACTGGTCCAGTCTATAGACCATGCATTCTGGCCATCTTGAGAAGACTTTCCCTGAAGAAGACCACTGTTTATGAATGGCTCTATGTTGTCATGTAGATATACTTTTATGTGTTGTTATACATTTGTAATTAAAGGGATGCTTTTTACGTACATTTTCAGACTTGTGCCCATTGTGGAATCGGGCTGGAGGAGTTTTGACGTCACCCATGCCGTGCACTACTGGATGAGAAGCAATGGGCAATCCAACATGCACCTGGAAATCAGGGTGGATGGAGAGAGACACGGGAATTACGCTGCTGATATGGCAAAACTGGTCCGATTCACTACCCAAAACCCAACTGACAATGCGGTGGGCAAACCGGAGCTGGTTCTGTACACGCTCAACCTAGACGATCACGGGTAGGTTCTCATGTCCAGCTTTTAGTCTCACTGATGAATAATTATTGTTAGTATTAGTGGTATAATAGTATCAGTAGTAACATAAGAGTAGAAATAGTAGTAAAGTAATAGCATTCCTAGTAGTAATATAGTAGTAGAAGTAGAGCAGGTTACATAATTGCAGAAGTGATAGCAATATTATAGTAGATGTAGAAGTAGTAATATAATAGACATAATAGTAATACCTGTAGTAATATTATACTTATAATAGTATAACTGACAATATTATAGTAGATGTAGAAGTAGTAATATAATAGACATAATAGTAATACCCGTAGTAATATTATACTTATAATAGTATAACTGACAATATTATAGTAGATGTAGAAGTTGTAATATAATAGACATAGTAGTAATACCCGTAGTAATATTATACTTGTAATAGTATAACTGACAATATTATAGTAGATGCAATAATGTAATATACAATAATAGCAGAAGTAATAGTAATATAATAGTGCCAACAATAGTATTAATAAAATAGAAGTAGTAAAATAATAATAATAACAATTATAATAATAATAATAATGACGATAATAATAATTAAAACGTAATAAGAATACCAGTAGTAGTAGTAGTATAATAGCACCAATAGTAGTAGAATTAATAAAGTAGAAGTAGCAAAATCATAGTATTAGAAGTAGTAATATAATAGTAGTGGTAGTAGTATAATAATACCAAACGTAGTATAGTTAATAAAGTAAAATTAGTAAAATCATAGTATTAGTAGTAGTAATAATATAATAGTAGCAGTAGTAGTAATATAATAGTATAATATAATAGTAATAACAGTAGTAAAAGTTAATAAAGAAATAATTGTAGTGAAATAACAGTATAAATAGTAATACAGTTGTATAAGTAACCGTCATATAATAGTAGCAATAGTAGTAGAAGTTACTAGAACAGCAGTAGTAAAATGACAGCACAGGTGTGACGCCACCACACAATTGTAATGTACATAACAATACAAAAAAGCCCCATGAGCATAACAATATACAAAAGCACAAAGACATCAAATGCATAATAGTCCTTTAGTGTCTCAGTAGTAAGAGGCAGTCACCCAAATGTGGGGTAAACATGAAACATTTACCATTTCTAAGACTTTATAAATGGATAAAACACCTCCGCTCCACATTACTACCAAATGACCGGAAGTGGATCTTCATCCCTTTATGTATTCATCCTTTCTTTCCTTATGAAAATAGGTTAAAAAAATCTGTGTAATAAATAAGTGAAACCCACAAAGAAAAAACAAAATAGAAAAACAGATATTGAAATATACTACTACTAATAAATAATATAACGATTCTGCCGCTTAGAATAATTCTGATACTAGAGTACTAACGCTGCCACTAGTAAATATAACTGATTCTACACTTAATACCGCTATAATACCGCTACAGGTGAGCGTCATTCTCATTCTCATCCTTCTTTCCCTATATCTTAGTGCTCGTGGCGACTGCTCCGCTCCAGCCTCCAAGAAAGACAACACCTGCTGCCGAGAAGAATATTTCATCAACTTCCGGGAGCTCACCTGGACTCAGTACTGGATCATTGAGCCGGCGGGCTACAACGCCTACCACTGCGCCGGAAGCTGCCGCCAGCCCCACTCTTCGGCCCTAAAGTACCGCTATGGGGAGAGGACCTGCGCCGTAGTGGAAAGCTCCCCCTTACCGGTCATGTACTTAGTCAAGAAGGGCGACTACACGGAAATAGAAGTGGCGGAGTTCCCTAATATGATCGTGGAGAGGTGCGGTTGCACCGCGGACAATATCTCCATCATCTAGCGGCGTACGTCTCTTGCCGATCCGCGCACAGTACTTAACGATGTCTGATGTATGTCTACATCCTGAACTTCCCCACGGCTGGCAAACTCTGCTGGAAATAGTGACCAGACATAGGAACTCTTCTGTCCCAGACGTATGTTCGCAGTCTTAGGAATGTTAATCGTGGCCGTGTAGAAGCACTTACCTGTACATAGTTCCTGCATATTTATCGTTGACGCTCAGAGAGATCAATATGATTTTTTTTTCTATTTGTCTTGTATGTTCATTTCGACAGACTTTCCATGTCTGGACCCGAGTTAATAAATGACTTTATTACATAGGTGTTCATATTTTGCATTCACAGACAAGTGTGTATTTTCTCTGCAGCGCCCCCGCAGGTGAAATGAAGCATTACACAGTTCTTATTGAAATCAATGGGCTTTCCGTGTAAAGTATGGACATGCCGGGTCCTCCAGAACAAGAGACACTCTTTGTAATGGCTGAGGGTTGTCAATCGAGGACCCCCCCCTGCTTAATTTTTTTTCTTTGTATAACAGACGTCCTCCCCCATTCCTTCTTCTTCCCAAATAGTGGGAATATTCTGTCTTCAGCTGAAGATCTAAGTGACCTGAGACGGACTGGTTGCTAGGAATGTGGCCAATGTGCCAAAGCTGTTGTTAGGCATGTGTCCCCAGGAACCAATCCGTCCCAAATGACTGGAGGTCCGTGGCCTTGGATGACCTTGACATTGGTAATATGATTGTAAGACATAAATATTTTTTATAGTTTAATGCGTCGGCAGTATTGTGCGGGACTCTGTCTATAACGTCTTATACATTTATTAACATTTTGGGCATTTAAGACCCGCCCCAAACCTACAAGGACTGCCCACTTATGGGTGGGGTTTATATAAGCCCATATTTTTGGACCCCACCAGATTTATTTATTTATTTTTGTCTCAAAATTCAGGAAAATCCTGGTAAATTTGAGACTGTTGACTATTATGAAAAAAGTTTAAATGGTCGGCACTGCTTTAGAGTCGCGGCGGTGAACGTGTCAGCGGGCGGGCGGACGTCCCAGGCTGCTACAGGAAATAGAAAAGACCGGCACTCGCTTGTAGTTGTAGACATCTACTGGAAGAACAACAAAGGAAATTAGATAGCCCACAGACTGTAGGGAAGGACAAACCCACACGCACCCCACTGGTGGTTAAATACCACCCCTGGACACAAAAGATCAGGGGCATAGTCAGGAAACATTGGAACATCCTCTCCAGGTCATGTCCTTCAGATAGAGGAATTTTCAAATCCACCACTGATGTGTTTCAAAAGGGCAGACAACCTCCGGGATAGAATTGTCAGAGCAGATATAGGCACCAACAGACCGGGCCTGAGACAAACTACACTCACTACTCCCAGACAGGGTATAAAAGCACGCACAGTGCAGAAACACGTCACTATGCTTTATAATATGTGACAATAAACCAGCATTAGAAAAACTACAAGCGGGTGCCGGTCTTTTCTATTTCCTGTTGACTATTATGATCTTGAATCTGTTTCTGAGAAAGTTGGGTTAAAAACAATATGGGCACCATTAAATCTCTCATTGGTACTGCCACCCACGTATGCTAAATTCCTGGGAGGCAAATGACTGGACATTGGAGGGGACACATTTAAAGAGGACCTGTTCCCTCTCCTGACATGTCTGTTTTTATTTTAAAAAATTATTCTCCATGCAATATTGATTCTGGAGCATCTTTGCATATAAATCTATGTTGTTCCGTTCCCTCAGTTATTTCCACTAGAAGTTTATTCATGAATCTGCAGCTGCGTCTTACTGCCGAACCCAGGACCTGGGCGCTGAGCCGACGTACCGGCCATAATACAGTCATTAAATAATGATACAACAGCCTTATACATTGTATTCAATAATATTCACTTATAGAACACGGGGGATGCGGGGTAACCTGAAGCTCATGGCCTCAAATTCAAAACATGTATCAGGTCCAAAAATATAATGTGTGAACTCAACCTCTTGACTTTATATTGACATGAGCAGTAGGCAACATGATGTAGTGTGCAATTGTGTGTCCAGTGGGGTATTTATAGAGGGTACCAAGCCATGGAGCCTACAGGGGCTTGAAAGGTCCCTCAGTGTATAAGTATGTATACAGGGGGTTCTATAGAGGGTACCAAGCCATGGAGCCTACAGGGGCCTGAAAGGTCCCTCAGTGTATAAGTATGTACACAGGGGTTCTATAGAGGGTACTAAGCCATGGAGCCTACAGGGTCCTGAAAGGTCCCTCAGTGTATAAGTATGTATACATAGGTTCTATAGAGGGTACTAAGCCATGGAGCCTACAGGGGCCTGAAAGGTCCCACAGTGTATAAGTATGTATACATAGGTTCTATAGAGGGTACTAAGCCATGGAGCCTACAGGGGCCTGAAAGGTCCCACAGTGTATAAGTATGTATACATAGGTTCTATAGAGGGTACTAAGCCATGGAGCCTACAGGGGCCTGAAAGGTCCCACAGTGTATAAGTATGTATACAGGGGTTCTATAGAGGGTACCAAGCCATGGAGCCTACAGGGGCCTGAAAGGTCCCTCGGTGTATAAGTATGTATATATAGGTTCTAAAAAGGGGGTACTAAGCCATGGAGCCTACAGGGGCCTGAAAGGTCCCACAGTGTATAAGTATGTATACAGGGGTTCTATAGAGGGTACCAAGACATGGAGCCTACAGGGGCCTGAAAGGTCCCTCGGTGTATAAGTATGTATACATAGGTTCTATAGAGGGTACTAAGCCATGGAGCCTACAGGGGCCTGAAAGGTCCCACAGTGTATAAGTATGTATACAGGGGTTCTATAGAGGGTACCAAGCCATGGAGCCTACGGGGCCTGAAAGGTCCCTCAGTGTATAAGTATGTATACAGGGTTCTATAGGGGTACTAAGCCATGGAGCCTACAGGGCCTGAAAGGTCCTCAGTGTATAAGTATGTATACATAGGTTCTATAGAGGGTACCAAGCCATGGAGCCTACAGGGGCCTGAAAGGTCCCACAGTGTATAAGTATGTATACATAGGTTCTATAGAGGGTACTAAGCCATGGAGCCTACAGGGGCCTGAAAGGTCCCACAGTGTATAAGTATGTATACATAGTTTCTATAGAGGGTACTAAGCCATGGAGCCTACAGGGGCCTGAAAGGTCCCTCAGTGTATAAGTATGTATACATAGGTTCTATAGAGGGTACCAAGCCATGGAGCCTACAGGGGCCTGAAAGGTCCCACAGTGTATAAGTATGTATACAGGGGTTCTATCGAGGGTACCAAGCCATGGAGCCAATGGTGGCCTTAAAGTTCCCTCAGTGTATAAGTATGTATGCAGGGGGTTCTATAGAGGGTATGAAGCCATGGAGCCTACTGGGGCCTGAAAGGTCCTTCAGTGTGTAAGTATGTATGCAGGGGGTTCTATAGAGGGTACCAAGCCATGGAGCCTACAGGGGCCTGAAAGGTCCCTCAGTGTATAAGTATGTGTACAGGGGGTTCTATAGAGGGTACCAAGCCATGGAGCCTACAGGGGCCTGAAAGGTCCCTCAGTGTATAAGTATGTGTACAGGGGGTTCTATAGAGGGTACCAAGCCATGGAGCCTACAGGAGCCTGAAAGGTCCCTCAGTGTATAAGTATGTGTACAGGGGGTTCTATAGAGGGTACTAAGCCATGGAGCCTACAGGAGCCTGAAAGGTCCCTCAGTGTATAAGTATGTGTACAGGGGGTTCTATAGAGGGTACTAAGCCATGGAGCCAACAGTGGCCTTAAAGTTCCCTCAGTGTGTAAGTATGTATACAGGGGGTTCTATAGAGGGTACCAAGCCATGGAGAGTGCAGGGGCCTGAAAGGTCCCTCAGTGTGTTAGTGTGTGTACAAGGAGGTATCTATAGAGGGTACCAAGCCATGGAGCCTACAGGTGACCGAAGAGACCCTCAGTGTATAAATATGTGTACAGGGGGGTATATATAGTAAGTAACAATCCATGGCCTGAAAGGTCTGTGTGTGTATAGAGAGGGTATCTTTTAAAAGTACCAAGACATAGAGCTTACAGGTGCCCGAAAAGTCTCTCAGAAGTGTGTACAGGGGGTTATCCATAGACAGTACCGAGTCATGGAGCCTATAGGTGCCCAAAACGTCCCTCTGTGTGTAAATGTTTGTACAAGGGGGTATCTATAGAGGGTACCAAGCCATGGAGCACACAGGAGCTCAAAAGGTCCCTCAGCGTGTAGGTGTGTATAGAGGTATCTATAGAGGGTACCAAGCAATGGTGCCTACAGTTGTCCAAAAGGTCCCTCAGTGTATAAGTATGTGTACAGGAGGATGTCTATAAAGGGGAACCAACCTATGGAGCCCACAGGTACCTAAAAGATCCCTCAGTTCTTACATTTGTGTACAGGGGAGTATATATAGAGTAGAGGGTACCAAGCCATAGGAGGCCAATAATGATTGATTTTCAGTTGGTGCCCAGGAGCTAGTTACATCTCTGTGTGTAATTCTACAAACTGTTTGCCAAACTCGTTGTCACCCAGCTATCTAATGGGCATCCAATTAGCCAGACACTCTCTGACTAGGTTTGGTACAAAGCTGAAGGTATTAAATTTTGCTCAAACGTTAAACCGACCCAAGGGAACCATGGCTATGGTGGCTGACATGGGCCTGGGACCTTTGATGCCCAGGGGCCCTAACCCCCAGGTGCTCGACTGACCATCAAAGAGCCATGTATGCTATAATGGAACCACATGATGACCGCCTAAAACCTAAAATTTTTGAATGCAGGAAATTAAAAAATCTCTAGGGGTGAAGTCGCCCTTCAGGTCCAGGGAAAGTGTGGTCCTCCCCCCGGTCAGACTCATTACTGTCGACCATCTAAACACAGAATCCACATCTCGGCCCCTGAGCCTTTCACTCCCCGGGATGCTGAAAAGACAGCAGGGACGTGGGCAGGAGCCGCATGATAAGTCCGTACACACAGGCCCAGCTCACGAGGAGGATGCATACCATTTCCTGAGCAAATTAACCTGTTTACAAACCCATAGATAGGACAAAGAGCTCCTTGTCAGCCCAGCTATGTAAATGACGCCCATTAATTAGTACATGTCAAATTACCCAAGAGGGGACTAATAAAATACACGACTGGAGGCCATGAAAAAGACAAATAATCCGAGTCACCCGTCACTGCTTAACCCTGTGATAGACGCCACTCGTCTCTGGGAAAGTTGAGTGACTAACAAAATGGCCGCCACTTCCTAGCGATATCGTTATTCAGTATATAGCTATTCATAGAGGAGCAGCAAGTATACATGGTCATATCCCATTATTCTGACCACCAGCTAAATATCCAGAATAACCTCTGTGTGCAGCACGGACATCAACTAGAGGGGCCCGGAATGACCCCATAAGGTCCTGGTAGGTTGTCACAGGTATGTGGATCCATGCTGACTGCAGTGCATCCCACAGCTGCTGGAGGGGGGGATCCATAGAGAGAACACGACCATCGAGGTGGTCCCACAGATGCCCAATTGGGTTCAAGTCTGGGGAATTAGGGGGCCAGGGTAGTACTTGGAAGTCTTGGTCATCCTCTTCCAACCACTGTCGGACATTTCTGGCCAAGTGTCATTAGCAGTGGTGCAGTGACGGTCCGTCTGCTTCAGCGCTCCATACACCGTAGGGTTCACTGGCCTACACACATCTGGTCAGACCCCAGACTAAGCCTCAAAATGAATACAGAACTCAGAGTCGACCTCTAAATAAATCAGACTTCAGGCCAGATATAGAACAAGGCCACAGAAGAAAAAAAATCAGACCTGAAATCCGACCAATTAATTTACCTACAGCTCCTCTGGGCACTGCCAACGCACTCCTGGCGCTGTCTGGCATCAAGACCCAGTGTTGCAGCGCTGCCTAGAGGAAAAAGGACCCAGTGACGATGAAGATGTTGGCCAAGTGGTTAGGTATTGGATTTAATCTGCATGATGCTTATCAAATCCAATAAATAAGGGCCAATAAAAAAAAGCACATCTAAGGCTACTTTCACACTAGCGGCACGGACCTCCGGATCCGTCCTGCCACTAGTGAACATGTGCCCCCGAACTATCCATCCAGCCCCGTTGACTATAATGGTAGCGGAGCAGAGTTCCGGCAGAGGCACGGTAGCGTACACCGAGAGGCCGCCGGAATAAAACTACGACATGAACAGCCTGACGGAACAGCCTGCCGCAGGTCCGTGCCGCTAGTGTGAAAGTAGCCTAATAGCTGTTGTCACACTTTCTAACAGCGGTTTTTGTTGCACGTTTGATGCAGTTTTTCCGCAGATCTCACCCTTCATTAGAAAAGGGTGAAATGCGCAGCCAAAACTGCAAACATAATTGACATGCTTATAAAAGGAAAAACAACAAGTCGCACAAGGAAGGGGTAAAATACAAACCCCGAAACGCGTATGGTGTTACTTTCCCTGTAAAGAGAGACTGGACGTTATAGCTATTCAATTTTATTGAACACAAAGGGTATACCCTCATCACTCTGTAGACAATCGTGCGGACACCGAGCGGAAGTACAACTAAGGCACATCGGTAAGAGAGAAAACACGCGTGCTACTCTGATGAGACGCCGCTGACCGGAGACCTGCCACTACAGAGAGAGACCCCCGAACCGAGGGGAGAACACCGCAACGAGGGGAGCCCAGTCACCTTATGCTTGGGTAAGATCGACCCTGTATTTTTATTTCTAAAGTCTATCTAATAGTAGTGACGGGACGCCGTCACATACTAAACAGAGCGGGACGCTGCTCCGGACATTCAATAAATAGGAGGATCCCTATCTTACAATACCTACAGACCTACTAGTATGCGGACATGAAGTAAGGACTGTATCTACTAGAGATCTTTAGCGCTATTTATGGTAGAGATCCAACATATCAATTATTTGATTAATTTACATCAATACCTACCACAGGATTTATACGATCAGCGCACCATTAACAACAGACTGTACTTGTTTGGGATTACTCATGCATGCCACAACGGGATAACATCAGTGGGTTTCCCTATGAACATCAGCTATTTATTGTGATTATTATATCCCATGTGGACTATTGCTGGTTTTATTTATATTTATTTTATTTATCTGTGCATTTATTAAATTTATCTTTCTACATGGCCCTTATCTTTGAGTGTGCCCAGCTATAATTTAATAATTGACATGCTGCGGATTTGGAAATGTGCACGGCAGTTCAATTTCTGCACAGACAAAAATCAGCAAAGTGTACTATGCCGCAGCTTTTCCGCATGGGAATCCGTGCGGAAAAACAGGGCGTATTCCGCAAGATGTGCAGGTGGCCTTAGGGTACGGCTACACAACGATTTTGGGTGTGGCTCGTGTTGTGCACCCGTGTCACACCCAAGTATCCCCACTTCACAGCAACACGTCACAGAAAAGTCGCACGACACAGTATGTGTGACGTGTCTGCAACTTGCTGCTGCGCGACTATTTTAGAGCTGTGATAACACAGCCATGTGGCAGGCGAGCCGCGACTTCCATGAAAGCCAATGGCAAGCAAGTTGCGCGCAACATACGACGTGCGACACAAAATCCGACATGTCTGGATTTTTTTACGGCTATGGCATTACAGCATGTTGCCTGTCGAATTGTGACACCATTACATGAAATGTCGCCGTGAAGCCGAACCCTTAGTATGCGGTTGGGGGCGACAAGTCATCAATTTTGAAGGTTAAAATGGGACATGAATGGGAGCTAGACGTCTTTTGCTGCTTATTTAGAGAACTCTGTACATTCCCCGGCAGTTGCAGAGAGAGCAGAGCCTCTAGGTGTAATGGTAACGCCCCCGTTGCTCCTAGAGGCTCATTTGCATAAACTAGAATCTTCATTTTTCTCAGCAATGCGGACACATAGGAACATGGGACCAACACAGATGCCTTCAGGTGCCAAGCGCACATGTAACAGGTCAGCCAGTGTCATACATGTATGACGAAAGTCGCGTCTTTAAACATGGCGCCCGCTTGCGCGAGCAGCAGGCGCAATAGCCACTGGGTTTCTGCCCCCTCAGATGCCGTGGTCAAATATGTCCACAGCATCAGAGCAGTCTGAAAGCGGAAGCCGTGCGTTTCCGCTCCAGTAACAGCGTTCCCTGGCTGAAATTGGGGAACCTGTTACAGTACGCTAATAGCCCAAAGCCTCAAGCAGGCTTCGGAGGCTATTAGATGAATATACCAATACAGACCACTAGGTGGCAGCACTGTATTGTTATATTGAAAATGAATTGTTCAATGAAGGCTATATAGCCATCAATGAACACAATGGGCAACCTAATGATTGCCAGTTATAGTCACCCAGGGTAACTTAAAAAAAGTAAAAAGAAAAAAAAAGTAAAAAACAAAAAGTTCTAATCCTTTCCTTAAAATAAAAATACTTAACCAATAAAAAAATAAACATCATAGGCATCATCACATAAAAATGCCATTTTTTGTCACTTCAACTCCCCAAGAATTTTTCATAAAAAGTGATCAAAAAGTCACACACACTTTAAAATGGTATCACTGAAAAGTACAGATCGTCCCTCAAAAAATAAGCCCTCACACAGCCCAGTACACATAACTACAAAAAGTTGTAGGGGGTCAATGCTAGACCCAAGAACGCAAGAAAAACTATACAAGTGTGGGATCCCTGTAATCGTACTGACGAAGGTAAAAGGTCAAGTTAAAAAAAAACTAAAAACTGTGGCAGAACTGCAGTTTTTTTATCACTTCCACCCCATTTGGAATTTTATTCCCGCTTCCCACTACATTGTATGCAACTGTAAATGGTGCCCTTAGAAAGTACAAAAAATAAGCCCTTATAATAACGCTATGTGAACGGAAAAATAAAAAAAGTTAGGACTCTCGGAAGGCGGGGAGTAAAAAATGATTACGCAAAACTGGAAAATCGCAAGGTCCTTAGGGTTAAGTTATGGGAAACCTTGTTTTTTGTTCTTGTTTCCCCCGGGGGTTCGTTGAGTTGTAATTGTATTATTACATGATGTCATTTTGTAAAATAAAAATAAAATGTGAAAAACTACAATTGCTTCATAATCTCACGAGAAACCACATTGGAATAATACCGCATGGCGAACTTCATGTGGAAAAAAAAACGCGTGGGATTCGTGATCATGAAACAAAGTTGCATAAAGTTGCTTATAGAAGCACTTCCCATGTAGAGGGGGGGTCCCACCACGAGAACTTATCCTCCATCCACAGGATAGTCGATAAGTATCTGATGGTTGGGGGTCTGACCGCTGACTACATGTACCACAGCGAAGGGAGCGTTGGTCGACCATGCCGCTGCCGCGCCACTCAGGCTACTTTTACACTAGCGTCTTTACTGGATCCGGCAGGGTTCATCAAAAAAGCTTCCGTTCCTGATAATACAACCATCTGCATCCGTTATGAATGGATCCGGTTGTATTATCTTTAAAATTTACGGATCCGTCATGAACACCATTGAAAGTCAGTGGGGGATGGATCAGTTTTCTATTGTGTCAGAGAAAACTGATCCGTCCCCATTGACTTAGATTGTCCGCATCCCAGGACGGAAAGCAAACTACAACATGTTACGGTTTGCTCTCCGGTAGGGGAATGGGACTAAACGGAACGGCATGCACTTTGGAGCGCTCCGTTCTGTTTAGTTTTGTCCCCAATGACAATGAGTGAGGACAAAACTGAAGTGTTTTTTTCCGGAATATACCGGAAAGCTAAAACGGTAGTGTGAAAGTAGCCGTATTTGTATGGAGACAGGGGGATCAGCTTCCTTTTGGCAGTCCCGTAGAGCGGCATTACGTGACCACCGCTCCATTCACACCAACGTCTCATTCTCACCCCCCCAAGTGTTCCTCATTTGGAGGGACAGTCTCTATTTTTGACCCAGGTCCCTCTTTTTTGATCTGAGGAATAGATTTGCAGTTTTACATTTACAATGTTGATCCAGAAAGTGTTTGTCCGGTTCCTCTCTGTATATTAGAGCCTGCCTTGTGTATTGTTTCATTATTTGATGCAATTTGGATTAAGTAAATTCTCTATTCAGATCATTTTTGTGCTAAGAAAACTATTAAAGTGCATAAATATACACGAAAAACGGACTTTCACGCAATGAACCACAAGTCTCCCTTTTTGACAGCCCCAAAAGTAGGGGGGTATGAATTATGATCAGTTAGGGGTCCCCACCAATCAGACTCTTATCCCCTATCCTGTCAGACCCCTTTAATTCAGCTCCCTAGGGTACAGTACCACATATAACGTGTAATCATGGCAGCCATTCAACCTCCATGGGGCAAACTAAAAACTGCTATTTACTGAGGTTAGAATAGGCTAAACATGCCATCTTCTTCATGCTGTAGTACTACAACTACACAATGATTCCACTCATCTCATCTACTGGGAGTTGTAGTAGCAACAGGCGAACAAGCTAATACGCATGCGCGCTGTCATGCAGGACGCTCTCGGATCGCGCCTGCGTACTGCACAAGGTGAAGGCGCTTCCGCCAGTACGCCCGACGTCACATCCGTTAAAAGCCGCAGCCAATCAACGAACGTCACAACTTGTTGACAGCGGAAGTGACGCCATGGGTAAAAAAAAACGAAAAACTGTCATGCCGGGTAAAAAAAAGAAGAAAATAGCGAATCGGTGGTGTTTCATTTGCTGCACGACTTGCTCTTCGTCCTTGCAGCTGTGTGAACATGTGGTCGCGCGGAAACACGAGAGTAAAGTCAAGCGCTCCTGCCCCCGCAGCATTCCCGATATGTATAAGTTACAGTATTTCTTTGACACCTACATGGAGCAGGCTCCCCTGGTTGGCTTGGAGTTTATAGAGGAGATTCAGGGGGGGAGCAGATACGAGTACAGGTGCCTGCTGTGCGGCTTCCATGGTCTGCGGAAGTTGGCCTTCCTGCACATAACTGGGCCGGACCATATCAAAAAGTATATCTTGAATCACCACCCCGAATTATCCGTGCACGCCGCCATGTACCCCCAAAAGGCGGCGTACCTTGAAGCCGTGCAGAAAGCGGCCGCCGAGGTCTGTAATATCTACGGCAAGAAAAAAATCATAGAGACCGCCGGCACGGCTGACTGTCCGATCCAGAAAAAGATAGAGAAATATGACCCCGACGTGGAACTCAGGGCCGTCCACGATAGGAACGGAGAGCTGCAGGTCAAGTCTCTCTACCTGGAGAGTAAGAAGGACCAGTGCGGGTTCAGCGGGAACGGGGACTTTTTGGATTACCTTCAGAAATTCGAGATACGGGACGACGAAGACGCCAGGATCATGAAGCAGATCACGCGAAACTGCACCCAGGCGCTGGTACACTACTGGCACGATCAGGCGCAGCTGAACGAGCCGCCGGGGAAGGCGTCGGAGGCGCAGGGCGACCCCACAGAACTCTTCTTCAACAGCATCAAGAACATGGAGGAGTCGGAGGTGGTGGACACCCTGCATAAGATCGCTGCCACCAACCCGGCCTTCAGGGGGATCGCTGTACCCAATGTCATCAAGTACCTGCGGGATACCGGACGATTGAAGGCGGCGTGACGGATTTCCCTGTTACTACATGAAGACTTGTTCTGGATTTAGTTGCTATGGAGATGGCGTGGTCGTTTCCCCGATGTTTTACAACCGGAGGCGGGGCTACATTTCAGTTTCAGGACGGAAGTTTGGTTTATTGTTTTGGGTTGCAAATGCTGATTAAAATTTTTTTACCTGTTTTTTTTTTTTTTTTTTTTTTTTTTTATATCTTTTGATTTTTTTTCTTTGTGTAAGACTGGGGCTCCGGGGCCACTTGCAACAAGTTTGAAGTGTAATTTTATTTACATCAGAGGGGTTCCTCCATAAACCGTATCACCTGATACATATCTGATCACTGGGGGTCTGACTTCCGCCGGTCATGAAAATAGGAGCCCCGAGCTCTGCGTAGTGGATAGAGCAGGTTACCATTCACTTCAATGGGAGCTGTGGGAAACCAGATGAGCAGAGCTGTGTGGTTCCAGAGCTACTTGGGAGCAGCTGATCAGTGAGGGCTGTCGGACCCCCATTGATCCTGTGGATCAAAATCACGGAACCCACTTTAAATGATACATTTATCGGATGCCCCTATAAAGGGTTATTCCCATCTCAAGCATCTACGGTCAGTCCACAGGGCTTGTCATAAATATCCAGTGGGTGCAGGTCCCACTTTTCCAACTGCTGGGACCCCCTCCTGTCATGTGAGCGGGGGTCCCTGCCGTGATTGGGTGGAGTGATGGTAACGTATGTAAGCTGCTGCTCCGTTCACCTCTATGTATGTACAGCGGGAGATAATCGGGCTCAGTTCTCTGACGAGCCCATAGAGATGAATGGAGCCGCTAACCATTGCTCCATCCACTTTGGATTCTGGTGATCAGTGGGGGTCCCATCCGTTGGACCCCCACCATTCAGATACTTATCACGTATTCCGTGAATAAGTGATATAAGTTGTAACGATGCAAAGTGGCTGCTGATGGGATGCCGGACCACCAGTCCATCAGCAAAGGCTGTGGAAATCCCCCTTATACATATCATTACTAGAGATGGGCGAATGTCATGTTCTGAAATTTCTTCAAGCAGAACTGCGTTATGGATTCGGTTACCACGGACCAGAACGCAATTCTATGACGGAATGTCTTTAGAGACAGTCCGTTATTCATCCCGTCATTATAGACGTCTATGGGCTGCATAACGGATCCGTCCCGTTTCCGTTATGTAGCAGAGTGCTCCCCTGCATAATGGAAACGTGATGGATCCGTTTTGCAGCCCATAGACTTCTATTATGACGGACTGTCTCTAAAGACATTCCGTCATAGAATTGCGTTATGGTCCGTGGTAACTGAATCCATAACGCAATTCTGCTTTTACCACCAAACGAAGCGTGAACGTACTTCAAAATATGAAATTCGCAGATCTCTAATCATTACACGCAATGTTATGTTACACCCGTCCCACCGATCCGTAATTCACCTCTGATCCTGGTAACGTGCCTGGAATGTATGGACTCGACGTTGAGTCTCAGTCGTAATCTATTTAAGTTAGGGTTTCCATTCACTCCCAGCAAACAGAAGTATTGTAAATGGTAAGAAAACATAAAGGGGGAAGTTTATCAATCCCCTGCGCCAGAAAGGTGCCAAAAAGTTGAATATTTTTTTTTTTTGTGCAAAAAAATTGCAACTGACCCCCCCCTTGACACCGTGTTCGTAGCATTCCATAAAAGTGGGGCCCTCATTGTGCACACCAGAATACTGGCTTACATTTCATAATGGCACACGGTCCTCCCGAGATACGGCTCGCGCCTCTAAATTAGTTGCATCTTCCTTACACCGCTGTATGAAGGGACCCCTTAGAGGGGCTGTCCAGAGTTTTAGAAATGATAGCTTAATTTCAAGATCAGCGTCTGATCGCCACCCCGCACCCCAGCCAGTCAGCCGTGTCAGAGTAGTACACAGCTCCGTCCATTGTGTAGTGCAGGGATCAGCAACCTCGGAACTACAACTCCCAGAATGCCCTATTCACTTCTGTGAGAACAGCCAAGCATGTTTGCATGCTGGGAGTTGTAGTTGCACAGCAGCTGGAGCGCTGAAGGTTGCTGATCCCTGCTGTAGTGGATGGTTCTGGTTACCATTCACTTCACTGAGGGCAGCGCTGCAGTAACGGCCTCCATCCACTACACCAGAGGTCGGCAACCTTCGGCCCTCCAGCTGTTGTGAAACTACAATTCCCAGCATGCTCCATTCATTTCTATGATATTTCTTAGAAGAGCAGAGCAAGTATGCATGCTGGGAGTTGTAGTTTTACAACAGCTGGAGCACTGGAGGTTGCCTACCCCTGCGCTACACAATGGACAAAGCTGTGCATTGCTGGAGCTACTCTGAAACAGCTAATCGGTGGGGGTGCAGGGGGTCGGACCCCCTCCGATCCGACATACTGAAGATAGGCTGTGGCTTGTAAAAGCCTGGACAACCCCTTTAAGAAAGCTTGAGGCAAATCAGGGCTTTGAGGCGGTGGTCCTTTCTATCTGGCTGCATACTGTCACATCCATTTGGGTTTGTTGTACACGCTGTATCCCGGGGCGGCGCTCTGTGTGCATCCCTTCTCCATGTGAGGTTTACGTGCCGTTTTATATTCCGTTTTTTTGCATAGTATCACCCTGCACCATATCAGTGTTTATACCTTATAGATGGTGACGGTCCTTCCATGTGTATAGTACACTCATAACGATATGGATTCGATCACCTTCATCATTGCTCATGTTTGTGTGGTTTACGGTTCTCACTAGAGCAGGGGTGGGCAACCTCCAGCGCTCCAGCTGTTGAGAAACTACAACTCCCATCATGCATACTTGCTCTGCTCTTCTAAGAACTCACCTAGAAATGAATGGAGCATGCTGGGAATTGTAGTTTCACAACAGCTGGAGTGCCGAAGGTTGCTGATCCCTGCACTAGAGGCTTGTGGTCGGTGAACTGGTCTCAGTAGATCTATCCCAAAGTATTAGAAAGCCGCAGGACCTTCCATAAAACTGGACAAGCCCTTTAAAGGGGTTGCCCCATGACAGAAGCTTATTCCCTAACCAACGGGGGATATGTGACTGATTGGTGGGGGAACGAATGAACGGGGGTTTACCAGGGTGCAGTTAATAGCACCCTGGTAAACCCGCATACGGTCCGCAAAAACCCCCAGAACGGACACGGAAAGAAAATACGCTCGTGTGCATGTCTAAATGTGGGTTTCGACAGGCCGATGGAGCGGCCGATTGTCGGAAAGGAAGCGTTCCTTCACGACAGTCAGCTGCTCGCTCAGTGAAGGAGACCCCTGTATTTATATGCAGGGCAGGAAGGGGTTAATTCACAGCCTGCAGGCTCACAGTAAATTTTTCAGCCAGCAGGAGGCGCTCTCTCATCAAGAAGAGCGCTCCTGGTCGGCTTTTACACTTTACACTGAGATGTAATCGTTGCTAAAATGACGCCACACATAGAGACCGCTTCTGCTGGTCTCGGGCAGACTTACTGTGACCACAGCGTCCCGGGGCGCCGGCAGATCACAATGTAACCAGACGCTTTTATACAGACGGTAGTAAAAAAGTTATGGCTCCAGGAAGGCAGGGAGTTACAAACAGAAAATGGCCTGGTCCTATAGGGGTTTCCTAAGACTTTCTAACTGATGACCTATCCTCCCGACACCCGGGACCCCGACCTGTTTGAGAAGGCGCCAGTGCTTCTGTGAGCGCCGCGGCCTTCTCACTGCTTTTCCTAGGCCATGTAACGTTACATTCACCGATCACGTGGCCTAGGAGCAGCTTAGCCTCATTCAAGTGAATGGGGCTCAGCCCAATACCAAGCATGACCACTATACAATGTACGGCGCTGCGCTTGGTGAGCTGTGAGAAGGAACCCCAACAGCTGATCAGCGGGGGGTCCCGGGTGTTGGACCCCCACAAATCAGATACTGATGACCTATCCTGAGGATAGGTCATCAGTATAAAAATTTCGGAAAAACCCTTTTAAGCTTTATCCCAGGAACACGCCCAGCCAGCGAGAATCCTGCTCCGTGCTGATGAGGGGCAAGCACCGTGGAACTGCTCTCTATGGACGCATTATCTGGCCCGGCATTTCCTCTTGTCGTATTCCAAGGCCTGTTAAAATGTCGGATTTGGACTCAGGGAGCCATTTCCACAAGGTGGCGCTGGCGAGATGGTTCTCTTTCCTACAGAGATACCTCTTGGCATGAACGATCCCCCCCCCCCCCCACACCAGACTTTCCAGAATACCAGTCCCTCTGGGCAATTCCAGGAATCCACTGAGGTGGTGGACATGCAGGAAGAACCAGCTAGGGGAAAATGTGCAGGATGGATGGCTCCTGTTCTTGTGGTCAGCGCCTTGCATCGCTTGATATGTGGGCTTGGGACCGAGCTGCAATACCAGACACTACCACGGACAAGAGTAGCGCTGTTTCTGGGGGGGGGGAGGCACCCAGGCTCATTTACTTCAATGTATCTGTCCTGTGCACAGCGGGTGTCGGGGCGCCGCTGTGCAGGAAACAGTGAAGAGGCTGCAGCACTAAATTAGGATCATTTGGGGTGCTTGAGGTTGGACCCTATAAAAGTGATGACATACCCTATAACACCCCTTTAAGGCGACTTATCCAGAATTAGAAAAAAAAATCACTGCTTTCTTTTAAAAACAGCACCACCCCCTGTCCACAGGTTGTCTGTGGTATTGCAGCTTTGCCCCGTTTTCTCCAGTGGAGCCGAGATGCAATACCAGATACAATCCATGGACGGGGGATGCGCTGTTTTTGGAAGAAAGCAGCCATGGTTGTGTCACTGAGCGTTATGCTCACTAGGATATCAATGGCTTATCCTCAGGATAGGTCATCGGTATCAGATCAGTGGGGGCCGGCCACATCACTGCCGGTGCGTTGTACGGGACTAAGCCCATGCACAGGTGAAAACAGCGCAGGGACCGGAGCCGCGGGGTGCAGGTAACTATCAATCTTTTATTTCAGGGGGCAGGCTGCAGGATCAATGATACTGGAAAACCCCTTTAAGGGGAGGGGGGGGGGGGGGTGCCACAGAACTCAACCCCTTCCTGCCCATGCCATATATACTATCAGACCCCAGCCAATTTTTGGAGGCGACAATCTCGTTATATTCCTTCCGCTTTTCACAGAGCCATACCTTTCAGATTTTTCTGCGGACATAGTCATACGCGTGATTTGCTTTTTAATAGCGCCATTTCGTGTTCCATATAACAACCGTCACTCTAAAATGAAATGATGACTAGATTAAGGCGATACAAAATTTTTATGATTTTTGGTTTTATGGTAGTTTCATCAAGTTAAAAAAAATATTAAATATTGTATATACACTCAGTAACAAAAAAAATGTAACACACCCAAATGAAAAACTCGGCAGATATGTCAATAATTGCTGGTGTCTGCCACAAGAGGGCGTAAAGTGCTTCCTCCGCTGCCCTGTAAAAAAGGCTTCCAGAGGCTACTTTTGGGCAGTGTACCTCTTCGTGAGCGGTTGTTGCCTCGTGCTGAAATAAACAGAGCGTAATACAGTCCTGGCAAAGTAAATGGGATTCGACAAATCTCATGTACACTTTGCTTTTTTCTCCCTTCCAGAAACGGAGTACCCGCACGTGGTGCAGAATTGTTTAATTTTGTAAAAAAAAAAAAATTTGAAAAAGTACAATTGCTTCATAATCTCACGAGAAACCACATTGGAATAATACCGCATGGCGAACTTCATGTGGGAAAAAAACGCGTGGGAATCGTGCTCATGAAACAAAGTTGCATAAAGTTGCTTATAGAAGCACTTCCCATGTAGAGGGGGGGTCCCACCACGAGAACTTATCCTCCATCCACAGGATAGTCGATAAGTATCTGATGGTTGGGGGTCTGACCGCTGACTACATGTACTACAGCGAAGGGAGCGTTGGTCGACCATGCCGCTGCTGCGCCACTCAGGTTACTTTCACACTAGCGTTTTTGCTGGATCCGACAGGGTTCAGCAAAAACGCTTCCATTACTGATCATACAACCATCTGCATCCGATTGTATTATCTTTAAATTTACGGATCCGTCATGAACTCCATTGAAAATCAGTGGGGGACGGATCCGTTTTCTATTGTGTCAGAGAAAACGGATCTGTCCCCATTGACTTGCATTGTGGGTCATGCCGGATCCGTCTTGCTCCGCATCACAGGACGTACTATGACTGCTTACAGTACTGCTCTCATCCTTGGTATATGAGGGCGCGCTCCACCTGACCACTATCTCCTCCTGAGGGCATACGGGTAGGCAAATTTCACACTTAGAGTTTCCACTAGGGTAGGAAAAAGTTACGGGACACTATCCTGTAATTTTTCCCTACCCCCGGCGCATGCGCACTGGCCCATAAATGTAAGCTGCCCTGGCCCGTTCATAGCCTGTTAATTTTAGCTGCCCTGGCACGTTTACATATCGCGCATGCGCGATAGCCCGTAAAAGTAAGCTGCCCTGGCGCGTTCCTGACACTCTGGGCGCGTTCACATAGCACGCATCCCGTTATTTTCAGCTACCCTAGCGCATTCACAGCCATCGGCTGGGAACACCGGGCGATGGTGCGCAGCCGCAAACACGCCTCCTTTGTTAGCCTATCAGGTGGCCCGTGCAGCGTGAATTGTCCCTACCCTGTGAGTTTTCCCTACCCCACCAACTGAGCATGCTCAGTACAAGTAAAGTCCCAGCCCACAGCCTAATTCTCCCTTTAGTAAAAACCTCAAATCTACATTAAGTTGTACCCTCGCGGGCTCGCTTCGCTCGCTGCGCTCGGCTCTTATAAAAACTAACTCCATGCCGCCACTGGTGGTAAAGAATGAACTGGATAGTAAAGAAAAGGTAACGGCTAAATCCCATGAACGGGAAGGACCTTCTGACGTCACTGTGTCACGTGACACAGTGAAATCACGTTCTCGCAGAGCGGACGCATCTTCATTCAGAGAGATGGCGTCTGAACTGAGCGGAGCTCCTTATTGGAGGTATCTAACATTTATAATCTTAAACAGAAGGGGTGAACATGGCAGGAAAAGTGTGGAGGGTATACATGCAGCAAAATGTGTGTAGGAGGCGGGTGGGTAGACATGGCTGCAAAATGTGGGGGGGTAGACATGGCTGCAAAATGTGTGTGGGGGGTTGACATGGCTGCAAAATGTGTGGGGGGGTTGACATGGCTGCAAAATGTGTGTGGGGGGGTTGACATGGCTGCAAAATGTGTGTGTGTGGGGGTAGACATGGCTGCAAAATGTGTGTGGGGGGGTAGACATGGCTGCAAAATGTGTGTGGGGGGGTTGACATGGCTGCAAAATGTGTGTGGGGGTTGACATGGCTGCAAAATGTGTGTGGGGAGGTTGACATGGCTGCAAAATGTGTGTGGGGGTTGACATGGCTGCAAAATGTGTGTGGGGGGGTAGACATGGCTGCAAAATGTGTGTGTGTGGGGGTAGACATGGCTGCAAAATGTGTGTGTGGGGGGTAGACATGGCTGCAAAATGTGTGTGGGGGAGTAGACATGGCTGCAAAATGTGTGTGGGGGGGTTAGACATGGCTGCAAAATGTGTGTGTGGGGGGGTAGACATGGCTGCAAAATGTGTGTGGGGGGTAGACATGGCTGCAAAATGTGTGTGGGGGGTAGACATGGCTGCAAAATGTGTGTGGGGGGTAGACATGGCTGCAAAATGTGTGGGGGGTAGACATGGCTGCAAAATGTGTGGGGGTAGACATGGCTGCAAAATGTGTGTGGGGGGTAGACATGGCTGCAAAATGTGTGGGGGGGTAGACATGGCTGCAAAATGTGTGTGGGGGTAGACATGGCTGCAAAATGTGTGGGGGGTAGACATGGCTGCAAAATGTGTGGGGGGGGTAGACATGGCTGCAAAATGTGTGTGGGGGGTAGACATGGCTGCAAAATGTGTGTGGGGGTAGACATGGCTGCAAAATGTGTGGGGGGGTAGACATGGCTGCAAAATGTGTGGGGGTAGACATGGCTGCAAAATGTGTGGGGGGTAGACATGGCTGCAAAATGTGTGGGAGGTAGACATGGCTGCAAAATGTGTGGGGGGGTAGACATGGCTGCAAAATGTGTGGGGGGTAGACATGGCTGCAAAATGTGTGGGGGGGTAGACATGGCTGCAAAATGTGTGGGGGGGTAGACATGGCTGCAAAATGTGTGTGGGGGGTAGACATGGCTGCAAAATGTGTGGGGGGGTAGACATGGCTGCAAAATGTGTGTGGGGGGTAGACATGGCTGCAAAATGTGTGGGGGGGTAGACATGGCTGCAAAATGTGTGTGTGGGGGGTAGACATGGCTGCAAAATGTGTGTGGGGGGGTAGACATGGCTGCAAAATGTGTGTGGGGGTAGACATGGCTGCAAAATGTGTGGGGGGTAGACATGGCTGCAAAATGTGTGGGGGGGTAGACATGGCTGCAAAATGTGTGTGGGGGGTAGACATGGCTGCAAAATGTGTGGGGGGTTGACATGGCTGCAAAATGTGTGTGTGTGGGGGGTAGACATGGCTGCAAAATGTGGGGGGGTAGACATGGCTGCAAAATGTGGGGGGGGTAGACATGGCTGCAAAATGTGTGTGTGTGGGGGGTTGACATGGCTGCAAAATGTGTGGGGGGGTAGACATGGCTGCAAAATGTGGGGGGGTAGACATGGCTGCAAAATGTGTGGGGGTAGACATGGCTGCAAAATGTGGGGGGAGTAGACATGGCTGCAAAATGGGGGGGTAGACATGGCTGCAAAATGTGGGGGGTAGACATGGCTGCAAAATGTGGGGAGTAGACATGGCTGCAAAATGGGGGGTAGACATGGCTGCAAAATGTGGGGGGTAGACATGGCTGCAAAATGTGGGGGTAGACATGGCTGCAAAATGTGGGGGGTAGACATGGCTGCAAAATGTGGTGGGGGTAGACATGGCTGCAAAATGTGGGGGGGTAGACATGGCTGCAAAATGTGGGGGGGTAGACATGGCTGCAAAATGTGTGTGTGTGGGTGACATGTGTGTGTGTGTGTGGGGGTTGACATGGCTGCAAAATGTGTGTGTGTGGGGGGTAGACATGGCTGCAAAATGTGTGGGGGGTAGACATGGCTGCAAAATGTGGGGGGTAGACATGGCTGCAAAATGTGGGGGGGTAGACATGGCTGCAAAATGTGTGTGGGGGTAGACATGGCTGCAAAATGTGGTGGGGGGGTAGACATGGCTGCAAAATGTGGGGGGGTAGACATGGCTGCAAAATGTGGGGGGGTAGACATGGCTGCAAAATGTGTGGGGGGTAGACATGGCTGCAAAATGTGGGGGGTAGACATGGCTGCAAAATGTGGGGGGGTAGACATGGCTGCAAAGTGTGTGTGTGTGGGGGGGTTGACATGGCTGCAAAATGTGTGTGTGTGTGTGGGGGTTGACATGGCTGCAAAATGTGTGTGTGTGTGTGGGGGTTGACATGGCTGCAAAATGTGTGTGTGGGGGTTGACATGGCTGCAAAATGTGTGTGGGGGGTTGACATGGCTGCAAAATGTGTGTGGGGGGGTAGACATGGCTGCAAAGTGTGTGGGGGTAGACATGGCTGCAAAAGTGTGTGGGGGGGTAGACATGGCTGCAAAATGTGTGGGGGGGTAGACATGGCTGCAAAATGTGGGGGGTAGACATGGCTGCAAAATGTGGGGGGGTAGACATGGCTGCAAAATGTGTGTGGGGGGGTTGACATGGCTGCAAAATGTGTGGGGGGTTGACATGGCTGCAAAATGTGTGTGGGGGGGTTGACATGGCTGCAAAATGTGTGTGTGTGGGGGGTAGACATGGCTGCAAAATGTGTGTGGGGGGTAGACATGGCTGCAAAATGTGGGGGGGTAGACATGGCTGCAAAATGTGGGGGGAGTAGACATGGCTGCAAAATGTGGGGGGGTAGACATGGCTGCAAAATGTGGAGGGGTAGACATGGCTGCAAAATGTGGGGGGTAGACATGGCTGCAAAATGGGGGGGTGAACATGGCTGCAAAATGTGGGGGGGTAGACATGGCTGCAAAATGTGGGGAGTAGACATGGCTGCAAAATGTGTGTGTGGGGGGGGTTGACATGGCTGCAAAATGTGTGTGGGGGGTTGACATGGCTGCAAAATGTGTGGGGGGTAGACATGGCTGCAAAATGTGGGGGGGTAGACATGGCTGCAAAATGTGTGTGGGGGGTTGACATGGCTGCAAAATGTGTGGGGGGTTGACATGGCTGCAAAATGTGTGTGGGGTTGACATGGCTGCAAAATGTGTGTGGGGGTTGACATGGCTGCAAAATGTGTGTGGGGGGGGTTGACATGGCTGCAAAATGTGGGGGGGTAGACATGGCTGCAAAATGGGGGAGTGAACATGGCTGCAAAATGGGGAGGTAGACATGGCTGCAAAATGGGGGGTAGACATGGCTGCAAAATGTGGGGGGTAGACATGGCTGCAAAATGGGGGGAGTAGACATGGCTGCAAAATGGGGGGAGGTAGACATGGCTGCAAAATGTGGGGGGGTAGACATGGCTGCAAAATGTGGGGGGTAGACATGGCTGCAAAATGTGTGGGGGGGGTAGACATGGCTGCAAAATGGGGGGGTAGACATGGCTGCAAAATGGGGGGTAGACATGGCTGCAAAATGTGGGGGTAGACATGGCTGCAAAATGTGGGGGAGTAGACATGGCTGCAAAATGTGGGGGGGTAGACATGGCTGCAAAGTGTGTGTGTGTGTGGGGGTTGACATGGCTGCAAAATGTGTGTGTGTGTGAGGGGTAGACATGGCTGCAAAATGTGTGTGGGGGAGTAGACATGGCTGCAAAATGTGGTGGGGGGTAGACATGGCTGCAAAATGTGTGGGAGGGTAGACATGGCTGCAAAATGTGGGGGGTAGACATGGCTGCAAAATGTGTGGGGGGGTATGACATGGCTGCAAAATGTGTGGTGGGGGTTGACATGGCTGCAAAATGTGTGTGTGGGGGGGTAGACATGGCTGCAAATGTGTGTGTGTGGAGGGGGTTGACATGGCTGCAAAATGTGTGTGTGTGGGGGTTGACATGGCTGCAAAATGTGTGGGGGGGTTGACATGGCTGCAAAATGTGTGTGTGGGGAGGTAGACATGGCTGCAAAGTGTGTGCGTGGGGGGGTTGACATGGCTGCAAAATGTGTGTGTGTGTGGGGGGTTGACATGGCTGCAAAATGTGTGTGTGTGGGGGGTTGAACCATGGGTTGCGTGTGGGGGAGGGTGAACCATGGGTTGCGTGTGGGGGAGGGTGAACCATGGGTTGCGTGTGGGGGGGTGAACCATGGGTTGCGTGTGGAGGGGGTGAACCATGGGTTGCGTGTGGGGGGGTGAACCATGGGTTGCGTGTGGGGGGTGAACCATGGGTTGCGTGTGGGGGAGGGTGAACCATGGGTTGCGTGTGGGGGAGGGTGAACCATGGGTTGCGTGTGGGGGAGGGTGAACCATGGGTTGCGTGTGGGGGGAGGGTGAACCATGGGTTGCGTGTGGGGGAGGGTGAACCATGGGTTGCGTGTGGGGGAGGGTGAACCATGGGTTGCGTGTGGGGGGAGGGTGAACCATGGGTTGCGTGTGGGGGAGGGTGAACCATGGGTTGCGTGTGGGGGAGGGTGAACCATGGGTTGCGTGTGGGGGAGGGTGAACCATGGGTTGCGTGTGGGGGAGGGTGAACCATGGGTTGCGTGTGGGGAGGGTGAACCATGGGTTGCGTGTGGGGAGGGTGAACCATGGGTTGCGTGTGGGGGGGTGAACCATGGGTTGCGTGTGGGGGAGGGTGAACCATGGGTTGCGTGTGGGGGAGGGTGAACCATGGGTTGCGTGTGGGGGAGGGTGAACCATGGGTTGCGTGTGGGGGAGGGTGAACCATGGGTTGCGTGTGGGGAGGGTGAACCATGGGTTGCGTGTGGGGGAGGGTGAACCATGGGTTGCGTGTGTGGAGTGGGGGGAGTGTGTGTGGTGGGTGAACATGGGGGAGTGTGTGTGTGTGGGGGTTAACGGGGGTGGGGATGTGTGTGTGTTTGGGAACGTGGATATGGTGGGTGCAGATGGGGGCTGGCATGATGTACATTTGGGAACAGTTGGACACGGTTTAGGATATTCCGGCTTAGTATCTGTGGGACACTAGTTTAGGCTTCTTGCCGAGGAGTGTAATCCCTACGAGCATGGGACAGTAACCCCACGGTGCCTTAGGGTGTGAACACACGTTGCAGAAACGCTGCAGATTTTGACCTGCTGATAGACTTGCGTTGGGACCAGCAAAATCTATAGCGTTTCTGCAACGTGTGTGCACACCCATGGGCTGGATTCACACAGCGCTGTGAATGTGGTGTGTCAGCGCAGCCGCCATCTATGCTTAGCTGTGCTGGGAATGTGAACCCTGCTATTCAGCAGAGCCACAGCGGTGGGCGATTCTAGCCTTTCTGCTGCCTGAAGAAAAATTAAAATGTCACCCACATGCCAATTTTTCAACCTAACCCATTCCCTCCAGATCGGCGGGGCTGACACCGTGCGCCCCGCCGATCAGCTGTGTGAAGAGAAGTCGCCTGATCACCGCAGCATTTGCATTTTACAGTGTGCAGTAAATAGATGCACAAAGTTAGCAGTTGTGCACTGCCGCTCTGGCCCCATTGACTATCATGGGAGCGGGGCGGAGTTCTGGGGCCGGAATGGCAAACCATGCCGAGAGGCGGCCGGAATAAAACTATGACAAGCTTTATTCCAGCTGTGCCTCGGCATGGTTTTCCTTTAGTGTAGGCCAAGGCTGGTTTCATAAGAGCGGATGTCATGTGCCGCTCCGTGAGTGATAGCCAAGACCTACCTCAGAAGCGTGGAGCGGTAACATGATTGATAACGTTCCAGTGCCTCTCTGTGACAACTTTATCTCAATGTGATTTTGTAGTAAAAAGATCATAGAGAGGCACAGAGAATTATCCGTCATGTTAACGCTCCGTGCTTCTGTCTGCTGTGGGTCACGGAGCAGATGTCATGTGTGGCATCTGCTCGTGTGAAACCAGCCTAAGGGTACATTTACACTGACAGATTGTATGACCAATTATTGGTCAAATGGCCGTTTACACAGATCTTTTGTTACACACAGGAATTATTGGTCTAATTGGACAGAAATTGGTCATATAATCTGGTGTAAATGCACTTTTCTGACTATTTCTTATCTACTTGTCCCTGATCCACAATGATGGTCTTTAATCGGAGACAGGGCAGAATGCAATTTCTGGTAATGGGACTCTGGGGACGAGGGGTGACTCGCCGGACTCGGATCTTTTATTGAAAAGCACTTGTTTGTTTTTAACAGGCATGCTCGAAGCAGATGTCAACATGACGAGAGAGAAGGATGAAGAGCCCGTCTGTGCAGAGGGTTACCAACATGACGAGAGAGAAGGATGAAGAGCCCGTCTGCAGAGGGTTACCAACATGACGAGAGAGAAGGATGAAGAGCCTGTCTGTGCAGAGGGTTACCAACATGACGAGAGAGAAGGATGAAGAGCCTGTCTGTGCAGAGGGTTACCAACATGACGAGAGAGAAGGATGAAGAGCCTGTCTGTGCAGAGGGTTACCAACATGACGAGAGAGAAGGATGAAGAGCCCGTCTGTGCAGAGGGTTACCAACATGACGAGAGAGAATGATGAAGAGCCTGTCTGTGCAGGGACTTTCCAAATGTTATTACATGTTATATATTTAATGTCATTAAATTCTTTTTTTTTTTTTTAAATGTGTATTTTTATTTATAAAACAAAATGTAAATGTATAAAAAAAAATAGCACCTAGGGACTTTTAGATTTAGTTTACAATAACCAGAGGTTGCAATAACGCCCGTACAAGTGTCACGCCTGTACAAGTGTTTACTCCCTGGAAAAGTCTAAGGCATACCAATACGCCTTAGAATTTTCCCTGCTTTTCTTCAGCGTAGGGAGCGCTGTGAACCGCACAAGCAACACAGCGATGCACCCGGGCGCCTGCAATAACCAATAGCAAAGCTCCGGACAGCAAGAAGCTTTGAGATTGGTTAGTTAGGGTGGGCGCAGGAACGATGCAGGTGCTGGAAGGAGGAGGGGGCGGCTCCTGGGGGATGTTTAAATATAGAGTGTCGGGCGTGCTGCATGAGGACCCTGGCAGCGGTGGAGCTGAAGACCCGGACATGAAGATGGACGCAGAACAAGGTGACAGCAGTGTGTAACGTATCGAGATGTATGTAGTGCAGTGTCTGGTGATCACACACTGACCTTGATACATCACACACACATATATGGTGCAGTGTAGTAATACAGACAGCCTATTATAGCTGAGTGGTAAAGTACGGGGAAGATCTGCCATATTGGACTGGACTTTATAACTTTGCTATAATAGCTCAATGTTATTTAAAGGGAACCTGTCACCGGGATTTTGTGTATAGAGCTGGGGACATGGGCTGCTAGATGGTCGCTAGCACATCCACAATATCCAGTCCCCAAAGCTCTGTGTGCTTTATTGTGTAAAAAAACGATTTGATAGATATGCAAATTAACCTGAGATGAGTCCTGTCCGTGACTCATCTCAGGTTCATTTGCATATGTATCAAATCGTTTTTTTACACAATAAAAGCACACAGAGCTTTGGGGACTGGATATTGTGGAAGTGCTAGCGGCCATCTAGCAGCCCATGTCCCCAGCTCTATACACAAAATCCCGGTGACATGTTCCCTTTAAGGTATTTTCACACTAGCGTTTTGGATTCCATTTGTGAGATCCGTTTCAGGGCTCCCACAAACGGTCCAAAGCGGATCAGTTCAGCCCCAATGCATTCTGAATGGATAAGGATCTGCTTAGAATGCATCAGTTCGGCTCCGTTCCGCTTCTATTCCGTTTGGAGGCGGACACCAAAGCGCAGCATGCAGCATTTTGGTGTCCGTCTGAAGAGGCGGAGCCTAACGGATCCATTTTGAATTACAATGTAAGTTTTGTGATCTGGTAAAAAAAAAAAAAAAAAAAAAAGACGGGCTCGTAAATGAAAACTGAACAGACTCCATCATAGTAAGCTGGGTCTGTTCAGCTTCTTCCCTGTCAGGCCGGGTTAACATGACATTTTTGCCATATATTTAATGTACACACAAAAAATATATACATTGACAGACACCTCTGACAGCCTTCATACTGTGGCATCTGTCACCATAGAATTCCATTGTTAATAAAATAAAAATACGTTAGTCTACATGTTTTTTGCAGGATGGAAAATCATGGTAAACTACACTTTCCCGTCCTGCAGAGTCCTCAAAAAAAAGTGCTCCAGACAGGTCTTTAGACAGAATCTGCAACAGAGACTCCAAACGCAGATGTGAGCGAGTCTAGGCCGCTACATTATGTATTTGAATTACTGCAAATTTCGTACTCCTGGTTGGAGGAGTATTTTTTTCTCTACTGGAAAAAAATGAAGTGCGATCTCTGTCAATAACTATATGTCGGCACACTTTTGCATGCTATCATATTGGGGTTGTGCATAAAGAAACTAACCAGTGCACAATGACCTACAGTTCCAGTGATGATGGCATTGGAGTTTGTGTCGTTATAGAAGAGGATCGTCTATGGGTGCGAACACGTTACGGAAAAGCAGCAGATTTTTGCTGTTCCCTAAGCAAGTCTATTAGCATGTGAAAATCTGCAGCACATCTGCAATATGTTCACATCCTATGTGTCAGTGCAAATTGTGAGTAATAAGTGCAGCACTGAGATGTGGGGCTGGTAAGTAATGAGTGCAGCACTGAGATGTGGGGCTGGTAAGTAATGAGTGCAGCACTGAGATGTGGGGCTGGTAAGTGACCATATGTGGCATAAATGGTATTCAATGGAAATTTTGTATAACTAGGTAAATTGTAATTAACTGCCTAAACCAGTGATAGGCAAATTGTGGCTTTCCAGGTGTTGCAAAGCTACAACTCCCACCATGCTCTGCTGTAGGCTGATAGATGTAGTCTTTGCATGCTGGGAGTTGTAGTTCTGCAACAGCTGGAGAGCTGCAGTTTGCCCATCACTGGCAGTAATTCAAATACATAATGCGGGTTGTATTACCTAACCTGGAGTAGGTGACAGCTGACCAGGCCGAATAGAGTCTTTAAAACAAGTCTTAAAGGGTCAGGCAGGAGCAGTGTCTGAATGCAGGCCAAGGTAGTCAGTCAGGGCCGGTAGCATAGGTGCAGGCTGGGTCAGGAGCGGGATATCAGAACAGGGATTATAGGTCAAAGGACAGGAACACAAGCCGGGGTCAGGTACATGGATAAATAGATAGAATTTCTCTCTTAGGCCTCTTTCACACTTCCGTCCCGCCTGATCCGTCAGAACGCAAGTCGCCTGAAAGCATTAGAAGACTGATTAGGATTCTGATCAGTCTTCGAAATGCTTTGAGGTTACTATGGCAGCCAGGACGCTATTAAAGTCCTGGCTGCCATAGTAGTAGTGGGAGCCAGGGAGCAGTATGCTTAGCCGTGCGGCTCGGGCGCTCAGAATGACGTCAGAGCGCCCTATGCGCATGGATCACGTGATCCATGCGCGTGGGGCGCCCTGACGTCACTCTGAGCGCCCGAGCCGCACGGACTGTAAGTATACTGCTCCCCACTACACATTACCATGGCAACCAGGACTTTAGCATCCTGGCTTCCATGGTAACCATTCAGAAAAAGCTAAACGTCGGATCCGGCGATGCGCTGAAACGGCGTTTAGCTTAAGGTCGGATGCGGATTAATGCCTTTCAATGGGCATTAACTCGGATCCGGCCTTGCGGCAAGTGTTCAGGATTTTTGGCCGGAGCAAAAGCGCAGCATGCTGCGGTATTTTCTCCGGCCAAAAACGCTCCGGTCCTGAACTGAAGACATCCTGATGCATCCTGAACGGAATGCTCTCCATTCAGAATGCATGGGGATAATCCTGATCAGGATTTTTCCGGCATAGAGCCCCGACGACGGAACTCTGCCGGAAAAGAAATACGCCAGTGTGAAAGAGCCCTTATTAGAACATGCACTTTCCTTATAAATATCAGGAAGGGAGCAGACACCACCCTATGGGCAAACACGGTGGTCTCAGTTAAAACAAGTGCATGTGTGTCCCAGCATGGAGGAGCAGTGAACAGACAGTATGTATGAAGTTAACATGGTTGCTGTGTCTACTGTGAGAAGTACAACAACATAAATATATCTGTCTTTGAATAGATAAGTTAATTTTGCAGATCCAGAAGAACATGCACCCTGCCTAATTCTTTTGCATTGGACACCTACAAATAGTAAAGTTAAAAGGTTTTTTCCAGTTTCCAATGTGCCGTGTACTATGGAGTCACTCTACCATAGCTTCACTGAGAAAGTAATCTATCCCACAGAAGTCCATCGAAGAGCGGATGCAGTACACAGCAACACTACAGCAGTGTAGATTTGGTCTAGTCTAAAAATACTCACAAGGATACTCACTTATGAAAACTAGAAAACATTTTTTAAGAAAGTACAAGGTTTACCACATTTCAATAGTATGTCCTGCAGAAGCTCAGGTTGGTTTATAAATATTTGTTAGAAGAAACAAAGGCCGAGTTCGAAAAGTGTATCATCGTTGCATATACTTCCTAATGTGTCCGAGGAATCCCAGCCTAACCACGTTAAAACAATGTAAACAGAAAGGGTCCTTCTGGAGTACAGGAAATAGTCATTTCTATATGAGCCGGCTTAATCCCATGACTCAAAGGGACCTCTCCTACATGACACCTTCTCAGTATGTAATAGATAGAAAAGGTCTTCTGGAGTCCGGGAAATAGTCATTCCTATCTGAGCTGGCTAAATCCCATGACTCAGAGGGACCTCTCCTACATGATACCTTCTCAGTATGTAATTGATAGAAAAGGTCCTTCTGGAGTCCGGAATATAGTCGTTTCTAGTCTGGCTAAATCCCATGACTCAGAGGGACCTCTCCTACATGACACCTTCTCAGTATGTAATAGATAGAAAAGGTCCTTCTGGAGTCCGGGAAATAGTCATTTCTAGTCTGGCTAAATCCCATGACTCAGAGGGACCTCTCCTACATGACTCCTTCTCAGTATGTAATACATAGAAAAGGTCCTTCTGGAGTCCGGGAAATAGTAAGTTCTATACAAGCTGGCTAAATCCCATGAATCAGAAGGACCTCTCCTACATGACACCTTCTCAGTATATGGAGAAAGTCCTTCTGGAGTCCGGGAAATAGTCATTTCTATATGAGCTGGCTAAATCCCATGACTCAGAGGGACCTCTCCTACATGACACCTTCTCAGTATGTAATAGATAGAAAAGGTCCTTCTGGAGTCCGGGAAATAGTCATTCCTATATGAGCTGGCTAAATCCCATGACTCAGAGGGACCTCTCCTACATGACACCTTCTCAGTATGTAATTGATAGAAAAGGTCCTTCTGGAGTCCGGGAAATAGTCATTTCTAGTCTGGCTAAATCCCATGACTCAGAGGGACCTCTCCTACATGACTCCTTCTCAGTATGTAATAGATAGAAAAGGTCCTTCTGGAGTCCGGGAAATAGTCATTTCTATATGAGCTGGCTAAATCCCATGACTCAGAGGGACCTCTCCTACATGACACCTTCTCAGTATGTAATAGATAGAAAAGGTCCTTCTGGAGTCCGGGAAATAGTCATTTCTATGTCTGGCTAAATCCCATGACTCAGAGGGACCTCTCCTACATGACACCTTCTCAGTATGTAATAGATAGAAAAGGTCCTTCTGGAGTCCGGGAAATAGTCATTTCTATATGAGCTGGCTAAATCCCATGACTCAGAGGGACCTCTCCTACATGACACCTTCTCAGTATGTAATAGATAGAAAAGGTCCTTCTGGAGTACGGGAATAAGTCATTTCTAGTCTGGCTAAATCCCATAACTCAGAAGGACCTCTCCTACATGACAACTTCTCAGTATGTAATTGATAGAAAAGGTCCTTCTGGAGTCCGGAAAATAGTCATTTCTAGTCTGGCTAAATCCCATGACTCAGAGGGACCTCTCCTACATGACTCCTTCTCAGTATACGGAGAAGGTCCTTCTGGAGTCCAGAAAATAGAAAATCACTATAAAGACTTTGTTATCCACCGTTCACCCGTGTTGCTTTAGTCAATGCTACAAAGTGAAACAAATAGAAATAGTAATGTCACCGAAGCTTTCCCAGAATGGCCCTTGTGGAGAGAATGGGATTTAGCGAATTCACTGTGAAACTAAATACTATGATAGATCAGGTCCTGGACAATAGGAGAATAAATGGTCCCTGCAGATTATTGGAAATAGACGGCTGCTATAGAGCTTGCTATTTTTCATGATTATTGAGGACCAGGTCCTTCTGAGTCATGGGAAATAGCCAACTCACTGTGACATGGCTAAATACTGTATCTATGCAGGACCTCACCACAAGGGTCAAAAAAGGTCCTTACCATTAATGGGAAATAGACAGATGCTGTAGAGCCGGCTATTTCCCATGACTGGGGAGGACCTCACCACTAGGGGGCAAAAAGGTCCTTACCAGTAATGGGAAATAGACAGCTGCTGTAGAGCCGGCTATTTCCCATAACTGGGGAGGACCTCACCACTGGGGAAAAAAGGTCCTTACCATTAATGGGAAATAGACAGCTGCTGTAGAGCCGGCTATTTCCCATAACTGGGGAGGACCTCACCACTAGGGGGCAAAAAGGTCCATACCAGTAATGGGAAATAGACAGCTGCTGTAGAGCCGGCTATTTCCCATTAATGGGGAGGACCTCACCACTAGGGGGCAAAAAAGGTCCTTACCAGTAATGGGAAATAGACAGCTGCTGTAGAGCCGGCTATTTCCCATGACTGGGAAGGACCTCACCACTAGGGGGCAAAAAGGTCCCTACCAGTCATGGGAAATAGACAGCTGCTGTAGAGCTGGCTATTTCCCATGACTGGGGAGGACCAGGTCCCTCCGAGTCATGGGATTTAGTCACAACCGTAAAGAAAAGGGAGAATAGGCTGTGGGCGGGGCTTCACTTCCACTGAGCATGCTCAGTTCGGCGGTAGGAAAAACTCACAGGGTAGGGACAATTCACGCTGCACCCGCTCCGAGAAACTCCGCCCCTGATATGAGCTCTTCCGCCAGTACGCCTGACGTCACATCCGTTAAAAGTCGCAACCAATCAACGAACGTTACAACTTGTTGATAGCGGAAGTGACGCTCTGCATGGGAAAAAAAAAAAAAAAGCTGTCATGGCGGATAAAGAACAGAAGAAAGTAGCGCATGAGTGTGTCATTTGCCGCACGACTTGCTATTCGGCACGGCAGATGTGTGACCATCTGTTGGGGCGGAAACACGAAAGAAACGTCAAGCGCTCCTGCCCCCGCAGCATTCCCGATATGATTAAGTTACAGTATTTCTTTGACACCTACATGGAGCAGGCTCCCCTGGTTGGCTTGGAGTTTATAGAGGAGATTCAGGGGGGGAGCAGATACGAGTACAGGTGCCTGCTGTGCGGCTTCCATGGTCATTGGAAGTTGGCCTTCCTGCACATAACTGGGCCGGACCATATCAAAAAGTATATCTTGAATCACCACCCCGAATTATCCGTGCACGCCGCCATGTACCCCCAAAAGGCGGCGTACCTTGAAGCCGTGCAGAAAGCGGCCGCCGAGGTCTGTAATATCTACGGCAAGAAAAAAATCATAGAGACCGCCGGCACGGCTGACTGTTCGATCCAGAAAAAGATAGAGAAATATGACCCCGACGTGGAACTTAGGGCCGTCCACGATAGGAACGGAGAGCTGCAGGTCAAGTCTCTCTACCTGGAGAGTAAGAAGGACCAGTGCGGGTTCAGCGGGAACGGGGACTTTTTGGATTACCTTCAGAAATTCGAGATACGGGACGACGAAGACGCCAGGATCATGAAGCAGATCACGCGAAACTGCACCCAGGCGCTGGTACACTACTGGCACGATCAGGCGCAGCTGAACGAGCCGCCGGGGAAGGCGTCGGAGGCGCAGGGCGACCCCACAGAACTCTTCTTCAACAGCATCAAGAACATGGAGGAGTCGGAGGTGGTGGACACCCTGCATAAGATCGCTGCCACCAACCCGGCCTTCAGGGGGATCGCTGTACCCAATGTCATCAAGTACCTGCGGGATACCGGACGGTTGAAGGCGGCGTGACGGACTCCTCTGTTACTACGTGAAGACTTGTTCTGGATTTGGTTGCTATGGAGATGGCGTGGTCATTTCCCCGGTGTTTTACAACCGGGTGGGGGCTACATTTCAGTTTCAGGACGGAAGTTTGGTTTATTGTTTTGGGTTGCAAATGTTGATTACATTTTTTTCTTATTTAAGACTGGGGCCCCAGGGCCACCTACAACAAGTTTGAAGTGTAATTTTTTTTACATAAGCGGGGTTCCTCCATAAACCGTATCACCTGATACATATCTGATCGCCGGGGGTCTGACTGCCGCCGGTCATGTGTGTGAATGGAGGTGAGCGTGATCACTTGCATTGAAGGTACAAACTCCAAACGCTTTGGACGGGTGATAAATGTATGAAAGCTGGGGCTCCAATCCCGGAACTCACACCGATCATGAGAGCGGGGGTCCCCAAGTCCCGTGTCTGACCTTAGCGCTCAGCGATCTCCGGCGGTCCCATAGAAGAGAATGGGCAGTGGAGATAAACTTCGTGGCACACTGCTAAGACTAAATGCCAGGAGTCGGGTCCCCCCCCCCCCCCGTTATCAGTGAAGGTACAAACTCCGGCAATGATGTAGTAGACTCGTTGAGATCTATTAAGGAATGCGGCTGCACAGATGATATGTGACGTTTCCGCCACGTACGGTCTTTTTTAAACTACAGCAGAAAACCAGAAAATAAAAGTGAACATAAATCAGGAGGGAAGTAACAGGGCAGTGGCGGGACGTGTTCAAAAATACATACTGCAACAAATATTATACAGCTACGATGCCAAAATGCAAGGGCCCCGGGGTCCCAGCCCAGAGGAGTGCACATGTTAAAGAAAATAACAGCCAATGTCTTACATAAAAGCACACTATATACCAATATTATATACAAGTCTCGTATACTTTTCTATGCATGTATATATACACAATCTGTACACTATAGAAAGCTAGCGGAGCTTCCGGGTGTGCTCCTGTAAGGGCCATAGATGGAGGTATACTGATATGTCAGCAATTGGATACCCCCCCTAAACACATGGTTAGTTCCGTCGGCCCCTCTGCTGATACGGTTGGTATGATCATAGATGTCTGTTGTAAGGAAAATGGCCGATTTGAGAGGGCCACAATAAGGAACGAAAATAAGGAGCACGACTGGGAACAAAATGACCTGGTGCCGCTGGAGGGAGGGTGAGAAGGATGTGCGCTAGAGGAAGGGTGCAAGGTAAGAGTAGGTGAGACATACATGAGAGGGAATAAGCATGGAATAGAATAACGTAGAGTGTGATAGAAATAAGGTCAATAGTAACAGCAAATGGATAATTGAGGAAAAATCACATTTTGATCAAGCAGGCCACCATCTCGCACAATTAAAGTATAAGGTCGGGAAAGCGCGCCCTATTTGAAGCAGCGCGCCGGCAGACAGTGTGCGTTGCGCATGCGCAGAGCAGAGAGTGTCAAGACTCGTTTACAAATTGCAGGGGCTGGAGCGCTCCTGTGTGGAAAGAACAGAGTAGGTGATAGATACATGCATGAGAGGGAATAAGGAAAAGGGGATTATTACATGTTCATAAGACAGCATCAATTTTAAAGGGGTTCTGCAGTAATTTTAAACTGATGATCTATCCTCTGGATAGATCATCAGCATCTGATCGGCGGGAGTCTGACACCCGGGACCCCCGCCGATCAACTGTTTGAGGAGGCAGCGGCGTTCAAGGAGCGCCGCGGCCTTCTCGCTGTTTACTGCCGGCCCAGTGACGTCACGACAAGTATTACTGGCCTGGGTGCGGCTAAACTCTGTTCACTGGAATGAAGCTTAGCCGCCCCAGGTCAGTGATACAGGGCGCTACTGCCAGTGCTGCTGCCTCCTCAAACAGCTGATCGGTGGGGGTCCCAGGTGTCGGACCCCTGCCGATCAGATGCTGATGATCTATCCAGAGGAAAGGTCATCAGTTTAAAATTACTGAAGAACCCCTTTAATACTGAAGAAAAAAGATCAACCGAGGTTAGATAGAGTATTTCATACTCTTTGGGGGGACCCGACTCCTGGCATTTAGTCTTAGCAGTGTGCCACGAAGTTTATCTCCACTGCCCATTCTCTTCTATGGGACGGCCGGAGATCGCTGAGCGCTGAGGTCAGACACGGGACCTGGGGACCCCCGTTCTCATGATCGGTGTGAGTTCCGGGATTGGAGCCCCGACTTTCATACATTTATCACCCGTCCAAAGCGTTAGGCGCTGATTGACATCCAGAAGAGGGGTTCTCACGCTGATAGAGTTTGGATCTATTGCGGCAACTCACTGGGCTGAAAATAGAGAACATTTAAAGGGGTTGTTCATAGGATAGGTCATCAATATCTGATAGGTGGGGGTCCGACACCCCATGCCCACGTCGATTGGCCGTTTTGCAGTACCCCCTAGTGCTGGAACTACAGCTCCGTCCATTGTGTAGTAGATGGAGTATGTTACCATTCACTTCAATGGGAGCTGCAGAAACCAGATGAGTCCACTACATAAGGCCTCATGCACACGACCGTATGTGTTTCGGGGTCCGCAAATTACGAATCCGCAAAAAAAAATGGATGACGTTCCGTATGGCATCCGTTTTTTTTGTGGATCCATTGTAATAAGGCCCCATTCACACGTCTGAAAATGGGTCTGCATCCTTTCCGCAATTCTGCGGAATGGGCGCGGACCCATTCATTCTCAATGGGGCCGGAAGTGAAGCAGAGAGCACACTATGAGCTCTCCGCTTCCGTATTGGCGGAACGTGGCCCCGAACTTATGGGTTTCGGCCCCAAACTTCCAGACCGCAGCTCCGCAAAAGATAGAACATGTATTATTCTAGTGCACAGCTTGCAGGCAAGAATAGGCATTCCTATGGGGGGTGCCGGCCGGGTGTGTTGCGGATCCGCAACACACCACGGACGTGTGAATGGGGCTTTATGCCTATCCTTGTCCGCAACCTAGAAAAAATAGGACATTCTCTATTTTTTTGCAGAACGGAAAAACGGACATACGGAAATGGAATACACACGGAGTACCTTCCGTTTTTTTTGCGGACCCATTAAAATGAATGGTTCCGCATATGGTCCGCAAAAAAAAAAACACGGAACGGGCGCGGAAAGAAAATGCGTTCGTGTGCATGAGCCCTAATGGGCAGAACTGTGTAGTTCCAGAGCTACTTGGGAGCAGCTGATCAGTGAGGGGTGTCGGACCCCCATTGATCCTGTGGATCAAAATCACGGAACCCACTTTGAAGGGCTTCTGTCACCCCCACTGATGTAATTTTCACTAGCTGACATTAGCTACTTGCTAATGTCAGCTGAGTTCAAACATATGTTTCCTAACTTTTTTCCTGTTTTCTATCTTCTAAAAAACTTACTTTTGTGATATGCAAATATTTGCTACAGCAAGTTGACGGCACTTGCTAGGCCGCCGCATCTTCATGCCCTGGAACACCTCTTCTTTTTGATAGACAGGCCAGTGCGCTCTCTCCTCCCGCTGGCCTGTCTGCAGCTGCAATCCAGCGCCTGCCGTATCGGTCTTTAGTCGGCGCAGACGCTCTGAGTGAAGGACGCCGCTAGGCGCCTCGTCCTCAGTGCGCCTGCGCCGATGACGCCAGAGCTACACCCGAAGAGAAGACGCCGGCATCCCTGGTAAGGAGCAGGCGATGCCGGGCGTCTTTCTTCCGGGTGTAGGGCTGGCGTCATCGGTGCAGGCGCACTGAGGACCGAGCGCCTAAGCGAGCGCCCTTCACCAGAGCGCCTGCGCCGACTAAAGACCGATACGGCGCAGGCGCGGATTGTAGCTGCAGACAGGGCCAGCGAGAGGAGGAGAGCGCGCTGGCCCTGTCTATCAAAAGAAGAGGGGGCGTTCCAAGGGCATGAAGATGCGGCGGCTACCAGCAAGTACCCGCCCAACTTGCTGGTAGCGAAGATAATTTGCATATCACAGAAGTAAGTTTTTTAGAAGATAGAAAACAGGAAAAAAGTTAGGAAACATATGTTTGAACTCAGCTGACATTAGCAAGTAGCTAATGTCAGCTAGTGAAAATTACATCAGTGGGGGTGACAGAAGCCCTTTAAATAATACATTTATCGGATGCCCCTATAAAGGGTTATTCCCATCTCAAGCATCTACGGTCAGTCCACAGGACTTGTCCTAAATATCCATAGCCTTATACATATCATTACTAGAGATGGGCGAATGTCATGTTCTGAAGGTGGTAAAAGCAGAATTGCGTTATGGATTCTGATACCACGGACCATAACGCAATTCTATGACGGAATGTCTTTAGAGACAGTCCGTTATATATTCCGTCATAATAAAAGTCTATGGGCTGCATAACCGTTTCCTCCCGTTTCCGTTATGTAGCAGAGGACTCCCCTGCATAACGGAAACGGGACGGATCCGTTTTGCAGCCCATAGACTTCTATCATGACGGAATAAATAACGGACTGTCTCTAAAGGCATTTTTCCCCCCATTGACACCATGTTCGCAGCATTCCACAAAAGTGGGGCCCACGTGGCCTGGCACATTTGTCATTGTGCACACCAGAATGCTGGCGTACATTTCCTATTGGTCCTCTTGCGCCTCTTTAATAAATTAGTTGCATCTTCCTTACACCGCTGTATGAAGGGACCCCTTACCCTAGGTACACACCTAAGCGTTTTACAGCGCGTTCAAACGCGCTGTAAAACGCACAACATGTGAAAAGCCATGCTTCCCTATGGGCATGGTTCACATTTGGGCGTTTTACAGCGCGTTTGAATGCGCTGGAAAACTCCTAACGCTGTCGCTTCTACTTGAGCTTCTTTAGGGCGTTTTTGCGCGCGTTTCCGTCCATAGGATTGTATTAGAACGCGCAAAGATGAAGAAATGCGCGTTTTCTGTTCCTAAAACGTCGCCGGGTCGTTCTCCGACGACGCATCCGCAAGAGCAACACTCCACACACCATTGCTGCCACTTGCGTTTGTCTCCTAAACTCCATAGCTATCCACCAAATTAACCACACCAAACTCCAACAGTACAACACTCTCAAACACACACAATCAATAAGGCTGGGAACACACCTAGGCGTTTCTGAATCGCGCGTATGACGCGTGTTTTAGGATGCGCGTTTTTGTCACTAAGAAACGTGCGTCATACGCGCGATTCAGTGATTCTCCCCTATGGCAACATTGTCCATAGGCGCGTTAAAACGCCCCAAAGAAGCTCATGTACTTGTTTGGGCGTTGGGCGTTTTACAGCGCGTTCAAACGCGCTGTAAAACGCCCAAATGTGAACCATGCCCATAGGGATGCATGGCTTTTCACATGTTGAGCGTTTTTCAGCGCGTATGAACGCTCTGAAAAACGCTCAGGTGTGTTCCCAGGGTAAAAATCTCAATTTGGCAAACATTCAACACCTTTCATATAGGTAGGCCTGCATTTTTAGTGGATCTTGCACCTGTCAATCACAAAAACGCGCGAAAAACACGCGTTCATTAATGACAAAAACGCGCATACAATCGCGCGTTTGTCGCGCGTAAAAACGCTTGAAAAAACGCACGCCTGCAAAACGCTTAGGTGTGTTCCCAGCCTTAGAGGGGCTGTCCAGGGTTTTAGAAATGATAGCTTAATTTCAAAATTAGCGTCTGATCGCCACCCCGCACCCCAGCCAGTCAGCCGTGTCAGATTAGTACACAGCTCCGTCCATTGTGTAGTGCAGGGATCAGCAACCTCCGGCACTCCAGATGTTCTGAAACTACAACTCCCAGAATGCCCTATTCACTTCTGTGACAACAGCCAAGCATGTTTGCATGCTGGGAGTTGTAGTTTCACAGCAGCTGTAGTGCTGAAGGTTGCTGATCCCTGCTGTAGTGGATGGTTCTGGTTACCATTCACTTCAATAAGCCCCACAGATCAGATACTGATGACCCATCCTGAGGAAAACCCTTTTAAGCTTTATCCCAGGAACACGCCCAGCCAGCGAGAATCCTGCTCCGTGCTGATGAGGGGCAAGCACCCTGGAACTGCTCTCTATGGACGCATTATCTGGCCCGGCATTTCCTCTTGTCATATTCCAAGGCCTGTTAAAATGTCGGATTTGGACTCAGGGAGCCATTTCCACAAGGTGGCGCTGGCGAGATGGTTCTCTTTCCTAGAGAGATACCTCTTGGCATGAACGACCCCCCCCCGCCACACCAGACTTTCCAGAATACCAGTCCCTCTGGGCAATTCCAGGAATCCACTGAGGTGGTGGACATGCAGGAAGAACCAGCTAGGGGGAAATATGCAGGATGGATGGCTCCTGTTCTCGTGGTCAGCACCCGGCGTCGCTTCATACGTGGGCTTGGGACCGAGCTGCAATACCAGACACTACCACGGACAAGAGTAGCGCTGTTTCTGGGGGGAAAAAAGGCACCCAGGCTCATTTACTTCAATGTATCTGTCCTGTGAACAGCGGGTGTCAGGGCGCCGCTGTGCAGGAAACAGTGAAGAGGCTGCAGCACTAAATTAGGATCATTTAGGGTGCTTGAGGTTGGACCCTATAAAAGTGATGACATACCCTATAACACCCCTTTAAGGGGACTTGTCCAGAATTAGAAAAAAAAAATCACTGCTTTTTTCAAAAACAGCACCACCCCTGTCCACAGGTTGTCTGTGGTATTGCAGCTTTGCCCCATTTACTCCAGTGGAGCCGAGATGCAATACCAGATACAACCCATGGACGGGGGTGGCGCTGTTTTTGGAAGAAAGCAGCCATGGTTGTGTCACTGAGCGTTATGCGCACTAGGATATCAATGGCTTATCCTCAGGATAGGTCATCGGTATCAGATCAGTGGGGGCCGACTGGGAATATTCTGGCCACGTCACTGCTGGAGGCTTTCAGAGGCTACTTTTGGGTAGTGTACCTCTTTGTGAGCGGTTGTTGACTGGTAGACTTGCCTCTAAGATTTTCGTGCTGAAATAAACACAGCGTAAGGCTTCCTTTTTTTTTCACATCCACATTCGTTCTGTGTGTCCGCAAAGGTAGGTTTTGTTTCCATGTGTCTTCCGTTTTTTTTTTGCGAATCCGCAAAAAAAACGGAAGGCTTGAAACTTTTTCTTAAAGTACCTGTACAAGTGCCCCGGTTTCCAAGCAACCATCCGCAAGAAAAAAACGGATGCGGATGACAAACGGATGGCTTCCGTTGGTCATCCGCATTTTTTGCGGACCCATATAAGTCAAAACCATTTTTTGCGGACAAGAATAGGACATGCCATATTTTTTTTTGGAGACGTGAAATGCGGACGCGGACAGGCAACGGACGAGGCATCCGCATTTTTAACGGAGCCATAGAAATGAATGGGAAACCATCGGATCCGCAAAAAAAACGGAAGGGAGGCCGCAAAAAACCACTGCGGTGTGCATGTAGGCTAATACAACAAATCTCATGTACACTTTTCTTTTCTCTTCCATGTGGATATTGACCTGCTGTGCGGACTGTAGGGTACCTGCACGTGGTTCAGATCTGTATGCAGAAAATCCGCACCCAAACCGCACAAAAAAAGCCCATAATTCGCCCCATTTATTGAATTTTTGGTGCTTTTTTGTGTGTATTTTATGCGTTTTTGGTGCGGACGTCACGCAGTTCTGCTGCAGGCCTCCCCCTTCCATTAGAAAGAGTGAAATCCGTAAAAGAAAAACGCAACAACAGTTGACAGGCTGCAGATTTTCAAAATCCGTACAACGGGTCGATTTCTGCACCTTAGGGCACTTTCACACTTGCGTTGAAGGATTCTGTCAGGCAGTTCCGTCAACTGAACTGCCCGACGGATCCGTTAAAACGCTTGAAAACGGATTTCATTTGTAAACCAATACGTTTGCAGATCCGTTTGACAATTGTATTGAAATAACGGATCCGTCGTTCCGTTGTCATCCGTAAAAACGGATCCGTTATTTATTATTTTACCATTTTTAAAGGTCTGCGCAGAGTGGAGGAACAGATCCGTTAATGCTTCAATTGTCAATGACAGATCCGCCCGTAATACATTTCAATGGAAATTAATGGCGGATCCTTCATTGCGTCAAGTGTTTCCGCTTTTTTGGATGGAGATAAAAATACATGCTGCGCTTTTATCTGCTCCAAAAAAACGTTCCAGTCCTGAACTGAAGACAAACTGAACGGATTTCTCTCCATTCAGAATGCATTAGGATAAAACTGATCAGTTTTTTCCGTTATTGAGCCCCGAGGACGGAACTAAATGACGGAAAAGAATAAGAGAAAGTACCCTAAGAAAGAAGCAAAGGGTCACATTTATACGTTTTAGATGCCGGTCTATATAAAGTCCTGCGCAGGCGCCGGCCACTCCATAACTTCGGCGCATCCAGCGCCAGTTCAACATGGAAGACGACTTCCTAGCTGTCTTACATGTAGACCTTTTTCTACACCCGAAAAAGGAGTGCCCACGCCACAGCGGTCACAATTTTAGAACTGGCGTGAGCAGGGCAAAGTCGCAGATAGCAGCGTAACTAGCTGTTGCTCTGCTCGCTACGCCTAATTTAAGCGTATTTCAGTATAGTAAATGACCCCCAAAGTGTACATGAGATTTGTCTCATCTCATACACTGGATGACACTGCGCTTTTCCTGCACGAAAATCCACACAGAAAAACCGCACATAATCCACATCGTGTGCAGATCCACAGCATGTCAGATGCTTGTGCGATTCCGCACCGTACGCAGAGCGTTTTTCCCTACAGACTTCAATGGGGCTGATAACGTAAACCGAAACTCTGCATAAAAACTGCAAGAAATAGTTCAGATTTAGGAGCATCTATTTCTGCAGTTTTGGTGCAGATTTCATGTGGATTTTGGCTCCGCCTCAGCACCAAAATCTTCATGTTTTACATCCAGATTTCGACCCCATTGCACTGAAAAACCGCAGCGCATTACGGTACCAGCAAGGGCCGTGGGCAATGAGCGCTTTCATTGTGGCAAAGGGGTTAGGTTAAGAAATTGGCATTGGGGGGAGGGCGCCATTTCAGTTTCCAGGCCTCTTGCAAACGGCTGTTGTCGGTCCGTTCCATGCGTTAGGGTCCCCAATGCACGGGCAACGTCCGTGAGGCGGCTGGAACGGATCGAGACTAAACTTGAATGGGTCCGTGATCCGTCCGCTCCCCCAAAAAATAGAATGGGGGTTCCGATGCGTGCTTCCACTCCGCATCTCCATGATTGCGGACCCATTCAAGTGAATGGGTCCGCATCCGTGATGCGGTATTAACACACACCAGTGCCCGTGTATTGCGGACCCGCCATATGTGGGCCGCAATACGGCCTCGGGCAAACAACGTTCGTGTGCAAGAGGCCTCAGGCAGCAGAAAGGCTAGGTGCACCCCTGCATAGTACACCGGATCCGTTCCTCACGGATGCAGCCGGTTGTACTATCCTAACGGAAGCAGTTTTGGTGATTCCTGCCCTATCTAGCAAAAACGTGAAAGTATCCTTAGTTGCCCATAGCAACCCATCAGATTCCTTTCATTTTTCCTTTGGAAAATGAAAATAATAATCTGATTGGTATCCATGAGCAACTAGGTAAGTTTCCCTTTGTACCAGTCGTGATAAATTCCCCCCTTCAAATGCAGAAATAAGGAGCATGGGCTGCATGGCAAATATTATAGGGAGAGGGGAAAATGGGCTCAGTTGCCCATAGCAACCAATCAGATTCCAGCTTTCATTTTCCAAAGGAGCTCTGAAAAATGATAGGTGGAATCTGATTGGTTGCCATGGGCAGCAACTAAGCCAAGTCTACTTTCCACTAGTTTTGGTAAAAATGGAGGAGGGTTGAACGGAGGCAGGTCCAGGAAAAAAAATACATGGTAGGTTTGAAGGCCACATGTGAACATACACAGAGAGCACACACAGCTCTACACCGTGCACAATCCCTGCCCGTGGAGGCGACACACAACGCCACAGCCGCCCTCCACTGAGCATGCGCAGCCGCGACTCTCCCTGCCCCCTCCCAGCCCAGGAACTCCGGGAGCAGCAGCTGCTGACACACAGGAGACAAGTACCTGAGGAGGACCCCAAACTGCAAGCTGCCCGCCCCCCATCCATGTGCCGGGGAGAGCAGACAGCTGGTGAGTGCTGGGCTGAAGGGGTTAATCACATATGTGCCTGTGCACATGCTGCGCTGTGGGGGTTCCTGCTGGTTCTCTGTGTGGATGTAATGGGAAGTAGAAGTTGCAAAGTTGTTACAAGTTTTTTTTTTGTTTTTTTTTGGGGGGTGGGGGCACATACTTTTTGTGGGTGGCCCAGTAGTTGCATGTCATGTCGCAAGTGTCCCAGAGAGATTGTCCGTACCTCGCCTGACGAATAAAGTTGCAAAAACTAGCAGTAAACCTGTGACAGATGTTCCAAAAAGTTCCGCAGACTGTAGATTAGATTGTAGGACGCCCAGGTGACTGTACTGCGTAAGTATTCACACCCTAAAAGGGTAAATACGGCTCGTCCAGAACCTTTAGGGCTCACGCAGAAAACTGTATTCGTTTTGCGGTCTGCAAATCGCGGATCTCGTGCGCCGTTTTTTTTTCCAAGCTCCTCTAGAAATGTCTGGACAAGAATAGGACATGTTCTATGTTTTTTTTGCGGGGCTGCGTAATGGACATATGGATGCGAACGGCCCAGGGTGGCGCCGCATCCGATTTGCACAAAATGTGGACTGAACGTACAAGTTGTGCGCATGAGTCCTTAGGGTTCGGCTTCGAGGCTATCGCGCGCCCAGGTGTCGCAGGGCAGACAATGAAATAAATGGGTGGCAGCGCAACTCGCGCGTTTGCCGTAATTGCAACCCAAGAACCACAAAAAAATCCAGAAGTGTCGGATTTTTTGCAATTCTTCAATGGTGGCGCACAGGAAATTTGCGCTGTCGCCCCTTTCATTTTGGTGGCTGCCCCCACGACACTGAGAGTTGGGCGTGGGATCGCCTTGTAGCCGAAACGTAAGGGCTCATGCACATGATCCTATGTTCGGTCCGCATTCAGATGCGGACCCAAATGGGGCCACGGAAGATACGGCTAAAACCGCCGTGTAAGGGTGCGTCCACAAATAACGGAAAATTGTAGCAGAGTTTGTTTTATTTTTATTTTTTTGCAGCGTCAATGTCCGTGCGGCGGCCAGGGCGGATTGAGACCCATTCAGCTTTAATGGGTCCTTGATCCGTCCGCACCGCAAAAAAAATAGAACAAGTTGGATTTTTTTCGGTGCGGAGGCACGGAGAGAAACACCACGGAATCACTCCGTAGTGCTTCCGCGGGGGTTCCGTTCCGCGTCTCCGTGATTGCGGACCCATTCAAGAGAATGGGTCTGCATCCGTCATGCGGAGTGCACACGGCCCAGCGTCCGTGTATTGCAGGCCGCAATATGGCCACGGGCACACAACGGCCGTGTGCAAGAGGCCTTACTGGGTGGACGAGCCCTAAGGCGACCTGCACACGGTGCGGATTATGTGTCTTCTGCGGGAAAAACCGCAGCGTAATCCGGTACCAGCAAAGTGGATGAGATTAGACAAACTCGTATACACGCTTTTTTTTCGTGCGGAAATTGACCTGCCGTGTAAATTTTAGAAACATGCAAAATGTTAATTGTATATATATATATTTATTATTATTATTATTATTTTTCTTTAATTTTTTTGGCGGATTTCACTCTTTTCAATGCAAGGAGGAAAATCCAAATCAAATCTGCACCAAAAACCACAAGTAACCCACAGAAATCTGGACTAATTATCGCGGATTTCGGTTTAGGTGTGGAATCGGACAAACTATTAAGATGCTCGGCAGGTCCATTTCCGCACGTACAAAATGCGCGGCGTGTAAATGAGATTTGTCTATTCTCCTTTTTGCTGGTTTTGTACTACGCTGCAGAATTTCTGCATGGAAATACCGCGCGCAGTCTGCACTGTGCGCAATGACCCTATGGCCGTCTGCACACGGGTGCGGGTGAACGCACACAAGATCCGTGTGGATTTAGGCGCGTTTCTGAAGGACCATCTGCGCACCATGAAACTTGTCTAATCTCATACTCTTTGCTGGGACTGTATGAAGCCTTGTTCACGTATCCATTGACTTTAATGTGTGTGTTCACTAGGGATGAGCGAATCGACTTCGGATGACACATCTGAAGTCGATTCGCATAAAACTTCGTTCTAATACTGTACGGAGCAGGAGCTCCGTACAGTATTAGAATGTATTGGCTCCGATGAGCCGAAGTTATTGGTTTTGAGTCTCGCGAGACTTCGCACAATAACTTCATAAATGATTTTATACTGTAAAAAACCTTTTCCCGAAAAAGTTTTATGCGAATCGACTTTGGATGTTTCATCGCTCATCCCTAGTGTTCACACATCCGTGATCTACCACGGCCCAGGGTTACACCACGGAAGCACGCCCTATTCTTTTCCGTGTTTACGGATCCATCACAGTCACGAGTGCTAGGAGCTCCTCTGGAAATTAATTTTCAACGTAACGTTGTCCGTGGATTATGAATGGTACATGGAGGGCAAAAAATGGACACACGGACCAGACACGGATCCTTCATGGATGAACCACTGACCGTCCTATCACGTACACGGATGTGATGAACCGCTGACCGTCTTATCACGGACACGGATGTGTGAACAAGGCCTTAGGGCTCATGCACATGAACGTATTTTTGTCCTTGCCTGTGCGGCCCATATGCGGAACCATTCATTTCAGTGGGGCTGCAAAAAAAGACTGGGAATGACTCCGTGTCCGCAAGTCCGTTCGGCAAAAGAAAAGAAACCAATAAGAAATTTTTGTCGGTTTTGTGGACAAGGACAAGCATTGCTACAATGAACGGATGTAACACGGATGTCATCCTTTTTTTTTTTTTCCGGACCACAAAATACATACGGTCGTGTGCATGAGCCCTTAAGATGCTGTTTTTCTGCACGGAAAAAACATGCTTAATCCGCAACATGTGCAGGTAGTCTAAAGGGTTCTACACGGACGTATGTATTTAAAATCCGCCGCGTGATCATTCCTGACACGGATTTACTCCACAGATTTCACCCCTTTTAATGCAACAGGGGTGAAATCTGCTGGAAAAAATTGGCGCGTGCGGACCTGCCCCGATAGCTGGTGCAGCAGAACAGGAGGCGCCGCTGTGACCCCGGCTCTCTGTCCCCGCTGCCGGAGAGCAGATGACAAATGCTGTCGTCGTGCTGTGCGATCTGTCACGTGTTGTATGTCACATGCACTCTGTCACATGTAGCAAGTCATATGCAACCTGTTACCATCTACATTGCAAAACAGGAGCAGAGTGTCAGCTCTGTGACCTCGTCCTGTGCAGTCGGTGCTGCAGCGCTCCTCAGAACAAGTCAGACTAGTTTCACGGGGCCACAGGGCAGACACGTTTTTGGATCCAAGTTGAGTCCACAACACCCGGAACGCACACGGTAATACTGACTTTAAGGGGTTAAGAATATCTGCCGTCAAGCGCACCATTGTCTTAAAGAGGATTTCCCGTCTGGGATAATTGGCGTATCCCGAGGATAGGTCATCCGTGACATCATAGGTGCAGGTGCTGTTTGAGAGCGCCGCAACCTCTTCCGAGGACATATGACGTCATCGGTCACATGATGTCGGCGTATCTATACAATGGACAGCACTATGCTGCGAGGAGGCCGCAGCGCTCACTGGAGCTCCGCAGCCCCCTCATACAATAATACGGCAAAACTGCAGCGTTTTCAGAAATTGGCGGCACAGCATGACCGCGACGTATGAAGAAATCCTTACATTTCTATCTGTGAAAGCTTCAGATTAAGGAATGCTGCAGGGGCCGAGGATGTATGGCGTACAAATGGACCCTTGTTAGTTTAGGGGCCCTGATAAATTAACTGCTCCATACCCTAGACCCCCTTAATGGAGCCCTGGTCAATGGGCTCTTCACTTGAATGGGGCTGGGCTGCGATTCCAGTCACAGCCATGGACAAGAGTGGCGCTGTTTCTATTCATGAGGTATAGTACCTAATGTATCCCTATGGCAGGAGGGGCTGGAGGGTCTCAGGTGCCGGAGGGCGTGTGTACACGGAATTTCATGCAAACCACAAATGTTTGCAATAATCGCAAACGACATCCAACTTGGTTCCATCAAAGGGGTTGTCTCACCTCAGACATTGGGGGCATATCGGTAGGACCCGCACCTATACTTCGAAAGGAGCCGCAAAGTGAAGGAGGACACACCGCGCATGCGAGGCTGCACTCCATTAATTCCTATGGGAGAGCCTAAAATAGGCAAGCGGCACGCTCGCCTATTTTCAGCAGTCCCATTGAAATGAATAGGAAGCGCACCGCTATCGGCTATTTTTTGTGACTGACGGAAATAGCCGAGCCAGCACTTGCCTATTTTCGGTGCTCCAATAGGAATAAATGGAGGCCAGCTGCGCATGCGCGGTGTCCTCCTTCACTTTGCGGGCTCCGTTCTAAGGTGGGACTCGCACCTATCAGCGATATGCCACCAATGTCTGAGGTGAGACAATCCCTTTAAGATTGCATGCGATTCAATGTATCCTGAGAAGTAGGGCAAAACCACTAAGCCTCAGTGGCATCTTCTGCCGCAGTCTCGGTCACTGCTTCGGACCCTCTGCCTTAAAGGGGTTGTGCCATGAAAAATGTTCTACATTTTGCAAACCAGCACCTGGATCTGAACACTTCTTGCCGCTGGGGGTTGCTCTCGTCTGCATGTGACAGCCGCTCCGCATATACCCGGCCATTTTGTTTTTTACCCTGAGGATAGGCGATTCATACCAAAAAACTGCAAACCTGTTATTTTTTAAAGAAAAACCCGCAGAACCCGTCTCCCGGCATCTGCTGAACCTTCTGTTCTTTCCTGTAACCTTATTCCTCTGAAGACGATTGAAATCTGGTTGAACGTGTTCTTCTTCCTGACCATCAGATAAGCGGGAGCTGAGGATTACCCCTGATCTGCTGGACCTTCCTGATGGTACGACTGTAACTGCAAATCACGGATCAGCAAAGTACAGACTGCTGCGGGTCCGCATTCTGCATTTCCCGGACAAGTATAGGACATGTTCTATCTCCTTGCGGAACGTACATAAGATGATCCGTGCGCTTTCCGCATTCCTGTGTCCGTTCCACAGAACGATAGACTAAGGCCTAATTCACACGTCCGCAATGTTCGTCCGCACCCGTTCCGCAAATCTGCAGAACGGGTGCGGACCCATTCATTTTGAATAAGGATGTGATGGATGCGGAGAGCACACACTGTGCTCTGCATCCGCACTTGTGCTGGCCGGTGGCTACGCAATAATATAGAGCATGTCCTATTCTTGCCCGCAATTGCGGACAAGTATAGGCATCTCTATGGGGCTGGCGGCAAGGTGTGTTGCGGATCCGCAAAACAGTACGGACGTGTGGATTAGGCCTAAGGTCTCTTGCACACGAACGTTTATTTTGCGAGTGTACGGGCATTTTTATGTTCCTTATACGGTCCGTATACGGACCCATTCAGTTCAATGGGTCCGCAAAAAAAACGGAAGTGTTTCCGTGTGCATTCCGTTTCCGTATTTCCGTTTTTACGTTCCTTGCAAAGATAAAACATGTCCTATTGTTGCCCACAATTCACGATCCGTGGCTCCATTCAATTAAATGGGTCCGCATAAAAAATGGAACGGATACGGAAATGCATCCGCATGTCTTCCGTATCCATTCCGTTTTTTGCGGAACCATCTATTGAAAATTTTAAGCCCAGCCCAAATTTTTCTATGTAATAACTGTATACTGTTGATGCCATACGGAAAAACGGAAACACAACGGAAGCGAAAAACGGATCTGATAAAAGTGGCCCGCAAAACACAGAAAAAGCCATACGGTCGTGTGCAAGAGGCCTAAGTCTGTGGACCACGGACCTATTGAAAACAATGGGTCCGCAGATGGACAGACTGGAAATATAAAGTGACCCTGGAAAAAAACCTAAAAGTGGCCCCATTGTTGTAGATGGGGCCAATACATGTAGGCAGGGTCAGCAATACCATAGTGCAGCACAGGGTGACGCCCCAGAAGCTGTCCAGATGTGGTGGCCACCAACAGCTGTCCTGCTCCTCCAGTTGTCTCACTATGGAGCGGAGGCTTAGATGTTGAGATGTGAGCCATGGCACCGAACCAGCCCAACCTTCAGCATGCTGCCTGAACTTCCTCTTAGCGCTCATGCACACGACGTAATTTCCTTCCGTGTCCGTTGCGTTTTTTTTGCAGTCTGTATGCGGAACCATTCATTTCAATTGGAAGTTACTCAGTGTGCGTTCCGTTTCCATATGTCCGTTCTGCAAAAAAATAGAAGATGTCCTATTATTGTCCACACTGCGCACAAGGATAGGACCGTTCTATTAGGGGCCAGCTGTTCCGTTCCGTTTTTTGCGGGTCCGTTTTATGCGTCGTGTGCATGAGCCCTAATAATGACCCCTATAGTTCCCCTAGTCGTATGTGCCTGCCCATCAGCAGTGAGGAGGGCTCGGGTGGCCTTAGGAATATTGGCCCACCGGGATAATTTCCTGTAGGCTCTATGGCCAGTCCGCCCCTGGGTCCGCAAATAAAATGCAGATGGCACAAGCACCGCACCTGTATTTTGCGGATCTGCGATTTACGGACCACAAAACGGATACAATCATGTGCATGCGGCTTTGAATGTATCCACCTGTTGTGGTTTACCGTTTTTGCAGAACGTTTGGTGAAAAGCCACCGATTTCCCCTTGATTGTACAAAAAATTCAGCAAAAAACACAGTGAACGTCACTTTCCCTGCTTCAGGCCTCCTGCACACGAACTGGTTGCCGTATTCCGGACTGCATATGCGGATCCGCAATACACGGGCACCGTTTTGTGTGCATTCCGCATCACATTACTTCAATGGGTCTGCAAATCCGGAGATGGGGAACGGGCTCACGGAACAGAACACTATGGAAGCACTACGGAGCTTCGTCCCGTACTTCCGTTCCGCAAAAAGATAGAACATGTCCTATCTTTTTGCGGGAACGGGCGGATCGCGGACCTATTCAAGTGAATGGGTTCGCGATCCGCTGCGGCTGCCCCACGGTCAGTGTTAGCGAACGTTTTTGTGCAGGAGGCCTTAGGGCTCATACACACGAACATTTTTTTTTTTCCTTTTCCGTTTCATTTTTTGTGTTCCGTATTCGGACCGTATACAGAACCATTCATTTCAATGGATCCGCAAAAAAACCTGGAATGTGCTCCGTATGCCTTCCGTTTCCGTATTTCTGTTCCGTTCAAAGATAGAACATGTCTTATTATTGTCCGCATAACGGACAAGGATAGTACTGTTCTATCAGGGGCCGGCTGTTCTGTTCCACAAAAAAGGGAATGCACACGGACGCCATCCGAATTTTTTGCGGATCCATTTTTTGCGGACCTCAAAATACTGAAAAAGCCATACGGTCGTGTGCAAGAGGCCTTAGATTCACATGTTATAGTGCCCCCAGTTCAATTGCATTTTTGGCCCGTTATTTGAAAATCGATGCAAAACCGCAATACGTCTGCGACATGGGAACATCATATTTTTTTTCAACAATCCCTAAGGCCAGATTGCATGTCGTACTTAATGATTACGGTAAATGTGCAAAATTGTGTGTCAGTGCATGAAATCACGTGTGCGTTATTGTACAGAAAATCCAAATATCTCTCGCCTAATGCACGGTCCTGATGATCAGCTAGTAGGACATCAGACGGCTGCATCACCGCCACATCCATAAAAGCAGCTGCAGGGTAAAACCGCAATGACTCTAACGAAAATCATCTTTGAAAGTAGACCTATGTGTCTCCATGGTAACAGACTACAAACAAACCCTGTGTAGTCGGATTCTGCAGTCATAGTCTGTTCACTATGGGTTCACTAGTGACTGACACTTATCATCAGCTCATTACAGTTTGTTCACCCCGTTTATTGTACTTATCTCTTTCTGGAAAAGCTGAGTCAAATCTATTATCAAAGCTTCCATGTCCACGCTCTCACAGGGATTGTTACTCGCCCTCTCCGACTTTGACATGGCCACCTCCTCTAACTCCGGCGTGTCGCCCTGTATCACTGTGCCCCCCCAGGGATTGTCACCCAGTTACCACTGACTCCAGTATGTCCACCAGTATCTCTGTGCCCCCCCAGAGATTGTCACCCAGTTACCACTGACTCCAGTATGTCCCCCTGTATCTCTGTGCCCCCCCAGGGATTGTCACCCAGTCGCCACTGACTCCAGTATGTCCCCCTGTATCACTGTGCCCCCCCAGAGATTGTCACCCAGTTACCACTGACTCCAGTATGTCCACCTGTATCACTGTGCCCCCCCAGGGATTGTCACCCAGTCACCACTGACTCCAGTATGTCCCCCTGTATCACTGTGCCCCCCCAGGGATTGTCACCCAGTCACTACTGACTCCAGTATGCCCACCTGTATCTCTGTGCCCCCCCAGGGATTGTCACCCAGTCGCCACTGACTCCAGTATGTCCCCCTGTATCTCTGTGCCCCCCCAGGGATTGTCACCCAGTCGCCACTGACTCCAGTATGCCCACCTGTATCTCTGTGCCCCCCCAGGGATTGTCACCCAGTCGCCACTGACTCCAGTATGCCCACCTGTATCACTGTGCCCCCCCAGGGATTGTCACCCAGTCACCACTGACTCCAGTATGTCCCCCTGTATCACTGTGCCCCCCCAGGGATTGTCACCCAGTCACCACTGACTCCAGTATGTCCACCTGTATCACTGTGCTCCCCCAGGGATTGTCACCCAGTCATCACTGACTCCAGTATGTCCACCAGTATCACTGTACCCCCCCAGGGATTGTCACCCAGTCACCACTGACTCCAGTATGCCCACCTGTATCACTGTGCTCCCCCAGGGATTGTCACCCAGTCACCACTGACTCCAGTATGCCCACCTGTATCACTGTACCCCCCCAGGGATTGTCACCCAGTCACCACTGACTCCAGTATGTCCACCAGTATCTCTGTGCTCTCCCAGTGATTGTCACCACTGACTCCAGTATGTCCACCAGTATCACTGTGCTATCCCAGTGATTGTCACCACTGACTCCAGTATGTCCCCCTGTATCACTGTGCTCCCCCAGGGATTGTCACCCAGTCGCCACTGACTCCAGTATGTCCACCTGTATCACTGTGCTCCCCCAGGGATTGTCACCCAGTCACCACTGACTCCAGTATGCCCACCTGTATCACTGTACCCCCCCAGGGATTGTCACCCAGTCACCACTGACTCCAGTATGCCCACCTGTATCTCTGTGCTCCCCCAGGGATTGTCACCCAGTCGCCACTGACTCCAGTATGCCCACCTGTATCACTGTGCTCCCCCAGTGATTGTCACCCAGTCGCCACTGACTCCAGTATGCCCACCTGTATCACTGTGCCCCCCCAGGGATTGTCACCCAGTCACCACTGACTCCAGTATGTCCCCCTGTATCACTGTGCCCCCCCAGGGATTGTCACCCAGTCACCACTGACTCCAGTATGTCCACCTGTATCACTGTGCTCCCCCAGGGATTGTCACCCAGTCATCACTGACTCCAGTATGTCCACCAGTATCACTGTACCCCCCCAGGGATTGTCACCCAGTCACCACTGACTCCAGTATGCCCACCTGTATCACTGTGCTCCCCCAGGGATTGTCACCCAGTCACCACTGACTCCAGTATGCCCACCTGTATCACTGTACCCCCCCAGGGATTGTCACCCAGTCACCACTGACTCCAGTATGTCCACCAGTATCTCTGTGCTCTCCCAGTGATTGTCACCACTGACTCCAGTATGTCCACCAGTATCACTGTGCTATCCCAGTGATTGTCACCACTGACTCCAGTATGTCCCCCTGTATCACTGTACCCCCCCAGGGATTGTCACCCAGTCACCACTGACTCCAGTATGTCCACCAGTATCACTGTGCCCCCGCCCAGGGATTGTCACCCAGTCACCACTGACTCCAGTATTCCCACCTGTATCACTGTGCCCCCCCAGGGATTGTCACCCAGTCACCACTGACTCCAGTATGTCCCCCTGTATCTCTGTGCTCCCCCAGGGATTGTCACCCAGTCACAACTGACTCCAGTATGTCCACCTGTATCACTGTGCCCCCCCAGGGATTGTCACCCAGTCACAACTGACTCCAGTATGTCCCCCTGTATCTCTGTGCTCCCCCAGGGATTGTCACCCAGTCACAACTGACTCCAGTATGTCCACCTGTATCACTGTACCCCCCCAGGGATTGTCACCCAGTCACCACTGACTCCAGTATGTCCACCAGTATCACTGTGCCCCCGCCCAGGGATTTTCACCCAGTCACCACTGACTCCAGTATGCCCACCTGTATCACTGTGCCCCCCCAGGGATTGCCAGGATGGATTAGATGTTAAGTGGGTTTTCCCAGTATAAGGGTGTGTACTGACATTGCAGTGGCTGAATTCGAACCGGGTGCGGTCCGAGCGGCGGGGTCTATATGTCCTTCATTTACCAACTGCAACGTTGGCAACTATGGAAATAGCGAGCCTTCACACACGATACGCGCATGAAATCTCCCGCAGGCCGACTTTAAAAAACTCACACGTATGTTGCAGTTATATGTATGAGATGTGGGCTCCATTCACACCACCGTGTGATGACCATACCCGTTTTGTGTACTGCAAAACGCGGCCCCGTGCATCCCTCATCGCAGTGCAGATCCATTGACTTCAATGGTTCCTCAATCCCCATGTTGCAGCCAAAGATAGGGCATGTCCTATCTTTTGTGGCACGGACACACAGACCCAGACGCACACCCGGAAACGGAAGCACTTGGTCCACAAATGGACACGACTGTCACGCGGTCGTGTGAACGAGGCCTAATTTTTATGGTCAGGCGGTGGTTCCTGTAATCCGGTCGCTGCTTTCCGTTCTGTAATTTTAACTCCCGTTGTCCTTCAGCGCAGTCTAAAGATGGCGAGTAAAAGCTGGTGTTTCCTGCGCAGCAGGAAGGTTTGGATTATTGATTTACGGATCCTGTTGCAACAGTGGGGTGACATGTCCTGGGGGCTTCTGTAGAGGAATAGCCGAGTCACATGGCTGTCACATACTGTGTTCATATCGATGGCAATTAAAGGGGTTGTCCCACGAAAAATAGTCTACGTTTTTCATGCCAGCAACTGGATCTGAACACTTTTCTAAAGGCGTGTAATTTTATGGGGTTGTATCATCTCGGAGAGCAAGAGCAAATCGCTACGACATACCCCCAATGTTTGATAGGGGCGGGTCCCAGAGGAGCCCCAAAGTGAAGAAGGGCCCCTCCATTCATTCCTATGGGGGCGCCGAGTGGCCATTTTCGGTAGCCCCATTGAAATGAATAGAGAGTGTGCCACACAACCGTGGCCGCTCTCCATTCACTTCTATGGGGCTGATGAAAATAGCAGAGCCAGTGCTCGGCTGTTTTCCGCAGTCCCATAGAAGTGAAAGGAGGGTGGCTGTGCATGCGCGGTGCGCCCTCCGTCACTCTGCAAGCTCCGTTCTAAAGATAGCTGCGGGTCGCAGAGGTGGAACCCGCCTTTATCTAGCAATATGCCCCCAATGTCCGAGATGATACAACCCCTCTAAAAATGTACTATAGCCACTGAGTTATTCAATAAAATGTATCTGTCTAGCGCCACCTGCTGGTTGTTCTTTTCTCGATTTCTTGTCCACCTCAATGAGGTGGTCGCACACGCTCACTTTAAATCTTCAACTATCACCAGCCATACATTCTGTTAGACCAGTGTGTTTCCCAACCAGTGTGCCTCCAGCTGTTGCAAAACTACAACTCCCAGCATGCCCGTGCAGCTAAAGGCTGTCCGGGCATGCTGGGAGTTGTAGTTTTGCAACAGCTGGAGGCATGCTGGTTGGGAAACACTGTGTTAGACATTGTGGCAGTTCCATGGAAAGAACTGCAGCAGAAAGGACACCTCCCCAGAGATGCCAGAGCAGTTTAAGAAATTAAAACTGAGCTCTGATTGGTTGCTATAATGGGCTCTTGCATAGTACCGTATTTCCGCTACAATGGGTTCAATTTTGCGTCACAAGCCACAACCGAGGGGGGCCGGGTCGTGTAAGGCGCTATTTTCTGGGGACTCTCTAAAGGGGTCCTGGACATTTGCCATAAATGTCTAGTATATGCAGGTCCCACCTCTGGGTCCGGCACCTATCTCAAGATCGGGGCCCTCAAGTAGATGGAGAGCAGGCAGTGCATACGCGACGTTCCTCATTCACTGCTCTGGGACTTCCGAAAATAGCCGAGCTTCAGATGCATTCGGATCCCAGCGGCGGGACCCCACCTACTGGACAATATCTTATCCTTTCCATATACCATAAATGTCCAGATGGGACAAACCCATTAATGGACCTGGCACTGACCAACAGGTGGCAGTGGAGAGCCAGTTTACGTTATTTGTAGCGGCGCTCATTTGCATACTTTTTTTTCCCAGGAAGCATCGTCTGTAGGACTGGCCGCATCTCCTCTGTGATGAGAAATGATCTCCTTAATGAGCCTGGGGTGTCAGGCCTATCCTATGGGTTTTTTTTTTGTTTTTTTTTTAACACTGCATTGACCCTCTTTACAACATTGTCTTTTATTTGTTACCAAAAAAAATTAAAAAATCCTCAATAAAAAAAATAGCTGGATCTCCACAAGTAGATCAAGAACCTTCCAATATTTTCTGGGGATCCAGCAGACCTGACTCTTCTTTCTTCGGGTGGTGACTTGGTGGTGGAGCCCCCTATGAGCAGCATGTCTTTATTTGCTGTTTTTTTTCCGCTCCCTTTACCATGCAGACAGGGTGACGTCATGTCATGGGTCACCTGCAGCCTCGTGCGGTTTTAGTATCACAACGGGATCTTGGCCGCCCGATTTGTTTGTTTATTGGGCAGTAGCTTTTGTCCTCGTGCCAATTGTATACCAGCAGCTGTGTACACCCAATGGTCCTGATCGAGGCAACCTGACGCATAGTACACAGCAAATACTCTGCTCTTAAAGGAACATTAAACCAAAAAGTCTTCCGTTTATAACATGGCCTTTTCCAAAATTCACCCCCCCCCCCCATAGCCTTTCCTCTGTCTAAAGTGCATCCAAGGTAACCACTAGAGGGAGCTACCACGCCTGTATACGGATCATGACAACACAGTTCTGCTGCCCAGACAAGACTTAGGCCCAATTGGGGTCTCAGAATTGACTACGATGAGGTAAATTAAACTTTAAAGGGGTTATGCCATGGCTGATGTAAACAAAATTGAAATCGGACATCATATAGTACATGACAATACCCTAGATCCAGAGATCTCCTCATTCATTGCTTCAGTTGCTCTACTACGTTTGTTTCAAGCTAGCAGCTCTGGGGGCGTGTCCTTTTTGCTTTAGTTCTTTCCCTGTGTTTGCCACAGTTTCTAATAATGGCTGGTGACAGTAGAACATTTAGGTCCAGTCACACGTCCGCAAATTGCGGATACGCAAAACACGGACACCAGCCATGTGTTTTCCGCATTTTCTTTCCGTGTCCGTTTTTTTGCGGACCATATGCAGAACCATTAATTTCAATGTGCATTCCGTTTCCGTATGTCCGTTCTGCAAAAAAATAGAACATGTCCTATTATTGTCCGCATTACAGACCAGGATTAGGGGCTACAGTTCAGTTTCGCAAAATATGGAATGCACACAGACGGTATCTGTATTTTTTGCGGATCCGTTTTTTGCAAGCACCAAAATACATACGGTCGTGTGCAGTGGGGTCTTACCAGGCGGTCCAATGTGTGGTGCCACTCGGCTATCCCATAGGTATTGAATTGAGGGATGGCGTGCCTGATCGACCCGCCTCCCATTGTCTTGTCGGCGGGCGCCGCTCATTACCACAAGTGCCAGATTATAAGTAACTGATTAACAGTCGTGTCCTCTATGGTGACTAATTATTTACCTGTCGTGTTTATGTCCACAGCAGGGACCTGTGGAACTGTTTTGGGCGCCCTTGACGTTAAGAGGTGGCATTATAATGGCTGGCATCAGCACCCACCCGATAAACCCATGACCGCGCGCACCGCCCCCTGGTACCAGTTTTCTGACTGACCTAATACTCTTGGACGGTTTGCAGAATATCTGCTCCTGTGATCGTTCAGACCTTGGTACAAGAGATTTGTCAAGTTTCTGTTACCCAGGAGTCAGATCAAGCCATGACTGCCTTACCTATAATATTGTGCCCGCCACATAGCGATGCCCAATGCTGCTACTGTAGTGGGACACAACGTGGGGGGGGGGGGACTAAAGAGCCACTATTACTGGGTGGGCTACTGAGGGCACTATTACCACTGGCAAAACATCTGCTGAGATTATTGATGGCCGGGAGTAGACGTCATGGTGGTCTGGGCCAGATAGAGAAGAAAAGATTTAAAGGCTATGTACACATTCAGGGGGTAATTTTTTATGATTGCGTTTTACACATTTTGGGCTAAAAATCATTTTTTCAATTGGTCTTTATTAAAAGTCTTCAGCCGTTCTGTAACAAAGGGTTAACTGCCTAGCTTTTTTGAAGTGCTCTTTCACGTTATCTACTAAACCTTGTCTCTAAATTACTAAAAGATCACAAACCCTTATCTAAGCTACTGTCTTACCAGTAAGATAAGAATTGAGCTCCAATGAGTGTTAATAGGTTTAGAGATAAGGAGCTGCCTGAGGAAACACAGTAAGGCTACTTTCACACTGGCGTTTTGGGTTCCGTTTGTGAGATGCGTTCAGGGCTCTCGGAAGCGGTCCAAAACGGATCAGTGCCCTAATGCATTCTGAATGGAAAAGGATCCGCTCAGAATGCATCAGTTTGGCTCCGTTCAGTCTCCATTCCGCTCTGGAGGCTGCCTGCAGCGTTTCGCTGTCCGCCTGACGAAACTGAGCCAAACGTCCTGGCACACAATGTAAGGGCTCTTTCACACTAGCGTTTTTGTTTTCCGGCATAGAGATCCGTCGTCGGGGAGGATTATCCCAATGCATTCTGAATGGAGAGAAATCCGTTCAGGACCGGAACGTTTTTTGGCAGGAGAAAATACCGCATCATGCTGCGCTTTTTGCTCCGGCCAAAAATCCTGAACACTTGCCGCAAGGCCGGATCCGGAATTAATGCCCATTGAAAGGCATTAATCCGGATCCAGCCTTAAGCTAAACGTCGTTTCGGCGCATCGCCGGATCCGACATTTAGCTTTTTCTTAATGGTTACCATGGCAGCCAGGATGCTAAAGTCCCGGCTGCCATGGTAAAGTGTAGTGGGGAGCAGTATACTTACAGTCTGTGCAGCTCCTGGGGCGCTCCAGAGTGACGTCAGGGCGCCCCACGCGCATGGATCACGTCATCGCATGGATCACGTGATCCATGCGCATGGGGCGTTCTGACGTCATTTTGGAGCGCCCCGGGAGCCGCACGGACTGTAAGTATACTGCTCCCCCGCTCCCCACTACTACTATGGCAACCAGGACTTTAATAGCGTCCTGGCTGCCATGGTAACCTCAAAGCATTTCGAAGACTGATCAGTATCCTGATCAGTCTTCTAATGCTTTCAGGCGACTTGCGTTCTGACGGATCCGGCGGGACGGAAGTGCCTGCCGGATCCTCAGAACGCAAGTGTGAAAGAGGCCTAAGTCAATGGGGACGGATCCGTTTTTTCTGACACAATCTGGCACAATAGAAAACGGATCCGTCTCCCATTGACTTTCAATGGAGTTCATGACGGATCCGTCTTGGCTATGTTACAGAAAATACAAACAGATCCGTTCATGACGGATGCATACGGTTGTATTATTGTAATGTATCCATGACGGATCCGCCCAAAACGTGAGAGTGTGAAAGTAGCCTAAAAATACAGATCCTGCTACTAGGGAATCTCAAGGCTGTACAGAGAAAGGGGCTCAAAATTGTTAATAAAGACCAATAGAAAAAATGATTTTAAGATCAAAATAAGTACAATGCAATAATTAGAAAATTGCCCCGGAGGTGTACATAGCCTGAACCATAGTTGCATCTTTTCCTTTGTCATCACTGATGAGTTATCTAGGGATTGTGTCATATGACATCAGAAGGATGACCCCCACCATAACAGCGTGTACTTAATGCACGGCGTCTCATTAGGGGCAAAGTTGTGAGAATTTGGGAGATTCTATTAATTTTTTTTATTTTTAAGTCCTAGATAAAAAATAAAAAATTCTCTGTGGTTTTTGGGTATTCCGGTAACGTTAGATCAGTGGTGATAAACAGGAAGAAAGACGTGATGTCGGATAACTCCCTGCATCATGTGATTCGTACAACAGGAAGTAAAGTGCGAGAGAACATTGCACATATGACTTCTACTGCTAAACGAGTTCCCAAAAATCCCTGCCTCTTAAAGTGATTTTCTGAGATGAGAGAAAAATGTAGATTTTTCCCCAGAAACAGCGCCATCCTTGTCTAGAGGCTGTGTCAGGTATTGCAGCTCAGACCCTTTGGAGTGAATCACGTTACTAGTCACAAGCCATGGCGATTTGGAACAAAATGCCAATTTTTTAAATAATATAATACATCCCCTTTAAGAGCAAACCAGTTATATTTAAAGGGAATGTGTCCTCTCAGAATGATCTAAATTTTAAATCGAGTTTTACGTCAAATGTTTTAAGAACTTTAGGTGATTTTTAAATAATGTTTCTGTGTCACTACCTGTTCACACCAAGCCTCATAATCTGCTGACACTTCCTGTTCTTAAAAATCATCTCATAATCATTACAGGCAGGATTACAATGATGGATAGATCCACCATCCACAAATAGGCGATGACACAGCGTATCTACTTCCCCTCTCTGCTCAGTGACCTCTACACAGAGCATGCCCACAACACCTTTCCATAGAAAACAATGAGCCATCTCCACTCTACAGTTTCCTATGGTCCACGTGCCTGCTGTAAAGCATATCTCTAAGTGCTGTTAACAGCAGCTCTGGTAAGATGACCACCCCCCTCATCATGAACAGAAAATAGAATACAAAAATGTACAATTAGAAAAAAATCATATTAGGGGAAAAAGGTACGTGTCAGGATCTGGTTTTAATTAGGGTCCTTTCACACTGGCGTTTTTGTTTTCCGGCATAGAGTTCCGTTGTCGGGTCTCTATGCCGGAAAAATCCTGATCAGGATCATCCCCATGCATTCTGAATGGAGAGAAATCCGTTCAGGATGCATCAGGATGTCTTCAGTTCAGGACCGGAACGTTTTTTGGACGCAGCAAATACCGCAGCATGCTGCGCTTTTTGCTCCGTCCAAAAATCCGGAACAATTGCCCATTGAAAGGCCTTAATCCGGATCCGGCCTTAAGCTAAACGTCGTTTCGGCGCATCGCCGGATCCGACATTTAGCTTTTTCTGAATGGTTACCATGGCAGCCAGGACGCTAAAGTCCTGGTTGCCATGGTAAAGTGTAGTGGGGAGCGGGGGAGCAGTATACTTACCGCACGTGCGGCTCCCGGGGCGCTCCAGAGTGACGTCAGGGCGCCCTACACGCATGGATCACGTGATCCATGTGCATGGGGCACTCTGACGTCATTCTGGAGCGCCCCGGGAGCCGCACGTGCGGTAAGTATACTGCTCCCCACTACTACTATGACAACCAGGACTTTAATAGCGTCCTGGCTGCCATAGTAACCTGAAAGCATATTGAAGACTGATCAGGATCCTGATCAGTCTTCTAATGCTTCAGGCGACTTGCGTTCTGACGGATCCGGCGGGACGGAAGTGCCTGCCAGATCCTCAGAACGCAAGTGTGAAGGAGGCCTTAGTCAAAAAAATATAGGTGGTACATTCCCTTTAAGGGGGTATGTCTGAATTGAGAATATTCCCTTTTGTGAATGTACATGACGCCCTCCTTTTTCATCTTATCAGCTGCCAATCTGCGGACTCCTCTACTATCATCCACAATGGCCGCACCGCTTCTCGGACTACACGATACACAGTGTACATCAGTAGTCCAAGATACTTCCTGGTTGTCCAGCCCTGCTTCTGGATTGGCCAGCTCTGCTCACATGAGCAGTCCTGGCCAATCCGAGGGCAGCAAGGAGTGTCTCGGGCTAACAAATGCACAGCATGCATCAGGTAGTCTTTGAAGTGATGCAGCCATCTTGGATGTTAGAAAAGGAGGCTACAGGTAAGTGTTCTGGTTCTTTCCCCATTTTTTTTCCTTGAACTGGAGGATCGCTTTCATATATCTTTATAAGAGCTGGAGCGTCGTTGTATTTTTGGATCCAGAGCTCTAACTCCTCTGCATAGACATAGATAGAAGTCTGCTGCCAGCAGCCACCACTAGAGGGAGCTCACTGCAAACTGTGTATACATCCCTATTGCACATGGCAAAGCTCTGCGCATACAGCCTGTACAGTGACACGCTAAGGTTCAGGCGCTCCTTTGTATCCCTCTATTGCAGATCAGGCCGGATGTTCCATTACTTCCCGTTTCATTTTATGGATGACTCCACCTCCTTCACTGCCTGGAATGACTTGCGCATCGGGAATAGTTCCAACGATAACCAGAGTTACTGCTACAGCGGGCAGACGGGAAGCACTGTCCTCCAAGGGGTGACGTTTGGAGGAATCCCCACTGTCTTGGTGCTGGACGTCGTCTGTTTTGTGGTAGGTGTCCGGTATGCAGTGATGTCTGAGACCGTTAGATGCAGCTCCACCAGAAATGTTTATAATTCTTTCTCCTATTTAGTTGTTGCTGCTAGCTTTCTCCATCATTCGGAAGAATTTCTGGGATTATGGACGGGTGGCACTTGTATATGACAATGACAGGTAAGTAGTGTTATGGATGTACACAGTGACTGCACCAGCAGAATAGTGAGTGCAGCTCTGGAGTATAATACAGGATGTAACTCACCATCAGTACAGGATAAGTAATGTAATGTATGTACACAGTGACTGCACCAGGAGAATAGCGAGTGCAGCTCTGGAGTATAATACAGGATGTAACTCAGCATCAGTACAGGATAAGTAATGTAATGTATGTACACAGTGACTGCACCAGCAGAATAGTGAGTGCAGCTCTGGAGTATAATGCAGGATGTAACTCTGGATCAGTACAGGATAAGTAATGTAATGTATGTACACAGTGACTGCACCAGCAGAATAGTGAGTGCAGCTCTGGAGTATAATACAGGATGTAACTCAGCATCAGTACAGGATAAGTAATGTATGTACACAGTGACTGCACCAGCAGAATAGCGAGTGCAGCTCTGGAGTATAATACAGGGTGTAACTCAGCATCAGTACAGGATAAGTAATGTAATGTATGTACACAGTGACTCCACTAGCAGAATAGTGAGTGCAGCTCTGGAGTACAATACAGGATGTAACTCAGGATTAGTACAGGATAAGTAATGTATGTACACAGTGACTGCACCAGCAGAATATTGAGTGCAGCTCTGGAGTATAATACAGGATGTAACTCAGGATCAGTACAGGATAAGTGATGTATGTACACAGTGACTCCACCAGCAGAATAGTGAGTGCAGCTCTGGAGTATAATACAGGATGTAACTCAGGATCAGTACAGGATAAGTAATGTAATATATGTACACAGTGACTGCACCAGCAGAATAGTGAGTGCAGCTCTGGAGTATAATACAGGATAAGTAATGTATGTACACAGTGACTGTACCAGCAGAATAGTGAGTGCAGCTCTGGAGTATAATACAGGATAAGTAATGTATGTACACAGTGACTTAGTCTTGTTTCTTAGGTTGCTCTTTTTTACCTTACAGTTTGCCAGAGTGGAGTTACCGTAGATTATCCTCACAATCCTCCTTTAATGAGGAACTAGAAAAGGACAAGGTAAGTAGAGCATCGGCGTCACTTCACACAGATCATGTCCGATGTACAGGGAGGTAAACCGGCAGTCTCCTCATGTTAGAGCCGATTTATATCAGACTTGTACACTGGGTCATGATTGGGAATGAACCATTTGTTCCTGATTGTCGCTGCATTTACATCTGCTCTCTGTGGGGATGAGCGATCACTATTACAGTTGTTCTTCCCCATACAGATTCAGTCTTTGTCAGCAGTACTTCCCTGATTACCTGGACTGATGTTCTGGCAGGAAGCGATAATTTCGGGTGCCACATAAGTGCCAGATCGCCCAACAAACCATCAGGGTCGAATTTAACTATGAATACAGGAATGCATCCCAGACCTATAACACAGTGTAATAACAAGTTATGGGTAGAGGCTTAAACCACTATAGTGTTCACCTGCCACACGCGCAGCGTTACAATGTATCAGTGCTTTCTATATCATGTCCACCTGCCACACACAGTGTTACAATGTATCAGTGCTTTCTATATCATGTTCACCTGCCACACGCGCTCAGCGTTACAATGTATCAGCGCTTTCTATATTATGTTCACCTGCCACACGCGCAGCGTTACAATGTATCAGTGCTTTCTATATTATATTCACCTGCCACACCGCAGCGTTACAATGTATCAGCGCTTTCTATATCATGTCCACCTGCCACACACAGAGTGTTACAATGTATCAGCGCTTTCTATATCATGTCCACCTGCCACACACAGAGTGTTACAATGTATCAGCTCCTTCTATATCATGTCCACCTGCCACACACAGAGTGTTACAATGTATCAGCGCCTTCTATATCATGTCCACCTGCCACACACAGAGTGTTACAATGTATCAGAGCTCTCTCTATCATGTCCACGTGCCACACACAGAGCGTTACAATGTATCAGAGCCCTCTCTATCATGTCCACGTGCCACACACAGAGCGTTACAATGTATCAGAGCTCCCTCTTGTAATGATACAGAACGCTGTATCACCTGGACATTATGAGGATAAGTTACCAGTCCCTGAACCTCTCATTCACTGTCAGTCATCAGAGATCTTAAAAATGGTGTGGCATCATAAAGTGTGTTAGAAAATTGCAGACTGTTTAATTGTAACTATTGATGACCTATCTCCTGCCGATCAGTTACGTGAAGCGGCTGTGTTTCTTGGGTGAGCGCCGAGTCCTCCTCCTTGGCCTGTGGTCACCCGCGCCTTTGTGTAGTGCCATCCAAGTAATGAGATTGAACAAATCAAAATAAAATTCCCCGTTACGTTGCCCGTTCGTAGCGCTGCAGGTCTCAAGGCGGAGTGGGTTCAATTCACACCATAAGTCAACAATTCACAGTAAAAAGACCGCGCTGCTCGACTTGTCCAGTAAGCATCCAGATTATAATGGGGTCAGATACAGATTTCCGATATAGATGAACATTGGATAAACCAGCTGAAGTCCCTTCTACTTTCGAATTGGTCCGTCTGTAGGAGCCAAAAGGTAGCGCAGATAGTGAAGAGCCACCAATAAAGGTAAGATAAATAATTTATTGTACTCACAAAGGTTAAAAGGTAATAGGCATATCCAAAACCATCGGCTCTCATGTCCTTGCCTGACCTAGGTTTCGCTTTCGTTTCGTCAGGGGCTCTTCGTCACTATCTGCGCTGCCTTTTGACTTTTACAGACGGAACAATTCGGAAGTAGAAGGGATTTCTGCTGATTTATGCAATGTTCGTCTATATCGGAAATCTGTACATCACACATTGTGCTGTCCGCATCCGCATTTCCGGTTCGCGGCTCCTGAAAAAAATAGAACATGTCCTATTCTTGTCTGCAATAGCGGACAAGAATAGGCATTTCTATAGGGGTGCCGGCCCTACGGATGTGTGAATGGACCCTTAAAGGGTTATTCTAGTTAGATAAAAATGTTCCTTCATTCTACCACTGGGACACCCATCGATCATGAGAACAGGGGCTCTGTACCCCCTACAGCCCCCCTGAAATGAACGGAGCGGCCGGTCAGGCATGCGTGCGGCCATTCCAGTCACGAGCACTGTACTCGGCTATCTGTGACCGTTCACTCCGTAAATTTTTGGGGGGCTGTGTGGGGTACGGCCCATGCATGGGGTTCTTCTGATCATGGGGGTTCCAGCGGTAGGGCCCCCACCGATCTAATAGTTATCAAAAGGATAAATTAATATACCTGGAACACTCCTTTAAAGGGGTATTCCGGTAAGTAAAAGTTATCCCTTATCCACAGGATGGAGGATAACGATTAGATCAGTGGGGTCCTACCGTCAGGACCCCCACCGATCACAAGAATAGGGGCTCCATACTCCCTGCTGCCCCTCTGAAATCACCGGAGCGGCTGGTCGCACCTGTGCACAGCCACTCTATTCATTTCTATAGGGGTTCCGGAGATAGCCGAGTAAAGAGGGGATAACTGTGGCCCCTTCAGGCAGTTGATTGTTGGGGGTGCTGGGAGACGGGCATCCATGGGCAGATATTTATGACCTACCCAAAGCAGGAACAGACCGGCCCCAGTAACATTGCTGTTTTTCTGTATTTTATTCACTACCTTTTACTCCTGTCTTTTCTTGCAGGGATTTTGCGCCTGGATATCCTCTGCATTTCAGATGCGGTGAGTTCTCTGAGAACGTAAATCCTCTGAACCGTATGTCTTAAGATACGAGCAACAGAAGTGGAACTTGGAGCTCCTGGGCCCAAAGGCAAAGTTGGCCACAGGGTCCCCCCATACTGGTGTCTTATTACTTGGCAGAGGAGCCTTTGGGACCGCTCGGGCACCAGAGCTCCAACTTCTACCTGTGCACCCCCGTGGCCACACTCCTGACCAGCTAATAAGTTTGCCCCTTACTGTAAGGAGAGCTGAAAACAAAACTTTCTATCAGCCAGGCTCCTGGGACATCTCTGACCCTGTGTCAGTGTCCACTAGTCTAGAATTTTAAGAATGGTATTAAATCTGCCGTGCTTCCTCTCCCTCACTGCACAATGACCTCTGCACGTCATAGAGCATGCCCACTACGGTCTCTTAAAGGATATGGACACCTAATTAATTTATTTTGTAGAGAAAATAATTTCTCCAATTGGTTGTGTTTATTTATTTATTTATTTATTTATTTTCTTTCTTTTACCTTCTACAGCCTGCTGTGCTTCCTATGTGGGGCATACTGTCAGCTGTAACATACAGCTGACAGTCTGCAGACATAACCCCTTCCATGCAGTGGTCCTTAGGGACCTCAGTATGGAAGGGGCTAACCATCGGGCTGCTTCTCGGCTGTGTCAGCGGCCCGATGGTTAATGGGTTAATTTTGGGAACATGCCCCCAACCCCACCCCCCCTGTTCAGTATGGACGGTGTTCGTGTTTTGTGGATACGTGAATTGACCCTCATGGTTCGTGGTAGCAGAATCCATAACAGAATTCTTAGATATCCCGAACCTTGTACGCCGAAGTTCACTCAACACTAATCACAACATTTTAGCTCATAGTATATGACAAAAAGAAAAAACTAGTCCCGGTGTCGGCACTGCTGAACTAGTCCCGGCGTCGGCACTGCTGAACTAGTTCCGGCGTCGGCACTGCTGAACTAGTTCCGGCGTCGGCACTGCTGAACTAGTTCCGGCGTCGGCACTGCTGAACTAGTCCCGGCGTCGGCACTGCTGTACTAGTTCCGGGCGTCGGCGCTGCTGAACTGGTCCCGGTGTCGGCACTGCTGAACTAGTGCCGGCGTCGGCACTGCTGAGCTAGTCCCGGCGTCGGCACTGCTGAGCTAGTCCCGGCGTCGGCACTGCTGTACTAGTTCCGGGCGTCGGCGCTGCTGAACTGGTCCCGGCGTCGGCACTGCTGAACTAGTGCCGGCGTCGGCACTGCTGTAGCTAGTTCCGGGCGTCGGCACTGCTGTACTAGTTCCGGCGTCGGCACTGCTGTACTAGTTCCGGGCGTCGGCACTGCTGTACTAGTTCCGGGCGTCGGCGCTGCTGAACTGGTCCCGGTGTCGGCGCTGCTGAACTGGTCCCGGTGTCGGCACTGCTGAACTAGTCCCGGTGTCGGCACTGCTGAACTAGTCCCGGTGTCGGCACTGCTGAACTAGTCCCGGCGTCGGCATTGCTGCCACTTTTAGGGTGGACTGGAGTTTATCTGCATTAGCGTGTGGTCCCGTGGGCCGTGCTCAGCACTTGCAAAAGATAATCCAAACTTGTGAAGTGTAGATAGATAATAAACTTGCGTCACTCACCCTTTTTCTTCCTTTTTCTTCAAAAACCTGGTTATGGGTGCGGGCACTCACTCAGTCACAGGCGGCGACGGCCGTTTCACTCGATCTGTGCTTCGTCTGGCCACTCACGTGATGGCGTCAGTGCGTTCCTCTCTTTTTGTCTGCGACTGACGTCATCACGTTCCCAATGATGCACATACATCTAAAAACAGAACTTATTATTTCACGTTATTAAATGAAGACAGCCGAATCATTTTTGTCATTTAACCCTAGAGGTCCTGTAGCATTTGTCTTAATTATCCAAGAGGCCTCCCTTTGGAGTAAATGGCGGTGTCTATCGCCGCCATTTTTTAACATTCCTACTACCTCTCTGCCTGCCCACATGAGGACATCACTGTCTCCCCCATGTGCCTCTTTAACATGTTCTATCAATCTCGGTGAAGCTATCCCTGTTCTTATCGCTTTCGTATGTTCTCTGAACCCTATGTAAAGTCATCCTATAGTTTTTTCCTATATAGAATCTTCCACATGGACAAAAAATAACATAAACCAAAAACTGTGTTTTACATGAAATAAATTGTCTTACTACATGTTTCGCTCCCCCTATGTTCAAATTCCTGGTCTTAATCAAAAACCGACATTCTGTACATTGGCCACATGTATAATTTCCTTCTGGGATCCCCTTTTCTAGCCAATTATCCTTCTTATTCTCAAAAATGACTACGCACTACTTTGTTTTTAATGGTCCGACTCTTTCTAAAACTTACTAGTGGTGGACTTTTTGTTTTCTCATTCAAATCCTCACCATAGGATAGGAGATGCCAAATGTTCAAAATAGCTTTTTTATCTTTGCTGCCATAGGGGTATATCTGAAGGTGAACACTGCTCTCCCTATCCTCTCTTTTTTATAATCTTTTCTTTCTTTCTTTCTTTCTTTCGACTCTCCTTCACTGCTCTCAGAAAGGATTCATCCATTACTCTCTCAGGATATCCTCTCACTAATAATCTCCTTTTCACATCTTTGGCTTGATCGATGAAGTCTGTATCACTGGCTATCCTTCTCAACCTAGTAAACTGTCCATATGGTACTGCTGTTTTTACATATGGGGCGTGGAAACTCCGGAAGTGCAAGAGGGAATTTGTTACAGTCGGTTTTCTGAATACTGTTTGTTCTTATTGTCTCCCCTTCTATATGGACCTTCACATCCAAGAATCCCAACTCCTTTGAATCAATCTTGCTAGTGAATGTCATATTCATATTGTTCGGAGTGTTTAGGTATTGCACAAATTCCTCAAGTTGCACTTCAGGTCCTCTCCATACAATAAACACATCATCAATAAATCTCCAGAACTGTTTTAGGCTACGTTCACACGACAAATAGGGCACAACTTCACTGCAACATTTGTCGCGCGACATTGGATTCTGCTTCAATGGTTTATACACGTCCTTATCTTCTCATTGCCTCTTTTATATAATATTCTTTTTTCATTAACACTATATAACCCCCCATGTCGGCTGGTTTCACTATTATATCCTGTTCCATGAGCCAATGTAAGGCCCTTTCTTCTCCTCGACTTATATTTTTCTTAATTTTTGGATACACCAAACATTTTACTTCTTGAGGACTTGTTTCTGAAAAATATCTAAGTTACTTCCAACCGCCAAGGGACGGTTAAATGACGATTTAACGCCTTTCAAAAATGGCTCTGCTTCTTCTCCCGCTCTTGGTTGCTCTAAACCGGCCTCCTCCTGTAGGGCCAACAATGTGTTCCCCTCTTCTGTATCTTTTGCATCCTGCACTTTACTCATGTTAACTCCAAACTCACTATCAACACTTGGTTTTTCTCCTTCTTTTTTCTCCCCCCCCCCCCCTCAATTTTTTCTCATTTTTATCGATCTTATACAGATTCAACTTTCTAATTGCCTTAAAAGGATCTACTTCAAAGTCAACCGGATCAAACTCTTCCACTAAACTAAAATTCAAAAACCTTTTGAAAGCAATGAAAGACAATCATCGTCCAAATGTGCTCCTGATAGATTCATGACATTATTTCCTATCTGCTCTCTAAGGTGTCCTCTCCTTTCAGTCTTATTGTTTCCAAGACACGTGTTTCCTTTTGTAGCTGCCTTTCCAACTTCTTCCCCCTTCCGATCTTTCTCCTAAAGGGGGAGTAACTTCTCCAGCCGTCATCTCCTCCTCTATGTTAACTTCTGGTGCAATATTATTCAGATCTTCTTAGGCTCTAGAGTCCGATTCTGTAGTCCATCCTTCTGTGTTCTTCCTTCTCATCTGTCTTCTCTTCCTATATGTTTTTTTTTTACCTTCCTTCCAATTAAAAACTCTGTCCTTATCATAATCTTGTTTGTCTCTCAGGAATTTGTCTTTTTTCTCTCTTTTATTTCCGCCTGCATAGGGATTATTTTGTTTTCCACTTTTTAAAAAAAACAATTGCTGTTGACTATTAGTAAGTCTCGCCCTTAGTTCTATTTTTGCTGGAGAAGTTACTCCCCCTTTAGGAGAAAGATCAGAAGGGGGAGGTCGAAGGGGAAGAAGTTGGAAAGGCAGCTACAAAAGGAAACACTATTGTTTCACTATTTCATATTCCTTTACATTTCTTTCCCGCACTAATTGCATTAATCTGAATGAATATTCTGCATGTAGGTTCTTCCATTGTTCAGAAAAACGATGGCATCTTGATATTGCAAGATCTCTTTATATACTCTTAACTAGAGTTGAACAAACTTCTATTTTTAGTTCGGCGTCCAAAGTTTGGGTTCGGGTTATCATAGCATCCCGTTATGGATTTCGCTACCGCGGACCATAACGGCATTTGGAATCCATAAGGGGCTGCTTCCTTGAACCCGAACCTTGGACAACCCTAAAGACCTGGGGTGACGTCACCGTCATGTGATCAGTGCAGGGGGCGTGGCTCAGCACTGGATTGGATAAGAGGTGATCCAGTACTGAGCCACGCCCCCTGCACTGATCACATGACGGTGACGTCACCCCAGGTCCTTAGTGTTGTCCAAGGTTCGGGTTCAATGAAGCAGCCCCTTATGGATTCCAAATGCCGCTATGGTCCGCGGTAGCGGAATCCATAACGGGATGCTACAATAATCCGAACTTTGGACGCCGAACTAAAAATAGACATTCGCTCAACTCTACTCTTAACCCTCTCGGTATTATGGGCCTCACATGACTGATGAATTATTCGTCCAAAACAAACGGACTTCTTTCTCCGCTAACTGCGTTATCTTCATTTCCAATGTGTGAGTGCTCCTAACTTTCATAACTCAAAAACAGCAGTACCATATGGACAGTTTACTAGGTTGAGAAGGATAGCCAGTGATACAGACTTCATCGATCAATCCAAAGATCTGAAAAGGAGATTATTAGTGAGAGGATATCCTGAGAGAGTAATGGATGAATCCTTTCCGAGAGCAATGAAGGAGAGTCGAAAGGAAGAAAGAAAAGATTATAAAAAAGAGAGGATAGGGGGAGCAGTGTTCACCTTCAGATATACCCCTATGGCAGCAAAGATAAAAAAGCTATTTTGAACATCTAGCATCTCCTAGCCCAGGGATGGGCAAACTGCGACTCTCCAGCTGTTGTAAAACTACAACTCCCACAGTTTGCCCATCCTTGTCCTAGCCTATGATGAGGATTTCAAGGAGAAAACAAAAAGTCCACCACTAGTAAGTTTTAGAAAGAGTCGGACCATTAAAAACAAAGTAGTGCGTAGTCATTTTGAGAATAAGAAGGATAATTGGCTAGAAAAAGGGATCCCAGAAGAAAATTATAATGTGGCCAATGTACAGCATGTCGGTTTTTGATCAAGACCAGGAATTTGAACATGGGGGGAGCGAAACATGTAGTAAGACAATTTATTTCATGTAAAACAGTTTTTGGTTTATTTTTTTGTCCATGTGGAAGATTCTATATAGGAAAAAACGATAAGATGCCTTTACATAGGGTTCAGAGAACATACGAACGCGATAAGAACAGGGATAGGTTCACCGAGATTGATAGAACATGTAAAGAGGCACATGGGGGAGACAGGGATGTCCTCACGTGTAGGGTTGTTTTGGGTATTGAGGTTTCGATACCTTTAGCCCTGCCTTTTATTGATACTGGGCTGCCCAGTATCAGAGAACGTGGCTGCGTGGCTCTCAGCGTGGCCATGTTCCCTCAGCAGCACGGGGAGAAGGAGGCGGTCTCTCCCGCCCCCTGTGCTGCTTCCACCAATGAAGAGAGACGGGAGGAGGAGGCGGGGTCACTGGCCACCAATGAGGAGTAACGTTTAATATACAGACGCAGGCAGAAGAAACTCATTGCTGGCACCTGCCTGTGACCGGGCGCTGCGATCCGCGGCAATTAACCCCTCAGGTGCCCAGGCAGGTGCCAGCAATGAATTTCTTCTGCCTGCGTTTGTATATTAAACGTTACTCCTCATTGGTAGCTAGTGCGCCCCTGCCCCCAGTTTTAAAGACATTGGCCAGTGTCCCCCCCCCCCTTTCCCCAGTATTAAATACATTGGTGGCCAGTGCGCCCTCCCCCCAGTATTAAAATTATTGGTGGCAGTGGCCACAGGGTCCACTCACCTCCTCCTCTTTGGTGGCAGTGATCAGAGCCCCCAGCAGTGTAATGCTTGGGCTCCGTTTGGTTACCATGGCAGCCAGGACGCTACTGAAGTCCTGGCTGCCATGGTAAGCTCCCTGCTGCTGTGTGCACAGGGCAGCAGGGAGAGTGTAAGGGCCTGTTCATCCTGATAGAGCTCTACCATGGTGAATAGGATGAAAAGATCCCAGGTTCTAGCCCCTAAGGGGGAAATAGTTAATAAATAAACTGTAAAAAAAAAAAGTTAAAAAAGTACACCAAAATATTAAGTATAAATCACCCCCTTTCCCAATTTTACATATAAAATATATAAACAATAAATAAATAAAATATTACATATCGCCACGTCTCAAAAGTCGAAACTTTTAAAAAAATTCTCTTTTAAGCGGTGAACGCCCATAAAATAAAAAATGAATAAAAGAAAAACTGCACAATTCGGCATTTTCTTTTAGTCACCTTGTCCCCCCCAAAAAAATAGGATAGGACTGTTGTATTATGGGCCGGACGTTCCATAAAATGCGGAATGCACGTGGCTTTTTTTGGCATTTCATTTTTTTCGCGTGGTATCGAGTATCGCAATACTTTTTTATGGTATCGATACCGAATCAAAATTTTGGTATCGAAACAACCCTACTCATGTGTGCAGGCAGAGAGGTAGTAGGAATGTTAAAAAATGGCGGCGATAGACACCTCCATTTACTCCAAAGGGAGGCCTCTTGGGTAATTAAGACAAATGCTACAGGACCTCTAGGGTTTACTGAAATAAATGAACTTTGCACAATATTCTAATTTTTCGAGTTTCCCCTGTAAATAATGTTCTAAATGTTCCCCTCACAGCTGCGCTCCGGGCCTCCTGGGGTTGCAGGGAACTGCAGCTAGCTCCATTTAAGAGAAACTCTAGAACAAGGCTATTATTTCTTATCTACCTACTGACTGTATAGCGACATACATGACACAGTCCCTGCAGGACCAAAGGGTCCGGCAGAGATCTGTCGCTGTATGGCTGCTGCTTGGCTTCTCCATGTGTAATCATTTCTAATGTTGCGTCTCCTCCTTCCTAGTGATGATGACTTCTTCGAGCAGTGTGGAGAAGATGCTTGTCACTACCTCTCCTTCCAGCGCCACCTCATATTCTTCCTGGTTGTCGCCAGCGTCCTCTCTATTGGCATCATATTGCCAGTCAACCTCTCTGGGTCCTTACTTGGTAATTGCTTATAGTTTATTATATCTTCCCAATATGGAGGGAGCTCTTCATGCTCTTCAGCGGATCCCTACATGTATTAGCGCCCGCACATGAATAGTAGCAGATGTCTCGCTGTGAAAAATGACCATCAGATCCAACCTATACTACCTCGGGTAAAACTCAGGCAGGTGACAATCGCCCCATATTAGGGGAAAAAATTCCCCCCCGACTCCGGCAATCATAATAAATCCCTGGATTAAAGGGCTTATCCCATGATTAATGTTAAAATGAAAATCGGACATCACATGGATCGAAATAGATTTATTTCGAGCTGTCAGCTCAGGAGGTGTGCCCTTTCTACTGCAGCTCCCTCCCTAACGCAGCTCAGGGGGCGCCTTCTTTCTGCTGCAGTGCTCTCCTTGTAAGGACTGTTTCACGAGCAAGTCCATTACGGGCATCGCACTCCGTGTGTGATCCTCCGTTCTGGACTTGGAGGAACGAACAGCTCCCCTGATCGCCTCACGGGAGAGCCGTTCAGGCCCTGGGAGTGAAGTGCTGCCGGTGAAAGCCACTGCAGATGCCATGGTGGCAATTCACTGTGGCATATGAGGGGTTAAATGTCTGTGATCGTCATTATCATTATCTCTGGAGCGGGCACCATTTTTAAAGAAGGGACATCTCTCGTATATGTACAGAGAATGTCCTTAAGGGTTTTTTGAGTATTTTCTCACCCCATTTCCCACTACTTCATCCTCTGGATGCCCTCACTAGTACTCTTACAACCAGCCGGACACACCATCTCGGTCCAGTGAGTGCATTTTTAACTGGGAACACTCCTCATTTGTAATTTTCAGTGCCGGGGCTCTCCCTATAACTGTCACAACTTCTAACAGTACTTGTGGCTGGTGGCAGTTGAGGGATAGAACTGAGCATGTGTGACCACCTCAGTGAGGTGGACAGAAAAATAAGCAAAAGAACGACTAGCAGATGACACTGCACGGATACATGGTATTGAATAACTCAGTGCTATGCTCATTTTTTAATTACCGGTACATGCAATTACTAAAAAATTCAGATCCGGGTGCTGGTTTAAAAGATGTTGGATATTATTCCCGTGGGACAACCTCATTAAAGGGGTTCTCAAAACGATTTAAAGTGGCCGCAAGCAACCTGTCCTAGAATGTGAGCAGGACTGGTTAACTCCACTTGCAGAGCTGTCTGCAGTGGGGGCCACAGTACACACCACACAGGCCTGCAATAAATGGTATGCTATGGCTGAGTAGCCTAACAGGAACGCTCCCCAATACGTACTATATGCAAGTGCCGGAGCGTAGTGTGTAGTGAGGCCTCCCTACACATGTGCCCTTTGACTGATTTTTATTATTTTTTTTATTTTATTTTAAGAAATGGACCCTTATAGCTTCGGCAGGACCACAATAGCAAATTTACAGCATGAGTGAGTATTGGCCGATGTTTTATACTTTGCTTTATTTCAACACCTTATGCCCTACCCACAGTATTGGGGGTTAAATGTCTGACTGGTGGGGGTCCAACCACTGGTGCCCCCACTGATCATGAGGACGGAGCTTGTATCCACCTTTTAGAACTTCTAGGATGGGTGACCGCAGACCCCGTCATGCTCCACACTGTCCATTTGGCCACTGTCTGTGAGAGGTGGCCAGGTATGTGGAAACAGCAGAGCTCACTGGTCTGTAATTCCCATTCACTTCTGTGGGAGTTGGCCATTTCTGTAAACCCGTCCACCTTCCTTTGGATGCGTTGACCAGCAAGACAAGCTCTGAGACCCACACCTTCAAATCCCAGACATTTCTAACCCGTGGATCTACCATAAATGTCTGAGATGAGAATCCGCCTTTAAATGATAAAATGTTGATTTCCTGCAGCCACCACTAGAGGGAGCTTACTGTATACTGTGTTAGTAATGGGTTCCACTTTGTAGATAAGCAAGTGAATATTCCAGCTTGTCTGCTAAAGATGTGTTTCATTAACCAACATTGCTCTTTATTGAGTATTAACGGGACGTATGTGACCGTTTCGGGACAATTCGATGGGTTCTGAGTAGGGTTGAGCGAACTTGTATTTTAAGTTCGGCGTCTAAAGTTCGGGTTGGGGTTATCTTAGCATCCCGTTATGGATTCCGCTACCATGGACCATAACGGAATTTGGAATCCATAAGGGGATTCTTCGATGAACCCGAACCTTGGACAACACTAAGGACCTGGGGTGACGTCACCGTCATGTGATCAGTGCAGGGGGCGTGGCTCAGTCCTGGATTGGATAAGAGATGGTAAAGGACCTGGTATAATGATCATGTGACATGAGGGGCGGAGCTCCTGTGTTCTGTGTGGAGGAGAAGAAGGAAGTAGAGCAGTGAAGGACGGTTACGCGAACTTATTTGTTAAGTTCGGCGTTCGGGTTCTTTCGAAGAATCCCCTTATGGATTCCAAATTCCGTTGTGGTCCGTGGTAGCGCAATCCATAACGGGATTCTAAGATGACCCCCAACATTATACCAGGCCCTTTACCACCTCTTATCCAATCCAGTACTGAGCCACGCCCCCTGCACTGATCACATGACAGTGACTTCACCCCAGGTCCTTAGTGTTGTCCAACGTTCGGGTTCATCGAAGAATCCCCTTATGGATTCCAAATTCCGTTATGGTCCGTGGTAGCGAAATCCATAACAGGATTCTAAGAAGACCCCAACCCGAACTTTAGACGCCGAACTTAAAATACAAGTTCGCTCAACCCTAGTTCTGAGGTTCCACAATATGAAGAAAGAGAAGGTCCAGCTTCCGTAACAAAATCGTGAAGAGTTTTATTCACATGGTGCCGTACAGGTTAAAAACAGGCAGGTACTCGTCTACGCGTTTCGGATCCAAATATATCGATCCTTACTCATTGATAAGGATCGATATATTTGAATCCGAAACGCGTAGACGAGTACCTGCCTGTTTTTAACCTGTACCGCACCATGTGAATAAAGCTCTTCACGATTTTGTTACGGAAGCTGGACCTTCTCTGTCTTCGTATTGTGGATACTTTGGCGCCTGTGGTTCCTCGGCGTGGCCTCGTGCTTCCATGGTCGGGTGAGCTCACCACACCTGTGGACTTGTGATTCTAGTTCTGAGGTTCGCTCCAGAACACAGCGGACCGCGGTTTCCATGAGCCTTCTGTAATGTCATGTATTTGCAGGGACAGTCTCCTTTGGGTCCACACGGTCATAGCCATCATATTTCTCATCCTAATCGTCGTCCTCATGCGACATCACACGTCTGCCATAAAATACAAGAAGGAGAATATGGTGAGTACAGAAGAGTTCATCAGTCAATGCATATATTGCAGCAGCCCTATAAACCCCAACTCCTATGACATGAACCATAATCCCACCGTGACCCTGAGGACCAGCTGCTATTTCCTACAGGGCTGCCCCTAGTAACGGGCCACTTGTGGGTAATGGAAAATCCCCTGCTGGATGTTCCTATAATAAATTTACGGGATTTATTGTCCTTCTCTTCCACAGGTGGAGCAGACGCTGTTCATAACGGGGCTGCCCCGTGATGCTGACAAGGAGACCATCAGCAGTCACTTCAGGTAGGGGCGAGGGTGGCAGCGTTTCTGAGGCTCCGTTCCCCTGCTTCCCTTATTAGGATAGGTCATCGATATCAGATCGTTAGGGGCCCGATGCCCAGCACGTCCATCAGTCAGCTGTTTTGGGCAGTGAAAACTATAGCCTGGCATGGCCCAATATACAGTGCATGAAGCCTTCTTGTTCCATCTCTGTACACTGTAAAGCTGGTCAGGGGTGGTGCTGGGTGTCGGACCCTCACAGATCCTGAAGGTCATTAATATCTGTAGCCAAGACCACCCCTTTAAATTATAAAGATCTGACTGCCAACAGCCACCAGTAGGTGGAGCTCATTGGACATTCTACAGCTCCATATGTGGTAGTCTTCACTGCTCCCTCTAGTGGTGACTGCGAAAATGATTACCTGCTGTTTCTCTTGTAGTGAAGCCTATCCAACATGCCGAGTGGTCGACGTTCATTTGTGCTATGACATCGCTGACCTTCTCCGAGTCTCCAGTGAGAGGTAAAGACAAGTTAGCTTCTTGTAGTTTATAATCCTGCGCTCCTTCTCCGCTCTCCTGTAAATTTTTGGGGGACTTGTGCTTGTAAACAGCAACTCATTACAAAAAGGAGGTTTGCAGTGTAAAGCATGGGAGGCACCCAGGAGGAAAATCTTCCCTAGCCAGTAAAGTGGGTTGTTAATGGGTCTTGTGGCAATGAACTGTCTAAAACTGACAACTCTAGGTGCCCTCTCATTTGTTTAATTAGACAATTGGTTGTCAGAATGCTTTTTGAAGAATTTTGCTTGGAGCGCTAGACAGAACTTCTGAAGAGCTGATCTCCTATTTCCCCTCGATTGGAAGTTGCTAGTAGAGCATGTTTGGATTGGATCTGGCGTCCAACCATATCCCACTTGGACTTATTGCGTGATGGAACCCAGTGGGACCTGACGGACGTCAAAGACTCCTAATGGGTTGCTTCATTTTATTAGAATATCGCTCCTTCCTGCGCTGTTTCTACCACCAAATACTGAAGAAGGCTCTAAACAACGGTGTGAATGTAGTACTACAAAGTACCACCGGGTGGCAGCAAATAACAGCATTGGAAAAGAGCCTAATGGAAGTGGCTCAGGGCTGACTTTACTGTAAAGTGATCATCAAGATGCCCCCTGGCTACTAACGAAAAATACAAATGCATCCTTTTTTATATATAAAAAAAAAAAAGCATTGATGTAGAGCAAAAATTACAGATTTTTAAAGGGGTATTCCCATCACAGACAATGGGGGCATAGCGCTAGATGAGAACGGAGCGGGGAAATGAACGGAGGGCGCACTGCGCATGTGCAGCCGCCCTCCATTCATTTCTATGGGGCCGCCAAAAATAGCCGGACGCTGACTCGTGCGCAGTGCGCTCCCATTCACTTCTATGGGAGCAGCACTTGGTGGTGGACAGACCCCAGGAAATCCGGGGTCCTCCAGCCACAGCTCTCCCTGCTCCGTTCTTGTTGAAGGTGCAGGTCCCATAGGTTGGCGAGCGATATGCCCCCATTTTCTGTCATAGGACCACCCCTTTAAGGACTTTCTGTGAACTTGCAAACAGCTTCAACCCTGTTCCAGAATCTGGGACATGCACCAGGAGGTCCCTGCATAAGTACATAGAACAGGATTCAGGGAAAGAACATGTGCACCCGACAGTTTTGTAAGCCTGCAGACATAGTAGAACCTACAAGGCGCCCCGAGTAAAAAATACTAAGATTTTTTGGGGAAAATAAAAATCCAGTGCTTGGGATCTCAATCTCCAGAGTGTGTTCTCCAAACAGTAACTCTCTCTGACATCCACATGTGACTTCACAGCTATTGGCTTCTGTTGTTTGTTAGTGGCACCTGGTGGTCTAGGTTTGTGAAGCGGTTACTGATCATATCCCTGGTGGTCTAGGGTGGCCAATGCTTTATTAGTACAGTATCTGGCTGTATAATGTGGTAAAGTGTTTAATGATATAATCCTTGGTAGTCTTGGGTGGTGAATGGTTTAATACTGAGGTTTTTGGCAGTGCATTGTGGTGTAGCTGTTAATTATAACATCCCTGGTGGTCTAGGATGGTGAATGTGTTTAATGATGAGGTTTTTGGCAGTGCATTGTGGTGTAGCTGTTAATTATAACATCCCTGGTGGTCTAGGGTGGTGAATGGGTTAAGGATACATTTTTTTGGGCAGTACATTGTGGTAACAGCAGTTAATTATAAAATCCTTGGTGGTCTAGGGTGGTGAATGGTTTAGTGGTTAAGTTTTAGGCAGTACAAAGTGTTGAAGCAGTTAATTATAAATCCCTGGTAGTCTAGGGTGGTGACTGGTTTAATAGTAAAATGTCTGATGGTATAATGCGGTGAAGCAGGTAATTGTAAAATTTGCGGTGGAGAAGGGGAGTGAATGGTTTAATGGTAAAGTTTCTGGCAGTATAAGGCAGTAAAGAGGTTAATTGTACAATCCCTGGTGGTCTAGGGTGGTGAAGGGATTCAATAAGTGAATTTATTTATACGTGTTTTTTTTAGGAAACAAGCTGAAAAAAGCCTTGCGTACTATATCAAACTGCATACCAGAACCGGGGAGTACACATTTATTAACCCCAAGCCATGTGGACAGTTCTGCTGTTGTGAAATTTCTTGGTGTGAGCGGGTAAGTACCCACAGTGGTCACCTAAGGTCGTTAAACCATTGATAAATAGGGGTTATAGTATATTTCTGCTATAAAAATATGCTGCTTTTGGCAGTGCTTAACGAGAGGGGGTGTGGCCTCCCACAGCCTGACAGCGTAACTGGAATTTAGGCCAGAAATGGGCAAAAATGATAGGGCAGATATAATCTAACTGGTGTAGATTAGATTTTTCTGGCGCAAGGACTGGTCAGATGGGTGACCTTGTGCACTGCACCTAGTACTGATTTGGGGAAACTCACCCTGCAGAAACTGTAACCCAGCTTTCCCAAACTCCCAAGTGATGTGACCGCTGAGGCCCGTGATTGTCCACAGCGGTCACAGGACCAAGCTACTTCCTAGTCCTACGGGGAATGGAAGGTTAAGGCCCCAGGGGTTGTCAGCTCCAAAGTTGGACAACCCCTTTAAGCCTATTTACTGGCAGGGTGGATCAGTGTGTTTTTTTTTGCCTTTTTTATATTTGTGTATTATTCTTGTGCTAATGTATTTTTTATGCTATTTTACCCCTAGATTGAAGCTATTGAATATTATACTGCAGTCAAAGAGAAGCTGGAGCTGGAATACGTATCCAAGCTGGAGCAGACGCGTAGTATGCCCATTGGAATAGCTTTTGTGACTTTTTCTGATAAGTCCATGGTGACTTTGTAAGTGCAGCAAGTAGTCGGTAAGGACATTATATATGTGAGAAGGTTGTGGAATTATGAAGATTTTGTGTTTTCTCAGCATCCTGAAAGATTTCAACGCCATCAAGTGCCATAGCTACAAATGTGCAGCAGAACCGCAGCCATCGCGTTTCAGCAAACAGCTTCTGACCACAAAGTGGTCGGTGACCTATGCCACCTACCCGGAGAACATCTCATGGTAAGCTGGGTGCTTTTAACCCTTTCCCTGACGAGGACATATATCATACATCCTTGCAGGGTGGCACTTTAGTTGCCAAGGACAGCTGTATATCGGGCCGTATAGCAGCTAGAGCAGGGACGGACTGGCCATAGACCCTACAGGGAAATTTCCCTGTGGGCCAATGTCGGGGGCCACCCAAGCCCTCCTCATGGCTGCCAGCTGGATCCATAATGATCTGATGCTCTCAGCATTAATTCATGCTAGGAGCCTGAGGTAGTTATGCACCTGGCCAGCGACCACAGGTGCCCTTCTGAACTCGACTGCATCACCGTCCTCAGGATGGTGATACAGTTGAATACTTTGACAAGGGTGGCAATATTTTGTGCTGCGCTGTCCTTTTTGCTTCCTGCTAGGGCGGTATTTTGTGCTGCACTATGGTATTGCAGACCCAGCCTACTTCTGTGGTCCCTGCTTACTTGTGTTGGCCCTGTCTACTTGTCTTGTCTTCTGCCAATTTGGACCCGCCTACAACATGGGGCCACTTTTAGGTTTCCAGGGCCACTTTAAGTTCCTAGTCTGCCCCTGAGCTAGAGATATGAGCCTTGTCTTGCTTTGAAATAAATCTAAGCAGATTGCGGGGCTAGCAGCCATACGGTCGGAAATAGAGCCTGGTGAAGTGGGAGCTGCATATACTCCCAACCCAGTCTGTAAAAGCTCTGTTTCCAACTGTATATAGGCTAGCAGCTGAGATAGAGCAGTTTGGCGAAGCCCCTCTTACCTTCAGCCAGCTATGATCTAACCAGCATGGGGGAAGGCACTGGGGGACCTGCAGACAGGCGATAGGACGAGGAGGAGATGTATAGATCCTATTATAACTATGTTACTGTACATGACCCCAGAGGTGGGACAACATGGACCTCTGTGCATGTTATCAATCCCCCCCATCAATCAGAGTACATACATATTCTCTCACAATACAAAAAAGCAGGGAGATGATGAACGCCTGCCTATCTAATCACTCCTCTGACGTTTACCACCGTTCGGATTGTGCTATTGATTAAGTCATAGCAAACACCACTCATACACACAAGCAAAAATAAAACTTTTGCTCCATGACTGTCACCATAAATGATCGTTTTCAGTTCGTTTTACAGGGAAAAAAAAAGTCTACTTTTTATACCAGTGTAATACAGTTTTTTTTGTGCTCCTATTATGGATGCAAATTCTGGATCTCCAGCGGTTCCTCTAAACCTGAGTTATGGCGCTTTTACTATAGTCCTGAAGAATCGCAGGTTCAGGTCTCGTATCCAAAATCCGGAAGCAATAAAACGTCTGGATGACGCCTGTCTGAAAAAAACCCTTACTTTACTCAATATATTAGGTTTAGAGATTTCTAGTTTTCAGTCAGGATTGCAGTTTGTATAGATATTGCAAACGTGGGTTGGCGCTTTTGGCGCACATGATTGTAGACGTAGTATGCGTGAACTCCTAACAGCTTAACACATTTGTGGAAGACGGGCAGATATTGCATGGCCTGTCTTTCAGCAGTTTTTGAGAGCTCATGCTCGGGTTGGTGTATACAGATAGATATTATTTTTATATTGTTTTTGTGTGCACGTATAACTTAGCTGCAATACCAAACACATCCTGCGGAGAGGTGTGGCACTGTTTCCGATCTTTACTTACTCTTCATTATCTTATATTATAGGGGGAATATCTCCGTGCAGGGAGTGAAATGGTGGGCACGGTGCCTGGCAATCAATTTTTTCCTTTTCATGGTGCTGTTTTTCCTCACTACGCCATCTATTATTATTACTACAATAGACAAATTCAATGTCACCAAGCCCATCTACTATCTGAATGTAAGTAACTTTCATAGCTTTTTGTATACAAGCCCATTTAGGTGCGGGACATCTAAAATAAAAATAAGAAAAATGAGACTACAGCAATATAGATACAACATGTAAATGAAGTAGAGCTATTAACTCTTTATGTGACAGCAGCGTAGGGTAAAAGGGGAGGGGCTGAGCTAGAGAGTATATAGTTTATTATTATTTTATTGAATGGGTTTTCACCCAGGACCCCCACCGATCAGCTGTTTGAGGAGGCAGCAGCAATCTAGTGAGTGCCGCGCCCTTCTGACAGCTTATCCTAGTCCATGTGACGATCAAATGGCCTAGAAGCAGCTCAGCCCCATAGAATTGAATGGGGCTGAGCACAATACCAAGCACAGCCATTATACAGCGCTGTGCTTGGTAAGCTCTGAGAAGGCCGTAGCGTTCAAAGTAGCTCTGGTGCGTTCTCAAACAGCTGATTGGTGGGTGACCCGGGTGTCAGACTCCCACCGATCAGATAAAAATCTCAGAAAACCCTTTTAAGTATTTTAATATAAAATGCTGTTTAACTGCTGCTAGGACTCAGAGAGTCAGTAAATCCTGCTTCCTCCGCCCACCCATAGAAAAGGCTTGTGGATCCTGCTTTCCCATCCCATCCATAGAGAAGGCCCGAGAGTCCTGCTTCCCCCGTCCACTCATAGACAAAGCCTGTGAGCCCTGCTTCCCCCGTCCACTCATAGACAAAGCCTGTGAGTCCTGCTTCCCCGTCCACTCATAGACAAAGCCTGTGAGTCCTGCTTCCCCCGTCCACTCATAGAGAAAGCCTGTGGGTCCTGCTTCCCCCGCCCACTCATACAGAAAGCCTGTGAGTCCTGCTTCCCCCGTCCACTCATAGAGAAAGCCTGTGAGTCCTGCTTCCCCCGTCCACTCATAGAAAAAGCCTGTGAGTCCTGCTTCCCCACTCACTCATAGAGAAAGCCTGTGAGTCCTGCTTACTCCACCCACTCATAGAGAAACCTGTGAGTCCTGCTTCCTTCACCCACTCATAGAGAAACCAGTGAGTCCTGCTTCCTTCACCCACTCATAGAGAAAGCCTGTGGGTCCTGCTTCCCCCGTCCACTCATAGAGAAAGCCTGTGAGTCCTGCTTCCCCTGACAACTCATAGAAAAAGCCTGTGAGTCCTGCTTTCCCACTCACTCATAGAGAAAGCCTGTGAGTCCTGCTTACTCCACCCACTCATAGCGAGAGCCTGTGAGTCGTGCTTTCCTTCACCCACTCATAGAGAGAGCCCGTGAGTTGTGCTTTCCTTCACCCACTCATAGAGAAAGCCTGTGGGTCCTGCTTCCCCCGTCCACTCATAGAGAAAGCCTGTGAGTCCTGCTTCCCCTGACAACTCATAGAAAAAGCCTGTGAGTCCTGCTTCCCCACTCACTCATAGAGAAAGCCTGTGAGTCCTGCTTACTCCACCCACTCATAGAGAAACCTGTGAGTCCTGCTTCCTTCACCCACTCATAGAGAAACCTGTAGGTCCTGCTTCCTTCACCCACTCATAGAGACAGCCTGTGAGTTGTGCTTCCTTCACCCACTCATAGAGAGAGCCCGTGAGTTGTGCTTTCCTTCACCCACATATAGAGAGAGCCTGTGAGTCCTGCTTCCTTCACCCACTCATAGAGAGAGCCTGTGAGTCGTGCTTCCTTCACCCACTCCTAGAGGAACCCTGTGAGTCGTGCTTTCCCCAACTCACTCCTAGAGGAAGCCTGTGAGTCGTGCTTTCCCCAACTCACTCCTAGAGGAAGCCTGTGAGTCGTGCTTTCCCCAACTCACTTTTAGAGGAAGCCTGTGAGTCGTGCTTTCCCCAACTCACTCCTAGAGGTAGCCTGTGAGTCGTGCTTTCCCCAACTCGCTCCTAGAGGAAGCCTGTGAGTCGTGCTTTCCCCAACTCACTCCTAGAGGAAGCCTGTGAGTCGTGCTTTCCCCAACTCACTCTTAGAGGAAGCCTGTGAGTCGTGCTTTCCCCAACTCACTCTTAGAGGAAGCCTGTGAGTCGTGCTTTCCCCAACTCACTCCTAGAGGAAGCCTGTGAGTCGTGCTTTCCCCAACTCACTCCTAGAGGAAGCCTTCACTTTTTCTAGTGACAGTATATATAATTTGTTAAAGAAAAGGGTCCAAAATAAATTAAATTGTCAAAATTAAAGTAGGTCTGTTGGTCCCCCCTGTCTTTGCTACTTTGATTGACAGGGCTAGGCAGTGGTAAAACAGCCAGAGGAGGGCTGACCACCGAAAGGAACCCAGCTTAGATGCGACAAGAGCAATGGTGACTACCTCATTGCACTAAAGGCCTAATTTGAATATTAGGGAAAGGTAAAGGGAACTCATGATGCAAACTTGGATCTACAAAAGAAAAAAACGTTTTTAATCAGGTGAACCCCAGCTAAGTGTCTACGCAAACAGTTGGTCAGGGAGATTCTCTTTACACAGCTTTTTTCATGAAAATACTGAATGCGATCATAAGAACTATACATATCGAGCTCAGAGAACTGGCAGACCTACTTTACTTTTGATCATTTCATTTATTTTTGGACCATTTCCTTTAACAAACTTGTATATCAAAATCGTCACTGGAAAAAGTGAAATAAAGGAAAGGAAGAGAGAAGATGGAGCCGCGACTCTCAGGGAGACTGAGTCACTATTACAAAGATCTGCAGGTAATGCAATTATATTCTTTCTTCTTGCAGAACCCGGTGATCAGCCAGTTCTTTCCCACCCTCCTGCTGTGGTCGTTCTCCTCATTATTGCCAACCATCGTGTATTACTCAACCATCTGGGAGGCCCACTGGACAAAGTAAGATGATTTTCATTAGTCCTACTAGACTGGGCCATATAGAATAAATTTATCCCTGTGAGCCGAAATCACAGGGACCCCATGGTACGGATGATTGTTTCTGAGCCCCGTGTTTTCTGAATACAGTCAATTCAGCAGAATGGATGTCACATTGTTCTGCTGCTGTCTGCTCAAACCATTCAAGTTTTCCAAAAACGGCATTTGAGGTCTACTGGCAAAGCAAAGAGGGTTCTCCCTTATTTTCTACATCCCCTGTAGCAGGAACAGCTTCTCTCGAAACCAATTTTATCAAGTGCATGCATGCGAAAAAAGAAAAATCATTTTTGCAAATCTACCATTTCATGTACACAGCCCCTATGCAGATTTATGTGCACCAGACTGATGCATCTGCTGCTCCCTGTTTACATACTACAATCTCTGTGTGTGGTCGGACCCTGAGGTCAGTGGGGGACTTTACCACCGTGCAAACCAAGCACGTGCCTGGTGCCCCCTGACTAAAGGATCTGGCAATACCGCCTGTGCAGCCGGTTTAACTACACAAGGACCAGGGGGTGATGGTTCCCTTACCAGCTGTAGAGCAGACTGCAATGCGGAGCTGAAAGTGGAGGTTAGCAGTGCAACAGGGGAGGAGCTTAATGGCGTAATGCAGTAGAGCTTAGTGGCCCGATGGGAGCAGAGCAACATGACTTTGCTTGGATCCCAGAAATACTAAATTCACCCATGCCTGCGGTCATGTATGCAGCTGCGGACCTGTAGTTGAGTGCAGTGGAGGCTGGGCCCACCACAAGGAGGCTAAGGAAGACTACCAGACTTAAGGATGAGTGGAGCAGGATGGTGTCTGTCACAGTCCATTGCTATACCATTGCCGTGTACAGTATATCTTTTTAACACATTGGTGGATAACATTCAAAAATCCCAGCTTAAAGAGTCAAATCTATGTGGGGGAGGAGAGGACAGCTGCAGAGGGAACGCCCACTGAGCTCTGAACTTGCAGCTCCATCATCAAGCATGTCAGAAAATGCATTTAGTAAAGTGCCACAAAAGTTTCCCAGCCTTCACAGCTTCATCAATGCTTTTTTGTTTTTGTTTACAGGTCTGCAGAAAATCGTATCATGATGCATAAAGTCTACATCTTCCTCATCTTCATGGTCCTGATTTTGCCATCTCTTGGCCTGACCAGGTTAGTGTCCTGTCCTCTGTAACACGTGTCTGGCGGAGCCGCGTCCACCTCTTCAGCCTGTGTTGTTTTGCAGCTTGGACGTCTTCTTTCGGTGGCTCTTTGACAAGTCTTCAGGCGTTAACAGTCGTATCAGACTAGAGTAAGTCCGGACAAATCACAGCGCTGATGGTTGCATCATCTTGGCCAATCTTCTGACACGTGATCATGTACGTCTTGTTGCTTCGGTCTTAGATGTGTCTTCCTGCCGGATCAAGGTGCCTTCTTTGTCAACTACGTCATCGCCTCAGCGTTTATTGGCAATCCGATGGAGCTGCTGCGTCTTCCAGGCCTCATTTTGTACACCGTTCGCATGATAGTGGCCAAGTCTGCTGCTGAGAGACGGAACATAAAGCAGGTTCTTACTTCCTACTAAAGGGGTTGCCTGAAAGTGAAAACCACTGGTCAGACGCTCTGCTAGGGTACATGGGCGTCATATGGGAATGTAAACCCCCATAGAGAGAGCAGAGATCCTCTGTGTGAGAGCGCTCCCGCTTTGGAGGACTTGGTCTGTCATTGCATCACATTTAAAAGGGTTTTCCCATCTCAGACAATGGGGGAATTTCGCTAGGATATGTCCCTATTGTCTGATAGGTGCGGGTCCCACCACTGGGACCCGCACCTACAGTGAGAACGGAGGGCGCATTACGCATGCGCAGCCACTCTCCATTCATTTCTATGAAGCTGGCTCGGCTATTTCCGTCTGCCTCATACAAATGTATGGGAGCATGGGCCGCACATGAGCGGTGCGCTCCCATTCACTTCTATGGGATCAGCGCTTGGTGGTGGATGGACCCCGGGAAATTCGGGGTCCTCCAGCCACAGCGCTCCCTGTCTCATTGTAGGTGCGGGTCCCGCACCTATCAGACAATGGGGGCATATCCTAGCGATATGCCCCCATTGTCTGAGATGGGAAAACCCCTTTAAGTGGTAAGCATGTAATACTACATTTGCCCTGTAGAGGCTGCTGTAGGAGTATTGTATGGTCAGACAGGCCTTCTACTGCCATACAGACGATATCCGGGGATCAGAGAAGTATGACTCACTGCGGTTTGTGGTCCTGCTTAAAAATGGGTCTTTCTTCCAAACAACCCCCGTAATACCTTATTTTTCCTGATTTGCATTGTGGAACTTCAATGTGGTCCATTGAATTATAAAAATAGGACCCCTGACCTGACAGCGGCACTCCCGGCCGCTCACCGTGCAGAGAACTGCTGCAAAACTCCATTCAGTTGAATGGGGTTGTGATACTGTTCCCCGCACAGCAGAAGGCGACACTGAAGGGAAAACTCTGAAAGGGTCAGAAGCTGAAGCTCCTTCATAAAATTGTAGGGGTCTTTGCAGCTAGGTCCCACAGATCAGGAAGTTTAATGCCTTCACTTTTTGAGATGGAGCACCCCTTTTAAAAAAAAAAAAAAAAACCATGGCGCTAATGTGAACAGAGAATAAATCTTGAGTACATTTTCTAGAATAATTTTGGGTGGAAGGAATGGAATACTTTGGTGTCAAGAGACTTAAAAGGGTTATCAAGGATTAGAAAAAATGGTGTTCCCCAAAAAAGCCACATACCTGGTGGTTGTGTGTGGTATTGCAGCTCAGCCCCATTCACTTCAATAGAATTGAGCTTCAGTATCAAACGCAACCCATGTGTGGCGCTGTTTCTGGGGGAAAGCAGCCATGTTTTATTCAAATCTAATAGTGGTTGATGAGAAGGATGGAAGAGGAGCAGATGAGATCCCCATGTGCTGATGCCTGTCTCCTGTCCTCTAGCACCAGGCCTATGAATTCCAGTTCGGAGCCATGTATGCCTGGATGTTGTGCGTGTTCACCGTTATCACTGCCTACAGCATCACCTGCCCCATCATTGTGCCTTTTGGTAAGTCAAAGCATTGCGGGGGGGTCCAATCTAGTTGTGACTGTAAATGGGCATGTAGCACCTAGATATGTTTTTTTGACTCAGATACTAATACATATACTATGGTTTTTTTTATGTAGATTTTTTTAAATTCTATTTTCTGCACATGATGATAGCAGCTGCCCTCTTGCCCGAGATCCTGCTCTGCTCTGTTTACAGCAATGCAGAGATTTGCTTTACAGCAGTCACATGGAGCATAGGAAACTGTAGTCTGGAGATAACTCAATGAGGAGGAGTGTTGCGAGCATGCTCTGTGACCTGTGCAGTGAGGGGAAGTAGATAAGCTGCGGCATCGCCTATTTTGAATGGTGGATCCTGTGTAATCTGTATATTCCGTACGCAATATCTGTCATTGTAATGATAATGAGATGACTGCTGAGAAGTGTCAGCCTATTATAAGGCTCAGTGGCGGCCAGCATGAAAACTGCAGGATTTTTTTTTCTCAAATACATATCGGCATGGAAAATTTGAAATAAAGAAAACAAAAATACATTATCAAACAATTTAATAAAACAAGTTTAAGGTAAAAAAAAAATTGATTTCAACAATTAACAATTAACAAGGTGGTTATGTGCGCATCTACTTCTGGGTCTCGCGCCCCCGGTGGGTACAGATGTAGTGAGGTATCAATGGTGCCAGAATGCCCGCTGGATACTTATGGCGTTTTTTCCCCCCCAGGTTTGATCTACATGTTGCTGAAGCACCTCGTGGACAGACACAACCTGTACTACGCATATCTGCCCACAAAACTGGACGGCGAGATCCACTTTTCAGCCGTCAAACAGTCCCTGGCCGCCCCGATATTGTGTATTATGTGGCTGTTTTTCTTCACTCTGCTTCGAATGGGTATGAACCACCTCCATTCACCCCCCCCCCCCCCTCCATGCTCGAGGCGGAGCGGCAAGTTGTAGATAACAACTGTATATTAGCAGGGGTGTAACGATCGTGGTCGCAGAGGGTATGGCTGGGCCTGGAGGGGGGAGTCGGCCTGCTGCACTCACATGTAACGGGGCCCGGCACTGTCACTGCCAGGCACTGTCGGAGCGCTCCTCACAGCAGCATCACATGCGGTTGGTCTGGCATCTATCAGGCCCCAGCGCTGCCCTTCTAGTAGTATGGCACTAACATCGGGCACGCTCCACCCACCCAAGTCATACGAGAAAACTGCTAGTAGGGTAACGCTGGGGCCTGATACATGCAGGGCCTGGCATGACGTACAATGACAGTGCCGGGCCCTGTTACGTGTAAGTGAAGACTGGGGTAAAATTACTGGGGGCACTATAGGGAGGTTACTGGGGGCAGTGGAAGGAGATTACTGGACGCATTGGGGGGGATATTATTGTTACCATATCCTGAGGTTGTAACGGTCGCAGTTGCAGAGGATGTGACCGCGACCGGGCCCAGCGGGAGGGGCCCCATAAAACTCTAGTTACACCACTGTATATTAGTACAATGTATACCGCTTGTAGTTGTGTCAGGGATGGGTTCTGGCATCTAAAGCTGTATCTGTGGCCAATCGCCAGGCCGACTTACATTAAAAAAGGCTCCGTCTTCTTGAGAACTGATGTTTTTAATTTAAAAAAAAAACTTTTTCTTTAGGTTTCCAAGGTGCCACACTGTTCAGCCTGATTGTAATGCTGATAACGATCCTCATCAGTATCTCCTATACTTGTTTCGACTGCTTCAAACATCTCAGTCCTTTGAATTACAAGGTGAGGGTTTCATCTCTGAAAGGTACAACGCCATCTTCTCTTCCTCCACCGATTTCTGGGAAACAGGGGGATGGCAGCTGTTTGTTAAAATTTTAAAAACATTTTAACAATTTATTTTTTTTTAAATAATTTTTAAACCTTCCCTGGTGGCGACCATTTTAGAGGGACACACTTCCTTCTTGTATTGTATGTATAGGCAGTGTAGCGGGGTGTCTCTGCTTTATGGCACCTATATTGAGTTAGGAGTCAATGGTCAATATTGTCCATCGTCCAAAAGAGTCTCCAGGAAGTGAGGGAATAGAGTCGGACCCCCTGAGACCAAGGAGTGACAGGGGAGCTGCATACAGAGGCTTATCTATGTGTAAAGGGTAGTTATCCTGCTTTATCTAGGCCTCCAGCAGTACAATAGAGCTGCCATTAAGTCGCCAGCCCTGTAGTGATAATGAGATGACTCTGCTCGTTCTGTCCCAGTCTCAGCGAAATTGCAGAAGGCCTCAATGGTAAGGTGTGTCTTTTTGCTGATGACACAAAGATTTGTAACAGGGTTGATGTTCCTGGAGGGATACACCAAATGGAAAAGGATTTAGGAAAACTAGAGGAATGGTCAAAAATCTGGCAACTAAAATTTAATGTCGATAAGTGCAAGATAATGCACCTGGGGCGTAAAAACCCAAGAGCAGAATATAAAATCAGTGATACAGTACTAACCTCAGTATCTGAGGAAAGGGATTTAGGGGTCATTATATCAGACGACCTAAAGGTGGGCAGACAATGTCAGAGAGCAGCAGGTAATGCCAGCAGAATGCTTGGGTGTATAGGGAGAGGCATTAACAGTAGGGAGGTGCTCGTGCCGCTCTACAGAGCACTAGGGAGACCTCATTGGGAGTATTGTGTGCAGTACTGGAGACCAGATCTGCAGAAGGATATTCAGAGAAGAGCTACTAAACTAGTACATGGATTGCAGGACAAAACTTACCAGGAAAGGTTAAAGGACCTCAACATGTATAGCTTGGAAGTAAGAAGAGACAGAGGGGATATGATAGAAACTTTTAAATACATAAAGGGAATCATCACGGTAAAAGAGGAGAGAATATTTAAAAGAAGAAAAACTGCTACAAGAGGACATCGTTTTAAATTAGAGGGGCAAAGGTTTAAAAGTAATATCAGGAAGAATTACTGTACTGAGAGAGTAGTGGACGCATGGAATAGCCTTCCTGCAGAAGTGGTAGCTGCAAATACAGTGAAGGAGTTTAAGCATGCATGGGATAGGCATAAGGCCATCCTTCATATAAGATAGGGCCTGGTGCTATTCATAGTATTCAGTATATTGGGCAGACTAGATGGGCCAAATGGTTCTTATCTGCCGACACATTCTATGTTTCTATAAAAACAGGAAATGTCACAAAGCTCTCCTATTAAGTTTAGTCTAGGTTTAAAGGGATTGTCTGGGACTGAAATATTGATGACCTCTTTCAGGATAGTGATCTGCATCTTATTGGTGAGAGTCTGACTCCCAGACCCCTCCACTGATCATCTATTGAAACAGCAACACTTGGGCGAGATCTGTGATGTTATGTCCATTGGTTACATGACCTTTCTCCATTCAAGTGCTTGGTCCTGAATGAAAAGGGCCGCAGCTTCTTAAAACAGCTGATCGGCAGGGGGTGTCGGGAATCTGACCGCACCAATTAAATATCGACCATCAATATATTAATATTAATCATATTTTTATTTCTATCCAGATAGAAGAATCTACTCCTGGAGCAGACACTCCATTCAAGAAAGAAGGCCCTCCAAAGTCACTGGTGAGTATAAGCATCTTCAGATGCTTAAAGAGCCTCTGTCAGCATAATCGGCCCTATTAAAGCAGGCATACTTCTTGGTAGGGTTAATCATGCTGATTAAAATGATACCTTTATTTTTTCTGTATGTTAAACAGCTGCAGGGGTATGTGTTTTTATTCATATACAAATTAGCACATTGGAGCACCAGGGGGCACGGCTGAATCCTTGGAGCACTGCTTTTGTAACACCCCCGTTCACTTCCCCCTCCCCTTGATTGACAGGGCTTGACAGCATGCTGAGGACAAAGCTGTGTCCTAGAGCTGTGCCCTAGCATGTACATATCATATACACTACTTACTATAGCCTTACTATATTGAGAAAATAGAGTTTCTTTGCTTAGAAAGCTAATATACAGTATATTACTGGTTTATTCACAGGCACAATATATGATTATGAAGGCACCAGTAATATGTCATAGCTTTCTAAGTTTAAAAACCTCTATTCTTAATATAGTAAGGCTTTTATTGTGCGTTAAATAAAGGAGAAAAAAAAAATGATTAATACGATTTTATATTCTACTGGTCGCATATTTGGCAAAACCCCCAAACTGCAGAGAATATTGGTAATTTTCAGAGATGTTCCCAGCCACCTTGAGGCTGTCTTGTCCTGTCAGTGGGTGGGACTTGTTAGCTCCACCTTGTAAATGGGTGGTCCTGCTGGGTGTGGGTCGTTTCTGGGGGTAGGACTTAAATGCCTTTAATTTTCCAACATTAATGGTTGTATAGGTAAAACATTTTTCTTATGGGTTATGTACTTTTGCACTATAAAAGCACTCTTAGTAGAAATAATGTTTTTTTATTTATTTTTTGTTCTATCGGCAAAGAGTTTTTGTTTGCCCTGCTGCGGCCATCCCCATTATAGTGAATGGGTCCAGGGCGGGCTTCCTGCAGAACACGTGTGTAAATGTTGGTACGGATCCGGTAGACTGTTCCTCCGCCGGACAAGCTAGTGTGAAAGAAGCCTTATTCAGTTTTACTAGTTTTGCACTCGTTTTTTATTTATTTATTTTTTAAATCAAATGTATTTTTTATTTTTAAGTCCTGCTATGGAACTTAAACATTGCACCCTCCCCTTAGGCAGGCCCTAATAGGCACCTAAGCATTGCAGACCGGTTAGGCCCCCCTCCCCAAGCCGCCATAAGAAACCCATTAGCGCCCACAACCTTCCAGCTGTACACCTAGCTTTTATTGAAAAATTCCCTAATGTTTTGGCGTTGGACCCTGGACCCGCAATGAGTTGCTTTCCATCTGGCCTGTAAATGAAGTAGGTGATAGAAGTCTAACTGCAGAGTCAGACTGCACAGGGTTTGTTTGTTGTCTGTTACCTTGGAGACACATTTGAAGCTGTGGAGACAAAACGGTAGTTTTTTTGGGATAAGGACTATGTATGACGCTGCTCCTTTTTTTGTTTGAGATACATTAGAACAAAATAGATTTAGTGGCAAAGGTGCTCAAATCCTTCAAGGAAATGAAGAGGTGCAGGGTGCTTAATAAATCGGACACGTTTTTTGGCAGTCCGTGTGCCAGAAAAGCAAATCTACGCCAGCTGGTAAAAAATTGTGTTATTATTTATGCCAGTTTATACCCAAGCAAGTCAAAAAAGCTGCACATTTTTTGCACCAAAATTTGAGAAAACGGGCACAAGTCACATAATCATGATGGTTGGTGTCGTATACCTACCTCCCCTAATGACTGCATTGGAAAGACCACCCCTCATCTGATGGATCAATGTCCTATGCCAGTGATGGCTAACCTCCAGCACGCCAGCTGTGGTGAAACTACGACTCCCAGCATGCTCCATTCATTTCTGTGGAGTTCTGAGAACAGCCAAGCAAGTGTGCATCTTGGGAGTCGTAGTTTTACCACAGCTGGAGTGCCGGAGGTTAGCCATCACTGTCCTATGCATATCGTTCCATTTCTTCGAGAGGAGACCCCCTCTCCAGCCATTTCTGTGTCCTCTCCCAATCGGTATCACGTTGTTTTCCCCCTCTCTGATACAATGCTGTCATTTCAGACGTACGTCCCCAGCGTCTTGAAGGCTTCGCCATCCGAGAGCTCTCAGCTGGATCAGGATTTCCATCCGTCATACGGAGCCGTGGAGGACACCGAGACGACGACTCACACAGACGAGGCTCACCACGTATCTTGGGACGTCCCTGAGTCTACGGAAACCAAAGACCAGTCCCAGTGCGACAGCAGCGACCAAACACACCAGTAGATAGGACGGAACTCTGCCTGCAGGATCCCTGCTAATGGTCCATCAGAAGCGGAGTCGTCCCCCCAGACAAGCTGCTATGATGGGGGTGATGACTGCATAGCCCATTGCTGCTCCACTGTTCCTATCAACAGGACATCAACAATCATTTAAGGGGCTTTGTCCCATTAGGACGACCTGTATGAATGTGCCCCTTTTAAATCATAGTGGGTTTAATCCACATGGGACACCCCGATAGTAGCAATAGAAGAGCGCAACCTCAAATGTTTAAATAGAAATCATGTAATTCCACATTTCTCCTGTAGTGGTCACTAGTAAGGTCATTTAAAAGTGTGTCTAAATTGGACAACCCCTTTAAGCCCATATCATACTTGGTCCTATTTCAGTTTTTCCCCACTTAATTTTATCTTTTTTTTGTTTTTCACTGAATGGATTCGCAGACACTTATATTGACCACTGAGGATTCAAGGGAATGAGGTTATGACGGATCCCTGGAGTTTATAGAAAAATATGGCTGTTTTCTCCCAAAACAGTGCCACATCTTTACACAGGTTGTATATGGTATTGCATCTCAGCCGCATTCGCATTAACGTAGTTAAGCCGCAGTACCAGACAACACCTATTGCCAGGGGTGGCGCTGTTCTAATCATGGACAACCTGTTGATAGTTTGTATAGGGCATCCTTAGAAGTACATAGAATTTTTTTTTTTAATGCCATATCAATCCATAGCATGATGTATTACGGAGATATTCTCCCCTAGTAGCATTGTGGAGGCCATCTATAACGTACATCACTCAACCGAGCACTATGTGGCAGCACACAGTATTCTGCCATGTGCATGAGTCCTAAGGCATTATGTCCAGGTCTCCATTAGTGGAGCAGCAATTCACTGACCAGTTGATTTCCATTAGCAGTCAACCACTGGGAACTGGTTTGATCTGCATATTCCCAACATGCTGCCGCAGCCTTAAAGGGAGCGTGTCACCACTATGCCTTGTGGAGCTAGCACAGATGAATGTGGTGATACCTTTCACTAAATGATCCTTTGCTTCATTCTGGAGAAAAAGGACTTTTACGCCATATGTAGATGAGCAGTTAGGTGCACCGAGGGAGGGCCCAAGCCTTTCGTTGCACCCTTTCTTCTACTAATTTCTGTGCCAGTGTATTCCTCTCCTCCTTCATTGACCGGGTCAGGGCTCTGCATAGTCATCTCACCGGGACCTGTCAGCCAAAAAGAAGAGGGAGGGTCTGCCAGAGGAAGCAGGAGGAGCAAGGGTGCACAGAGCGGCATGGACCCACCTTCGGTGCACTTAACTGCTCATGTGCATATAGAGTAAAAGTAAGGCTAGGGCTACATGGAGACATATAAGTCACGCGACGGCAACATGCATCGTGCAACATTTTTTGCAATGATAGTCAATGGTGTCGAACTGCGACATGCCGCTTCACGACAGTTGCAGAAAATACAACTTGGATGGATATTTTTCAACGGTCGTGTTGCAGCGTGTTGTGGTGCGATACCATTGACTATCATTACCAAAAAGTAGCCCTAGCCTAAAGCAACAGATCGCTACTACATTCAGCTGAGTTAGGCCTACAAGGCAGTTTGCCGAGTTTATCAGTGAATTTCCAGGTGACGCACTCCCTTTAAGGGATCCTGAATACACATAATAATTGCCAAAGACTTGTATATATACTTTTGTGTTACTGTAATATACGGATGTATATTATTTTATAAATAAATGAATTGAAAAGTAAAAGTGTCCTTATATTTGGTCAAACCGGCAGTGCCGTCCATAACCATGCCGTCCCTTTGTCAGCATTTACAATGAGTGTAGGACATGGATGAATACAGCCACCAATATAATACAGACGGCCCAGAACAGAATCTGGGTGCTGAAATAATTTGCACTAAGAAAGGAAATCTGCAGCACTCCTCAAGTTTCTTATCAATCCAAACGATTTATTTCCAAGCAGCAAATACAGGCGACGTTTCGACCAGCAGGTCTTTATCATATATAAGCCATAACACATAAAGCAATGACACCCTTTAAATATCCCCCAGTGCAATTCGATTGGTGCAAACATACATAATTAAAAACAATCGCTAATTAGATAAACCCATGTATACCTGATTCCACATGTTTCCCCGATCAAGTGTGGGCATAATCGTAGCGTACCGGAAGTGACACTGCGCAAGCGTCACTATACTCTAAGATAGGTGCCGTCCCTAGGGCCGACCCATCCAATCAAAAAAGCAGATGGGTCGGCCCTAGGGACGGCACCTATCTTAGAGTATAGTGACGCTACGCAGTGTCACTCCGTACGCTACGATTATGCCCACACTTGATCGGAAACATGTGGAATCAGGTATACATGGGTTTATCTAATTAGCGATTGTTTTTAATTATGTATGTTTGCACCAATCGAATTGCACTGGGGGATATTTAAAGGGTGTCATTGCTTTATGTGTTATGGCTTGATAAAGACCTGCTGGTCGAAACGTCGCCTGTATTTGCTGCTTGGAAATAAATCGTTTGGATTGATAAGAAACTTGAGGAGTGCTGCAGATTTCCTTTCTTATAGCTCTTTGGGACCTTGGTCTGAGTCCCTATCTGCTTGCACCAACCCAGGACCGAAGCTCCGGTACCTATCTGAGAGACGTTGCCTATAAAAGGGTATGTGGAGTGCTGCTTGAATCGTTGTTTGAATTAATTTGCACGTCATCAAATCCCTTGGGGGCTCATCCCAGGATCCTAATGTCCAAGATCCCGCAATATCGCAGCTAGGATAGCACACTTCGCGGTAAATGTCGGCAGAACATTTATTGAAGCTGGAGGAGAAACATGAGGCAACGTGCTGGCTGAGATCATAACCAGCAGTAAGGGAAGGAGGGGTGCTTCAACCTGTTCTATCTCAGGACCTGTAGCTGCTAGAGATACCAGCCAGGACTTATTTTAAAGCTAAAAACCTAAGCCTTGGCACAACCATTGGAAACCAGGGTGGGAGTGAGATGAGGTAATACCTGCAGATTTCACTCCATAGCAGGTTTCTAAGGCTACTTTCACACTTGCGTTATTCTTTTCTGCCATAGAGTTCCGTCAAAAGGGCTCTATGCCGGAAAATAACTGATCATGCATATTCCCATGCAATCTGAATGGATAGAAATCCGTTCAGTTTGCATCAGTATGCCTTCAGTTCAGTCATTGTCAGGCGTATTGGCCGGACATAATACCGCAGCATGCTGCGATATTATGTCCGTCCAAAATGCCTGATCAGATGCTGGATCCGGCATTAATTTACATTGACTTGTATTAGTGCCGGATCCGGCATTGCGAAACAACTGAAGGAAGGATCCGTCCTTCTGGTCTGCGCATGCGCAGACCGAGAAAACTGTGAAAAAGAGTGCAGGACGAATCCATCTATCTGCATGGCAAGCGGAGGGACGGATCCGTTCCTGCAATGCATTTGTAGACTGATCCACATCCGGATCCGTCTACAAATACTGTCAGTTGTGACACTAAACGGCGGATCCGGCAGGCAGCTCCGACGACAGAACTGCTTGCCGGATACAAGTGCCGCAAGTGTGAAAGTAGCCTAAAGGCTCTATCTCCAGCCATATTGCAGTTAGCCCCATTTAATTAAGACCCTCCTTTTTTGAGGTACTGTTACCAACAGATAAGCTGCAGCCAAAACACTTCCCATAGTGCTGTGCGCTGCAAAATCACACATATTTGTAAACGCCTACTACTGTTCCCTAGACCACCCACTACACCCCCCCATCACCCCCTTGCTGTCTCCTCCTGTTTCCTCCCACACAGCTTCGCTATGACAAGCAGTTACCCCCCGCCTACCCTGCGAGTGGATTGAGAGCGTCGACCAGCCCATTTCATGATCATGTGGGTCTGACTTAACTATTTGGGCGGGGATTCTGACAGCGGGATGATGGGAGACCTGGTTGTGATGTCAGCCTTTAGAAACCTGGTATGGAGTGAAATCTTCAAGTATTACATTCACATCTCACTTCCACCCTGGTTTCCAATAGTTGTGTCAAGGCTTTGTCAAGGTTTCTATCTTTAAAAGAAGTCCAGGTGATATCTCTAGCAGCTACACGGCCTGAGATAGAACAGGTTGAAGCAACCCCCTTCCCTTACTGCTGGTTATGATCTCAGCCAGCATATTGCCTCATGTTTGTCCTCCAGCCTCAATAAATGTTCTGCCCAGCATTAACCCCGAAGTGGGCTATCCTAGCTACGATATTGCTGGATCTTGGACATTAGGATCCTGGGATGAGCCCCAAGAACTTAAGAGATTTGATGCCTACACAGAGGGCGCAGTTACATGACTAGGGATGAGCGAACTTCAAGTTTTGAAGTTTGGGTATATGCTGAATTGCGTTATGGATTCCGCTACCACGGACCATAACACACGTCCATGATGGAATGCATTATTGTCCGTGGTAACGGAATCCATAACGCAATTCAGCATATACCCAAACTTCAAAACTTGAAGTTCGCTCATCCCTACATGTGACCGTTCTCCTGATCTCCGGAGAGAGACAGAAAACGTGGAACCAGTACCTTAGTAAGTTGCAGGGCCTGGGGGGAAGCACAGCAAAGGAAAAAATTTATATCTGGATAACCCCTGTAAGACCATCCGCGTCCACTGCTATCCGTAATTGTCCGCTATCTCTGTATACACACGTATAATGGCTTCTAACTGCTAATCCCTTTTCTATAGAAATAGTCACGTTTCCCCCTAGCTTCTGTAGAGACAGCTGGTTGGGTTGTACGTGTCCACCACACCTTAGTAAATTCCTGTGATTGCCCCAGGAGGAATAGCAGGCAGGAAAGACTGGTGTGGTTGCTATGTACTATGACATTAACTCTTCTAAGACCGTGTCGTTTCTCACCTTCCTGACTATTTTTGCAACTCTGACGTGTGTCACTTTATGTGGCGATAACACTAGAATGCTTTTACTTATCCATCCGATTCTGAGAATGTTTTCTGACGCGTTCCATTTGAGTCGCTTATTAAAAATAATCCAAAAATTTACAGAAAATTTGGAAAAACTCTACTTTGTAAATTAGAATTTCTTTGCTTCTTTTTTTTTTTTTTTTTTAAACCTGGCCTCATTTTGTAAATTTCCTTTTATTTTTTTTACGATGTTAGAAGGCTTAGAATTTAAATGATCAAAACCTACTTTTTTAAGAACCATCTCGGTTATGAAGTCACTTTGTTGGGCTTAAAGGGATCCTCTCACTTCAGCAAATGGCATTTATCCTGTAGAGAAAGTTAATACAAGGTACTTACTAATATATTGTGATTCTCCATATTGCTTCCTTTGCTGGCTGGATTCATTTTTCCACCACGTTATACACTGCTTGTTTCCATGGTTACGACCATCCTGTAATCCAGCAGTAACGGTCGTGCTTGCACACTATAGGAAAAACACCAGCCTATGTGTGCTTCCACTGTCCCGGCCACCAGAGAGGCTGAGCACTTTCTCCTATAATGTGCAAGCACGACCACCACTGATGGATTGCAGGGTGGTCATTACCATGGAAACGAGCAGTGTATAATGGGATGGAAAAATGAATCCAGCCAGCAAAGGAAGCAATATGGAGAATCACAATACATTAGGAGGTGCCTCGTATTAACATGGAAGTGCATGAAAGTCTTCTGTGCCGGTCCGAGAATTTTGTCACTCAAACAAATTAATTCACTTTTTTCATTAAAAAAAATGTTAAAAAAATAAAATTTTGGAAAAAAATTTAAAAGTTAAAATAAAAAAGTTATTGATATAGGTACTAGTATTATAGTTACTATATAACAAGGGGGCGGTGTGGGAGAGGCAGAGGGGGGGTCTCGGAGAACGAGAAGGGCGTGAGAGCGGGGAGGTGAGTCGTGACTCCCCTCAGGCAGAACAACGACTCACTGACTCCACAACGTACCTGGGCATGATGTCAGAGACATCTCAGAGTTTTAGTTTTGTTTTAAATACTTTTGAGCTGAGACAAAGTCAGTTTAGTAATGAATGGAGGATGCGCAGTAAGAATATTTCATCAGCTCCACGTTAAGGCTACATGCACACGACCGTTGCCTGCCTCCGCGTCCACTCCTCCTGGAAATTTTGCGTCCGTCATAAGAAACGGATGACGGACCGTTTTTTTTTGACGGATCCGATTTTTATGGCAGATCCATTGTAAAAATGCCTATCCTTGTCCGCAAACGTGAAAAAAATAGGACATGCACTATTTTTTTGACGGAATGAAAACACGGATGCGGAACAAAAACGGTTGACCATCCGCATTTTTTGACGGACCCATTGAAATGAATGGGGAAGCATCCTATCCGTGAAAAAAAACGGAACAAACAACGGTCGTGTGCATGGGGCCTTATCCTGATGACGGGTTCCCTTTAAGGAGGTGGTTCCTAAATCTGATGAAGTCAGTCTCTTAAAAATGCATTGGCCCCTAGTCTTAGTACTAAACCCTGTTCAGACAGCGCGATTTACCACTGGGCTGCTTTCCATGTAACATCACTAATTGTCTCTGTTGTGGCAACATCGGGTCCTGGAATCACCGGCGAGAGGTTCGGTATCGAGGGGTATCTAAGCGGCTCATCCGTCACCTGCCTCCTGTCACATCCCTATAGATTACAATACAATGGACGCAGCAATACTCGTCCAGGGAAATCCAACCACGTTCTGCAAAAGTCCATTATGGGGATCCCAGAAATCACCGGGAAGGTTCTCGGGAGGATTACTGGACCTTCCGGCCCCACACTTTGATGCTGGAGGGTCTGAATGAGGCGACTGAAGGAGTAAAACAAGAAATAAACTAATATTTATTCTTTACTGCACTGTTTTTTAAAGAAGTTTTTACCTTTTTTTATTCCTCTTTTTTTCTTATAATTATATTTTAATATCACCCAGTCCAGGTTTTCTGGATCTATGACTCTTTGTGACTCTTGGGCTACAGATCTATGACATGGGGTTAAGGATGACACTCGGGGTACAGGATAATGACACTGACACTTGGGGTACAGGATAATGACACTGACACTCGGGGTACAGGATAATGACACTGACACTCGGGGTACAGGATAATGACACTGACACTTGGGGTACAGGATAATGACACTGACACTTGGGGTACAGGATAATGACACTGACACTTGGGGTACAGGATAATGACACTGACACTTGGGGTGCAGGATAATGACACTGACACTTGGGGTACAGGATAATGACACTGACACTCGGGGTACAGGATAATGACACTGACACTTGGGGTACAGGATAATGACACTGACACTTGGGGTACAGGATAATGACACTGACACTTGGGGTACAGGATAATGACACTGACACTTGGGGTACAGGATAATGACACTGACACTTGGGGTACAGGATAATGACACTGACACTTGGGGTACAGGATAATGACACTGACACTCGGGGTACAGGATAATGACACTGACACTTGGGGTACAGGATAATGACGCTGACACTTGGGGTACAGGATAATGACACTGACACTCGGGGTACAGGATAATGACACTGACACTTGGGGTACAGGATAATGACACTGACACTTGGGGTACAGGATAATGACACTGACACTTGGGGTACAGGATAATGACACTGACACTTGGGGTACAGGATAATGACACTGACACTTGGGGTACAGGATAATGACACTGACACTTGGGGTACAGGATAATGACACTGACACTTGGGGTACAGGATAATGACACTGACACTTGGGGTACAGGATAATGACACTGACACTTGGGGTACAGGATAATGACACTGACACTTGGGGTACAGGATAATGACACTGACACTCGGGGTACAGGATAATGACACTGACACTCGGGTACAGGATAATGACACTGACACTTGAGGTACAGGATAATGACACTGACACTTGGGGTACAGGATGATGACACTGACACTTGGGGTACAGGATAATGACACTGACACTCGGGGTACAGGATGATGACACTAACACTTGGGGTACAGGATAATGACACTGTCACTTGGGGTACAGGATAATGACACTGACACTCGGGGTATGGGATAATGACACTGACACTTGGGGTACAGGATAATGACACTGACACTTGGGGTACAGGATAATGACCCTGACACTCGGGTACAGGATAACGACACTGACACTTGGGGTACAGGATAATGACACTGACACTCGGGGTACAGGATAATGACACTCCGGGGTACAGGATAATGACACTGGCACTCGGGGTACAGGATAATGACCCTGACACTTGGGGTACAGGATAATGACACTGACACTCGGGGTACAGGATAATGACACTGACACTTGGGGTACAGGTTAGTGACACTGACACTTGGGGTACAGGATAATGACCCTGACACTTGGGGTACAGGATAATGACACTGACACTTGGGGTACAGGATAATGACACTGACACTTGGGGTACAGGATAATGACACTGACACTTGGGGTACAGGATGATGACACTGACACTTGGGGTACAGGATAATGACACTGACACTTGGGGTACAGGATGATGACACTGACACTTGGGGTACAGGATAATGACACTGACACTCGGGGTACAGGATAATGACGCTGATACTCGGGGTACAGGATAATGACACTGACACTTGGGGTACAGGATTATGACACTGACACTTGGGGTACAGGATAGTGACACTGACACTTGGGGTACAGGATAATGACACTGACACTTGGGGTACAGGATAATGACACTGACACTTGGGGTACAGGATAATGACACTGACACTTGGGGTACAGGATAATGACACTGACACTTGGGGTACAGGATAATGACACTGACACTCGGGGTACAGGATAATGACACTGACACTCGGGGTACAGGATAATGACACTGACACTCGGGGTTCAGGATAATGACACTGATACTTGGGGTACAGGATAATGACACTGACACTTGGGGTACAGGATAATGACACTGATACTTGGGGTACAGGATAATGACACTGACACTTAGGGTACAGGATAATGACACTGACACTTGGGGTACAGGATAATGACACTAAGGGTACAGGATAACGACACTGACACTTGGGGTACAGGATAATGACACTGACACTTGGGGTACAGGATGATGACACTTGGGGTACAGGATAATGACACTGGCACTCGGGGTACAGGATAATGACACTTGGGGTACAGGATAATGACACTGACACTTGGGGTACAGGATAATGACACTTGGGGTACAGGATAATGACACTGACACTCGGGGTACAGGATAATGACACTGGCACTTGGGGTGCAGGATAATGACACTGACACTTGGGGTACAGGATAATGACACTGACACTTGGGGTACAGGATAATGACACTGACACTTGGGGTACAGGATAATGACACTGACACTTGGGGTACAGGATAATGACACTGACACTTGGGGTACAGGATAATGACACTGACACTTGGGGTACAGGATAATGACACTGACACTTGGGGTACAGGATAATGACACTGACACTTGGGGTACAGGATAATGACACTGACACTCGGGGTACAGGATAATGACACTGACACTCGGGGTACAGGATAATGACACATGACACTTGGGGTACAGGATAATGACACTGACACTTGGGGTACAGGATAATGACACTGACACTTGGGGTACAGGATAATGACACTGACACTCGGGGTACAGGATAATGACACTGACACTTGGGGTACAGGATAATGACACTGACACTTGGGGTACAGGATAATGACACTGACACTTGGGGTACAGGATAATGACGCTGACACTTGGGGTACAGGATAATGACACTGACACTTGGGGTACAGGATAATGACACTGACACTTGGGGTACAGGATAATGACACTGACACTTGGGGTACAGGATAATGACCCTGACACTCGGGGTACAGGATAACGACACTGACACTTGGGGTACAGGATAATGACACTGACACTTGGGGTACAGGATAGACACTGACACTTGGGGTACAGGATAATGACACTGACACTCGGGGTACAGGATACACTGACACTTGGGGTACAGGATAATGACACTGACACTAGGGGTACAGGATAATGACACTGACACTTGGGGTACAGGATAATGACACTGACACTCGGGGTACAGGATAATGACACTGGCACTTGGGGTGCAGGATAATGACACTGACACTTGGGGTACAGGATAATGACTGACACTTGGGGTACAGGATAATGACACTGACACTTGGGGTACAGGATAATGACACTGACACTTGGGGTACAGGATAATGACACTGACACTTGGGGTACAGGATAATGACACTGACACTTGGGGTACAGGATAATGACACTGACACTTGGGGTACAGGATAATGACACTGACACTTGGGGTACAGGATAATGACACTGACACTCGGGGTACAGGATAATGACACTGACACTCGGGTACAGGATAATGACACTGACACTTGGGGTACAGGATAATGACACTGACACTTGGGGTACAGGATAATGACACTGACACTTGAGGTACAGGATAATGACACTGACACTCGGGGTACAGGATGATGACACTAACACTTGGGGTACAGGATAATGACACTGACACTCGGGGTACAGGATGATGACACTGACACTTGGGGTACAGGATAATGACGCTGTCACTTGGGGTACAGGATAATGACACTGACACTCGGGGTACAGGATAATGACACTGACACTTGGGGTACAGGATAATGACACTGACACTTGGGGTACAGGATAATGACACTGACACTCGGGGTACAGGATAACGACACTGACACTTGGGGTACAGGATAATGACACTGACACTCGGGGTACAGGATAATGACACTGACACTTGGGGTACAGGATAATGACACTGGCACTTGGGGTACAGGATAATGACCCTGACACTTGGGGTACAGGATAATGACACTGACACTCGGGGTACAGGATAATGACACTGACACTTGGGGTACAGGTTAGTGACACTGACACTTGGGGTACAGGATAATGACCCTGACACTTGGGGTACAGGATAATGACACTGACACTTGGGGTACAGGATAATGACACTGACACTTGGGGTACAGGATAATGACACTGACACTTGGGGTACAGGATGATGACACTGACACTTGGGGTACAGGATAATGACACTGACACTCGGAGTACAGGATAATGACGCTGACACTCGGGGTACAGGATAATGACACTGACACTTGGGGTACAGGATTATGACACTGACACTTGGGGTACAGGATAATGACACTGACACTTGGGGTACAGGATAATGACACTGACACTCGGGGTACAGGATAATGACACTGACACTTGGGGTACAGGATAATGACACTGATACTTGGGGTACAGGATAATGACACTGACACTCGGGGTACAGGATAATGACACTGACACTCGGGGTACAGGATAATGACGCTGACACTCGGGGTACAGGGTAATGACACTGACACTCGGGGTTCAGGATAATGATACTGACACTCGGGGTACAGGATAATGACACTGATACTTGGGGTACAGGATAATGACACTGACACTTAGGGTACAGGATAATGACACTGACACTTGGGGTACAGGATAATGACACTAAGGGTACAGGATAACGACACTGACACTTGGGGTACAGGATAATGACACTGACACTTGGGGTACAGGATGATGACACTTGGGGTACAGGATAATGACACTGGCACTCGGGGTACAGGATAATGACACTTGGGGTACAGGATAATGACACTGGCACTCGGGGTACAGGATAATGACACTGGCACTCGGGGTGCAGGATAATGACACTGACATTTGGGGTACAGGATAATGACACTTGGGGTACAGGATAATGACACTGACACTTGGGGTACAGGATAATGACGCTGACACTCGGGGTACAGGATGATGACACTGACACTTGGGGTACAGGATAATTACACTGACACTCGGGGTACAGGATAATGACACTGACACTTGGGGTACAGGATAATGACACTGACACTTGGGGTACAGGATAATGATACTGACACTCGGGGTACAGGATAATGACACTCGGGGTACAGGATAATGACACTGACACTTGGGGTAAAGGATAATTACACTGACACTTGGGGTACAGGATAATGACACTGATACTTGGGGTACAGGATAATGACACTGACACTTGGGGTACAGGATAATGATACTGACACTTGGGGTACAGGATAATGACACTGACACTTGGGGTACAGGATAATGACACTGACACTCGGGGTACAGGATAATGACACTGACACTTGGGGTACAGGATAATGACACTGACACTCGGGGTACAGGATAATGACGCTGACACTTGGGGTACAGGATAATGACACTGACACTTGGGGTACAGGATAATGACACTGACACTCGGGGTACAGGATAATGACACTGACACTTGGGGTACAGGATAATGACACTGACACTTGGGGTACAGGATAATGACACTGACACTTGGGGGACAGGATAATGACACTGACACTTGGGGTACAGGATAATGACACTGACACTTGGGGTACAGGATAATGACACTGACACTTGGGGTACAGGATAATGACACTGACACTCGGGGTACAGGATAATGACACTGACACTCGGGGTACAGGATAATGACACAGACACTTGGGGTACAGGATAATGACACTGACACTTGGGGTACAGGATAATGACACTGACACTCGGGTACAGGATGATGACACTAACACTTGGGGTACAGGATAATGACACTGACACTCGGGGTACAGGATGATGACACTAACACTTGGGGTACAGGATAATGACGCTGTCACTTGGGGTACAGGATAATGACACTGACACTCGGGGTATGGGATAATGACACTGACACTTGGGGTACAGGATAATGACACTGACACTTGGGGTACAGGATAATGACCCTGACACTCGGGGTACAGGATAACGACACTGACACTTGGGGTACAGGATAATGACACTGACACTCGGGGTACAGGATAATGACACTGCGCAGGGTACAGGATAATGACACTGGCACTCGGGGTACAGGATAATGACCCTGACACTTGGGGTACAGGATAATGACACTGACACTCGGGGTACAGGATAATGACACTGACACTTGGGGTACAGGTTAGTGACACTGACACTTGGGGTACAGGATAATGACCCTGACACTTGGGGTACAGGATAATGACACTGACACTTGGGGTACAGGATAATGACACTGACACTTGGGGTACAGGATAATGACACTGACACTTGGGGTACAGGATGATGACACTGACACTTGGGGTACAGGATAATGACACTGACACTTGGGGTACAGGATGATGACACTGACACTTGGGGTACAGGATAATGACACTGACACTCGGGTACAGGATAATGACGCTGATACTCGGGGTACAGGATAATGACACTGACACTTGGGGTACAGGATTATGACACTGACACTTGGGGTACAGGATAGTGACACTGACACTTGGGGTACAGGATAATGACACTGACACTCGGGGTACAGGATAATGACACTGACACTTGGGGTACAGGATAATGACACTGATACTTGGGGTACAGGATAATGACACTGACACTGACACTCGGGGTACGGGATAATGACGCTGATACTCGGGGTACAGGATAATGACACTGACACTTGGGGTACAGGATTATGACACTGACACTTGGGGTACAGGATAATGACACTGACACTTGGGGTACAGGATAATGACACTGACACTCGGGGTACAGGATAATGACACTGACACTTGGGGTACAGGATAATGACACTGATACTTGGGGTACAGGATAATGACACTGACACTCAGGGTACAGGATAATGACACTGACACTCGGGGTACAGGATAATGACACTGACACTTGGGGTACAGGATAATGACACTGACACTCGGGGTACAGGATAATGACACTGACACTTGGGGTACAGGATAATGATACTGACACTCGGGGTACAGGATAATGACACTGCCTGGGTACAGGATAATGACACTGACACTTGGGGTACAGGATAATGACACTGACACTTGGGGTACAGGATAATGACACTGACACTTGGGGTACAGGATAATGACACTGACACTTGGGGTACAGGATAATGACACTGACACTCGAGGTACAGGATAATGACGCTGACACTTGGGGTACAGGATAATGACACTGACACTTGGGGTACAGGATAATGACACTGACACTTGGGGTACAGGATAATGACACTGACACTTGGGGTACAGGATAATGACACTGACACTTGGGGTACAGGATAATGACACTGACACTCGGGGTTCAGGATAATGACACTGATACTTGGGGTACAGGATAATGATACTGACACTCGAGGTACAGGATAATGACACTGACACTGGGGTACAGGATAATGACACTGACACTTGGGGTACAGGATAATGACACTGACACTTGGGGTACAGGATAATGACACTGATACTTGGGGTACAGGATAATGACACTGACACTTGGGGTACAGGATAATGACACTGACACTCGGGGTACAGGATAATGACACTGACACTTGGGGTACAGGATAATGACACTGACACTTGGGGTACAGGATAATGACACTGACACTCGGGGTACAGGATAATGACACTGACACTTGGGGTACAGGATAATGACACTGACACTTGGGGTACAGGATAATGACACTGACACTTGGGGTACAGGATAATGACACTGACACTCGGGGTACAGGATAATGACACTGACACTTGGGGTACAGGATAATGACACTGACACTCGGGTACAGGATAATGACACTGACACTTGGGGTACAGGATAATGACACTGACACTTGGGGTACAGGATAATGACACTGACACTTGGGGTACAGGATAATGACACTGACACTTGGGGTACAGGATAATGACACTGACACTTGGGGTACAGGATAATGACACTGACACTTGGGGTACAGGATAATGACACTGACACTCGGGGTACAGGATAATGACACTGACACTCGGGGTACAGGATAATGACACTGACACTTGGGGTACAGGATAATGACACTGACACTTGGGGTACAGGATAATGACACTGACACTTGAGGTACAGGATAATGACACTGACACTCGGGGTACAGGATGATGACACTAACACTTGGGGTACAGGATAATGACACTGACACTCGGGGTACAGGATGATGACACTAACACTTGGGGTACAGGATAATGACGCTGTCACTTGGGGTACAGGATAATGACACTGACACTCGGGGTATGGGATAATGACACTGACACTTGGGGTACAGGATAATGACACTGACACTTGGGGTACAGGATAATGACCCTGACACTCGGGGTACAGGATAACGACACTGACACTTGGGGTACAGGATAATGACACTGACACTCGGGGTACAGGATAATGACACTCGGGGTACAGGATAATGACACTGGCACTCGGGGTACAGGATAATGACCCTGACACTTGGGGTACAGGATAATGACACTGACACTCGGGGTACAGGATAATGACACTGACACTTGGGGTACAGGTTAGTGACACTGACACTTGGGGTACAGGATAATGACCCTGACACTTGGGGTACAGGATAATGACACTGACACTTGGGGTACAGGATAATGACACTGACACTTGGGGTACAGGATAATGACACTGACACTTGGGGTACAGGATGATGACACTGACACTTGGGGTACAGGATAATGACACTGACACTTGGGGTACAGGATGATGACACTGACACTTGGGGTACAGGATAATGACACTGACACTCGGGGTACGGGATAATGACGCTGATACTCGGGGTACAGGATAATGACACTGACACTTGGGGTACAGGATTATGACACTGACACTTGGGGTACAGGATAGTGACACTGACACTTGGGGTACAGGATAATGACACTGACACTCGGGGTACAGGATAATGACACTGACACTTGGGGTACAGGATAATGACACTGATACTTGGGGTACAGGATAATGACACTGACACTCAGGGTACAGGATAATGACACTGACACTCGGGGTACAGGGTAATGACACTGACACTCGGGGTACAGGATAATGACACTGACACTTGGGGTACAGGATAATGACACTGATACTTGGGGTACAGGATAATGACACTGACACTCGGGGTACAGGATAATGACGCTGACACTCGGGGTACAGGGTAATGACACTGACACTCGGGGTTCAGGATAATGACACTGATACTTGGGGTACAGGATAATGATACTGACACTCGGGGTACAGGATAATGACACTGATACTTGGGGTACAGGATAATGACACTGACACTTAGGGTACAGGATAATGACACTGACACTTGGGGTACAGGATAATGACACTAAGGGTACAGGATAACGACACTGACACTTGGGGTACAGGATAATGACACTGACACTTGGGGTACAGGATGATGACACTGACACTTGGGGTACAGGATAATGACACTGACACTCGGGGTACAGGATAATGACACTGACACTTGGGGTACAGGATAATGACACTGACACTCGGGGTACAGGATAATGACACTTGGGGTACAGGATAATGACACTGACACTCGGGGTACAGGATAATGACACTGACACTCGGGGTGCAGGATAATGACACTGACATTTGGGGTACAGGATAATGACACTGACACTTGGGGTACAGGATAATGACACTGACACTCGGGGTACAGGATAATGACACTGACACTTGGGGTACAGGATAATGACACTGACACTTGGGGTACAGGATAATGACACTGACACTTGGGGTGCAGGATAATGACACTGACACTTGGGGTACAGGATAATGACACTGACACTTGGGGTACAGGATAATGACACTGACACTCGGGGTACAGGATAATGACACTGACACTTGGGGTACAGGATAATGACACTGACACTTGGGGTACAGGATAATGACACTGACACTTGAGGTACAGGATAATGACACTGACACTCGGGGTACAGGATGATGACACTAACACTTGGGGTACAGGATAATGACACTGACACTCGGGGTACAGGATGATGACACTAACACTTGGGGTACAGGATAATGACACTGACACTTGGGGTACAGGATAATGACACTGACACTTGGGGTACAGGATAATGACACTGACACTCGGGGTATGGGATAATGACACTGACACTTGGGGTACAGGATAATGACACTGACACTGGGGGTACAGGATAATGACCCTGACACTCGGGGTACAGGATAACGACACTGACACTTGGGGTACAGGATAATGACACTGACACTCGGGGTACAGGATAATGACACTCGGGGTACAGGATAATGACACTGGCACTCGGGGTACAGGATAATGACCCTGACACTTGGGGTACAGGATAATGACACTGACACTCGGGGTACAGGATAATGACACTGACACTTGGGGTACAGGTTAATGACACTGACACTTGGGGTACAGGATAATGACCCTGACACTTGGGGTACAGGATAATGACACTGACACTTGGGGTACAGGATAATGACACTGACACTTGGGGTACAGGATAATGACACTGACACTTGGGGTACAGGATGATGACACTGACACTTGGGGTACAGGATAATGACACTGACACTCGGGGTACAGGATAATGACACTGACACTTGGGGTACAGGATTATGACACTGACACTTGGGGTACAGGATAGTGACACTGACACTTGGGGTACAGGATAATGACACTGACACTCGGGGTACAGGATAATGACACTGACACTTGGGGTACAGGATAATGACACTGATACTTGGGGTACAGGATAATGACACTGACACTCGGGGTACAGGATAATGACACTGACACTCGGGGTACAGGATAATGACGCTGACACTCGGGGTACAGGGTAATGACACTGACACTCGGGGTTCAGGATAATGATACTGACACTCGGGGTACAGGATAATGACACTGATACTTGGGGTACAGGATAATGACACTGACACTTAGGGTACAGGATAATGACACTGACACTTGGGGTACAGGATAACGACACTGACACTTGGGGTACAGGATAATGACACTGACACTTGGGGTACAGGATGATGACACTTGGGGTACAGGATAATGACACTGGCACTCGGGGTACAGGATAATGACACTTGGGGTACAGGATAATGACACTGACACTTGGGGTACAGGATAATGACGCTGACACTCGGGGTACAGGATGATGACACTGACACTTGGGGTACAGGATAATTACACTGACACTCGGGGTACAGGATAATGACACTGACACTTGGGGTACAGGATAATGACACTGACACTTGGGGTACAGGATAATGACACTGACACTCGGGGTACAGGATAATGACACTGACACTGGGGTACAGGATAATGACACTGACACTTGGGGTACAGGATAATTACACTGACACTTGGGGTACAGGATAATGACACTGACACTTGGGGTACAGGATAATGACACTGACACTTGGGGTAAAGGATAATTACACTGACACTTGGGGTACAGGTTAGTGACACTGACACTTGGGGTACAGGATAATGACACTGATACTTGGGGTACAGGATAATGACACTGACACTTGGGGTACAGGATAATGACGCTGACACTCGGGGTACAGGATAATGACACTGACACTCGGGGTACAGGATAATGACACTGACAGGGTACAGGATAATGACACTGACACTCGGGGTACAGGATAATGACACTGACACTTGGGGTACAGGATAATGACACTGACACTTGGGGTACAGGATAATGACACTGACACTCGGGGTACAGGATAATGACACTGACACTTGGGGTACAGGATAATGACACTGACACTTGGGGTACAGGATAATGACACTGACACTTGGGGTACAGGATAATGACACTGACACTTGGGGTACAGGATAATGACACTGACACTTGGGGTACAGGATGATGACACTGACACTTGGGGTACAGGACAATGACGCTGACACTTGGGGTACAGGATAATGACACTGACACTTGGGGTACAGGATAATGACACTGACATCTGGGGTACAGGATAATTACACAATGACACTTGGGGTACAGGATAATGACGCTGACACTTGGGGTACAGGATAATAACACTGACACTTGGGGTACAGGACAATGACACTGACACTTGGGGTACAGGATAGTGACACTAACACTCGGGGTACAGGATAATGACACTGACACTTGGGGTACAGGATAATGACACTGACACTTGGGGTGCAGGATAATGACACTTGGGGTACAGGATGATGACACTGACACTTGGGGTGCAGGATAATGACACTTGGGGTACAGGATGATGACACTGACACTTGGGGTGCAGGATAATGACACTTGGGGTACAGGATAATGACACTGACACTTGGGGTACAGGATAATGACTCTTGGGGTACAGGATGATGACACTGACACTTGGGGTACAGGATAATGACACTGACACTTGGGGTACAGGATAATGACACTGACACTTGGGGTACAGGATAGTGACACTTCGGGCGCTGTCTCAGCACCAGCTGCGGTTACACTGCGGTTTCCTCCGCTGGATGTGACCCGTGCACACGGAGCAGTCGGGGCCGCACCCTGCAGCAGGCGGTGGGGGCGGGGCCTCTCTCGGACCCGGTGACGTCACTGTGCTCCGCAGCCTCCGCTCAGCTCCCCGGTCCCCGCTCCCAGTCACCGCAGGATGTTCGGCGCCGCCGCCCGGGTGGCCTATGACAGGGCAGTGGCCGATGGATACGGCACCAATGAGAAGGCGGTGAAGCACCTGGGCCAGGACTACGAGGCGCTGAGGAGCGAGTGTCTGCAGTCCGGCAGCCTCTTCAAGGACTCCTACTTCCCGGCCATCCACTCCTCGCTGGGCTTCAATGAGCTGGGGCAGAACTCCGCCAAGGTCCACGGAGTGGTGTGGAAGAGACCCACGGTAAGTACCTGCCGAGGAACTACAAGTCCCATCAGGGTAGGAACACCATAGGACTTGTAGTAGCATTGCAGCCTGACTGCAGGATGGGATATACAGCTGCATCCTGACAACTGACAACTAGATGTAGATTCAATTCATAGAAATCTGTGCAGCCTTATTGTATGTGCGCTGTATGGCAGTATACATAGGATCTGTGTGCAGCATTACTATATGTGCGCTGTATGGCAGTATACATAGGATCTGTGTGCAGCATTACTATATGTGCACTGTATGGCAGTATACATAGGATCCACCATTATTATATGTGCACTGTATGGCAGTATACATAGGATCTGTGTGCAGCATTACTATATGTGCACTGTATGGCAGTATACATAGGATCTGTGTGCAGCATTACTATATGTGCACTGTATGGCAGTATACATAGGATCTGTGTGCAGCATTACTATATGTGCACTGTATGGCAGTATACATAGGATCTGTGTGCAGCATTACTATATGTGCACTGTATGGCAGTATACATAGGATCTGTGTGCAGCATTACTATATGTGCACTGTATGGCAGTATACATAGGATCTGTGTGCAGCATTACTATATGTGCACTGTATGGCAGTATACATAGGATCTGTGTGCAGCATTAGTATATGTGCGCCGTATGGCAGGATACATGGGCTCTGTGTGCAGCTTTACTATGTGTGCACTGTATGGCAGTATACATAGGATCTGTGTGCAGCCTTATTATATGTGCACTGTATGGCAGTATACATGGGATCTGTGTGCGGCATTACTATATGTGCACTGTATGGCAGTATACATAGGATCTGTGTGCTGCATTACTATATGCGCACTGTATGGCAGTATACATAGGATCTGTGTGCAGCATTATTATATGTGCACTGTATGGCAGTATACATAGGATCTGTGTGCAGCATTATTATATGTGCACTGTATGGCAGTATACATAGGCTCTGTGTGCAGCTTTACTATGTGTGCACTGTATGGCAGTATACATAGGATCTGTGTGCAGCTTTACTATATGTGCACTTTATGGCAGTATACATAGTATCTGGGTGCAGAATTTTGTAATTGGGCACTATGGTGGTGAAGACTCATGCACATGGTAGCATTACGAGCTGGACACCTATGGTGCCACTGTGGTGTTAACAGTCATTAAAGGACGTGTCTGATCAGAGCAGGTCCGACTTCTAGGATCCCCACTGATCTCGAGTACAGGGGTCCCGCACTCCCCCCTCTGATTGGAGTGGCAGTCGTACGTGTGTGCAGCTGCTGCTGCTCTATTCACCTGTATATGAAGATAACTACGGCGCTCACCTGTCTACCGGCAGCGGCCCATAGACCATTATGGGTGCGGTATTATGTTCCTGTATAATTCAGAAGATGCACATGGGTCTAATGACCCATCATAGATCCTGATGATGCTGCCGCTTTGGGTCATTGGTTGTGCCAGGATTGCGCTTATGTAAAATGGAGTATTAAGGCTACAGCCACATAGCGTTTGGGACGCAGCCGACGACTGTGCCGCCAGTAGAACTAAATAGTTCATTAATTGTGAATAGCTGTGCCATAACCTAAGAGTACGACCGCACCATTCATGTCGCGGTTGCAACCCGGCCGCGCTACGGTTGAATACCATGCAGCTGTATGGGCAACACCACCGCACCATGTGCCCATACAGTAATGCTGACCAAACACATAGGATAGCTGCTCTTTCAGCTGACTGCTATCTCTCCTGACCTCACATACACTTGCATGCTCGGCTCTGAAAGCGGCTTAAAGGGTTGTCCTACCTGGAGCATTTATGGCGTATCGATACCTCTGGGTCCCTTTGCCCTGAAGTAAATGGAGAGCAAGCCGAGCATGCACAGACTCTTCTCCATGGTAGTTCCATAGCAATAAAAGGAGGAATGGTCGTGCATGCATTCACTCCATTCCCTTTGGGACCCCAGTCATGAGATAGGAGGGGGTCCCGGAGGTGGACACTTATGGCATATCCTATCAATATGCCCTAAATATCCCAAATGGGAATACCTCTACCCCAGGGGTGTAGGAGATGGGAATACCCCAAATGGGTTTACGCAGAATCTGAATGTGGCCTAGGGGGTCCATGTCTGTAGTGTAGGGGCCGCAGGATTCTATAGGTCCGTACTGTGCCGCCATACACCTGCAATTTCAAACAGGCACAAAGCTAATTTTTCCATCATAAACGTCCCCCATATCTGTAATACAGACATGTCTATGGACTTCATGTGCCGCCATATAGTGTGAATTAATAAAGTTTTATGTGGTAAAATCCCAGAGCACATTTACCTAGAAAGTGATTAATGTAATTACTGTATGAGGCGCTCCCCGGAGAGGTCCTCTGTCGGAATAGATTCACCTCTTACCCATATCATTAGTCTATTTATGAGGGAGCACCTGCTCCTGGGCGTGCCACTCGGATTTTGCATTGCAAAGTGCTCCGTGTCGCCCCCTCCCCCCACAAGATGTTCACCTGTCGGAGAATACAATGTGGGGCGGCCATTTTTGTTCTTGTTATAATAGGTCGGATCAGTTTCTGACTGGAAAGCGGAGACTTTCCATTCTTTTCTATGCGGCCAGAAATTGGGTGTAACCTCATTAGTGACCCCACCAGATGGCTCAGATCTATTATATATAATTATTTGAAAGGAAATTGACAAAAAACAGATTCCCTCATATTCTTTATTCCCTCAGAACGGGCAAAATCCTTCTACTAGCCCACCGATGTGTTCAGGTCGTCGCCTAGCAACAGCAGGAATCACGACTGAGGGGTCGCAGGCCTCGGGCCTAGGTGTTGGAAAATGTGTAAAAAATAGGGACTTCTGTTCGGTCAAACCATGGACTGCCTTGAGTAACGCTCACAAATGGCGGTCTGACCACTGGGTCCCCACACCGAGCGTGACAAGTAAGAAGGTTGAGCATGCACAAGGGATGCGCATCTGATTGGTGGCGGTCCAACCGCTGTGAAGCCCAGCGATCACAATAACGGGGGGGGGGGGGGGGACTTTGTGTCCGTACGAACGTAGGATTATAAATTACAAACACGGGGAAATGGATCAAACTTGGTGCCACCTAAAACTGGTTTAATCGCCCATAGCAACCAATGCGTTTTCACCTTTTATTTTTAAGAGCTCCGTTGGAAAATGAAACTGCCAATCTGATTGGTTGCTATGGGCAACTAAGCCAATTTTCATTTTCACCAGTTTTGATAAATCTCCTCCATAGTTGCCAGCAGTCTCTAATTTTTAGAAACAGTCCTTGAAAATTTGGCTCATCCAGGGCCAAAATTGGGTGGGGCTTACATAAGACCCACCCAAAAATGGGCAGTCCTGAACAGTTTGGTTACTCAGGGGTGGGGCCTATTTAGGTAAAGCCGTCAAGTATACCAACACCTATTACTAACTAATAAGTGCTAAATGAAGCTTATAATGAATTAAACACACACACACTAAGCTCAGCGGAGATAAAATTGGCCGCGGCCATCTTTATTAAAGAGTAAACATTTAATATTAATCAGAAACCGGTCATAAATGTTCATTTTAATAAAACAAATTATTTACTAAAAATTCAATGTCCCCTCACCTGGGTGAGCGAATTACCCCTCTTTCTAAAAAAAAAAGAGGCCGTGACAACCCATAAAAAACATAAACAGCAAGATGGACGTCAGAAAAGGGGGGAGGGCCAGGAACCGAGGTGAACGAAGTCCAGAGGTGAAGAGATCGACAGCTCCAGACCCCAAAACTACTATTTTTATAATAAGGCAGGTGGGTCACGTAGATTTTATCAGTCCAATGACCTACCTGTCACCTTCCTCAGCCGCCTTATCCACATTGGATGGGACTGTAACCCAAACTCCCTCCAAAACCCTTAAAGGGGTTGTCCAGACTTTTTCCTCAGGATAGGTGATCAATATAAGATCGGTGGGGGTCCGACATCCGGCACCCCCGCCAATCAGCTGTATGAGGTGTATTGCGCATGCCGTCTCCTTATACAGATGATCGCCTGGGGTGCCGGGTGTCGACTCACACACCGATCTGATAGTGATGACCTATCCTGAGGATAGGTCATCAATAATAAAAGCCCAGAGAACGCCTTTATTGTCTAAGAAAAGATCCACATAGGTAATTATAATTCCACTTGCATCCCTCCTTGAAGGGGATGTGTCATGGCGGATGGGAAAAAAAGAGAATCGAACATATAGGACATGACAATCTCTTTCTAACAAAGCTAGAACCGGCCCTGGACCTCACATGGATCCAGAGATCTCCCCACTCATTGCTCCAATTGCTCTGCTAGATTGTCCTCAGCTGGCAGCGCAGGGGTGTGTCCTTTCTGCTGCAGCTATCTCACTATCGGAGCTCAGGGGGTGTGTTCTTTCTGCTGCAGCTCTTTCTCTGTAACTGTCACAGTTTCTTACAGTAGATCCGTCTGGTGGCAGTCGAAGGTGGGAACTGAGCATGTGCGACCACCTTAATAAGGTGGACGTGCACATGGCTTTACTAGAGGACGCCATTATAATGGAACAGAATATCTGACAACTGGAGCTTTCTTTGTAACAGAAAATAAATTACAAAAGCATCAAATTTTTCAAGCTGAATTATATGACAATGACATTTATTGGTGACACGGCCCCTTTAAGATCCGGGATTTCCCCGTGGTTGACCACGCTCGCTGCTGCTCCGTTCATCTGTATGGGACTGCTGAAGAGAAGCTAAGTGCTGTGCCCAGTCCCATAGAGGTAAGTGGAGCAGCAGCGCGCAGGCTCGACCAGTGCTCTGTTTATATGGGGGGTCCACAAGACCCCCATTCTTATGATCGACGGGGGTTTCCACCGATCAGATGACTGTCACCTATCTTGGGACATCCCCTTTAATGGCATATCCCACGTTACCTTCCTGTAGGTATTGTGGTCATCGTCCATATTTCACACCAATCCATCCTCACGCTTCCCCCCGACCTTGGACACTGATTATTTTTGGGGTCCCGTTTATTCAACGCATAAAAAAAGTTTCCTTTCATGAACAGCAAGCAGAGGTTTTGAAAACGAAAAGTTTTAGATGCCATCACAAAAAAAGTGGAAAAGCCCTTTAACTGCTGACCGCGACTGATCCGCTCTCATGGCCTCATCACAACATAGATGGTGGTCGCTGCTAAAAGCCAAGAATCGCCGCGTCGTCCATTAGCAGGGATCAATAATGGAAGGTTTTTACGGAGCCGGACGTCTGCAGGACGCCCCAGAGGGTGATGTATACGGGATAATAACGCTGAGTGCCGTACACTTGGAATACTTAATGTTTTAATGGGATCCGTCTCCATGTTTGTTACTTTGCAGTAAATAGAAGAGGGAAACCATACGGCAAATTTGTTGCAAACTTTTCACATTAAGAATACTTTTATTTTTAAATCACTAGAAGTTCTCGTGAACTGATGGGCCGCATCTGTAAACGCTGTCTGTTCAAGGCCTCTTGCACACGAACGTATTTTTTTTTCAGTGTTTTGCGGTCCGTTTATAACGGATCCGTGGTTCTGTTTTTTGTTTCCGTTTGTTTCCGTTTCGGTTCCGTTGTTCCGTTCGGTTTTTCCGTATGGCATATACAGTATACATTAATTCCATAATAAAAATTGGGCTGGTCTTAAAATTTTCAATAGACTGTTCTGCAAAAACGGAACAGATACGGAAGACATACGGATGCCTTTCCGTATGCTTTCTGTTTTTTTGGGGACCCATTGACTTGAATGGAGCCACTGAACGTGATTTGCGAACAAAAATAGGACATGGTCTATATTTAAACGGAACAGAAAAAACTGAAAAACGGAAACGGAAGGCATACGGAGACACTTCAGTATTTTTTGCAGACCCATTGAAGTAAATGGTTCAGTTTACTGTCAGTATACTGAACTGAAAAAACTGCCAGTATACGGTCCGCAAAATACTGTCGCGTGCAAGGGGCCTAAAAGACAGGGCAATCAAGAGAGAGAGGCGCTCATAGGGGGATATTGTCAGAAAAAGGGTTTCACATAAAATAGGGTGTAAAGGCTTGCTCACCTGTTCCGGTTGTGTCTCAATTGGGCGCAACCACAATAAGAGCGTTGGGTTGGCAGTGCAACCAAAGCTTGTCCAATTGCCTGAGGCGCAGTGATGAGCGCAAAGACCCATATTCGATTTTGCGATATTTGACGAATAATTCGCATCATATTCGTCATATATTCGCAATTTCGCATTCAATATCATGACTTGCGATAAATTTTTCAAGTTATATTCGCGTGCGCATAGAATCTATTCGTTATTAATAACGTTTAAACACTACAGCTTTAGGCCCCATTCACACGTCCGCATTTTGCGGAACGGAATTGCAGACCCATTAATTTCAATGGGGACAGACGATGTCCCGCCCGGGTCCACAATTGCGGATTCGCACTTCTGGGTTTTCAATTGTGTTCCCGAAAAATATAGAACATGTCCTATTCTTGTCTGCAATTGCGGAAAAGTAAAGGCATTTTCCATGAGAGTGCCGGCGATGTGCAGTTCGCAAAATGTGGAATGCACATTGCCGGTGTCCGGGTTTTGCGGATCCGTGAATCTGCAAAACACACACGGACGTGTGAATGTAGCCTTATATGTATTGAAAGTTCGAAATGGCGGGAGTCATTTGTGCGAATGGAAAGGTGCGAAAAAGACATATACGAATTTTCGCAATACATGCAGCGTACTGGAGTCTGACACAACCTGGTAACGCTTTGTAGGAAAGGGAATACAAACCGCGAATAGATTAATGCGAATATTCAAATGAGGAACATTCGCAGGACAGTTTTACCTATTAAGTCTTTACTCCGACAGGAATAGTGGAAATTGTTATAGAAAGCAATTACGGTTGGGGAAATATGTCAGAATCTTTTATTTTCAAGATACAGTTTCCCTATCACTATCCGTCTTAAGAGCGAATATTCGTAATTGCGAATATGTGGTCATGTATTCGACATATTTGCGAAATCTCGAAATCACCATATTCAAGATTAAAATTTGCTTTGCAAATATTAGCGCTCGACCCTACTGAGGTGGTTGCCAAACACGCCTGTCAGGCATGCGATCAGAGGTCAGAGAGAGTTAGACCCAATGGGTCAAGCGGAGGACAGCAGGAAATATAATTCAAATAGGTTTTATTAAAGGGGTATTCCCATTACGGTCTTTCATTCCTACCTGCTCCCGGCGCGCCGTTCACGTCCTGGTTTCGGCAGGGGGCGGGCTCCATCTTGATTGACGTCTTCTCCCGGCCAGGCCGCGCGCTGGAGTGAACGCGCACGTCGCAGCGCATGCGCCCTGGTGACTTCTTCTAGTCGGCGTGCGCTTTCAGGACTGCGCGCGGCCCGGCCGGGAGAAAAGAAGAAGTCGTCTGCGCAAGCGCGGCCACCGCGATTCGGGAGGAGAGCGGTGGCCGTAACCAGGGGAGACGGAAGACAACAGTCAGGTAAGTATATCTTCATTTTCTTCTAAGGGGTGGGAATTAGTTAATTAAACATATTTAGAAAAATGATCACTGTTGAATCATTAACAGATTTAACAGTGATCATTAAGATGGGAATACCCCTTTAGGACAACGCGTTTCGGGGTCTCGGGTACCCCTTTATCAAGTCTAAAACAGAATACAAACAATACATAGTGTTGCACTTAGTAAAAGAAAAGGAGAACGATATCTATAAAAAGTACACTGGACATTTAAAATTCTTTATGGATCCGGATTATGACGAATACATGATGAATTCATAAGGAGCAAAGTTCATAATGGATACATAAATCTATGTATAGGGAAAACATGTATAAAAACACAAAGAGCCATGATAGGTAATCAATAAAAGCTGAATAGCACAATTCATAATAGATATATACATAAATGGATAAAAATAAATATAAATAAATAGGTGAGAATATCTGTATTAAAAGAAATGTGTGTCTAATAGCAAAATCTATACTAAGTATTCAGTTGATGTTGCAGAGACCTGAGGTAAATGAATAAATAAGGGGATCTATATATGGAGCTGTTTATAAAAGAAATATATCTCTCTCTCTAAAAGCAACTAGAGAAACTAAATCCATAATAGGTTGCAGAAAAATAAGGCTGAGGCAGAAGAAAACAGGAATCCAGCTAAAGTAGAGATGTACCCGAGACTCCGAAACGCGTTGTCTTAATAAAACCGATTTGAACTATTATATCCCGACTGTGCAAGTGCGCCTTTCCTGCTGTCCTCCGCTTGACTCATTGGGTCCAACACTCTCTGACCTCTGTTCATATTCAGGGGCTCCGAGTATGTATGGCGGAGCATGGAGGACATATACAGCTCCTTAGTGCAGATCCCCATGACGTCTACCGCCGCACAGGAGCAATGCAGCAAAGCAATATCTCTGTACGTAAGGAATCCAGGGGAGCATGGCGTAAGGATATCTCCTGTATACCTCTGTATAAAATGTACAGTAACAGCCCAGATGATGGCTTCACACAATTCAGTGGCCGTACAAAGTCATCACGAGATCGTGTGCAGGACATCTTATCACCGTGGGGCTTAAAGGGCTTCTGTCACCCCCACTGATGTAATTTTCACTAGCTGACATTAGCTACTTGCTAATGTCAGCTGAGTTCAAACATATGTTTAATATCTTTTTTTCTGTTTTCAATCTTCTTAAAAACTTACTTTTGTCATATGTAAATTAGCTTCGCTACCAGCAAGTTGGGCGGGTACTTGCTGGTAGCCGCCGCATCTTCATGGCCTTGGAACGCCCCCTCTTCTTTTGATAGACAGGGCCAGCGCGCTCTCCTCCTCTCGCTGGCCCTGTCTGCAGCTGCAATCCCGCGCCTGCGCCGTCTCGGTCTTTAGTCGGCGCAGGCGCTCTGAGTGAAGGACGCTCGCTTAGGCGCTCCGTCCTCAGTGCGCCTGCGCCCGATGGCGTCAGCGCTACACCCGGAAGAAAAGACGCCGGCATCGCCTGCTCTTTACCAGGGATGCCGGCGTCTTCTCTTCCGGGTGTAGCGCTGGCGTCATCGGCGCAGGCGCACTGAGGACGGAGCGCCTAAGCGGCGTCCTTCACTCAGAGCGCCTGCGCCAACTAAAGACCGAGGCGGCGCAGGCGCGGGATTGCAGCTGCAGACAGGGCCAGCGAGAGGAGGAGGCGCGCTGGCCCTGTCTATCAAAAGAAGAGGGGGCGTTCCAAGGCCATGAAGATGCGGCGGCTACCAGCAAGTACCCGCCCAACTTGCTGGTAGCGAAGCTAATTTACATATGACAAAAGTAAGTTTTTAAGAAGATTGAAAATAGAAAAAAAGATATTAAACATATGTTTGAACTCAGCTGACATTAGCAAGTAGCTAATGTCAGCTAGTGAAAATTCGTCAGTGGGGGTGACAGAAGCCCTTTAATTTAAAAGTCCCATATAGCCACACAGTGATCACACATATAGTGCTAAACATTATAGTAAAGGCCATGTACACCTTCGGAGGCCATTTTTTTTTATGATTGCATTTTACTAATTTTGCGCTAAAAAATATATCATTTTTTCAGTTGGTCTATATTAAAAAATATTGAGCCGTTTTGTCACAAAGGGTTAACCGTTTTTCTAGCTGTCGACTGGTTCTTTTTACTTTCCCTTCTAAGAGGTCATCGTGAGAACTGAGCTATAATGAGTGTTTGTAATGTTAGAGATCAGAGATAAGGAGCCCTTCAGATTAGCTGGCTGACTGAACAGAGACAAAATTCAGATCCCTCTTTAGAGCATCTCAGTCCTGTACAGAAAAAAGGCTCCATATTTGTAATAAATACCAATTTAAAAAAAATGATTTTTAGTGCAAAATGAGTGCAATGCAATAATTAAATAATTTTAAAAAATTGCCCCGAAAGGTGTACATAGCCTTTAAAGTTTTTTCCAGGACCTAAATACTGATGAGCTCTCCTGAGGATAGGTCATCAGTAGCAGATTGGTAGGGGTCCGACACTGGTCACCCCTTCGGATCAGCTGTTTCGAGCAGGTGCCAAAAACTGTACAGTGGATGCAAGTGTGTAACCTCCGGTGTACTGCGGTTCAGCTCCCATTCAGGGGAACTGCCTGGTCACTACACAGCGTCCCGGTCCCATCCACTGCATAGTTTCCGGGGGCTGCCCAAAACAGCTGACCAGTAGGGATGACGGGTGTCGGACCCCTGCCGACCTGATATTGCTGGCCCATCCTGAGGACAGATCATCAGTATCTAAGTACCGGAAAATCCCTTTTAGTTTCAAAATATATACAAAAAAAATTTGGCATATTGACTACTTTTTGCCCCAAGCAGAATCTACAATCCCAGCTCGAAATGTGGAGATTGGGAACCAAAACTACTGGGCACATAATACGAGGTTCTGTGAAGGCAACACAGACCATACGATCGTCCCCAGTGGATCGTTTCTTGTCTGCAGAGTCTGATGATATCACTGGTATCGCCATATGTGCAGGCAATCTGTAGAAAAAAAAGGCCTTTTATAATATGCAAATTGCCCAGTAGGTGCAATGAGGGCGGTGGCGTTGCACCCAGAGGCTCCTCTCCCTGTCTCTCATGCCGCGTCCAAGCGCTGTGACAGACATTCATGCCTGGCCCTGAAGTCTCACAGGAGTGCATTGAGCACATGCGCAGTAAAGGGATGAGGATTGTTCATCTGTCTCCATACCTTTACTGCACATGTGCGAACGTGCTCAGACTTCAGGCCAGGCGTGACTATATTTTCACTGCCTGACCTCTCTGTCACAGTGCTGGGACGCGACATAGGAGACAGGGAACACAGACTCTGGGTGCAACGGCACCACCCTCATTGCACTTAGGGGGTCATTTGCATAATATAATAAAAGCCTTTACAGATTGCCAGCACATATGGCGATATTAGTGACATCATCAGACTCTACAGCCGCCGACCGTTTCACCTACTGGTTTTTGATGACAGAGGCCCTTTAACTCTATGTTCTCGACATTTATATGGGGTTCGGAAAGACCTAAACTAAAACTTGCCACCCTCCAAAGGCCTAAAGAGTTAGCGGGCGCTGCCGTCCCTGATTTATTTTTGTATTATTTAGCGGACAGCTCCGATTTATATCTAAGTGGGCCTCTGACTCTCCTTAACCTAATTCTGAACATCAGCTGCAATCTCTGCGGCCCGGGGACTATAGTCCTGGACACCTCCTGCCGGGCCTTAGATTAGCCAGACAGGTTTGGTCGCATTCTATAGTGGTGTCTCCCTTCACTGCATATATAAAGGGGAAATTCCCTTATGATGGACTCTGGCCTCTCTCTCATTAAAGGGGTTCTCCACGAATTATGAATATGAAAATACTTAAAGAGGACCTTTCACTGGTCCACAGTTTATTAGGCAAAGGTATGTACATGCAGAGCGGCACCCAGGGATGACCTTGCACTTACTTGTATCCCTGGGTGCCGCGCCGTTCGTCCTCTGTAGCCCCCGGTACCGGCGCTCGTGCTTCTCCAATTTTGCCTGGGGCGGAGACATCTTCTTTTGCCCTGGGTGTCTCCTTCTCCCAAGGCTGGAGCGCTGGCCAATCGCAGCGCTCAGCTCATATCCTGAATATGAGCTGAGCGCTGCGATTGGCCAGAGCTCGAGCCGTTGGGCATTACGGGAGCGTAAGTCCTGACTCGCAAACTGCTCACCAGTGACCTCCAGCATGTAACCATGCCTGTAATGGGAGGTGGGAGGTGCCTGTGAGCCCCACCCGAGACCGGCTGATATGGCCCAGAGCCTCCCAGGTGCACCTGAATGTAGCCTGTAGATGAAAAGCAGGCACATTTAAATCGGAGTTTATACACCTCCAAACATATTGTACAAACCATTAGAAAACGTGGTGTGGACAGAAATATTATAGTGATTAACATAGATATTACCGGGTAAAGCCTCATTCACACGTCAGTGTCCGTGCTCAAATCCGTGAGCAAGTGTTCAGTGATGCATCCGTGTCCGTTTTTTGCTGTCCGCGTTGCATCCGTGTTTCACCAACACTGAACAGCCGAAAAATAATTTTCAAAACATCTCTTCTTAATGATCCTTGAAACACGTATGGCATCCGTGTGGCATCTGTGGTTTTCACGGACCCATAGACTATAATGGGCGTGATGGATCCGTGAACACGGACAAAATAGAGCATGCATCCGTGCTAAAAAAACGGACCCACGGACCGTGCTAAAACACTGATGTGTGAATACACGCATTAAAATGAATAAGGACGTGTGCTGTCCGTGAAACATTGACGTGTGAATGAGGCTTTAACTGGATCCACGATCACCTGAGATCTTCCATCCTTGGTATTATCCCGGGAGACGGGGGTCCTATCATGAACAGGTCCTATTGCGAGGGGCGTTCTTTTACACTAAGGAATGCTATTGCTATGAGATGGATGGGGAAAGTCCTCCATCTTTGTCACAACGGAGGAATCCGGTAAATAGTCTCCTTCCATATGGAATAAAATGAACTTGAAAAATTCCATCAGGAGTGGGGGCATCTCTCCTCAAACCCTCTTTAAAGGGCATCTGTCAGCAGATTTGTCCCTATGACACCGGCTGACCTGTTACATGTGCATTTGGCAGCTGAAGGCGTCTGTGTTGGTCCCATGTTCATATGTGCCCGCACTGCTGAGAAAAATGAAGTTTTATTATATGCAAATGAGCCTCTAGGAGCAACGGGGGCGTTACCATTACACCTAGAAGCTCTGCTCTCTCTACAATTCTGCACTTTGATTGAAAACATCATCGCACCTGTTCCTATCAATGAAAGTGCAGAGGGTGCAGCAGTTGCTGAGTGATAGGAACAGGTGTAGAATTGCAGAGACAGCTGGGCTTCTAGGTGTAAGGGTAACGCCCCCGTTGCTCCTAGAGGCTCATTTGCATTCATTAAAATTCATTTTTCTCAGCAATGTGGGCACATATGAACATGGGACCAACACAGATGCCTTCAGCTGCCAAGTGCACATGTAACAGGTCAGCCGGTGTCATAGGGACAAAACTGCTGACAGATGCCCTAATGACCTAATGGCAACTATTTACATTTTTTAATGTATCTCTTAGAGCAGGGATGCTTAACCTGCGGCCCTCCAGCTGTTGCAAAACTACAACTCCCAGCATTCCCTAATAGCTGTAGGCTGTCCAGGCATGCTGGGAGTTGTAGTTTGGCAACAGCTGGAGGGCCGCAGGTTGGGCATCCCTGTCTTAGAGGGTAGCATGTCTTGGCTTCCAGGAACTTCCAGGAACTTGTGTTAGATGATACTTGTTTGCTATAATAATACTTAAAAACTGTGATATATTGTATTTTATACCTTTATAATGCCATATTATTGATTGTGTTTTTGTATTTTTTTCCCCATTTCTGTCCTCCTTTGAGGATTTTGCACATTTTTTTTTCTTGTTTAAGTTATTTTTACGTTTGACTGAGTTTTTATTAAAACGAGTTTAAAAAAGAAACCTGCCGACTGCTTTTACTAACCTATCCGTGACAGTGACGCCAAACTGACACGGGGTGTTCTCCTCCCACTTTGCGGCGTACTATTTCACCTTCTGTAGAGCGTCCGCTAGGTGTAGGGCGTCTTATAGGCCAAACAAAACTCCCCCCACTTTGCGGCGTACTATTTCACCTTTTTGAGAGCGTCTGCTAGGTGTAAGGCGTCTTATAGGCCAAACAAAACTCCCTCCACTTTGCGGCGTACTATTTCACCTTTTGGAGAGCGTCCGCTAGGTGTAGGGCGTCTTATAGGCCAGACAAAACTCCCCCCACTTTGCGGCGTACTATTTCACCTTTTGGAGACCGTCCGCTAGGTGTAGGGCGTCTTATAGGCCAGACAAAACTCCCCCCACTTTGCGGCGTACTATTTCACCTTTTGGAGACCGTCCGCTAGGTGTAGGGCGTCTTATAGGCCAGACAAAACTCCCCCCACTTTGCGGCGTACTATTTCACCTTTTGGAGAGCGTCCGCTAGGTGTGAGGAGTCTTATAGGCCAGACAAAAAAAAAAGATGTATGCAAATTAGCTCTTTTTTTGCCAGAAAAAAGTAGGCCGAGCCTCTGATGCCACCAGATGTAAAGTGGCTATCCTTTAAGTCAATACTTGACTTTTTAAACAGACCTTGAGACATAATTTAGGATTATAGCCAAGCTAGAAAATCATCTGTTTTGGGGTGGTTGCCCCCTCATCAGTACGGAGCATGGATAGATGAGGTACTGGCTGAGCTGTAATCCTCAGTTATGCCTCAAGCCCTGTTTGCATCGGCTTGTAGGAAAGCCACCTTCCATCTGGTAGCATTAGAGGCTCACTTTTCTTTTCTTTTTAAAAAAGAGCTAATTTGCTTACATTTTTCCCTGGTCAAAAAGACTTCTTACACCTATAATGTGAACTAGTACCCCCACAAATCCCGAGAAAGACCCCTCCACCAGTTAAGCTGGTTCTCTGTGCTTCGTTGACATTTCCATTCGGTGATCCAGCAGGCTGTTTCGACACACAGCAGCCTGCCAGATCCCACAGGACCCAGCGTTGCCCGGTCCTCTACTTCACCGCCGGATCCCCATTGACTGCAGTGAGGTCCGGCGGTGATCCGGCCGATTTCCTACATAAATGAAAGGAACAGCTTTTGTCCTGCCGACAGCCGGCATTTGCACCAGGTCAGGCAGCTGGATCTCCAAAACAGGGATGTGGACTTAGCCTAAGGGCTCATGCACACAACCGTATGTATTCTGCGCTCCGCAAAACACGGATCCACAAAAAATATGGGTGACGTCCGCGTTGAATCGTTTTTTTTGACGAATGCCTATCCTTGTCTGCAAAACGGACAAGAATAGGGCACGTTCTATTTTTTTTTTTTTTTGCGGAAGGGCCATGCGGACATTTCAGTTTTTTTTTTGCAGACCCATTGAAGTGAATGGGCCTCAAAAAAATATAAAAAATGGAATAGACACAGAACAAAAACTCGCTCGTGTGCGTGAGCCCTTTTCTGCCCTGTGACAGAAAGACCAATGCGAAAATACTTGACACACCCTAATTCTGAAAATGGAGAATTTTATGTGGATCGAAAGTGAGCAAGAGAATAATGGATATTGATCGGGAATAGAGATTTCTGCAGATACTTTCCTTGGGCCAGAAAACGGAGGAGCATGAAAACCGCTTGCCAAATAGCTTGGCCTTCATCCCAACCCAAAGAGGAGCAGTACAGGGCTTATTAATTATTAAAAATTGGGCTAATCTAGTTGCTCTGTGATACTTAAAGGGATTATGTCATGATTGATGTAAAAAATTTAAATCACGCATCGTAGAGCACATGACAATACCTTTCTAACAACGCTAGAACCAGCCCCGTACCTCACATGGATCCAGAGATCTCCACATTCATTGCATCAGTTGCTCTGCTAGATTCTCCTCAGGCTTGCAGCTCAGGGAGTGTGTCCTTTCTGCTGCAGCTCACTTCCTATCCCAGGGGGGCACGTCCTTTCTGCTGTAGCTCTCTCCCTATCACAGCATGTTCTTTCAGCTGTAGCTGTCACCCCATCTAACAGTAGATATGGCAGGTGAAGATTTAATGGCAGATGAAGGGACTGATGGAGAGACTGATGTAGGGACAAGAAGGGACTGATGGAGAGACATGAAGGGACTGATGGAGAGACATGAAGGGACTGATGTAGGGACATGAAGTGACTGATGGAGGGACATGAAGTGACTGATGGAGGGACATGAAGGGACTGATGGATAGACATGAAAGGACTGATGGAGAGACTGATGTGGGGACAAGAAGGGACTGATGGAGAGACATGAAAGGAACGGATGGAGAGACTGATGTAGGGACAAGAAGGGACTGATGGAGAGACTGATGTAGGGACAAGAAGGGACTGATGGAGAGACATGAAGGGACTGATGGAGAGACATGAAGGGACTGATGGAGAGACATGAAGGGACTGATGTAGGGACAAGAAGGGACTGATGGAGGGACATGAAGGGACTGATGGAGGGACATGAAGGGACTGATGGAGGGACATGAAGGGACTGATGGAGGGACATGAAGGGACGGATGGAGAGACATGAAGGGACTGATGGAGAGACATAAAAGGACTGATGGAGAGACTGATGTAGGGACAAGAAGGGACTGATGGAGAGACATGAAAGGACTGATGGAGAGACTGATGTAGGGACAAGAAGGGACTGATGGAGGGACATGAAGGGACGGATGGAGAGACATGAAGGGACGGATGAAGGGACTGATGGAAGGACATGAAGGGACTGATGGAGAGACATGAAAGGACTGATGGAGGGACATGAAGGGACTGATGGAGAGACATGAAAGGACTGATGGAGGGACATGAAAGGACTGATGGCGAGACTGATGTAGGGACAAGAAGGGACTGATGGAGAGACATGAAGGGACAGATGGAGGGACATGAAGGGACTGATGGAGGGACATAAAGGGACTAATGGAGGGACATGAAGGGACGGATGGAGAGACATGAAGGGACTGATGGAGAGACATGAAGGGACTGATGGAGGGAAATGAAGGGACTGATGGGAAGACTGATGGAGAGACTGATGTAGGGACAAAAAGGGACTGATGGAGGGACATGAAGAGACTGATGGAGAGACTGATGTAGGGACAAGAAGGGACTGATGGAGAGACATGAAAGGACTGATGGAGGGACTGATGGAGAGACATGAAAGGACTGATAGAAAGACTGATGTAGGGACAAATAGGGACTGATGAAGAGACATGAAGGGACTGATGGAGAGACATGAAGGGACGGATGGAGAGACATGAAGGGACGGATGGAGAGACATGAAGGGACTGATGGAGAGACATGAAGGGACTGATGGAGAGACATGAAGGGACTGATGGAGGGACATGAAGGGACTGATGGAGGGACATGAAGGGACGGATGGAGAGACATGAAGGGACGGATGAAGGGACTGATGGAGGGACATGAAGGAGCTGATGGAGGGACATGAAGGGACTGATGGAGGGACATGAAGGGACTGATGGAGGGACATGAAGGGACTGATGGAGGGGCATGAAGGGACGGATGGAGAAACATGAAGGGACGGATGGAGAGACATGAAGGGACTGATGGAGAGACATGAATGGACTGATGGAGACTGGAGAGACTGATGGAGGGACATGAAGGGACTGATGGAGGGATATGAAAGGACTGATGGAGAGACTGATGTAGGGACAAGAAGGGACTGATGGAGGGACATGAAGGGACAGATGGAGGGACTGATGAAGGGACATTAAGGAACTGATGGAGAGATGTGGAGGGGCAGATGGAGGGACTTGGATGGAAGATTCACGTGCTTTGTTTTTTTAATCTGTCTTTCAGGAACTGTGTTCCGACCCACAATTCATCACCGGAGGGGCCACAAGAACTGATATTTGCCAAGGAGCGCTGGGTAAGATACAGAATATTCCATTACTTACATTCAGACTCACAGGTCAGCATGGCCGATTTCATCCCAGAACAGCGCCCCCTCCTGTCCACAGGTTGTATTCAGTACTGTACTTGCAGGCCTGCCCCAGTGCAGTGTATCTGATACTGCACGTACAGGGTTTTGCCCAGCAAATAGCGGTCATCCCCATTGTGACGGACCGCCATACCTGAACACATTTTCTAATAATCGGCCTGAGAATCGTGCAGTGTGATAGGTGAACATCGAGCTTATCGCCATCATCAGAAAGTGTCATAGGATCCTTCCACTTCTTCTACTGTCCATATTTTACCAGGAAGAAGGGGCAGATGTTGGGTGAAGAAACTCACAACTGTAGGGCCAGACTACACAGGGTTTGGTTGCAGTCTGTAACCATGGAAACACATTGGTCCGCATCATCACTGTAGGCACAAAATACATACCGCACAGAAATTTTTTTCATAGAAGTCCTTCTGTATTTTAATGTTTTTTTCCCCTTCATTGCTGATTTTGCATCCAAAATAAAGGAGCAATTTTATGTTCTAAACTCCCCCTTTTCCTGCATCCCCCTCCTCCCCCCAAAAAATGTACGTTTGCACAAAAAAATACTGCTCTGTGGTAACAACCTGTTACTGTATGACTGACCCAACACAGACCGGTGTACCATGAAAAAGCATTAACTTATGAAGAAACATTAAGCAGCTGATTTCAGGGGGCGTGTCGCTCTGCTCTCGGCTCAGATTGGCTCACATTAAGGGGGTGTGTTCTATGCGGCGCTCGCGCTCGGCTCAGCTCAGTAGCAGAAGCAGGTCTGAAGCCCACGCGGCACGGGGGGGTTTATGAGGAGTCACAGGGGTTTAAGAGGCAGGGATGTATGAATAAACCTGTGAGCCCCCATGTTGCGCAGAAAACCGCAGGTCAATTCAGACCTGCGGTTTTCTTCGTGACAGTCTCTGATCCCCAGTGTCACTGCCACTGCGCGGGGTTGGCACGGGTGTATGAATAAACCTGTGAGCACCCCCCCCTTCATGTTGCGCAGAAAACCGCAGGTCAATTCAGACCTGCGGTTTTCTGTGCAACATTGGGGGTGGGGTTTATTCATACACCCGTGCCAACCCCGCGCAGTGGCAGTGGCACTGGGGATCAGAGACTGTCACGAAGAAAACCGCAGGTCTGAATTGACCTGCGGTTTTCTGCGCAACATGGGGGCTCACAGGTTTATTCATACATCCCTGCCTCCTCATAAACCCCCCGTGCCGCGCGGGCTTCAGACCTGCTACTGAGCTGAGCCCAGCCGAGCGCGAGCGCCGCATAGAACACACCCCCTGAATGTGAGCCAATCTGAGCCGAGAGCAGAGCGACACGCCCCCTGAAATCAGCTGCTTAATGTTTCTTCATAAGTTAATGCTTTTTCATGGTACACCGGCAATAAATTCAGTGTAAGTATCTACATATCTTATATTTGTAAACCTTTCATTTAACGTTGTCTATCTTGTCCTGACAGTGTATACTGGTGTCTATCTTGTCCCGGCAGTGTATACTGGTGTCTATCTTGTCCCGGCAGTATATACTGGTGTCTATCTTGTCCCGGCAGTATATACTGGTGTCTGTCTTGTCCCAGTAGTGTATACTGGTGTAAATCTTGTCCCGGCAGTGTATACTGGTGTCTATCTTGTCCCGGCAGTGTATACTGGTGTATGTCTTGTCCCGGCAGTGTATACTGGTGTCTATCTTGTCCCGGCAGTGTATACTGGTGTCTATCTTGTCCCGGCAGTGTATACTGGTGTCTATCTTGTCCCGGCAGTATATACTGGTGTCTATCTTGTCCCGGCAGTGTATACTGGTGTCTATCTTGTCCCGGCAGTGTATACTGGTGTATATCTTATCCCAGCTGTGTATACTGGTGTATATCTTGTCCCGGCAGTGTATACTGGTGTCTATCTTGTCCTGGCAGTGTATACTGGTGTCTATCTTGTCCCGGCAGTGTATACTGGTGTCTATCTTGTCCCGGCAGTGTATACTGGTGTCTATCTTGTCCCGGCAGTGTATACTGGTGTCTATCTTGTCCCGGCAGTGTATACTGGTGTCTATCTTGTCCCGGCAGTGTATACTGGTGTCTATCTTGTCCTGGCAGTGTATACTGGTGTCTGTCTTGTCCCGGCAGTGTATACTGGTGTATATCTTGTCCCGGCAGTGTATACTGGTGTCTATCTTGTCCCGGCAGTGTATACTGGTGTCTATCTTGTCCCGGCAGTGTATACTGGTGTCTATCTTGTCCCGGCAGTGTATACTGGTGTCTATCTTGTCCCGGCAGTGTATACTGGTGTATATCTTGTCCCGGCAGTGTATACTAGTGTATTTCTTGTCCCGGCAGTGTATACTGGTGTCTATCTTGTCCCAGCAGTGTATACTGGTGTATATCTTGTCCTGGCAGTGTATACCGGTGTCTATCTTGTCCCGGCAGTGTATACTGGTGTCTATCTTGTCCCGGCAGTGTATACTGGTGTCTATCTTGTCCCGGCAGTCTATACTGGTGTCTATCTTGTCCCGGCAGTGTATACTGGATGTCTTGGCTGTTTACGTGCTGTAGTTGCCCTGCTTCTCCCCGTGGAGTTGTGGAAAACTCATTTGTGGTTTCTGACTATAGTTTGTCTTTCTCAAGTCATTTTCCCTTAATTCGTCCTTCACGTTGTGAAATCCGTGTAACCTGTTCATTATTTGTGCGGGCGTGACAAGTCCATACACACCCAACATGGGAACTCCTCAAAAGTCTGTGACTCAGCGGCTGAAAACAGCGGCCTCATAGCTGTGGTGGTGCAGACATCACGGTACCCATTCACTTCATTCTTCAGGTTGCAACTTTATCATCTACATTTTGTGTTAATTACTCACCACGCTAAAGATCTTTGCTTGCTGTCAGTGAATGGAAGCCTTTATTGCTTACATTCAAAGGTTTTAAACGCGTCCTGGTTTTGTGCTGCAGACCCAGGTGCTCAAATTCAGCTGTGATACATTGCAACAAGCTCTGCAGCTGTGTAACCAGCCCAGCGGGGAGCGTGTCAGCAGGAAATTCACCGATGAACCAGACACGGTGCCTTGTAGGTCTAGCTCAGCTCAATATAATGATGCATTTCACTTAGACATCTGCTGCTTCATTCTGGAGAAAAAGCACTTTTAATTTCTATGCAAATGAGCAGTTAAGTGCACAGAGGGCGGGTCTAAACCACTCTGTGCACCCTTGCCCCTCCTGCTTCTTTTGCCAGCTCCTCTCTCTCCAGGCAAGATGACTATGCAGGAACCTGGCCCTTTTAATCAAGGGTAGGGAGATGCTGGCAGAGGGAGCAAGGGTGCACAGAGTGACTTGGGCACGCCCTCGGGGCACTAGGGGTGTCCCAGGTTTTCTATATTGATCACCAATCCTCAGGATAGGTCATCAATATCTGATTGGTTTGGGTCCGACTTCCAGCACCCCCGCCAGTTGGCTCGCCAGCCTCCTCGCAGCACTCCAAGCACAGCGCCATCCTTCATATAGTGGCTGCGATTGGTATTGCAGCCGCGGCCCACTTGAATGAGACTGAGCTGCACATAGGCCACGTGACTGATGAACATTACGTCACTGGCCTAGGAAGAGGCTGCAGCGTACACAGGAGCGTCGTGGCCTCATACAGCTGATTGGCGGGGTGCCGGGAGTCAGACCCCCACCAATCGATATAGAAGACATTAAAAACTTTTAACTGCTAATTTTTACATAAAGATAACAAGGAGAGTTTAAAAAAAAAAAATCTGTTCTGCAAACAGTCGACAAGCTGCAATGTATCTTAGTAGGTTTCCATGGGTTGTCAGAGGATATTCTAGCAGGTTGTCATAACAAAGAGTTACAGTGAGGTTTCCTTTTTACGTTTTTTTTTTTATATGATTCAGTGTGTGAGTCACCAGTGAGCGATTTCAGCAGGATGAGGGAGGAATGCATCACCCTCGTGTTTTTCATTAAGTGTAATTATTGTCTGGTGGGTGTGAACGCCCCCTGCACTGGCGGCAGAATGTTAAAGATTTAAAGGGCATCTGTCGGCAGTTTTGTACCTATGACACCGGCTGACCTGCTGCATGTGCGCTTGGCAGCTGAAGACATCCGTGTTAGTCCCATGTTCATATGTGCCCGCATTGCTGAGAAAAAGGATCTTTTAATATATGCAAATGAGCCTCTAGGAGCAACGGGGGCGTTACCATTACACCTAGAGGCTCAGCTCTCTCTGCCACTGATTGACAGGACCAGGCGTGATCACGTTTTCACTGCCTGGCTCTGTCAATCACAGTGCAGATGCCTCTAGGAGTAATGGTAACGCCCCCGGTGCTCCTAGAGGCTCATTTGCATATATTAAAACATCATTTTTCTCAGCAATGCGGGCACATAGGAACACGGGACCAACACAGATGTCTTCAGCTGCCAAGCGCACATGTAACAGGTCAGCCAGTGTCATAGGTGCAAAACTGCTGACAGATGCCTCTTAATTTATGTGCGGGATTTAATTTGTAAACTGTCCGCAACATGGAAACGAGATTTTGTAAAATCTTGTCCACTTTGCTGCTTTCCGCAGTGAAAAAGACCCACGTGTAGCCTTTGCGTTCTGCAAACTGCGGATCCACAAAATAAGGACCATGGCCGCGTGCGTCCCACAATTTCCACATGCGGCATTGTCAAAATGTCAATTCTTGTTCGAAAACGGACAAGAAGAGGACATGTTTTATTTTTTTGCTGGATGGACATTCCAATATACGGATGCGCACGGCACACTGTTTGGGCCTTATTGAAATGAATAGGTCTGTGTTCAATCAGCAAAACAATGCGGAAAAAAAAATATGGTCATGTCCATGTTCTAAGAGGCAGGAGTGGACCCTTGGGGCAATAGGTCAGTACCTGGGGGCCCATGACAGCCAGAGAGGGACCATGCAGACCCTTAGTTACAGCACTGCTTGGAATCAAAGAGGGAATTTATCAAGTCCTGTGTGCAAAAAAATGAAGCCAAAAAGTTGCAGATTTTTGCCCAAGACCAGTTTTGCTGAAAAAAAAATAAAAAAAAATAAACAAAAATGATATCCTTATCAGGTGTATCCCAGTTATAAAGGGTGGTGAGGGGCCCGGGTCTTTTGGGCCGCCCCTATCTCAGGCACTGTCGCCGTGTGCCGGGATTGTCCACCTCTCGCCTCCGTGGACATTTTTCCTGCTTTGCGATTTCTCCCTGAGCTGCAGCTGAACGTCACTGGAGTTTTTCCATCCCGTCTGGAATGCGTTTGTGGGATTCAGGATCCGCCAAGAGCACAAACCTCCTTTTCATGAGATCGGTCACATTCTGTCCAGAATCACAAGGTTTAGGAAACGGGTGATAATTCTGTATTTCGGTCACACAATTTCTTGCAGATACAGAATTTTAGGTTCTGTGTTCCAAATGAAAATCTTCCTCCTTCTTATTTTATCAATGGATACGGGAATTAGCATAAAAGATTCCAAAATGTATCATTCTAATTATTTTTAGTAGATTTCTTGGAGTTTTTTTATTTATTTTTATTTTGCCCATAATACCTATTAGTCATAGTGTAGGCTGTGCTCCCAACCTCTGCAGTGCCGGCCTCCTCTGGGGACGTACCCTCTTGTAGGCTTCAAGTCTGAAAATGTTACAGGTCAATTACAATCACTTCCTGAGAACCTTGGTCAGAAAGCGACATTGATCGACCTGATCTTGATCGTCAGGCTGCCGCCCCCTGCTCTAGAGGAAGCTTCCCCCTCCCCTAGCAGCATGCTCACGTTACACATTGGCCTCCAGATGAGGCCCTTTCTCTAGTAGTGTGGTGACATAACAAGGTAATAACCATACTTAGGGTACTTTTACACTTGCGGCAGAGTGTTCCGGCAATCTGGAGGTAAACTGAAAGCATTTCGCGACGAATCCGGATGCAGATCAGTCTCACAAATGCGTTGCAAGAACGGATCCGTCTCTCCGCTTGTCATGCGGATAGACGGATCTGTCTTGTATTATTTTTTCCGTTTTAAGGGTCTGAGCATGCGCAGACCGGAAGGACGGATCCTTCCTTCAGTTATTTCTTAATGCCGGATCCGGCACTTATACATTCCTATGGAAATTAATGCCGACATGTGTTCCGGCATTTTGGACGGAGATAAAAACCGCAGCGTGCTGCGGTATTTCCTCCGTCCAAAACGACTGACGGTGACTGAACTGAAGACATCCTGATGCATCCTGAACGGATTTCTATCCATTCAGAATGCTTTGGGATAAAACTGACCCTTATGACGGAACTCTATGCCGGAAAAGAAAAATGCAAGTGCGAAAGTAGCCTAACTGACATAATAGACAGATGTAGCAGAGCTGAATCTGTCTTATTACTGTGTGCTGTTATTAGCGGGCTTTTCCCATACATACCAGTGTTTAATTTGATAAATTCAGGGCACCTAATGCCCACCCATTGGGAACTTGGGTGGGGTTCTCATTCGCCCCCACCCATTTTAGGTCTTGGACAGCCTGAATTTGCCAGGACTGTCTTTGCAAATCGGGTCCAGTCATGGTAAATTCAGGACCGTTGGCATCCATGTCTTCCTGATGTTGTTCTCTGAGCCAGTCAGATGCCTCCTCACCCGCTGTGCCACTGAGCCCCTAAGTGAAAAGCTGCAGCTGCATCCCCCTCCTCCCTGTCTCCTGTTTATTGATTTGTACGACATAGATTGCTTCACGATTGAGGGAGATTGTGGACATTTAGGCCTCATGCACTCAACTGTATTTTTCATCCGAGTCTAAAACGCATTTTTTTTGCACATCTGTAAACCCAAAAAACCACAACAGCACATGGATGTCATCTGTGTGCTGCCCGAATCTGTATATTCGTTACGCAAATTATAGAGCAAGTCCTAATCATGTCCGTATTGCGGACGAGAATAGTCATTTAGTGATGGGAGTCAGAAAAAATCAGAGTGCACATGGAATGTGTGCGTATTTTGCGGATCTGTGGTTTGTGGGCCGCAATAAGGACATAGTAGTGTGCATGAGAGCTTGCAGGTATAGAAAGAAGTGCTGTAGGGCAAGGAAGATGTATTGAGCTAAGATATATTATAAAGTTTCATGTAGTCGCAGTATACATTCTAATATCACATGGAGTTGTGCCAAATGACAAACTCAGCTTTGCTACAAACTGTGACATTAGTGCTTATACGGCTCTAGTGCATCTGTAATGTAAGATCAGTTCCTTCTGCCTGAAATAACCCCTTCCTCCTCCTCCTCCTCCAGGTGACTGCTGGCTGCTGGCCGCCATCGCTTCCCTCACTCTCAACGAGCAGGTCCTCTCTCGTGTCGTCCCTTTAAACCAGAGCTTCCAGGAGAACTATGCAGGAATTTTCCATTTCCAGGTATTTTAAGGAATTTTCCATTTCCAGGGAACAAAGTCTTTACATTGAGTAACCACATTGTATGTAGGATCCACACCTGATCAAAATCTCTGCTTGCTGTGAGCCAATGAAATCAATGACTGTTTACATCCAGAGGCTGACCGATTGAGGATTGTGTCTTGCTAGGTGTATCAGGACTGTTTCATTTACACATGATGTGGACAGGTTTTCAGTGAATGTTTCTGTTCACTGACTACAAGCAGAGATCTTAACAAATTACTAAAGGGGTCCTCTCACTTCAGCAAGTGGCATTTATCATGTAGAGAAAGTTAATAGGAGGCACTTACTAATTTATGGTAATTCTCCATATTGCTTCCCTTGCTGGCTGGATTCCTTTTTCCATCCCATTATACACTGCTCGTTTCCATGGTTACAACCACCCTGCAATCCATTAGTGGTGGTCGTGCTTGCTCACTATAGGATAAAGTGTCAGCCTCTCTGGTGGCCGGGATCTGTGGGAGCGCACATAGGCTGGCGCTTTTTCCTATATTGTGCAAGCACGACCACTGCTGCTGGATTGCAGGGTGGTCGTAACCATGGAAACAAGCAGTGTATAATGTGATGGAAAAATGAATCCAGCCAGCAAAGGAGGCAATATGGGTAATAACAATAGATTAGTAAGTGCCTCGTATTAACTTACTCTACATGATGAATGTCATTTGCTGAAGTGACACAGCCCCTTTAATTGATTACATTTTAGTTAAACAAAATCCGAAAACCTTTGTAATTTTTTTATGATTTTTTATTATTTTAATCGATTCTTCCGCTTGTGTTCTAGTTCTGGCAGTTTGGAGAATGGGTGGATGTGGTGGTAGATGATCGGCTGCCGACCAAAAACGGTGAACTCGTCTTTGTTCATTCTGCCGAAGGGACTGAATTTTGGAGCGCGCTGCTTGAGAAGGCCTATGCCAAGTAAGAGCATAGACACTAATGGCAATGTCCACCCCAGAGATGCCCGTCCATCCAACAGACGTGAATATAGAGAGCCGCAGTCACCTTGGCCGAAAGCCACCTCACCTTGCATGGCAGGGGTCCCAAATAGGTGGGGTCCAAAGTAGGGTTGCACCGGGTATCGAATTATGGATACCCAATCAATACTTTTGTACCGGTATTGATTCAATACCGGGATTTGCCTTTTACCGATACTAGGCTTCGCTACTGTGCAGCTTAGGATCAGAGAACATGGCGCGCGCTGCTCTCAGCGCGCGCTATGTTCTTCTCAGCAACACAGGGGAGAAGGAAGCAGTCTCTTCCTCCCGCCTGTGCCGCTGCTGCCACCAATGAGAAGACAGAGGGGAAGAGGAGGGGAGGGGCTGTGGCCTGTGCGCCACCAATGAAGGTAACTCACCAGCCGGCACCCAACCTCTATGACAGGGAGCTGCGATCCGCTGCAGTTAACCCCTCAGGTGTGGCACGGATGAGAGGTCGGGTGCCGGCTATATGACTCTGCCGCCGGCACCCGCCTCCTGTATTTGAATTCGTGGGTGAGTTATGTTCATTGGTGGGACAGTGCACCTTTGCCGCCCCCCCCCCCCCCAACCCCAGTATTAAAAACATTGGTGGCGCAGTGCACACAGACTGCACACAGGGTTTTCTTGTAGTCTGTAACCATGGAGACACTTAAAGGGGCTGTCTCACGAAGACACCCCCTTTTTTTGGAATAAAAGCTGTTGCCGATCTCCCTAACCCCTAATGGCCATAGGTTATAGATGGGGGAAACTGCATCTGACTATGTTTTTCCCCAGTAGAGGCAAATGGCATTGAAATCTAGAATTACACGCCGCCTTTTAAATTTTAGGCGTGGATGCATTAAGTACCCCAGAGGGGCAACCTACCTCTTTGAATCATGTCCACATACCCTAATGTATTTGTGTGTTGTCCGATGCAGGCTGAATGGATCTTATGAAGCTTTATCTGGTGGTGCCACCACTGAGGGCTTCGAAGACTTCACTGGAGGCCTGGCAGAGTGGTATGACCTGAAGAAGGCTCCGAACGATCTATTCAAGATCATACAGAAGGCGCTCAAGACCGGGTCTCTCCTGGGCTGTTCCATAGATGTGAGTGTGGTCTCATCCCTGTCCATGTGAATGCAGTCTTATCATAGTCGTATCACGGTCTTATCATAGTCTTCCGTGTTTCATCTTAGTCATGGAGGTGAAGGGAATGGGAAGCTGCTAAAGATGTTGAGTTCCTTCCTGAAGGTTGTTATTAGTTCCTTGGTTATAAAGTGCTCAGAACCAGATAAGTGGCCTCTGTTGTAGTTAAAGGGTTTGTCCACCAGTAGGTATTATGTTAATTGTACAGTAAATATTTGCCATTTGCAGTGTACAGCATAGCAATGTGCACGTCCACCCAAGGGCTGGTGGACACACATGCCTAGTCACTCTTCCCACTGCCGGATTGGTCCTATTTTCTGCGTGGTGATCCTCTGCGCGGCCTATACAAATGGCTTCTGTGCTGCTCGTTAGGGAAAAAGTAGCAGAGCAGTATACAGCTGAGAAGACTGCTTCTGGGAATTGTCTTGTGAGCAAGCACTGTTCATTAGTACAGTGATTATCTGCATTGGATCTTACTGAGTTTAATATTTATAGCTGCCAGAAGGGGAAGTAGGCTTACTGAGAATCTTACTGACAGAGGGAGAAGGAGACTGACTGGTTGTCAGCCTTCCCACAATAGTACAGGCCAAGGCAGCACCCTTCTGGTGGGCTCCACTGATGAGTGATATGGTAGAGGACATAACTTTAACAAAACTTTTGTCAGGGGAAGTCCAGGATCCAGTTGAAAAGTCTTTTAGGAAGCCTAAACTCTGTTAGCTTCTTTTTGTGAACTACTGGATGGGATGGGAGTTGTAGTTGAGTAGTCGTCAAAGAAGTGCATGGTAGATATTAGATCAGTGACCCATGGGGGAGTGTAGCCCACACTGGAGTATCTTCCAGCCACCATGTTGGTCAGTCTTAGCGTGTTCAGCATATGGGTATCGATGAATCTTCTCCAGGCACTTCATGGTGACCTTGTGTTTGGTCTGCATTCATTCAAATTTTGAACACGGAGACTTTAGTTAATACTGTCTTCCGTAAAGTAGACATGGAAGACGTCCCAATGAGGTAGAACTCTCAAGCGCATCCCATCCTTCCATTGGTCAACATTTTCGAGAACTTTCTTCTGATCGGCAGGCGCCGGACTCCCACAGAAGAAACCCTGGTGGCTTGTTCGCCTTCCTTCATGATACTCTTGCATCTTTCAGATCACAAGTGCGTCGGAGACGGAAGCAATCACCTACCAGAAGCTGGTGAAGGGCCATGCCTACTCTGTGACCGCCGCAGAAGAGGTGTGGACTTTTTTTTTTTGCGTAGTAATATTTCACAAATTATTCTGCATGTCTAATTTTTTTGACCATGTTCTTCAATCAGGTCAACTACAGAGGCAGCCAGGAAAAACTCATCAGGATCCGAAATCCCTGGGGAGAGGTGGAGTGGACCGGAGCATGGAGTGATAAGTGAGCGCTGGAGGGAATTATCATTAGCGGCACGTTATATGGTGGACGGTTTTATAATCATCAGCCCTATTGTTAGGCTGGGATCACACATGCCAAAGCCAAAAGAGTATTGCAAAGGAATAGGAAGGACTTCTCCTTCTCCTTCCTGCTGGATCTACTTCTAATTTGGCTCAAAAGAATGCACCAAAAACTGTGTATGTGATTTCAGCCTTAAAGGCTATGGACACCTTCGGGGCAATTTTTTTTTTGATGATTGCATTCTACTCATTTTGGGCTAAAAATCATTTTTCAAATTGGTATTTATTGGACATTTCCAGCCATTTTTGAGCTACAGGTGTGAAAAAGCAGTCTGTTTGCAGAGTATTACTTCGCTGACGGCTCATGTGAAGCCTTATCTCATTTCTTGACCTCATAAACACTCATTTAGGCTATATACTTATCAGTTTGGATTAGAGTTTAGATATAATGAGTGTTTATGAGGTCAGGAGATCAGAGGTAAGAGCTACACATGAGTCCTCAGCTGACAGGATTAAGAAGTCATACTCTGCAGACAGACTGATTTTTAACCCCTGTACTCAAAAATGGCGGAACATTTTTAATAAAGACCAACTGAAAAAATCATTCTTAGTCATAAATGAGTAAAATGCTAGCATAAAAAATGCCTAAAAGGTGTCCATAGCCTTAAAGGGGTTCTCCAGGATTTAAATATCGATGACCTATCCTCAGCTAAGCTGTTGTGGGTGTGTATCTGAAAAGTACAACAAACAAATTGTTTAATGCAACTTGTCCAGGGGTTGTCCATGATTTTAATACTGATGGCCTGTCCTCAGGATAGGCCATTAATAGGAGATAGGTGGGAGTTGGACAGCCTGCACCCCTGCTGATCAGCTCCGGTTCCAGAACTTGGCGCTGGTACTACAGTTCCATCCATTACAGCTTAGCTGAGCTTCCCATATTCACTTGGGATCCTTCCTGCAATAAAGAGTTGATCATTACTTACCTGGCAGATCCCAGCCGGGATCTGTTTACCCAGCCAGTGACAACACGTCAGTGCACCGCTGAGGCCAGTGATTGGCTGCAGCGGTTACACGTTGTCTATGTGACGCCACTGCTGCATCTGGCAAATAGATCACGGCTAGGAATACCGGAGCTGCGGCCAGAGATCTGCCAGGTGAGTAATGAGCAATTCTTTATTGCAGGAAAGATCCCAAGTGTTGTCTGGTCTTCTGAAACTGGACAACCCCTTTAAGCAGACAACACAAAAAGGTGTACACCAGAGTACAGGGAATATGGGAACCTCAGCTAAGCTGTTATGGGTGTGTATTAAAAAAGTGCAACAAATAAAATGTTCAGTGCAGCTCTGGATGTGAGTGGAGTATAAGGTAGACAAGCCATCAATGGGCAGGCAGATCCCTTTAAGGCGTCAAACAAATACTGGGTTGTAACACTACATCAGCCACGATGCAGCGCTGTGAAGCATAGTATTTTCAGACACATAGCCAACATTTGAGAATTTGAGATAGGAAGTCAGCAAAATTATGAATGCAGCTCTGGATGAGACGAATACAAAGAAACCGAGGACCACTGCATGCTTATGTCATTAGCCCACCCTCTAACCACAGATTGGGGGCAGATTATGAAGGATGGGACTTTCTTATCTTTCTCCAAATCAGCAACACAGAGGGATCACTACTGTGAATGCTGGTCTTGGGGTTCCTTCATGCTGAGTCGGTCCCACAATAGGTCAAGTTCCCTCTTCTGCAGTTTGGGAGTGGGGAGCTGATTAGTGGGTGCACATACAGGGGTGTGTATGTCTGGATGCATAATATGAGATCTGATGATTTCTTCTCCAGTTCTAATGAATGGAATTACGTGGATCCAAGTGAAAGGGACAGACTGATTAAACGCTGCGACGACGGAGAGTTCTGGTAGGTCCTAATGTATGAGTTTCGAAAAGATATGTCTGCTTTCTTTCAAATATTAAAAGGAATTGTCTGAAAATCTAAAATCTCTGAAATTTGAAGTTAATAGAGGAAGACCCCACCTGTTCAGGCCCCTCTTGCTCTGGAGGACCCGGCATTACACCCAGAGACCATTGCTTTTAATGAGAACAGTGTAATACCTCACTTCTCCTGCTGTGGCGCTGCAGGGGAATCAAACACCCCGAAGAGCCCAGCGCTTGGCAATCTCCAGCAGGGGCATAGAAAATGAATGGGGTGGCAGGGCACCTTCTCAACTTGCCGCTCCATCGGGAGAGGGAGAGGGACCCTCATTCTCAGGTCCATGTGGTCAGAATAGTCTAAAAGTGGGGAATCCCTTCAATTTGTAGTAAAACTCACAGCCAGCAGGTCTGGTTTTACTAAAAATTCAATTTATTTACAGGGTTATACAGTGAATTACAGGATTAAGGGGAATAATAGAATGAAATACTGACTGCTGCCCCCGGGTCTGGTTTCCGGTGAGCCACCCAAGCTATTGTAAAGCCCTGAATAGGGGGAATGGTCACCCCGCGGGCGTGTCCTCTTCTGAATTATAGCAAAATAAAAGAAAGTAACATCAAACCAGAGGTGAGTCATAGAACTTCGCCCATGAGAGCAGGAAATGCCTCTCATACACGGAGCTCCTTCGCTTTAAATCAGAAACCACAATCTCGCTCACTGTCAGATCAATCAGTATTGTAGCAGAGCAGGTTCTACGGGCGACGTCAGAAGATCTCCGGCTCCAGGTGGCCCCAGTGACCAAGTGATGATGTGTCATTTTGCACTCGGTTATACAATATAACTTTACTCTATGACAGGATGGGCTATTTTTTATTTAAATTTTATATAAAAACAATAAATTTTTCAAGAATAATGTATTATTTCCAATCACTTAGCGGAGCCTTAAACGGGTTCATCTTACACATGGTGGCATATCGCTAGGACCTATCACCTCTATTCACCTAGCTCCAGTACGGGACCCCCCTGAAGTGAGCGGGGAGCGGCCATGTGTGTGCGGCCGCCCTCCATTCATTTTAATGGGACTGCCGAAAATAGCCGAGCGCCGGCTTAGCTATCTCCGGCAATCCCATAGAGGTGAATGGACCAGTGGCTGCGCTTGCGCAGTGCGCTCTTCATTAATTTCTATGGGACTTCTGAAAATAGCCCCAGCACGCTCTTTTGGCTATTTTCAGAAACCCCATGGAAATTCATGGAGAGCCCACCGCGCATGTGAAGTGCGCTCTCGGGCCCGTCCTGGAGATAGGTGCGGGTCCCGCCTATCAGACATTGGTGGCATATGCTATCTCCAAGTTCAGACAATCCCTTTAAAGATTGACTTTATAGTTGTATCCACAATTAATGTAATGATACCTTTCACTTAGCAATCCGCTGCTTCGTTCTGGAGAAAATATACTTTTAATCCATATGCAAATCAGCAGTTAAGTGCACTGAGGGTGGGCCTAAGCCACTTTGTGCACCCTTGCACGTCCTGCTTCCCCTGCCAGCCCCTCCCTGTTCTTGATGGACAGGGCCAGGTTCTTGCCTAATCATCTTGCCTGGTCCTGTCAAATCAAGAAGGGGGAAGGGAGTAGCAGAGGAAGCAGGAAGAGAAAGGGTGCACAGCATGGGCGTAGCTATAGGGGGTGCAAAGGTAGCAGTCGCTACCGGGCCCAGGAGCCTGAGGGGGCCCAAAGACCCTGGTGCCGCATAAGAAGACACACAAAGCACTGAGGGAAGGGGGGCCCAAGCTGAACTCTTGCACGAGGGCCCATGGGCCATTAGCTACGCCCCTGGTGCACAGAGTGTCTTGGGACCGCCCTCTGTGCTCTTAACTGCTAATTTGTAGCTGCAGTCGTTAAAGGAAAGTTAACCTCTTAACAACATGTATTGTACATGTACGTCATCTGTCGCAGGGGAGTTATGTAGCTGGGATCAGAGGTAACTCCAATTCTGGTTGCTCAACCTTTTAGGTGCTGTGGTCAGTAGCGTCCGTGGAAACCTATTTGGCCCTGCCAGGGGCATGACAGGCAAAATGAAGTGCAATATAGAAGTATTGCAATGTGTTATGCAAGCGACTGCATGGTTATATGCCAGTAAAAATACAGCTCGTCCCGCAGGGTACTCCTCAAAAAGAGATCCATTATATAGGAATTTATGTGGTCTGCCACTAGGGGGCGCTGTGACAAGAATTCCCCCTCTCTATCGCATGTGCTGATAGCTCCCGGGGGCCAGGAATAGCAATTTATTCTCCCAGGCCCATAAACAATGACCAGTGGAGGGTCCAGGGTATAGATTATGTTTGGCCATCACATGGTTAATCCTTCTTGGGTGGTGGAAGGGTTAAGAGTCACTGGGGTCTCCCCCAGGTGCTGGGTTAAAGCATGGGGGACACACCAGGAGCTATTAGAATTTGGGACAACCACCCCCATCATGTTCTGATCTGGTTTCTCTCCTGCTCAGGATGTCCTATAATGATTTCTTACGACAATACTCGAGACTGGAGATCTGCAATCTCACCCCGGACACCCTGACGTCAGATAAGTACAAGAAGTGGAGCCTGGTGAAGATGGACGGCATGTGGCGGCGAGGCTCCACCGCCGGAGGGTGCAGGAACTTCCCAGGTGAGACAGGAGATCTGAGTCGTAGTCCATAGGGTAATCTCTTTATATAGGAACCAGCTGCAATGTTATGGGGTCTCCCCCAGTGAGGGCCACACGTCACCTTCTGCCTGGATCTGCACTGCTCAGGTCTAAAGCATACGGTGTATAGATAGTGACAGCCATTCCTCTCGCCATCCATAACAGTGAAATCTACAGTGCCCCCATAACAGTGACATCCACAGATCCCCATAACAGTAACATCTACAGTGCCCCCATAACCGTGGCATCTACAGTGCCTTCATAACCGTGGCATCTACAGTGTCCCCATAACAGTGTCATCCACAGTGCCCCCATAACAGTGACAGCCACAGTGCCCCCATAACAGTGACAGCCACAGTGCCCCCATAACAGTGACATCCACAGTGCCTCTATAACAGTGACATCCACAGCGCCTCCATAACAGTGACATCCACAGTGCCCCCATAACAGTGTCATCCACAGTGCCTCCATAACAGAGACAGCCTCAGTGCCCCCATAACAGTGCTGGCCTTAGTACATCTACAAGACACAGCGCCTCCACAGTGCCCTCATACACATTCAGTTCGGTCAGTTGTGTACAAGTTTTCTATGAGCAGAGAGGTGAAATCTTCCCCGACACCTCTGATGGCAAATTAACCCCTAGAGAACAAAAGCATCACCCGATCCTTCTCTCCCCTGACCTTTTTTGTCTGGGAGAGTCGGGGTACCCCCATATGCATTAGGTTGTTGGCTGACCCTGCCGCCTTATGCACACGACCGTATGTATTTTGCAGTCTGCAATAAATGTATTAACAGAATACAGATGATGTCCATGTTGCATTCGTTTTTTGCGGACCCATTGACTTCAGTGGTTCTGTGGTCCGCATTTTGTGGCCAAGAATAGGACATGTTTGCAGAGCGTAAATACGGATGCAGAAAGCACATGGGTGATTTTGCGGACAAGAATTGTCTGTATTGCGGACAAGAATAGTCATTTCTAGTAATGAGAAAATGTGGATTGCACACGGAAGGTGACCGCATTTTGCGGATGCGTAGTTTACGGACCACAATATGGACTTGGCTGTGTGCATGAGGCCTAATGTATATGGGAGCGTGTCCTCAGACACAGCTGCTTTCTGCCCACAGACACGTTCTGGATGAACCCGCAGTACCTGATAAAGCTGGACGAGGCAGACGACGATCCAGATGACGGGGAGGATGGCTGCACCTTCATTGTGGGCCTCATACAAAAGAACCGCAGGAAGGCGAGGAAGATGGGCGAGGACATGCACACCATCGGATTTGCAATCTATGAGGCAGGTCCATTCACAGGGGCGAAAAACATGAGTACATAGACATGTGGAATGCAACAACAAAAGGGTTTGGGCAGCAGGATTAATTTCTTATATGGCTCAGAGTGGGTTAAAAAAAAAGAAGTGTCACTCACCCTCACCGATCCCCCTTCGCCGTTCCAATGCCTACCCTTCCTGCAGCTATCCGCTTCCTCCTCATGTCTTGACCAGCAGGAAAAAATGCCTGGAGACACCTGCTGAGCCAATCACAGGCAGAGGCGGGTCATCACTACAGCCAGTGATTGGCTGGGTGGGCATCTCATTCTATTTCCTGTGTGTCAGAACCTAACCAGGAAGTGGAGAGCAGCGGGGACCGGAGGCGGATCGGTGAAATCAGTATATGGATTCTTCTTCTTTTATTTTTTTAACCCACTCTAAGCCTTATATAGAAAATGAATTCCTGTTGGACATCCCCTTTATTGCTTAATATCCTTCTACCAAAAAGTGATCTCCTTGAACCCTATTTCTCAGGTTTTGTTTACAAGTTCTATTTTTCAATCATTTTAAGGCAAAAAATAATTAGCGCTTAACACCTCATTCACTCAGCCACATGTGTGTACATTGATTAATAGAAATTGGGTTATTTTTGTTGGTAAATTTGATATTTTTAAGCCCCGCCATGTAGTTTTTCTAGAAACACCCACTTCTGGGTGGGGCTTACATAAACTCCACCCATTTTGGGACTATGGGTAACTATGGACCTTTGGGGGTCCAAGTAACCTAATTTATATGCCATCAGTGCCTATAGCAGATATTACACTGTATGTTTGAAATGCTTGTAACAATAATTTGGTCGTGTTATGTCCACAGGTTCCCCCACAGGTATGTAAATTGTGCATCATCTACTTATTGAATAGAAGGTAAGTCCATACACATTACTGGAGGCATACACGTGCCTCCTGTATGGGTGTTCGCTTTATGGCCGCTGCAATGAATGGGAGTTAATGGACAGAAAAGCGTCTATAGACCAATACAGTCTCCAGGAAGTGATGGCGTACAGCCCTTCCCCCAGAGAGCAAGAAGTAATGGAGTACAGCCCTTCCATCAGAGAGCAGGACGTGATGGAGTACAGCCCCTCCCCCAGAGAGCAGGACCTGATGGAGTACAGCCCCTCCCCCAGAGAGCAGGACGTGATGGAGTACAGCCCCTCCCCCAGAGAGCAGGAAGTGATGGAGTACAGCCCCTCTCCCAGAGAGAAGAAAGATATGGAGTAAAGCCCCTCCCCCAGAGAGCAGTTAGTGATGGAGAGAGCAAAAAGTGATGGAGTACAGCCCCTCCCCCAGAGAGCAGAAAGTAATGGAGTAAAGCCCCTCCCCCAGAGAGCAGTAAGTGATGGAGAGAGCAGAAAGTGATGGAGTACAGCCCCTCCCTCAGAGAGCAGAAAGTGATAGAGAGAGCAGAAAGTGATGGAGTACAGCCCCTCCCTCAGAGAGCAGAAAGTGATGGAGTACAACCTCTCCCTCAGAGAGCAGAAAGTAATAGAGTACAGCCCTTCCCCAGAGAGCAGTAAACAATGGACTAAGGCCTCTCCCCCAGCAACCAAGAAGTGATGAATTTTAGCCCCTCCCCCAGACAGCAGGAAGTGATGGAATTTGGTCCCTCCCCCAGAGAGCAGGAAGTGATGCAGTACAGTCATTTCCCTAGAGAGAAGGAAGTGATGGAGTACAACCCCCCAGAGAGCAGGAAGTGATGGATAACAGCCCCTCCCCCAGAGAGCAGTAAGTAATGAATAACAGCCCCTCCCCCAGAGAGCAGGAAGTGATGGAATTTAGCCCCTCCCCCAGAGAGTAGGAAGTGATGGAGTAAAACCCCTCCCCCAGAGATCAGGAAGTGATGGAGTACAACCCCTCCCCCAGAGAGCAGGAAGTGATGGAGTACAACCCCTCCCCCTGAGAGCAGGGGAGCTGCATACATCAGCCGCTAGCATTACATCAGAGCTGTCATTAAAGAGATTGTCCTACAAGGAATTCATCACATATCCACCAGATGACGTTGAGGGCCCCAACAATCACTAGAATGGGGAGCCCCCTTTTCCTCCTCATGTGGCCATTACCATGTTAACCCTTTGTCAATGTGTTTCCCTTTAGCTGCACGGTCAGACCAATGTCCACCTGAGCAGAGACTTCTTCCTAAGGAACAAAGCGCGAGACCGATCAGACACGTTCATAAACCTACGGGAGGTCCTCAATAGATTCCGCCTTCCACCCGGAGAATACGTCATCGTCCCTTCCACTTTTGAGCCCAACAAAATAGGAGATTTCTGCCTTCGTGTCTTTTCTGAGAAGAATGCAGAGTCTCAGTAAGTGGCTTGTACCAGGAATTTGGCGTCTTAACACCACACCCATGCATTAGGGCGGCACGATATGGGAATTTTGTGCGATTGCGATTAGGGCCCTAAAAATTGTGATAACGATATTTTAAGGGAATTGTGCTAGAGGTCTATTTGCTTGGATTTTTAAGGCAAAAGTACAGACAGATGACTGATAATGTGAAATGTAGTTATGCTTAAAGGGGTTCTGCACTTTGTTTAAACTGATGACCTTTCCTCTGGATAGATCATCAGCATCTGATGGCAGGGGTCCGACACCCAGGACCACCGCCGATCAGCTGTTTGAGAAGGTAGCGGCGCTCCTGGAGCTCCGCGGCCTTCTCACTGTATACCGCCGGCCCAGTGACGTCACGACTTGTATGGCCACGACCGCGGCGCTTCGGTATGGCCGCTGCCTTCTCAAACAGCTGATCGGGGGGGATCCCGGGTGTCGGACCCCCGCCGATCAGATCCTGATGACCTATCCAGAGGATAGATCATCAGTTTAAACAAAGTGCAGAACCCCTTTAACTCAGGAACTGAAATGCACAGTGTTTTTCATAATAAAACATCTTTTACTAAATTAAATAACATATTTGCATTACTGCAAAAGTACAAAATACAAAACTTGCCATTTTCTTAATATCCCTGCACAGAACAGATAAATAAAATAGAATAGATATAAGAACACGTGTTCATTAAAATAACGACTTGCCTCCAGCCCCTCCTCCCTCCCGCACTGTAACTGATGTATCGCTGGCCGCGCTGTGCAGCCTCCAGCCCCTCCTCCCTCCCGCACTGTAACTGATGTATCGCTGGCCGCGCTGTGCAGCCTCCAGCCCCTCCTCCCTCCCCGCACTGTAACTGATGTATCGCTGGCCGCGCTGTGCAGCCTCCAGCCCCTCCTCCCTCCCCGCACTGTAACTGATGTATCGCTGGCCGCACTGTGCAGCCTCCAGCCCCTCCTCCCTCCCCGCACTGTAACTGATGTATCGCTGGCCGCGCTGTGCAGCCTCCAGCCCCTCCTCCCTCCCGCACTATAACTGATGTATCGCTGGCCGCGCTGTGCAGCCTCCAGCACCTCCTCCCTCCCGCACTATAACTGATGTATCGCTGGCCGCACTGTGCAGCCTCCAGCCCCTCCTCCCTCCCCGCACTGTAACTGATGTATCGCTGGCCGTGCTGTGCAGTATAGCGGCCGGCGATACATCAGTGTCAGCCACGTAAAAAGTCTACCATCACTTTATAAGGTGCACTGCCATTTTCCCCCCACTTTTTTTTTTTTTGGGGGGGGGGGGGGGGAGTGTGTCTTATAAAGCGAAAAATACGGTAATATAATTGCAGCATTTTTGGGTCGGCCAATTGGCGATTGCGATATGGCGATTTATCGCGATACCGATTGCTTTGGCGATATATTGTGCAGGCCTATTTTGCATATAGGATCAATTATTTAATAAAAAATTATAAAAATGTATTAAAACGAAAGCAAAAAAATAAAAGGAAAAAAAGAATATGCAATTTATATTATACAATCCCCTGAAGAAAAATATAATTATAATAATTAAAAAATTCATAGACACTTTATTCTCAATTCTAGTACATGATGCTGTAAAAACATGAGTGGGTATATGCTAATTCTCATGATAAAATAAAAGTAGATAGGAGTGTCTGTATCCAATTCCCACAGAGTACTGAGAGTATAAAGGGTCCACCGTGTATTGGATAAGGCTGCAGCGGTATTACTTCTCAATATTCGGTGGTATTCAACATAGATTCATAACTGCAATTGTAGATAATCAATAAGGTATAAAAGATTTAGCAATTGTAAACAGATGCCGCAAATTAAATGCCTCAGTTTATAATCAAGTTAGTATTTGCTGGCATTCATCAACATCATCCAACATCATTCCATAAAAGTATTGATTGTCTATAGTCGGTAGCGCTGAGTTAAATAGCAAGTTATCATCACTTTTAAAGTCTATTGCAATCCCTGCATACGAGTGATAGAATTGTATCGCCAACCCTGGTAATAAGTATCTCTAGTGTTGTCTTTAAACACACTTACTTGGAGCGCAGTTTCTCAGTCCTGAGCGTACGGGGTTGGATTTATGCACTTACCCCTCCTCCTCTCATATCAGCGCTATATAGTTTGATACCTTGTGGAGATCGCTATCGTAGTAGCCGGCGTCCAAAGTGCGAATCCCCAAGTGGTGATCAGTGTTAAGTTGTGGTGCGCTGCCTCCTCCCTCCGTAGCGAATTCACTTCAAATGGACTACTGCCGTATATACCTTCAGTCCAGACCATATATCAGTATATATAGGTATATTGTAGATAGTAGCCACAGATTGTCAATCATGTTCAGACCAGGGGAGACTCTGAGGGCCACGGTAAAAGCTTCAGCTTGCTCCTTTTAAGGTAGTCAGTTTTAGGTGTGTTTAGGGTCATTATCCATTTGTAGAAGCCATCCTCTTTTCAACTTCAGCTTTTTTACAGTTGGTGTTATGTTTGATCCCAGAATGTTTTCGAATTTCATTGAATCCCTTCTTCCCTCTACCCGTGACATGTTCCCAATGCCATTGGCTGCAACACGACCCCAAAGCATGATTGATCCACCCCTGTGCTTAATGGTTGTGGAGGTGTTCTTTTCATGGGATTCTGCGCTCTTTTTTCCCCCAAACATACGTTTGCTCATTGTGGCCAAAAAGTTCTAGTTTAACCTTATCGGTCCACAGGTCTTGTTTCCAAAATGCATTAGACTTGTTTAGATGTTCTTTTACAAACATCTGACGCAGAATTTTGTGGTGAGGATGCAGGAGAGGTTTTCTTCTGATGACTCTTCCATTAAGGCCATATTTGTGCAGGTGTCGCTGAACAGTAGAACAATGTACCACAACTCCAGAGTCTGCTTAGTCTTCCTGAAGGTCTTTTGTAATCAAGCGGGGGTTCTGATTTGACTTTCTAGCAATCCTATGAGCACCTGTCTCTGAAAATGTTCTTGTTCATCCAGACCTTCTCTCGACCTCCACTATTCCTGTGAACTGCCTTTTATTATATATCAAATTGAGGAAATTGCAACCTGAAAACACTTTGCTATCTGCATATAGCCTTTTCTTGCTTTGTGGGCCTCAACCATTTTCATTCTCAGAGTGTTAGGCAACTGCTTAGAAGAACCCATGGCTGCTGGGACTCTGGGTATTTATAAACCTTTGAAATTTGCATCACCTGGCCTTTTCTAACGATGACTGTGAACAAGCCTTAACCCTAACAGGCTACTTAATGTCTGAGACCTCGGTCAAAGTTATCAGAGCGTTCAAATCTCCTTGGGTTCCCATACTTTTTACTCTAAAATTGTACAAAACCAAAATAATGCCCGGATATTGCTTAAAATGTTGAAAAGTTGAACTTTATGCCTTTTGGAGATCATTTTGTCTTCAACTTGCTTACCTGTTTACAGTCATTTTGACTAGGGGTGCCCAAACTTTTGCATGCCACTGTATATGTGGAAGCTTTCCTGGCGCTTACGCTAATGTGAACACAACTTCATCGATGTGATTGCTAGCTCGAGTTTAACCAGATGCCACCTTTTAGGTCCAGCCTGGTGGACATATGGATTTGTGCCTATTGGGTGGCCTCTGGGCTACTATGGGTTGGGGCGTCGCTCTAAGGCAGTAGTCCGCCATTATATGTATATGACGTTTTATTGACTTTTCTTCTCTCAATGATTCCAGGGTCGTCGACGATGACATTGAGGCTAACATCGACGAGGTAATCTGCTGACTAACCTGTACGAATAATGTGTAACTCCTGCTCCACATTTCATGTCTGTATCTTATTGGCCAGTAAGTAGTGCCATTTTTAAAGGGGTTGTCTAGGATTTTAATATTGATGACTTATGCTTAGCAAAGGCCATCCATATTAGATTGGAGACCCCCCAGTGATCAACTGATTGAAAGGGCTGCGACACTCTTCATTACTGACCACAGCGCCATTCAACCTGTAGTGGTTGTAGGTGGTACTACACATAGCTCTGTCATATTCACTTGAAAGGGGTGGAGTTGTACTACCATGCCCAGCAGCTACAAAATGTATGGCACCGTGTCCAGTAATGAAGAGGCCGCTGCGCTCGTCCAATTTCTGTGGCCCCTTCAAACAGCTGATTGGCGGGAGTGCCAGGAGTCAAACCCCCACTAATCTAATATTGATGGCCTCACCTGAGGATACTGAAATCCCCTGGTAGTGTGCCTGTGAAGTAAAAGTATTACTGTGTATAGTACGATCTCAGGTTTAAGTCCCCTAAGGGAACTAGATGTTGCATTAAGTTTTTAAAAACAAGATATTAAACATTAAAAAAAACTTTTTTCTTTTCACATATAGAAAAAAAAATAACATAATGGGTATTGCTGCGTCAGTAACGATCTATAAAACTGTTCCATTATTTAGGCCTCATGCACACGACCGTTGTTTGATTCCGTGTCCGTTGCTCCGTTTTTCGTGATTTTCTGCGGACCCATTGGTTTTCAATGGGTCCGTGGAAAACTCGGAAAATGCACCGTTTGTCCTCCGCGTCCGTGGTCCGTGATTCCAGTCCGTCAAAAAAATATAACCTGTCCTATTCTTGTTCGTGAAAAACGGTTCACGGACCCATTCAAGTCAATGGCCATCTGTGTGTCATCCGTGTTCCGTGTCCGTTTTTTTTGCAGATCCCTTGGCAGGCACTTGGCAAAAATTGTCAGCCTGTCTTTTGGTAAAATCTTTTGGGTCATGTCCGCTAAAAAAAACGGTAGACACACGGAAACACAACGGAAGGCAAAAACGGACACGGATCACTGAACAACGGAACCCCTTTTTGCGGACAGCATAAAAAAAACGGTCGTGTGCATGAGACCTTATTCTGTAAAAAAAAAAAGTTGAGAATGAAAAAATAATCAAAATGCTGCATGTATGCCAGAGTGGTATAGATAAAAAAGTTATCAGTGTCAAAATATGGCGGCATAAAAGCAATTTTTTTTATGCTTTTTCATTTTTGTAGATAACAAAAACCACGTACATTTGGTATCTCCATCATCGCAGTGACCCGCAGGATAAAGTGAACATGTCACTTTCACTGCATAGTAAACACCGTAAAAATGAAACCCCATAAAATAATGGTAGAATTTTTTTTACACTGTTGCTCCATAATCAGTTAGCAGTACCCCAAAAGGACTCCATTAAAAAATGCAACTCGTCCCGCATAAAACAAGCTCTCCTACAGCTATGTTGACGACAAAGTAAAAACATTATGGCTTTTGAAACAAGATAAAAAATGTAAAAAAATGTTTAAATAAACAACGCTGCGTCCTTGGGGTTAAGGCCTCATGCACACGGCCATGGTAAGACGGCCTGGAATCCAGCTGACAGCAGGAGCGCACAGCGTCATTGGTTGCTATGATGCCGTGCGCTTCATGCCGCCTCTGGACTACAGTAATACACCTGTACGAGTGTATTACTGTAGTCCAGCGGTGGCATGAAGCGCACGGCGTCATAGCAACCAATGACACTGTGCGCTCCTGCTGTCAGCTGGATTCCAGGCCGTCTTACCACGGTGTTCCACTGCCGTGTGCATGAGGCCTAAATCTATGCATATGAAAGGTTTTCCCATCTGGACAATTCCTTCTCCTAGAATGGAGCCAGTGATCCTCTGATCGCAGCTGATCACTGCTGAAACCCCTGAGGCCCCTTTCACACGGGCGAGTTTTCCGCGCGGGTGCAATGCGTGAGGAGGACACATTGCACCCGCACTGAATCCAAAACCAATCATTTCTATGGGGCTGTGCACATGAGCGGTGATTTTCACGCATCACTTCTGCATTGCGTGAAAATCGCAGCATGCTCTATATTGTGCATTTTTACGCAACGCAGGCCCCATGGAAGTGAATGGGGCTGCGGGAAAAACGCAAGCATCCGCAAGCAAGTGCAGATGCAGTGCGATTTTCCCGCATGGTTGCTTAGCAACGGGACCAGATCTTTATTATTTTACCTTATAACATGGTTATAAGGGGAAATAATAGCATTCTTAATAAAGAATGCTTAGTAAAATGAAGATGAAGGGGTTAAAAATAATAAAACTTAACTTACCGTAGCCACTTGATCGCGTAGTTGCGATCTGTCTTCTCTCTTCAAGCTTCAGCGCCCAGCTAAAGGACCTGTGATGACGTCACATCACATGGTCCAATCACATGGTCCATCTTACCATGGTAATGGACCATGTGATTGGACCATGTGATGGGATGTCATCACAGGTCCTTTAGTTGTTAGCTGATGCAGGGAAAGAGAGGAGAGATCGCAACTACGCGATCAAGTGGCTACGGTAAGTTAAGTTTTATTATTTTTAACCCCTTCATCTTCATTTTACTAAGCATTCTTTATTAGAATGCTATTATTTTCCCTAATAACCATGTTATAAGGGAAAATAATAAATTCTCCACAATACTCTACCCGAAACCGGACTTCAGTGATGAAGTCCGGCTTCGGGTCTGGGTACCAAACATGGCGATTTTTCACACGCGCGTGCAAAATGCATTACAAACGTTTAAAAAATCGTGCATATTCCCGCAACGCACCCGCCTCTTATCCGGGCGTCAAACATGACCCCCGTGCGAAAGAGGCCTGAGAATTAACCTGTGAGGGAAGCTGCAGTGGCCACTACAGGAGACATTTGGTATTACATGGACCCATTCGAATAGATCATATATCACTCAGTGCCCCCGAAGCTGAGGGCACTTCACAGTGACGCTCCTAGATTGCATGGACCGAAACCCGTAGATCCTGATGGGCCAAACCCTTTAATTTTCTTTTCTTTTTTTTTTTTTAAAGTCTGACCTTGACGAAGATTATATTGATCCCAATTTCAGAAGACTGTTTCTGCAGCTGGCCGGAGAGGTGAGTCCTCATCAGTGGTTTAGTCCCTTCCTACGGACAGGGTGTAGTAGTATGTTCACACTGTAAAAAAAAAAAACACACGGGAAAAATGCTTTGTGTATTTGCTGCAAGATCCTCATTAGAAATCCAGGGTTGACCTTGGTATTTCTGCTGCAGTTTTGTACCTGTGACACCGGCTGATCTGTTACATGTGCGCTTGGCAGCTGAAGGTATCTGTGTTTGTCCCATGTCCATATGTGCCTGCATTGCTGAGAAAAATGATGTTTTAATATATGCAAATTAACCTTTAGGAGCAACGGGGGCGTTACCATTACACCTAGAGGCTCTGCTCTCTCTGCAACTGCTGCGTCCTCTGCACTTTGGTTTCACTGCCGGTCCTGTCGATCAAAGTGCAGAGGGCGCAGCAGTTGTAGAGAGAGCAGAGCCTCTAGGTGTAATGGTAACGCCCCCATTGCTCCTAGAGGCTCATTTGCATATATTAAAATATCATTTTTCTCAGCAATGCTGGCACATATGGACATGGGACCAACACAGATGTTTTCAGCTGCCAAGTGCACATGTAACAGGTCAGCCGGTGTCATAGGGACAAACCTGGTGTCAGATGCCCTTTAAGATACTGTGTAAACCTTTAAAACCATGTTTGTTTGTTTTTTACTCTAATACTTTAAAAATAAGAAAAGTGATGCAACTTTGCAAAAAATATGCATCTATTTTGCATATACAGGCCTGTATGTCTCCATGGTGACAGACTACGGACAACCCCTGTGTAGTCGGACCCTGCAGTCCTTTCATAAAGATACAAAGTATCAGTCCGGGTGCAGGGCCCTGTTTATAGGGGGTTTTCAGGATTTATCCAAATAATTAATAAGTAATTGCTGAATATTGTAAACTTCTAACCTACATTGTGTTCAATTTCCAAGGTCTCTGACTGAAAAACCTGCCGAGACCTAATACTTCTCACAGCCGAGGGTTTGTTACAATTGTATCTGGTCTAATAGACAATCCTCTGTCAGCCGCACACATCAGCAGCACAGATCTCTCTGCTGTCCTGATGGTTTGTTACAATGTATCAGTGCAGATAGATAAAATGTATCAGTCTGGAGGCCAGCCTGAGGATGGTCTGGACTGGATGCAACTGTAGCAAACCCTCAGCTGTGAGAAGTGTTAGGTCTGTACAGGTTTTTCAGCCGTCTGATTTAAACAAAATGCTGACGTCCGCTGACAGGAAGCAGAGCTCTTGAAACTCAAAGTTGTAAGTTCCAGAACATTCCAGTATACAGTGATTACGTTTTATTTATGGAAAGAATGGCGCTGCTGCCGCCATGACTGTTGATAGGGTTTAGGGTCCGTGACTAATCGCCTTCATCAGGATCACTGTTTCATTCTGCAACTAACCTCATGATTTTGGATTTATTTTGCCATCGGCAAAGACCCCGGCGGAGGTATGACTACAGTGTTTGCCGTTAACAGCACCTCCGCGCCCTTCCCTGCGCTGCTTCCCATCCTCCATGCTTTGGTTACGTGTCTTGAGCTCTGAAAAGGACCTTTCTAGGCAGGTCACCCTCTCTGGGCATCCAGTGGCTGCAGTAATCTGTTCTGACCAGCAGAGGGGGCTCTAGAGAATTAATGGCCACTCGCTATTTATATATACCGTAATCTTGCAACTTCATCTTCTTAAAGGGATTGCCCAGGGTTCGGGAAACATGGCTGTTTTCTTCTGGAAATAGCACCACTACCATCTACAGGTTTTGTCTGGTATTGCAGCTACTCTTTATGTTAATAGGGAAAAGCTGCAGTACCACATCCAACCTGTGTGACAGCTAATTCTGGACAACCCCTTCAACACTTGTGTCTCAAATTAGACATGAAGTCGCTGTCTCTTCTTGCATGCGCCGTGTATTCCGATCTAGCATGTGTTGGACTGGCTGCAATGTGACCCTGATCCGACCAGCGTTCCAGTATTTCCCAGGATGCTGCTTGGTAAAGGGCCACACATTGCGAGATATTTACAAGAACTGGGATGGGTCTCCACCATTGTAAATATCATTCTTGTACATTGCTTCATGGGTATATTCTCGTAGATAACTGGGGAACGTTCTGATGGTTTCAGTCCCTTTTACCTAATGATATTGGGCTGCAAATCTGAAGCCACCACCAGGGGGAGCTCACCATACAGATAGCATTGACCAGTATGAATCCCTTTGCACTGAGCTCCCCAGTGGTGGCTGCAGGAAATGAACCCCATGTGATATTCTAAGGCAGGCATCCTCAAACTGCGGCCCTCCAGCTGTTGTAAAACTACAACTCCCACAATGCCCTGCTGTAGGCTGATACCTGTAGGCTGTCCGGGCATGCTGGGAGTTGTAGTTTTGCAACAGCTGGAGGGCCGCAGTTTAAGGATGCCTGTTCTAAGGCCTCATGCACACGATCATATATTTGGTCCACGTCCGATCTGGATTTTTTGTGTTTGGGATGCGAACCCAGTCATTTAGCTGCAAAAAAAAAGGGACAGCACTCCTTTTTGGGACCAAGGAAAGAGTGGGATACTCACAGCAGGTATCTGTATTTAGCGGATCCAGGTTTGGGGACTGCAGAATCCATAGTCGTGTGCAGGAGGTCTAATACAGTCCTGATCAAAAGTTTAAGACCACTTGAAAAATGGCAAAAAAATCCTATTTAACATGGCTGGATCTTAACAAGGTTCCAAGTAGAGCTTCAACATGCAACAAGAAGAGATGGGAGTGAGACAAAACATTTTTTGAGAATTCAATTTAATGAAAACAACGAATAAACTGAAACAGGCTCTTTTACAGCTGATCAAAAGTTTAGGACCACAACCTCCAAAAAAAACTAAACCCCCCCAAAACAGAAATCAAACTTCCAAACATGAACTCCGTACTGAGTAGCTCCGCCATTCTTGTTGATCACTTCAAAAATTTGTTTCGGCATGCTTGATGCAAGCGTTTCCATGAGGTGAGTGGGAACATTTCTCCAAGTGGTGAAGACGGCCGCACGAAGGCCATCTACTGTCTGGAACTGTTGTCCATTTTTGTAAACTTCCCTTGCCATCCATCCCCAAAGGTTCTCAATTGGATTTAGATCAGGGGAACACGCAGGGTCGGCCAAAAGAGTGATGGTATTCTCCTGGAAGAAGTCCCTTGTCCTGTGGGCATTGTGTACTGTAGCGTTGTCCTGCGGGCATTCTGTACTGTAGCGTTGTCCTGCGGGCATTGTATACTGTAGCGTTGTCCTGCGGGCATTGTGTACTGTAGCGTTGTCCTGTTGAAAAACCCAGTCGTTACCACACAGACGAGGGCCCTCAGTCATGAGGAATGCTCTCTGCAACATCTGGACATAACCAGCGGACGTTTGACGCCCCTGCACTTCCTGAAGGTCCATTGTTCCACTGAAGGAAAAAGCACCCCACACCATTATGGCGCCCCCTCCACTGTGGCGCGTAGAAAACATCTCAGGTGGGATCTGCTTGTCATGCCAGTAACGTTGGAAACCATCAGGACCATCAAGGTTAAATCTTTTCTCATCAGAGAATAAAACTTTCTTCCACCTTTGAATGTCCCATGTTTGGTGCTCTCTTGCAAAGTCCAAACGAGCAGTTCCGTGGCGTTCAAGGAGACGAGGTCTTTGAAGACGTTTTTTGTTTTTGAAGCCCTTCAGTCTCAGATGCCGTCTGATGGTTATGGGGCTGCAGTCAGCACCAGTAAGGGCCTTGATTTGGGTCGAGGATTGTGCAGTGTCTTGACGGACAGCCAATTGGATCCTCCAGCTCAGTGCTGGTGAAGTTTTTTTGGGTCTTCCACTTGACTTTTTTGTTCCATAACCCTCAGGATCATTTAAGAAATTCCAAATGACTGTCTTACTGCGTCCCACCTCAGCAGCGATGGCGCGCTGTGAGAGACCCTGCTTATGCAGTTCAACAACCCGACCACGTTCAAAAACGGAGAGTTTTTGGCCTTTGCCATCACAACGTGTGACTACCTGACAGAGAATGACAATGAATCCACATCTTTGCACAGATTTGGCCTTTTAAAGGCACGTGGTCCTAAAATTTGGATCAGCTGAAAAACAGCCTGTTTCTGTTTAATCGTTATTTTCAATTAATTAAATGCTCAAAAATTGTTTAGTCTCACTCTAATTTCTTCTTGTTGCATGTAGAAGCTCTACTTGGAACCTTGTTAAGATCCAACAATGTAAAATATGTTTTTTTGCCATTTTTCAAGTGGTCTTAAACTTTTGATCAGGACTGGATTTTCAATTTCCTTGGCAGTCACTTGCCCTCATAGAAATTTCTTTGTTCTTTTTCAAGTCTATGGCATTGTACTCATTTTGAGCTAAAAATAATTTTTTCAATTGGTCTTTATTACAACTGTTGAACCCCTGTCTCTGTGCCGCCCTGAGATTCTCTAGTAGCAGCATTAGATGACCGGCACAAAGTGAAAGGGCAAGTACCATTCACACAGCTAGACAAACAGTTAACCCTTTGTGACAGAACGGCTCAATATTTTTTAATAAAGACGAATTTGAAAAGGTCATTTTTAGCCCAAAATGAGTAAAATGCAATCATAAAAAATAATTGCCCCCAAAGGTGTACAGAGCCTTTAAAAAAAACAACCTGCACCAAGAGGCCTACAATCTTTCGTCCTCCAACTGTTGCAAAACTACAACTCCCAGCCTACCCTGAGGGTCATTGACTGATGCTGGGGTTTGTAGTTTGCAGCAGCTGGGCTACGCTGTGCTGCCGGTTCTGCCGTGGGTTTTCACGTGGACCTGTCCTAGTTTTAGCTCTTCTGCGAGCTGGCTGCTGCTGTGACTTTGCGAGGGGTCCGTGCAGTCACTGCGCCAAAAATGGATCTGTATATTCTTGGCGCACTCTTGAAAACCACGTGGCATAAAGCATCAGCTGCATGAACCGTAGCACAGCCTCCCATTGAAAACAATGGGAGGTGGCTCCAGCGCAGATTCGGCCCATATTCGGCACCGAATACACGCCCCAAAATCCTCTATGTGAACCTACCCTTAGGCCGCCAGCCCGTAAACTGCAGCATTGTCCACACCAAAATTCCACTGTGTGAATGGACTCTTAGAAAGAGGATTATCATAAATCTATCATTAGACTGGGTGACATGATGGTAAAAACCGCGACTTTAGCGCGATGTGGGAATTCTTATCTATTTATTTTCTGCACTTACCGTATATAGCTTTTCAGGCATTAGCATCACAATGTCCACAATGAGGCTCACAATCTCAGGTCCCTATCAGTATGTCTTTGGGATACAGGAGGAAACTCCATGCAGATGGAGACCTTGGTCGGATTTGAACCCAGGACCCCAGTGCTAACCACTGAGCCACCTCCTTGCTGGGTTGTCATGCCCGGTACGGCCCACATCCCCAGGATCCACAATCTAACATGTCGTCTTTTCTCCCCAGGATGCCGAGATTTCAGCTTTTGAACTTTACAACATTCTGCAGAAAGTGATAGCTACACGTAAGTTCCTGATGTAAAATGATAAACTCCATATTCTCTTCTGGTAGTGGCGGCCATCTTTTCTGGAGATCTGCTTCCTTCATATAGAGCCTGGCAGAGGACAGCGTGGGTTACACAGTAGTCATCCGCTTTGAGTTGCTCCTGTTGTTCAGCAACAGCCCAGACACTCCAAAGGCCACTGCTTGTTTTTTAGGTGTAAGCTCCAGCTCCAAATGATCTGACCATGCATGTCCAATGGCCAGTTTGCGTGGCCCCTTCATAGACAAAGACTGATCAGCGTGGCCCCCTCATAATCAGCATCTGGTCAGAATGCTCCCTTCATAGGCAGAGAGCCGGTCAGGTGCCCCCTTCATAGGCAGAGAGACCGGTCAGGGTGCCCCCCTCAAAGACGGAGAGACCGGTCAGGCCGCCCCCTTCATAGGCAGAGAGACCGGTCAGGGCGCCCCCTTCATAGGCAGAGAGACCGGTCAGGCCGCCCCCTTCATAGGCAGAGAGACCGGTCAGGGCGCCCCCTTCATAGGCAGAGAGACCGGTCAGGGCGCCCCCTTTATAGGCAGAGAGACCGGTCAGGGCGCCCCCTTCATAGGCAGAGAGACCGGTCAGGGCGCCCCTTCATAGGCAGAGAGACCGGTCAGGGCGCCCCTTCATAGGCAGAGAGACCGGTCAGGGCGCCCCTTCATAGGCACAGAGACCGGTCAGGGCGCCCCCTTTATAGGCAGAGAGACTGGTCAGGTCGCCCCCTTCATAGGCAGAGAGACCGGTCAGGGCGCCCCCTTCATAGGCAGAGACCGGTCAGGCTGCCCCCTTCATAGGCAGAGAGACCGGTCAGGGCGCCCCCTTCATAGGCACAGAGACCGGTCAGGGCGCCCCTTCATAGGCAGAGAGACCGGTCAGGGCGCCCTTCATAGGCACAGAGACCGGTCAGGCACCCCTTCATAGGCAGAGAGACCGGTCAGGGCGCCCTTCATAGGCAGAGAGACCGGTCAGGGCGCCCTTCATAGGCAGAGAGACCGGTCAGGGCGCCCTTCATAGGCAGAGAGACCGGTCAGGCGCCCCTTCATAGGCAGAGAGACCGGTCAGGGCGCCCCCTTCATAGGCACAGAGACCGGTCAGGGCGCCCCCTTCATAGGCAGAGAGACCGGTCAGGGCGCCCCCTTCATAGGCAGAGAGACTGGTCAGGCCGCCCCCTTCATAGGCAGAGAGACCGGTCAGGGCGCCCCCTTCATAGGCAGAGAGACCGGTCAGGCTGCCCCCTTCATAGGCAGAGAGACCAGTCAGGGCGCCCCCTTCATAGGCAGGGAGACCGGTCAGGGCGCCCCCTTCATAGGCCTCAATGTTAATGACTGACAACCATAGTGCCCCCATAGTAAATACACTTATGACTTGTCAGCCACTACATCTTTTAGCACCGTTTGTGCCTTTGTGTGCGCTGATGATCTGCAGGGCGCCTTGCCATGTTCCAGACCCACGCACATATCCAGACGGTGTCCCCTTCTTGGTGAGTTCTAATATTTTTCCTTTCTGTCTCGTTAGAGGTGGACATCAAGTCTGACGGCTTCAGTAAGGAAACTTGTAGGACCATTGTGGATCTGCTGGACGTATCCTCTCATTAGTGTGAACCTGATCGTATGCAGGGAGCCCAGGAGCGACTGCAACCACTGCACCTCCACAACTACTCCCCGATCTATGCCTGCACCTCCACAGCTACTCCCCGATCTATGCCTGCACCGCCACAGCTACTCCCCGATCTATGCCTGCACCTCCACAGCTACTCCCCGATCTATGCCTGCATCTCCACAGCTACTCCCTGATCTATGCCTGCACCTCCACAGCTACTCCCCGATCTATGCCTGCACCTCCACAGCTACTCCCCGATCTATGCCTGCGCCTCCACAGCTACTCCCCGATCTATGCCTGCACCTCCACAGCTACTCCCTGATCTATGCCTGCACCTCCATAGCTACTCCCCGATCTATGCCTGCACCTCCAGAGCTACTCGCCAGTCTATGCCTGCACCTCCACAGCTACTCCCCGATCTATGCCTGCACCTCCACAGCTACTCCCCGATCTATGCCTGCGCCTCCACAGCTACTCCCCGATCTATGCCTGCTCCTCCACAGCTACTCCCCGATCTATGCCTGCACCTCCATAGCTACTCCCCGATCTATGCCTGCACCTCCAGAGCTACTCCCCGATCTATGCCTGCACCTCCACAGCTACTCCTCGATCTAGACCTGCACCTCCATAGCTACTCCCTGATCTATGCCTGCACCTCCACAGATACTCGCCAGTCTATGCCTGCACCTCCACAGCTACTCCCCGATCTATGCCTGCACCTCCACAGCTACTCCCCGATCTATGCCTGCACCTCCAGAGCTACTCTCCGATCTATGCCTGCACCTCCACAGCTACTCCCCGATCTATGCCTGCACCTCCACAGATACTCCCCAGTCTATGCCTGCACCTCAGATACTCCCTAATTTATGCCTGCACCTCCATAGCTACTCCCCGATCTATGCCTGCACCTCCATAGCTACACCTCGATCTATGCCTGCACCGCCATAGCTACTCCCCGATCTATGCTTGCACCTCCACAGATACTCCCCAGTCTATGCCTGCACCTCCACAGATACTCCCCAATTTATGCCTGCACCTCCATAGCTACTCCCCGATTTATGCCTGCACCTCCACAGCTACTCCCCGATCTATGCCTGCACCTCCACAGCTACTCCCCGATCTATGCCTGCACCTCCATAGCTACACCTCGATCTATGCCTGCACCTCCATAGCTACACCTCGATCTATGCCTGCACCTCCATAGCTACTCCCCGATCTATGCCTGCACCTCCATAGCTGCACCTCGATCTGGCTACTCCTTTATCTTTGCCTGCTCTGAATATTTCCCAACCCTACTTATACAGAGGTGCAGGGAGATAAAACTTTTTCAGTAAAGGATGGGAAAAGTATCTATAAAGGGGCACTCTAGGGGTCAGCTGTTCACTGGGAAAATAGCTAGCACCACAGTGTTACACAGCATCAATAAGGGACCTTATAAGCAGGATATCCCATCTATCCATACGGACACCTTGGGAAATTTGGGAAACATTGGGAAATAATTACCTTAAAGGGGTTCTACACCTTTTTTCAACATCTGATCAGCAGGGGTCCAACACTTGGGTTGATCAGCTGTTTCAGGAGGCAACCTACTTCTAGTTTCAGACTTTTTTCATGTGGACGTGTCCCTCACATGCTGGATCTGTGTGTCCAGGATGCTGCTGCCTTTCTCTGCAAACTGCCTAGTATGTACTTTCCTCCCTATCTACAGCCTGTGTGATCTATCTTCTTTGGATGCTTCACTCCCTTCCCACACACTGAACTGTCCTGTAAAACCTCCTCCCCCTCCCTGCTGCTATCTCTAACCCCGGGAGAAGGGACAGCAGAGAGAGCTGTGATAAACAAGAGCAGAGCTCTAATGGATTGATGTCAGATTCAGGAGCACCAGCAGCTAGGTGAAGGACCTGTACGCACTCTGCAGATGCAAAATGGTGGGAAATTTTTAATAAAGGTTATTTAAAGGGTTTCTGTCACCAACTTTTGACATTATAAGCTGTCTGACATTAGCTATGTGCTAATGTCAGACCAGCTTGATAATGTCTTTTTTATAAAAATCCGCTGTATATTTAGTCTGAAAAACTTACTTTTATATTATGTAAATTAGCCTCTAGGAGCTGGGGGGGCGTTGCCCTGCTCCTAGCGGCTCCGTCCGGCAACCTGCTGGCACGCCTTCACACTTTGATTGACAGTGCAGGGCAGCGATCCTCCTGCACTGTCTCGTTCTGAAATCGCGCGCCGCGCGCCGCTCTGTATTCGGCGCAGGCGCGGTGAGCAGAGGACAGCAGGCACCAGCGTCCTCTGCTCACCGCACCTGCGCCGAATACAGAGCGGCGCGCGGCGCGCGATTTCAGAACGAGACAGTGCAGGAGGATCGCTGCCCTGCACTGTCAATCAAAGTGTGAAGGGGCGTGCCAGCAGGTTGCCGGACGGAGCCGCTAGGAGCAGGGCAACGCCCCCCCTGCTCCTAGAGGCTAATTTACATAATATAAAAGTAAGTTTTTCAGACTAAATATACAGCGGATTTTTATAAAAAAGACATTATCAAGCTGGTCTGACATTAGCACATAGCTAATGTCAGACAGCTTATAATGTCAAAAGTTGGTGACAGAAACCCTTTAAGAGATTTATTTTTTGTTTTACATTTATTAAGGAAATGACTAAAAAAATGTAAAAAAATCAGCACAGAGGGGTCCATAGCCTTTATCAGTGTGACAAGATTAATATGTGAAATGGTAAAGATGACCAGTTGTCAGGTTTTGTTTTCCTTTAACCTGCGCCAATGTTCTAGTCTGATGGAAGCGGCAAACTGGGACTGAAAGAATTCAATATTCTGTGGTCAAAATTACAGAAATACCAGGTAAGGCCATAGACTGCGATAGAGAGATAGTTAAGGTGGAGAGCGCTGCTCTGCTGCCATCTAGTGGTTGCTTTTAGAACTGACATCTCTATATTTTTGTGTTAGAAAATCTATAGGGCCATCGATGCGGATCGCTCAGGGACAATGAATGCCTACGAGATGAGAAAAGCTCTAGAAGAAGCAGGTCAGTCACATTTTAATAGTGTCATTTTCCAATGTTTTTATAGTAATATGATTTTGTGGTGATTTTCGAGTAAATGATGCAGCTTTATTTTTTTAAGGTCTTGTCCATTTAGAAAGATGCGGTCCTAGTTTTTTTGCAGACCCATTGACTGTCAGTGGTCCGGCTTCTGCAAATATATTCTATCTTTTTGACATACAGATATGAAAAGCACATGGGCGATCTGTGTCCTTTCTGCATCCATATATCCATTCCAAAAAAAGATAGAACATGTCCTATACATGGTCACAAAAAGCGGACCCATTGAAGTCATTGGGTCCTCAAAAATGTGGCTGCAACACGGACGGCTTAAGGTCATGAGCATGAGGCCTAAGGGTGTATACACTTCTGCAATCATTTCATTGCTTCAGTGCATCTAAAATTACAACCCCAATTCTAAAAAAGTGGGGGCTCTGTGTATAAGGTACAATATAAACACAATGCGATAATCTGCAAATCTCAGATCCATACTTTATTCCCAGTAGATCACAGATCAGATGATGAACTTGAGACATTTTACCATTTCATGGAAAAAAAAATTAAAAACTTGATGGGAGCAACTCATCCCCAAAAAGTTGTGGCAGGGCCACGTCTGCCATTTTGTAGCCTCCCCTCTACTGTCTGTAAACGTCTGGGAAGTGAGGAGACCAAGTGCATTAGATTAGGGAGAGGCATGTCGTCCCATTCTTGTCTGATGCAGGATTCTCGCTGCTCCACAGTCCTGGGTCTTCTCCAGACTTTTCCTTTCATATTGCACCAGATGTTTTCTGTTGGTGATAGGTCTGGACTGCAGGCGGCCATTTCCTCCTCCTTTTCTTCTGTGACGCCACGCTGTTGTGATGGACGCAGTATGCCGTTTAGCATTATCTTGATTAAATATGCAAGGCCTTCCCTGAAAGAGACGTTGTCTGGAAGGGAGCATATGTTGTTCCAAAACCCCCATATACTGTTCAGCATTGATAGTGTCATGGCCAATAAGGCAACCCTATAGCATGAGAGATGCAGGCTTCTGAACTGTGCCCTGATAACAGGCTGGACGGTCCCTTTCCTCTTGAGTGCGCAGGTCACGGTGTCCATGGCTTACCAAAAGAATTTTGAATTCAAAATAATCTGACCACAGAACAGTTTCCATTTTGCCCCGTCCATCTTAAATGAGTTGCAGACCAGAGAAGATGGCAGTGATTTCTGGAATGTTCCCGAGCCCATGCAGTGATTTCCAGTACGGAATCATGGCTGTTTGTAATGCAGTGCCGCCTGAGGGCCCGCAGATCTTGAGCGTCCAATATTCACCATCGCTCTTGCGCGCATGGATTTCTCCAGATTCTCTGAATCGTTTGATGATATTATGTACTGTAGATGGTGAGATAATCAAAGTCTTCCCAATTTTAAGTTGAGGAACATTTTTAGACACAGTTCCTCAAATTGTTCCTCCGGTTGTTTTTTTTATTACTACCGCTTACCATATTTTTCAGACTATAAGACCCAATTTTTTCCTCCAAAAAGTGATGGGAAAATGGCAGTGCATCTTATAGTCCAAATGCTAATGATCATCAGTATGCAGGAGGTATGGGCAGCGGTGAGGGAGCTCTGCACTGGCTGTACTCACCGCTCTTCATCCAGGCACATCACTGCACACATCCTCATTGCATGCAGTGTCAGGACGTAGTGATTGTTTGCGTGCACTATGACCTGACGCTGCGCAACCTCAGGTCACGGTGCAGCATGGACCACAAGAAGACCAGCGAGCGGTGTTGGTCCGGAGCAGGAGGGGTAAGTTGATTTATTTGTCTAATGGGTTTTAGGGGGTCTGATACAGAGTTCTGATCTGAGGTCTGGTGAAAGATCTTTTTTTTTTCTTATTTTTCTTTTTTATATTCAAGGTGTGTCTTATGGTCCAAAAAATACTGTACTTTTCCAACCTTTTGTTGCCCCTGTCAACTTTTTTTTTTTAGATGTGTTGCTGCCATCAAATTATTTTTTTTTTTGTGAAATGGTAAAATGTTTCACTTTCAGCATCTGATACGTGTTTGTTATCACTTTATGAGATTTACATATCTTTGCATTCTGTTTTTATTTCCATTTTGTACAGCGCCTCATTTTTATTCCATTTTATTGGGATTATAAAAAAGAAGCAACTTGGCATAGTCTTGGTTAAAAGTCTATGCAGACCTGTGCATCTATGGTCACAGACAACTAAAAAGACAAAAAATCTAAAAATTCAGTGATGTCTTTTGTTTGCAGGATTTAAGCTGAATTCCCAGCTGCATCAGCTGCTTGTGGCGCGTTTCGCTGATGACGATCTCTGCATTGACTTCGATAACTTTGTGCGGTGTCTTCTTCGGTTGGAGATTATGTTTAGTAAGTGACAGATCACCACAAATGTACCACAAATCCCAGCATATCCTGGGAGCCCCAGATCGAAGTATACCATGTACCACCCATCCACTGGAGATGTCGTCAACCTCGCTGTTAATTCTACTTTTTATCTGCAGAAATCTTCAAGAAAATGGACACGGAAAACAGCGGCGTAGTGCCTCTCACTATGACCTCAGTGAGTAGAACTGTGTCAGCTCTGCTATGTCATACATGCTGAGGATAAAGCGGCTGCCAGGCACTTCTGAGCAACGCCCTTAAAATCATCCTTCAAGTCTTCTTTCACACGGGCGTGATTTCCGCGCGGGTGCAATGCGTGAGGGGAACGCATTGCACCCGCACTGAATTCTGACCCATTCATTTCAATGGGGCTGTGTACATGAGCGGTGATTTTCCCGCATCACTTCTGTGTTGCGTGAAAATCACAGCATGTTCTATATTCTGCGTTTTTCACGCAACGCAGGCTCCATAGGAGCGAATGGGGCTACGTGAAAATCGCAAGCGTCTGCATGCAAGTGCGGATGTGGTGCAATTTTCCCTCATGGTTGCTAGGAGACTATCGGGGTGGGGACCCGATCTTTATTATTTTCCCTTATAACATGGTTACAAGGGAAAATAATAGCATTCTCAATACAGAATGCAAAGTAAATTAAAGATGGAGGGGTTAAAAAAAAAATTTAACTCACCTAATCCACTTGTTCGCGCAGCCGGTCTTCTTTCTTCTTCTATCTTCAGGACCTGGCAGGAAAGGACCTGTGGTAGCGTCACTGCGCTCATCACATGGTCCATCACCATGGTGATGGACCATGTGATGAGCGCAGTGACATCACCACAGGTCCTTTGACAGGTCCTGAACAAAGAACAGGAGACAGGCAGCGATGCGATCAATTGGAGGAGGTGAGTTAATTTTATTTTATTTTTTAACCCTCAATAGACCATTTACGAAGCATTCTGTATTAAAGAATGCTATTATTTTCCCTTATAACCATGTTATAAGGGAAAATAATAAGATCTGAACAACACCTTACCCAAACCCGAACTTCAGTGATGAAGTCTGGGTCTGGGTACCAAACATGACGATTTTTCTCATGCGTGTGCAAAACGCATTAAAACTCTTTGCACTCGCGGAAAAATCACGCATTTTCCCGCAACGTTACAATTGGTTGCAGTCTAGGACTACTGTAGTGTATCATTGACCAGGAAAGGAGAGAGATTTGGGCAGCTGCTGCTGACATGCATACAGAGACTGGAAGCAGTTGTGACAAATCCTCCGCTGTGAGAAGTCCAGACAGATTTTCACTCTTTAGATGTAAGCGAGAAGTTTTCCCATTCACTGAGAGCAAGCAGGGGATGGTTAGGAATCAAAACATGAAGATGTAGGCTGAGTTCACATAACTATTTAGATTTCTGTTCTTCTGATCCGAAAAATAATGACTCGGACTGACCCGGAGATAAACGTTTTACTGCACAGTGAACTCTTTTAGGCTACATTCACACAACTGTATTTATGGGTCCACATCTGTTCCACAGTTCTACGGAAGGGTGCGGACCCATTTATTTAAAAAAAGATAGAGCATGCCCTATTCTTGTCCGCAATTGCGGACAAGAATAGGCATTTCTATCATAGGGCTGGCCGTTCCGTTCCGCATTTTGCCGGACCGCAAAACACATACGGTTGTGAATTTATGTTTTTTTCCATCCCCTTCCTGTAAGGCCCCCCACAAATGAGTGATAGGAATGTCCGGAACATGGATGAATTTTTCAGTGGCCTACAGTCCACGTGCGGTCTGTTTTCCCCGCAGACCCATTCGTTTCAGTCTTGTGGGAAATTTGGACCAAGATAGAATATGGTCAGATTTTTTTATTTTTATTTTTTCTGCAAGGACTGATAGGTCTGCGCAGAAAATCACCCTTGTGCGTATACCTATTGAATTTAATAGGTCAGCGTTCAGTTCGGGGGCTGTCTGTTCCAAATTCGGACAACACCCTGTTGGAAACATCTCCTTTAGCTGCCTAAAGCCTCATGCACACGGCCTTTGCCTGGCTGTGGCCGTATTGCGGCCCGCAAACAGCGGATCCCCAATATGCAGGCACCGGTCGCGTGCTCCCCCCATCACGGATGCGGACCCATTCACTTGAATGGGTCTGCAATCCGGAGCTGAGGTGCGGAACGGAGGCACGGAACCACTACGGAGCGCTTCCGTGGTGTTTCTGTGCGTGCCTCACACCGCAAAAAAATAGAACATGTTCTATTTCTTTGCAGCGCGGACGAATCATGGACCTATTCAAGTTGAATGGGTCTCGATCCGCCCTGGCCACCGCACGGATGTTGCCCGTGCATTATTGGGGACCGCAAATCGCGGTCCCAATTCACGGAACACCCGTGTGCATGAGGCCTAAAGGAGCGATTCTGTGGATTTTACCGTATGATCCTGTCACCGCCGCCGCCATCCTTATAGGGCAGGTAACATTACTGAGTGGTCGCTGGGGTCTCCGTTACAATGGACACCAATACTACCCCCCCTATTAGTACACAATACCAGTCAGCCCCTGTAAAGGCCCTAGTGTTTATGTCGATACGAACGTTAACTCTTTATTAACACGACTGATGTTTTTCTTTTTCCAGTGGATGTCGTTCACCATAATGTAAGGAGAGCGGAGAACTTACTGTGCACGACCGCAATAACCATGAATGCAAGAAATACGCGACCAATTGCGGGACATTTATGCAATGCGACCTGTAACGGCCAATCAGGGTTCAGCAGACATTTTTATATTTTAATGTAGAATTAGAAAAAAGGAATCTGATTGGTTGATGTTGCTCATGGCTGATTGCTTATATTCTAGTTTTTGTAAGTCTTGAGAGTTAGATTTAGAATGTGGGTGCCTTCTGGTGACAAGGGGTTGTCTGGGATTAGAAAAATCTATTATTTTTCCCCAGAAACAGTGCCACACTTGCCCGTGGTCTGAGCCCGGTATTACAGCTTCTCTCTAGTAAAGTAAATACCAGACATGGTCATAGGCCAGGAGGGGGCGCTGTTTCTGGAAAAAGAGCATGCCTTTTTTTCTAATATAGGACATGTCTTTAGGAGACTTGAACCTCTAATACACTGTGATGTTGGTACATAGCAGGGATGCCCAACCTGCTGCACTCCAGCGTGCCTGGACAGCCTATAGCTATCAAGGCATGCTGGGAGTTGTAGTTTTGCAACAACTGGAGGGCCGCAGATTGAGCATCCCTGGTATATAGGATAGTGCCCTCAGAGCTGTAGTGTCGTTACTATTCCCCTGTAATCACCTGATTGCCTTCAACCAAAATGCCTTGACATTCCTTCCTACATAAACCAAATATTACAATGAGGGTGTAGATTAGCGCCACGAGAGCATATACGTCTCCTCTCCCAAGATAGGCGAGACCTCCCACAATGGCTGCTGGCAACCATCACAAAGGGCAGCTTGCTGCATGTAAATTTATATTCTGGATTACCAATGAGCTCCCCCCAATGGTGGCAGCATACTGCATATAAATTTATATTATAGATTACCAAAGAGCTCCCCCTAGTGGCGGCAGCTTGGTGCATATAAATTTATATTATAGATTACCAAAGAGCTCCCCCTAGTGGCGGCAGCTTGGTGCATATAAATTTATATTATAGATTACCAAAGAGCTCCCCCTAGTGGTGGCAGCATACTGCAGATAAATTTATATTATAGATAACCAAAGAGCTCCCCCTAGTGGTGGCAGCATACTGCAGATAAATTTATATTATAGATTACCAAAGAGCTCCCCCTAGTGGTGGCAGCATACTGCAGATAAATTTATATTATAGATTACCAAAGAGCTCCCCCTAGTGGTGGCAGCATACTGCAGATAAATTTATATTATAGATTACCAAAGAGCTCCCCCTAGTGGTGGTAGCTTGGTGCATATAAATTTATATTATAGATTACCAAAGAGCTCCCCTAGTGGTGGCAGCTTGCTGCATATAAATTTATATTATGGATTACCAAAGATCTCCCCCTAGTGGTGGCAGCTTGCTGCATATAAATTTATATTATGGATTACCAAAGATCTCCCCCTAGTGGCGGCAGCTTGCTGCATATAAATTTATATTATGGATTACCAAAGAGCTCCCCCTAGTGGCGGCAGTTTGCTGCATATAAATTTATATTATAGATTACCAAAGAGCTCCCCCTAGTGGTGGTAGCTTGGTGCATATAAATTTATATTATAGATTACCAAAGAGCTCCCCTAGTGGTGGTAGCTTGCTGCATGTACATTTATATTATAGATAACCAAAGAGCCCCCCCTAGTGGCGGCAGCTTGCTGCATATAAATTTAATATTATAGGTTACCAAAGAGCTCCCCCTAGTGGCGGCAGCTTGCTGCATATAAATTTATATTATAGATTACCAAAGAGCTCCCCCTAGTGGTGGCAGCTTGCTGCATATACATATATATTACAGATTACTAAAGATCTCCCCCTAGTGGTGGTAGCTTGCTGCATATACATATATATTACAGATTACTAAAGATCTCCCCCTAGTGGTGGTAGCTTGCTGCATATACATATATATTACAGATTACTAAAGATCTCCCCCTAGTGGTGGCTGCAGACAGCTAGGATGGCTGCTGTCACCTGTCATGTTTAGCCCTGGCTTTTTTTATTTTATTTAGCTGTTACATTTGGGCGCAGCTATGATCAATCAGTGATTCCAGCTTAGTTGCATTGTCTGTTGGAGCAAGTCATAGTTGTAAATTTACCTCCTGACACCTCACAGTCTCAGGTTACTTCTCTGTGCCTCCTCACCCCCATGCTTTGCACTGCAGCACATTGGCTGCTGTGTATAAGCACAAGCTCATCAGGAAGTCAGTGCATTCCATTACAGCAAGGACAGAATGATGAATGAGTATTCAGGGACGACTTCTCTAGTACAGAGACCTATGCAAAACTGGAACCTGCTATGCTACGTCATATGTATTTATAGAATATGAGATTGTTCGGTGCATTATGGGACATTTTTATTGAATGCTGATTAATAAAGAAACTAAATCAAGAGATGTTTTCTGCTGATTTCTTCTGTCTAGATGGGATACGATAGTTAAATATCTTCCACCGATTGAAGGCTTATGCGCCCGGCTGTGTTTTGTGGTTCACAAATCACGGATCTGCAAAACACAGGTAGCAGCCAAGTGCATGGCGCTACTTTAACTCCTGCAGTAATGTCCTATCCTTGGCTGAAAAACGGACAAGAAAAGGACACAATCTATTTTTTGCGAGACTGAGAAACAGACTTAGGCCTCTTGCACACAAACGTATTTTTTTTTCAGTGTTTTGCTGTCCGTTTATAACGGATCAGTTTTTCCGTTTTTTGCTTCCGTTTTGTTTCCGTTTCTGTTCCGTTTGGCGTATACAGTAATAAGGGTCCATTCACGTCCGTAATTTGGGTCCGCATCCATTCCGCAATTTCAGGACCCATTCACTTTCAATGGGGCTGGAACGGATGCAGATCTGCATTTTCGGGATCCTCATCCGTTTTTTCGGGATCCGTTTTTTCAGGATCCGCAATTCTGTTCCTGAAAAATATAAAACATGTCCTATTCTTGTCCGCAATTGCGGACAAGAAAAGGCATTTTCTATTATAGTGCTGGCAATGTGCAGTCCGCAAATTGCGGATCGCACATTGCCGATGTCCGTTTTTTGCGGATCCGCAATTTGCGGATCAGCAAAACACTTACGGACGTGTGAATGTAGCCTAACATAGAAAAAATTGGGCTGGTCTTAAAATTTTCAATAGATGGTTCCGCAAAAAACGGAATGGATACTCGAAGACATACGGATGCACTTCAGTATGCTTTCCGTTTTTTTTGCAGACCCATTGACTTGAATGGAGCCACTGAACGTGATTTGCGGACAAGAATAGGACATGGTCTATATTTAAACGGAACAGAAAAAACGGAAACGGAAGACATACGGAGACACTTCAGTATTTTTTGCAGACCCATTGAAGTGAATGGTTCAGTATACGGTCAGTATACTGAACTGAAAAAACTGCCAGTATACGGTCCGCAAAATACTGTCGTGTGCAAGAGGCCTTACGTGTGTGCTGTCCACACCTTTGTGGGTCCGCAAAAATCACAGATCGGATGCGAACCAAAATTACGGCCACGTGCATGAGCCCCTACTGATATTTCCACTGCAGTTGTAAAGGGGATTATTCATAGTCAGTAATCTGCAAACGGCTAACTTATGAGGCTGGTCTAACAGTCTTCTAATAACTACTACCCCCAACAGGTCATGGCACACAGCTGCCAGAACTTTGACGATGGGGAGGGGGTGAGTTACAGCAGATAAATCTGCAGCCCTGGTCCATGACAGACAGGACCTCATCTAAGGAATTAATTTTTTTTTAAACTAATTAAAACAAGGTACTGACAATTTTTTATGCTATTTTTGTATTTTATTTATTTTTTTCTAGGCGGCCATCTTGCCTGAGCTGCTGTTCACAGCATTCAGAGATTTGCTTTACAGCAGCCACATGGACCACAGGAAAGTGTAGATTGGAAATGCTCATGTTGACTTCTATGGGAGAGAGTGTTGTGGGCATGCCCTGTGAGCGTTGCAGAGGTCACTGTGCAGGGAGGGGTAGTAGATAAGTTGTGGTGGCATCAGCGATAATTTCTCTGCTTTAACAGCCTGCCGAATTTCTACAGATCCTCCCATTCACCAAAGAAGCCCATTGACTATAATGGGAACCAGCACACTGGCTAAATGTGCTTGCTGATGTGGCAGGCATAGGTGAACAATTGAAAGAGTTCTTTACACATAATCTGCCCACAGCATCTCACTTGATAGTATGGTGCACCGTGAAGGCCTTTCTCAGGGGGGTACGAATAGCGGGGGTAAACGAAAAAAAAAGAATGAAACTAGGGCCACGGTGAGAAAGCTAATATTAGGGGTAGAGACGGCACAGACTTGTTATGTAGCACACCCATCAGATGACCATGAAAAACAATGGTCGGAAGCGCAGCAGAAGCTAAATGACCGCTTGCTATTAAATGCCAAAAATAAACGCTTCTTCCAGAAGTAATCTTATTATAAAGAGGGGGAGAAAGTGGGTAGAGTATTGGCAACAATAACCAACTTATATAGCTGCTCTATGTAACTCCGATGGAGAACTCTGTACAGCACCTGAACAATGATTGACAATTATGCAACAGTTTAAGGCTACTTTCACACTTGCGTTATTCTTTTCCGGCACAGAGTTCTGTCAAAAGGGCTCTATGCCGGAAAAGATCTGATCAGGCATATTCCCATGCAATCTGAATGGATAGAAATCCGTTCAGTTTGCATCAGTATGCCTTTCGTTCAGTCACTGTCAGGCGTTCAGCATGCTGCGGTATTATGTCCATCCAAAATGCCTGATCAGTCGCGGGAATGCCGGATCCGGCATTCATTTACATTGACTTGTATTAGTGCCGTATCCGGCATTGCGAAACAACTGAAGGACGGAAAACTGTGAAAAAGAGTGCAGATCCGTTCTTGCAATGCATTTGTAGACGGATACGCATCCGGATCCGTCTATAAATGCTGTCAGAAGTGACACTAAACGGCGGATCCGGCAGGCAGCTCCGACGACGGAACTGCCTGCCGGATCACAAGTGCCGAACACAAGTGTGAAAGTAGCCTTATTAATCTCTGTATGACTCCAAAATTTGTGCCTCCGAAGCAGAAATTAAGGGCTTTCTTGATTTATTAGGACTGTGTAGGATGTCTATTGTGGTATTTGGCGAGCGCTCAGAACATGATTTTTGAGCGGACACGAAAGTCCTGCATACAGTACTTTAGTCTCCGCTCAAAAATCATGTTCCGAGCGGACACCAAACGGACCCCATTAAAGTCTGTGGGGTCTTTAGGCTCAGTTGGTGTCAGTTATGTACAGCAACCGTCCTTTCCGTTCTCCGGCTCCTTAACCCTGGGTTCAGACCTGAGCGTTCTGTCGCGCGTATTTCAGCGCGTTTTTGCAAATAGGAACGCTGCAGTAAAGCGCTGCTCTTGCGATTGACTACTGTGGTGTCAATCACAAAACGCGCGTCAAACGCCCCAAAAGAAGCTCAAGTACTTGTTTATGCGTTGGGCGTTTTACAGCGCGTTCAAACGCGCTGTAAAACGCTCAAGTGTGAACCACTCCCATAGGGATGCATTGGTTTTAATCTGTTGAGCGTTTACAGCGCGTTTGAACGCGCTGTAAAACGCTCAGGTGTGAACCCAGGGTAACGGAGCCGGAGAACGGAAAAGACAAGCGGTGGTGTGAATGAGCCCTTATTAGAAGTTCTTAAGGAAGCTCACATGCAGGGTAGACTGCCCATCTCCATGAAGCGGTTATAGTGGTGATCCCAAAACCGGATTCAGATGTCCTGGAGGCAGAGTCCTACAGACCAATCTCTCTGCTGCAGGTAGAGGTAAAAATTCTACCGAAAATATTAGCAAATCGGTTAAATTCAGTGATCTCGTCTCTCATTCATACCGACCAGGCTGGGTTTATGCCCAACATGTCAACAGCGGTCAATATCAGGAGACTGTACCTGGACATTCAGGTCCACACCTTGAACGCGGCGGTTGCATCTCTTCATGCGGCCAAAGCATTTGACAGCGTGGAATGGCGATACCTGTGGACGCTGCCTAAAGCGATGGGATTTGGGACAGAGTTTATTAAGTTGCTACAATTACAGCCAAAATAAGGGTAAACTTTCAGATTCATTTATGCTTTATAAAGAGACTAGACACGGCTGCCCCTTGTTGCCTGTATTGTTCGCTGTGGTGGTTGAGCCCCTGGCGGAGGCACTTAGGAAAGCGAACGCCAGTATGGGTCTCTATCTTAAAAAGGTCGCTTTATATGCGGATGACCTATTACTATTCCTGGACGAATTCCTCTCTTCCAGAGGCCATGACCCTAATGGTTTCGGCAGGCTATCCGGCTTGGTCATTAATTGGACGTTATCGGTGGTATTGCCATTGTCCCAAAATATAACGACCGATACCAATATTACGGAAGGACTACAAGTAGTTTCATCCTTTAAATACCTAGGCATTTATGTGTCCGCTAAGACTCAGGAATTTAGAGAATTAAACTTGCTACCGCTGCTTGATAAATTCCGACGGAAGGTCCAGGCATGGATACGTCTGCCCCTTACAATGACTGGACGCACAAATCTATTGAAAATGATCCTTATGCCTCAGCTCTTATACCTCATTCACACGTCAGTGTTAGTTTTGGATCAGTGGTAACACGGACCGTGTTCAATCCGTGTTTCCTCCCGTGACAGATCCATGTTGGGTCCGTAGGTCCGTTTTTTTTGCTGTCTGTGTGCCATCCGTGTTTTACTGACACTGAGCAGCTGGAAAATAATTTTCAAAGCATTTCTTCTTAATGATCCGTGAAACACGGATGCAACACAGATAGCATCCAGTGTTGCATCCGTGGTTTTCACCGACTCATTGACTATAATGGGAGTGAGGGATCTGGGAACACAAACCAAGATAGCACATGCATCCGTGCTGAAAACACGGACCCACGGGCCGTGCTAATACACTGATGTGTGAATACACACAATCAAATGAATGGGGACGTGTGCTGTCCGCGGAGAACACGTACAGCACACGTCCGGGAAACACTGATGTGTGAATGAGGCATTAATGCGCTCTTTAGAGATCTTATCTGGAAGACTAAAAACCCAAGGTGGACGAAAAGTCCCATGGATATATTATTTAGCAGCGCAGGTACAGGATATTAGGGGCTGGGGAGAGGACACGAAGATAAATACAGCTGGGAGGATTGTTGGACCTCTCCTTAACACTCAGTTCACACTTTCGCGTAAAACGCCGCGTTCGAACGCGCAAAAAAACGCACAACAGTACAGGAACCATGCATTCCAATGTGGGTGGTTCACACTTGCGCGTTTTTATGCGCGTTCGAAGGCACCTAAAAACGTCCGACGCATAAGCAAGTATGTTCGCGTTAATTCGGGCGTTTTTCGAGCGTTTGGTGCCAATAGACTTCAATGGGAAACGCGATAGGCGTGTTGTTCGGGCGTTTGTGCAGCGTAAAACGCGCCTATGGACGCGCGTTTTTCAAAGTTTGCAACATGCTGGATCATCCATCATGGAAATTCACACCTCAGATTGGCCAAACTATATAGGGAGGGCTGTTTGGTCATTGGCCAACTATGCAGTCAATCACATAAACGCGCGTCAAACGCGCCTACACTATTTACCAAAACGCTTGAAAAAAACGCGTAAACGCCAGTCTTGAACGCCCTAAAAACGCTAGGCTTCAAAACGCTCAGGTCTGAACCCAGTGTAACCCTGGGAACACACCTAAGCGTTTTTCAGCGCGTTCAAACGCGCTGAAAAACGCACAACAAGTGAAAACCCATGTATTCCAATGGACATGGTTCACACTTGAGCGTTTTACAGCGCGTTTGAACGCGCTGAAAAACGGCAAACGCAAACGCTTGTGCATGAGCTTCTTTGGGGCGTTTGCCCAAGCGTTTGCACCCATTGAAAAGCATGGGAACGTGCATATAAGAAAATATGCGCGTTTTCCGCTTCAAAAACGCGCATATGATCGCGCGTTTTTGTAGTAAAACCCAGCAGAAAGGCAGAATCTCCACCCACCTTTGCTGGGTGGGGATTCTTTTTTTCTGCAAACTGTAAGCTGTCAATCAAAAAACGCCCCAAATACGCGCGTTGCAAAAATACAAAAACACCTAGGAGAGAAAATGTCTAATGGCAGCCCTTGAAACATCCCCCACCCCTTCCTCTCTCCCCCCCCCCTGTTTCTGTCTTGTGTGCCCCCTGTCATCTCTGTTCTTTTATTTATTTATTTTTTCTCCCATACTTGCCTATGTGTTGATTATGGGATGCCATTGCAACCTCATCTTGATTATCACCATGTCCTGCTTTTAACTTTGCCTGGTTACATCTGGTTGTATTTGTCTATCTAAACCTTGCTTCAATAAAATATGATTGAACCATAATGGGCAGGGCAGGAGGGGCGACTGAAACAGGGTCAGAGACACTTGGTGGTGGAGCAGAGCAAGAGGAGCAGAGGGGGTCCAACTGACCAGATGAGAATTTTGAGCGACAAGAAGCACATGCAAAATGTCGCACGGAAGTGACCGCTGGCTTTTGGGCCCGAGATCTGGGTTCGGACATAGTGAGTACCTGTGGTGAAAGGAGAAAACCTGGTTCGGAGAAAACCTGGTGCCAGAGTCCGCAGAGGCCCCTCTGAGCAGGAGATGGGCGGAGTCAGAGAAACCAGTGCAAAATATTTGCACCAGGAAGCCAGATGAAGTAGGGGGGAAGCGGGGAGAACTCATGCCCCACCCCCATAATGGAGTCGGCCGCCCGAGAAAAAGAAAAAGGAGCGCATCAACTGACTTCCCAGGACTCTCCCCCCACACCCCCAGTACAGCGGTGGTGCCGCAAGGAGCTCTGGCCGAGCAGAGATGCCGGGCGGGTGAGAAGTATTCATGGCGACCGGTTCAGTAGGCCGCAGTAGAAGGCAGGGCCCCAATTTACAAGCGGCCCTGCGGAGGAGAATAGCGGAACTCTGCATGAAACAGGCGGCTGAAGGGCGGGCGGCGCCGGGGTGGGCGGTTTAGGGCCCAGAATGAAGCTTAGAAAATACAGAGGGCTTCCTTTCACCCTACCCCCACGGGAGAGCTGACATGCAGCCATTAACTCTTTCCCCGCCTGGGGGGGACAAGGCTTTATGGGGGCCATCCTAGCAAGTAACCTGTTAAGAGGGAGAGGGGGGCTTGGAGCCAGGAATACTTACCCGTCCGGCATCTTCTGCCCCCCTGGTTCCAGCCGGGTCACCACCTTCGGTGTGCGGCCCCTTGGGGAAGGCTGCTACACCGGAGGAGACTTGTAGTGGGCGGCCGTGGTGACCCGAAGGCTGGCGGAATGCAGAGTCTTTAAGAACCTCTGGTCCTCCTTGTCTTCTTGAGGACCGGGAAGGAGGAGCGGGCTTGGGGAACTCCTGGTCCCCGTCTCCTGGGTGGGAGTGCAGGCAGCTAGGACAGCTTGTAATCCCGCTGGAAGAAAGGAAAAAAGAAGATCTGCCTCCTCCTGTTTTAGCTTAGTCCCTGTAGGAAGGGTATAGCTGAAGGAGGAGCTCACACCTTTGTGCTTAGTGTCGCCTCCTAGTGGCAGCAGCTATACCCAAGGTCAAGCCTGTGTCCCCCAATGATACGGATGAGAAAAATAAGATGGTGTCCATGAGCCCTTACACAGAGAATGCCATCACTGATAACACCTCCCCTGTCTACAACTATCAGTGACTGACAGCTATCTCTGTACACACGCTTAGGGCTCATGCACATGACAGTATGTATTTTGCTGTCCGCAAAAAAATTAGAGTTACATCCGTGTGCATTCCGTATTTTGCGAACGGAACAACTGGCCCCTAATAGAACAGTCCTATCCTTATCCGTAATGCAAACAATAATAGGACTATTTTTGCGGAACGGCCATGCGGACACGGAATGCCAGTGATTGACAGCTATGTCTGTATACACACTTACACAGAGAATGCTATCAATCACTGATAACACCTCTGCTGTGTACAACTATCAGTGACTGACAGCTATGTCTGTATACACACTTACACAGAGAATGCTATCAATCACTGATAACACCTCCCCGTGTACAACTATCAGTGACAGAGTTATGTCCGTATACACACTTACACAGAGAATGCTGTCTATAACTGATAACACCTCCCCGTGTACAACTATCAGTGCCTGACAGCTATGTCTGTATACACACTTACACAGAGAATGCTATCAATCACTGATAACACCTCTCTGTGTACAACTATCAGTGCCTGACAGCTATGTCTGTATACACACTTACACAGAGAATGCTATCAATCACTGATAACACCTCTGCTGTGTACAACTATCAGTGACTGACAGCTATGTCTGTATACACACTTACACAGAGAATGCTATCAATCACTGATAACACCTCTCTGTGTACAACTATCAGTGACTGACAGCTATGTCTGTATACACACTTACACAGAGAATGCTGTCAATCACTGATAACACCTCTCTGTGTACAACTATCAGTGACTGACAGCTATGTCTGTATACACACTTACACAGAGAATGCTATCAATCACTGATAACACCTCTCTGTGTACAACTATCAGTGACTGACAGCTATGTCTGTATACACACTTACACAGAGAATGCTGTCAATCACTGATAACACCTCTCTGTGTACAACTATCAGTGACTGACAGCTATGTCTGTATACACACTTACACAGAGAATGCTAATCAATCACTGATAACACCTCTCTGTGTACAACTATCAGTGACTGACAGCTATGTCTGTATACACACTTACACAGAGAATGCTGTCAATCACTGATAACACCTCTCTGTGTACAACTATCATTGACTGACAGCTATGTCTGTATACACACTTACACAGAGAATGCTAATCAATCACTGATAACACCTCTGCTGTGTACAGCTATCAGTGACTGACAGCTAAGTCTGTATACACACTTACACAGAGAATGCTATCAATCACTGATAACACCTCTCTGTGTACAACTATCATTGACTGACAGCTATGTCTGTATACACACTTACACAAAGAATGCTATCAATCATTGATAACACCTCTCTGTGTACAACTATCAGTGACTGACAGCAATGTCTGTATACACACTTACACAGAGAATGCTGTCAATCACTGATAATACCTCCCCGTGTACAACTATCAGTGACTGACAGCCATGTCTGTATACACACTTACACAGAGAATGCTGTCAATCATTGATAACACCTCTCTGTGTACAACTATCAGTGACTGACAGCTACGGTATGTCTGTATACACACTTACACAGAGAATGCTGTCAATCACTGATAACACCTCCCCGTGTACAACTATCAGTGACTGACAGCAATGTCTGTATACACACTTACACAGAGAATGCTGTCAATCACTGATAACACCTCCCCGTGTACAACTATCAGTGAGTGACAGCTATGTCTGTATACACACTTACACAGAGAATGCTGTCAATCACTGATAACACCTCCCCGTGTACAACTATCAGTGACTGACAGCTATGTCTGTATACACACTTACACAGAGAATGCTGTCAATCACGGATAACACCTTGCATTTCGTGGTGACAGGTCCTCTTTGAAATGTCCCGTATATTCTATAAACTAGGGCCACACAAAATGGCTTTAGTGTGCTTGTGTTCAGCAGAGCGGTGGGAGCCAGTTGCCTTGCAGAAAAACAATTCAGATTTGTGGCATTTAAGAAGTGCGGGTGCGGGTGAGGGTGGGTTTATAAAAGGATTCTTAAAAATACACACAATGGAAAAACAGATAACATCTGACACTCGCACTACCCTGCAGATCTGCTTAGAACTAAACCAGCGCGACACGTGTTTCTGCCACCACCGCGATTAAGCGCCAGTAACTGCTACCCTTATAAACATCCTTTGTACAAAGAAATCTGGAAAGACACTGAAACCAGGAAGCTTTACTGATTTTCATCTCATCCAGTTTATGTTTCACACATTACAGCGAGACATTTTTATTAAAACTTTTTTTTTTCTTCCTTGCAGTTTACCATGTCTAAGCTACCGGTAAAATAAATATAACAATGTTTTAGTAAAATACCTAATTCTATGCGTCGCCAACCGTATAAGAGCGATATTAGTGAAGGAAAAAAAAATATGAATTTAAGATGTCCATAGAAAATATAAAGTCCATAATCTGAATGTGCTACAAGATGCGGCCAGATCTCATCGTATGATGGAGAATGAACATTACAGAGCCGGCCTCCAGGGGGCGCCATTGTTTCCGGGAGGCCTGTCCCATTAATATCGAGAGATGCTGTGTAAATCCATACAAATACTTGAGTCTAAAAGCTGAAATCCTTCATTTCTTTTGGAGAAGGCGACACGTGGAGGAATGAATATTGACTCCAGGTGTTACGTTTACGCCAAAGTTCTCTGTCTTGGTTTGATTCTTGGGTACAGCTGTGAAAGACACAAACATAATGAAAATTACTTCGGCTATAGAGCATATATGAAGAATAGAGGGGACCCCCTGCTCAGTAATCCACCTCCCCAGCTGTTACATGTCCGGAGCTTCACTTAAAGGGGTTCTCCGGGAATTAAGAAAATGAAAATACTTAAATATTACTTTATTATAAATATATTCTCAAATACCTTTCATTATTTATAATGGCTCATTTTGTCTGGGGAGCAATCATCAGGAGAAATAAAATGGTCGCCGCCCTATTCGTACACACAGAACCTGTCCTAATCACACAGGAGGACAAGTTACTTTACAACACTGAGGTAAAGAGCTGCCTCATCCTCCTCTCTACTTGCCAGGGATTACGATCCTGAATACAGATAAGAACTTTAGGCCTCATGCACACGACCGTTGTTGGTTTCCGCGTCCGTTCCGTTTTTTTTCACGGATAGGATGCTTCCTCATTCGTTTCAATGGGTCCGTCAAAAAATGCGGATGGTCAACTGTTTTTGTTCCGCATCTGTGGTCCGTGTTTACATCATCTGTTATCCGTCTTTTTGGGCGGACGGAACGGACGCGGAAACAAACAACGGTCGTGTGCATGAGGACTTAGCTGAATCTCTGGTAATGGAGTTTATGAGGAGACATGAAGTACAGAGAGAACGGACAGGACAGACTGTGGTAATGGAGACTGCATACAAATGTTGCTGCTCATTAGCCACATCTCACCCTCCTCTTGTGTCTCCTCTTCATCTCCATTTCCCACAGAGATTCACCTGTATTCAGGATCATAATCCCTGACAAGAAGAGCAGAGAGGAGGATGAGGCAGCTCTTTAGCTCAGTGTTGTGAAGTGACTTGTCCTGTGTAATTAGGACAGGTTCTGTGTGTACCGATAGGACGGTGGCCATTTTATTTCTCCTAATGATCGCTGCTAGACAAAACAAGCCATTCTAAGTAATGAAAGGCATTTAGTAATGTATTTATTATAAAATAATATTGAAGTATTTTAATTTTTTTAATTCCTGGAGAACCCCTTTAAAGTAGCATTCAGGTAGGTAAAAGCTATTTCTTATCCACAGGAAAGGGGATAACTATCAGATCGGTGGGGGTCCTACTGCTGGGACCCCCATTGATAACAAGAACGGGGGCCCCGTACCGGCCGCAGTTCCCTTGAAACGACCGGTGTGGCCAGTTGCACATATTTCTATGGTAGTTCCGGAGACAGTTGAGCGCTGTACTCTGCCATCTCCAGGACTCCTATAGAAATGAATAAAGCGACTGCAGGAATGTGGGACCGACTGCTCTGGTCATTTCACGGGGAGAGCATAGGGTACGGGGTCCCAGCGGTAGGACCCCCACGATCTAATGGTTATCCCCTTTCCTGCAGATAGGGGATAACTGCTACGTACCGGAATACCCCTTTAACTGATCAGCTATTATGTCCTTTTTGGGGGAGATCTGCCCACTCAAGGAAGTGGGATTTTCCTAGTTGGAGGCAGAATAACACCATGTGCTGCCCTTCAGCACTACAGATTAGGTTTCTATGCAAATGTAAGAGAATCTAAAATTGTAGGTATGATGGGAGTACTACTTACCCCGAGTAGATTACGTGGGACGTATCCTTCCTTGTCCTGTAAGCGAGCCCACCACCAATCTGTTTCATTGTCGTCCTCCCTGTGCAGAACCGTCATGCAGTCCCCTTCCTTCAGGGTCAGCTCGTCATCGCTTTCTGCCTCATAGTCCCATAAAGCGTAGATGACACCGCGGTTCATGATGCCCATCTTCTCCTGAACACCTGTACACACATCACACACTGTTAGCCTCAAAACTACCGTGCTCCGCTCAAAATCACTAAGAGCAGATCCACCAACAGCACAAGGATATGTGGGTGACCTACACACACCCCACAACCAGCAACCAAACAGCACAGGGAAACCTGCAAAGTACATGTTCATGTAAGTTGTTAGACATGGAACTGACAATGACAGCATCCTTCATAAGATGCAAATAAAGAAATATACAAGAATATAACTTACTATAATACTGCCTCCTATGTACAAGAATATAACTACTATAATACTGCTCCTATGTACAAGAATATACCTACTATAATACTGCTCCTATGTACAAGAATATAACTACTATAATACTGCCACTATGTACAAGAATATAACTTCTATAATACTGCTCCTATGTACAAGAATATAACTACTATAATACTGCCTCCTATGTACAAGGATATAACTACTATAATACTGCCTCCTATGTACAAGAATATAACTACTATAATACTGCTCCTATGTACAAGAATATAACTACTATAATACTGCTCCTATGTACAAGAATATAACTACTATAATACTGCTCCTATGTACAAGAATATAACTACTATAATACTGCTCCTATGTACAAGAATATAACTACTATAATACTGCCTCCTATGTACAAGAATATAACTACTATAATACTGCTCCTATGTACAAGAATATAACTACTATAATACTGCCTCCTATGTACAAGAATATAACTACTATAATACTGCTCCTATGTACAAGAATATAACTACTATAATACTGCTCCTATGTACAAGAATATAACTACTATAATACTGCTCCTATGTACAAGAATATAACTACTATAATACTGCTCCTATGTACAAGAATATAACTACTATAATACTGCTCCTATGTACAAGAATATAACTACTATAATACTGCTCCTATGTACAAGAGATATAACTACTATAATACTGCCTCCTATGTACAAGAATATAACTACTATAATACTGCTCCTATGTACAAGAATATAACTACTATAATACTGCTCCTATGTACAAGAATATAACTACTATAATACTGCTCCTATGTACAAGAATATAACTACTATAATACTGCCTCCTATGTACAAGAATATAACTACTATAATACTGCTCCTATGTACAAGAATATAACTACTATAATACTGCTCCTATGTACAAGAATATAACTACTATAATACTGCTCCTATGTACAAGAATATAACTACTATAATACTGCTCCTATGTACAAGAATATAACTACTATAATACTGCTCCTATGTACAAGAATATAACTACTATAATACTGCTCCTATGTACAAGAATATAACTACTATAATACTGCTCCTATGTACAAGAATATAACTACTATAATACTGCTCCTATGTACAAGAATATAACTACTATAATACTGCCTCCTATGTACAAGAATATAACTACTATAATACTGCTCTATGTACAAGAATATAACTACTATAATGCTGCTCCTATGTACAAGAATATAACTACTATAATGCTGCTCCTATGTACAAGAATATAACTACTATAATACTGCTCCTATGTACAAGAATATAACTACTATAATACTGCTCCTATGTACAAGAATATAACTACTATAATACTGCTCCTATGTACAAGAATATAACTACTATAATACTGCCTCCTATGTACAAGAATATAACTACTATAATACTGCTCCTATGTACAAGAATATAACTACTATAATACTGCTCCTATGTACAAGAATATAACTACTATAATACTGCTCCTATGTACAGGAATATAACTACTATAATACTGCTCCTATGTACAAGAATATAACTACTATAATACTGCTCCTATGTACAAGAATATATTATGTAGTTATATTCTTGTACATAGGAGCAGTATTATAGTAGTTATATTCTTGTACATAGGAGGCAGTATTATAGTAGTTATATTCTTGTACATAGGAGCAGTATTATAGTAGTTATATTCTTGTACATAGGAGCAGTATTATAGTAGTTATATTCTTGTACATAGGAGCAGTATTATAGTAGTTATATTCTTGTACATAGGAGCAGTATTATAGTAGTTATATTCTTGTACATAGGAGCAGTATTATAGTAGTTATATTCTGTACATAGGAGCAGTATTATAGTAGTTATATTCTTGTACATAGGAGCAGTATTATAGTAGTTATATTCTTGTACATAGGAGCAGTATTATAGTAGTTATATTCTTGTACATAGGAGCAGTATTATAGTAGTTATATTCTTGTACATAGGAGCAGTATTATAGTAGTTATATTCTTGTACATAGGAGCAGTATTATAGAAGTTATATTCCTGTACATAGGAGCAGTATTATAGCAGTTATATTCTTGTACATAGGGGCAGTATTATAGTAGTTATATTCCTGTACATAGGAGGCAGTATTATAGTAGTTATATTCTAGTACATAGGAGCAGTATTATAGTAGTTATATTCTTGTACATAGGAGCTCCCTCTGTGCAAAAAAGCTGGTAATGGACACAACCATCTCCCCCCATAAACTGGCCCATTCAGCTTCATAGGGTGGGAGCAGAGAGAAGTGGCAGCTGACGCCTCTTGTGCCGCTTATCAAAGAGAAAACGGCTGGGTCCACAGACAGAACTGTCATGTCTATGGGCAGTATGTCAGTCCCATCACGACTGTGTAATAATCACTGGGGTCGGTACCCATCACCTGATACTTACACACCTGACCCCAAAGGGTTAATGCAAGTTCACTGGTGAGTAATCTAATCTGCATGCAAGCGATTATTTTCCCAGCCTGGAGCGGTGAGAGCTGGAGACCTGTAATCTGTCACATTCCAGGGATTCATAGTAATCGGCCCCCAGCCTGGAGACGAGAGGACCCCGCCACCCACCACACGGCTTCTCAGCATGGGGCCATAGAGCTGAATCAGCCTATAATGAGCAGCTGTGCCACTTTCTCATGTATTGTGTGTGTTCAACCCTTCACTATTTGCTTGCTGTCAGTGAACGGAGACATTCTGAACCAACTTGTCCTACTCACACAGCTGCAGGAAATGTTAAAGGGGCTGTACAGGGTTACAAAAACATGGCTGCCATCATCGAAAATCAGCTCCATGCCCGTGTCCGACGTTACAGCTCAGCTCTAGTGAATAAGAGCCGAGCTGCAGTACCACATCCAACCTAAAGCCAGGTGTGGCGCTGCGTCCGGGAGAAGGCAGCCATGTTTTTTCTAATCATTTACTACTCCTTTAATAATACTCAGCAGGACTAAGTCTAATAAACTGCTAACTGCTGCACTGTACCGAGCCCCTAGAACAGGAGTCTGGTTTTGAAGGTGGACTTCCCCTTTAAGAAAGTATTACTTCTAAGTGGCCAGATGCTGGTGAGTTGCCATACAGCACTGGATGCCTGGTACTCACCGTACAGGAACTGGGAGCACTGGCTGTACCCCTCCTCCATCTCCTCACACTTGTCCGCTGCCGTCTGACGGTCGCTGTAGGTCATGGCGAATACGGCCGCTCCGGACTCCACCAGGAATTTACACACCTGCACGTTGTTACACGAGGCGGCGCAGTGCAGCGGGGTCCTGACAACCAGACAAGGTGAAGAAAAATGTAAGGAAACCCATCCAAGATTTTAAAAAATATATATAAATCTCATCTTTTTTCTCAAATTTTCTTCCCCCTAGAAGTCCAAAAAACAAACAAACAAAAATAGAAAAAGACAGGAAACGGTCTTAAAACGCCACAAAGTGTTCTCCTATCGGCCAGAATGTAACATCTAGCTGCATTTTGTTGCAAAAAATGTGATAATGCAGTTTTTAAAAAATAAATAAAAAAAAGCTGGTATAAAACCAGTTTCACCATCTTTCTTGAAGTATTTTTTTCTGCCATATTTTCTATGAAGATATATTAACTGCAGCACTAACACCTTTTAGAAGTGCCATTATTTGTGTTCTTGTTTGTGGTATGTTTTTTGGTTTTTGTTTTTAACAGCATGCTCTAGGTCTTGTGTCTTTGGCCTATAGACCTCTACTGGATTTTAGGCTGTGAAAAAAACAAAAAAAACAGATGTGTCTGCATTTTTTGAGCCACTTTCACAGTACTTTTAATACTAATTTGCAGAGGACATCAGATGGGGTACATCTTTCTTGTAGAAAAGAATGTCTAAGGCCTCTTTCACACTGGCGTTTTATCTTTCCGTCCTAGAGTTCTGTCCTCGGGGCTCTAGGACGGAAAGATACTGATCAGGATTATTCCCATGCATTCTAAATGGAGAGAAATCCGTTCAGGATGCATCAGGATGTCTTCAGTTCAGTACTGAGACGTTTTTTGGCCGTGGCAAAATCCGCAGCATGCTGCCGATTTTGCTCCGGCCAAAAATCCGGAAGACATGCCGGATCCGGAATTAATGCCCATTAAAGTGCATTAATCCGGATCCGGCATTAAGCTAAACGTCGTTTCGGCGCATCGCCGGATCTGACGTGTAGCTTTTGTGAATGGTTACCATGGCAGCCAGGACACTAAAGTCCCGGCTGCCATGGTAAAGTGTAGTGGGAAGGCAGGGGAGCAGTATACTTACCGTCCGTGCGGCTCCCGAGTCCCGGGGCGCTCCACAATGACGTCAGGCCGCCCCATGAGCATGGATCACGTGATCCATGCGCGTGGGGCGCTCTGACGTCATTGTGGAGCATCCCGGGAGCCGCACGGACTGTAAGTATGCCGCTCCCCTGACTCCCCACTACTTACTATGGCAACCAGGACTTTAGTAGCGTCCTGGCTGCCATAGTAACCTGAAAGCATTTCGAAGACTGATCAGTCTTCAAATGCTTTCAGTTGTCTTGCGTTGTGACGGATCCGGTGGGCATTTCCGGCGACGGAAGTGCATACCGGATCCACACAACGCAAGTGTGAAAGAGGCCCAACATGTCGTGGGGTTTAAAAATGGCACCTGCTGAAAAACTGAGTGGGCACCATAACCAACTGGTGAATGCTGTTTGCCCATGGGTGCCTGCTGTGTAAAAGTCTGTGATCGTCGCAAACGCCGATCACTGACATTTACCCCTCAAATGACAAGGTCAATTAGAACCACGGCATCTGAGCGGTTAGAATACGGGAGCACTGTGCTCACGGGATCCAAACAGCTTCACCACGCCAAGAACGAAGGGGCCACTTGGTTCCTAACGCCTCCTCAGGCCTTCTGAATGGTCAGAGGACTGACACACTGAGGTTCCTGTGAATCTCCCATAGGCTGCTAAATCATTGCAAAAATATTGAATAAAAAGGGTATCAAAACACAAGAGCATAGGCCATAAACGCCATAAAAACAAACCAATCATACTGAGGTGGAATTGTGATTTTTCCAATTCCACCCAATTTGGATTTCTCCTCAGCTCCCCACTACATTGTATGTAATATTAGAGGGTGCCATTAGAAAGCACAACTTGTCCTGCAAAAAACAAGCCCTCATACGGCTGTGTGGCAGGGAATAAAAAACGAAAAACAAAAACATTGGCCCAATCCTTAAGGAGTTAAAACCTGTGCTTGCTGTCATTCAATAGGAACTCTAATTGTTTACTTCCAGTGAATAAGCACCCATCCTGGTCATGTGACGGGCACACAGATGTGCAGCTCCGTACAGGATGCCGCCCAAGCCGTGCACCTTCGCGTCTGCCTCACGACCAGGACAGATTTTTTTTTAACCCCTGGAAATCCACAGGTTCCTCGTAGCCACCCCTCCGTAACACGGACGTACCAGCCGTCGCTGTCTGCCGCATTAACGTTCACTCCGAACTGTACCAGGAACTTGACGATCTCGGTGTGACCGGCACACACGGCGTTGTGGAGGGCGGTGATCCCCTCGTCGTTGGGCTGACTGGGATCTTCCACCTGCGGGTGAGAAGGAAGGAAATACAACATCACTGCTCCGGTCACGTCCAGGAACACAAAGCAACCCCCCCTCCATCAAAGAGAGCGAGCGGGACAGGCCAGGGTGACGACCACAGTAATGAGCAGAGGGGACAAGGACGGTATTCAGCAGACGCTTCCTGAGAAATGTTATGGGGGGGGGGGGGGATTTCTAATTATAACACCCCACCCCCGAGCACACATGACCCTCTGTTCACATCTGCACCGTGCCAGATCACTTGTAAAGCGGCTGCCATGGACCCCACTGACTAATATGTGACAGAATTACTTGCGCGCTGCGGCGTTCTTGCCGTCAAAAGCAAAACCGCCAGAAAAGGGACCAATACTCCCAGTATCATCGCCTCTCATGAATTTCACCAGGAGGACAGGGCATAGTCCACACAGGATGAAGAGGACACTGACCCTCTGGCCTGAAAATCCACGGTCAAATCTGCATGTGACATGTCAAATCCTCAATAAGGGAACCCGCGCACGGGGGCGCGCACAAGATCCACACAAATTTCTGTACAGATTTCGCTGCTTTTCTGAACCTAAACCGAACCAAAAGCAGCGATTTCTAACTGTGGATTTTGGCGCGGATTAGATGCCGTTTTGCCGCAGATCTCGCCCATCTTTTGAAAACTGAAATCCACAGCTAAAACCGCACAAATTCCTGTCCTGTTAACAGCCGCAATTTTTCAGGGCGGCCCCTGCACTGAAAAGCTGCAGCAATTCTGCGGGTGTGAATTCTGCACATTTTTTTGTGCTGTGACTGAGCCATTCGCTTACATTATATGCGATTTATTCCAGAATTTCAGTGCGGACGCTGTAAGAGAAACTCCGCAAAACAAATACGCAATGTGTCAACCCACCATAAGGAGGCGTTCACACAGAGGTATTTTCAGTCCGCATCCGATACACATTTTTTGCGGATCAGATGCTGACCCGCTTCTTTGGGAAAACAGTGGAAAAAAACTGCAGGCAATGAAAGCTGCGCTGCTTTGTGTGAACGGAGCTCTGAAATCCTGCTAATGCGATGCGACATGTGGACCCTACAGCATCTGCACACGTCACGTCTAGTACCAACCAGTCATTTGTAGTTTGGTGGGAGCCTCCGCAGTAAGAACCATACACTATATATTTATTATGTCCCTCCATACAAGCCATGCATTCACACAGATGATCCACCCCTTCCCTATGACCGTTCCGATTATCCGAGAATATGTAAACCGCACGTCCATAGAGGAGGTGTGAGCTATAATCCCGTCACTCACCTCATAGATTATCCTCTGGACGAGGTCAAACTCTCCTTCCAAGGAGGAGTCTAGCAGCAGAGCCAGAGGGTTAAACCTCACCCTCATCCCATGATTGATCCTCTCAGAGCCGTTCTTCCTCAGATTCGTTCTTTTACCCTGGAAGTAAAAAACAAAAGGTTCAGGTGTAAGCGCTCCGTGAAAGCCGAGCCCTGCAGGCCGCACCATTCGGGCTCATGCTCACAAACGTATGCTGCCCGTGCCGTGCATTGGGGACCGCAAATTGCAGTCCCCAATCTGCGGGCACCGTCCGTGTAGCCTGCAATGCCAGCTGCAGACCTATTCAACTTGAATGGGTTTGTGATACGTCTGCGCCAAGAAAAAATAGAGCACGTTTTATTTTTTTGCGGTGAGGACGAAATGCCGTGGAAGCGCTCCGTATCTTCCAGATTGCGGACCCATTAAGGTGAATGGATTAGCATTCATGATATGGTGCACACCCGACCGATGCCCATATATTGCGGACCGCAATACAGCATGGCAGGTACACGTTCGTGTGCATGAGCCCTTACACATATTCCCTACCGGCTCCTCACCTACCAAATCACAGGATATACCATAAAGGTCCGACAGGTGCAGGTCCCAGAGGACAAACCAGCACCTGTCTCATAGAAGGACCCATCGTGCGCGGTTATGAACGGAGACGTGGCCGCGCATGCGTAGCTCTAGTCATTCACTGCTATGGTGGTTACGGAAACAGAGAACTGGTCGCTCGTAAGTTTTCACAACTCCACCACCCCCGGGTCAGTGGGTTATTCCCATTTTGGCCACTAAAGGCTAAGGGAGGTGGACAACGCCTTTAAGGGACAGACCAAAAAGAGTGTGAATGCAGGATCAGACTACAAAGGGGGCTGTTTGTAGTCTGTCGTCATGGAGACAAAAAGGTCTGCACAGGAGCAGTAGAAGTAACGCTGGGTTCAGACCTGAGCGTTTCTGAGAAGCGCGTTTTCCGCACGCGTTTTTGGCAATAGTAAACGCGCGTTTTACGCACGTTTGTGTGATTGACTGCAGTGTTGTCCAATGACCAAATATCCTCGTCTATATGAAGTTTGACCTTTCCAGCATGTTGCAAATTCATAAACGCGCGTTCGAACGCGCGTTTTCTGTGTCAAAAATGCACAAAATACAAGCGTTACGCGTTCCCATTGAAGTCTATGGGCCAAAACGCGCGACAAACGCCCCCAAAAAAGCTCAAGTACTTGTTTATGCGTCGGGTGTTTTTTAGCGCGTTCAAACGCGCTGTAAAACGCGAAAATGTGAACCAGTCCCATAGGGAAGCATTGGTTTGCATCGGTTATGCGTTTTACAGCACGTTCGAACGCGCTGTAAAACGCGCAAGTGTGAACTGAGGGTAAGGGTACTTTCACGCTAGTGTTATTCGTTTCCGGCATTGAGTTCCGTCGTCGGGGCTCTATGCCGAAAAAAAAACGCTTCAGTCACATCCCCTTGCTTTCTGAACGGAGAGAAATCTGTTCAGGATGCATCAGGATGTCTTCAGTTCAGTTACTGAACGGCGTTTTGGCCGGAGATAATACCGCAGCATGCGGAATGACGGATCCATAAAAATGCATTAGTCCTGGATCCGTCATTAAAAATACCGGAAAGAAGGATCCGCCATTCCGGTCTGCGCATGCACAGACATTTAAAACTGTAGGGAAAAAAAATATATAGACGGATCCGTCTTTCCGCATGACAAACGAAGAGACGGATCCGCACTTGCAATGCATTTGTGAAGCGGATCCGCATCCGGATTAGTCTACAAATGCTTTCAGTTGTCATGCGGTTAGACAGAATCCTCTGCCGCAAGTGTAAAAGTACCCTAAAACTGCAGGCCTATTTGCATGTACTGGATCAATTGAAATATATTGCAGAACGTAGCCTTCACTACTTTCTTCTTGACCATGGGTTTCACAACGGCGCTGTTCTCCCTGTACCGGGTCAGAATGACGGCAGCATCACTCAAATTGTCAGTTAGGTGACTTCAGCAACTCTGTCTCTTTATAAGGGACTACAGGAGTGGATTGTCACCAGCTGGTGGACTGGAGTAGGATACTGACAACTAAATTCACAAAAGAAATGAGATGTCCCCGACAACCAATCTTATGCCTTTTATCCTATACAAACCTCATTAAAGGGGTTATACAGTAAATTATATTGATGACCTATCCCCAGGATAGAAGAGGTCGGGAGCTCCGTGAGCGCAGCGGCCTCTTCCGCACATCGGTCACATGGTCTAGGTGCAGTGAATGGGCCTGAGCCGCAATACCAAGCACTGCCACTATACTGTGTATGGCGCTGTGCTTGTAAAGCTGTCAGGAGCCGGCTGCACTCACGAACGCGGCGGCTCTCTGAAACAGCCGATCACCAGGGGTGCCGGGATTCGGACCCCTGCCAATATGATAATGACCTATCCTGGATAACCCCTTTAAGTAAACTGTCTGGTAAGTATCTGATTGGCTGTCAGGGGGAACCTCAAAACTATTGGGGGAAAAAGTGGATGACCACCAGTGGCCAGCACCGCAAGACACAAAAGCAGTATTCTGATAGTTGCTATAGACCCACAAGACGCGATTGGTCCGGCATCTGGTACTTACTGGAGGGAGAGAGAACTGTCCGGTGATCTCTGGAGGACTCAGGTTACTGGTATCCTCCGCTATATTGTCCTGGTCTCCGGCAGTGGGATACGGAGGTGGGGGATAAGGAGGGTATTCTTCCACATATGTCTCAGGGGGCTCTGGCAGTTCTGGATTGGGCTCAGTTTCCATAGCAGGAGGTGGGAGATCCTCAAAGGGAATTCCCTCCGGTATACTGTCAGGACCCAGCTCTGGTGAAGGCATCTCAATGTCCTCAGGAAACATATCTACAGTCTCCTCAGGAGGAACGATGTCCATGACGTGGAGAGTGGAGGAGGTTTCTGAGGAGACTTCAGTGTCAATGTCTGCAGGTACCGGGCTACCTTCTACAATACTCTCAGAGATGGAGGCGACAGTCTGTTTAGGGGCAGAGATAGTCTCCATGGCGGCCAGAGTGGTCCTCTGGTACAGGAGCTTCTGAATATTTGGTCCGTTAGGTCCTTCGGGCTCGGTGATGGAGCTTCGTTTTTTCAGAGGCCTGGGAGCGTTGTAAAGCTTCTTCCTGAGAGCCTCCAGGTCTGCGTCGCTCTGGTTCCGGTAGGGGTTCGATAGGAAGGGAAGGAGTTTGGTTGGACTCAGTGGACGGGGGATCCTTTCGGTCTCCTGGCCCTCGTTACCAGGCGCTGGCATGTCACCCTCGGGCTCTGGACTGGCGGATTTACTATCTACCTGGGTGCCGTCCGTGGTGGATAGGTTACCATTCTGCAGGTTCTGAACAGATCCTCCACCAATCACTGGCTTACCGTACACTGTGAATAATAGATAATGTCAGTATTCAGACCGTGAGGCATAAATTAAAGGGGTCTTCCTGCTTTATGTAAATGAGGTATGAAAAGGGTTTTATAAACTAGTTGAACCCTTTAAAATATCCTGGTATTAAATTCTGGTCAAAGGGGTTATCCAATCCTATAAAACCCCCCCAATATACCGGGCCCCCCACACTGAATATACTTACCTGGGTCCCTGCACTGCCGCCACTGCTTCTTCCCATGCGCCGATGAAAACATCCGTAGTCGAAGGGAGCAGCCAATGGCTGGTGGGGATAAACGAGCCTCCCTATCGTCAACCGCAGGACCCAGGTAAGTATATTCAGTGTGAGGGGCCCGGCATATTGGGAGGCTTTTTATAGGATTGGATAGCCCCTTAAGAGAAGGGGGCACAAAGAGCTCCTCTGTCTCTGGATCGGCACATTTTGTTTCATACTGTTATTTTAGAGCAGGCATGTCCAAACTGCGGCCCTCCAGCTGTTGCAAAACTACAACTCCCAGCATGCCCTAATAGCTGTAGGCTATCTAGGCATGCTGGGAGTTGTAGTTTTGCAACAGCTGGAGGGCCGCAGTTTGGACATGCCTGTTTTAGAGCATTTGCTGAACCTTTTTTTTTTTTTTTTCCAAGGGCAGACAATCCCTTAAAAATGTTCTGCAACTGATTGCAGTCAGTGAACAGAAGAATTCTGCTTTCCATTCAGTGGCTGAAAACCTGCACAAACTTATTCCAACTTGCTTGTGTCCGTTCTTAAATGACCTATTTCTCGTTTTAACGGTTCCATTCACCAACAGCAAGCAGAGCTTGAAAACAGTGAGGGATTGGAACACAAAGTAGGTTACAAAACACAGCGTTAATCTTACCGCTGGAGAACTGTGGCCGTGTCTGGGCTCTGGAGAGTGCACCCTGCACACTGTGGTTCTTGCCTGGCTTTTGATGCTGGGTGTACATGGAATAGATGGAGCTAGCAGCCACCATCTGAGGTTTGCGCAGTGGTGGAGGAGGCGGCTCTTTCACTGGTTGGGGTGTAAAGGGGCGCACTGCCGCTGCAGGCGGAGTTTCTATCTTGGCAGGAGGAGCGGTGTCCTGGCTAGGAGGCACAGGGACCAGCTGTTGAGGTGCTCCTTTTTGCTTGCCTGCTGCAGACGTCTTACTTGGCACGTCAGTCTTTGATTCTGTGGGAGGCAATGGAGCGGCTTGACCATAGTAAGGCAGGTGGATCTGTTTCGGTTTGGAGGGAACCGGCGGTGGCACCTTTGTCACGTTTTTATTAGCAGTCTGCGGGTTTAAAAAAAAAAAAATCACCCAGTTAGGAAGGTGGATATGAAGGCAGAGACAAGCCTGTCTAAAGGTTGTGTGTGGTATTGCAGCTTTGAATTAACTTTGGGGGGGGAAAAAAAGCTTTTTTTTTTTATTCTGTACAACTCCTTTAAAGGGAGTGTCAGTAGTTTTGACCATGCTATACTGCTAACAGCACGAGGTAGGGGCCAGATACAGCAGGACAAACATACAATTTGTAAAACTTTTCTCACCAGGAGTAGTGTGAATAGGAAGTTTTATTCTGCCAGATTCTGCTCCTGCAAGTGCCCATGAGGCGGAGCTTTAATGTGAAGTGCCCCCTGCATTGAGCTGCTTCTCAGCCTGTCCACTCTCCAGTAGCACCCAACCAGGAGACCATTACTGCTGTAAAGCTTAATGAAGAGAGCCCTTCACGGTGATGGACACTTGCAGGAGCAGAATCTGGCAGAATAAAACTTCATATTCACACTACTACTACTCCTCCCGAAAAGCAGAACAAAGTTATGTTTGTTCTGCTCTCCCCAGGCCAGACCTACTGCTGTCAGCAGTTTTTCATGCTCAAAACTGCTGACAGACTCTCTGTAAGGGGTTTTATAAAACACAGAATATTTTCCGGTTTTGTATCATAAAAGTTAATACAATAAAGAGGTACATAGTAAGTTATGGCATATTACTAAGATATGCCATCACTAACTGACCCACTGGGATCACCATCAGGGCCCCCATCAATCCTTAGAATGAAGGGGCCACAGCGCTAGCTACAGACTGTGCCCTGCAGCGCTCCGTCTCACCCGCTGTGTATTCCACTACAACACTGAATAGGGGGGCACTGCCTCTCCTTGTGGGTGGCGGAGAGCGCCAATGTGAAGTGACTTAGGCCTCTTTCACACTAGCGTTGTTAGGATCCGGCGTGCACTTTCGTCGCCGGAATGCACGCCGGATCCTGCACAACGCAAGTGAACTGAAAGCATTTGAAGACTGATCAGTCTTCAAAATGCTTTCAGTGTTACTATGGCAGCCAGGACGCTACTAGCGTCCTGGTTGCCATAGTAGCAGTGGGGAGCGGGGGAGCGGCATACTTACATTCCGTGCGGCTCCCCGGGCGCTCCTGAATGGCGTCAGAGCGCCCGCGCGCATGGATCACGTGATCCGTGCGATCACGTGATCTATGCACTGGGGCGCCCTGGCGTCATCCTAGAGCGTCCGGGAGCGCACGGAATGTAAGTATACCGCTCCCCGCTCCCTACTCTTTACTATGGCAACCAGGACTTTAGCGTCCTGGCTGCCATAGTAACCATTGACAAAAAGCTAAGCGTCGGTTCCGGCAATGCGCGGAAGCGACGTTTAGCTAAAGCGGATCCAGACTAATGCCCTTCAATGGGCATTAATTCCCGGATCGGCGTTGCGGCATGTCTTCCGGATTTTTGGACGGAGACAAATCCGCAGCATGCTGCGCTTTTGTCAACGTCCAAAAAACGTTGACATACTGAACGGAAGACATCCTGATGCATCCTGAACGGATTTCTCTCCATTCAGGATGCATGGGGATAATCCTGATCAGTAGCTTTCCGTCCTAGAGCCCCGAGGACGGATCTCTAGGACGGAAAGCTAAAACGCTAGTGTGAAAGAGGCCTAAGACATGGGGACCTCAACCCCCTGTTTCTCAGAGGCGAGCCCCTCCTTATCACAATATTAAAGGATCAAATATCCCCTTAAGGTACAGATCATAAAACCGCCCCCTCCATTCCTCCAGGAGGCGTTTTCATTCCTTTTCAATTATAGCGCGGGATGTATTTGGATTGTAGACCCCACGTCCAGCACAGCAGAGAAATCCTACCTGGGCGTCCCTCAGGAGATCGTCACTGCTCTGATTTTTCCTCAATGTCCCAAAACTAGGAGGTGCCGGAGGCTGCTGGACGGAGTCAAACATTGAGCTGGGTCTGATCTTCTTGTCTTTATCCCTCACAGACGGGTCAAAGTCTGGAGCTGGAAACAATGCAGAGGTCAGGTATATATAAATATAACAGAGGGGGGCGTGACTCGGACCTCAGATAACGGAGCAGAAACTATTCGGACCGTTGTCGTCGCCCATTAGTGCAATACTGTTTGGTGCCAACACCCCGTAATCAACTGACAGTCAGGATTTTCATTGTTTTGCTGACAACTATGCCCAGTTTAAAGAGGTTGTGCCAAGTTTATGCCATCTACAGGATAGGGGATAACCAGCTGATTGCTGGGGCCTGACCACAACCAATCACAAGAACGGAGGTCCTGTTCCCTCATTCTGATGGAGTGACAGGTTGTGCATGCACACTGCAGCTCCATCCATTCTCTATGGTAGTGCCAGAGATAGCCGGGTACACAGCCTGGCCATCACTGGTGCTCCCACAGATAATAAACGGAGCAGCAGCGTGCTCGCACGAGCTGTCGCTTCATAACAACGGAGAAAGGGGACACCCATTCTTGTGATCTGTGGGAGTCCCAGCAGTCGTACTCCCAGTGATTAGCTAGTTATCCCGTCCTGTGGATAGGGGATGGCATATAAACTTGGCACAACCCCTTTAAATGCAGGATTTCATAAGGTCTGCGCTGTCCATACACAGACATTTATGGGTTCTTTTGCATGTTTAGCAGCAACTGTTAAAGTGTAGCTGTCATTCTTTTTTTTATTTGTGCTATGTGTAAGGGCAGTGATAATGACTATTTTTGTAATATACTTTAATTACTGAAATCCTGCATTTCTATTAGAAAAATAGCACTAAAGTGGCCCATTTTGGGCCTTAGCAACGTCCTCTGTCTTTGGTTTACATAACAGTCAGTGTGGAGTGCGTCACCACAGTTATGTGAACAGAAGACAGAGGACGTTGCTAAAGCCCAAAATGGGCCACTTTAGAGCTATTTTTCTAATAGAAATGTACGATTTCAGTAATTAAAGTATATTACAAAAATGGTCAGTATTACTGCCCCTACACATTACACAAATAAAAAAAAAAAGCCAGCTACACTTTAAAGGGGTTATCCAGGAATTTATATTGATGACTTATCCTCAGGAAAGGTCTTCAATATCAGATCATGGGGGACTGGCATTTGGGACCCCCACAAGCAGCTGTTAGAGGAGGCAGGGGGATCCACGAGCGCCGAGGTCTCCTTCTAGACCATGTGACGTCACGTCACCATAAATCAGTCACATGGCCCAGTGGCAGCTCGGCCCCATTCAAGTTAATGGGGTCGAGCTGCCATACCAAGCACAGCCGCTAGATCGGGCATCCTCAAACTGCGGCCCTCCAGCTGTTGTAAACTACAACTCCCACAATGCCCTGCTGTAGGCTGATACCTGTAGGCTGTTCGGGCATGCTGGGAGTTGTAGTTTTGCAACAGCTGGAGGGCCGCAGTTTGAAAATGCCTGCGCTAGACAGCGTAAAGTACTGTGCTTGGTAAGCTGCCTGGAACCCACAGCCTTCCTAAAACAGCTGATCGGCAGGGGTGCTGGGACTAAGACCCCCGCCAATGTTTTAATGACGACCCATCCTCAGGATAGGTCATCATTATCAATTCCTGGATAACCCCTTTAAGTGGAGCAACTATCATGAGCAAAGAGCCAAATGATCGCTAATGTGATTGTTCATCCCCATTCAGTTTTCATTTGGTGGCAGCAGGTGCCATTTACATGGGGCAATGTGCTGCCGGCAAACCACGTATTTCATTGCGATCATCTGACAAGCAAGCTTTTTCTGGGAGGTCGGCACAGGTTTACACGTGGCAGTGATCGGCTGGAGCCAGGAACTGCATGCCCACATGCCACTAAGGACCCACAGGATGCCAAAACAGGGCCATTTTAACCTCTGCCAGGGCTTTGGCACTGCAAATAAAAAGCACATACCACACGCTACATTATGTTCTCATAATAGTGGGCTATGGGCGACACATGCAAATGCAGCCTACTACTACAGTCAGACAGCGAATGTGATAAATCAGTGCGCTGCTATAATGTCCTGCGCACTCACCTGGTCCGGCCGTATTCGGGATGCCTTTCCCTGGTCCCTGGCTGTTGCCATTCACAGCGCTCCAGTCCGTGCCAGCCGGCTGCTGAGGTTTGATGCTGTGAATCCCTGTCCCTGGAGAACACAATCAGGAGGCACAAACATCAGCACAATGCGCACTTCATCTGTCAGCGAGGCCTCGACGCAAACAGTGGATCCATTGTGCATGTGGATGGACGTGTCACTGGGTGGACACAGCAGTAGGACACTGTGGCCATCTAGTCGCTGCATCGGCTCTGCATGAGCGGCTTTTAGCATCATACGGTCGCCTCGAAAATCATGCAGCAGAAAATGCAGCGTCAAGATGACGACCGTATCACATTAAAGAAAGCGTATAGGAAAAAAGAAGATAGAATGATAATTTGGGGCGGAGGGCACGCAGAATTTGCCCTCTGCTTATGATCGGTTTCCTTAGGGGGCAGTGAACTTATGCACATATTTACCGGGTGGCGCTTTGCTCTGGGAGGCAGTCTTCATGTTGGGCAAAGTTTGTGACTTGAGCGGCACATCGGGCATCTGTGTGGTTGCGGTGCCCTCTGGGTAAGCAGGTTTAACCAGCAGCTCGGGCCTGGAAGGTAGACGTGGCATGGTGGCAGACTGGATGTAAGGGCCAACGGCCGCCACTCTGCTGGAGCCGCCCGCTACCTGCTGAGGTACATTCCCGTCAGATGAAATCTAAATTGAAGAGAGGTGGCAAGCTATTCAACACAAAAACACACGCATAGCGAGATGGCAAAAGATGGGTGGCATGCACGATGGGGGAGGGGTGGCATAACAGATCTGGCATGGGTACAAGCAGGCAAATGCAGATTAAAAAAAAATAAAAAATCTGATTGTATTAGGCCTCTTTCACACTTGCGTTCTGAGGATCCGGCAGGCACTTCCGTCCCGCCGGATCCGTCAGAACGCAAGTTGCCTGAAAGCATTAGAAGACTTCGAAATGCTTTCAGGTTACTATGGCAGCCAGGACGCTATTAAAGTCCTGGTTGCCATAGTAGTAGTGGGGAGCGGTATACTTACAGTCCGTGCGGATCCCGGGGCGCTCCAGAATGACGTCAGAGCGCCCCACGTGCATGGATCACGTGATCCATGCGTGTAGGGCGTCCTGACGTCACTCTGGAGCGCCCCGGGAGCCGCACAGACTAAGTATACTGCTCCCCCACTCCCCATTACACTTTACCATGGCAACCAGGACTTTAGCGTCCTGACTGCCATGGTAACTATTGAGAAAAAGCTAAACGTCGGATCCGGCGATGCGCCGAAACGACGTTTAGCTTAAGGCCGGATCCGGATTAATGCCTTTCAATGGGCATTAATTCCGGATCCGGCCTTGCGGCAGTTGTTCCGGACTTTTGGACGGAGCAAAAAGCGCAGCATGCTGCGGTATTTGCTGCGTCCAAAAAACATTCCGGTCCTGAACTGAAGACATCCTGATGCATCCTGAACGGATTTCTCTCCATTCAGAATACATAGGGATGATCCTGATCAGGATTTTTCCGGCATAGAGACCCGACGACGGAACTCTATGCCGGAAAAGAAAAACGCCAGTGTGAAAGGGGCCTAAGCTGCATTCAAAATGGGTAGAAAATCGTTGCCAAGCATAGGTCGGGTGTAATGTGTGTGTCCCTCGCCTATCTAGAACCTATATGCAGGTGGCAGGATAGCACCCATGCTGTCGGCCCAGGTTGGCCGTAGCGTTCAGTGCTCTCTGCCGCAGTCGTCCTTCTCTGCCCAGCACAAAGAGGAATGACAGCGCAAGGAAAGATTCTGCGACTTTCTAATATACTTTGTGTTTCAATCCAAGACCTCTGCTTGCAATCAGTAAACAGAAACATTCTTGTTTACATCCAGAGGCTGAAAACCTGTCCAGGCCTACTACCTCTCACAGCTGAGAGTTTATTACAGTCGCATCCAGGCCAGAGAATCCTCTGTGAGCTAAACAGACAATGCCCCTGACAATGTGGAACGCACATGGCCGGTGTCCGTGTTTTGCGGATCCGCCATTTGCGGACTTGAGAATGGTCCCTTAGCCTTGGTTAACATGCTAGAAATTTCAATTGGATTTTAATGGGTCTTTCTGCGCCAATTTCTGCCCACAAGACACATTCCATTGATTTTAATGGAAATTCCATACTGCGTTTTGCAAGGTTGCAGATTTTATTTTATTTTTTTTACAGGAATACACATTGTCTGAACATGCAAGTTTGTCTGTACAGGTACGTAGCCTCTGTAAACTAAAATTTTTCCCTTAAAAGGGTTGTCCGCTTTTTATGATTGATGACCTGGCAAACCTGCGAAGGGAAGCATACTGCTGCTCCGCTTAGGTCCCTGAATGTAAACTTCTGGACCGACATCGCTGCAGCCAATCACTCCTCTCCTCATGTTCAATGGTCATGTGACACAAGGGGAGCAGGTCACTGCTGCGGTCAGTAATTGGCTGCAGCAGCAAAAAAAAACAAAGTTTACATTAAGGGACACAGAGGAGGCCAGAGAGGGAAGGAGCCGGAAGCCAGTGCCAGGAAGCAGGTAAGTATGCTTCTTGCATGTCTGCCTAGGAGAAAGTCGGGGGGGGGGACGGGCTTTGCTGACATGCACAACCCCTTTAATCGGGTTATTCCAAGTTTTAATGTTATCCCCTATGCACAGGATAAGGAATATCTAGTTTATTGGTGGGGGTCTGATAAGGGGGTTCTGTTCCCTCAGGCATCAGCAACCTTCGGCTCCCAGATGTTGTGAAACTACAATTCCCAGCATGCTCCATTCATTTCTATGTAAGTTCTTAGAAGAACAGAGCAACTATGCATGCTGGGAGTTGTAGTTTCAAAACAGCTGGGAGCCAAAGGTTGCCTACCCCTGCCCCAGGTGAATGGAACGACAGGTCGAGCATGAGAAGGTGCTTTCTGTGCACGTGTAAGCAGGGGGTCATTCACAGCAGGATAAATATGCTTTTTCTACAGCAGATTAAAACGACAGACCACGCATTTCATGCTTCAGGGGGCACGAAGAGCAAAACATTGCTGCCAAAGGGTTAGTTGGCGCTAGGGGGAATCCATCTCAACACACAGGAGCTGACATGTGAACTATCTGCCGTATATCAGGACGGCTATAAAAAGCCGAATATATTATCCTGAGGGCCACACGCCCCAAATCCAGGCGGATTTATAGGACAGCGCAGCTCATAACATTACCGAGGACTTATGCAAATCGAGGTGTGGGAACTATAAAGGATGTATTCCAGGGAGGCTATTAATAGAGAAGGCGACCAGTGTGACAGGTTAAGTGACCCTTTCATTTATTAAGTTCGTTACGAGACATTCGAGCGCGTCACTTACCGGTACATTCTCCTTTTGTTGCAGAGCCGCTTTCTTCTTCCAGAGCCGATCCCGCAGCTCATTGACACGCTTGTCCATGGCGGACACCTCCGAGTTGCGCTTGTTCAGGCTCTCTCTCTGGTGCTGCAGCTTGGCATTCTGCTCCTGATTCAGCTTGTTCCTCAACTGAATGGAGGCACACAACGACAAAACACTTAAGACGCGGGGCTCCAAAAGACAGGCTAAGCAAAGCCCTGCATGCTAATTGTGCAGGAGGAAGACAGCGCAGCTCCACTTCCTGACAGTCCCCGAATCTACCTACATGGGGGCTATTCATGGGAACGGCCAAAACCGCAGCTCTGCAGAGCGACCGACACCGTGCAATTAGGACGCTAAAAATACAGGGCTGCAAAAAGAGGAGGAAGGAGCCATCGGTCACATGGAGAGGCACTGGCTTCACTATTGTGGACAGCGCCCATCTCCTAAGGCTCATACACACGGCCGTTCCGTGCATTGGGGACCGCAATTCGCGGTCCCCAATGCACGGGGCAACATCCGTGAGGATTCCGCAGATGGATCCAGACCCATTCAACTTGAATGGGTCCACGATCCGTCTGCGCCGCAAAAAATTAGTGCATGCACTACTTTTTAGTGTAGCGGAGGCACGGACAGTAAAACAACGTAGTGCTTCCGTCGGGTTTCGTGCATCCATTCCACACCGGACCTACTGGATTCCCGGCCCATTCAAGTGAACGGGTCCGCATCTGTGATGCGGTGCTAAAAAGGTCCACAGCCCGTATATTACGAACCCGCTGTTTGCGGGCCACAATACGGGCCCGGCCGGCACACGGTCGTTTCCATGAGCCCTTAGAAAGTTCATATACAGTTCATAACCTGAGGCCTATTTAAAGCGCTATACCTCTGAGCCTGACCCAGTGGCATCACATAGCCACAGACACGGCACTGTTCTGTAAAGAACTCATGGATAAGGTCACATAGTACAACTCAGCTCAAAGTAGCACAACCAGAACCGCTCAGCTGAGCCATATCGTACAGTGGCCTACAGCACCATAGCTGTGGGGGAACTATGACTCCTAGCAGGCACACTAGCTTGACTGGTCGTTAATCAACCACAGAAGTGAATAGAGCATGCTGGGAGTTGCAATTTCACAACAGCTGGAGTGCCAGAGGCTGCTGACTCCTGTCCTGCATAGCCAGGGCCTGCGACTTTTGGATCTCCAAATATTGCACAATTACGTTAAAGGGGTTATCCAGGATTTTCAAATTGATAGCCTATCCTCAGGATAGGTCATCAATACCAGATCAGCAGGGGTCGGAGACCCTGGACGCTCGCTGATCTGCTGTATGAAGAGGCTGCGAAGCTCCGTGAACGCCTAGGCCAGTGACATCACAATACATCAGTCACGTGGCCTAGGTGCAGTTGCAATACCAAGGACAGCCACCATACAATGTACGGCGCTGTGCCTGGAAAGGTGCGAAAAGAGTCCCAATAATCGATGATCTATCATGAGGACAGGACATCAATATGAAAATCCCAGAAAACCGATTTTCAGGTTAAAGGAACCCACAACCAGGAAACGGTCCGATAACCTCGACACAAGGCCTTGTCGGCCTAGCTCTGCTGATTGTAATGATACCTTACAGTTAGCAATCTGCCGCTTCATTTTGGAGAAAAAGTATTTTTAATCCACATGCAAATAAGTAGTTAAAGGGGTTGTGTCATCTCAGATAATGGGGGCAATCACTAGGATATGTCCCCATTGTCTGATAGGTGCAGGTCCCACCACTGGGACCTGCAACCATCTCATAAACCCAGCCGGCAAAGTGAAAGAGGGCGCATTGGGCATGAGGCGCCACCCTCCATTCATTCTTATGAGGAGTTCGAAAGTAGCCGAGCACGCCACTCCGCTATTTTTCGGCAGGCCAATAGGATGGATTGGTGGTGTCTGGACACGGCACTGCAGGCCACCACTTTGTCGGCTTCGTTTTAGAGATCGGTGTGGGTCTCAGAGGTGTGACCCGCATCTATCAGACAATGGGGTCATATCCTAGCGATATGCCCCCATTGTCTGAGATGGGAATACTCCTTCAAGTGCACCGAGAGCGAGCCCAAGCCACACTGTGCACCTATGCTCCTCCTGTTTCGTCTGCCAGATCCGGTTCCAGTACAGTCATCTCATTTGCATATGGATGTAATGTACGTTTTCTCCAGAATGAAGCAATGGTTTGATAATTGTAAGACATCATTACATTCGGCTGATTGAGTCCTACAAGGCACTGTCCCTGCTTTATCAGTGCATTTCCTGGAGACAGGCTCAATTTAACGTCAAATTCTCAATACCTGGAGAGCAGCTGAATAACAGACCACCACGCTGTACGAAGGGAAGACATCTTTAAGGCCTCTTTCACACAGGCCTCACGTTTGACGCCCCGGATAAGAGACGGGTGCGTTGCAGGAAAATGCGCAATTTTTCTGCGTGTGTGCAAACTTTTGTAATGAGTTTTGCACGCGCGTAGGAAAAATAGTCATGTTTGGTACCCAGACCCGAACTTCATCACTGAAGTCCGGTTTCGGGTTGAGTATTCTGCAGATTTTATTAATTTCCCTTTTAACATGGTTATAAGAGGAAATAATAGCATTCTCAATACAGAATGCTTAGTAAAATGTGCATTAAGGGGTTAAAAATAAAAAAAGTAACTCACCTCATCACTTGATCGCGTAGTTGCTTGAAGAAGACAGAAGAGATCGCAATAGCTGCCGGCTAAAGGACCTGTGATGACGTCACCGAGCTCATCGCATGGTCCATCACCATGGTGATGGATCATGTGATGTGACGTCACCACAGGTCCTTTAGACGGCAGCTAATGCTTGAAGAAGAGAGAAGAGATCGGCAACTACGCGATCAAGTGGATAAGGTGAGTTAATTTTTTTATTTTTAACCCCTTAATACACATTTTACAAAGCATTCTGCATTGAGAATGCTATTATTTTCCCTTATAACCATGTTATAAGGGAAAATAATGAAGATTGGGTCCCGTTTCTTAGCAACCATGCGGGAAAATCGCACCGCATGCGCACTTGCTTGCGATTTTCCCGCAGCCCCATTCACTTCTATGGGGCCTGCGTTGCGTGAAAAACGCACAATATAGAGCATGCTGCAATTTTCATGCAACGGAGAAGTGATGCGTGAAAAATCATGGGTCAGGATTCAGTGCGGGTGCAATGCGTTCATGTCACGCATTGCACCCGCGTGGAAAACTCGCCCATGTGAAACGGGCCTAAGAATTGCAGTCACAATTTAGGACAGAATCCCCGTAGACCCACCGAAGGCTACAAGCACTTGTGACCCGGCAGCCTGCTTGTCTCGGAGAGTATTGCTGTCTCCATCGCTTACCTGAAGCTCTTTGTATAGACGGTCTAGTTCGGCGACAGCAGTCTGGTTGTCATGATAGCCCTCAATGCGTCCGTTCTTCAGCATTTCCAGCTGACGGCTCATTTCTTCCACTTTGGACACGGCCGCCATGAGTTCTTTCTGCTTCTGCTGGAACAAGTTATTCATCTGTTCAATCTCCTCCACTGCAAGATCACAGGGAAGAAAAGAAAAAAATTACACAATTACACAAGTTATTACACGAAATACACAGGACCAATCACTCTTTATATAAAAGTGCACATGGAATGGCATATGTACAGTGGCAGAAGCACGAGAGGAGACGGCAGATCCTCACCTAGTCGGCCATTGCTGATCCTTTTTTGTTCTACGTGACCCTTCAATGCCCGCACTTTCTTCAGCTTGGCCTCCTGGTTTTCTGCGATCTCCCGCAAGCGCTTCAGCTTCTCCTGCTCGCTGGCCTGCTGCTGACGCTGGTCCTGCTGCTTCAGGTACTTCAAACGCTGCTCCTACGGGCATCAAAAAGTGCATGTTAAATGCAGAACGAATGTAGCTACAATTCACAAAGCCCCATAGCAAATTTACCCCCCCCCCCCAAAAAAAAAGAACAACTTTCATATTGGTGGCTCCCTCAGCCTACAAACCCGACAACGGATGTCATGACTGCTACTGTGTGCCTATGCTTACACTCCTGACGGACAGCACCAGTACAAAGCAGTGGAAAGGTCCAGCGGGAGCAGTTATGCCCACTGTGCACATACATATCCTGCATGAGGCTCCACCAGCAGAATAGTGAGTGCAGCTCTGGAGTATAATACAGGATGTAACTCAGGATCAGTACAGGATAAGTAATGTATGTACCCAGTGACTGCACCAGCAGAATAGTGAGTGCAGCTCTGGAGTATAATACAGGATGTAACTCAGGATCAGTACAGGATAAGTAATGTAATGTATGTACACAGTGACTGCACCAGCAGAATAGTAAGTGCAGCTCTGGAGTATAATACAGGATGTAACTCAGGATCAGTACAGGATAAGGGTACTTTCACACTAGCGTTTTGGATTCCGTTTGTGGGATCCGTTTCAGGGCTCTCACAAACGGTCCAAAAAGGATCAGTTCAGCCCCAATGCATTCTGAATGGATAAGGATCTGTTCAGAATGCATCAGTTCGGCTCCGTTCCGCCTCTATTCCGTTGTGGAGGCGGACACCAAAATGCAGCATTTTGGTGTCCGTCTGAAGAGGCGGAGCCTAACTGATCTGTTTTTTTTTACAAGGTAAGTCAATGGGGACGGATCCGTTGTCAGTGACACAATATGGTGCATTTGAAAATTGATCCGTTCCCCATTGACTTTCAATGTAATTCAAAACGGATCCGTTTTGGACTTTGTCATTTTTCTTTAAAGCTAATGCAAACGGATCCGTTCTGAGCGGATACAAACGTTTGCATTAGAGGTGCGGATCCGTCTGTGCAAATAAACAGACGGATCCACACCAACGCTAGTGTGAAAGTACCCTAAGTTATGTAATGTATGTACACAGTGACTGCACCAGCAGAATAGTGAGTGCGGCTCAGGATCGGTAAGGGATAAGCAATGTATGTTATTATAGTAGAAGTGACAGGAGTTATTATACAGAATGCTGATACAATGTCCAGTTGAACATCAGGTGTCAGTCCTACCTTTGTGGCCAGCATTCGCTGCTGGGCCTCGATCTGCTGTTGCTGTCTCGCTGCCATTTCCTGCAGTTCAGCCAGGGTCATGTCCATCCTGGGGCCGTTCACCTGTGTAATCCAGAAAACAAAAGTCATTACGGTCTTTAAATGCCTCCACCAGTACCACTTAGGAAGCTGCTCTTGGCTCGTGTACTGCTCTGCATTAGGGGGATACGGGCACACAATGCGTGTAACATACTTACCCCATTTTCAATCCTCCTGTCAGAAGACACCTTCACCCCATTCCGCTTCAGATTGGGATCATGGGATCTTTGTAGATTTCCTAGAATGAAAAAAAAACATACATACAAAAATCACTTATCCAGGTACAAAAACCCTAAAAATGTACGAGCAACCAAAAACATTGCAGCGTGGAGGTCTTCCGGATTATTGGATTACAGGTAATCCAATTAAAACTCCTGCAGCTTTCTAAGGGCGTGTTCACAACTGCATTGACGGCTCCGTTCGGAGCCTTAGTTATTGATTTTGTCAAAAATAGTGGAGAGACAAATTCGCCATACATTCACCCAAACAAAACCGAACAAACCCCCTTATAGTCAATGGGATCTGTATGGCTCCATGTCTGCCAGTTTTGTCCCGAATCCAGCACCCCTGTTTTTTTCATTGTCCTGCTCCTACGCCAAAGATATACCGACAGGGAATTTAGACTGTGAGCTCCACTGGAGACAGCAAGAAATCATAAGTGCTGTATAAGCGAGTAAAATAAAAAAAATGAAATAAAGAACAATCATGTGAATGAGGCCCAACACGCTATGTGTTTCAATTACTGAAATATAACCAGGATCCAGTTTGGGGACTTTCTTCCAGGTCTCATATCAAAAATATGATGTCTAATGCCAGCTTTATAGTTGGTGTCTTTGGCTGGAAAGAGGAAGACACACTCCTTAAAGGGGGCATGTTGAAAAGGACAGTCGTCTTACAAAAGCCCTTTCAGTTGATTTTTCCCTTCTGTCATTTAGGCCTCTTGCACACGGGCCGCAATGCTCGGGCACTGGCCGTGGGGCAGCCGCAGCGGATCGCGGACCCATTCACTTGAATGGTTCCGCGATCTGCCCATTCCACAAAAAGATAGGACATGTTCTATCTTTTTGCGGGACGGAAGTACGGAATGGAACCCCGCGGAAGCACTCCGTAGTGCTTCCGTAGTGTTCCGTTCCGTCATTCCATTCCACACCGTTCCACATCTCCGGATTTGCGGACCCATTGAAATGAATAAGTCCGCATCTGTGATGCGGAATGGCCACGGAATGGTGCCCGTGTATTGCGGATCCTCAAATGCAGTCCGCAATATGGGCACGGGGCGCACACGTTCGTGTGCAAGAGGCCTTAGTTAGAGAATTTCAGCTTTGCAACGTCAGGCAGGTGATCCTGTCAAAATGGACGACTGAAACCAAGTAGTCTACTTATATACACTGCATGTGCATCCGCACACAACATCCATGAAATCAAAGAGGCTCCCAGACTGCTGCTCCCATGCCTCTTCTCAAACTTGTTCACATCCCCAGCAGAGGAACAGAATAGCGGAGTTACTGTAGACCGGCGCACACCTGCAGGATCCCCGCTGACGATGAAGTGATCCGGCGGTGTGCACCAGTCTCCAGTATTCTGTTCCTCTGCCGGAGCAGACTACCAGAGTTATGTGCTGGAGATGTGAATGAGGGTTATGGTTTCCTCCTTCTAGCCAGAGATACCAGCAATAAAGCTACCATTAGACTTTTATCTTTCAACAGTACATTTCAATTACTTCAATCATGTTTTGTTATATGAAAATTAAATAATTAATACAAATTTGACATCAGTATCTTTGGTTTTGTTGTTATTTCGGATTTGAATAGTTAGGTTGTAGTACATTAATTAATAAATAATAGGAAATGTGAAGAATAATTTGCCGTTATAGGACTATATTTCATTTTAGTTTGTATTTTTTTAATTTTGTATAGAGTAATGAATACATGTATATGAATATAATATTGATAGAAATATGAACGACAAATTATTAAGATAATTATTAACTATTCAAATTGTATTCAGTTTAATAAAAGGGATGGGGATGGTTGGACCTGCCGATATAAGCTATAAAATAACTAAACAAGGAAATTTTTAAAAAACGAAATCTATAAATAAAAATATAGTCGTTTACAATAAAGTGTTTGCTGTAACACAGATCGATATATAATTGTAACCTCAGATCTTTATGTGTCATGTACCTGCCGACACTCCAGTGACTGTGAAGCCAGAACCGGATCCTTGTTATATTTCAGTAATTGAAACACACGTGTTAAGGCTCTTTATTTCCGGAGACTACCGGAGTTACGCGACAGAAATGTGAACCTACCCTAAGAGAAAAAACCTACCCCTCCCCGCTTCCTACCGTATTACTGTGAGTGAGAGTCTTCTCCAGGACACAGACCACAGGAAGATTACGTGGATGCTACTTGTCACTGATAACATATTAGAGTTAGGCCTCATGCACACGACCGTTTTTTTATGCTGTCCGCAAAAAAGGGTTCCGTTGTTCAGTGATCCGTGTCCGTTTTTGCCTTCCGTTGTGTTTCCGTGTGTCTTCCGTTTTTTTTAGCAGACATGACCCAAAAGATTTTACCAAAAGACAGGCTGACAATGTTTCCCAAGTGCCTGCCAAGGGATCCGCAAAAAAAACGGACACGGAACGCGGATGACACACGGATGGCCATCCGCATTTTTCACGGACCCATTGACTTGAATGGGTCCGTGAACCGTTTTTCACGGACAAGAATAGGACAGGTTATATTTTTTTTACGGACTGGAATCACGGACCACGGACGCGGAGGACAAACGGTGCATTTGCCGAGGTTTCCACGGACCCATTGAAAACCAATGGGTCCGCAGAAAATCACGAAAAACGGAGCAACGGACACGGAATCAAACAACGGTCGTGTGCATGAGGCCTTATACTGATTATAGGCAGCAGGACCACTCACCCGATTCTCTAGATGGCGGGCGCTCATGGCGGAGGTAGAATCGGACCTCGTTGCGTTGCATGCCGTACTTCTGCAGAATATCAATCATGCGCTCGTTGTCTGCCACAGGGCGTTCTGGAACACAACGTTATTGGCACGTTCACAAGAAGAACGAAGAACATGAGCAACACACACTTCTTCCCTGTCCAAGACGGGGCGGGGGAAATACACTCACATGTACCAAATATACACCCGTCGCCGTGCATCGTCACATCCCTGCTGTTAAAGGGGTATTCTGGTTAGATTAAGTTACCCTCGTGATAGGGGATAAGTATAAGTATTAGATCGGAGGGGTCCTACCTCTGAGACTCCCACTGGTGACAAGAGCTAGGGCCCTGTATGCCCTCCTGTCCCCTGAAATGAAGAGAGACTGATCGGGCATTCATACAGCCTCCATTCATTTCTATGGGATAGCCAAGCTTTAAAGGGCCAAAAACATTGCCCCACCTGTCCATAGGCGGTGTGTGGTATTACAGCCGAGTCCTGTTCAACTCAATTGAGCTAGGCTGCAATACCAGCCGTAATCCACCCGCAGGGGTGGCACCGTTTCTGAAAGAAAACAGCCATGTTTATTTAATAATGGACAACCCCTTAAAATAAAAAAAATATATAAAAAAAAAAAATTGAAATGCTTAGAAAAGGTATTTTAAGCTGCAGAAGTGATGTAAAAACAAAAGTTATATTAGATGTCCGAGGGTCAGTCCAATTCATCCTGAGGTTCCTGATTAGAATGGTAGAAATACAGTGAAGACTGACACAGGGATGAGTGGAGGAATAGTCTGTGTAGCTGTGCCGATATATGCCTGGCTGACCTGTGCTGTGAAGGTGCGCACGCTGCTCCACCAGCACAGCCCTCACATTCTTCCTGCCAAAGGCTGAACCTGCCGACACAAAGCCCCTTTCTTCTCCAGGACAAACAGCATTCACAGCCGTCGTCCGCACTTTCATCCCCCCGCGCTGTCCGGTTACCCGGCACAACCCTAAATTTATCCACAGATCTATTTAAAGAGCTCATGGACCACGCAGAGCCCGTGACTAAAGGGTTTCATCAAAGGACAGTGAAGAGAGCGAGAAAGCGGTCAGCGACCAATGTGACATCAAGACGTCTCCCCGGACCGTCCTATAAACCGGAGCACCCCGGTTATTTGGGAGTGGTAGGAAAGCTGCTGCCAGTCAGAGCACCCGGCATACAGCTTAGGACTAGAAATTTATGCCACAGAAAAGAAATGATTTTTAGATCAATTTTATACTTCCCTGGTGGTCTAGAGTGCTGAAGAGGTTAACGCACATTTTCCTGGTGATCTGCTGGGTTATTACCAGCCTTCTTGGTGGTCTAGTGTAGTGGATGGGTTAATACCAGTTTTTTCTGGTGGTCTAATGTGATAAACTTTTCAGAAAACTTTTGATATTTCATAGACATCCAAAGATTTGATCGATCACTAGAACGAGGAGAGAGAAGTGCTGGCAGATTGCGCTCTCTCGTCTCGCTGCAGGAGAGGAAGCGAGATGGACTCAGACAGTCTACGGGCCCCTCTCCCTTCCGTCTCATGTGGTGAGGAGAGAGACAGCTCTTCTCTCCTCGTTCTAAAGACCAGAGGGGCTCCCAGCCCTCAGACCTGCACCCATCTATACTTTTCATAGGCCTCTAGGACTATTAGATAGGTGGGTGTCCCAGCGCTGACACCCTGTCCCCCCGGGGACCTCCTGGAATGAACGAAGCAGCGAGCCGGGCATGCGTGCAGCCAATCCATTCTTTTTTATGGAAGTTCTGAAGGGAGCCAAGTGCACATGCCCGACTCATGTGGGGTCCCCGTTCTCTTGAACTGTGGGCTCCCAGTGGCAAGACCACCACAGATCTAAGATCTGTGAATAGGGGTGACTTCACAAAACTGGACTATACACTTGATATCAGTTTCTCTGGTGGTCTAGTGTGGTGGATGTTTCTCTGGTGGTTAATACCAGCATATGTGGTGGTCTAGTGGAGTGGGCGAGTTACTGCCAGGTTCCCTGATGGTCTAGGGCAGTGATGGGCAAAGTGCGGCTCTCCAGCTGTTGCAGAACTACAACTCCCAGCATGCAAACACTGTCTACAGCTATCAGCCTACAGCAGGGCATGGTGGGAGTTGTAGTTTTGCAACAGCTGGAGAGACGCACTTTGCCCATCACTGGTCTAGGGTAGCGGAGGAGTTAATATGAGGTTTCTCTAGTGGTCTATAGTAGTGGATGAGTTACTACCAGCTTCCATGGGGATCAATAAATGTCCGTCGGGATCAATAAAGTGTATCGTATCGTAGTGCAGTGGAGGAGGTAATACCGGTTCCCCTGGTGGTCTAGGGAGGTTGCAGAGTTAATTCTAGCTTCCCTGATGGTCTAGGGTAGTTAAGGAGTTACATATCAGCCATGTTTGGTCAGAGATACAGAAGAGACATACCTGTGCCTCGCCATACTTCAGACAGGTGGCACTCGGTCTCTCCAGGCTCCTTGCACAGCTCCAAGACGTCTCGACAGGTGGTTTCAGGAGTGACCGGCACCTCACTAAAATGGTGCTCATTGTTACTTAGATATACCGTGAGAAACATCTAGAAGAAAACCAAGAGAAAACAAACAGGTAAATGAGAATGAAGGGCCACACACTGCGGGCAAGTACGCTGGTTTATGTGTCATACCCAAGGGCCGGAGGATACGATTCTCAATCAAATACGGGACCCGCAAAGAAACTGCCGCAATCCACTGTCTTTATGGAAATAGATGTACTAATAAAGCACAATTACCATAGCAATGGTGGGCACCAGGAGCTGTATGGGCACCTGAGGGCTCTTACTGCCACTCTTATCAGTAGAATAAAAAGGTACACTCGCTGAGCAAAGATAATATCGCCCCAAGGAAGAGATAAAACTCTCTGCGAGACTGTAATAATGATAAATGGAAGTGATCCCCCGAGCCCGGACCCAAAGGAGGCCGGGCCCCCGAGCCCGGACCCAAAGGAGGCCGGGCCCCCGAGCCCGGACCCAAGAGGAGGCCGGGCCCCCGAGCCCGGACCCAAGAGGAGGCCGGGCCCCCGAGCCCGGACCCAAGAGGAGGCCGGGCCCCCGAGCCCGGACCCAAGAGGAGGCCGGGCCCCCGAGCCCAGACCCAAGAGGAGGCTGGGCCCCCGAGCCCGGACCCAAAGTAAGGCATATTGGTACACCATAGACTTTCTAGGATGTGGGTGCCCACAGAGAGGGCCGAGTGCCCCCTCTGGTACCCGTGCCATAGGTTCACCACCCCTGGCCTAGATGATGGGCAATTCATCAAAATGACCATCCTGCTTCTCTCAGTCCAGTGATGCACCCCCTCCCAAAATCTTCCAGGGAGTCGTAGAAGCATGTCTATCAGTCAACGACCTCTCACCAGGAGGTAAACTACCCAAAAGTAGCATCTGAGAGCCTTTTCGAAGGGCAGCGGTGGAAGCAATTTTATGCCCCATTGTGGCAAGACCCAGTATCTAATCAGAGCACACCAGTTACATTTATCATTTACACTCATGCCTTTTGAGTTTTGCCGTCAGTCTGGGGGCGGTATTTTTTATTTTATTTTTGTCAAGGAGAGCACAAGTCTCTGGAGCCCGGTGACTCCTAGAAATGTGCCTCCTATGGATATTTTTGTTACTGGGCTACTATAAAAAGCAAACTGGCCGCCCCTGGCATGGATCAGGGCATGCTGGGCGCTCTCTAGCCGGCCTACATGTAAAACAGTTCATTATCTGCAGCCATATGGAAATATTAGCTTTACAGTGGAACGGTTTGAGCAAACAGATCTCGTCAGTGCAAGACAAGTGATTCACACGACAGCCGGATGTACAATAAGCGTGACGCATCGGCGAGCGGTCGCTGAAAAACAACCACCCACCCTACGGGTGTCACATGGTTAAAGGGGCAAAAGTACCTCCCCAATGATACAGCAGGCATAATACCCCACCTCTTAACCCAGCTCCATCCCCAGAGGATAGCCAGCCACAATGGAGAGGATTAATACTTTCTTCCCTGGTGGTCTTGTGGAGGAGCGATGTCAGAATTCCTGGTGGTCTAGGAAAGCAAAGGATTAATACTAGCCTTGGTGGTCTAAGGGAGGAGTAAAAGCTGGAATCCCTGATTGCCTAGGAAAGAGGAGGATTAATACCAGCTTCCCTGGTGGTCTAGCAAAGGAGCAATGTCTGAACTCCTGGTGGTCTAGCGGAGGAGCAATGTCTGAACTCCTGGTGGTCTAGCGGAGGAGCAATGTCTGAACTCCTGGTGGTCTAGCGGAGGAGCAATGTCTAAACTCCTGGTGGTCTAGCGGAGGAGCAATGTCTGAACTCCTGGTGGTCTAGCGGAGGAGCAAGGTCTGAACTCCTGGTGGTCTAGCGGAGGAGCAATGTCTGAACTCCTGGTGGTCTAGCGGAGGAGCAAGGTCTGAACTCCTGGTGGTCTAGCGGAGGAGCAATGTCTGAACTCCTGGTGGTCCTAGCTTATGGTTGTGTTAATATCAAAATGCCTGGTAGATATCTCTGGAAGAGCCGGCTTTCTCCTGTGTATGGGCAAAATGAAAATCAGACAAATCTCCTTCTAACAAATCTGGAACCAGCCCTGTACCTCACATGGATCCAGAGATCTTACCAGTCATTGCTCTGCTAGATTTTTATCAAGCTGACAGCTCAAGGGGAGTGTCCTTTCTGCTGCAGCTCAGGGGGCGTGTCTCAGCTCTCCCTATCACCGCTCAGGGGGCGTGTCTCAGCTCTCCCCATCACCGCTCAGGGGGCGTGTCTCAGCTCTCCCCATCACCGCTCAGGGGGCGTGTCTCAGCTCTCCCTATCACCGCTCAGGGGGCGTGTCTCAGCTCTCCCTATCACCGCTCAGGGGGCGTGTCTCAGCTCTCCCCATCACCGCTCAGGGGGCGTGTCTCAGCTCTCCCCATCACCGCTCAGGGGCGTGTCTCAGCTCTCCCTATCACCGCTCAGGGGGCGTGTCTCAGCTCTCCCTATCACCGCTCAGGGGGCGTGTCTCAGCTCTCCCTATCACCGCTCAGGGGGCGTGTCTCAGCTCTCCCTATCACCGCTCAGGGGGCGTGTCTCAGCTCTCCCTATCACCGCTCAGGAGGCGTGTCTCAGCTCTCCCTATCACAGCTCAGGAGGCGTGTCTCAGCTCTCCCTATCACAGCTCAGGAGGCGTGTCTCAGCGCTCCCTATCACAGCTCAGGGGCGTGTCTCAGCTCTCCCTATCACAGCTCAGGAGGCGTGTCTCAGCGCTCCCTATCACAGCTCAGGGGCGTGTCTCAGCTCCCCTATCACAGCTCAGGGGCGTGTCTCAGCTCCCCCTATCACAGCTCAGGGCGTGTCTCAGCTCCCCCTATCACAGCTCAGGGGGCGTGTCTCAGCTCTCCCTATCACAGCTCAGGAGGCAGCTGAAGGATGAAACGGAGCATGTGCGGCCATCTCAGTGAGCAGGTCATAGAAATAGGAAAAAAACAGCAGGTGGCGCTATACAGATACATTTTATTGAATAACTCAGTGACTATGCTAAATTTTTAATGACATGCAATTAGAAAAGTATTCCGATCCAGGGGCTGGTTTGAAAACTGTAGAATACTTTTCGTGGGAAAACCCCTTTAAGGGCACAGTGGCTTCATGACCCACCATCCCTCCAGCCCCCAGGGCCAGGTTTAGGGGTGGTTGCAAAAAAGTGCATCACCTGGGCACCCCCACTCCCACATGGTGCCATTACTTATGGATGCAACTACATTACCTACCTACATAGGTAACCCTTTAAGGCACTGTTAGTATTATTTGGGCGTGTTATGGTAAAGCATACGGAGGTCAAGAGAAAACGCCATACAGGGCATTGTCCAATGTCAGGCGAGCACTGCCGCTATCTACGCCCGTGGGCACCGACACAGCTGAGAACTGGTTGCAGATAAGCGGCGGCACGTGGCGCACAGCGCGGTTCAGTAGCACACTGTGTGAATACCGTACATGTACAGTAAGACGAGGATGATGCACATAACACCGTCCTGGGGTGACTCACATGCTCTGTATCTTTCTGTGGGCAATGATGTCACCAGTATCCAGGCACACCGCGATGCCGGCGTGAGTCATGGCGGGTACCTCCTCCTGATATCTGGTTCTTCTTGTTTCCTGGGCACAGGCTGCTCTGTCAGGATCACTGCCCTGTGCAGAAGAAGTCTCATCCGGATGATGGCACAGCCCTGCGGAGGCATCGAGACATGGGCCCGAGACCAGAAGATGCCCCAGAACTACTGATAAATGTGCCAGGGGTAGAGCTGTGCCCCCCAATAAATCTAAGAATCGTCTCCCTTTTGCAAGCCCAGCGTCGGGGAGGAAGAGCAGAGAGGCCAATACGACAATTCTGTCCCTCAAGTAGACCCCTTCCTGGCATGACCATGAGGAAGCTCAGGATGCGGGGGCCCCAGAGATTGGGGTGTAAGGTCTACACTACTATTACTGGGTACATAGCGTCTGGGCACCCCAAAAACACGTCATCAGGAAAAGAAGCCATTTGCATTATTGCCTTTGGGCCATTCAGACGTCCAGAGTGTTTAGCGAACCACAAAACACTGACGCCGCACATCGCCGGCACTTAGGGCTCATTCACAGGAATGTATGGGTTCCGTTGCTTATCCGCAATAAACGGACACCGGACCCATTAACTTCAATGAGTCCGCAAATCAGGAGATGCAGAGCGGTGCGGAAAAGGAAGCACAGAACCCCAAGGAAGCACTGCGGAGTGCTTCTTTGGGGTTCCGTTCCGTACCGCAAAAATATAGAACATGTCCTATCTTTTTGCGGAACGGAGGGATGTAGACCCATGTAAGTTGAATGGGAATGGATCCGTCCCGGAGGCCTCACGAACATTCTCAGTGCATTGGGGACCGCAAATTGCGGCCCCAATGCACGAAACGGAACATATACGTTCGTGTGAATGAGCCCTTGAATGAGTCCGCAATCCTGAGCTGCGGTGCGGAACGGAGTCACGGAAGCACTACGGAGTTCTATTTTTTTGCATTGCAGATGGATCACGAACCAATTCCAGGTGAATGGGTCTCGATCCTTCCCGGCCACCGCACAGATGTTGCCCGTGCATTGGGGCCCGCAAATTACGGTCCCCAATGCACGGAGCAGCCGCACAACAACCGTATGTATTTTGCAGTCCGCAAAAAACGGATCAGCAAAAAATACGGATGAAGTCCGTGTGCATTCCGTATTTTGAGGAATGGAACAGCTTGCTCCTGATAGAGTGGTCCTATCCTTGCCTGTAATGCGGACAATAATAGGTCATGTTCTATGTTTTTGCGGAACGGACATACGGAAACGGAATGCACACGGAGTAGCTTCAGTTTTTTTTTTACGGATCCCATTGAAGAAAAGAAACAGAACGGACACAGAAAGAAAATATGTTCGTGTGCATGAGGCCTAAGAGTAACTCCCACCATATAAAGTGATTCCATATCGCCAGGATGTGCATCAAGTTGTGATCGGAGTGGTCTGAACTCTGGGGACCCCACCAAGCCTGCAAATTAAGGGCCACTGTGCTCGTTTAGCACAGCACCCCCTGGCACCACACAGCAGCCAGTCTCATTCACGATGCTAAATCTGTGCTGTGGCCCCTGCATTTTGGAGTGGGGGGGGGGGGGGTTCTCAGAGGTCGGACCCCCACTGATGATAAAGTGATGGCATCTCCTAGTCATGCGAGCACCCCTTTAATCATTACACAGCACTAATCAGTGAATGGAACAAAGTTCCCCAGCAATGGGTAAGATCTGCCGCTCTCAGTGAATGGAACACTGTTCAGCAGTTGTACAAACTTTCACACGACAATGCTCCATGGGAACAGGGTCTGCAAATTATCTTGCATCTGCCAGACCACAGACCCATCTGACGGCAGCATGGTTTCGGGGTTCTTGCCCCTCATTGGTACAGAGCAGGGTGCTTTTTGGCTGATGGAGGCACTGATGCAGCCGAGTGGGGTAGTGGGGCTTATTGAAGATGATCAGGAGTGTATGGAGACGGTACTCGGCAGTGAACTCCATGGGAAAGAAGAAGGCAGCCAGACTGGGACCCACCTGTCGACAGGACTGTTCGGGGGTGCTTGCCCCTCATCAGTACAGGGCAGGGTACTGGCTGGGAGTACGAGATCCCTCAGATGACTCCCAAGGTCGGGGTACAGGCTCTCAGAGAACAGACTCTGCCCCCCACTGTACTGATGAGGGGCAAGAACCCCCAAACAGTCCTGTCGACAGAAAGGTGTCTGGTTTGGCAGCTAGGAGGCGATTCTTCTTTCCTATGGATCCCTGCCCCTCTTTAATGAGAGTCAGTACCCCTCTGAGCTGCACGGGTATCTCCATCAGCCAAACAGTATCCAGCGCTGCACTGATGAGGGGCAAGAACCCCGAAACCGTGCCATCGACAGGTGGGTCTCTGGTTTGGCCAATAGGAGCTAAATTTGCATATTTACAGGCTAAAGACCTGTCTTGAACTATTACTTTTCACAGCTGAAGGTTTGCTGCTACTGTATCCAGCTTCATTTTTATCCGCTGACAGCAAACAGAGATCTTGAGAACGACAGGCAGCAAATATGAGAAAGTTGCAGAACATTACCCACATAGGCTATAGGGACCTAAAATAGTTTTAAAAGGGGCAGTTCCGGGAAGTTGGACTCACTAGAACATGTATGCAGGTCCCACGCTGCGGCGGTGGTACGTCCAGTCCTGGGTGGATGGGCGGCGGGTGACAGGGTGTACTCAGCGCTCGCTCAAGATCTTATCTACGTGTCACACATTCCAGGAATAGTTCTCCGCAGGAGGAGAGAGGTGCACGGGGAGAACCGCACAAGGCGTCACGGGATTAGATTAATTCACACTTTCTAATCCGTGTGCAGTTCGCCCAAGATTACGTCCCCGGGAGGGTGACAGACGGGTGCTACGGGCAAGGCTGGCGAGGCTACTACAGTACCAGGTGCCCTACTCGCCTCTCCTGACATGTCTGGTTTACTAACTACTTGCACCCTCATGTCATCATTCAGGAGCGTCTATTATTAGGACTACATTGTGACAGTCCTCTATTATTCCTGCTAGAAACTATGAATAAATTGCTAGCAGTTTGCAATGAAGGTCCAGCTGGTTGTCCCTGCACAGTCTAACACTGGCAGCGGTGACTGGATAATGTCAGACTGTGTAGGGACTGGTAACACCCATCGCAAACTCCATTCATGAACTTCTAGCAGGAATAATAGAAGACTGGCACATCATACAGATGTCCGGAGTGGTTACAGGTCCTCTTTAATAAAAGGGACACTTATAAAAATTGGTGCAAGCAGGTTTTTTTCCCCCTGCGTCCATATTTCTTTATTATCAGGCTGTCACTGAAAGACGCCCCGAGGAGCTGACAATCTGACGGACTAGAATCTCCCTGCTCCTGGTAAAGAGCGGCTGCAGACTCCTTTATAACCAGAGGCCTGGAGAGAAACGCGGGAGGGTAACCATGGCAGACCTGTGTACCCGGGTTCAGCGCAGACTCGGCTCTGCTAGGTGGAGCGCAGGAGGAAAGGCTCTGGGACAGTGTGGATTGTTTACGTGGACGGTTTTTCCTTTCAATTGTACTGGAGGAAGAACGCATTGTTCGCGCCGCCATAGTGTTCGCGGAGGAAGACGATGGCGCCTGGCAAAAACAAGGGGAAAGAACTGCAGCTGCAGAAACAACATCATCGAGTGACGTGGGAGTCCTGGAGCAAACCCTCGGCGGTGAGGAGCACCTATGAGAGCAAAGCACTATTCACTGGAGGCAAGCAGAGATCCTAAAACCGGGGAGAAATTGAAGCAGAGTAGGTTTACAAAGCTGCAGAGCAGAATTATATCCCCCATCATATATACAGGTAGACGCTGTCACTCTGCTGCTTTCCCAGAAGCTGAAACCGTTCCCACTGAATAGTCACATCCCGATTATAAAACAGAGTATTGTGTCCCGGAGAACACTTTTCGGGAATAGCCCCCCTCCCCCCATTATAAAGAATGAATCCGCCTTCTGCACGATCCATTATAGGGCAAAGGCCGAGAATGCACAAAGAAAATCCTGGGCGAGAGGAGAGTTCAGAGGAAGAAAAGCCATAAACCGTGGAGGGTCGAGCAGACAACCCCCATAAACCGTGGAGGGGCGCGCAGACAACCCCCATAAACCGTGGAGGGGCGAGCAGACAACCCCCATAAACCGTGGAGGGGCGAGCAGACAACCCCCATAAACCGTGGAGGGGCGAGCAGACACCCCCCATAAACCGTGGAGGGGCGAGCAGACAACCCCCATAAACCGTGGAGGGCGAGCAGACAACCCCCATAAACCGTGGAGGGGCGAGCAGACACCCCCCATAAACCGTGGAGGGGCGAGCAGACACCCCCCATAAACCGTGGAGGGGCGAGCAGACAACCCCCATAAACCGTGGAGGGGCGAGCAGACAACCCCCATAAACCGTGGAGGGACGAGCAGACAACCCCCATAAACCCTGGCGGGGCAAGCAGACAACCCCCATAAACCCTGGCGGGGCGAGCAGACAACCCCCATAAACCGTGGAGGGGCGAGCAGACAACCCCCATAAACTGTGGAGGGGCGAGCAGACAACCCCCATAAACCGTGGAGGGGCGAGCAGACAATCCCCATAAACCGTGGAGGGGCGAGCAGACAACCCCCATAAACCAGGGCGAGCAGACAATCCCCATAAACCGTGGAGGGGCGAGCAGACAACTCCCATAAACCAGGGCGAGCAGACAATCCCCATAAACCGTGGCGGGGCGAGCAGACAATCCCCATAAACCGTGGCGGGGCGAGCAGACAACCCCCATAAACCGTGGCGGGGCGAGCAGACAACCCCGATAAATCACTGTCAGGAACAGTCCGCAGAGATCTGATAATTATCGCTCCCCTTCCCCACTCCCAGAAGAACCCCTGGGGTGCGGCTCAGACCCAGACGGGGGTTCTGTAACTTTCTAATATACATTGCGCTTCCCTCCTTCAACATTTTGGAGACATCTGCTTGCTGACAATGAATACAGCCATCAGACCATGTTCACAAATGCAGGATTATATCAGGATCCCTGCTAATCACCTAATCATAAGATTTCGGCTTTACATTATAAGAATGTCCCCATTCACTGACAGCAAGCCAAGATCATGAGAAATGGTAAGGACCAGTGCGGCCGACGGCTACTGGAGGTGTCCGGGCACCATTACCCACGTGTCCCCCTCCCCAGCTCTGCTGTATGTACAGTATTCACCCAGACCCCATCCTGCGCTTATCTTACAGATAACAGAGGGGAGATGGAGGTGGCCCCCGGAGGGCTCAGGCCATTAGCTGTTGTGTGCACAGAAATCCCAAACACAAAGGCCCGCGCCCTCCCCTTCTAGATAAGAGGAGATCTGTTGTGTACACAGCATAACCACAGTATACAAACACTGCAGCACAAAACCGCGCAGCGCCAGTCTACAGGGGCCCCGCAGCCAGACTACTGAACTATAAAGAAGGGACACAGGCCCCAGTGCTACACACCACGGATGCTCAAACTGCAGCCGTTGTAAAACTATAACTCCCACCATGCCCTGCTGTAGGCTGTCCAGGAATGCTGGGAATTGTAGTTTTGCAACGCTGGAGGGCCACAGGTTGAGCATGCCTGTTATACACGATACAGAGCAGGAGGGCCGACACAGGAACAGAAGATAGGACCCAGAGATCAGAGAAGTAATCTACATATACCGTCCATACATTACTAGTCCTGTACCAGTGAGAAGTTACTCCAGAGCTGCACTCACAATTCTGCTGATTAAGTCACTGCGTACATACATGACTTAGTCTTCTTTCACATTGGCGTTAGGCTTGCCCGGCAGGGGAACAGCCTGCTGGATCCGAACTAATGCTTGCACGCGTGTGCTGCCCGTAGTCCGCCCCGGACCCATTCACTATAATAGGGACGGGCTGGAGATGCAGCATGCTGCGGTTTTTGTCTGGCCGCCTCTCGGCATGTTTGACATACTGTGGCTGCATCTCCGGCCTGTCCCCATTATAGTAAATGGGGCCGGGGCGGACTTCCGGCAGCACACGCGTGCGCAAGCATTAGTACGGAACCAGCAGGCTGTTCCTCTGCCGGGCAAGCCTAACGCTAATGTGAAAGAAGACTAAGTCATGTATGTACGCAGTGACTTAATCAGCAGAATAGTGAGTGCAGCTCTGGAGTATAATACAGGATGTAACTCAGGATCAGTACAGGATAAGTAATGTATGTACACAGTGACTCCACCAGCAGAATAGTGAGTGCAGCTCTGGAGTATAATACAGGATGTAACTCAGGATCAGTACAGGATAAGTAATGTATGTACACAGTGACTGCACCAGCAGAATAGTGAGTGCAGCTCTGGAGTATAATACAGGATGTAACTCAGGATCAGTACAGGATAAGTAATGTATGTACACAGTGACTGCACAAGCAGAATAGTGAGTGCAGCTCTGGAGTATAATACAGGATGTAACTCAGGATCAGTACAGGATAAGTAATGTATGTACACAGTGACTGCACCAGCAGAATAGTGAGTGCAGCTCTGGAGTATAATACAGGATGTAACTCAGGATCAGTACAGGATAGAGTAATGTATGTACACAGTGACTGCACCAGCAGAATAGTGAGTGCAGCTCTGGAATATAATACAGGATGTAACTCAGGATCAGTACAGGATAAGTAATGTAATGTATGTACACAGTGACTGCACCAGCAGAATAGTGAGTGCAGCTCTGGAGTATAATGCAGGATGTAACTCAGGATCAGTACAGGATAAGTAATGTATGTACACAGTGACTCCACCAGCAGAATAGTGAGTGCAGCTCTGGAGGATAATACAGGATGTAACTCAGGATCAGTACAGGATAAGTAATGTAATGGATGTACACAGTGACTGCACCAGCAGAATAGTGAGTGCAGCTCTGGGGTATAATACAGGATGTAACTCAGGATCAGTACAGGATAAGTAATATTATATATATACACACACACACACACTGTAGTATAAAATACTGTAGCATTATTACACACCGACGATCTTCTCTGTTCACACACAAATAAAAGGAACAGTTTCCACTGTAAGGGCTCTTTCACACGAGCGGATGCCGTGTGTGGAATCCGCTCCGTGAAAGAGTGCCAAGCCATGTCCCGGACAGCAGAGACACGGAGCAGTAACATGACTGATGATGCTCTGTGCCTCTATGGAATCTTTTTACTATAAAATGACAGTGAGATAAAGTTGTCACTGTGATTTTGTAGTAAATGGTCACAGAGAGGCACGGAGGATTATCAGTCATGTTACTGCTCCGTGTCTCTGCTGTCCGGGACGCGGCTTGGCACTCTTTCACGCAGCGGATTCCATGCACGGCATCCGCTCGTGTGAAAGAGCCCTAAGGCTACGTTCACACGACGACATTTGTCACGCGACAAAAAGTCGCACTATTGTCGCGCGACAATTTTTATAATGGTAGTCTATGGTGTCGCATTGCGACATGCAACATGCTGTGACGCGACAGTCGCAAAAAATCCATTCAAGATGGGTTTTTCTGCGACTGTCGCAGTCGCAAGCATGTCGCAATGCGACACCATAGACTCCCATTCTAAAAATTGTCGCGCGACAAAATGTTGCAGTGAAGTTGTGCCTTATTTGTCGCGCGACAAATGTTGTCGTGTGAACGTAGCCTAAGACTACTATCACCATCCTGCGAGTAGGATGCTGGGAGTTTCAGGTGCACCTGTATCCTGTGACAGCAGGAGACCTCACACGGGCACAGTATACAATGAATACAATGCCGGCCTCGGCTCGTTATGTAAAGAAACTTAGGGGGTTCATATAGACAATCGACTCGTTATTGTCTGCAATTGTCCTCCAATTATCACCCCGAGGACATAAAGGCTGCGCCCGGACCGCCCGCTCATCAGTCACCCCCCCCCCCCACACTGTATGCGAAATATATGGGGTGCTGTGATAGCAGAGCGAGGCTATTATCATTTATCACCTGTCCACATGATGGCTGGGAGCCCAACCACAGTGGCCCCTACAATCATGAGAACGGGGGCCCCCTGCAGTGGTGTGTGGACCACTGTACTCACTGCGCTGGTATAGTGGGAAGGAATGGGGGGTTAGGGACCCCGGTTACAGTGACCAGTGGAGCTGTCATTCTTCTATAGCTCAAAGTGTACAGCAAGTCAGGTTTTCTCACTTTGCATGCAAACAATATAGTTTTCTTTCACTGACTGCAAGCAGATGTCTATTCCAGCTCCTTAGTATCTCAAACAAGGTAAATCCAAACTGAACTTGAGCAGGTAGATTTCGCTGGGAGCGTGACCTTTACTCTCCGACAACCCAGTGCATTTTTCAAAAAGTTTCCTGCGAGAGGCTGACACAGACGGAGCAGAGAACTACTCAGCTCAGAGACAGCAAACACAGCAGAGCTAACCGTGCGCAGAACACTGCTGACACTGGCTCTGCGGCACAGACAGCAGAGATCTCTGCTCTACCGAACGACACCTTGTGTTACTTCACAAATCACAACCAAAACGTGCCGAAAAAGAGGCAGAGGCTGAACGGCCGAAGGGGCGGCACACGGGTCATACAAGTCAGAAAACAATCTGATCGGCTGTGATCGGTAAATCACGATTCCACGGGGGGTTGGGGCACAAACAATGAGTCTATGATGGAGGAGTAGTTCTCTTTAGACAACCCCCTTTAGAGGTACGAATCCCTGCTAATAAAATGAGCCCAGAAGGTCATCCCGATGGAACATCCATCCGTAATCAGAGGGGGTAACCTGGCAGCAAGGGTTCATGTTCCCTGCAGCGCCACCACAGGGCAAATGACGTATTACACAGTGTCCATTCATAGTAATCAGTGGGTTGTGTAATATGTGAGGAAAGACTTCAGAGAGAAGGGGGGGGAGAAACTAGAGAGAAGGGGGGACAGAAAACTAGAGAGAAGGGGGAGAAACTAGAGAGAAGGGGGGAGAAACTAGAGAGAAGGGGGAGAAACTAGAGAGAAGGGGGAGAAACTAGAGAGAAGGGGGAGAAACTAGAGAGAAGGGGGAGAAACTAGAGAGAAGGGGGAGAAACTAGAGAGAAGGGGGAGAAACTAGAGAGAAGGGGGAGGAACTAGAGAGAAGGGGGAGGAACTAGAGAGAAGGGGGAGGAACTAGAGAGAAGGGGGAGGAACTAGAGAGAAGGGGGAGGAACTAGAGAGAAGGGGGAGGAACTAGAGAGAAGGGAGGAACTAGAGAGAAGGGGGAGAAACTAGAGAGAAGGGGGAGAAACTAGAGAGAAGGGGGAGAAACTAGAGAGAAGGGGGAGAAACTAGAGAGAAGGGGGAGAAACTAGAGAGAAGGGGGAGAAACTAGAGAGAAGTGGGGGTGAACTAGAGAGAAGGTGGGGTGAACTAGAGAGAAGGTGGGGTGAACTAGAGAGAAGGGGGTGAACTAGAGAGAAGGGGGTGAACTAGAGAGAAGAGGGGGTGAACTAGAGAGAAGGGGGGTGAACTAGAGAGAAGGGGGGTGAACTAGAGAGAAGGGGGGTGAACTAGAGAGAAGGGGGGGTGAACTAGAGAGAAGGGGGGGGGTGAACTAGAGAGAAGGGGGGGGTGAACTAGAGCAGGCATGCTCAACCTACGGCCCGCCAGCTGTTGCAAAACTACAACTCCCAGCATGCCCGAACAGCCTACAGCTATCAGTCTACAGCAGGGCATTGTGGGAGTTGTAGTTTTACAACAGCTGGAGGGCCGCAGGTTGAGCATGCCTGAACTAGAGAGAAGGGGGGTGAGAGAAACTAGAAAGAAGGGGGCGGTGAACTAGAGAGAAGGGGGAAACTAGAGAGAGGGGGGAAACTAGAGAGAAGGGGGAACTAGAGAGAAGGGGGAGAAACTAGAGAGAAGGGGGAGAAACTAGAGAGAAGGGGGAGAAACTAGAGAGAAGGGGGAGAAACTAGAGAGAAGGGGGGAAACTAGAGAGAAGGGGGGAAACTAGAGAGAAGGGGGGAAACTAGAGAGAAGGGGGAAACTAGAGAGAAGGGGGAAACTAGAGAGAGGGGAAACTAGAGAGAAGGGGGGAAACTAGAGAGAAGGGGGAAACTAGAGAGAAGGGGGAAACTAGAGAGAGGGGGAAACTAGAGAGAAGGGGGAAACTAGAGAGAGGGGAAACTAGAGAGAAGGGGGAAACTAGAGAGAAGGGGGAAACTAGAGAGAAGGGGGAACTAGAGAGAAGGGGGAAACTAGAGAGAAGGGGGAAACTAGAGAGAAGGGGGAAACTAGAGAGAAGGGGGGAACTAGAGAGAAGGGGGAAACTAGAGAGAAGGGGGAGAGAAACTAGAGAGAAGGGGAGAAACTAGAGAGAAGGGGGAGAAACTAGAGAGAAGGGGGGAACTAGAGAGAAGGGGGGAACTAGAGAGAAGGGGGAACTAGAGAGAAGGGAAGGGGGAAACTAGAGAGAAGGGGAAGGGAGAAACTAGAGAGAGGGGGAACTAGAGAGAGGGGGGAACTAGAGAGAGGGGGGAACTAGAGAGAGGGGGAACTAGAGAGAGGGGGAACTAGAGAGAGGGGGAACTAGAGAGAGGGGGAAACTAGAGGAGGGGGGAAACTAGAGGGAGGGGGAAACTAGAGGGAGGGGGAAACTAGAGGGAGGGGGAAACTAGAGGAGTGGGGGAAACTAGAGGGAGTGGGGGAAACTAGAGGGAGTGGGGGGGGAAACTAGAGGGAGTGGGGGAAACTAGAGGGAGTGGGGGGGGGAAACTAGAGGGAGTGGGGGGGGGAAACTAGAGGGAGGGGGAACTAGAGAGAGGGGGGGAACTAGAGAGAGGGGGAAAACTAGAGAGAAGGGGGAAAAACTAGAGAGAAGGGGGAAAAACTAGAGAAAGGGGGGGGGGAAACTAGAGAGAAGGGGAAAAAGATAGAGAGAGGAAAATAGAAAGAATATGGGAAAAACTAGAGGGGAAAACAGAGGAGAGAACGGGAAAATGGAAAAAGAAAAAGGGGGGAAAAATGATAAGAGGGGAAAAGAGCAAAGAAAGTGGAAAAAGGAGAGAGAAAGAAGATGGGGGAGGGAAGGGAATCAAAGAGAAAAGGGGAAATGAGAGAGGAGAAAAATCCCACATAGAGCGCGGTAAAGCAGAGCACAAGAGATCGGGCGGTGAGCGCCCCCTTTGCACCGTGTTCACACCTGCATTGTTTTCACACTTACACGTGGGGTCGGGCGAGGTAACCCCCAACCAGTAATTCATGTGACATATTACGGAGCCAGGATCCTGCCGGGACTTATCACATGATGAATGTAAAGCCACTGCATGTGAGGAGAGCAGACATGGCGCTAACCTGCCGGTAACCCCCGCCGCGCCCACACTGTGACGGGTTTATGGAGATCTCTGCTGTTTATATACATCTGGGAAAACTCCGAAACCTGTAGGGCTGCGGCTGCCACAATGAGAAAAAGCAGACCCACAGCAGCACAGAGGAGGTAAGCCTAGAACAAACATCCAGATTCTTCATGGAGCCAACCACCTTACCCAGCCTTAGGATTTGAAGATGATAAAGAGGATTTACCCCTCCCCCCCTCCCTTCACATGATAGCGGTCGTATCCCCACCCATCCCAAGAATGTACGAAATGGCAGTAGGGTCCTGCAGCGGCAGGATCAGCCACCAGACCCCCATGATCACCCCTTTTACACCATTGCTAGATAGGTGACATGTATCACAGGTGATAATACACAGGTAAGACGGCTGGCGGTGTATTCAGTGCAGCCCCCCCCTCCATTTACATTACAAAGCCAGTAACCAGATACACCACCGTACAGCTACACAGCGACCAGGTGACTGACGAATGGGGGGAGAGAAACCCGCACAGCCCAACGACAACGCAACAGAAAACCGTCATCATTCCCACTGTATCCTCGCAGCCTCCATGGACTCACCGGCATCATCTTGGCTCCGTACCGCATTTATAAAAGCCGGAGGCAGCGTCCGCTCCAGAGAAGTAATGGCGGCGACCGGGTGACGGACGGTGCTCATTCAGGGTGCACGGGAACGAAGCGCAGACCTGCGGAGGAGAAGAGAAGGAATAAGTCCAAGTGCTATAGTATGGACCCTGTGTGCCGCCATATGGTGCTTCCATGAGGCACTGTGTTCTCCCCTACAAGCCGCACCGCCTGCTATGGGACACGCCAGAAGTTTCTTACACATAATCCTTATAAATCCGTGAGGAAAAGAAAGACACGAACAAAGTCACATGCACGGTACGGCCCCACCAGCAGTGTACGAGCGCCCGCGGTACGGCCCCACCAGCAGTGTACGAGCGCCCGCGGTACGGCCCCACCAGCAGTGTACGAGCGCCCGCGGTACGGCCCCACCAGCAGTGTACGAGCGCCCGCGGTACGGCCCCATAGGCCCACAGCAGCGTTTATGGATGCCCATGGTATAGGCACACAGCAGCATTTATGGATGCCCACAGTACGGGCCCACCAGCGCCCGCGGTACGGCCCCACCAGCAGTGTACGAGCGCCCGCGGTACGGCCCCATAGGCCCACAGCAGCGTTTATGGATGCCCACGGTATAGGCACACAGCAGCATTTACGGATGCCCACAGTACCGGCCCACCAGCGCCCGCGGTACGGCCCCACCAGCAGTGTACGGACGCCCGCGGTATAGGCCCCACCAGCAGTTTATGGATGCCGCGGTACGGTCCATAGGCACACAGCAGCATTTATGGATGCCCACGGTATAGGCACACAGCAGCATTTACGGATGCCCACAGTACGGGCCCACCAGCAGTGTACGAGCGCCCGTGGTATAGGCACACAGCAGCGTTTACGGATGCCCACGGTATAGGCCAACAGCAGTGTATGAGTGCACTACATTGCACGCATTTGTGTTTGCAACGTTTATTACGCACGATCTGGAAACTTTTTTTTCTAGTTTTTCCCACAGGCTTCTCTATAGGATTTGGAAAATGAAAAATAAAAATTCTAAAAATACAAACTAAAAATAAAACGTGCGCGTGATGTAAGCTTTAACTACAGGGACTCCAGTCCTGCAGTGACTGGAGTCCAGTAATACCGCTAGCAGACCTTACACAATCAGGACCCCCACCTCGTCAGCCTCGGCCTGGAGGACACCCCCCTCTGTGATTTCCCATCCTCCTCCGATAGGTCCCCCCTGACAACTACCTACACACTGAAACGCTCCCTCAGCAGTGTCAGCCGTGTGTAAGTGACCTGGATGAGGATAATCTGCACCTGTACATCCACAAGACCCGTTCCTCTCACAGCTGGGGGTTTGTCACAATGACAGCAGCAGCACCAGTATCCTTCCTGTGGGGATGGTTTGCTACAATGTTTCAGTCTGATGGTCCAGACTGGATACAATTGTAACAAGCTGTGAGGGTTCCCATTCACTGACAGCAAGGAGAAATCTTGGAAAGAGTGACAGATGGAACCACAAAGTTGCAGGACTTGCCCCCTGCCCCCCAATGTGACATCTGACATTGGGGTGGGGCGCTGACTGTTAAAGGGGCACTCCCCAGAAGATGTTTACATGCCCAGATCCCCTCCAGACTGAAGCCCCCACACGTCAGAGCACATACATGTAACATGTGTACATGTCCCAGGGCCTGTCTCCCCTGTAAGCACAGACCGCCCACCCCCCAGTGCTGATCTGGAGTAGGACGCCCCCCCAACTACCTGCTGACCCCCTCCAGCAGTCCTGTGACCATCCCCCACACACACACAGCCCTATCTATCCTTCAAGGATTTTACCATGACCCACCTGTTGCTGCTGCCAATACCGCCGGGCCTCTCCCGTAACCCGCCCGGTCCTAACGACCAGCCTGCGTCTCCCCCGGGATCCCCAGCTTTGTCCTGCGGAGGAGGGAGGCGCCTGTCCGCTGCCTGAGAGGCCGATACTGCACCGCCCGACCGCTCCTCCCCCCCCTAGCGGCGGCCGTGACGCATAGCCACGCCCCTCCTTGCAACGTCAGTTTACCTTCGATCACGTGACTCGCCTCCCGTGTTGTTTACTCCCGGGCTATGATGTCGGCGATATAGACGTCCCGATGGGCGATAGCTCGGTTATTATAAAGGGCTGGGGACTTTCTGCGGTAGTTGCGAGAAGTTAAAATGGCCGCCGCCCCTTTACGGGTTGTCATGGTAACAGCCGAGGCACCCTCTCTGGCATTGGTCAGGGAGAGAGAGGCTGTGCTCCCGCATCGCTCGTCTTGCTTAGAGCGCCCTCTAGTGTGCAGCCGCTCATCTCCGCCTCGTCTCCATGACGATGGTTTGAAGCGCTGACCTTTAAAGCTCTCTGCTTGCTGTCAGCGAATGAAGTGGTCCTGGAGCAGGCGATGGGGGTAGATTTGTAATAGTGTGCCTTTTGCACACCAAAATGTATGCGTTTTTTTATGAAGCGGTTCTGGATTTGTTTTTGTTTTCTTATATAGCATACTGCAATTGTGGGCAAGTAACTGCAATGTCTGGACATGGAGGTTAGCCATACTTCCCAAGTTAATGTCCAGGATAGTCACGCAGCATTGGAGAGATGCACTGTGCCCTGGGTGAGATGGTTACAGAAGCAATGCCCAGGACCTACCTGTACAACCCCGTTAAGGGAAGGGACATGAGGCAAATTGTATGTATTTTTTTACCTCTGCCTTATATAGGACAAGCCTCCATAACACTCCCAGACCAGACCCCATAAGCTAATAGACCCTCTTAATAAATACATACCGCCCTCTTCATTGCTGCACCGCCATAGACAAAAAACTTTGCCCTGTGATCTGGTCTCTAGTGATTTGTGGTACACCTGGCATCTGGTCCCTGGTGATCAGTGGTACATCTGGCATCTGGTCCCTGGTGATCAGTGGTACATCTGGCATCTGGTCCCTGGTGATCAGTGGTACACCTGGCATCTGGTCCCTGGTGATCAGTGGTACACCTTGCACCTGGTCCCTAGTGATCTGGTACACCTGGCATCTGGTCCCTGGTGATCAGTGGTACACCTGGTATATGGTCCCTGGTGATCAGTGGTACACCTTGCACCTGGTCCCTAGTGATCTGGTACACTTGGCATCTGGTCCCTGGTGATCAGTGGTACACCTGGCATCTGATCTCTGGTGATCAGTGGTACACCTGGCATCTGGTCCCTGGTGATCAGTGGTACACCTGGCATTTGGTCCCTGGTGATCAGTGGTACACCTGGTATCTGGTCCCTGGTGATCAGTGGTACACCTGGCATCTGGTCCCTGGTGATTAGTGGTACACCTGGTATCTGGTCCCTGGTGATCAGTGGTACACCTGGCATCAGGAGCATAGCTAACGGCTCATGGGCCCTGGTGCAAGAGTTCAGCTTGGGCCCCCCTTCCATCAGTGCTTTGTGTGTCTTCTTATGTGGCACAAGGGTCTTTGGGTCCCCTCAGGCTCCTGGGCCCAGTAGCGACTGCTACCTCTGCACCCCCTATAGCTACGCCCATGCCTGCCATCTGGTCCCTGGTGATCAGTGGTAAACCTGGCATCGGGTCCCTGGTGATCAGTGGTACATCTGACATCTGGTCCCTGGTGATCAGTGGTACACATGGCATCTGGTCCCTGGTGATCAGTGGTACATCTGGTCCCTGGTGATCAGTGGTACACCTGGCATCTGGTCCCTGGTGATCAGTGGTACACCTGGTATCTGGTCTCTAGTGATTTGTGGTACACTTGGCATCTGGTCCCTGGTGATCAGTGGTACATCTGGCACCTGGTCCCTGGTGATTAGTGGTACATTTGGTATCTGGTCCCTTGGCATCTGGTACACTTGGCATCTGGTCCCTGGTGATCAGTGGTACACCTGGCATCTGGTCCCTGGTGATCAGTGCTACATGCATCTGGTCCCTGGTGATCAGTGGTACACCTCGCATCTGATCTCTGGTGATCAGTGGTACACCTGGCATCTGGGTCCTGGTGATCAGTGGTACACATGGCATCTGGTCCCTGGTGATCAGTGGTACACCTTATATCTGGTCTCTAGTGATTTGTGGTACACCTGATATCTGGTCCATGGTGATCAGTGGTACACCTGGTATCTGGTTCCTGGTGATCAGTGGTACACCTGGTATCTGGTCCCTGGTGATCAGTGGTACACCTGGCATCTGGTCCCTGGTGATCAGTGGTGCATCTGGTCCCTGGTGATCAGTGGTACACCTGGTATCTAGTCTCTAGTGATTTGTGGTACACCTGATATCTGGTCCATGGCGATCAGTGGTACACCTGGTATCTGGTTCCTGGTGATCAGTGGTACACCTGGTATCTGGTCCCTGGTGATCAGTGGTACACCTGGCATCTGGTCCCTGGTGATCAGTGGTGCATCTGGTCCCTGGTGATCAGTGGTTAGCTGCCAATATGATAGCATGTCCGTGAATTTACAGACAGCATATCGACCAACCCCCGGCATCTAGAACTGTGATAGGAGAACAGGATAGTGATAGGGTCAGTATTAGAGAAAAAGGCACTGCGCAGTCCGGATCACGGGTGGAGGACTACTTCCCTGTGATCTCCTGCGCATGTATTAGAGCTCCCTGTGGTACGGTTCATGGACCTTCACTGTACTCCTGATTTCATGGGGATACTGCAGGGATTGTACCCTAGAAGCCGCGTGTTTCTGTACTAAGGAGTAGCACCCCCCAAGGACGTCCACACAGGCCCCTCTACATGACCCTCTACCCTGTTCCTAACCTTACAATCCAGTGCTATTGCCATCACCAGAGCTGCTGTGACCTGTAGTTCCTCAGTCGCCGTCTGACATTTGGGCCCCCGTGCAGCTACAAAGAGGATACGTTGTCCCTGGCCTCTCTCCATTACACACAGCGGACCCCCTTACCCTGGCCTTGATATTTTCGGAGGTGACTCTTACACTGCAGTTTCTGTCGGGTGTCTTCTTACATAATTGCGGTATGGATGACAGGGCGCCGGGGGAATTTTCTCAGCCCTTCTCTCTTTCACACGTATCATTTCCTTGTCCCTTGAGGCGAGAACTGTATATCCAGAAGTAACAGCCACACCTGACGTACCACGGATGAAGCCCTGAGTATGCGTGGCCCCCTGGACTAATCCCAAGGTCGCAGTCTCTATTACTTCATGGGATAAACGGTCTGGGGCCAAAAATGACCAAAAAGGGGCTGATTTATGACAACCATTGCCGAGAAGGAGAGCCCTGGGGCCACATTCTCAGACTAGAGAGCAGGCGAACTACATAGAGGTCAATAGGTCCTGCTGGTCCTGATGCCCCCGCATCACTCTATGGAGAGGGATAACATGCTTGTTTCACTCTATGGAGAGGGATAACATATGCCCGTTTCACTCTATAGAGAGGGATAAAATATGCTCGTTTCACTCTATGGAGAGGGATAACATGCTCGTTTCACTCTATGGAGCGGGATAACATATGCTCGTATCACTCTATGGAGAGGGATAACATATGCTCGTTTCACTCTATGGAGAGGGATAACATATGTTCATATCACTCTATGGAGAGGGATAACATGCTCGTTTCACTCTATGGAGAGGGATAACATATTCTCGTTTCACTCTATGGAGAAGGATAAAATATGTTCATATCACTCTATGGAGAGGGATAACATATGCTTGTTTCACTCTATGAAGAGGGATAAGATATGATAAGTTCACTCTAAGGAGAGGGATAACATATGCCCGTTTCACTCTATGGAGAGGGATAACATATGCTCGTTTCACTTCTATGGAGAGGGATAACATATGCTCGTTTCACTCTATGGAGAGGGATAACATATGCTTGTTTCACTCTATGGAGAAGGATAACATATGCTCGTTTCACTTTATGGAGAGGGATAACATATGTTCGTTTCACTCTATAGAGAGGGATAACATATGCTTGTTTCACTCTATGGAGAGGGATAACATATGCTCGTTTCACTCTATGGAGAGGGATAACATATGCTCGTTTCACTCTATGGAGAGGGAGAACATATGCTCGTATCACTCTATGGAGAGGGATAACATATTCTCGTTTCACTCTATGGAGAGGGATAAAATATGTTCATATCACTCTATGGAGAGGGATAACATGCTCGTTTCACTCTATGGAGAGGGATAAAATATGTTCAAATCACTCTATGGAGAGGGATAACATGCTCGTTTCACTCTATGGAGAGGGGTAACATATGCTCGTTTCACTCTATGGAGAGGGATAACATATGCTCGTTTCACTCTATGGAGAGGGATAACATATGCTCGTTTCACTCTATGGAGAGGGATAACATGCTCGTTTCACTCTATGGAGAGGGATAAAATATGTTCAAATCACTCTATGGAGAGGGATAACATGCTCGTTTCACTCTATGGAGAGGGGTAACATATGCTCGTTTCACTCTATGGAGAGGGATAACATATGCTCGTTTCACTCTATGGAGAGGGATAACATATGCTTATTTCAATCTATGGAGAGGGGTAACATATGCTCGTTTCACTATATGGAGAGGGATAACATGCTCGTTTCACTCTATGGAGAGGGATAAAATATGGTCGTATCACTCTATGGAGAGGGATAACATATGCTCCTTTCACTCTATGGAGAGGGATAACATATGTTCGTTTCACTCTATGGAGAGGGATAAAATATACTCGTATCACTCTATATAGAGGGATAACATATGCTTGTTTCACTCTATGGAGAGGGATAACATATGCTCGTATCACTCTATGGAGAGGGATAACATATGCTTATTTCACTCTATGGAGAGGGGTAACATATGCTTATTTCACTCTATGGAGAGGGATAACATATGCTCATTTTCACTCCATTGAGAGGGATAACATATGCTTGTTTCACTCTATGGAGAGGGATAACATATGTTCCTCCTATTTTCCAGCTGAAAATTGGGACTAAGGACCCTAGCAACAGTGAAGACCCCAAAATCAGGACCCTCATTTACCTTAGGGTCCTCTTCCAAGAAGAGATGCCAGGCCAGAAACAAATCTGATTAAAGTGCCTTTCACATGGCCTGATGTGAAAGTAATGGTGGATGAACGATCGTTATTAGGATCACTTGATTGCCACAGGACAGAGGCATCGGAGTAATGACTGGCACAGAGCGGAGGCATTGGAATAGCAGTTAGGGCTCATGCACTACAGTGTTCTTTGTCTGCATCCGATCCACATTTTTTGCGGATCGGATGCAGACCCATTCACTTCAGTGGGGCAGCAAAAAATGTCAATTCCGCTGCCCCGCTAAAAAATAGAACATGTCCTATTCTTGTCCGTTTTGCGAACAAGGATAGGACATTTCTACAGAGCAGGAAGTAACGTTCCGCAAAATGTGCATGAGCCTTTAGACAGAGCCTGGCTGTTGCGCTCAGGAAAGACTGGAGGGGGGGGGGGACTGGTGAGGGGGAGACCTATTATTAGTGAGTTACAGTAATCCAGACGGGAATGGATCAGGGCAACAATGAGAGTTTTTGTTGTTCCCACAGTAAGAGGCGGATTCTAGAGATGAATATGAGGTGCGGGCGGCATGAGCAGGTGAGCGACTGAATATAGGGGGTGAAGGAAACATCATACCAAGGCGTGCTGGTAGTGCCACACACTGAGAGGAAGAGATCAGGTTTAGAGCTCGTTCAGGTGACCATAAGGGCTCCGTGCCCCTGCTGGGGGCCACAAATAGCGGTCTGCAATTCATGGGCACCGGCTGTGTGCACTTGCTGTGGATGCGGACCCATTGACTTGAATAGGTCTGCGATCGGCAAGATACGGCCAAACATGGGACATGTCCTATCCTGATGATGTAGAGACAGCGGACTGATGTTAGAGGCAGAATGATCATGACTGCGATCGTTTCTCTCCCGTACAATCGTGTAGGCGACACATCTCCTGTTCTAAGGACACTTACATTTATATCCTATTTAATCATTTCAATGGGTTTTGCCAACAGATATGCAACCTTCCACTCCATTCATATGGGAAGGGAGGGGGGGGGGGGGGTGCACACAGGGTTTTAAAGATTTAAAAAATATCTGTTAGCAGGATCAACCCTATCAAACCAGGCATAATGTGTCTGGTAGGGTGGAACCTGCAGAGTAAAACGATACCTCAATTATGCAGAGTAATATAAATTTTTCTTAATATGTAAATTAGGTCTTTGGTGCACCAAGGCACCAGCATAGGGGCAGAACTCCTGTCTGTAATGGAGTCCATTGTCTGACCCCCCCCCCCCACCCGATGGTATCCTGTTTATTCATGTGTCGATTGCGCGTCATTTTCTCACCTCTGCTTCCACTTTCCGCCGGCGTCTGCCATTACGCCGTCACCTAAGGTATGTGCATTGGGAAATCTCTTATTTTCCTCTAAAATGCATTTATATGTTGAGAGGATTGGTATGGACGTACCCTCCCCCCACTCCTGGAGCGCTCGCTGTTAATGAGGATGCTGGCCCACCTTAGAAATGCATCTTTATACATCAGGCTTTTAAATACCCATTTTCAAAGGCCTGATTAGGGAATCGGGGGTTAATAAAGGGTTGACCATGAAGAATCGGGAAGGCTCCTATACAGGACTCGATACCTCAGTGCATTACATGGTCAGCCATTTAACCACCTCCCGACCGCCTAATGCAGGGATGCGTCCTGCGGGCGGCCGGGATGATCCTCCTTGACGCGTCGGGAGGAAGTTTAACTACAGCCTGCCAGCGCTGATCATGCACTGGCAGGCTGTAGTAGTTAAAAAAAATCGCATATCAGACGCTGTTTTGTTAACAGCGTCTGATATGCCTGCTGCCAGCTCCTCTGGTGGTCCCTTTTGCTTGGGACCACCAGAGGAAACATATGTAAGTGCACCAATCACCACACAGATACCCCCCCCGTCACTGATTAACCCCTGATCACCCCCTGTCACCCCCCTGATCACCCCCTGTCACCCCCCCGTCACTAATCACCCCCTGTAAAGCTCATTCCGACGTCCATATGTGTTTTGCGGATCCGCAAAGCACGGACAACAGCAATGTGCTTTCCGCATTTTGCTAGAAATATATAGAAAATGCCTTTTCTTGTCCGCAATTGCTGACAAGAATAGGACATGCTCTATCTTTTGCGGAGCTGCGGCCGGATGTTTCGGGGCCGAAACCCGGAAGTTCGCGGCCGCAGCTCCGCAAATGCTGATGCGGAGAGCACATAGTGTGCTATCCGCATCACCGCCGGCCCCATTCACACTGAATGGGTCCGCATCTATTCCGCAGAATTGCGAAATAGATGCGGACATTTTTGCGGACGTTGCCATTTTTTGGCAGAGATTTTTTCATCCACATTGATCGATGCGAATGAAGAAATCTGTGCCGTTAATTTTTTCTTTCAGCCCAGAGGCTGAACGGGGAAAAAATATCTCATTCCCCGTATGCTCAATATAAGGAGAATCGCAGAAACTCCTAATGCTGGCCATACGTGTAATGATTGCGGATACCCTCAAATGCCAGGGCAGTACAAACACCTCACATGTGACCCCATTTTAGAAAGAAGACACCCCAAGGTATTCCGTGAGGGGTATGGTGAGTTCATAGAAGATTTTTTTTTTGGCACAAGTTAGCGGAAATTGATTTTTTTATTTTTCTTACAAAGTCTCATATTCCACTAACTTGTGACAAAAAATAAAATTTTACATGAACTCACCATACCCCTCACGGAATACCTTGGGGTGTCTTCTTTCTAAAATGGGGTCACTTGTGGGGTATTTATACTGCCCTGGCATTTTAGGGGCCCCTAATGCATGAGAAGTCGTTTGGAATCCAAATGCGTCAAAATGCCCTGTGAAATCCTAAAGGTACTCATTGGAATTTGCGCATCTTGGCTGCAAAAAAGTGTCACTCGTGTGGTATCGCCGTACTCAGGAGAAGTAGGGCAATGTGTTTTGGGGTGTATTTTTACATATACCCATGCTGGGTGTGAGAAATATCTCTGTAAATGACAACTTTTTAAAATATTTTATACAAAGTTGTCAGTTTACAGACATATTTCCCTCACCCAGCATGGGTATATGTAAAAATACACCCCAAAACACATTGCCCTACTTCTCCTGAGTACGGCGATACCACATGCGTGCCACTTTTTTGCAGCCTAGGTGCGTAAAGGGACATAAAACGAGTACCTTTAGGCTTTACAGGGTTGCTCACAATTTAGCCCCGCCCAAACACACCCCACAAATGACCCCATTTCGGAAAGTAGACACCCCAAGGTATTCACTGAGGGGCATAGTGAGTCCGTGGGAGATTTTTTTTTTTTTTTCAAGAAGTTAGCAGAAATGGAAACTTTATTATTTGTCTTCTTTCTAAAATGGTGTGATTTGGGGGGTATTTATACTATCCTGACATTCTAGCTCCTGAAGAAACATGACAGGCGCTCAGAAAGTCAGAGCTGCTTCAAAATGCCAAAATTCACTTTTTTGCACCATAGTTTGTAAATGCTATAACTTTTACCCAAACCAATAAATATACACTTATTGCATTTTTTTTTTTATCAAAGACATGTAGAACAATAAATTTAGAGAAATGTATTTATATAGAAATGTAGTTTTAAAAAAAAAAAATTTACAACAGAAAGTGAAAAATTTCATTTTTTTTTGCAAAAATTTCGGTCATTTTTGAATAATATCAAAAAAAGTAAAAATGTCATCAGCAATGAAATACCACCAAATGAAAGCTCTATTTGTGAGAAGAAAAGGAGGTAAAATTCATTTGGGTGGTAAGTTGTATGACGGAGCAATAAACGGTGAAAGTCGTGTAGTGCGGAATTGTAAAAAGTGGCCTGGTCATTAAGGGGGTTTAAGCTAGGGGGGCTGAGGTGGTTAATTTCCATGGAATATGTGTAATTCTTCATTTCCTAGGACCCCTGCTCTCCTCTATCTACACCCTCGGCCTGGGACATCTTATAGAGTCCCATGGGTTTCAGTATCACTTTTATGCTGACGACGCACAAATCTACCTCGCTGATCCCACAATGCCTATCTTCCATATCCTCCTTCTTCTCCTCTCGCTTTCTAAAACTCCACATGAATTAAACAATTCATCATCTTTCCCTCATCTTGCTCAACCCCCTCAAGAAACCTATCTATCATGATCAATGGCTACACACAACCAAGTCCGCTGTCTTGGAGTGACCTTGGATTCTGTCCTCTCCTTCCGACCGCACATCCAAGCCCTTTCCACCACCTGCCGCCTCCAACTCAAAAATATCTTCCGCATCCGCGCAAAAATTCTTGTACATGCCCTCATCATCTCCCGCCTAGACTACTGCAACATTCTCCTCTGTGGCCTTCCCCCATAACAGTGCCATTCACAGATCCCCCCATAACAGTGCCATCCACAGATCCCCCCATAACAGTGCCATCCACAGATCCCCCCATAACAGTGCCATCCACAGATCCCCCCATAACAGTGTGTCATCCACAGATCCCCCATAACAGTGCCATCCACAGATCCCCCCATAACAGTGCCATCCACAGATCCCCCATAACAGTGTGTCATCCACAGATCCCCTATAACAGTGTGTCATCCACAGATCCCCCATAACAGTGTCATCCACAGATCCCCCATAACAGTGTGTCATCCACAGATCCCCATAACAGTGTCATCCACAGATCCCTATAACAGTGTGTCATCCACAGATTCTCCCTATAACAGTGTCATCCATAGACCCCCCATAACAGCGTCATCCACAGACCCCCATAACAGTGCCATCCACAGATCCCCATAACAGTGCCATCCACAGATCCCCCATAACAGTGTTGTCATCCACAGATCCCCCCATAACAGCGTCATCCACAGATCCCCCATAACAGTGCCATCCACAGATCCCCATAACAGTGCCATCCACAGATCCCCCCATAACAGTGTGTCATCCACAGATCCCCCATAACAGTGTCATCCACAGATCCCCCCATAACAGTGTCATCCACAGATCCCCCCATAACAGTGCCATCCACCGATCCCCCATAACACCGTCATCCACAGATCCCCCCATATCAGTGTCATCCACAGATCCCCCATAACAGTGTCATCCACAGATCCCCCATAACAGCGTCATCCACAGATCCCCCATAACAGCGTCATCCACAGATCCCCCTATAACAGCGTCATCCACAGATCCCCCATAACAGTGCCATCCACAGATCCTCCATAACAGTTGCTATCTCACAGATCCCCCATAACAGTGTGTCATCCACAGATCCCCCATAACAGTGTCATCCACAGATCCCCCATAACAGTGTCATCCACAGATCTCCCATAACAGTGCCATCCACAGATCCCCCATAACACCGTCATCCACAGATCCCCATATCAGTAAGTCATCCACAGCATCCCCATAACAGCGTCATCCACAGATCCCCATAACAGTGTCATCCACAGATCCCCCATAACAGCGTCTATCCACAGATCCCCCATAACAGCGTCACCCACAGATCCCCCATAACAGCGTCATCCACAGATCCCCCATAACAGTGTCATCCACAGATCCCCCATAACAGCGTCATCCACAGATCCCCCATAACAGTGTCATCCACAGATCCCCCATAACAGTGTTATCCACAGATCCCCCATAGCAGTGTCATCCACAGATCCCCCTATAACAGTGTGTCATCCACAGATCCCCCATAACAGCATCATCCACAGATCCCCCCATATCAGTGTCATCCACAGCTCCCCCATAACAGCGTCATCCACAGATCCCCCATAACAGTGTCATCCACAGATCCCCCATAACAGCGTCATCACAGATCCCCCATAACAGCGTCATCCACAGATCCCCATAACAGTGTTATCCACAGATCCCCCATAGCAGTGTCATCCACAGATCCCCCTATAACAGTGTGTCATCCACAGATCCCCCATAACAGTGTGTCATCCACAGATCCCCCATAACAGTGTCATCCACAGATCCTCCATAACAGTGTCATCCACAGACCCCCCATAACAGTGCCATCCACAGATCCCCCATAACAGTGTCATCCACAGATCCCCCATAACAGCGTCATCCACAGATCCCCCATAACAGCGTCATCCACAGATCCCCCATAACAGTGTCATCCACAGATCCCCCATAACAGTGTCATCCACAGCATCCCCATAACAGCGTCATCCACAGATCCCCCATAACAGTGTCATCCACAGATCCCCCATAACAGCGTCATCCACAGATCCCCCATAACAGGGTCATCCACAGATCCCCCATAACAGTGTTATCCACAGATCCCCCATAGCAGTGTCATCCACAGATCCCCCTATAACAGTGTGTCATCCACAGATCCCCCATAACAGCGTCATCCACAGATCCCCCCATATCAGTGTCATCCACAGCTCCCCCATAACAGTGTTATCCACAGATCCCCCCATAACAGCGTCATCCACAGATCCCCCATAACAGTGTCATCCACAGATCCCCCATAACAGCGTCATCCACAGATCCCCCCATAACAGCGTCATCCACAGATCCCCCATAACAGTGTTATCCACAGATCCCCCATAGCAGTGTCATCCACAGATCCCCCTATAACAGTGTGTCATCCACAGATCCCCCATAACAGTGTGTCATCCACAGATCCCCCATAACAGTGTCATCCACAGATCCCCCATAACAGTGCCATCCACAGATCCCCATAACAGTGTCATCCACAGATCCCTATAACAATGTGTCATCCACAGATCCCCCATAACAGTGTCATCCACAGATCCCCCATAACAGTGTCATCCACAGATCCCCATAACAGTGTCATCCACAGATCCTCCATAACAGTATCATCCACAGATTCCCCATAACAGTGTGATCATCCACAGATCCCTATAACAATGTGTCATCCACAGATCCCCCATAACAGTGTCATCCACAGATCCCCCATAACAGTGTCATCCACAGATCCCCCATAACAGTGTCATCCACAGATCCCCATAGCAGTGTGTCATCCACAGATCCTCCATTGCAGTGTCATCCACAGATCCCCCATAACAGTATCATCCACAGATCCCCCATAACAGTGTGTCATCCACAGATCCTCCATTGCAGTGTCATCCACAGATCCCCCATAACAGCGTCATCCACAGATCCCCCATAACAGTGTCATCCACAGATCCCCCATAACAGTGTCATCCACAGATCCCCCATAACAGTGTCATCCACAGATTCCCCCATAACAGTGTGTCATCCATCAGATCCCTATAACAATGTGTCATCCACAGATCCCCCATAACAGTGTCTATCCACAGATCCTCCATAACAGTGTCATCCACAGATCCCCCATAGCAGTGTGTCATCCACAGATCCTCCATATACAGTGTCATCCACAGATCCCCCATAACAGTGTCATCCACAGATCCCCCATAACAGTGTGTCATCCACAGATCCTCCATTGCAGTGTCATCCACAGATCCCCCATAACAGCGTCATCCACAGATCCCCCATAACAGTGTCATCCACAGATCCCATAACAGTGTCATCCACAGATCCCCCATAACAGTGTCATCCACAGATTCCCCATAACAGTGTGTCATCCACAGATCCCCATAACAGTGTCATCCACAGATCCCCCATAACAGTGTCATCCACAGATCCCCTATAACAGTGTGTCATCCACAGATCCCCTATAACAGTGTGTCATCCACAGATCCTCCATAACAGTGTCATCCACAGATCCTCCATAACAGTGTCATCCACAGATCCCCCATAACAGTGTCATCCACAGATCCCCCATAACAGTGTTCATCCACAGATCCTCCATAACAGTGTCATCCACAGATCCTCCATAACAGTGTCATCCACAGATCCCCCATAACAGTGTCATCCACAGATCCTCCATAACAGTGTCATCCACAGATCCCCCATAACAGCGTCATCCACAGATCCTCCATAACAGTGTCATCCACAGATCCCTCATAACAGTGTCATCCACAGATCCCCCATAACAGTGTCATCCACAGATCCCCCATAACAGTGTGTCATCCACAGATCCTCCATAGCAGTGTCATCCACAGATCCCCCTATAACAGTATGTCATCCACAGATCCCCCATAACAGTGTTCATCCACAGATCCCCCATAACAGTGTCATCCACAGATCCCCATAACAGTGTCATCCACAGATCCCCATAACAGTGTCATCCACAGATCCCCCATAACAGTGTCATCCACAGATCCCCTATAACAGTGTCATCCACAGATCCCCCATAACAGTGTCATCCACAGATCCCCCATAACAGTGTCATCCACAGATCCCCATAACAGTGTCATCCACAGATCCCCTATAACAGTGTGTCATCCACAGATCCCCCATAACAGTGTGTCATCCACAGATCCCCCATAACAGTGTCATCCACAGATCCCCCATAACAGTGTCATCCACAGATCCCCCTATAACAGTGTCATCCACAGATCCCCATAACAGTGTGTCATCCACAGATCCCCCATAGCAGTGTCATCCACAGATCCCCCATAACAGTGTCATCCACAGATCCCCCATAACAGTGTCATCCACAGATCCCCCATAACAGTATCATCCACAGATTCCCCATAACAGTGTGTCATCCACAGATCCCTATAACAATGTGTCATCCACAGATCCCCCATAACAGTGTCATCCACAGATCCCCATAACAGTGTCATCCACAGATCCCCCATAACAGTGTCATCCACAGATCCTCCATAGCAGTGTGTCATCCACAGATCCTCCATTGCAGTGTCATCCACAGATCCCCCATAACAGTATCATCCACAGATCCCCCATAACAGTGTGTCATCCACAGATCCTCCATTGCAGTGTCATCCACAGATCTCCCATAACAGCGTCATCCACAGATCCCCCATAACAGTGTCATCCACAGATCCCCCATAACAGTGTCATCCACAGATCCCCCATAACAGTATCATCCACAGATTCCCCATAACAGTGTGTCATCCACAGATCCCCATAACAATGTGTCATCCACAGATCCCCATAACAGTGTCATCCACAGATCCCCCATAACAGTGTCATCCACAGATCCCCCATAACAGTGTGTCATCCACAGATCCTCCATAGCAGTGTCATCCACAGATCCTCCATAACAGTGTCATCCACAGATCCCCCATAACAGTGTGTCATCCACAGATCCTCCATAGCATGTGTCATCCACAGATCCCCCATAACAGTGTCATCCACAGATCCCCCATAACAGTGTCATCCACAGATCCCCCATAACAGTGTCATCCACAGATCCCCCATAACAGTATCATCCACAGATCCCCCATAACAGTGTGTCATCCACAGATCCCTATAACAATGTGTCATCCACAGATCCCCATAACAGTGTCATCCACAGATCCCCCATAACAGTGTCATCCACAGATCCCCCATAACAGTGTTCATCCACAGATCCCCCATAGCAGTGTGTCATCCACAGATCCTCCATAGCAGTGTCATCCACAGATCCCCCATAACAGTATCATCCACAGATCCCCCATAACAGTGTGTCATCCACAGATCCTCCATTGCAGTGTCATCCACAGATCCCCATAACAGTGTCATCCACAGATCCCCCATAACAGTGTCATCCACAGATCCCCCATAACAGTGTCATCCACAGATCCCCCATAACAGTGTCATCCACAGATCCCCCATAACAGTGTCATCCACAGATCCCCCATAACAGTGTCATCCACAGATCCCCCATAACAGTGTCATCCACAGATCCCCCATAACAGTGTTATCCACAGATCCCCCATAGCAGTGTCATCCACAGATCCCCTATAACAGTGTGTCATCCACAGATCCCCATAACAGTGTGTCATCCACAGATCCCCATAACAGTGTCATCCACAGATCCCCCATAACAGTGTCATCCACAGATCCCCCATAACAGTGTCATCCACAGATCCCTATAACAATGTGTCATCCACAGATCCCCCATAACAGTGTCATCCACAGATCCCCCATAACAGTGTCATCCACAGATCCCCCATAACAGTGTCATCCACAGATCCCCCATAACAGTATCATCCACAGATTCCCCATAACAGTGTGTCATCCACAGATCCCTATAACAATGTGTCATCCACAGATCCCCCATAACAGTGTCATCCACAGATCCCCCATAACAGTGTCATCCACAGATCCCCCATAACAGTGTCATCCACAGATCCCCCATAGCAGTGTGTCATCCACAGATCCTCCATTGCAGTGTCATCCACAGATCCCCATAACAGTATCATCCACAGATCCCCCATAACAGTGTGTCATCCACAGATCCTCCATTGCAGTGTCATCCACAGATCCCCCATAACAGCGTCATCCACAGATCCCCCATAACAGTGTCATCCACAGATCCCCCATAACAGTGTCATCCACAGATCCCCCATAACAGTGTCATCCACAGATCCCCCATAACAGTGGTCATCCACAGATCCCCTATAACAGTGTCATCCACAGATCCCCCATAACAGTGTCATCCACAGATCCCCCATAACAGTGTCATCCACAGATCCCCCATAGCAGTGTCATCCACAGATCCCCTATAACAGTGTGTCATCCACAGATCCCCCATAACAGTGTCATCCACAGATCCTCCATAACAGTGTCATCCACAGATCCCCTATAACAGTGTCATCCACAGATCCCCCATAACAGTGTCATCCACAGATTCCCCCATAACAGTGTGTCATCCACAGATCCCTATAACAATGTGTCATCCACAGATCCCCCATAACAGTGTCATCCACAGATCCCCATAACAGTGTCATCCACAGATCCCCCATAACAGTGTCATCCACAGATCCCCCATAGCAGTGTGTCATCCACAGATCCTCCATTGCAGTGTCATCCACAGATCCCCATAACAGTATCATCCACAGATCCCCATAACAGTGTGTCATCCACAGATCCTCCATTGCAGTGTCATCCACAGATCCCCATAACAGCGCTCATCCACAGATCCCCATAACAGTGTCATCCACAGATCCCCCATAACAGTGTCATCCACAGATCCCCCATAACAGTATCATCCACAGATTCCCCATAACAGTGTCATCCACAGATCCCTATAACAATGTGTCATCCACAGATCCCCCATAACAGTGTCATCCACAGATCCCCCATAACAGTGTCATCCACAGATCCCCCATAACAGTGTCATCCACAGATCCTCCATAGCAGTGTGTCATCCACAGATCCTCCATTGCAGTGTCATCCACAGATCCCCCATAACAGTATCATCCACAGATCCCCCATAACAGTGTGTCATCCACAGATCCTCCATTGCAGTGTCATCCACAGATCCCCCATAACAGCGTCATCCACAGATCCTCTATAACAGTGTCATCCACAGATCCCCCATAACAGTGTCATCCACAGATCCCCCATAACAGTGTCATCCACAGATCCCCCATAACAGTGTCATCCACAGATCCCCCCATATCAGTGTCATCCACAGATCCTCCATAACAGAGTGTCATCCACAGATCCCCCATAACAGTGTGTCATCCACAGATCCCCCATAACAGTGTCATCCACAGATCCCCCATAACAGTGTGTCATCCACAGATCCTCCATAACAGAGTGTCATCCACAGATCCCCCATAACAGTGTCATCCACAGATCCCCCATAACAGCGTCATCCACAGATCCCCCATAACAGAGTGTCATCCACAGATCCCCATAACAGTGTGTCATCCACAGATCCCCCATAACAGTGTCATCCACAGATCCCCCCATATCAGTGTCATCCACAGATCCTCCATAACAGAGTGTCATCCACAGATCTCCCATATCAGTGTCATCCACAGATTCCCCCATAACAGCGTCATCCACAGATCCCGTTGTCTTTTTTACATTGTTATGCAAAATTTTTATAATTATGTAACTCCTAAAATTGTTTTAACATGGCCTTTGAACATACTTTTTCAAGTAAAATCATATAAACCCCTTTTTTTGTCATTTTGGTGTTTTTTCCCGATTAATCGATGAAATTATCGACAACTAATCGATTATTCAAATGATCGTTAGCTGCAGCCCTACCTTTAAGTAGAATGGGGTCCGGCAGAGATCTGTAAGCATACCGACAGACAAGCGGAGAAGCTGCCAGACACAAACCGCTGCGTGCCGGTGTAACGTTACATTTCCCTACTTCGTGAGTTTTCCCTACCGGTCGCACTTGATATGACGTGAGGAGGCGTTCCCGGGTTGTGACGATCTGCACATGCGCAAAACGACAGTTTAGGGAAAATCTCACAGCGGACTTTGGCTGCACACCGGGACACTGCGCATGCGCCGGGGAGCCTAAGTAGGGAAATATTACGACCCAGTGCGCAAGCGCCGAGGGGAGATCTGATGCCCATTTTTTCTGTTAAATAAATAAATATTTATATTTATTATATTTTTATAATATTAATATCATATTATTTATATTATTATTATTATTATATTATTTATATTATATTTATATTTATTTATTTAATAGAAAAAAATGGCCATCAGATCTCCCCTCGGCGCTTGCGCACTGGGTCGTAATATTTCCCTACTTAGGCTCTCCAGCGCATGCGCAGTGTCCCGGTGTGCAGCTGAGATTTTCCCTAAACTGTCATTTAGCGCATGCGCAGATCGTCACAACTCGGGAACGCCTCCTCACGTCATTTCCGGTGCGACCAGTAGGGAAATCTCACGAAGTAGGGACATGTAACGTTACACGGGCGTTATACACCGGAGGTCAGCAGTTCTCGGTTGTTGCTACCAGAGAGGGACCCTGAGTGCAGAACACCCCAAACATAAATATGCTTCAAAATTGGTTGTCATAACCCTTTCCTGCAACACCCTGGTCTGGGGTCTGTATTTATTTAGGTGTTTGGTGTGGGGTCTGTATTTATATAAGGGGTATGGTCTGAAGTCTGTAATTATTTAGGGGTCTGGCCTGGGGTCTTTATTTATTTAGGGAGTCATTTCTAGGGTCTGTATTTATTCAGAGAGGTCTGTATTTATTTAGGAAGTCTGGTCTGAGGTCTGTATTTATATAGGGAGTCATTTCTGGGAAATGTATTTATTTAGGGGGTCCGGTCTGGGCTCTGTATTTATTTAGGGGTCTGGGCTCTGGATTTATTTAGGGGTCTGGTCTGAGGTCTTTATTTTTTTAGGGGGTCTGGTCTGAGCTTTGTATTTATTTAGGGGTCTGGTCTGGGCTCTGTATTTAGTTAGGGGGTCTGGGCTCTGGATTTATTTAGGGGTCTGGTCTGGGCTCTGTATTTAGTTAGGGGTCTGGGCTCTGTATTTAATTAGGGGTCTGGTCTGAGGTCTTTATTTTTTTAGGGGGTCTGGTCTGGGCTCTGTATTTAATTAGGGGTCTGGTCTGAGGTCTTTATTTTTTTAGGGGGTCTGGTCTGGGCTCTGTATTTAATTAGGGTTCTGTATATAGGGGGTCTGGTCTGGGCTATGTATTTAATTAGGGGTCTGGTCTGAGGTCTGTATTTATTTAGGGGGTCTGTATTTATATAGGGGATGTTGTTGCAAAACCCCCACCTCTATAATTGTCGGGATCCCAATTGAAATGTTCTCCTGAGAACACAGCAGAGCTGACACAGGTCATCGCTGAATCAGATACACTCTATACTTTATTCCATACAAGCATATATCTTTATACAGATAATCATAGACAAATCCAGGACACCGCCAAAGGGGTGGAAATCAAAACCCGCCCTCCCCACCAACAAGTGGACGCACCCAGCCTGATGAAGGGCATTCACTTTGCCCGAAACGTTGTTCAGTGTACCACCATGTCCGGCTAAATAAAGACCGATCAATCATAACAAAAAATTGGAGTGTAGTCTGAATTGTTTGAAATTCAGATAAGGAACATAACTCTCCCTTGTATGTCAGACTCTGAGGAGGGGAGCGAGGGGCTGATTACCTTGGTCTTGTAGCTAGAACACATTTTATCTATCCACATCCTGCCAGCTGGCTCATTAATTTTCCACATATTTACAAGATGGAGGACATATTTATACAAAATGGATTCTCATCCCTCACAGGGGTCTGGTCTGAGGTCTGTATTTTTTTAGGGGTCTGGTCCGAGTCTCTGTTTAGGATGTATGGGTTCAGGTCTCTTGTTTAGGGGATCTGGTCTGAGTTTATATGTTTAGCGGGTCAGATCTGAGGTCTGTCTCTGTTTAAGGGGTCTGGTTTAGTAGGTCTGCATTTGGGGGGGGGGAGGTCTGTATTTATTTAGGGGGTCTGGTCTGAGTCTCTGTTTAGGATGTATGGTTTGTAGTCTCTGTTTGGGGGTCTGTATTGATTAACTAAGAGGATCTGGTCTGAGTCTGTTTGGTTAAGGGGTCCGTTTTTTTTGGGGGGTCAGGTCTCAGGCTCTGTTTGTTTAAGGGGCCTGATCTGGGGGTCTGTATTTATTTGGGGGTCAGGTCTGAGTCTTTGTTTAGAATGTATGGTTTGTAGTCTCTGCTTAGAGGTCTGGTCTGAGTCTGTTTGGTTAAGGGGTCCGTATTTATTTGGGGGTCTGGTCTCAGTCTCTGTTTGTTTAAGGGGCCTGATCTGGGGGTCTGTATTTATTTGGGGGTCAGGTCTGAGTCCCTGTTTGTTTGGGGTGTATGGTCTGGAGTCTGTATTAAAAGGATCTGGCCTGAGTCTTTATAAGTTTAGGGGTCTGAGTCTATATTGATCTGGTCTGAGTCTCTGTTTAGGGTGTATGGTTTGGGGTCTGTCCACCTCTGGGACCAGCACTTATCTCTAGATCGGGGCCCCCAGGGTGAACGAGGGCGCACCGCACTCACCCTCCATTCACTCCTATGGACGCAGGCTTTGCTATTTCCGGAACTCCCATAGAGGAGGCCGAGCTTGTGGGCCTACCTTGTTCACTTCTAGAGGTGGGACCCGCACCTATCTGACAATGGTAGCCTATCCTAGCGATGCGCCACCAATGTGTGAGATGGGCCCACCCCTTTAAGATGAGGGTACATGGTGACAAGTGTTGTGCAACCCAATCGCAATTTATTTTGAGTAACGGCGCGACTCGACAATCGAGAGAAATCACGGCCTTGCCATTTAACTCCAGCCTTGGCTGCTGTTCACCAGCTGTACCCGACACATAGGGGCTCATTTACGATCAGATATACGCCACTTTTTTGTCGTTTATCTAGCGCAGATTCTGTTGCAGCCATGTTGTGGCGAATCTGCGACTTCTTCCCCGCTTACGCCAGGTCTAAAAAAGGGGGCGTGGCCTGGACAGGGCCCGGAGGCCCATCTCATTCATCATTTTCTACGCCTGCTTTAGGGCTCATGCACACAAACTTATTTTTTTGTTGTTCAGTGTCCGTTTTTTTTTTGTTTGTATGTGGCCCATATGCGGAACCATTTACTTCAAGGAGTACGCAAAAAACGGAAACGCGTGCATTCTGTTTGTCTGCATGGCCAGAACACGTCCTATTCTTGTCCGTTTTGCAGGCGAGGACAGGCCTTGTTACAATGGATCCACAAAAAAAATCAAAAAACAGACGCAATACGGATGTCATCCATATTTTTTGTGGCTCCATGTTTTGCGGACTGCAAAATACATTCGGTCGTGTGCATGAGTCCGGCGCCTCTACATAACTTCGGAGATTCACCGCCAGCGCAGGGACTCATTAAGGGCTCATGCGCACAAACGTATTTTTCTTTTGTTTCCGTTCAGTTTTTTTCCAGGTCCATATGCGGAACCATTTATTTCAATGGGGCTGGAAAAAAAAACGGAAATGACGCCCTGTGCATTCCGTGTCCGCATGTCTGTTAGAAAAAAATAAATAGAACATGTCTTATTCTTGGCCATTTTATGACAATTATTTTATTTTTTTGCGGGTCCATATTTTGCGAACAGGAAAATACATACGGTCGTGTGCATGAGCCCTATAAATGTGCCCCATAACGAGGTCGGTCGGCTCCCGTCAAGGCGTCCGTCACTGCGCGATGTGATATTTTTTGTTTCCGTAAAATGTGAAATGTGCTGTCGGTATACAATATATACAGTAAGACCTCTTGCACACAACCGTTTTTTTTTTCGTTTTGTTTTTTGCATTCCGTATACAGTCCCATTTATTTCAACGGATCCGCAAAAAAAAAACGGAAGGTACTCCGTATGCCTTGCGTTTCTGTTCAAAGTGAGAACATGTCCTATTATTGTCCTCATAACGGACAAGGTTAGTACTGTTCTATCAGGGCCAGCTGTTTCGTTTCGCAAAAAATGCACGCGGACGTCATTCGTATTTTTTGCGGATGTTTTTTGCAGACCGCAAAATACTGAAAAAGCCATACGGTGTGCAAGAAGCCTAAAAGTCCATTAATCTGGCACCTGCTGGTTCAGAAAGGCAGCTATCGGCATGTCTGAAGTAAAGGAAGGTGATTTTTATATATACACATTCCTGTGAGATGTCTGCATAGTGTGCACGGGGTTTATGTGCCGGTTCCGGTACCGGTGCGTTCTTTTAAGCCAGCGGTACCGGGCTGGCAGCAGACAGTAATGGAGGCTCCGCCTGGCGGAAGTGACGTCACAACAGGACGTAACCGCTCCAAGAGGAAGAGAAAGATGTCGGCGGCTGAGGAGGAGCGGGGGACGGAGGGCAGCCCGGGGGGCTCAGCATCGTCCTCCTCCTCCGCCGGGCACCAGCTCCCCCAGAGTAACACCCTGCTCGGGCTGCCCATCGTCGCCATCGAGAACATCCTCAACTTCCTGACCTACGACGAGATCAGCCAACTCCGCCTGGTGAGGGACATGTCAACACCGGAAGGAGGGGGCGCCCTGTCACCGCGGGGGGCGGCAAGATGGCGGCGCCTGCTGCTGCAGAACCTCTTCAGCGGCTGCTTAATCCTGGCCATAAGGGGGAGGGGGGCAATGGCCTCAGGTGCTGGCATTATGTAATGAGCATGGATGCCTGGATCTCTGATTGCTGTCAGTGAATGCAAACCATTATTAAGGTTTCTGTTTGTAGACAGCAAGCGGAGATCTAACAAAAAAAATTGAAGCTATATTGGAAATGGCGCTCTTATCCCACCTGGGGGTCTCCCGTGCTGCACGCTGGACCGCTGCTCTGATCATATGGCGACTGCGGGCCCCTCTATCGTTGTGATTGGTCAGGGTCCCGGTGCTCGGACCCCAAGAGTTCGACTCCTCATCTATCCTGCATGTTGGGGGCCAGTGTTGGGTCTGGTATATCCCCTTTTAGTGGGCCTCCTAGTGCAGGGCGTGATGTCAGCATTTAAGGGGGTATTCCTGCGAGTGTTAATCATGGGGTTAGAGTGGAGTAAAGGCCGTATCGATCTCCTGCCGCTGATCAGGTCCTCGCGTCTTCACTTTTGTCATTGGGTGCGATCTGCCAAAAACGACTTGGCGAGGCGGTGGCATTACTGCGGCTAATGATTGGCGAAGTGGAGAAACGCAGGGACCGGAGCGAGGAGGATCGGCAGGATGAGTACTGACTTTATTATTTTAACCCACTCTGACCCCACTTTTAATTTAAAACTATGCCACCGGAATACCCCTTTAACAATATTCTATCATGCATTTGGTTTTAGGTCACTGTACAAAGAGATCTGTATATGATTTACATGGATGAGGATCAGTGTTTACATCATTTATATGAAGACAGGGAGGCAGTACTATCTGTACCTACATCATTTACAGGGAGGCAGTACTATCTGTACCTACATCATTTACAGAGAGGCAGTACTATCTGTACCTACATCATTTACAGGGACAGGGAGACAGTACTATCTGTACCTACATCATTTACAGGGAAAGACAGTACTATCTGTGTCTACCTTATTTACAGGGAGGCAGTACTATCTGTACCTACATTTACAGGGAGACAGTACTATCTGTACCTACATCATTTACAGGGAAAGGCAGGGAGGCAGTACTATCTGTACCTACATCATTTACAGGGAGAGACAGGAAGGCAGTACTATCTGTACCTACATTACTTACAGGGAGGCAGTACTATCTGTACCTACATCATTTACAGGGAAAGACAGGGAGGCAGTACTATCTGTACCTACATCATTTACAGGGAGGCAGTACTATCTGTACCTACATCATTTACAGGGAGGCAGTACTATCTGTACCTACATCATTTACAGGGAAAGGCAGGGAGGCAGTACTATCTGTACCTACATCATTTACAGGGAGGCAGTACTATCTGTACCTACATCATTTACAGGTAGGCAGTACTATCTGTACCTACATCATTTACAGGGAGACGGTACTATCTGTACCTACATCATTTACAGGGAGGCAGTACTATCTGTACCTACATCATTTACATGGGGAGACAGGGAGGCAGTACTATCTGTATCTACATCATTTACAGGGAAATACAGGGAGGCGGTACTATCTGTACCTACATCATTTACAGGGAGGCAGTACTATCTGTACCTACATCATTTACAGGGAGGCGGTACTATCTGTACCTACATCATTTACAGGGAGGCAGTACTATCTGTACCTACATCATTTACATGGAGAGACAGAGAGGCTGTAGTATCTGTACCTATATCATTTACAGGAGGAGACCGAGAGGCAGTACTATCTGTACCTACATCATTTACAGGAGAGACAGGGAGGCAGTACTATCTGTACCTACATCATTTACAGGAGGAGACAGGCAGGCAGTACTATCTGTACCTACATCATTTACAGAGAGAGACAAGGAGGCAGTACTATCTGTACCTACATCATTTACAGGAGGAGACCGAGAGGCAGTACTATCTGTACCTACATCATTTACAGGACTAGACAGGGAGGCAGTACTATCTGTACCTACATCTTGTAGACTGTAGTTTATCTTCCCGTGGCTCCCGTGTATGTGTACTCCTTGGGGTATATGCCAGCCATGTGGGGGCACTCTCACTGTCTTCCTGTACAGTGTATCTCTGAAGCCCTGTGGTTCTCTTTTGCGATGTTTTATAGTAGGAGGCATTTGGTGTGTTGCCGTTGTGTATCGTCTTTTAGCTGATGCCACAATGTTCTCGCACGTGGCGCACAGGACGTCATATGCTCTGCTTGCTGCTGCTCCCTTGCAGCTCATCCTGTTTAGCAGTGGTGCTCACAGCAGATTGTGTGCCGGTGTATGACACATGACGGGGTGGTGGTGACCAGGTGATGCCACCTTCATCTTCTCGCTAATCCTTGCCAGGAAATCACGGCTGCTTATTTCTCCTGCATATAGGTATTTATGTGGTATGGTGTGGCCCCCATGTGGCTGCCCAGTCTCACTCAGTGGAGGCTCTATAAGGACATATGGTAAGGGGTTCTTGGTGGGACAACCCCTTTTTAAGTTTAGGCTGGCCTGGCGATCATCTGATTGCTGTGATTCTTCTTCCAAAACCCTGATCGCCTCCTGCTGACATGTGTGTTTTTTCAACAGCGGCCCCTACAGGGGAAGTGTGGTATTACATGCAGCTGTCCAGAACGGTGGTATAGGAGCCCCCTTTTTTTTGGTACAGGTGATAAGGACTAGATAAGGTCTGGATTTAGCAGCTTCGTCCTTGCCTACAGCTCTTAAAGGGGTATTCCTATCTAGACATTTATGGCATGCTATTTCTGGTCTCCTATTGCAGACATGGCGGCGGGGGAGGGCTTGTGCTGCAGCCAGTTGCCTTACAGCTGATGTCCTGGGACACACATGATGTGTACCTGAGGAGCTTCGATTTATCGTCCTGCTCATGTCTGCTCTGTCTTACAGGTCTGCAAGCGTATGGATCTGGAGTGTCAGCGCATGCTCAACCAGGGCTTCCTGCGCGTGGAGCGCTATCACTGCTTGTGTCAGAAGCAGGTCAAGGCCCAACTGCCAAGGTACGAATGGCTGGAATATCAGATGGCAGCCTCAGGCGGTTTTCCTTTCCTAGCATGGTGCCATTCATGATTCTTCTCTACTCCAAATATGCGAATCTGTATCCAGCAGGACGTGGGCTGCTATACCGCAGCATGCCTTATTTTATCACGCTGGTATTGACTGCGCTTTCCTGACAGGGCTCCAGACTAAAAAAAATATCAAGCCAAATGAAATTTTTAGTTGCCAAATTTAAAATCCATATAATATAGCTGGGATGCTTAGGAGCATGGGGTTTTCTAAGCTACAGCCCACGCAGTTAAAGGGGGTGTCCACTCATTTCCATGACCGGTCAGACTAGCCGGATTCGGGTTGGTAATCCCTAGGTGCTGGGTCCTGGCTCATTTGCTTCCAGGCCTCCGCTGCGTATCTTGGGTTTCTCCATGAAAACGTTTGGCTGCAGTAGCATCCAAGACAATCACTGGCCGCAGCGGAGATCTGCTTTCCTGACCACTTAACATAATGCAAGGGAAGCAGACAAGAGTCCATGGGTGCAGCCACTGGGATCTAATGTGTATGAGAACCTTAGTCCTGAAGAGGGGGTCACCCGATACAGCGACTGTGACCAGACTATTAGAAAGGGCAGAGGGCGGCTCCGGCTGTGACGGGACCATCAGACAGGGCAGAGGGCGACTCCAGCTGTAACCGGACCATCAGACAGGGCAGAGGGCGACTCCGGCTGTGACGGGACCATCAGACAGGGCAGAGGGCGGCTCCGGCTGTGACCGGACCATCAGACAGGGCAGAGGGCGGCTCCAGCTGTAACCGGACCATCAGACAGGGCAGAGGGCGACTCCAGCTGTAACCGGACCATCAGACAGGGCAGAGGGTGACTCCAGCTGTAACCGGACCATCAGACAGGGCAGAGGGCGGCTCCGGCTGTGACGGGACCATCAGACAGGGCAGTGGGCGGCTCCGGCTGTGACGGGACCATCAGACAGGGCAGTGGGCGGCTCCGGCTGTGACGGGACCATCAGACAGGGCAGTGGGCGGCTCCGGCTGTGACCGGACCATCAGACAGGGCAGTGGGCGGCTCCGGCTGTGACCGGACCATCAGACAGGGCAGAGGGCGGCTCCGGCTGTGACCGGACCATCAGACAGGGCAGAGGGCGGCTCCGGCTGTGACCGGACCATCAGACAGGGCAGAGGGCGGCTCCGGCTGTGACCGGACCATCAGACAGGGCAGAGGGCGGCTCCGGCTGTGACCGGACCATCAGACAGGGCAGAGGGCGGCTCCGGCTGTAACCGGACCATCAGACAGGGCAGAGGGCGGCTCCGGCTGTGACCGGACCATCAGACAGGGCAGAGGGCGGCTCCGGCTGTGACCGGACCATCGTCAGCACGTCAGAGCTGAAGATTATCTGTCATCAGACCTTCCATTATATTTATGTACTTTTTATTACTGTATATTATCCTGACAGTACTTATCCTGTATTATACCCCAGAGCTGCACTCGCTAATCTGCTGGTGGAGTCACTATGTACATACATTACATTACTTATCCTGCACTGATCCTGAATTACATCCTGTATTATACTCCAGAGCTGCACTCAATATTCTGCTGGTGAAGTCACTGTGTACATACATTACATTACTTATCCTGTACTGATCCTGAATTACATCCTGTATTATACTCCAGAGCTGCACTCACTATTCTGCTGGTAGAGTCAGTGTGTACATACATTACTTATCCTGTACTGATCCTGAATTACATCCTGTATTATACTCCAGAGCTGCACTCACTATTCTGCTGGTGGAGTCACTGTGTACATACATTACTTATCATGTACTGATCCTGATTTACATCCTGTATTATACTCCAGAGCTGCACTCACTATTCTGCCGGTGCAGTCACTGTGTACATACATTACATTACTTATCCTGTACTGATCCTGAGTTACATCCAGTATTATACTCCAGAGCTGCACTCACTATTCTACTGGTGCAGTCACTGTGTACATACATTACTTATCCTGTACTGATCCTGAGTTACATCCTGTATTATACTCCAGAGCTGCACTCACTATTCTGCTGGTGCAGTCACTGTGTACATATATTACATTACTTATTCTGTACTGATCCTGAGTTACATCCAGTATTATACTCCAGAGCTGCACTCACTATTCTGCTGGTGCAGTCACTGTGTACATACATTACTTATCCTGTACTGATCCTGAGTTACATCCTGTATTATACTCCAGAGCTGCACTCACTATCCTGCTGGTGCAGTCTCTGTGTACATACATTACTTATCCTGTACTGATACTGAGTTACATCCTGTATTATACTCCAGAGCTGCACTCACTATTCTGCTGGAGCAGTCACTGTGTACATACATTACATTACTTATCCTGAGTTACATCCAGTATTATACTCCAGAGCTGCACTCACTATTCTGCTGGTGCAGTCACTGTGTACATACATTACTTATCCTGTACTGATCCTGAGTTACATACTGTATTATACTCCAGAGCTGCACTCACTATTCTGCTGGTGCAGTCACTGTGTACATACATTACATTACATATCCTGTACTGATCCTGAGTTATATAATACTCCAGAGCTGCACTCACTATTCTGCTGGTGCAGTCACTGTGTACATTACATTACTTATCCTGTACTGATCCTGAGTTACATCCTGAATTATACTCCAGAGCTGCACTCACTATTCTGCTGGTGGAGTCACTGTGTACGTACATTACATTACATATCCTGTACTGATCCTGAGTTATATTATACTCCAGAGCTGCACTCACTATTCTGCTGGTGGAGTCCCTGTGTACATACATTACTTATTCTGTACTGATCCTGAGTTACATCCAGTATTATACTCCAGAGCTGCACTCACTATTCTGCTGGTGCAGTCACTGTGTACATACATTACTTATCCTGTACTGATCCTGAGTTACATCCTGTATTATACTCCAGAGCTGCACTCACTATCCTGCTGGTGCAGTCTCTGTGTACATACATTACTTATCCTGTACTGATCCTGAGTTACATCCAGTATTATACCCCAGAGCTGCACTCACTGTTCTGCTGGTGGAGATTTGCTACCCAGAATGCACTATGAGTAGTTTCTTAAAGGAGACCTCTGCCCTATTATCTAAAGGAAACACTTCTTCTTTTGTTCTCAGGCGGGAATCGGAGAGGAGGAATCACTCGCTGGCTCGTCATGCAGATATTCTGGCTGCGGTGGAGACCCGCCTTTCACTACTTAACATGACGTTTATGAAATATGTTGACTCTAATCTGTGTTGTTTCATCCCAGGCAAGGTAAGAATAATACAGAATGGTCCATGCTTGGCCTCAGTAGTGCAGGTTTTGATTTCAGTAGTGCAGACGGTAGCAGAAGAAATGTCCGGACCTCCTATTAATCTGGCATTGAGCAAAAATAGTCCGAGGAGTATGTGTGTGTGTTTATATGTGTGTGTGTAGATATATATATAATGTATATACACACATATTGACAAATGAGTTAGAAATGTCAGATTGATGCAAAACTCATCATGCAGTTCTGTCTCGGGCAGGTATGTAAATTAATTACAGGTTTGGTCGTGGGTTTTGCCACAAGGGGGCGTAAAAGTGCTCCCTTCTGCCCTTTATAAAGGCTTTCAGAGGCTACTTTTGGGCAGTGTACCTCTTGGCGTGAGATCGTTGACTGCTATACTTGACCCTACGACATACTCGAAGACATTTTGCCCAGTTGCTCAGACTTTGAGAGGGGCAGATCAATGGACTGAAGTGGTCCCTTCATTACACACCCCTGTCACTGCCCGGACCATTATCGGGTGCTCGGCAGAAGGAAATTTGGCGTCATGGCGCCCTTTACGTGTCTTGCCATTGACAGCCGGCCACTCTCGTGAACTAGTAACCTGGACTTGAGCGGTATTGCCTTTAGTAACTATATTTTCAGTTTTGGATCCCATCACGGTCAGGTTGGAGGCCTTGTGGTGAGCGCTTCAATCCTGCCTTTGCTGTGGTGCGACACACTGCCCCAACTGATGGTGTGATGATCTGCGGAGCCATTAGATATGACAGTCGGTTGCCCCTAGTAGTGATATGAGGGACACTCACAGCTCAGTGATACGTGCAGGACATCCTGCCGCCACGTGTGTCCCTCTCATGGCAGGGCTTCCAATAGGATAATGCTCGTCCATAGTCATACACAGCATGGGTTTCTCAGGAATATCTCCGGCAGATTACAACACTTCCTTGGCTGCCCGGTCACAGGATTTATCACCAATCCAGAATTTATGGACCAGCTGGGACAACCTATGACTGTGCAGGATCTACAGGCCCAGCTGTGACATCTGTGGGCAAATGTGCCGCAGGATACCATACATGTATACCTCCATACCCAGCTGTATCTGGTCCGGGCCGTCTCCCGGCGCCGGGCCGTCTCGAGCGCCGGGCGCGCTCCCGGCGTCCGGCGCGTCTCCCGAAGGCCCGGCGCGTCTCGAGCGCCGGGCGCGTCTCCAGCGCCGGGCGTCTCTCAGCGTCCGGGCCGCGTCTCCCCGAGCGTCCCCTCCATTAGTTGGTCTTGCACAGAAAGACTGTATAATGGAACACTGTTTTTTTTTTTTTTGACAATTAATGACTGATTTTGAATCAAAGATGGGTATTTACATCTGCACTTCTCTCCAGGAACCACTAGGTGTCAGTGTGTGATCCTGTATACCAGCCTGTTAAACAAGATATAAAGCTGAGATTCCTTAGACACGGTAGCCATCGAGACCCCTCACATCTCCTCCTCAGGCATGTTATAACACGGTTTCTGAAAGACTCACGTATTTATACACCAAAATACATGAGAATAGTGAGGTAGCTGAGACCCCAGCCAAAATGTGAGACCTGCCCATACATGATGACCACTGACAAGGTACAGATTCTCAATGCACAATCAGGACTACAAGATCCTTGGCACCTGCACCTCGCCAAATGTGGTCTATTTGATTGTATGTACCAAATGTCCTACTGGGGGTCTAAATGTCGGTGAAAGTGGTCAAAAGCTTAGAACAAGAATAAACTCTCATCGCCACACGGTAAAAGAAAGACACAATCTGCCTGTGCCGAAAACAGTTTTACAGACATGAACGTCATGATTTTAAAAGGTTTGACATCTGCGTTTTTAAATCTGGCAGAGGAACAGCCTGCCGGAGTTCACCGTGTCCGCCATGACCAGATAGGGCCACGCCGGATCCCCATTGACTAACGGGTTTTCCGGTACTTGGGTATTGATGACCTGTCTTCAGGATAGCTCTTCGATATCAGATCAGTGGGGGTCGAAAACTTGGCACTCCCATCGACAGCAGTCAGCGCCAGAATCTATACATTGTCATTTCTGGTTTACCGCAACTCGTCTTCCATCCCCTTAAAGGGGTATTCCCATCAGACAATGGGGGCATATCACTAGGATATGCCCCCATTGTCTGAAAGGTGCGGATCTCACCTCTGGGACCCGCACCTACGCAGCGAACAGAGCGAGCAGAGTTTCCCAGGGTCCGGCCTCCACCAAGCATTCTCCCCATACAAGTGAATGGAGATTCATTCATTTCTATGGGGCCGACGAACCAGCGCTCGGCTATTTTCGGCGGCCCCGTAGAAACGAATGGAGGGTGGCTGCGCAGTGCGCCCTCCACCACCTTCCCCACTCTGTTCTCCAAGCGATATGCCCCCATTGTCTTTGATGAGAATGCCCCTTTAAATACTGCAGAACCCCAGCACCGCCACTACACCATGGACAGAACCTTATGCTTCTGTCCACTGTGTAGTTTCTGTGCTGGCGGCTGCTGTGAACAGCGGATCAGCAGGGGTGATGGGCAATCACCGATCTGATATTGATGACCCAGGCGCCTGTTGATTGAGGGCCCCCCCTTTTCTCTTGTGCGCCGGTTGCCCTGTGTGACGTGGATGGTTATGAACCTCTTGTTCCATTACAGGTGATAGATGAAATCTACAATGTTTTACGATACGTGAACTCTACCCGATCCCCTCAGCGAGCTCATGAGGTCCTGCAGGAATTGCGTGACATCTCCTCCATGGCAATGGAATATTTTGATGAGAAGATTGTCCCGATCCTGAAGAAAAAGCTGCCCGGCTCTGAAGTGTCCGGACGTCTTATGGGCTCTCCTCCAGGTACCGTGATTGTCCTGTAAATTCGTTCCAGGTCCCTTCCCTCCAAACATACTATGGCACGAGAAAAATACTTGTGACACCTTTTCCCATGATGCCATTTCCTTTCCTGTCACGGCTTCAAACGAACTGCATCACTTCTCCCCCCCCCCAACATTAAAAACAATGTGAGGTGGACATCACTGAAATTTTGGAGTCTGTGCCAAAATTCTGGTGGCGTAAACGCCTGTGTGAACTATGCCCTTACAGAAGTTTTTTCTTTATTAAAGGGGTTTTCCTGGAATAGAATACTGATGACCTATCCTCAGGATAGGTCATCAGTATCAGATCGGTGGGGGTCTGACTCCCAACACCCCTCCATTCAGCTGTTTGAGGAGGTTGTGGCACACCGGTGAGCGCTGCAGCCTTTTCCTAGGCCAGTGATGTTCTATTTCATTGGTCACATGACCTATTTGCAGCTCAGTCCTATTCAAGTGAATGGGCCAGGGCTGCAGTACTAATCACAGCCACTGTGCTCTGTATGGCGCTGTGTTTGGCGCTGTGAGGAGGTTGCGGCGATCACCAGAGCTGATTGGCGGAGGTCAGATATATAAATTTTTTTTTTTTTTTCATGTGTGTCCTGCTCCCCTTTACCTAATGCTGTCAATAGTTTAGCATGATCAAAACTGCTGACAGTTTCCATGTAAAGCCCAGGACCTTTCATGGCTTTCTACCTGTGATTGGAATACAACTCCCAGCATGCCCTGACAGCCTTGTGATTGGCATACAAGCTGCGATTGTACTGATTTTGACTTATTGGTTTATTGCTCTGTATAGTTCCAGGCCCTTCCACCACCTTAAGTACAATGCAGCTCTTCTCCAAGCAAAACCCATCAAGGCAGGAGGTGACAAAGCTAGTACAGCAAGTGAAAGCCAACGGCGCCGGCCTGACCGTCCTGAGGCGGGAGTTGTCCGAGCTCCGCACCAAGGTACAAGAGCAGCAGAAACAGCTTCAAGACCAGGACCAGAAACTACTAGAACAGACCCAAATCATAGGCGAGCAGAACGTGCGCCTCGCCGAGCTAGAGCACAAACTGCGTGACGTGATGGAAAGCGCGGTAGGCCCCTCCGGAGCTGGCCCGAGGGATGATTCCCCCCGGAAACGGAAGAAAGTAGCTGGGGGCGTGGACTGTCCTAGGAAATCAAAGCGCCTCCGAACCCGGAAGTAACTGCTTACAAACTGTTTTAGCTAGAGGCATGGTCACTGGACTGGGCAGCGGTGGGCACGCGAGGCGCAGCTGGAGCGCAGCTTTCTTGTAGGCTCCACTTTTACCCTTCCAAGCAGTTCAATGCCACAGTTAAAGTTCAGCACCTTGCGGGTTACTCCTTAGCTCCATACATACTTTAGTTTTTTTTTTTTTTGCAGCCGTTAGGAGGTAGGTTACAGTGGAAACATAATGCTGTTGATGGATCCAGCGCATCCATAGACTGCAGTATGAAGCTATTTCACAGCACAGCGATTCACTACATTAGTTTGGCGCGGGGCAATCTATTTATTTTGTGGACGAGGGTCCTCCCTCCTGTATTCTTCCGCCTGATACTGACCAGACATCTTTAAAGGGGGTGTGAACTTTTTGCCAGTGCAAAATATTGCGCCAACGCAACTCTAAATTTAAAGTGACACTTTGCTTTCACTAAACTTTTGATATGTTGTAGGGACATCTCAGAATTTTAGATTGGTGGCGGTCTAAGTACAGAGACTGCTCACTGACCACTAGAACGAGAGGCGAAAAGCGTACTCTTAGCACGCTCTCTCCCCAAGACCAGATGCGAGACGGGCTCAATAGAAAGTCTATGGGCTCGTCTTGTGCAGCGAGTAGGGAGGGTTCACTAATGTTCTAGAGATCAGTGGGAGTCTCAGCGCTCAGAACCCCCACCAATCTAAACTTTCGATATGCCCCTATTACATATCCAAAGTTCAATGAAAGGACGGTGCCACTTAAAGAAAAAAAAAAAGCAACTTTGCAAATATGATCTGATTGTATACAGCTCTGATGCAGAATTATGCTTATCCATGGTTACAGACTACAAAGAAGCCCTGTGTAGTCTGATCCTGCAGTCTTACTCCATTCTCCTCTACGTCCTCTTCAGGAAAGCTAGAAAAGAGAGCCACAGACTACAAAGGGTGTTTTAAAGGGGTTTTCCGAGATATTTTTATTTATTGATGACCTATCCTCAGGATCAGATCGGCGGGGGGTCTGACAGCCGGCGCCCCCGCCGATCAGCTGGTTGAAGAGAAGGCCACGCCCCGTGCCAGCGCAGCCTTCCCTTCATTGTTTACCTGCTTCCCATCGTCATCTGAGCGGTGAGCAGTGTACTTACAAGAAGGCGTCCCATTTACTTCTATGGGACAGCTCGTTCCTATAGCAACGATATAAAAATTCGGAAACCCCATCTTTAAGTAGTCTGTAACCATAGCGGCACAGTACTGCATGGGAGCTGCATGCATAAAACAAGAGGAGATTTTTAATTTTGCAAATACGGAAGATGCATTGGAGCAGCAGTACGTTTTTTGCAGACCCTGTACGGGCTTTATATGTTATTGGTGGGGGTCCATGAACTGAGACCCTAGAACAATGATGCCATGTCTCTTCTATATTCCGAGATGTTCCCTTTGAAAGCTGTTAGGAGGACTAGGCTTTTTTTTAAGGGGGGTTTCACCCCGATCACATACCTATTTAAGGGCTTTTCCGCTTTTTACTCAAATTTCAGTAATACCATGCAGAAATACTTTTCTTAGTCTTGAGTAATGCACGTACATAAAAGTGTGGCACCCATAACTCTCTGTGATGGCGGCGGTGTCCTCTACTGTTCAGGTGCTGAATGTGTTCAGATACCAGCGGTGAGATCTGCAGCTGCGCTGGATGCGTCCACCACCTGTGCGTTACAGGGCGCAGCCGGCATCCTGGGAAGCTGTGAACGCCATGGTTTTCGGACATGGTGTGGGGGCCACTCTGCAGGCTAAGGTAAGCGTATAGCAATTCTGAAATATGAGCTAAAAGCGGACGACCCCTTTAGGATACAGCCGCACGCGTTGTGCGCACTGCAGCGGAATTTTGTGCAGAAAATACTTTCCCTGATGGCTGGAAAGCATATAATTCTCCTCTGTCCCTAGCACCTCACACCGCTCTTAACCCCCCAAATAAGTGTTATTTATGTTCTGTTGGTTTAGGTAACCTAACTCCTCAGTGCCTATCTTTCTGTCGACAGACGTGTGACATCCAGACTGGACTGTTTAAAGTTTGAAAGTTTACCCCCCCCCCCCCACACCACAAAAAACAAAATGGCGAAATGGTATTTGTGACGCTGTCCCTTTAATTGGAGTTCAGTGCTGGATACTGGTTAACGATCCACTAAAGCCAGTCTGTAAAACATCACTTAGACTTGAATTGTGTATACACCGTATATATATATCCGTATAAATATATATTATACCTTTTTCCTTGTGATCTAAATCATTATCGACTGTCTCAGGGATTTAATTTTTTTTCTAGGTGTGGGTGATGGTGAAAGTGTTTTTTTTTTTTTTTTTTTTTATTTATTTCAAGAGGGTATGAACACTTTTTCCACCATTCATTATGGCAGCAGCCTCCTTCCGTTAAACGTTTACAGCTCCTGTGCAGATCTGCGTGTTTCGGAACATTGCCCGTAGTCGGATCCGGCCGTCGAGTGACGCTCTGTTCCAAATGGATCCGTCTGTGGTGAAACAGGCAGGCTTTGGAGAGACACACAGTCCTGCGTGCGAGCTGATACGCCAAACAGTAGAGGTTTTTTCATTAAAGGGGTTATCCAATCGCATCGCGGGTGACGCTAGGGAGGCTCGTGCCCGCTTGCAATTTGCTGCTCCCCCAAACGCGCACAGGGAGAATCGGCGGGGTGGGGACCAGGAGGGTAAGTATATTCACTGTGGGGGGGCCCGGCATATTGGGGACATTTTTAGGCCTCATGCACACGACCGTAGGTGTTTTGCGGTCCGCTGATCCGCAAAACACAGAAGCTGTTCCACGTTCCGTAATTTGAACGGAACGCGGCCCATTGTAGAAATTCCTATTCTTGGCCGCAAAACGGACAAGAATAGGACATGCTATATTTTTTTTGTGGGGTCACGGAACGGAACAAAGGATGCGGACAGCACACGGAGTGCTGTCCGCATCTTTCGTGGCCCCATTGAAGTGAATGGATCCGCGCCCGAGCCGCAAATTTTACGTTCGTGTGCATGAGGCCTTATAGTACTGGATAACCCCTTTAGGACTACAGACTGTTTTGCTTAAACGCTAAGTTCACCATCAGGAGTATTTTTTAGGCTAAGGCTAAAAAACATTTTTTTCAATAAAAAAAAAATGCTCAGACGTTTGAGATATAGGGTTAAAAATCAGCCTGTTTACAGGGTTTTTTTGTTTTTTTTAAATCCCTGCATCTGATGGCTCATGTGTAGCTCTTATCTCTGATCTGATGACCTCATCAACACTTATTTTAAGCCACCTTCTTATCAATTTGATAAGAATTGAGCCATAACGGTGTTTGATGTCGGGAAATAAGAGCTACACATGAGCCATCAGATGAAGGGATTTAAAAAAAAAAAAACAGGAACCGACAGCCTGCAAACTGACTGACTTTTTCATCCTGTATCCCAAATACAGCAGAAAATTTTAAATAAAAACCAATGGGGAAAAATGAGTAAAATGCAATAAAAAAAAAAAAATTCTGATGGTGTCCAGTATGATGCGGCCTCTGCGTTGACTTTACGCATAGGTGACACATCACCGCTATGGCCAGCAGCCATGTGACCCACATCAAACCGAATATTGATGCAGGGAGACCCAAGATCTGCAGCAGTGGAACCAGAACCCAGTATGAGTCTGCAAAAAAAAAAAAAAAAGTACCCAAGGGTGAGCAACCCCTTTAAGTCCGGAATCAAAGCCTATAGTTTTAATGACTGGTGGGATCAGGTAAGTATGGCCACGCTGGGGGGGTGGGGAAGGTCCCCAGTAGGGATGAGCGAATCGACCTCGGATGAACCGTCCAAAGTCCATTTGCATAAAACTTAGTTCCAATACTGTACGAAGCAGGAGCTCCGTACAGTATTAGGCCTCATGCACACGACCGTTTTTTTATGCTGTCCGCAAAAAGGGGTTCCGTTGTTCAGTGATCCGTGTCCGTTTTTGCGTTCCGTTTGTCTCCGTGTGTCTTCGTTTTTTTTTAGCGGACATGACCCAAAAGATTTTACCAAGAGACAGGTTGACAATTTTTGCCAAGTGCCTGCCAAGGGATCCGCAAAAAAAACGGACGCAGAACGTTGATGACACACGGATGGCCATCCGCATTTTTTCACGGTCCCATTGACTTAAATGGGTCCGTGAACCGTTTTTCACGGACAAGAATAGGACAGGTTATATTTTTTTGATGGACTGAAATCACGGACGCGGAGGACAAACGGTGCATTTGCCGAGTTTTCCACGGACCCATTGAAAACCAATGGGTCCACAGAAAATCACGAAAAACGGAGCAACGGACACGGAATCAAACAACGGTCGTGTGCATGAGGCCTTAGAGTGTATTGGCTCTGATGAGCCAAAGTTATTGGGTAAAAACTTCGGAAATTAATTTGTACTGTAAAAAAAAAACATTTCCCGAACTTGGGTTCAGTGCTAAAAACGCTGATCCACGGACCGTGGTAAAAAAGTGATGTGTGAATATACACATTTAAATGAATGGATAAGTGGAGAACGTGCAGCACATGTCTGTGGAACGCTGAGGTGTGAATGAGGCTTTAAGACACGTACTGACTCTCCTTAAAGGGGAGATCCTGTGATTAATAATATGAAATGTAGACATTAAAAAAATACATGACAACCTCTTTAACTAAAGCTAGAACTAGGACTGTATCTCACATGGGTCCAGAGATCTTGTCATTGATTATCCAACTGCTCTGCTAGATTCTCTTCAGACTGGAAGCTCAGGAGGCGTGTCCTTTCTAAGGGTGTGTATCCTTTTTTCTGCAACTCAGTCCCTATCACAGTCCATGGGGGCTGTCCTCTCTGCGGCAGCTCACTCCCCATCACAGCCCATGGAGGCTGTCCTCTCTGCTGCAGCTCACTCCCTATCACAGCCCATGGAGGCTGTCCTCTCTGCTGCAGCTCACTCCATATCACAGCCCATGGAGGCTGTCCTCTCTGCCACAGCTCACTCCATATCACAGCCCATGGAGGCTGTCCTCTCTGCTGCAGCTCACTCCATATCACAGCCCATGGAGGCTGTCCTCTCTGCTGCAGCTCACTCCCTATCACAGCCCATGGGGGCTGTCCTCTGTGCTGCAGCTCACTCCCTATCACAGCCAATGGGGGCTGTCCTCTGTGCTGCAGCTCACTCCCTATCACAGCCCATGGAGGCTGTCCTCTCTGCTGCAGCTCACTCCCTATCAGCCCATGGGGACTGTCCTCTCTGCGGCAGCTCACTCCCTATCACAGCCCATGGGGACTGTCCTCTCTGCTGCAGCTCACTCCCTATCACAGCCCATGGGGACTGTCCTCTCTGCTGCAGCTCACTCCCTATCACAGCCCATGGAGGCTGTCCTCTCTGCTGCAGCTCACTCCCTATCACAGCCCATGGGGGCTGTCCTCTGTGCTGCAGCTCACTCCCTATCACAGCCCATGGAGGCTGTTCTCTCTGCTGCAGCTCACTCCCTATCACAGCCCATGGGGGCTGTCCTCTGTGCTGCAGCTCACTCCCTATCACAGCCCATGGGGGCTGTCCTCTCTGCGGCAGCTCACTCCCCATCACAGCCCATGGGGACTGTCCTCTCTGCTGCAGCTCACTCCCCATCACAGCCCATGGAGGCTGTCCTCTCTGCTGCAGCTCACTCCCCATCACAGCCCATGGGGGCTGTCCTCTGTGCTGCAGCTCACTCCCTATCACAGCCCATGGAGGCTGTCCTCTCTGCTGCAACTCAGTCCCTATCACAGTCCATGGGGGCTGTCCTCTCTGCTGCAGCTCACTCCCTATCACAGCCCATGGAGGCTGTCCTCTCTGCTGCAGCTCACTCCCTATCACAGCCAATGGGGGCTGTCCTCTCTGCTGCAGCTCACTCCCTATCACAGCTCATGGGGGCTGTCCTCTATGCTGCAGCTCAGTCCCTATCACAGCTCATGGGGGCTGTCCTCTATGCTGCAGCTCAGTCCCTGTCACAGCTCATGGAATGTGTCCTTTCTGCTGCAGCTCAGTCCCTGTCACAGCTCATGGAGTGTGTCCTTTCTGCTGCAGCTCAGTCCCTGTCACAGCTCATGGAGTGTGTCCTTTCTGCTGAAGAGCTCTCCCTGTACCAGCACAGTTGCTCTGGCTGGTGGCAGTTAAAGGATGGAACTGAGCATGTGTGACCACTGCAATAGGGGGACATGCACATAACTGTATTAAACACCAGGGGGTGCCATTATAATGGAGAAGAAAAAAATCTCACAACTGGACCATTTTTTGTGTCCGAAAGTAAATTATAAAAATAGCTGTTATTCATGCTGAATTATATTAAAATATAATTTAAAAAGAGCCAGTCTTCCCCCAGCTACATCGAAAGAGCAGAGCCAAGAAAACCGATAAACCTGATAAGATACGAGAATATGCAGATAAATAAAGCACGGCAGATCAGTGTCCTCAGCACCGCGGCAGATCAGTGTCCTCAGCACCGCGGCAGATCAGTGACATCAAAAAGATTCAAACACGGAGAGGCAAAAAATATGTAGTAAATTGCACACTATATCGTGCAGGGTTTTGCCGCCCAGAACAGGTGATGTTTGTTTCTCCTTTCTATGACTCTTACACCAATTCCACTCGCCTTTATTTACTAACGATTCAGTTCTGGAGAGAAGAGGATATCACCAGCAGCAGCAGCAAGCGGGACGGATCTAACCAGCTCTGACTGCTGAAGGGAACAGACCATGCTGGGAGTTGTAGCTTCCCGGCAGCTGCAGTGCTACTACACCGCACAGCAGAGCCAACAGATCCTATATATTGCATCACACAGCAGAGCCAACAGATCCTATATACTACACCACACAGGAGAGCCGACAGATCCTCTATACTACACCACACAGCAGAGCCGACAGATCCTCTATACTACACCACACAGGAGAGCCGACAGATCCTCTATACTACACCACACAGGAGAGCTGACAGATCCTCTATACTACACCACACAGGAGAGCCGACAGATCCTCTATACTACACCACACAGGAGAGCCGACAGATCCTCTATACTACACCACACAGCAGAGCTGACAGATCCTCTATACTACACCACACAGCAGAGCCGACAGATCCTCTATACTACACCACACAGGAGAGCCGACAGATCCTCTATACTACACCACACAGGAGAGCTGACAGATCCTCTATACTACACCACACAGGAGAGCTGACAGATCCTCTATACTACACCACACAGGAGAGCTGACAGATCCTCTATACTACACCACACAGGAGAGCTGACAGATCCTCTATACTATACCACACAGGAGAGCTGACAGATCCTCTATACTACACCACACAGGAGAGCTGACAGATCCTCTATACTACACCACACAGGAGAGCTGACAGATCCTCTATACTACACCACACAGGAGAGCTGACAGATCCTCTATACTACACCACACAGGAGAGCTGACAGATCCTCTATACTACACCACACAGGAGAGCTGACAGATCCTCTATACTACACCACACAGGAGAGCTGACAGATCCTCTATACTACACCACACAGGAGAGCTGACAGATCCTCTATACTACACCACACAGGAGAGCTGACAGATCCTCTATACTACACCACACAGGAGAGCCGACAGATCCTCTATACTACACCACACAGGAGAGCCGACAGATCCTCTATACTACACCACACAGGAGAGCTGACAGATCCTCTATACTACACCACACAGCAGAGCTGACAGATCCTCTATACTACACCACACAGCAGAGCTGACAGATCCTCTATACTACACCACACAGGAGAGCTGACAGATCCTCTATACTACACCGCACAGGAGAGCCGACAGATCCTCTATACTACACCACACAGCAGAGCTGACAGATCCTCTATACTACACCACACAGGAGAGCCGACAGATCCTCTATACTACACCACACAGGAGAGCTGACAGATCCTCTATACTACACCACACAGGAGAGCCGACAGATCCTCTATACTACACCACACAGCAGAGCCGACAGATCCTCTATACTACACCACACAGCAGAGCCGACAGATCCTCTATACTACACCACACAGGAGAGCCGACAGATCCTCTATACTACACCACACAGGAGAGCTGACAGATCCTCTATACTACACCACACAGGAGAGCCGACAGATCCTCTATACTACACCACACAGGAGAGCCGACAGATCCTCTATACTACACCACACAGGAGAGCTGACAGATCCTCTATACTACACCACACAGGAGAGCTGACAGATCCTCTATACTACACCACACAGGAGAGCCGACAGATCCTCTATACTACACCACACAGGAGAGCCGACAGATCCTCTATACTACACCACACAGGAGAGCCGACAGATCCTCTATACTACACCACACAGGAGAGCTGACAGATCCTCTATACTACACCACACAGCAGAGCTGACAGATCCTCTATACTACACCACACAGGAGAGCTGACAGATCCTCTATACTACACCACACAGGAGAGCTGACAGATCCTCTATACTACACCACACAGGAGAGCTGACAGATCCTCTATACTACACCACACAGGAGAGCTGACAGATCCTCTATACTACACCACACAGAAGAGCTGACAGATCCTCTATACTACACCACACAGCAGAGCTGTCAGATCCTCTATACTACACCACACAGGAGAGCTGACAGATCCTCTATACTACACCACACAGGAGAGCAGACAGATCCTCTATACTACACCACACAGGAGAGCTGACAGATCCTCTATACTACACCACACAGGAGAGCTGACAGATCCTCTATATTACACCACACAGGAGAGCTGACAGATCCTCTATACTACACCACACAGGAGAGCTCGACAGATCCTCTATACTACACCACACAGGAGAGCCGACAGATCCTCTATACTACACCACACAGGAGAGCCGACAGATCCTCTATACTACACCGCACAGGAGAGCTGACAAATCCTCTATACTACACCACACAGGAGAACCGACAGATCCTCTATACTACACCGCACAGGAGAGCCGACAAATCCTCTATACTACAGTACACAGGAGAGCTGACAGATCCTCTATACTACACCACACAGGAGAACCGACAGATCCTCTATACTACACCGCACAGGAGAGCTGACAGATCCTCTATACTACATCACACAGGAGAGCTGACAGATCCTCTATACTACACCACACAGGAGAGCTGACAGATCCTCTATACTACACCACACAGCAGAGCTGACAGATCCTCTATACTACACCTCACAGAAGAGCTGACAGATCATCTATACTACACCACACAGGAGAGCTGACAGATCCTCTATACTACACCACACAGGAGCGCCGACAGATCCTCTATATTACACCACACAGGAGAGCCGACAGATCCTCTATACTACACCACACAGGAGAACCGACAGATCCTCTATACTACACCACACAGGAGAACCGACAGATCCTCTATACTACACCGCACAGGAGAGCTGACAAATCCTCTATACTACACCACACAGCAGAGCTGATAGATCCTCTATACTACACCACACAGCACAGATCCTCTATACTACACCACACAGGAGAGCCGACAGATCTTCTATACTACACCGCACAGCACAGCCGACAGATCCTATTTACTACATCACACAGCAGAGCCGATAGATCCTATATACTACATCACACAGCAGAGCTGACAGATCCTCTATACTACACCACACAGGAGAGCCGACAGATCCTCTATACTACACCACACAGGAGAGCCGACAGATCTTCTATACTACACCGCACAGCAGAGCCGACAGATCCTATTTACTACATCACACAGCAGAGCCGATAGATCCTATATACTACATCACACAGGAGAGCTGACAGATCCTCTATACTACACCACACAGGAGAGCCGACAGATCCTCTATACTACACCACACAGGAGAGCTGACAGATCCTCTATACTACACCACACAGGAGAGCCGACAGATCCTCTATACTACACCGCACAGGAGAGCTGACAGATCTTGTATACTACACCGCACAGGAGAGCTGACAGATCCTCTATACTACACCACACAGGAGAGCCAACAGATCCTCTATACTACACCACACAGGAGAGCTGACAGATCCTCTATACTACACCACACAGGAGAGCTGACAGATCCTCTATACTACACCACACAGGAGAGCCGACAGATCCTCTATACTACACCACACAGGAGAGCCGACAGATCCTCTATACTACACCACACAGGAGAGCCGACAGATCCTCTATACTACACCACACAGGAGAGCCGACAGATCCTCTATACTACACCACACAGCAGAGCCGACAGATCCTCTATGACTACACCACACAGGAGAGCCGACAGATCCTCTATACTACACCACACAGGAGAGCCGACAGATCCTCTATACTACACCACACAGGAGAGCTGACAGATCCTCTATACTACACCACACAGGAGAGCCGACAGATCCTCTATACTACACCACACAGGAGAGCCGACAGATCCTCTATACTACATCACACAGGAGAGCCGACAGATCCTCTATACTACACCACACAGGAGAGCCGACAGATCCTCTATACTACACCACACAGGAGAGCTGACAGATCCTCTATACTACACCACACAGGAGAGCTGACAGATCCTCTATACTACACCACACAGGAGAGCTGACAGATCCTCTATACTACACCGCACAGGAGAGCTGACAGATCCTCTATACTACACCACACAGGAGAGCCGACAGATCCTCTATACTACACCACACAGCAGAGCTGACAGATCCTCTATACTACACCACACAGGAGAGCTGACAGATCCTCTATACTACACCACACAGGAGAGCCGACAGATCCTCTATACTACACCACACAGGAGAGCTGACAGATCCTCTATACTACACCACACAGGAGAGCTGACAGATCCTCTATACTACACCGCACAGGAGAGCTGACAGATCCTCTATACTACATCACACAGGAGAGCTGACAGATCCTCTATACTACACCACACAGGAGAGCTGACAGATCCTCTATACTACACCACACAGGAGAGCCGACAGATCCTCTATACTACACCACACAGGAGAGCTGACAGATCCTCTATACTACACCACACAGGAGAGCTGACAGATCCTCTATACTACACCACACAGGAGAGCCGACAGATCCTCTATACTACACCACACAGGAGAGCTGACAGATCCTCTATACTACACCACACAGGAGAGCCGACAGATCCTCTATACTACACCACACAGGAGAGCCGACAGATCCTCTATACTACACCACACAGGAGAGCTGACAGATCCTCTATATTACACCACACAGGAGAGCTGACAGATCCTCTATACTACACCACACAGCAGAGCTGACAGATCCTCTATACTACACCACACAGGAGAGCCGACAGATCCTCTATACTACACCACACAGGAGAGCTGACAGATCCTCTATACTACACCACACAGGAGAGCTGACAGATCCTCTATACTACACCACACAGGAGAGCTGACAGATCCTCTATACTACACCACACAGGAGAGCTGACAGATCCTCTATACTACACCACACAGGAGCGCCGACAGATCCTCTATATTACACCACACAGGAGAGCCGACAGATCCTCTATACTACACCACACAGGAGAGCCGACAGATCCTCTATACTACATCACACAGCAGAGCCGACAGATCCTCTATACTACACCACACAGGAAAGCCGACAGATCCTCTATACTACACCACACAGGAGAGCCGACAGATCATCTATACTACACCACACAGGAGAGCCGACAGATCCTATATACTACATCACACAGCAGAGCCGACAGATCCTCTATACTACACCACACAGGAAAGCTGACAGATCCTCTATACTTCACCACACAGGAGAGCCGACAGATCATCTATACTACACCACACAGAAGAGCTGACAGATCCTCTATACTACACCACACAGGAGAGCTGACAGATCCTCTATACTACACCACACAGCAGAGCCGACAAATCCTCTATACTACAGTACACAGGAGAGCTGACAGATCCTCTATACTACACCACACAGGAGAACCGACAGATCCTCTATACTACACCACACAGGACAGCTGACAGATCCTCTATACTATACCACACAGGAGAGCTGACAGATCCTCTATACTATACCACACAGGAGAGCTGACAGATCCTCTATACTACACCACACAGGAGAGCCGACAGATCTTCTATACTACACCGCACAGCAGAGCCGACAGATCCTATTTACTACATCACACAGCAGAGCCGATAGATCCTATATACTACATCACACAGCAGAGCTGACAGATCCTCTATACTACACCACACAGGAGAGCTGACAGATCCTCTATACTACACCACACAGGAGAGCTGACAGATCCTCTATACTACACCACACAGGAGAGCCGACAGATCCTCTATACTACACCGCACAGGAGAGCTGACAGATCCTGTATACTACACCACACAGGAGAGCTGACAGATCCTCTATACTACACCACACAGGAGAGCCGACAGATCCTCTATACTACACCACACAGGAGAGCAGACAGATCCTCTATAATACACCACACAGGAGAGCTGACAGATCCTCTATACTACATCACACAGGAGAGCTGACAGATCCTCTATACTACACCACACAGGAGAGCTGACAGATCCTCTATACTACACCACACAGAAGAGCTGACAGATCCTCTATACTACACCACACAGGAGAGCTGACAGATCCTCTATACTACACCACACAGCAGAGCTGACAGAACCTCTATACTACACCACACAGGAGCGCCGACAGATCCTCTATACTACACCACACAGGAGAGCCGACAGATCCTCTATACTACACCACACAGGAGAGCTGACAGATCCTATATACTACATCACACAGCAGAGCCGACAGATCCTCTATACTACACCACACAGGAAAGCCGACAGATCCTCTATACTACACCACACAGGAGAGCCGACAGATCCTCTATACTACACCACACAGGAGAGCTGACAGATCCTCTATACTACACCACACAGGAGAGCTGACAGATCCTCTATACTACACCACACAGGAGAGCTGACAGATCCTCTATACTACACCACACAGGAGAGCTGACAGATCCTCTATACTACACCACACAGGAGAGCTGACAGATCCTCTATACTACACCACACAGGAGAGCTGACAGATCCTCTATACTACACCACACAGGAGAGCTGACAGATCCTCTATACTACACCACACAGGAGAGCTGACAGATCCTCTATACTACACCACACAGGAGAGCTGACAGATCCTCTATACTACACCACACAGGAGAGCTGACAGATCCTCTATACTACACCACACAGGAGAGCTGACAGATCCTCTATACTACACCACACAGGAGAGCTGACAGATCCTCTATACTACACCACACAGGAGAGCTGACAGATCCTCTATACTACACCACACAGCAGAGCTGACAGATCCCTCTATACTACACCACACAGGAGAGCCGACAGATCCTCTATACTACACCACACAGGAGAGCCGACAGATCCTCTATACTACACCACACAGGAGAGCTGACAGATCCTCTATACTACACCGCACAGGAGAGCCGACAGATCCTCTATACTACATCACACAGCAGAGCCGATAGATCCTCTATACTACATCACACAGGAGAGCTGACAGATCCTCTATACTACACCACACAGGAGAGCCGACAGATCCTCTATACTACACCACACAGGAGAGCCGACAGATCCTCTATACTACATCACACAGCAGAGCCGACAGATCCTCTATACTACACCACACAGGAGAGCTGACAGATCCTCTATACTACACCACACAGGAGAGCTGACAGATCCTCTATACTACACCACACAGGAGAGCCGACAGATCCTCTATACTACACTACACAGGAGAGCTGACAGATCCTCTATACTACACCACACAGGAGAGCTGACAGATCCTCTATACTACACCACACAGGAGAGCTGACAGATCCTCTATACTACACCACACAGGAGAGCTGACAGATCCTCTATACTACACCACACAGGAGAGCTGACAGATCCTCTATACTACACCACACAGGAGAGCCGACAGATCCTCTATACTACACCGCACAGCAGAGCCGACAGATCCTCTATACTACATCACACAGGAGAGCCGATAGATCCTCTATACTACATCACACAGGAGAGCTGACAGATCCTCTATACTACACCACACAGGAGAGCCGACAGATCCTCTATACTACACCACACAGGAGAGCTGACAGATCCTCTATACTACACCACACAGGAGAGCCGACAGATCCTCTATACTACACCGCACAGGAGAGCTGACAGATCCTCTATACTACACCGCACAGGAGAGCTGACAGATCCTCTATACTACACCACACAGGAGAGCCGACAGATCCTCTATACTACAACACACAGGAGAGCAGACAGATCCTCTATACTACACCACACAGGAGAGCTGACAGATCCTCTATACTACATCACACAGGAGAGCTGACAGATCCTCTATACTACACCACACAGGAGAGCTGACAGATCCTCTATACTACATCACACAGGAGAGCTGACAGATCCTCTATACTACACCACACAGGAGAGCTGACAGATCCTCTATACTACACCACACAGCAGAGCTGACAGATCCTCTATACTACACCACACAGGAGAGCTGACAGATCCTCTATACTATACCACACAGGAGAGCTGACAGATCCTCTATACTACACCACACAGGAGAGCCGACAGATCTTCTATACTACACCGCACAGCAGAGCCGACAGATCCTATTTACTACATCACACAGCAGAGCCGATAGATCCTATATACTACATCACACAGCAGAGCTGACAGATCCTCTATACTACACCACACAGGAGAGCCGACAGATCCCCTATACTACACCACACAGGAGAGCTGACAGATCCTCTATACTACACCACACAGGAGAGCCGACAGATCCTCTATACTACACCGCACAGGAGAGCTGACAGATCCTGTATACTACACCGCACAGGAGAGCTGACAGATCCTCTATACTACACCACACAGGAGAGCCGACAGATCCTCTATACTACACCACACAGGAGAGCAGACAGATCCTCTATAATACACCACACAGGAGAGCTGACAGATCCTCTATACTACATCACACAGGAGAGCTGACCCTCTATACTACACCACACAGGAGAGCCGACAGATCCTCTATACTACACCACACAGGAGAGCTGACAGATCCTCTATACTACACCACACAGGAGAGCTGACAGATCCTCTATACTACACCACACAGGAGAGCTGACAGATCCTCTATACTACACCACACAGGAGAGCTGACAGATCCTCTATACTACACCACACAGGAGAGCCGACAGATCCTCTATACTACACCACACAGGAGAGCTGACAGATCCTCTATACTACACCACACAGGAGAGCCGACAGATCCTCTATACTACACCACACAGGAGAGCCGACAGATCCTCTATACTACACCACACAGGAGAGCTGACAGATCCTCTATACTACACCACACAGGAGAGCCGACAGATCCTCTATACTACACCACACAGGAGAGCTGACAGATCCTCTATACTACACCACACAGGAGAGCTGACAGATCCTCTATACTACACCACACAGGAGAGCTGACAGATCCTCTATACTACACCACACAGGAGAGCTGACAGATCCTCTATACTACACCACACAGGAGAGCTGACAGATCCTCTATACTACACCACACAGGAGAGCTGACAGATCCTCTATACTACACCACACAGGAGAGCTGACAGATCCTCTATACTACACCACACAGGAGAGCTGACAGATCCTCTATACTACACCACACAGGAGAGCTGACAGATCCTCTATACTACACCACAGGAGAGCTGACAGATCCTCTATACTACACCACACAGGAGAGCTGACAGATCCTCTATACTACACCACACAGGAGAGCCGACAGATCCTCTATACTACACCACAGGAGAGCTGACAGATCCTCTATACTACACCACACAGGAGAGCTGACAGATCCTCTATACTACACCACACAGGAGAGCCGACAGATCCTCTATACTACACCACACAGGAGAGCCGACAGATCCTCTATACTACACCACACAGGAGAGCTGACAGATCCTCTATACTACACCACACAGGAGAGCCGACAGATCCTCTATACTACATCACACAGCAGAGCCGACAGATCCTCTATACTACACCACACAGGAGAGCTGACAGATCCTCTATACTACACCACACAGGAGAGCTGACAGATCCTCTATACTACACCACACAGGAGAGCCGACAGATCCTCTATACTACACCACACAGGAGAGCCGACAGATCCTCTATACTACATCACACAGGAGAGCTGACAGATCCTCTATACTACACCACACAGGAGAGCCGACAGATCCTCTATACTACACCACACAGGAGAGCTGACAGATCCTCTATACTATACCACACAGGAGAGCTGACAGATCCTCTATACTACACCACACAGCAGAGCTGACAGATCCTCTATACTACACCACACAGGAGAGCTGACAGATCCTCTATACTACACCACACAGGAGAGCTGACAGATCCTCTATACTACACCACACAGCAGAGCCGACAGATCCTCTATACTACAGCACACAGGAGAGCTGACAGATCCTCTATACTACACCACACAGGAGAGCCGACAGATCCTCTATACTACACCACACAGGAGAGCTGACAGATCCTCTATACTACACCACACAGGAGAGCTGACAGATCCTCTATACTACACCACACAGGAGAGCCGACAGATCCTCTATACTACACCGCACAGGAGAGCCGACAGATCCTCTATACTACACTCACACAGCAGAGCCGATAGATCCTATATACTACATCACACAGCAGAGCTGACAGATCCTCTATACTACACCACACAGGAGAGCTGACAGATCCTCTATACTACACCACACAGGAGAGCCGACAGATCCTCTATACTACACCACACAGGAGAGCTGACAGATCCTCTATACTACACCACACAGGAGAGCTGACAGATCCTCTATACTACACCACACAGGAGAGCTGACAGATCCTCTATACTACACCACACAGGAGAGCTGACAGATCCTCTATACTACACCGCACAGGAGAGCTGACAGATCCTCTATACTACACCACACAGGAGAGCTGACAGATCCTCTATACTACACCACACAGGAGAGCAGACAGATCCTCTATACTACACCACACAGGAGAGCTGACAGATCCTCTATACTACACCACACAGGAGAGCTGACAGATCCTCTATACTACACCACACAGGAGAGCTGACAGATCCTCTATACTACACCACACAGGAGAGCTGACAGATCCTCTATACTACACCACACAGGAGAGCTGACAGATCCTCTATACTACACCACACAGGAGAGCTGACAGATCCTCTATACTACACCACACAGGAGAGCTGACAGATCCTCTATACTACACCACACAGGAGAGCTGACAGATCCTCTATACTACACCACACAGGAGAGCTGACAGATCCTCTATACTACACCACACAGGAGAGCCGACAGATCCTCTATACTACACCACACAGGAGAGCTGACAGATCCTCTATACTACACCACACAGGAGAGCTGACAGATCCTCTATACTACACCACACAGGAGAGCTGACAGATCCTCTATACTACACCACACAGGAGAGCTGACAGATCCTCTATACTACACCACACAGGAGAGCCGACAGATCCTCTATACTACACCACACAGGAGAGCTGACAGATCCTCTATACTACACCACACAGGAGAGCTGACAGATCCTCTATACTACACCACACAGGAGAGCTGACAGATCCTCTATACTACACCACACAGGAGAGCTGACAGATCCTCTATACTACACCACACAGGAGAGCTGACAGATCCTCTATACTACACCACACAGGAGAGCTGACAGATCCTCTATACTACACCACACAGGAGAGCTGACAGATCCTCTATACTACACCACACAGGAGAGCTGACAGATCCTCTATACTACACCACACAGGAGAGCTGACAGATCCTCTATACTACACCACACAGGAGAGCTGACAGATCCTCTATACTACACCACACAGGAGAGCTGACAGATCCTCTATACTACACCACACAGGAGAGCTGACAGATCCTCTATACTACACCACACAGGAGAGCTGACAGATCCTCTATACTACACCACACAGGAGAGCTGACAGATCCTCTATACTACACCACACAGGAGAGCTGACAGATCCTCTATACTACACCACACAGGAGAACTGACAGATCCTCTATACTACAACACACAGGAGAGCTGACAGATCCTCTATACTACACCACACAGGAGAGCCGGCAGATCCTCTATACTACACCACACAGGAGAGCCGACAGATCCTCTATTCTACACCACACAGGAGAGCTGACATATCCTTTATACTACACCGCACAGCAGAGCCGACAGATCCTATTTACTACATCACACAGCAGAGCCGATAGATCCTATATACTACATCACACAGGAGAGCTGACAGATCTTCTATACTGCACTACACAGAAGAGCTGACAGATCCTTTATACTACACCACACAGGAAAGCTGACAGATCCTCTATACTACACCACACAGGAGAGCTGACAGATCCCCTATACTACACCACACAGGAGAGCTGACAGATTGTCTATACTACACCACACAGGAGAGCTGACAGATCCTCTATACTACACCACATAGGAGAGCCAATTGCAATGATGCCCACCATAATGCCCCCAGTAGTATTAATTCTCTTTATAATGTATGACAATAGAGAAATGCCCGCTTATAATGTGCGCCAGTACAAAAAAAATGCCCTGTTGTGTGGCAGTAAAAAAAATACCTCATCTTAGTGCATCCAGTAGAGCCAGAGTCCCCATGGTGCCCTCATAATATGTGCCAATGCCCCCTACTGTGTGCCCAAAATAAAACCTTTCTTAGTGCCCATAGTTGAGCTAAGGTCCCCATAATGCCCCTTTAATTTGCACCAGTATAAAATATTCTTATATAGTGCCCCCAGTAGATGGCCTCATAGTGCACCTCCCCTCGTCTCCATGGTGCCTGACATAATGTGCCAGTATAAAATGCCCCTATAGAATGCCCCAAGTAGATGCACTCATAATGATTCTCTCCCCGTTCCCCATAGTGCCCCCATACTGTGTGCCAGTATAAAATGCCCCTATAGTGATGATCCCCATCCCCATAGTGCACATATAGTTTGTGCAAGTATAAAATACCCATATATAATGTCCCCCAGTAGACGCCCCCATAGGTATCCCCCTTCTCTATAGTGCCCCTCATGCATACTAGTACAGCATTTAAATATATAGGTCCCCCAGTACATGCCCCTCTCCTTCACTTCTCCATAGTACCCCCCATGTGTGTCCAGTATATAACTCCATTATATAGGGCCCCCAATAGAAGCCCCCACAGTGCTCCTCTCCCCCACTTCTCCATAGTGTCCCCCATGTGTGACAGTATATAATGCCCCCGTGTACCCCACCCTCATAGTGCCCCAATAGTGCTCCTCTCCCCCCACTTTTCCATGGTACCCCTCATGTGTGACAATATATAATGTCCCCCAGTAAATGCCCCCATAATGCTCCTCTCCCCCAATCTCCACAGTGCCTGCCATGTGTCCCAGGATATGACGCCCCCCAGTAGATGTCCCCCATGTGTGACAGTATATAATGCCCCCCAGTAGATGCCCCTATAGTTCTCCCCCCCTTCTGCATAGTTTCCCCATAATGTATGCCAGTATATAATGCACCCCAGTAGATGCCTCCATAGTGCTCCCCTCTCCCACTTCTCCACAGTGCCCCCATGTGTCCCAGTATATAGGTCCCCCAGTAGATGCCCCCATAGTGCTCCTCTCCCCCCTTCCCCATACTGGGCAACAGCATAATGTAAATTAAAACAATAAACTCATATACTTACATCTATGCCGCTTTCAGCGATGCGATGCAGGCCTCTTCTGGCCTGTGTCCCGCACTGTAAGGCTCAGGCTGCGCGATGACGACATTGCGCCACCTCCACCGGCCTCTGTTAGGCTACAGGCACTAGGCCTGCAGCCTATCAGAGGAACGGGGACGGAGACGCCTCTCCCTTGCTGCAGCATTCATCTGAGGACGGAAATACAGATGGATATAGAGAGATGAGCGCTCCCACAATGGAAGCGCTCACCTCCCGCAGAAGCTGGTAATGAGCCCTCCTCCCCACTGGGCCCCGGTATGTCCACCCCTGAGGTGCACTACGTCCTGTACGTAGTCAGGCCACAGAGCAGCGCCGGCAGAAGATCATAGGCCGGTGAATAGAGCCAACTCATTAGTATTTGATTCATAAGATGCTTTTTCTCCTTCCCCTCACTTTTTTGGGGGAAAAAGTGCATCATAGAGCAAAAAAATACGGTAAGTTATTATAGTTCTCAAAGTTGCTGAAAATGGGTGGGGCAAACTATAACCCTGCCCACACGCCGTTTCTGAACTGAGTTGGGGCGTTCCCAGGGGGTAGGGTTTTAAATGCCCCGATTTTGCCGACCTAAACGTTGTCTGCTGTAGGAAAGTCACAAATTTCGTTGCGATTTTTTTGCCAGTTAGCGGCAGGAGGAGGCTGTACGTGGGCCAGATCTCCGCGGCACGACTCATTTAACGTGCGTGCGCTAAAAAACTGAAGAGCATTACAAGACGAATATACTCCCGCTCCCAGCTGGAGCAGATTTCAAATCAGCAAAAGATGTGACAAATTTATTAAGAATCATCGCGCCTCTTAACTTGATTGGATTTTCCTCAAACGAGGTTTTAACTAAAGCCGGCCTGTGAAACGGTGCTCTTTAGTACATAACCCCCAATATGTTTGACATGATCTGCCCTCACTAAAGACAAACCGGGGAAGGGGGGAGATTTAGCAAAACTGCTATAAAGTAGAACTGGCTCATTTGCCCATAGCAACCAATCAGATTCCTCCTTTCATTTCTCAGAACTCCTTTGGAAAATGAAAGCTGGAATCTGATTGGTTGCTATGGGCAATACGCAAGTTCTACTTTGCACCAATTTTGATAAATCTCCCCCCATGCTGTTTTGGGTCCATCGAGTTGTTGGTTCTGAGGGGGGTCCATTATGTTAGTAATGTCAGTGGGTACGGAAGCGAATGCTGAAGTCACCACCATGGTGACATTGAGCATATAATGGTTTAGGTTGGTTCTTGGTTATCTCTCCCCCCCCCCCCCCCCCTTTTTCTTTCTTCAGTACAGGTAATTTTTCCTAAGTACCTGAGGTAAAAGGAAAGAAGCTCTAGGATTGGATCCTGGTTACTGCCTGGTTGCTGGGACAAGAAGTTCTGCCCACTGCTGATTGGCTGAGCTGGCTTGGTGGCGGGAATTGAGGGTACTTAATCAGCTGTTCGCAGGTCCGATCCCTTGTCTGTCAGGAGCAGCTGAAGAAAGAAGACATCGCCCTGCCCGCCCTTCCAGATCTTAACGTTTAACCTCGTCGCGGTCCTAGATTAGAGGGGGGTTAGTCACCCATTTTGCTGGGGGGACGGTAGTGTTTAAACAGTTTACTGGTATTTACATTATTCGGGATTTTTATTGATTATTTATTGATTGCTGATTTTAACCCTTAATAAAGGACCGCGGCCTTTTATCACCATTTATTGTAGTGTGTTTATTTAAGTAACGTATGTTATGTTTAATATTGCTCGTATGGCGCCATGTCTGAAACGACGAAGCTATAAAATCATTTCCCACTATGCAGTTTTCTGAGTAACGTCAAGAACTTGTTCAAAGTCACATTGTGGCCGCTCTTCAGCACGACACGTGCCGGGTGGAGCGATTAGGAGGCCATCATTACTTTGTGTACTGTCTCTACATCAAATGGGGGAAATGAAAAAACCAGTTCGCACCAGCGCAAGCGCCTCCATTTACACAACAAATAAGAAACGAACCCTTATTCAGGCTCCACTATTTAGAGCAACAACACTCGTATGAAGGACACTGACTAAAGGGCATCTATCAGCAGATTGGTACCTTTGACACCGGCTGACCTGTTCCATGTGCGCTGAAGGCATCTGTGTTGGTCCCATGTCCATATGTGCCCGCACTGCTGAGAAAAATGATGTTTTAATATATGCAAATGAGCCTCTAGGAGCAATGGGGGCGGTTTGCAGCGCTTTCTCCAGTTTCTGATCCCTGCGATCCGTGACCGCGGGGATCAGAAACGTCTAAATGCTTGAATTAGTCGTTGTTATCGCTCTGTTTTGCTGTTCCTTTATTACTCCTACTAGAAGTTCTGAATACATTTCTAGCAGTCTGCACTGAGGGTAGAGAGTAGCGTTAACAAGTTGGGGGTGTGTCCCTGCATAGTCTGACAATGGCGGCACTGACTGGATAGAGTGAGACTGTACAGGGACATACCCCCAACTGGTTACCACCCCTCTATAACCTTACTGCAGACTGCTAGCAATGCATTCATAAGTTCTAGTAGGAATAATAAAGGGACGCCACAACATAGGGTCATAAGACTAGATGCTCCAGAACTGTTATTACATGGGGAATGCATTAAACAGACATGGTGGCAGGTCCTCTTTCAGCCATACCCCATTTGGTGGGGACATACCCTTTTTATGCAAATGGAGGCGGGGTATAGGATGTACGATATGTTTTTATTTCTCTTCTCATTCATTTCTAGGCTAGGAGCTGCTTTCTGTGGCAGTAAAGGTGGACATCTTCCCCGTGGCCGTCACCACATTAACCCTTTACTTCTACAGAACGCTGCGGACAAAGCTTTACCACGTGTGAAATTTATCTAAACCGCAGGAAAACAATCGGTTTAATGACTTTCCGCCCGGGGCCGTATCTGATCGGAGGCGGCCTCTGTCTTTTTGTGCGAGGCCTCGTTATTTATTTACTTGTATCAGCAGGAGGAGCGAGGCCCGCCTGGAGCAAAATGTACAGAATCCTCTGACTCTTCCTGAGGAAACGGGGCTGGGGCCTGTAATAACCCGCCGCTGCTGCTGCTGCCGCGGTCATAGTTTATAAGAGCCAGAGGAAATTCTCATCGGTGGAACATAACATGAGTTTGCTAAAAAAAAAAAAAAAAAAAATCATGAAAAAAAACTTCTGTATCTGACATTGTCGCAGAGGGCACGCCCACTTTGGGCAGCGTACGGGTGGGAAACCATGGACAGGGTGGAGTCCTGTGGTAATACTGTGGGGCACGATATGGCATGACCACCATCAGAAATCCTGAGGCTCAAAACAGCAAATAGGGCCCGAGACGGTGAGGGCGGGAGTAATTGATGTTCTGCAGCATTACATTTCGTACTATTACTGCCACGTGACATCACTACATCTGTGTGTGACATCATCAATAGCGTTTTCTCCTTTGTTTTTGTTGCTGGGGTACAATGCGCCAAAATTATTAAGGGGGAGTTCACATCACTGTTTAGCTTTTCGTTCTTCTGCTCTATTAGAGGAAAAAAAAAAAAAACAACATATTCAGTATTTTGGGCATTACTTATTTTTGATGGAAGAAAAAGTCCTGCATGCAAAACTACTACTGATCATAACTGATGCTCAAAAACGAACAAATCAGTTATTTTTGGTTCAAACTGAGGCTAATCAGCATAAAAATAGTGTTTATTATTTTTAGGGCTCATTCACATGACTGTATGAACGGGTCCCCATCTGTTCCGCAATTTTGTTGACCGGGTGCAAACCCTTTCATCTCAATGGGGCCACAAAGGATGTGACATCGCTGTGTTTATTATCTCTGTACTGTGACATCACTGTGTTTATTATCTCTGTACTGTGACATCACTGTGTGTATTATCTCTGTACTGTGACATCACTGTGTGTATTATCTCTGTACTGTGACATCACTGTGATTATTATCTCTGTATTGTGACATCACTGTGTTTATTATCTCTATACTGTGACATCACTGTGTTTATTATCCCTGTACTGTGACATCACTGTGTTTATTATCCCTGTACTGTTACATCACTGTGTTTATTATCTCTGTACTGTGACATCACTGTGTGTATTATCCATGTACTGTGACATCACTGTGTTTATTATCCCTGTACTGTGACATCACTGTGTTTATTATCTCTGTACTGTGACATCACTGTGTTTATTATCTCTGTACTGTGACATCACTGTGTTTATTATCCCTGTACTGTGACATCACTGTGTTTATTATCCCTGTACTGTGACATCACTGTGTTTATTATCCCTGTACTGTGACATCACTGTGTTTATTATCCCTGTACTGTGACATCACTGTGTTTATTATCTCTGTACTGTGACATCACTGTGTTTATTATCCCTGTACTGTGACATCACTGTGTTTATTATCCCTGTACTGTGACATCACTGTGTTTATTATCTCTGTACTGTGACATCACTGTGTTTATTATCTCTGTACTGTGACATCACTGTGTTTATTATCCCTGTACTGTGACATCACTGTGTTTATTATCCCTGTACTGTGACATCACTGTGTGTATTATCTCTGTACTGTGACATCACTGTGTTTATTATCTCTGTACTGTGACATCACTGTGTTTATTATCCCTGTACTGTGACATCACTGTGTTTATTATCCCTGTACTGTGACATCACTGTGTTTATTATCCCTGTACTGTGACATCACTGTGTTTATTATCTCTGTACTGTGACATCACTGTGTTTATTATCCCTGTACTGTGACATCACTGTGTTTATTATCCCTGTACTGTGACATCACTGTGTTTATTATCTCTGTACTGTGACATCACTGTGTTTATTATCCCTGTACTGTGACATCACTGTGTTTATTATCTCTGTACTGTGACATCACTGTGTTTATTATCCCTGTACTGTGACATCACTGTGTTTATTATCTCTGTACTGTGACATCACTGTGTTTATTATCCCTGTACTGTGACATCACTGTGTTTATTATCTCTGTACTGTGACATCACTGTGTTTATTATCCCTGTACTGTGACATCACTGTGTTTATTATCTCTGTACTGTGACATCACTGTGTTTATTATCCCTGTACTGTGACATCACTGTGTTTATTATCTCTGTACTGTGACATCACTGTGTTTATTATCCCTGTACTGTGACATCACTGTGTTTATTATCCCTGTACTGTGACATCACTGTGTTTATTATCTCTGTACTGTGACATCACTGTGTTTATTATCTCTGTACTGTGACATCACTGTGTTTATTATCCCTGTACTGTGACATCACTGTGTTTATTATCCCTGTACTGTGACATCACTGTGTTTATTATCCCTGTACTGTGACATCACTGTGTTTATTATCTCTGTACTGTGACATCACTGTGTTTATTATCCCTGTACTGTGACATCACTGTGTTTATTATCCCTGTACTGTGACATCACTGTGTTTATTATCCCTGTACTGTGACATCACTGTGTTTATTATCCCTGTACTGTGACATCACTGTGTTTATTATCTCTGTACTGTGACATCACTGTGTTTATTATCCCTGTACTGTGACATCACTGTGTTTATTATCCCTGTACTGTGACATCACTGTGTGTATTATCCCTGTACTGTGACATCACTGTGTTTATTATCCCTGTACTGTGACATCACTGTGTTTATTATCCCTGTACTGTGACATCACTGTGTTTATTATCTCTGTACTGTGACATCACTGTGTTTATTATCTCTGTACTGTGACATCACTGTGTTTATTATCTCTGTACTGTGACATCACTGTGTGTATTATCCCTGTACTGTGACATCACTGTGTTTATTATCTCTGTACTGTGACATCACTGTGTTTATTATCTCTGTACTGTGACATCACTGTGTTTATTATCCCTGTACTGTGACATCACTGTGTTTATTATCCCTGTACTGTGACATCACTGTGTTTATTATCTCTGTACTGTGACATCACTGTGTTTATTATCCCTGTACTGTGACATCACTGTGTGTATTATCCCTGTACTGTGACATCACTGTGTTTATTATCTCTGTACTGTGACATCACTGTGTTTATTATCTCTGTACTGTGACATCACTGTGTTTATTATCCCTGTACTGTGACATCACTGTGTTTATTATCCCTGTACTGTGACATCACTGTGTTTATTATCCCTGTACTGTGACATCACTGTGTGTATTATCCCTGTACTGTGACATCACTGTGTTTATTATCCCTGTACTGTGACATCACTGTGTTTATTATCCCTGTACTGTGACATCACTGTGTTTATTATCTCTGTACTGTGACATCACTGTGTTTATTATCCCTGTACTGTGACATCACTGTGTTTATTATCCCTGTACTGTGACATCACTGTGTTTATTATCCCTGTACTGTGACATCACTGTGTTTATTATCCCTGTACTGTGACATCACTGTGTTTATTATCTCTGTACGGTGACATCACTGTGTTTATTATCCCTGTACTGTGACATCACTGTGTGTATTATCCCTGTACTGTGACATCACTGTGTAATGTCTAAGCCGCTTTTGTGCCTTAACCCCTTAGTGACCACTAATACGCCTTTTTACTGATGTAAAGAAAGGGGTTTTTAGCTAAACAGCTTAGGGCTCTTTCACACTGGCGTTTTTGTTTTCCGGCATAGAGTTCCGTCGTCGGGTCTCTATGCCGGAAAAATCCTGATCAGGATTATCCCAATGCATTCTGAATGGAGAGAAATCCGTTCAGGATGCATCAGGATGTCTTCAGTACAGGACCGGAACGTTTTTTGGACGCAGCAAATACCGCAGCATGCTGTGCTTTTTGTTCCGTCCAAAAATCCGGAACACTTGCCGCAAGGCCGGATCCGGAATTAATGCCCATTGAAAGGCATTAATCCGGATCCGGCCTTAAGCTAAACGTCGTTTCGGCGCATCGCCGGATCCGACGTTTAGCTTTTTGTCAATTGTTACCATGACAGCCTGGATGCTAAAGTCCTGGTTGCCATGGTAAAATGTAGTGGGGAGCGGGGGAGCAGTATACTTACCATCCGTGCGGTTCCCGGGGCGCTCCAGAGTGACGTCAGGGTACCCCACACACATGGATCACGTGATCCATGCGCATGGGGCGCTCTGACGTCATTCTGGAGCGCCCCGGGAGCTGCACGGACTGTAAGTATACTGCTCCCCCACTACTACTATGGCAACCAGGACTTTAATAGCGTCCTGGCTGCCATAGTAACCTGAAAGCATTTCGAAGACTGATCAGGATCCTGATCAGTCTTCTAATGCTTTCAGGCGACTTATGTTCTGACGGATTCGGTGGGACGGAAGTGCCTGCCGGATCCTCAGAATGCAAGTGTGAAAGGACCCTTACTTCAATCAATCATTGCATGTACTTAAAATGGTGTATTAAAAACTATAACTTGTCCTGCAAAAAATAAGACCTTATACAAGTACATTGATGAAAGAAACTAAAAAGTTATAGCTCTTTTTTTAAAAATCATGAGCGTGGTCACTAAGGGGTTAAATGATATAACATGAATGAGCCTCACTTTCAGCCCCCCTTCTTTCCAAGAAAAAGAAAGCTTCAGTTCACTGACAGCAAGCAGGAAATATTTAAACCTGTAATGGATTCAAACCCATCCCATATTATCAAGTTACAGTCTTTTTCATCATACTGTGCATGGCGACCGTTCACACATCTCCCGCAGGCGGCGTCACTCACACGCGATATCTACCGACAACCGACCACACCCTGGACCGTTATGTGAGACCCGTGGTAAAAATCCACGCTGCCCTCATCATGCCCTTATAAGGTATTAGGCGTGGCTTTTGTCACTCCCCCCACCCCCTCTCCACGCTGATTGGATAAACCCTGCTCTTCGCTTCCCTCCTATACAGTGGATGGTGCACCCCATTATCTATAGCGGCCCCCACGTTGTCATGTATTTGGTATAAACCTTCCTTCCTCTGTCATTCGTAGTTACAAAAAAAAAGCACAGTGTCTGGGCGTGGTTTAATATAACTCCGCCTAATGTCGTGGCGTTGTGTCGGGCCCGCCTGTTAGTGTGGGCGTGGCCAGCCTCTTCTCTGGTGAGTTCGGTATAGCGGAGCAGCCAGTGCGCATCGTCCGCGGCTCAGTACAGAGCTCACACCGCAGCCATGGGGAATAAGGTGGCCCGGGAGGACTTCGATTGGGTGTATACCGACCAGCCGCACGCTGACCGCCGGAAAGAGATCCTGGGTGAGTGAGACACGTCCTGGGGGTGAGGGGCCGGGGCACTGCTGTATCATGTCTGCCGGGCAGCGGCTGCCTTCCGCCCACATCTGGGGGGAAAAAATACAGAGGTTTCCGCTAGCAACCAATCAGAGGCCGTCTTTAATTTCCTAGGGGGGCTTAAGAGCTGCGCTCTGATTGGCTGCTTTTGGCCCTTGTAGTTCTTGCACTTTTATGAGCCATGCAAACCTGTGTCTTTCCAGCTGCAACTCTCAGCATTCCCTGAAAGTTGGGAGTACTAGTCTTGCAACAGCCATGACTTATGGGTGGTAGTTTTAATCACTTAGACCTGGCTGCATTAAACCCTCATGTGCTGTCCTTCCCCAGACCTCCCGTGGGGGGGGGGGGGGGGGTGTCCTCTGATCAAGACCCCCTGTTTTGGGGAACGGTGAATAAGTATGGCGCTCATTCAGGAAGCTAACCCCCCCATAATCAGGGTTACTTTGGATTGGGAAAACCTCTTTGAGGAGTATAGGAGAGAAATAGATGGGGGTCCTGACTTGGACCCCTCTCTTTAAAGGAGGTCTCCGGACATAACCGATAGTGCCTAGTTTAGGGGGTGGGGCATGACACGGGGGTCTCAGATCCTCAAAGAGAGTCCCAGTGTCATGCTCCGCCCCTTACGCCGTGCACTAGACAATAAGACCATGTATCAGTTTTAAATTCGGAAACAATGTGTCAATTTGTTTTTTTTTTTTTGTATTGGGAAGTAATGTCAGTTTTTTAAAGTTTATAATGACCCCCTTATTACTCCAGTGAGACGCCCGTAGCGGGGCCGACTTCACCAGCGCACTTGCTACTATTTACCCCAATTTCCTGGAGATTGAAACGTACTCCAGACCGGGGCCCTGCCGTATCGGGGGGGGGGGGGGGGTCATACCAGTGTGAGGCACCGGCCTTTCATAAATGACCTCTAATTTTTCAGTAAAAAAAAAAAAAAGGGAATGTCAAAGACCGGCGTGTTTTGATCTCCCCTGGGCTTCATTCGGCGTTTACGCCTTGATTGTAGCGCAAATGATGGCGAATTTGCTGGGGGTGATGCCCTCACTTCTGCCATTCCGCAGTGTCGTTGAAACACTGCGTTCGCCTTAATTTTGGTGCTAAGCTTTCAAAAAGTACCAATCTGGGGGCTCGTGACTTTTTTTTTTTTCTGTGCCAGTTTCTGATTGGGGGGGGGGGGGCATGATAATAACTGACCCCTGATTTTTCAGATTTATTTATTTCTTAATTCAGAAGCCAGGTGTAAAAGAACAATGAGAAACAATGTATCCGTTTATTGTAAATTCAGAAACAAAGTGTCAGTTTTTACACCGTATCTGTAATCGGAGAGCCCCTTTAAGGAGCCGTCTTTTGAATGGGTGCGAGAAGGCCTTTCATGGTGTGCGTTTATAGATGGGGCAGGTCCGCCCGCCGTGGGATATGGGGCAGCCGGGTAGATTACGGTGGGACAGCTGTGGTCGCCTGGTTTTAAGGTCCATGCCCAGTGTAACCCGTGCACTCGGAGGTCTCAGATTCTGCCGATGCCGCCATATGGTAGCCACGCTGCCTCTGTGCTGCGGCGCCAGCTCTTGGAAGCAGGGCCCCATGGCGAGCTTGGCTCCGAATATCTTCTTGCCTCAGGGAACGATATCTGCAGCTGGAGAACAATGACTTCCTGGCAGTGACACGCGAGTTATTGTATGTGGCACTACATGTCTGCGCTGGCGTGTGCGGCGCTCACATTCTTCGCAGGTGGCAGGATTATTGCTGAGTAAAGCGTTTCTCCCGCTGAGGATTATTACTGCATAACCAGGCAGGTTTAACATTCAGGAGCGGGGGTGACCCCCTCCTCCACGAGCCTGTTCCTACTGGGCTTAACCCCTTTATAACCACCAGTTTGTAATTCTACAGGTGCACTCATATATGAAACCCGTTGGCGGCGCTGCAGCGTTCCCTAGCAGGGATGCCCAACCTACGGCCCTCCAGCTGTTGTAAAACTACAACTCCCACCATGCCTTGCTGTAGGCGCACAGCAGGAGGCTGTCTGGGCATGCTGGGAGATGTAGTTTTGCAACAGCTGGAGGGCCGCAGGTCGAGCATCCCTACCTTACAGAATACAGGTGATGATGGGGGTTGTCCAGGATTAGAAAAACAGCGCCACCACTGTCCACGGGTTGCGTCCGGTATTGCAGCTCAGTGAACGTAGCTGTGCTGCTGTGTCGTATGACCTGGACACGTGTGCGGCACTGCGGTCACCCCAAGCTTGGAATGGCTGCTGACTGAGGACAGTGGGTTGCATTCAGCTGCACAGGACACAGGCTCATTGTCTCTTGCACCATATTTGGATTCCTTCCCGTCAGTGCAGACTTTCTTCTTCCTCATTCACACCATTGTGAAATTTTTCTCCCTTCGTATTCCTGACATTCCCCGTGACCGGTGAGTTCAGTTCTCAAGTGTCGCTCTTCAGTCCAATAAGTGCTCGGCGCTCTCACTAATAAATGGTATCGGGTTTTATGTAAGGTAAGTGGCTCAGATCTGGTTGCAGGATCACTTACCTGAGACTGCGGTCAAAGCAGAACAGTAAAGATGTCGTCGCCTTACTTTTGTTAATGATTCACAAACTGTTCACATCAGCATTTAAGTTTAAAACTCACATCAGACCCTAGAATAGCCCCCTGAACTTATTTAACCCCCTGAGGCGGCTCGGCGGGAGCCGGGTAGACCCCGCTGAGGCGGCTCGGCGGGGGCCGGGTAGACCCCGCTGAGGCGGCTCGGCGGGGGCCGGGTAGACCCCGCTGAGGCGGCTCGGCGGGGGCCGGGTAGACCCCGCTGAGGCGGCTCGGCGGGGGCCGGGTAGACCCCCTGAGGCGGCTCGGCGGGGGCCGGGTAGACCCCCTGAGGCGGCTCGGCGGGGCCGGGTAGACCCCTGAGGCGGCTCGGCGGGGGCCGGGTAGACCCCCTGAGGCGGCTCGGCGGGGGCCGGGTAGACCCCCTGAGGCGGCTCGGCGGGGGCCGGGTAGACCCCCTGAGGCGGCTCGGCGGGGGCCGGGTAGACCCCCTGAGGCGGCTCGGCGGGGCCGGGTAGACCCTGAGGCGGCTCGGCGGGGCCGGGTAGACCCCCTGAGGCGGCTCGGCGGGGCCGGTAGACCCTGAGGCGGCTCGGCGGGGCCGGGTAGACCCCTGGCGGCTCGGCGGGGGCCGGTAGACCCTGAGGCGCTCGCGGTGGGCCCCTGAGGCGGCTCGGCGGGGGCCGGGTAGACCCCCTGAGGCGGCTCGGCGGGGGCCGGGTAGACCCCGCTGAGGCGGCTCGGCGGGGGCCGGGTAGACCCCCTGAGGCGGCTCGGCGGGGGCCGGTATGTTTGGGGTCTTTATCAAACTGCGGGAGGAGATCATGCTCTGATTCAGTATGTCACAGTACATGTTGGCATTCATGGTTCCCTCAATGACCTGTAGCCCCCCACAGCCGGCAGCACTCATGCAGCCCCAAACCATGACACTCTCACCACCATGCTTGACTGTAGGCAGGACACACTTGTCTTTGTACTCCTCACCTAATTGCCGCCACACACGCTTGACACCATGTGAACCAAATAAGTTTATCTTGGTAACCTCTGCAGCAATGCTGGCAGCACTCGTACCACCTCTAGATATGACACTGAGCACTGACAGGCTGACCCCCACCCCTGTAACCTCTGCAGCAATGCTGGCAGCTCTCGTACCACCTCTAGATATGACACTGAGCACTGACAGGCTGACCCCCACCCCTGTAACCTCTGCAGCAATGCTGGCAGCACTCGTACCACCTCTGCATATGATGCTGAGCACTGACAGGCTGACCCCCCCCCCCCTGTAACCTCAACAGCAATGCTGGCAGCACTCGTACCCCCTCTGGATATGATGCTGAGCACTGACAAGCTGACCCCCACCCCTGTTACCTCTGCACCAATGCTGGCAGCACTCGTACCACCTCTGGATATGATGCTGAGCACTGACAGGCTGACCCCTCAGCCCTGTAACCTCTGCAGCAATGCTGGCAGCACTCGTACCACCCCTGCATATGACGCTGAGCACTGACAAGCTGACCCCCACCCCTGTAACCTCTGCAGCAATGCTGGCAGCACTCGTACCACCTCTGCATATGACGCTGAGCACTGACAGGCTGACCCCCACCCCTGTAACCTCTGCAGCAAAGCTGGCAGCACTCTTACCACCTCTGCATATGACACTGAGCACTAACAGGTTGACCCCCACCCCTGTACCCTCTGCAGCAATGCTTGCAGCACTCATACCACTTCTGGATTTGACTCTGAGCTCGTGCACTCAATTTCTTTGGTTGACCATGGCGAGGCCTGTTCTGAGCGGAACCGGTCTTATTAAGGCTACTTTCACACTTGCGTTATTCTTTTCCTGGCATAGAGTTCCGTCAAAAGGGCTCTATGCCGATAAAGAACTGATCAGGCATATCCCCATGCAATCTGAATGGATAGAAATCCATTCAGTTTGCATCAGTATGTCTTCCGTTCAGTCACTGTCAGGCGTTTTGGCCGGACATAATACCGCAGCATGCTGCGGTATTATGTCCGTCCAAAATGCCTGATCAGTCACCGGAATGCCGGATCCGGCATTAATTTACATTGACTTGTATTAGTGCCGAATCCGGCATTGCGAAACAACTGAAGGACGGATCCCTCCATCCGGTCTGCGCATGCGCAGACAGGGAAAACTATGAAAAAGACTGCAAGACGGACCCGTCCATCCGCATGACAAGCGGAGGGACGGATCCGTTCTTGCAATGCATTTGTAGACTGATCCGGATCCGTCTACAAATGCTGTCAGTTGTGACACTAAACGGCGGATCCGGGAGGCAGCTCCGACAGCGGAACTGCCTGCTGGATTACACTAATGCAAGTGTGAAAGTAGCCTTAACCGCTGTATGGTCTTGGCCATCGATCTGCAGCTCAGTTTCAGGGGTGTTGGTGATCTTCTAGCCTCGGCCATCTTTATGCTGAACTTATGTTGAACTTCCAGTGACCAGTATAAGAGTGTGAGAGCGATAACGCCCAATGTAACATACCTGCTCCCCATTCACACATGAATTGGTCATTTTCACTTACGGGTTGGACTCACTTTTGTGAGATACTGTATGACAGCACATCTGTGGAGTCCAGATAGCTGGCGTTCCTGGCCTGTATTCAGTCTTCGGTCCGCCATGTTATAAAATTGCTTAGGCACCTGCGTGTAAAGACGTGCAGTAATTACACTGCTCTGGTCTTCAGCCGCCGGTCCACACCCTAACAGGACAATATTTTAGGATGTTCCACCTGGGGCAATCCTAAGGAAATGCTGAAAACATGACTCAGGCTGAGAACTTGTTTTATGAGATCAAAGAGGGTTCCTCAATGTGCAGCCTGTGCCCTCTGCACACTTACGTTTGAACTATTGCATGTCTGGCATATGTGAAAGCTCCCGACGCATACGCTTAATCTAGTTATAGGGAGGGCCTGCTGCGGTCCCAACCTCCACTCTATTGCTCAGGGGGTGCAGTAGCATCGCAGGGTTTGTTGGTGCAGTACTTATGCAGCCTCCTCCTGAGCCATGTGGTGCTGGCGGTGCGGCCTCCTTCCATACCAGCACCGCTGCCCTATGCAGGTGTTTAGTGTCTGGAGTCTTCGTTACTCTTGCCAGCAGCCATACATTACTATATAATGAGGTAAATGAGGTGTTGGACATGTTTTTACTAATGAGTCTCTCACGGCCTTTTATAAATTCTCTGGATGTGTGAGGGATGAGGCAATTCAGAGGAAATTTCTCATCTGCCCTTCCCCAGAGACTTCCTGTGATGACAGCTGGGGTGTCTCCGTACCACTGTGTGCACCGCTATATGCAGGTTGTCGGTGACGTGCGGCGTACCCTGTGGTCGTGTCTTATAATCGAGCTGTTGTGCTGCTGGGATTTGCATTTGGACTGAAATAGCGAGGAAATTACAGTCTTCAGTAAAGATGGTGTGGGCCAGGACTGCCCTTAATAGCGGGTGTGGGGCCTTAGAGTCTGTGCTTTAATTAAATACCTGTAGAGGTCCCTTTACTCAGACCCGGCCACCGTTTCCTCCCCGTCCTCCTATCCCTGAGATCTGAGATTATAGCGGGACATGCCCCAGCCTGTACGACAGTGAAAGGGGTTGTTCAGGTTTAGAGCTGAACCCGGACATGCCCACGTTTTCACCCTGGCAGAATTTTTTTGGAGATCCGGTCACGTACCGGGCTCTATAAGGACTGCTAGGCAGAGGCTTCCAGCAGTGAGCCCGGTGACGTCACTGGCACTAATAGGCGGGCTTTAGCGCTGCCCTAGCCTGTAAAACGGCTAGGGCAGCGCTAAAGCCCGCCCATCAGAGCCAGTGACGTCACCGGCAGTACTGTTAGGTGGAAGCTTCCCCCTAGCAGTGTAAAAATGTAAATAAAAAAAGCCCTGGATCGCGCAGGGCAAGGGAGAAGATTGGAGCATGAAATGCTCCGATGCTAATATCAGGGGGCTGCCTGGGTTAAAATGGGGGTCTGTCCAGGTTCAGCTAACTTTTTTTGGTATACATTAAGTGATCCTCGCCGATCCCCCTGCTGCACCCGTTCAGTGACTTCATGGTCCCTCGCTGGTCTCTGCGTCACACAGGAAATGATGCAGGTCACCACCACGGCCAGGGACTGAGCGGTCATTTCCGGCACATTGAGAGGCCGCGGTAAGTGGAGAATGGTGGAGGGCCACGCAACATGGAACGGGATCCAAAAGCATCACTTACCACCGCGTCCATGGTCTCATAGACTTCTGTAGACGGAGCCCAATGGCGAGACTGGTGACCACCAATGCACGCATGTTTAGAAGGAGCGGTCACCAATATGGGAAGCGACCTCTGCAGGGGAGGAGGCGTTGGGACATGGATCAGGGACCAGGTTAGCAGTAAATGGGTGGGGGAGGGGGGGAGGGCAAGGCCGTTGAAGGGCTCCAGTAGCCTCCATGCCGTGCTCTACATTAGCGTCACATAAGTTGACAAATATCACCGGTCCAGCAGGTTCCACATTACTCAGGTCAGTTGTCCTGATAATTATTAGGCCTCATGCACACGGCCGTTATTGTGGTCCGCGTCCGAGCCGCATATTTTGCGGCTCGGGCGCGGACCCATTCACTTCAATAAAGCCGCAAAAGATGCGGACAGCACTTTGTGTGCTGTCCGCATCCGTTGCTCCGTTCCGTGCCCCCACAAAAAAAAATAGAGCATGTCCTATTCTTCTCCGTTTTGCGGACAAGAATAGGCATTTCTACAATTTTTTTTTTTTTTTTGCGGGGCCGTGGAACGGAAGTGCGGACGCGGACAGCACACTGTGTGCATCTTTTGAGGCCCCATTGAAAATGAATGGGTCCGCAAAATTGCGGAACGGATTCGGACCCATTTTGCGGACATGTGAATGGACCCTAAAGTCTTATTTGCTTTTGCAGCTGCTGCCTGACATTGAACCCTGCTGCTCATCTTACTTGTAACCAGAATACCCAAGTCCTTCAAGTGTTCTGTGGTCCCCAGTTTTAGTCCATGTACTGTGTATGCAGCCATACCATTACTGTGGCCGCGGTGAATTACTCATCAACATTGCAGTCCATAAGCCACGTTCTTGCCCCGGCTGACGGTTATCGACGTCTTTCTGTAATATTTGACCATCAAGCTGGGTTATAAGGATCCTACACAGCAAAAACGGACTCTTGACTCCCAATCATGTCCACAAGATCATTAATAAGGAGCATTATCCTAACACAGATCCTTGTGGGTCTCCCGCTTCCCCCCGGTACAGATCCTTGCAGGTCCCCCGCCGCCCCCCAGTACAGATCCTTGCGGGTCCCCCATTACCCCACCCCCTGGTCCCGATCCCTTGGTCCAGGTCCCCACTGCCCCAACCCTCCTGGTCCAGGTCCCCCACTGCCCCAACCCTCCTGGTCCAGGTCCCCCACTGCCCCAACCCTCCTGGTCCAGGTCCCTCACTGCCCCAACCCTCCTGGTCCAGGTCCCCCACTGCCCCAACCCTCCTGGTCCAGGTCCCTCGCTGCCCCAACCCTCCTGGTCCAGGTCCTCGCTGCCCCAACCCTCCTGGTCCAGGTCCTCGCTGCCCCAACCCTCCTGGTCCAGGTCCTCGCTGCCCCAACCCTCCTGGTCCAGGTCCTCGCTGCCCCAACCCTCCTGGTCCAGGTCCTCACTGCCCCAACCCTCCTGGTCCAGGTCCCTCACTGCCCCAACCCTCCTGGTCCAGGTCCCTCACTGCCCCAACCCTCCTGGTCCAGGTCCCTCACTGCCCCAACCCTCCTGGTCCAGGTCCCTCACTGCCCCAACCCTCCTGGTCCAGGTCCCTCACTGCCCCAACCCTCCTGGTCCAGGTCCCTCACTGCCCCAACCCTCCTGGTCCAGGTCCCTCACTGCCCCAACCCTCCTGGTCCAGGTCCCTCACTGCCCCAACCCTCCTGGTCCAGGTCCCTCGGTCCAGTTCCCTCACTGCCCCAACCCTCCTGGTCCAGGTCCCTTGGTCCAGTTCCCCCACTGCCCCAACCCTCCTGGTCCAGGTCCCTTGGTCCAGTTCCCCCACTGCCCCAACCCTCCTGGTCCAGATCATTGAGGTACCCCACCTCCCCTTGTACTTATATGGTGTCGGTCGGACCACTGCCACTCTGATATTGATGACCTATCCTGAGGATAGGTCTTCCCTATTAAAAGCCCGGAGAACCCCTTCAAATATTGCTACAACATTGCCCGTCCTGTAGCCCTGTTCCATTGACCTTGTTACAAGACAGTGATAGGCAATGGTCTATCGGTTACCATACTTATCTCTCTTAGTACCCGTGGATGAAACTGCCTGTGCTTGGGCCTTTTTTTAAGCGTGGACTACTTATTCTGAACCTTTACTGTTCTGAATGTTTTTTGCCTCATTATGTTCAGTGCTTGCCCTTCTGGACAGGTTGGAGTAGCCACATCCACGTGACGGCTGCAGACACTCATGGCCAGTGATCGGCTGCGGTGGTCACGTGGATATTTGTCGCATTATCGCTGCAGGGAATCGGAGAAAGATTGTTGGGGGGCTGGAGAGTTACCAGATGAGTTTTTGTTCTCCTGTCGGTACTTTCATTTCTGCGACAGCCCCTTTAATAGTACATGACGGGAAATTGCTCTATTTAGTAACCTGATAACCATTGTGCAAGGAGTCGACGTGCAGCTGAGCTCTGCAAACCTCTGCTGAGTAGCCTAGGGCGGTATGTGTGAGTGCGGCATGTGTCTCCGCTCTGCAGAGGTGAGTCTGACGTGGCACCTATATGGCTGCCACAGACTTCCCAGGGAGTCATTCCGGCTGCTGATCAATCCCTATTGAGTTCCTTGTAAGAAAAGTGCATTACAAATGTTTGCCGTTGTCCCGTCAGCTTCTGCCCTAGTGATGTGTGGTACTACAACTCTCAGCATGCCCAGAGGAAACGTATTTAAGAGTAGAATTAAGACGTAAGTCGTAGACTGTAGGCCCGATGGTCCTGTTGAAGGCACCTTCAGAAAATATCTGCAACCGAAAATTGGTTCCATTTGTCCAAAGGGTTGTTTTTGTCCGGTATCACGTGGATTTGGGCGAGCCCCTTTCAGATGAATAGGACAGGTCTTCAATCTGCCGCGGGCGCAGGTTCTACTCAGACCCTATCTACTCGCTGTCTTCTAATATGTCTTTCCGATTTCTCACCAGCCAAGTATCCCGAGATAAAGCAGCTTATGAAACCCGATTCTAACCTAATATGGATCGTCTCTATGATGGTTCTCACTCAGTTCCTGGCCTTTTACCTGGTGAAGGACCTGGACTGGAAGTGGCTCATGTTCTGGACTTACGTGTTTGGAAGCTGCATCAGCCATTCCATGACCCTGGCCATCCATGAGATTTCTCACAACTGCGCGTTTGGAAACAATAAGGCCTTGTGGAACCGTTGTTTCGGGATGTTCGCCAACCTGCCCATTGGCCTTCCGTACTCCATCTCCTTCAAGAGGTACCACATGGACCACCATCGCTACCTGGGTGGAGACGGCATCGACGTGGATATTCCCACCGATTTCGAGGGCTGGTTTTTCTGCACTCCTCTGAGGAAGCTTGTGTGGATCATCCTGCAGCCGCTCTTCTACGCCATTCGGCCCATCTGCATCAACCCCAAGCCCATCTCTCGTCTGGAAATGATCAACCTGGTGGTGCAGTTTTCCTTCAACGCCATGGTTTACTATTTCTTGGGTGTGAAGTCCATGGTTTACATGCTGGTTGGCTCTATTCTGGGACTCGGACTCCATCCTATATCTGGGCACTTCATCGCTGAACATTACATGTTCTTAAAGGGACACGAGACCTACTCCTACTATGGGCCGTTAAACTACCTGACCTTTAACGTTGGCTACCACAACGAGCACCATGACTTCCCAAGTGTTCCAGGCAAGAACCTGCCTCAGGTAAGCATCTCCTTTCCCACTCTATCTCCGTAGATGTAATGCAGCCAGAAATGTTGTACGTAAGCCGCAGGTTTTTGGTCTTTCTGCAATTGGTTACTGTTAATGCGCAGCTGCATCTCCCTCCTCTCCCCCCTTTGCTCCTCTCCTCACTATCTGCTGTATTACAGTAGATGGATTTTTATGGTGACTGAGCCTGCACAAGTTTGGATGTAAGTTTAAGGGGTTTTTCCGAAATTTTCATACTGACTATCCTCACGGTAGGTCATTAGTATCTGATTGGCGGGGGTCCGACACCCAGGCCGCCCGCCAATCAGCTCACCAAGCACAGCGGCTGTGTTTGGTATTGCGCTCGGCCCCATTGAAGTCAATGTGGCTGAGTTGCAATACCATACACAACCTGTGGACAGCGGCGGCGCTGTTTGTGGAACAAAGCAGCCATGCTTTTCTTATCCTGAATATTTTATAGGAACTTCTTTCTCTTCTGGACTGACCAGATTACGAAATTGCTCGTAGATATTTGCTGCTTGTTGCACCTAAAGGCTCAGTTCAGACTTGCAATGCTTTGCATCAGGAAAGCATTATAAGGACCAGGTTCCACCCATGTTTTATTCTTTTGGTTTTGTCAACTAAAGCTTATTCGTTGTGTAATAAAAAAAAATGAGTCAGTTTTATAATTGCTCAAGGGTTTTAGGATCTCTGCTTGCTGACAGTGCATGTTCATTGTTTGCCTCCATGAGGATTTGTGCGCCCCCGAGCTCCGTGCACTAGTCTGTCTGCTATAAGTACAGGATGTACAATAAATAGAGGTTTGTATTCACTGACAGCTAGCAGAGACACGGGGAATGGTAAAGATTTGAAACGCAAAGTGCTTTTTGCTTCATTCTTCTGTTCGTGTTTTTTTTTTTTCAGGTGCGGAAGATCGCAGCGGAGTACTACGACCCCCTGCCGCAGTACACCTCCTGGGTGAAGGTGCTCTATGACTTTATAATGGACGACACACTCAGCCCCTACTCCCGGGTCAAGCGGGAACTAAAAGGCGAGATAAAACAGGAATAATTCCTCTAGGACACTTCCTTTGGCCCTCAGGGGTCCCATACGCTTTAGTTTTGGGAATATGGAGTCTGCAGTGCAAGGATCCCCGAAAATATAATTGCACCAGGACCTTCTCGGCCTCCATTTTTACACTCCAAATGCTTCTAATATAAAAGCTAGATAGATATATATATATTATTATTTTTTTGTAATTTAGGCGTGGGTTGTCAAAGGGTTAAAGAGTAGCCGTTCCGCATAGCAGCCAATATGGAGGATGGCCCATGACATCACTGAGGTGGCCATATTGTACGCTAAAACGCTCTTCGGAAATTGTGTTGCATCTGATTCACGACGAAGTGTTTTTCCGCAAAAGTCGCCATGATGGAGGCTCCTGCTAACCGCAAGTGTGTCGTATCATTTCAGGTCGCCATGTGTGGCCGAATCCCCTAGGTTCCCCTGTTACTTTACGTCTGGACGGTCCTCATAGGCTGCCTGCATAATACACTGGGTGTGTCTGTAGGGGTCGCTCTTTTCATCCCTCCCGCTATGAGACCCATATGTCCTAAGTCTAGAGCAGGCATGTCCAAACTGCGGCCCTCCAGCTGTTGCAAAACTACAACTCCCAGCATGCCTGGATAACCTACAGCTATAAGGGCATGCTGGGAGTTGTAATTTTGAAACAGCTGGAGGGCCACAGTTTGGACATGCCTGGTCTAGAGCTTATTTTTGGTGTAAAAAAAAAACAAAAAACCTCAACTTTCAAAAAAACAACAAAAAAAAACCCCTTTAAGAGCCAGAAAATCTCTTCCACTGTTAGCTTTTAAAAAAAAAAAAAAAAAGTGCTGCCCTCCCCTTTACTTTTTATTACTTTAATGTGGCCTTGACAGGAGGCTTTCACTTTGCCAGTAGAGGATATCTTATCAGCAGGTCCTGGACTATGGCTGTGACCCAATTGGCCTCCTGACAGCCAGAGCTGACTCTGCAGAAATTGGGAGTGGACGGATGAAACCCAGACGCATGAAGAAAGGATTGTGTAGGACTTTGAGCCTCGAAACGCGTCGTCACAGGAGGAGTGAAGAATAATTATGTGTTCCTGGGAAGATCAAAACTAGACTGGTCATATACAGGTGGAGTAGACTTTAGCAAGCCTGGAACAAGGGGTTTTTCAGGATTTAGGTCACCAGTATCTGATCGGTGGGGGAAGGGGGGGGGGGGTTGGGACACTCGGGACCCCCGCCGATCAGCTGTTTTGAGAAGGCTGCGGTGCTCCTGTGCTTACCAAGCATAGCGCCTTACATTGTATAGTGTCTGTGCTTGGAATTGCACTCAGCCCAATTCACTTCAATGGAGCTGAGCGCGATACCGAGCACAGGCGCTGTGCTGAGAAGGCTGCAGCACTCAACGGAGCGCCAGTGCCTTCTCTACACAGCTGATCGGTGGGGGTCCCGGTTGTCAGACCCCCACTGATCAGATACTGGTCATCGGTAAAAAAAAATCCTGGAAGACCCCTTTTAAGAAAAAAATCCTAAATTTGGGACATTTGGAATTAAGGAAACATGGCTGTTTTTTCTAGAAATGGCGCCGCACCTGAATACGAGTTGTCTGGGCCTGCAGCTCAGCTCTATGGAAGTGAATGGAGCTGAGGTGCAGTACCACAGGCAGCCTTTGGACAGGTGTGGTGCTCTTTCTGGGGGAAAAAAACAGCCATGTTTTTCGAATTTTGGAACGTGACCGTACTGCAGATCCAGAGCCACCTGTCCATTCATCTGAGAGTTCCAGAAATACCTGAGCCAGCGCTTGGCTATTTTCAGCACCCATGTTCTCTTTGGGGGTCCCTGTTCTAGACTTCCCACCTCTGGAATGGCGATATCTAGCGATATAGCACCTATACGTGAGATGGGCCGCCCCTTTGAGAAAAAAATGCCAAATTAGCCCTGCTCTGTATAAACCAGGGGTCAGCAACCTCCAGCACTCCATATGTTGTGAAACTACATCTCCCATCATGTTCACTTGCTTGGCTGTTCTCTGAACTCCCACAGAATTGAAAGGAGCATGCTGGGAGTTGTAGTTTCACAACAGCTGAGTGCCGAAGGTTGCTGATCCCTGGTATAAACCCACGGTGCAGGTCACTTTCTTCCAGACGTTTTTCCCCGTCTCCATATCTCCTTGGTCACGAGTAACTTGTGACTGCGGCTCTGTGCCAGATAAGCGGCTCCCCCTCCTCCTCAGCTCTAGATAACAATGGCACTTTTCACTTTCTGCCCCCGACAGTTGACATTGCTCCTGTCCCGGGTTTAGCTGATGTTGCGTAAGCCGTGCAAGTGGTCGGCCAAAAGATCCTGTCTGCATCGCCGCCGCTGATCTCGTTTCGCTCGCCTCCAGAGAGAAGATTTCACATAATAGGCTGACGTGTCCTATACCCGTGGGAAAGGAGTGAGAGGCAGAGATTATCCCGTGCGGGGCGGAACACCCTCTTACAAGTCTTCCCCTAGACCAGAGGTCGCCAGCTGTGGCAGAACTGCCACACCAGCCGGCTCTCGGGGCATGCTAGGAGTCGTAGTCGCATCCGGTGGAATACCACTGTTTTAGACATTGTCATTTGCTGGCCTTCAGAGTTGCAGATTGGTTCAGGTTCATGTATTAAAAGGGGTTGTCCAGGATTAGAAAAAGATGGCTACTTTCTTCCCGAAACAGAGCTCCACACCTATCCATGGGTTGCGTCTGGTATTCTGTTGTAATGAATGGGATAAGGCGCAATACCACGTACAACCTGTAGACAGGGGTGGTGCTGTTTCTAGGAGAAATCAGCCGTGTTTTTCTAATCCTAGACAACCCCTCTGTTATAATGTTCTGCATTCACTCAGCAAGCAGGAGGCGGCCATATCCTGGACCAGGAGTGTCTTCAGGCATTTGTTAGGTTTTGTAGTTTCACAGCCTCTTTCTTTTGGCTTTGCCACCAGCTGCTTGACATTGAGCTGAATTTGCATAGACCTTGGCCTAGCCTTCAGAATGGTGGCCCCCCCAGGCATGTCCAAACTGCGGCCCTCAAGCTGTTGCAAAACTACAACTTCCAGCATGCCCTAATAGCTGTAGGCTATCCAGGCATGCTGGGAGTTGTAGTTTTGCAACAGCTGGAGGGCCGCAGTTTGGACATGCCTTCCCTAGAAGATAATTTCCATTTTTGTTCTGGTCTTTCGAGACGCACCATCAGTCTTCGGACAAGTCCCCAGTAGGTGACCTATTAAACGAGAACCACAGCGAGGAGGATCCGTGAGCAGATATATGCTGCAAGGCTCGAGATGGTGAGCAGACCACCGCTGCCCCTCAGGTTCATGGGTAATGGGGGATCTGGTTGGGTCCTGGGGACAAGTTCACATTGAGTTGTGGTTTCTGCAACTTTTTAACCTAAACCGTGTCCAGGACTCGCTTGTTAAAGCTGCTTTTTTGTAACTTTGTCAGTATTAAAATGTATTTGTTGACCTATTAAAATGTTTGAAATATTTTTTGCGCTTCTTGTCGTTTTTTTATTTGCTCACAACAGTGAATCCAAGGCTGGAAGAAAGTGGCGATGTGCCACGTCATCTTGTGTTGACTCCACGCTGCTTTCCCTGGAGATTGCATGGTTGTCCAGGGACTAAAATGGTCCAACCATACAGGAAGAAGTGGACCACAAGGAGACAAAGTTGGGACATCTGGGTCCCTCTGCTGAGGGCAGCGCACATTATGTTCTCAGCGCAGCGGGCCCGGGTATGCCGGTTGCTGACTCCGGCCCTGACAGCACATGCACAATGCGCGCGCCGTCTCCTCACACAGTTGATCGGTGGGGGTGCCGGGTGTCAGACCCCCACCCATCTGATATTGATAACCTATCCTGAATATAGCTCATCAATATTAAAAGCCCGGAGAACTTTATAAAAGCAGTAGTTTTGGCAGTTTGCTGGTCTGGAGCATTCAGACATGTCTTAATGCCAGGAAGGAAACGGATCAGCAGTGATGTTAGAATATGTGCATCTACACACATCTGCTGTTGCAACAAGCTTACAGTCCATGTAAAATTCTACGGGGATACATGCCCCCTAAAAAGTGGAAGCTAGCTTAAACCCCCACCAAGATTACTAGTCCTACATTTACATCTCATAGAGCTGCAGCAGGGCAAAGGTAAAGAAAGTTCTACTGTTACATAGAAGAATATCAGATCATGTTATCTCCCGGCCTGTATACGGATACAGAGGAGGCCGGCGGCTCCGAAACCACACGTTACGTGACACCGGCTGTGATACTTCCATTTCCAGAGAACTTGTATTTTAAGCCGTTTATATCACTTACACCACCATTATACGATATGCACACATTATATGTCATCTGAATATAATTCAGTATGGAAAACTAGCTCTTTGTAATTTACTGGCTGTTTCAAAAATGTTCCATCCAAGAGATATTCTCTTAGCGTCATAATAATGGCTCCCCCTGGTATTATAGCAATGTACATGTCCACCTACTGAGGCGGTTGCACATGCTTAGTTCCATCCTTCAGTTGCCACCAGCTGTATCTACTGTTAGAAGCTGTGACAATTACAGGTAGAGAGTTGCAACAGAAGGGACATGCCCCCCGAGCTGTGATGGGGAGAGAGCTGCAGTCAAAAGCACATGACTTGGTTCTGGTCCTGTATCTGTGTAGTAATCTTGTTTCTGGTCCTGTATCTGTGTAGTAATCTTGTTTCTGGTCCTGTATCTATGTAGTAATCTCGGTTCTGGTCCTGTATCTATGTAGTAATCTCGGTTCTGGTCCTGTATCTATGTAGTAATCTCGGTTCTGGTCCTGTATCTATGTAGTAATCTCGGTTCTGGTCCTGTATCTATGTAGTAATCTCGGTTCTGGTCCTGTATCTGTGTAGTAATCTCGGTTCTGGTCCTGTATCTGTGTAGTAATCTCGGTTCTGGTCCTGTATCTATGTAGTATTCTCGGTTCCGGTCCTGTATCTATATAGTAATCTCGGTTCTGGTCCTGTATCTATGTAGTAATCTCGGTTCCGGTCCTCTATCCGTGCAGTAGTCTCGCTTCCGGTCCTCTATCCGTGCAGTAGTCTCGCTTCCGGTCCTCTATCCGTGCAGGAGTCTCGCTTCCGGTCCCCTATCCGTGCAGTAGTCTCGCTTCCGGTCCCCTATCAGTGCAGGAGTCTCGCTTCCGGTCCCCTATCCGTGCAGTAGTCTCGCTTCCGGTCCTCTATCCGTGCAGGAGTCTCGCTTCCGGTCCTCTATCCGTGCAGGAGTCTCGCTTCCGGTCCTCTATCCGTGCAGGAGTCTCGCTTCCGGTCCTCTATCCGTGCAGGAGTCTCGCTTCCGGTCCTCTATCCGTGCAGTAGTCTCGCTTCCGGTCCTCTATCCGTGCACTGAGCTCGGTTCTTTCGGTTCCTCTACAGCTCGTGCGCAGTGGATTTGCCCTAGTTATGCAGTGAGCTGGATTTTGATACCGTTCTGTACCCTGAGCTTTGATCTGTTTCAGTATCTATGTGCTAGGCTTGGTTTTGGCCGATTATCTATACACTAAACCTGGTGCCAGGAGACCCTCACAAAGTGATAAATGGGGTGTCATGGAAATGATCGTCCTTTTAGAAGCACGGTGGTCCTTCCTAACAATACCTTGTATATTGCCTTTAAGTAGTGATGTTTGTTCTGAAGGTGTGCATGTAAATGTATACATAAGAAGTCTGTGTGCTGAGCCGCTGTGTCTATATGTATAAGCAAACCAGGACTACAAGGAGCAGCAGCCTGGCGGCCACAAAGGCGAACGCTGCAGTTTACGTTCATTATAAAGCTGTATATCACAGCTATAATTGTCTATAATGCTAAGGCCTTGGCATTTAAACCAAAGCCGTGGCGAACAACAAAAAAACTGGAGTTGCTCCCCTTTTCCTCCCATGTCTTTGGAGTAATAGTATACATCCGTAATTATAATTAGATGGTTGATAGGTAGTAAATATTTGGATGGTTGACACCACAGCTGTGGGCCTAACCGCGCTGTATGAATATGTCAGTAATATGACCGCAATATATGTAATTATGCAGGCACCATGTAAATACGATGTAGTGCGCTGTAGTAATCGATGTGTATACCCTTCAGTATCTATGATTTTAACGTCACCAGTGCATGCGCTCAGCTGTTGCTTATGATGACGGCCACAGAGCGCTGCTTATATGACGCGCAGGTTTGCGCAATGACGTGTGAGCAGCCAGACGAAGCGCGATTTCATGTGCGAAATGGCCGTAGCCGCTTATCATCTGCAATCGGTTTGTCCGCCCCTGCACCCCGTTACGAGTGTCCTGTTACTAGGATGAATAAAGAATGTTGATATCTTCACCTCGGTGAGTGCCGCAAGCCTTTCTTTGCCGTTTCTCTCAATATCGCAACTGCAGTTTACGTTTCTTCGATCGTCATGTTTCTAGTGTTTGCCGGCGTCTTTGTGGCCGTCAGTGTGCGGCTCCTTGTAGTCCTTACAAATAATGATGTATACCGCACCAAACTTACAAGACAAAGGAAAAAGTCTCATACCGTGTTGGCCAATACAAAATAGGAGTATTGCAGGTTTGATGCCTTTTAATGGCTTATCTTACAGATAAGGGGTGTGAAAGTTTAGAGACTCGATGCAAGGATGAGTTTCCACCGCCACACAATAAAAGAGAAGAAGCTGTGGCTGACTCACATGAAAGGGACAGGCCCTATCTCCTACAATAGGCGCACAGTCGGCTTACGGATCAAAGTTCGGAGGGTTAGACGACGTGATTGAGATATTAACTGAGACTTCAGAGATGTCATTTTATGTCTTGTCTTCCTGCGGCCATCGCCATTACTGATAGCTCATATATGGGGGGGGACCCCGAGGCGACACATACAGTTTTTTCAGTTTGTTTCTTTTCTGTTTGATTTTGTTCTGCGTTTACTATTCTACCTTGTAGGCTTATTGGATCCTTCTCCTGGAATCCAGGGAGCGCAAGTGCAGCATGCATGCCAGGTACACTCTGCTTGTAACCCCGTCTGGTGCGATAACAGCTTCAATCAGATCCAGGGATGCAAGTACCAACATGCATGCTGAGCCTACTATATACTTCTCCTGGAGCCAAATGGCTACTGGTAGGCGCTACCCTGGATTTTGTGTGGCTGTCATGGCCCATAACAGGTAGGAGCTAGTGTTAGGGACCACTCATAGAGGCGACCTTGACGTGGTGAGTGGCTTATTACGCTTTGGCCAAAATGTACACTAATGCCTCATTCAACATCCAGCATAGAGGCAGGTCAGAGTGCTGGTTGCAGAGTGCCATTGCATTTTTGTTTTTGCGTTTGTATGTGTATTTCGCCATAGGGTTGTGCTGACTGAACCCCCCCACCTTACTTTCACACTCGCATTTTGGCTTTCCGTTTCTGAGATCCGGATCAGTTTTGCCCTAATGCATTCTGAATGGAAAAGAATCCGCTCAGAATGCATCAGTTTTCCTCCCATCCCGTGTCCATTCCGATCTGGAGGTGGACACCAAAATGCTGCCTTCAGCATTTCTCTGTCTGCAATGTGATGGGGACGGACCCGTTTTCTCTGGCACAATAGAAAACGGATCCGTCTCCCATTGACTTTCAATGGAGTTCATGACGGATCCGTCTTGGCTATGCTGCAGATAATACAAATGGATCCGTTCATGACGGATGCATGCGGTTGTATTATTGTAACGGATCCGTTTTTGCAGATCCATGACGGATCCGCCCAAATTGCGAGTGTGAAAGTAGCCTTAGCCATTAAAAAGTATCAAACCTGCAATACTCTTATTTTGTTTCTCTTAATGAGCGCATTGAACTACCAAACTTACAAGACCACATATGTAAACCAAATACATTCTTTATTACATAGTATCAATTAGACATACAATACATTCAATAAAGCAGTACAGATAAACGCTATGAATGATAGTGCCCCTACCAGACTCAAGGTCTGCACTGTCCCATCAACTAGAGCCCTTTACATACATGAATGGGGTAGTATTAAGTATAGGGGTAAGTCATCCGGGTATCATTATATCTCTCACTGCACTGAATGCCAAATCTGAAATATAACCCAGAAATTCATAAATCTAAAGTGCAACACCTTACACATAATAAACATCGGGATCGGGCGCACGGTGATACTCCATCAAAGTATATCTACCAAACACAGCAAGAAAAAAATCAATAAGCAAGCATACAGACCAAAAGCCTGGAAGGGCAAACAACCCCCGACGTACGCTTCGCCTCGCTTCCTTGTGGTCCTTGCTTGCTTTTATCTGAACCACTTTTTCATATAGTTTGGAGTAGCTGATCTAATTTAGTTTTTTGCATTATTTATGTAATTATTTAGTTGAAACCGCCATTAAAGGGGTTCTCCGGATATTAAGAAAATGAAAATACTTGAATATTACTTTATTATAAATATATTCCCAAATACCTTTCATTAGTTCCATTAGCAATGGCTCATTGGGTCTAAGGAGCAATCACGAGAAAAAATAAAATGGCCGCCTTCCTATTAGTGCACAAAGAACCTGTCCTAATCACACAGCAGGACTAGTTACTTCACAACACTGAGCTAAAGAGCTGCCTCATCCTCCTCTCTGCTCTGCTCGTTAGAGATTATGACCCTGAATACAGATGATAAGATCTTCAGCTGAATCTCTGTAGGAATGGCGAGTTATTTTTTTTTTATTTTTAACCCTCAATCACCCATTTTACTTTGCATTCTGTATTGAGAATGCTATTATTTTCCTTTATAACCATGTTATAAGGGAAAATAATAAAATATACAGAATACTCAACCCGAAACGGGTTCGTCAATCTTCTTCTTCAATTATTAGCTGCCAGCTAAAGGACCTGTGGTGATGTCACATCACATGGTCCAATCACCATGGTGATGGACCATGTGATGAGCGCAGTGATGTCATCACAGGTCCTTTAGCTGACAGCTAATGATTGAAGAAGAGATCGCAACTACGCGATCAAGTGGATAAGGTGAGTTAATTTTTTTATTTTTAACCCCTCAATCCACATTTTACTAAGCATTCTGTATTGAGAATACTATTATTTTCCCTTATAACCATGTTATAAGGGAAAATAATAAAATCTACAGAATACTCAACCCGAAACCGGACTTCAGTGATGAAGTCACGGGCGTGCATTACAACAGTTTGCACACGCGCTAAAAAATCGCGCATTTTCCTGCAACGCACCCGTCTCTTATATGGGGGCGTCAAACATGACGCCCGTGTGAAAGGGGCCTAAGAGGGACCCTGATTTATTTTGCCTCCACTCCAGAATTCTGGCTTCAAAAAGTTGCAAAATAGAGCTTTTACAACTTTGCTCACTCAGGCTAGAGCTTTGCAACTTTTTGCACTTTTACACCAGTCACTCCAGTTTTAAAATGTGGGTGGGGAAGTGGGTGTGGTCATGTATGTTAATGAGTTTCGATCCAGATTTAATATTGAGGCCTTATTCACACGTCCGTAGTGTGTTGCGGATCCGCAACACACCTTGCCGCTAGCCCCATAGAGATGCCTATACTTGTCCGCAATTGTGGGCAAGAATAGGACATGCTCTATATTTTTGTGGAGCCGCCGTCCGGAAGATCGGCCGCACGCTCCGCAAATGCGGATGCGGAGAACACAGTGTGTGCTCTCCGCATCCATCACGTCCTCATTCAAAATGAATGGGTCCGCACCCGTTCCGCAAATTTGCAGAACAGGTGCGGACGTAGATTGCGGACGTGTGAATTAGGCCTGAGACTTTTTTTTTAAGAAGTTGCAAAAAAGGTTGCAATCTCCCTTCAGTAGGATGATGGAGCAGGAAAACTGGAGGAGCTTCTCTAGAAAGACTTCACATATCCCCCCCCCCATAGAATGAGGGATAGCTATACGCATACGGTATGTCATCTTACACATTGACTTTCCATACAGCCCGGGGCCCATGGCATCCGTAATCCACCTCAACATAAGGTTACTACACACACATTTCTGTCTGTGCTGATCATGTATTTGTGGGGGGGCGTCACCTTTTCTGTCTTCGCTTCAGGCGTGCGCTCAATCGCCGATGACTCCTGTATGTAAACTGGAGTTTATAGGGGAGTATAGGCTGGAATCGGTTATCTGCGGTAATACATGAGTAGTACTGCAGATAAGGGCGAGTTCACATCACCGTTTATTTTTCCGTTCTTCTGATCCGTCAGAAGAACAGATCCTGGACATCAGTTTTGCATCTGTTTTCACCATTTCCGTCTAAGATCCGTTACTTTAGACGGAAAAAAGTCTTGCGTGCATAATAACGGATGTCAGATAGAAATGGCTCAAACGGATAACTGATGCTCAGGATCTGTTTTTTTTCTTTATTCTTTTGATCCATCAAAAGACCAGAAAACTGAAAAAAAAACTTTGATGTGATCTCACCCTAAGGAGTCCAGATGACTATTTTTTATTTTCCTACTGGCCCCGCTGTCAGCTCTCAAAACTGCACTGAAATACACTGTCAGGACTGCTGTGCTGCTCTGACATAATGGAGAGGACTCCTGTGCACGTGCTGAGCAGTCCTGACAATGGATTTCAGTGCAGCTCTGAGCGCTGACAGCAGGGGAGAGGGGGGCATTAAGACAATAAATGGACTCCTTGGGCCAGATTTATCATTAGCCTAAGTCACTTTTCTGGAGTCGAAAAGTCGCAAAAAATTGCACAAAAAGCCAAATTGCGCAATTTTTTCCGACTTTTTGGAGACTTACGCCACTCACTCCAAAACCAAGTTTATGGGCGTATTGTCGTATGTAAATCACTTGCAAGACAGATTTATTATTGCGACTTTTTAAAAAGTCGCAAAAAAGTCGCAAAAAATTGCGCAAACTCACTCCACTCATGACCATGCTTATGTTTGACAAAATCACTTTTTTAAAATTGTGACTTTTCCAAAGACAAAGCCAAAATACAACTAGGAACCAGAAATACACCAGATTTATCAACCTCTGAAAGAGCCCATGATAAATTTGACTTGACTCAAATACACATACGCCTTCTTTGAAAGTGGAGTGAACTGCAAGAGTAATGATAAATCTGGCCCCTTATCTGCAGTACTGCTCATGCATTACTCTAGATCATGGATCAGCAACCTTCGGCACTCTAGCTGCTGTGAAACTACAACTCCCAGCATGCACACTTACTCAGCTGTATTTGTAACTCCCAGAGACGTGAAAGGAGGATTCTGGGAATTGTAGTTTCAGAACAGCTGGAGGCTGGTGATCCCTGCTCTAAATAATGGTCCAAAATTGGGGTGACCGGTTCCCTTTAAAGGGGTTTAGGATATGCCATCACATAATGATGGATGGGGGCTGACCTCTGGGACCTCCACCGATCCGGAGGATAAAGGGGCCATAGCGCTGGTTCAGAGCTGAGCCGCCGTTGTCCCGGCCACCTGGGGTGCAAGGAATTAGAAAGGGCTGAGCCTTGAACCAGCAGAATGGCCCCTTATATTCTCAGGACCCAGAGGTTGGACCACGACTGATCATGAAGCTGAGGTAGACTTGTAGGCATCATGCACACAGACATGTAATGGAAAGCCCATATTGTACCTCTGAGCCAAACCCAGGACAACAGGAAAAGACTACTGACCACTGAGCCAGTGTGCAATATGTGAGGGAAAAGTTGCTCGGCCATAGCGGGTGCAGAAGTAGCATTCGCTCCCAGGCCCTGGTGGTTGAGGGGCCCAAAGGTTCCTCTATCACATATTAAGGCAACTGCATAATATATGGCACATAGAAGGTAAGTGCTAATCCAGATTTTGAATTAGGGCCTGGAAGTCATGACGTAGCACCAGATTGGACCCAAGCAGTGACTGGTGGGCCCCATAGACGGATAGTGTGGCCCTAATGGAAACTAATAGAAACAAAAAAACAGCTTTTTTGCCCATAGCAACTGATAAGAGTTCAGCTCTGGAAGTGAAAGCTGCCCTGTGATTAGTTATGGGCAACAAGGCCTGTTCTTCAGAAATAAGTGGTGGAGGCCCCTCGGAAAACGGACTCAGGCCTGTTTTTTCCTATACTCAATAGGACCCCCACCACCCTGGACCCCCCCCCCCCCCCCCATCATCTCCACGACATCTCATCCTGTAGGAAAATATTCAGAATGTGGCTGAGGTCACACAAGCAAATCAACATGGAAAATATTCCCTGAATGTGCTCCATGCAAAACAAAAAAACCGCAATATCAGGTTCAGACATGCAAAGAAAGCTTCTCTCTCCACCTTAACCCTGGGAACACACCTGAGCGTTTTTCAGCGCGTTCATACGCGCTGAAAAACGCTCAACATGTGAAAAGCCATGCATCCCTATGTGTATGGTTCACATGTTGGCGTTTTACAGCGCGGACGACCGCGCTGTAAAACTCCCTACGCGATCGCGTCGGCTGCCGTGACTATCGCACGGCAGCACGCGCAATCCAACCCATATTCTATTATGGGAGCGCGCATATGACGCGCGCTTCCATAAAACAGCCACTTCATATGTGCGCCCTAGGAACACGCGAAGTGTGTTCCCAGGGTAAAGGGTGTGAAGACTTTTGCAACCACTATTTGATTGCTCCAATGCATCTAAAATGAAAAAAATTGAAGCAATTTGTGAATTTTTTGTTAACAATGGCCAACCGTTTTGTGTACACAGCTCCGATGCAGACCTCTATGGGTGGTGTTATTGTGGGAGGAGCCATGTGACCTGTATACAGGGTCCTTCCACTGCTAACCTGATTAAATTGCTCAGAAACTGCAGCGGACGGGCTGAATCTGCACACGGATCCAGTCCATGTACAACAGCGGAAATGTGAGGGTCATTCTCATTGTTTATGGAAACATATGCTGTGTGAACATGAGCTTAAAGGAACACTCCGGGCAAAACTGATGCACTGTGTAATTTGTAGTGTAGGGAGTGGAGCATCACACAGGAGTTCTTTGGTGTTCTCTAACCCTGGGAACACACTTTGCGTGTTCCCAGGGCGCGCATATGACTCGCGCTTCTGCCACGAAGTGCCTGTTTTATGGATCATATGCGCGCTCCCATAATAGAATATGGGTTGGATCGCGCGTGCTGCCGCGCTATAGTCACGGCAGCCGACGCGTTCGCGTAGGGCGTTTTACAGCGCGGTCGTCCGCGCTGTAAAACGCCGACATGTGAACCATGCACATAGGGATGCATGGCTTTTCACATGTTGAGCGTTTTTCAGCGCGTATGAACGCGCTGAAAAACGCTCAGGTGTGTTCCCAGGGTTAATCTTTGTGTCATTACTACTAATCTTTGTGGCATTACTACTATAAAGGGAGCACAATGGGCATTACTAATATAAAGGGGGCACAATGGGCATTACTACTATAAAGGGGGCACAGAGGGCTTTACTACTATAAAGGAGGCACAGAGGCCCTTACTACTGTAAAGGGGCACAGAGGGCATTACTACTATAAAGGGGGCACAATGGGCATTACTACTATAAAGGGAGCACAACGGGCATTACTAATATAAAGGGGGCACAATGGGCATTACTACTATAAAGGGGGCACAGAGGGCTTTACTACTATAAAGGAGGCACAGAGGCCCTTACTACTGTAAAGGGGCACAGAGGGCATTACTACTATAAAGGGGGCACAATGGGCATTACTACTATAAAGGGAGCACAACGGGCATTACTACTATAAAGAGGGCACAGAGGGCTTTACTACTATAAAGGAGGCACAGAGGCCCTTACTACTGTAAAGGGGCACAGAGGGCATTACTACTATAAAAGGAAAGCACAATGGGCATTACTACTATAAAGGGGGCACAGAGGACATTACTACTATGAAGGGGCATTACTGTTATGGGGCACAGAGTGGGCATTACTACTGTGAAGTGGGCATTAGGATTGTGAAGGAGCATAACTGTTAGGCTCCATTCACACGTCCGCAATTCTGCTCCGCATTTTGCGGAACAGAATTGCAGACCCATTCATTTCTATGGGGACACACTATGTCCCGCCCGGATCCGCAATTGCGGATAAGAAAAGGCATTTTCTATGAGAGTGCCGGCCATGTGCGGTCTGCAAAATGCAGAACGCACATTGCCGGTGTCCGTATTTTGCGGATCCGCGGATCAGCAAAACACACACGGATGTGTGAATGGAGCCTTATGGGGGGCACAGTGGGCATTACTACTGTGAAGAAGCATGCCTTACTAGGGCACACTGAGGGCATAATTGCTCTGAAGGGGGACAGAGAGGGCATAACTAATGTGAAGGGGGCACAAAGAGAGCAATCAGATTTGCAGTACCTCTTGTGATTCAGTTAAAGTTATCAACAAAGTTGCAACAACTGGGAACGTTCCCTGTGATGCACAGCTATTTGATGTGTTCAGTGTGTTGTTCCTGCTTCTGAACACAGAACTTTGTACTTTTGAACGTTCTGTGTTGATAACTTCAGAACCACAAGAGATATTTTAAATCTGATTGCGGCAACCGATTTCTAAGAAAATTATAGTCTTAATATGCAACATGGCCCTCTTCCCATTTGAAAAATGTGCCCTTGATCCAATATGGTGGCTTTAAAAATATCGGCCATGTTCTGGACATAGCCTAAGAGATACCCCCCCCCCCCTCCTCACCCATTACTTGCTGGGGTATTCAGATATTTTATTTTTCCTTTCATTTCTGAAAGAAAAGGTTGTCCTGTGACTTTTGACTCACCCTGTATGTAATATGCTTGGTTCTGGTCCTGTATCTAGGTTGTAATCTTGGTTCTGGTCCTGTATATATGAACTAATCTTGGTTCTGGTCCTGTATCTATGTAGTAATCTTGGCTCTGGTTCTGTATCTAGGTTGTAATCTTGGTTCTGGTCCTGTATCTATATAGTAATCTTGGTTCTGTCCTGTATCTATGTAGTAAACTTGGTTCTGGTCCTGTATCTAAGTAGTAATCTTGGTTCTGTATCTATGTAGTAAACTTGGTTCTGCTCCTGTATCTATGTAGTAATCTTGGTTCTGGTCCTGTATCTATGTAGTAATCTTGGTTCTCTTCTTGTCCTGTATCTAGGTAGTAATCTTGGTTCTGGTCCTGTATCTATGTAGTATTCTCGGTTCTGGTCCTGTCTCTGTGTAGTAATATCGGTTCTGGTCCTATATCTATGTAGTAATCTTGGTTCTGGTCCTGTATCTATGTAGTAATCTTGGTTCTGGTCCTGTATCTATGTAGTAATCTTGGTTCTGGTCCTGTATCTAGGTTGTAATCTTGGTTCTGGTCCTGTATCTATGTAGTAATCTTGGTTCTGGTCTTGTATCTATATAGTAATCTTGGTTCTGGTCCTGTATCTAGGTTGTAATCTTGGTTCTGGTCCTGTATCTACGTAGTAATCTTGGTTCTGGTCCTGTATCTATGTAGTAATCTTGGTTCTGGTCCTGTATCTATGTAGTAATCTTGGTTCTGGTCCTGTATCTAGGTTGTAATCTTGGTTCTGGTCCTGTATCTATATAGTAATCTTGTTCTGTATCTATGTAGTAAACTTGGTTCTGGTCCTGTATCTATGTAGTAATCTCGGTTCTGGTCCTGTATCTATATAGTAATCTTGGTTCTGGTCCTGTATCTATGTAGTAATCTCGGTTCTGGTCCTGTATCTATATAGTAATCTTAGTTCTGGTCCTGTATCTATGTAGTAATCTCGGTTCTGGTCCTGTATCTATGTAGTAATCTCGGTTCTGGTCCTGTATCTATGTAGTAATCTCGGTTCTGGTCCTGTATCTATGTAGTAATCTCGGTTCTGGTCCTGTATCTATGTAGTAATCTCGGTTCTGGTCCTGTATCTATGTAGTAATCTTGGTTCTGGTCCTGTATCTATGTAGTAATCTTGGATCTGGTCCTATATCTATATAGTAATCTTGGTTCTGGTCCTGTATCTATATAGTAATCTTGGTTCTGGTCCTGTATTTTTGAAGTAATCTTGGTCCTGTATCTATGTAGTAAACTTGGTTCTGGTCCTGTATCTAGGTTGTAATCTTGGTTCTGGTCCTGTATCTATGTAGTAATCTTGGTTCTGGTCCTGTATCTATGTAGTATTCTCGGTTCTAGTCCTATATCTATGTAGTAATCTCGGTTCTGGTCCTGTATCTATATAGTTATCTCGGTTCTAGTCCTGTATCTATGTAGTAATCTCGGTTCTGGTCCTGTATCTATGTAGTAATCTCGGTTCTGGTCCTGTATCTAGGTTGTAATCTTGGTCCTGTATCTAGGTTGTAATCTTGGTTCTGTCCTGTATCTATGTAGTAATCTCGGTTCTGGTCCTGTATCCATGTAGTAATCTCGGTTCTGGTCCTGTATCTATGTAGTAATCTCGGTTCTGGTCCTGTATCTATGTAGTAATCTCGGTTCTGGTCCTGTATCTGTGTAGCAATCTCGGTTCTGGTCCTGTATCTGTGTAGTAATCTCGGTTCTGGTCCTGTATCCATGTAGTAATCTCGGTTCTGGTCCTGTATCTGTGTAGTAATCTCAGTTCTGGTCCTGTATCTATGTAGTAATCTCGGTTCTGGTCCTGTATCTATGGTTCTTTTAACATATCCATGCACTGTGTTGATTCTTTTACAATATGTAAACTCTGTTCCTGGTCTAGTTACCCTAATAAAAATCAAGACTTGTGTCCACCCTAAAGACCCCACTGGTATGAACAAGAAGCGCTCTTGGAGGTTGACCTGAAATATAGTGCAGCCACCACTAGGGGGAGCTCTCTGAAGGCTGCATTATACATCTCCCATTGAGCTGAATAGTGTGAGCTCCCTCTAGTGGTGGCTGTAGGTAGCCAGAATTGTATTATTTAGCTCTAGGTCTATGAAGAAGATTTGGAGCTGTGTATCAAAAAAAAAAAAAAAAAAAAACGAAGCTCTGACCGCTATACAGATATTGATGGATCTTTATATATTTTTCTCTTTTCTCGGATGCAGTAAGGTTTTTGGACCCAAACTGCTGGTGACTGGTGCACTTAGCCAATAGAAAGGAATGGGATCTGTCAACAGCTCTGTTGTCATGAAAGCGTTAACGGAGCCCGAAGGCTATACACTCTGCACCTGTTCATGTAAACGTCTCTAGAGGTTTTATGGAAATTGCTATATGATGGGACTTTGCTGCAGGTGAACAGCTCCGTCCTTCTTTCAATGTCATACGACCTGGAGACGTGGGGGAGGGGAGCGGCGTGTAGGGTTACATGTCGCTTCACCTGCCGTATGGAATTTTTTTCCCCTCTCGTTAATGGAGCATGGAAGTGACTTTAACTGGGATGAAGACTCATTAACTCGAACACCTTCTTCAACCTGGGGCTACAGCCGGGGAAGCTGCGAGTGATTTAAAGCTCTGCAATGTTCTCAAGGGTTAATGCTAAAGCATGGCCTTCAGAATGCACTAGAGCCCTGGTCTCCCCCATGGGGCTCCCCAGATGCTAGGTAACTGCAACTCCCAGCATGCTCTATTTCTATTGGGGTTTAGGTGAACAGCCGAGCATGTCTCCATGCTGGGAGTTGTAGTTTCAGAGCAGCTGGAGTGCTGGATATTGCTGAAAGCTCAACCGCTGGAGGACCTTCAGAGAACTCCTCAGTAACTCAACACGCATATGGACGTATGGGCCCATAGACTTCTATAGGTGCCGTGGTAACTTGTAGGACAGGGGTTGGCAACCTCCAGCTGTTGTGAAACTACAACTCCCAGCATGCATACTTACGCTGCTCTTCTAAGAGCTCACATAGAAATGGAGTGGAGCATGCTGGGAATTGTAGTTTCACAACAGCTGGAGTGCCGAAGGTTGCTGTTCCCTGTTGTTGACCTTGGACCTCTCCAGATATATGGTCTCTATTGTCGATCAGCTATGGCAGGCATGCTCAACCTGTGGCCCTCCAGCTGTTGTAAAACTACAACTCCCACAATGCCCTGCTGTAGTCGGATAGCTGTAGGGGCATGCTGGGAGTTGTAGTTTTGCAACAGCTGGAGGGCCGCAGGTTGAGCATGCCTGAGCTATGGCAATGGATGCCGCCACATGTGAGACGCAGGGACAAGGCCCCGCCATCACCAGTATTCTAGTGTAATTACCCGGGAAACCGGCTTCCACCATCTGCTCATAAATCACGTAACGTATTGAAATAAGGCAGCACAATGGACGGATCTACTATTCATCATACCCACAATGCACCACCTGCCCCGAGAACTGCAAGGTCAGACGTGCTGCTCAATGTGATCATTCTCCAGGCTAATCAGAGAGTGAGAAGCAGCCGACAAATACAGCGTACCTCAGCTTAAAGGGAGCGTCCACCTACAATCTAAATAGTCTGTGATTATAAATGGACACAGTGACTGCACCAGCAGAATAGTGAGTGCAGCTCTGGCGTATAATACAGGATGTAACTCAGGATCAGTACAGGATAAGTAATGTAATGGATGTACACAGTGACTCCACCAGCAGAATAGTGAGTGCAGCTCTGGAGTATAATACAGGATGTACGTCGGGATCAGTACAGGATAAGTAATGTTATATATGTACACAGTGACTCCACCAGCAGAATAGTGAGTGCAGCTCTGGAGTATACTGCAGGATGTAACTCAGGATCAGTAATGTATGTACACAGTGACTCTACCAGCAGAATAGTGAGTGCAGCTCTGGAGTATAATATAGGATGTAACTCAGGATCAGTACAGGATAAGTAATGTATGTACACAGTGACTGCACCAGCAGAATAGTGAGTGCAGCTCTGGAGTATAATACAGGATGTAGCTCAGGATCAGTACAGGATAAGTAATGTATGTACACAGTGACTGCACCAGCAGAATAGTGAGTGCAGCTCTGCAGTATAATACAGGATATAACTCAGGATCAGTACAGGATAAGTAATGTAATGTATGTACACAGTGACCCCACCAGCAGAATAGTGAGTGCAGCTCTGAAGTATAATACAGGATGTAACTCAGGATCAGTACAGAATAAGTAATGTATGTACACAGTGACTCCACCAGCAGAATAGTGAGTGCAGCTCTGGAGTATAATACAGGATGTAACTCAGGATCAGTACAGGATAAGTAATGTATGTACACAGTGACTCCACCAGCAGAATAGTGAGTGCAGCTCTGGAGTATAATACAGGATGTAGCTCAGGATCAGTACAGGATAAGTAATGTATGTACACAGTGACTGCACCAGCAGAATAGTGAGTGCAGCTCTGCAGTACATTACAGGATGTAACTCAGGATCAGTACAGGATAAGTAATGTAATGTATGTACACAGTGACTCCACCAGCAGAATAGTGAGTGCAGCTCTGGAGTATAATACAGGATGTAGCTCAGGATCAGTACAGGATAAGTAATGTAATGTATGTACACAGTGACTGCACCAGCAGAATAGTGAGTGCAGCTCTGGAGTATACTACAGGGTGTAACTCAGGATCAGTACAGGATAAGTAATGTATGTACACAGTGACTGCACCAGCAGAATAGTGAGTGCAGCTCTGAAGTATAATACAGGATGTAACGCAGGATCAGTACAGGATAAGTAATGTATGTACACAGTGACTCCACCAGCAGATTAGAAAAAACAAAAAAAGGCCATATTTTAACCTTCATTTACTGTATGTTCAGACCAGACAATGTACATGGATGGCCACATTTTAAATACACAACTAAATTCCACAATCTTGTTTATGTACAGCGCTGAGATCGGGAATGTGGAGCTGCTGGTTACTGCATAAAAGAATAATATAAAACCAGTCATTTCTCAGCAATGTGCCACTCCCAGTTCTGGTACTGTCGGGAGACTTCCTGCGAGGACCTTGATGTCCGCCATTGCTGAGCTGCTGCAGTGACACGATCATCCATGCTCCTCATCATTCTCCTGCACTGAGAGACAGACGGAGCTGCTCATACATCACCTGATCCTAAAAAAAAGAAGAAATTATAATATGAGAAACTGGTCAGATGAACGTGACCTCCTCCTCATGCAGGGCACCCACTATTTAGATATTGAGGACCTCTTGTCCACATCACAATTCCAGCAAGGAGAACATGGAGTAAGAATCCAAGCACAGCGTCCGTATCTCATGTCCTGCGTCAGCTCCTCATCTTTCAGTACAAAGGCAGAGAGAACTTCAGCAAAGCGCAAACTCCTGACAAACAGGAACCCTATCTAGGTCCTACAGAGGACGCAGAGCTTCCAAAAAGACAATTCCATTCTCCAAAGAGAACCTGCCAAAATGGGCCACGGACTACAACCACCAGCCGTCCAGGAAAAAGAAAATGAGCACAACACAGATATAACAGATTATAGCCATCAAGTGTTATGTGGACGTAGCACACATGACAACAGTCCCCGCCGCCTCCACACTCCCACACCGCGCGCCGCCTCCACACTCCCACACTGCGCGCCGCCTCCACACTCCCACACCGCGCGCCGCCTCCACACTCCCACACCGCGCGCCGCCTCCACACTCCCACACCGCGCGTCCACACCGCGCTTAGATGAAAATACTCCTTAAAATACAAAAAATTTAGTGCGATCACTGTTGTCAACTGTTGACTCCCAGCACCCCCCTGTTTAAGGTGGTGGTGGGGGGCTTGTGTGAGCGCCGCTTTCTCTTTAAAGTTATCTGCAGAGGTGCAGTGTAATCACAATACATTCACTTGAATGGGACGGAGTAGTTGTAATTACACTGCCCCGCCGATACAAAGGGGTCGATCAGGATTGATGTAAAGTTTTGTGGGAAAAGAATCAGTAAAACTTGTATTTCATTCATTTAAATAAAAATGCTGCAGGACCTCATGCGATAATGTAGAGAAAGTCTTCAAGGTCCAGGCCGTGGTACCGGTGGCTTCTCTTCCATATGGGCCCCTTTAAGACTCCTACTAATACATACGCAGCTTACATCTACTGGGAAGAAAACATATAGGGACGGAAGAACGACTCTCACCATCTTGGAGACTGAGGGTTTCACTTTCTTGAAGGCTTCATCAAAGTGTTTCTTGTACACAAGGATGTCTCCTGAGAAGTCAATGCATAAAGACAAATGTAAGGTTCCTGGATACCCCAAGATTTCTATGGATCGGATAAAAGATCAGAAAAAGAACACCCTACAGAAGATGGCGACCCAGCAGCCCCGGTGTGCAGGAAATGTATACAGAGTATATACAGTATACAGCGCCAGGTCTCCTCCTCCGGGAGAGTGTGAGAGAATGCAGGGAGACAGAGGGTATGAGACAGAGGGTATGAGAGAGAGAGAGAGGGTATGAGAGAGAGAGAGACAGAGGGTATGAGACAGAGGGTATGAGAGAGAGAGAGGGTATGAGAGAGAGAGAGACAGACAGAGGGTATGAGAGAGAGAGAGACAGACAGAGGGTATGAGAGAGAGACAGACAGAGGGTATGAGAGAGAGAGAGACAGACAGAGGGTATGAGAGAGAGAGAGAGACAGACAGAGGGTATGAGAGAGAGAGAGAGAGACAGAGGGTATGAGAGAGAGAGAGAGACAGACAGAGAGAGTGTGCAGGGAGACAGAGCGTATAAGAGAGAGAGAGAGACAGAGACAGAGAGTATAAGAGAGAGAGAGAGAGAGTGCAGGGAGACAGAGAGTATAAGAGAGAGAGAGACACAGAGTGTGAGAGAGTCCACGGAGACAGAGGGTATAGAGAGAGAGAGAGAGAGAGAGAGAGACAGTGTGAGAGAGTGCAGGGAGACAGAGGGTATAAGAGAGAGAGAGTGCAGGGAGACAGAGGGTATGAGAGAGAGTGTGCAGGGAGACAGAGGGTATAAGAGAGAGAGACAGAGTGTGAGAGAGTCCAGGGAGACAGAGGGTATAAGAGAGAGAGACGGAGACAGAGAGTGTGAGAGAGTCCAGGGAGACAGAGGGTATAAGAGTGAGAGAAAGAGAGAGAGTGCGAGAGAGAGTGCAGGGAGACAGAGGGTATAAGAGAGAGAGTGCAGGGAGACAGAGGGTATAAGAAAGAGTGAGAGTGCAGGGAGACAGAGGGTATAAGAGAGCGAGGGACAGACATGTGAGAGTGCAGGGAGACAGAGGGTATAAGAGAGCGAGAGACAGAGTCTGAGAGTGCAGGGAGACAGAGGGTATAAGAGAGCAAGAGAGAGTGAGAGTGCAGGGAGACCAGGTATAAGAGAGCGAGCGAGAGACAGAGAGTGTGAGAGAGTGCAGGGAGACAGAGGGTATAAGAGAGAGAGTGCAGGGAGAGAGGGTACAAGAGAAAGAGAGACATGTGAGAGAGAGCCAGAGAGTGTGAGAGTGCAGGGAGACAAAGGGTATAAGAGAGCGAGCGAGAGACAGAGAGTGTGAGAGAGTGCAGGGAGACAGAGGGTATAAGAGAGAGAGTGTGAGAGAGTGCAGGGAGACAGAGGGTATAAGAGAGCGCGCAAGAGAGAAAAATGGTATGGGCGAGAGAGACAGAAAAAAAATGAGACAGAGTATCAGAGTGACAGTATAATAGAGACAATATCAGAGAGAGTATGCACGAAAGTGCGCTCTAGAGAGCGAGAGAGCGACAGAGACAGAGTGAGAATATGAGAAAAAGAGTGTGTGTGAGAGAGACCGTATCAGAATATGTAGGATAGAGAGCTGCGATAGATATTCAAGTTCATTCCTAGTACAAGAAACCCACTGTTGACAACATACTGGGAGTTGTAGTTATCTCACCTCTGGTGGCCGCAGGATCTGCCAGTAACACTGTGTTCCGCAGGGCACTCACTGAAGCCTCTCGTACGAGAGCAGACAGGTCAGCCCCCCTGTGCAGGGCAGAAAACACCCCAATTATAGGACAGGCTACATAGGAGCAGAATATTCTGGTGGTATAATATAATTATTTGTGTCCAGAAGCGTACGACGACACCGCGGAGCGAAGGGAGATGGCGTCAGAACCGCGCGGCACCGGGGAGTCTCACATCAAATGTATATGAGAGTCTGGGCAGTGTCGTCCGAGCTGAGCACTGGCATGGCAGGAATAACTGTCAGCCGAGCATGCACGTGTGGTCAGGAGGGATAGCGTGTATGTGTGTTGGGAGGGGAATCAGGAAGGAAAGACGAGGACTGATCATGTATGTGGGGTCGAAGGGAAGAGTTGTCGGCTGAGCATCTACATGTATGGGGGGGGGGGGGGGGTCGGTAAGAATAGCTGTCGTTCTAGCATGCATACATGTTGGGGGATAGCATCGGCTGAATAAGCATCCAGCCAACATCCATCTATGTGTATGGCGAGCTTAAAGGGGATGTCTCACTTCGGAAAGTGGCATTTGTCATGTAGATAAAGTTAATACAAGCCCCTTACTAATGTATTGTAATTCTCCATATTGCCCCCTTTGCTGCCTGGATTCATTTCCCTATCACATTATTGACTGCTTGTTTCCATGGTTACGACCACCCTGCAATCCATCAGTGGTGGCCGTGAGCTCACATGGTCCAGTCCATCAGAGGCGCCAGTGGTTTTTCCTATAGTGTGCAAGCATGACCACTACGGCTGGATAGCAGGGTGGTCGTAACCATGGAAACAAGCAGTCAATAACGTGATCGGGAAATGAATCCAGGCAGCAAAGGGGGCAATATGGAGAATTACAATACATTGGTAAGTGGCTTGTATTAACTTTATCTACATGACAAGTGATACTTGCCGAAGTGAGAGGACCCCTTTAAGATCTGCCGCGGTGTATATTAACTATCTGATGTTAGCTCACACATAATAAACCATTGCCCAAGAGCTTACAGTTTAGATCATGAAACATCTATCCATCATGCCAAACAATGAAAAGTAACATAGGGATCTATACCAAGGAAGGCGCTAGTCACAGCTGCAAAATATAGGTCTGCAGCCTACATCATGATTGCTTCAATGCATCAAAAACTAAAAACTAAAATTAAAAAGAAAGCAAATTTGCAAATAAAAATTAAACATTATGTATAAAGCACATGGGTGTAGCTATAGGGGGTGCAGAGGTAGCAGTCGCTACTGGGCCCAGGAGCCTGAGGGGGCCCAAGGACCCTTGTGCCACATAAGAAGACACACAAAGCACTGAGGGAAGGGGGGCCCAAGCTGAAGTCCTGCACCAGGGCCCATGAGCCGTTAGCTACGCCCCTGATAAAGCACCTATGAAACCTGTTTGCACTGCAGTGTGAACCTGTAGGGCAGAGGAGCTGTATACACAAAACGGTAGGAAAATAGGATGTTTTGTGCTTACCTGTAAAATCCTTTTCTCGCTGAGTTCATTGGGGGACACAGAAGACCCATGGGTATAGCTGCTGCCACTAGGAGGCGACACTAAGCAAAAAAAGTGTTAGTGCCTCCTCTCAGCTATACCCCTCCTGCAGACACTGAGCTCATCACTTTGTATAAAAGCAGTAGGAGCAGCCAGGAGAAGCCAACAGAAATAATAAAAAGGAAGAAAACCGGAGATGGGTCATCATCAAGAACCAGAAGGACCCATCTAGGAGAACCAGCAATGTACTGACGGGGTGGGAGCTGTGTCCCCCAATTAACTTAGCGAGAAAAGGATTTTACAGATGAGCACAAAAAATCCAATTTTCTCGCTGGTATCATTGGGGGATACAAGACCATGGGACGTTAAAGAGCAGTACCATGGGGAGGGAACAAGAACTGAACGAATCCAAGGCCAGTCATAAGGCCCCGCACAGAAATGCGGGGGAGGACACACCCGGAACCCTGAAAAGGGACAGGAAGACCCATTCCTCGGAAGGCCAGCCAGAGAGCGGCTGAATACGCAGAGGGTCCGGCTGGGCAGAAGAAAGAACAGCCCAGGGAATATAAGTCACGGCTTACGAGACTTCAGAAGAAGTGGAAAGCACAGAATATCCACAAGGTGGACAAGAACGAAGACAAGAAGCAACGGAGCGATTGCAAAGATACCGGAAAGAAATACGTAGCCTAGATCCAGAGGAAGACGACAAACTGAAAATGGCGTCTGGATATGAAGGGCCAAAGAAGTGCAGATGTGACAAAACTTGCCCCCCATGGGGGAAGAAGTAGGGCGAAGGCCCCATCCACCGTACCAGACTGCCAGAAGAGAACACTCCAGCGGGACCATGGCGAACAAGTCAGGGCTAGAGAACCTGGAAGTAAGACATGAGAATGGCCCGCAAGAAAAAATTCCAGAACAAGAGGAGAGAAGCCGTCTGATACGCCACGGAAGGCTGCCTGAACTGGCAGACTGGAGCCACAGATAGAAAAAATATTGCGCCAGGAAGGGAGTGTGGACCCCGAACGCCACAAAGTCCCAGAAAAAAAACTGGTAACAGAACCAACATCACCCGCGCAGGCACCCCACTGCAGAAAGGGGGCATACGAGAACCCAACGGCTATGAACACTGGCGGAGCGGGCAGTAACAGTATGTGGGGGAGCGCAACTACTCGCTCTACGGAAGGGGAGAAGTAGAAGCAGCCGATGCGGCTTAGTAGAAAACCAGCACTTAGGGGTGACAATAAGGACAGTACAACCGCTCGACCCGGTGAGGGGAGCCATGTAGACAACTCACATATGCAAACTGAATAAGTGCATACCCAAACTCCACACGGAGGGAACGCTGATCCTGTCACCGTAGTAGATTGTAGAGGCAATGCCGTACATGTAAAGGGAACAAGGCGCTAAGACAGCGCTATAGAAATCGGTAGGTTATACCAGGTAGAAAATGTACTAATGCCCAGCAGAGGTGAGCAAAGCCCTCAGCGTGTGGTGGCAGAAGATAAGCAAAGCGCCCCCTGTGGAAGAAGGAAATGTAGACACGATCACAACTACAACTAGCGAGAAGGCACCATGCCTAGAAGGAGGAATGCTGTGTAGATACTGCCGGAATGCCAGGGCCGATACTCCACATGGAGGAAGGGGATGAGGAGAAAACCGTAAATGTAGCGTCTCCCGCCGATGCATCATGTAAGCCGCACTTGAAGGATGAACGCAAAAATTCCCCCTAGGAAGGATTCACGCAGTAGTAGCTATGGAACCGGAGGGGCCAGAATATCTATGGGCAGCGCAAAGACCGCCTCACAGGGGGGGAGGCGATAGCAACAACTATGGCCTCTAGGGTCAGAGGAGAGACTCCACCTGAAAATGAGGACAACAGCAATAGCCACCAAGAATTGGTGCTAGCGCAACACTCCACCTGAGAAGGAAGAAAACTGGCATCAGAGCAGTTCCACCTACGGAAGGAGTGTCGACACCGGGCGTGCCAATGACAATCAACCAAGTGAGACTGACCCTCACAGGGACTCAAGGCACGAGGAAAGGTATGAAGTATACCAACGGCCTGTAAGAGCTACAGACCAAGACAGAGGCCGGCACGTAGGCGCCAGACACCAATCCAAACTAAGACTACCTGAGGAAGGGGGTAGTGTGAAGCAGTCACGGGGGATAAGGCGATTGTAGGTACTGTGTCCAGCCAATAGGCCACCCATGGAACACGATGCCATGCAACAAGGAACAAATGAGAGTAGTCGCGGTAGACAATGTTCCCAAGAAAGACGGATAATGTAATAGAAGGAACAGTTTCCAGTGGAATTACTCCGCTGACGGAAAGAGGGGAACCAAAAAGATGTGGTAGTGCAAGCACTACTGGTTGTGCAACTACTCCGTCAATGGGGGGGAGGGTAATGCTATAGGATCTCTAGTACGCAATTACGGTGCAACTAATCCCCCAATAGACAGATGATATATGATATAGATGATGTATGAGAGTAATTACTCCGCCTGCGGAGGGGTTAATGCAACCGGACATATGGTATCCGGTGGAAGTGGGTAATGTGACAGTCTGTCCAGGATCCAGTGATAATGCTACAGGATCTACAGTATGCAACTGCGGTGCAACTAAACCACCTATATAAGGGGGAAAACCGACAGGACAGGTGACATCCCAGCATTAATGCAATCACTCCGCCTGCGTAGGCAGCAATGCAACAGGACGTATGGTATCCGGTAGAAGTGCAATTACTCTGTCTAAGCCTACATGCACAAGACCGTACGTGTTTTGAAGTCTGCAAAAAAAAGGATGACATCCGTTTTTTGTTTGCGGATCCTTTGTAACAATGCCTAAAACGGACAAGAATAGGACATGTTCTACTTTTTTGCGGGGCTACGGAACAGACATACGGATGCGGATAGCACACAATGTGCTTTCCGTGTATTTGCGAACCCATTGGAATGAATGGGTCCGCATCCTATCTGCAAAAAAAACTGAATGGACACGGAAACAAACAACGTTCGTGTGCATGAGGCCTAAGGAAGAAGGGTAATGCGACTGGATCTGTCTAGGATCCAGTAGTAGTGTAATTACTCTATAGAAGAAGGGTAATGCTACAGAATGTACAGTACCCAGAGTTAGTGCAAATACTCCCACTGCGGAAGGAGGGTAATGCTACCAGATGTACGGTATCCAGTGGCAGTATAAAAATTCCGCCCATGGAAAGAGGGCAATGCTACCGGACATATAGGACCCATAGGAATGTAAACACTCCGCCGATAGAGGATTACTCTGCCCATGGAAAGAGGATAATGCTACGGGCCGTACAGTCCCCATAGGAAGTGCAATTACTTCGCCTAAGGAAGGAGGACAATGCTACAGGCCGTATGGTATCCAGTGGAAGTGCAATTACTCCGCCTATAGAAGGAGGGTAATGCTACAGGCCGTATGGTATCCAGTGGAAGTGCAATTACTCCGCCTATAGAAGGAGGGTAATGCTACAGGCTGTACGGTACCCAGTGGAAGTGCAATTACTCCACCCAAGGAAGGAGGGCAATGCTACAGGCTGTACGGTACCCAGTGGAAGTGCAATTACTCCACCTAAGAAAGGAGGGTAATGCTACAGGCTGTACGGTATCCAGCACAAGGGCAATTACTCCGCCTATGGAAGGAGGGCATGCTATAGAATGTACAGGGACCAGTGGTGAGCGCACATATTCCGCTTCAGGAGGGAAGGGAATGTGACAGGACTCACGGATTTCAGTGGTAGTAACCACTCCGCTTATAGAAGGAGGGTAATCTACAGGCCGTGTGGTATCCAGCGGTAGTGCCAGGACAGCTTACGCTATAGGACGTATGTATCCAGCGGTAGGGTAAAGAAATTTTGCCTACAGAATAGCGTAGGAACTAGGTTCAGAAGGACCAGATAGCTCCAAGGGTTAATATAATATAAGTATATAGTTTTTTTTTAGCTCAATTCTAACAAAACAGAGTTAGGGGAACTGCACCCACATCCGCCTGTACTAATGACCAGCACTGTAAGGGTATGTTCAGACGACGACAATTGTCGCGCGACAAAAAGTCGCACTATTGTCGCACGACAATTTTTATAATGGGAGTCTATGGTGTCGCACTGCGACATGCTGCGACTGCGACGCGACAGTCGCATGACGTGAGTTCTTGTCGGATTTTCTGTCGCAAGCCGCATGTCGCATGCGATATTTCGCCCATTGAATTCAATAGGAATCACGTGCGACTGCGACTTATATGCGACAGTCATGCGACAGAATGTTGTTTGGGTGTCTGGTTTGTGACCCAGACACAAGTTTATAAAAAGGAGTCATGGTCCCTTGTAATTTCACATGGCCTTTTTCTTTTATGGAGGAAGCTTCCATCTCAGAAGAAATGTTTGTCGCGCGACAAAACAAGCCAAAAAAGTCGCACGACACTCATGCAACTGCGTGTCGCCGCAAAGTCGCATCTAAAAATTGTCGCGCGACAATAGTGCGACTTTTTGTCGCGCGACAATTGTCGTCGTCTGAACATACCCTAAGCCTCAGCAGAGGGCCCAGTAAGCACTTTCCTCAGCACAGTAGTACTGAGGCAAGGAAGGGGTTAAGCAGAAGGCAGGTGGCGGGGCTTATTGGGCAGCTGATGGGGATTAAAGCAAGCCAGGGGTGCTTTTTTTAATGTGTAATGCATGTGCAATGTATCAGCTGAGTGGCCTTTTTCCTACAGCTACCCCAATGGCTTTTGAAGTCCTGCCTCTCCATACCAAGGGGGTGAGTTGGACCGAGCCCTCAGAAAGCGCTCACCCACCAATGCTACATCTCTGGGAGTAAGCAGAAGGTGGCCTGACATGAAGTCTCCAACCCCCCCACCCCCATGCTGGGGGTGGGACGCCTGCCGAAACCGAGGCCTCAGGTGGAGGTAAGCAGGCCTCCCTAGGGAACATTCACATGGGAAAACCTGAGAAGGGGAGGGAGGAGGAATGGGGCCTTGGGGACTGAAAGAATAATCACCCGCCTGGTGTATTCTGCCCCCCTGGCTCCAGCCGGGTCACCAGCTTTGGTGTGTTACCCCTTGGTGAGGGTAGCTACACCGGTAACAGAAGGGACTCAGCGGAGGATGGACCTGGTGACCCGAAAAGTGGCGGGATACAGAGGCTTTAGGAACCTCTGGTCCTCCTTGCCTTCTGGAGACCGGGAACGAGCAGCGGGCTTGGGGAACCCCTGGACTCCCGTCTCTTAGGTGGGAACGGAGGAGCTAACACTTTTTCTTTGCTTAGTGTCGGCTCCTAGTGGCAGCAGCTATACCTATGGTCTTCTGTGTCCCCCAATGATACGATCGAGAAATATTTATTCAAGACATTTAGGCCCCTTGCAGACGAGTGTGCCGGATTCAGTCCGGATGCGTTGCGGGCGGGTTCAGGGAAACCTGCGCGAGTTTGCACGCAATTTGTCTGCGATTGCGTTGTTCAGTTTTTTCTGCGCGAGTGCAAAGCGTTTTAATGCGTTTTGCACACGCGTGATAAAAGACGGAATGTTGGTACCCGAACCCGGACTTCTTCACTGAAGTTTGGGTTCGGTGTTCTGTAGATTTTATTATTTTCCATTATAGCATGGTTATAATGAAAACTAATAGCATTCTTTAAGACAGAATGCTAAGTAAAATGTCCATTGAGGGTTAAAAATTTAGAAACAAATTACTCACCTCATCCACTTGATCACACAGCCGTTATCGTCTTCTTTCTTCTTCTTGAAGGACCTGCAAAAGGACCTGTGCTGACATCATCAAGCTCACCACATGTGAGCGCGATGACGTCAGCGCAGGTCCTGCAAGAAGAAGAAAGAAGACGATGCCGGCTGCGCGATCAAGTGGATGAGGCGAGTAATTTTTTTAAAATTATTTTTTTTAACCCTCGATGGACATTTTACTTAGCATTCTGTATTAAAGAATTCTATTATTTTCCATTATAACCATGTTATAATGGAAAATAATACAGTAAATGGACTTTAATGGGGTCCCGGGGCTCATCCCTATTTAGTAACATCATCTCCTTAGCAACTATCCGTGAAAATCGCATTGCATCCGCACTTGCTTGCTGATGCAATGCGATTTTCACGCAGCCCCATTCACTTCAATGGGGCCTGCGTTGCGCGAAAAACGCATAATATAGAACATGCTGCGATTTTGCAGCATGCGACAAGTGATGCGGGAAAAACATCTCTTATGTACACAGACCCATTGAAATAAATGGGTCAGGATTCAGTGCCGGTGCAATGCGTGCACGTCACCCATTGCACTCGCCCGTGTGAAAGGGGCCTTTAAAGGGGGTTTTCTGATAAACAAATTTTTACGGTATTTCCAATGGCTGCACGTCTGAGTTTTACTCACGTGAAACAATCACATTTCTCATCGGAGGCGATTACTTCGAGATTGACGTCTGGACCCAGTGGTGGTCGGGAGCCGTTCTGTTAAAAATCCAGATGGAAAAAAAAACTACTTTCATATATGATAATCTCAATGCTATGATTTTACATATTATTTAGACTCAGAACCGAAAAATTGGGGATTGGCAACGCTTATGACCAGAAGATCGATGTAGGCCCAGCTACTCATTACAGCAGTCCAAGGCCAAGTCGGGGATACCCAGAATGGACTATATGGAATAGTATTATCCAGTAAGGTCAATGGCAGACAAAGGACGGATGTCCATATAGTCATGTGAAATAAGCATTCAACTGCATCGTCCGGCCGTATATGGGTGTGTCGGCGTGCAAGGGTCGCTATGAGAACCTTAGGAGCACGTAAAGACATGCTCGCTATGGAAAAAGTGGTCCTATGACTGAATTAATGCCTCTGGCCCATATAGATTTAATTACTTTCTAAAGGTCACTGTGTGCTACAAGATCAACACACTCCGCTCCTGCAGCCGTCATCATTCTAATTGAGTACACTGTATAAACAATCCATACATGCAATTAGGGGTGGGCGATATGGCCTAAAATTTATATTGCGATATAATATGAAGCATGTGCGATATGCGATATATATTGCAATATAAATTTTCTATATTAGAGGGGGGGTTGTTAAACTTTTTTGTTTTTTTTTTCCTTCAACTTTTTATTTAATAACTATTTAGCCTACTTTAGGGGCTAGGACTCTTGTGCTATTCACCCTGATAGAACTCTATTAGGGTAAATAGGACTTGACACTGTCCCTGCTGCCCTGTGCTCTGTGCACACAGCAGCAGGGAGCTGACCATAGCAGCCAGGACATCAGTAGTGTCCTGGCTGCCATGGTAACCGATCGGAGCCCCAGGATTACACTGCTGGGGCTCCGATCACAACTGCCACTGCCACCAATAAGTGAATAGAAACATAGCCTGCATGTGCCGGCCATATACCATACTGGGCCTCTGTGACTGCACTCTGCGATTCACCGCAATTAACCCTCAGGTTCTGAGGGGTTAATTGCGGCGGATCGCAGCAGGCAATCATAGAAGCCAGTATGATATATGGCCGGCACATGCTAGCATATCGACTCTTTAATTAGGGGCACATAGGGGCACTTACTATTATGTATGTGCGGGGCTCCGTTCGCCCGCTCTGGCCCCCGTCACATGGTGGGAACACCAGGGAGGAGACATCAGCTTCTCTCCCTGGGCGTTCCTTCTCCCTGCCTGTGACGTTCTGCCACAGTCCCTCCCCTCCTCCGCTCTCATTGGTAGCAGTGGCTACAGTCCCTCCCCTCCTCCTCTCTCATTGGCAGCTCTCAGTGGGGAGGGAGGGACTCCCTCCTTCTCCACTGTGCCGGCTCAGGAGAACATGTTCTACCGCGATATGGCGATATAGACAAAATCGATATCGTGGCACAAATTCATATCGCATATCGTCTATATCGCCATATCGTCCCACCCCTACATGCAATGCTTGGTGATAAAAGTTTAGTTACCTTAGTTATGGTCCTCAGGATGGCGAGACGATCACTTGGCGGAGGAAGCCCCACGTACAGGGTCTTATCCAGTCGGCCGGGGCGCAGAATAGCTGGATCAATGATGTCTGGAGAGGAGAATGAAGAAGAATCATGGCACTGACGCTACACCGCCTGGTGCTGAACCAGATTACCACCTACTGAGGGCGAGAGGGACGTTCTGCAGGTGAGCATTATCTCATTTGGACAAATGGTACGGAACCGCACAGTAGAACTGAATGGGTTTGATGCTGGCAGCAGGGGAGGAATGTGCTGACCTTGTTGAGGGCAGTGACCCATAAAGACACATATCCGATCTAGTCTGCAAGTATAAAGCTGTATGTGCAAGTGTAATGATGTAGGTGAAGATTCAACAGTGCAGCCAATGAGAATGGTGATAACAGAAGGAGAAGAGTGTACTGATTATGAGAGAGAAAGTGACCAATATCAAGTTGAAACTATAATTATGAGTAAAAGAATTAGGTTGCATGGGGAGGTTTAATGATATAGGTAACAATATGCCGCTGATGAGAACAGTAGCGGAAGAGTATAGTGACCTAGTTGGAGACAGTAATGTTTATACACATGAAGGATGGTGTGGATGAAGATGCAGAGTGGAGCAAACAAAGATAAGATCAGCAGTGAAAGAATAATGTGTTGACCTCGTGGAAGGCAGTGACCCATATATAACATACGGCAATATTGCAAGAATATAGCTATATGGGGCAGTGTAACTATGTGGCTGATGATGGAAATGTATTTCTCCCTTCATTTTAGTAATATACTATTCATTTAGGCCTTTTTCACATGGGCGTGATTTCTGCGCGGGTGCAATGCGTGAGGTGGACGCATTGCACCCGCACTGAATCCGGACCCATTCGTTTCTATGGGGCTGTGCACATGAGCGGTGATTTTCCCGCATCACTTTTGCGTTGCGTGAAAATCGCAGCATGTTCTATATTCTGCGTTTTTCACACAACGCAGGCCCCATAGAAGCGAATGGGGCTGCGGGAAAATCGCAAGCATCCGCAGGCAAGTGCGGATGCGGTGCGATTTTCCCGCATGGTTGCTAGGAGACGATCGGGATGGGGACACGATCTTTATTATTTTCCCTTAAAACATGGTTATAAGAGAAAATAATAGCTTACAGAATGTTATGTAAAAAGGTGAAAAGAGGGTTAAAAATAAAAAAAACTGTAACCTCCTCCTCTTGAGATCGTGTAGGTGCCGGGATCATTCTTCTTTCTTCATTCTGCTGGGTAAAGGACCTTCCGTGACGTCACTGGGTCACATGGTCCAATCAAAAGCTTCCATGATTGGACCATGTGACCCAGGGACGTCACCGAAGGTCCTTCAACCAACAGATATGAAGATAGAAGATGTTCCTTGCACCACGCGATCAATGGCAGGAGGTGAGTTCAATTTTTTATTTTTTTTAACCCTCTATTGCCCTGCTAACATAGCATTCTGTATTTAGAATGCTATTATTTTCCCATATTACTATGTTATAAAGGGAAAATAATAAAATAAACAGAATACTCAACCCGAAACCGGACTTCAGTGATGAAGTCCGGCTTCGTGTCTGGGTACCAAACATGCAGATTTTTCACACGCGCGTGCAAAACGCATTAAAACGCTTTGCACTCGTGCGGAAAATTGCGCATTTTCCCGCAACGCACCCGCCTCTGATCATGTGTGAAAGAGGCCTTAGTGTTATGCCTATGAAGAAAATAGCTTTTTAAGCACAGACAATTCAGCACTGTAGTGTAATGGTAACTTTTCTTCCTGCCATACAGATGGTCTGGGGTTCAAATCCTTATGAAGACCTGTTAAAAAAAACGTCTTCAGTAAAAGGAATATCCAGATAAAAATAAATATTGTGCGTTTCTCTTGTACCTGGTGTAGCATTAACTTGTTGCTCTACTGTTTTTGTTTTTATTTTCCTTTTAATTTTGTGTTAATGTTTTCATTCTATATATCTATGTATTCAATTGTACTCCAAGTCATATTATATATTCCCTTTTGCGCTATACTATTGTTACTTCTATGTGAAACAGATTTATGACACTGTGTCCAAATATATTTTTCAATAAATTGGAAATAAAAATGTCTTTAGTAAAAGTCTATGTACTGGACGAGGGCCCCTCCCCAACCCAAATCCAACACAGCTTCATTAGTATTCAGTGCGCTGACTTTAATACTAACAAGGCACAGATCGCAATCACGCTGGAGGACATGCACACACAACTCCATCATCTGACTTATATAATGCAGTTAGGTTCAATGCTGGTGTTATTTTATTATTTTGTTTGTGTAACTGTAATGAAAACCTGATCCAGAGTTATGGACCTCGGACTGAGCTAAAGTTCACCTTCCAACAAGACAATGTCCCTAAGCACACAGTCATGACAACACAGGAGAGCCTTAGGGACAGCTATGTGACTGTCCTTGAGTGGCCCAGCCAAAGCCCTGACTTGAACCTAATGGAACATCTCTGGAAAGACCTGAAAATGGCTGTCCACCAAAGGCCCCCATCCGACCTGACAGAGCTTGAGAGGATCTGGCAGAAAAGGGGTAAAGGGGCTCAAGACCCGTGCCCCGGGTAAAGGGGCTCAAGACCCGTGCCCCGGGTAAAGGGGCTCAAGACCCGTGCCCCGGGTAAAGGGGCTCAAGACCCGTGCCCCGGGTAAAGGGGCCCAAGACCCGTGCCCCGGGTAAAGGGGCCCAAGACCCGTGCCCCGGGTAAAGGGGCCCAAGACCCGTGCCCCGGGTAAAGGGGCTCAAGACCCGTGCCCCGGGTAAAGGGGCTCAAGACCCGTGCCCCGGGTAAAGGGGCTCAAGACCCGTGCCCCGGGTAAAGGGGCTCAAGACCCGTGCCCCGGGTAAAGGGGCTCAAGACCCGTGCCCCGGGTAAAGGGGCTCAAGACCCGTGCCCCGGGTAAAGGGGCTCAAGACCAGTGCCCCGAGGAAAGGGGCTCAAGACCAGTGCCCCGAGGAAAGGGGCTCAAGACCAGTGCCCCGAGGAAAGGGGCTCAAGACCAGTGCCCCGAGGAAAGGGGCTCAAGACCCGTGCCCCGAGGAAAGGGGCTCAAGACCAGTGCCCCGAGGAAAGGGGCTCAAGACCAGTGCCCCGAGGAAAGGGGCTCAAGACCCGTGCCCCGAGGAAAGGGGCTCAAGAGCCGTGCCCCGAGGAAAGGGGCTCAAGAGCCGTGCCCCGAGGAAAGGGGCTCAAGACCCGAGCCCCGAGGAAAGGGGCTCAATACTTATGTCACTGCAGGATTTTTTATTTTTCCTTTCAATAAATTAGTAATGATTTTTAACATTCGGGTTTCTCTTTCTCATTATGGGGCACTTAGTGAACAATGATGGGGAAAATCTATCTATCTGCTATTTTAGCAGAAGGAGCAACATAACAAAATGTGGAAAAAGTGAAAGAGTCTAAAGACTTTCCGAATGTACTGTAGATATACTTGCCATTACGTCAATATAATAACACTGTATGAAACAGGAGCCGGGTCATGGTGGGGGAGAATACAAACAATGTAGTCAATGGGAAGGATGACAACAACAGGAAAGAACTGAGCTGTCTTTGTGGGAGGCAGTGACCTGTAAATATTTACCGATTAGCTCTGAGTATAACTTTATATGTGACACGGCCTGTGTCATGATGTGGCTGACGATGAAACCATTCAGCCAGTGGGAAAGCAGCAGCAGCAGAGTAGTGTGCTGACTTTGTGGGCAGCAGTGACCTGTCTATACTTGTGATTATGACAGTAAGGATAATGATATATGGTACAACAGCTGGGTCACAATGTAGCTGGTGATGGAACAATGGAGCCACTGGTAAAGATGCCAGCAGCAGTAGAGTAGTGTGCCAAGTCTGTAGGCAGCGGTGACCTATATAAACCTGCGACTAAGTCTTTGGTTATAATGCTATGGGTCAACAGATAGCAGTAGTACCGTAGTGTACTGACAGTTAGGGATGAGCGAATCGACTTCGGATTAAATATCCGAAGTCGATTCATATAAAACTTTGTTTCAATACTGTATGGAGCAAGCGCTCCGTACAGTATTAAAATGTATTGGCTCTCATGAGCCGAAGTTTTTACTTTGCGAAGTCTCGCGAAACTTTGCATATTAACTTCAGAAATTGATTTATACTGTAAAAAAAACATTTCCCAAACGGTTCCAAGTGGCAATAACTTCGGCTCATCGGAGCCAATACATTCTAATACTGTATGGAGCTCCTGCTCCGTACAGTTTTAGAACGAAGTTTTATGCGAATCGACTTCAGATGTTTCATCCGAAGTCGATTCGCTCATCCCTACAGTGACAATCAATGACGTTCATATAAATGTAATTATATATTGAAAGTAGAAGGGTATAACAAGGAGCAGTGTTGTCGTGTGGCTGATGATAGGACCGATCATGGCAGCAGAGGGGTATGCTGACCTTGTGGGAAGCACTGACCTGTCCATTGATATGATTATACCAAGAGCACATTTTAATTCAATTACGCAGCACTGGCCGATAATCGCTAACGAGTGTAATACTGCTGCCGACTGCCCGATGAACGTTCATCAGGCAATTGTGCTTAAAAATCAATGCTTGCCGGCGGCAGATCATGCTGTCTAATAGCAGAGGTCTCCCAAGTGATTGCTGGGAGGGAACGCTTCTCTCCTGACAATCGCTCGCTGATCTGCCCGTCTAATACAGGCTTTACCCTCTGCCATATGTCGCCCGAGCGGTAAACACTAATTTTTGTGGGATGGCTCTGCATAAAACTACATAGACCACTATACTTTCCTATACCGTTAGAAATGAGGTATATCAGCCAGACAGAGGATACGTATGACATATACGCCAAATGCAGGCCTCAAATCTAATGTGAACAGAGCCATACTGAACACGTGCAGCCTGCCCCTCACTTTATAGAAGGTACAAGAAGTAAAGAGAACCTACCGGCCACTAAAATAGGAGCACTGTCCCTTTAAACAGGTCGATTAAAAAAAAAGCTTCTATTCAGGCGTAGGTCAGGGTGAACAGGCTTTACTGAAATCGATCCTTCTCTATCTGAGTAAACAGCAGCCTTATCTCCTCAGCACTCCAGAAAGTCACCTCAAGCCTCTTCTCCAAGTGCTAAAACTGCAGCACGCCTGCCCCTTGTACAAACACTGCGGAAGGTTGACTGATAGAGACCATTAAGGAGGATTTAGAAGCGTAGATGAGCGGCAGATTGTCGGGAAGGAAGCGCCGCTCCTGACAGCCGGCTGCTTGTTCAGCGCTGCTATTGTGATCGCTCCTCCTCATACCGCTGCATTGCTTCTGGGCAGCAGGTCGCTGTTTAGACCGCGCGATCTGCTGCCCAGGATTGATCATTTATGTGCCTGCACTCGTTCATCCGCCCTTCACACAGTCCGGGACAAGCATTCGCAGGAACGTCCGTTCCCGATAATCTGACAGATTATCTTGACGTGTAAATCTATCCTTAGGCTAAAATATGTCTACTGTAAAACTACAACTCCCAACGTGCCCCGACAACAGCTGGAGAGGCACAGATTGGGGCCCACTGGTCTAGACTAATGTACAAGATCAATGCAGTCGCTATAAGGGCCATCAATAAATTCTAGGGCAAACACGAGTCATACCCATTAACCCCTTCAGGATATCTGCTGGGCATACGTATGGTGGATGTTGGCACTTGAAATACTGTATGGTGCCCGTTCCATAGTTCAGCGGATGCCATAGCCTCGGCGTTTCTGCTGTTTCACACAGCAGACACATAGGGCTAATCATGATTAAGAACATGTATGTTCGAAACGCGTAGATTCCTGGAACACTGAGGTTATGCTGCTGAAGTATGGATCTTTTATCAATAATAAAGGAACACTCGATTTTACCAAAGCTGCGGTGCTGGATCCGTCTTTACTCCTACACAGGGCTAATGTCTGCGATTGGCGATAATGCCGATCGCAGACATTTAAACCCTCAGATGCTGTGGTCAATTGTGACCACCGCATCTGTAGCACTAATTTTTCTGGGAGCTTGAACAGCTTTCCCTCGCTAGATCGGGGAAGCCATTCTTTGGTGGTGACAGGCTGGAGGCTACAGTGCCTATCACAAGTACAATATATTCTCATGGACGCCCGAATTTCCAATACTCTACTGCATAAAATCACACGGGTGTACGGGACAAGTGATCTAAAGAGGTATTGTTGCAAATCACAGTGTTTGCAGTTCTGGGAGTCCAGGACTGGTGAGACATTTCTCATGTTGCTGTGTTCGTGTAGACTGACACAGTGTAACAAGACTTCAGCTGCACAAGCAGGAAGTGGTTAGGGCTCTAATGAAATGAAACCCAAAGATGCATAAAATATCACTATAATGAATAAACCATCTAAAGTGACCTAAGAAAATCTAACTCGATGACAGCACAGTACCATGAGCCAATCAGAAGCGGCTGCTCTTCCCCCCCTCTCACAGCATACACAGGCTCAGACTGCAGCCTGCATCGCCCTTCCCAACCTTCTTCAATTTCCTGGTTAAAACATGGATGCTTTCATTGAAAATAGCGCCACTTCTGCCCACAGGTAGTGTGTGGTATTGCAACTCTGTCCCATTCCCTTCCACAGCTGACCAGCAATACCAGACACTAACCGGGGGGGAGCAATGCAGTTTCTGTAAGAAAACATCCATTCGACTAAGATACTTTTCTTTTTTGTGTTCTTTGGCACAGGGGTTAGAAGAGAGGCAAGTTGGGTTTTTTTGTTGGTGGATTTCAAAGCAGAAATGAACTCAAAGCTCACCTGGGCGGTTAGTAGCGGCCATGATAAAAACCTGCCGCCTGGACTCCAGGCCATCCATCTCTGTCAGCAGCTGGTTGACCACCCTGATGCTAGCTCCGGACTGCGAGAAAAGAGAGAAGAGAGTGTCACATACAGTGAAATACCGAAAAAAAGCTGCTGCAGAGTGACCTCCTCTGGGAATCAGATGGCAACCTGTGCTATGTGATGCCCAGGGGTGTAGTGCCACCTAAAGGGGTTATCCAACCCATGCAATGCCCGAGCCCCTCCTATAGAATATACTTACCCTGCTCCCCAGCACCCGCGCCGCCCATACGGTCGCCCAGCCTAGCGTCACCCGGGATGCTGGTCCCCGTTGCGGTCTGCCTTTGGCTGTTCCCCCCGATCACCGGATGTTTTGATCCGCGCAATGGGGAGATGTAGCAGGGATCAGGAGCGACACGGATGCTGGGGTAAGTATAATCTATGTGAGGGGCTTAGGCATTGGGAGGGTCATTATAGGGGTTGAATAACCCCTTTAAGGTAGGACAGAGAACAAGTCAAGATCTTCAAGAGTATCCCCGCTCCCTTTAATTCTCAATGACGAGACGACTTCTGCCAGTTCTGGTTCTAGAGCTGCGGGCTGGGTGCTCTGTGGGCATCCCCTGCGAAGCCGCCTTCTTCCCTTCTATCCTTCCCAGCGCTTGTGTCCATCGGCCTGCGCCCTCTGCTCAAAATGGCTGTGAAAGCGACGCCAACATGCGGCGTGTATATACCGCTGGCTTCTCCATACAATAGATGCTGATACAGGGCTCAAGGGAGAAACCCGTGGAAGCAAAATCTATCTAAACACCAGAGTTTGTTGATGGTGTCTAACAGGGGCGGACTGGGAACTTAAAGTGGCCCTGAAAATAAAAACGAAACTAAAAGTGGCCCCATTTTTTAGGCAGGTCCAAATTAACAGAAGGCAGGGCAACACAAGTAGGTGGGGTCAATAATACCGTAGCGCAAAACACCATGCCGGCAGAACTAAGTAACACAGTGCAGCACAATATACTGCCCCAAAAGCTGCCCCTCTGTGGTGGCCATCAATAGCTGCCATCTTCTGTCCTCCTCCTCCAGTTGTCTATGGAGGACGGCAATACAGTTGAATGCAGGAGGGCACGTTCATAAGTACCTGATGCTTCTAGCATTAAGTAATGCTGAGATCATCAGATCGCCATGTACCCGAAGGTACCTGGAAATGTCCCTGTACGGTCTATGGCCAGTCTGCCCCTGGTGCTTTCTATGATCTGCAGCAGTTCTGTGCGTGACGTTTTTTCGGTAGGGTGGACTGAGCTTGGGAATTTCCTTCTCTTACACATCCCAACCCCGTAATGAGCGTCCGTAGGAACGGTAGGTGCCGAGCTCCCATATTTAAGGCCGACCAGTGGTGAAATGGAACAACATGTCTGTAAAAAGTGCTCTGGGTCTTTATGCAAAAAGTATTTGTGTAACGGGCAAAGTAGTTACAAGTCTTCCCTCGCATGAAGAACAGCGTTCGTGCAAGAGATAGAAAATCCTCTCAATAAAAATCTCCTGTATACAGCTCTTATGCAGACCTATGTGACTCACTGGTTACAAATCACTTACTTCATGGCTGGATCGTCGAGGGCAAAGAGCGTCAATTTCATCGAAAAATATGACGCAGGGGGAAGAGTTTGAGGCTCTCTGGAAAACCTGCCGCACGGCTCGTTCACTTTCACCAACGTACTGAAAAACGGGAAAACACGGGTATCGCTGTATCTTTGAAGGCCACTGAGACTTAGGGTGCATTCATACAAACTTGTAAAGCAGGGGTGCACAACCTGCGGCCCGGGGGCCACATGCGGCCCTCGTTAACATTCTTTGCGGCCCCCAACCGTCTGGTAACAGACATGTATGTCTATGTCTTGTGTTTGCTCACATGTATCTTTCATGTATTTTCTCATTAGATGGGAGTACTAGAAGTGTAACCAGACATTAATGTTATATACTGTATGTTTAATACACCATTAATACAGTATTTCAGTTGGTAATACCTCCTTTAAGGTTTATTTTCGGCCCTTGGAATTTGTTCAGGCTGACAATGTGGCCCCCAACCAGAAAAGGTTGTGCACCCCTGCTGTAAAGGGTGTGCCCCTGTTGCGGACCACAAACCACAGGCCATGTGCACCTTGTATGAACCCACTGACTTCAAGGGGTCCGCGATCCGCTAGATGTGGCCAAACATAGGACATGTCCTATCTTTTGCGGTGCGGAGGCACAGACCCCGAAGTACTTGGAAGACCGATCACTGATTGATATCATATCACTTATATGAATTGGCCCAGGGTAATACTTCATTTTCCCTGCGGGGGCACTGCAGGATAACTGGACACTAAGGCTAGTTTCACACTAGCGGCAGGACGGATCCATCGTTCAAGTGCGTCGCGGGACTGCCGCTCCGTCCCCATTGACTATAAAGGGGGCGGAGTTCCGGCACAGCACGGCAAGAGGCCGCCGGACTAAAACTATGACATGTCCAACGGCCTCTTGCAGTGCTGTGCTGAAACTCCACCCCCGCCCTCATTATAGTCAATGGGGACAGAGCGGCAGTCCGGCGACACACTTAAACTAGCGGCAGGACGGATCTGACAGGCTGAACAGCCTGTCGGATCCGTCCTGCCGCTAGTGTGAAAATAGACTTATAATAGACTCCCTCATCTTATAGGAGGAACCTTCTCACAAGTCAGGTAGCACCAGCTCTGGAGAACTTCGACCACGGCCATTCCCCATTCATTTAGGGAAGGCGGCGGATCAGCTTCAGAGGGTCTCTCTTCAAACAGCTGATTAGCGGGGGTGCCAGGAGACAGGCCCCCACCAATCTGATATTGATGACCTATCCTGATCATAGGTCATAAATATATATATAAAAAAAAAGCAGACAACCCCTTTAAATGGGGTATTCCGGTTGTGAGAAGTTATCGCTTATCCTTGGAGATAACTATTAGATCAGTAGGGGTTCTACGTTGACCCCATACCGCTCAGAGCCCTCCGAAATGAACTGGTCTGGTATGCGCACTGCTGCTCAGTTCACCTCTATGGGAGTTTTATATAGCCGAGCGCTCTACTCTGTTGTCTCTGGACTCCCATAGAGATAAATGAAAGCAGAGTGCATGCCTGACCTGCCGCTCTATTCTCCTGACCGTGGGGATCTCAGCAATAGGACTCCCACCGATCTAATCGTTCGTCCCTATTCTGTGGATAGGGGATAACTTGTAACAACCGGAATACCCCTTTAATGCTACTTCTATGACAAAGTTGCCCTTGGATTTCGATACTTGACAGGAAAATACACAGAAGATATATATAATGTCCTACACGTTAGAAAACATGAGTACGGAAATTCGTATCTTATCACATGTGATCTATGCGCCATCGGTGTCGGTCTCCACCTCACTCACCATGTTCAGAAGTTCAGGCCCCTTCACCGAGATAAAGTTGAGTCCGGATTCGTTGGCAACGGCCTGAAATACAAGATTAGAGGTGTTTAGACTAGATGATCGGCTTGCCCTTTTCCTGCTACACATGGTGCAGACGGGCGCAACGCCAAGGTGCTCATCACGAGCTACTACAGTTGTGACTAAGCCGTCATGCAACAGTGTGCCGTCATGTGCAGCGATAGATGCCACTAACAAAAACAGGCAAAGAAGCCAATACATAGGTATGGATCTCCATGGTTACAGACTACAAACAAACCCTGTGTAGTCTGATCCTGCATGTGTTACTCTCTTCCATCTGTCCAAATGCACTGGACACATGGGAGTCATGCACGGCTGCAGAAGCAGACTACAGAGGGTTTGCAGGCATTCTGCAAACACGGAGATGCATGGGATTGCAGAGGAGCTGCGTACACAAGAATGGTAGAAAATTTGGATTCAAATCTGTTGCAAAGTTGCATTTTTTTTTTTCAACTTTAGATGTTTGGAGCAGTGAAAAAATGGTGGCAAGTCTTCATATCCTTTAACATCTGAACTCTAAAAGTGCAGAAGGAAAAAAATATAAAAATAAAACCCCCATCTACATATAACTGGAGAGTTTCTTATACCTTGGCGAGTAAGGTTTTGCCACAGCCCGGGGGTCCGGCTAGTAAGACTCCTGCAGGAGCCATGAGTCCGAGAGCCTTAAACTGCTCTGGATTCCTCACTGGTGCCTGGAAAGAGAGAAGTAAAATAACAGCAAAGTTACCGGCGGCTTTCACATGCACGGACGTTGATTTAAAGATATAACATAACTACCTGCAGCCACCACTAGAGGGAGCATACTGCACGTCAACCAGAAAGCAGCAAGCTCTTAAGCTCCCTCTAGTGGTAGTTGGAGGTAATTGGCATGTTATCTTTGAAATCCATATCTATGCTGGGGATTGGGAGCTCTGTATCAGAAAAATGGAGCTCCAGTAACTATAAAAATATACAGTATGAAGAAAACACTGAATTTTGGACCTACATACGACATAAAAAAAAAGATTTAATTTAAAGGGGTTGGCCCACAAACTTAATGCATCACCTATCCACAGGATAAATGATTCATGTATGATGACTCGGGATCCGACTCCTGGGTCCTCCAGTGATTACAAAAATGGGGGTCCGCAAGTCTCCTGTGTGACTAGAGTGGTAGCGCGCACGCATGACTTCCGCTCCATTCACTGTCTGTGGGTAGAGCAGTGCTGTTTGTGACTCAAATCGATTTAAAAAGGTTGTCCGGGCTTTTACTATTAATGACCTATCCTCAGGATAGGTCATCAATGTCAGATTGATGGGGGTCCAACACCTGGCACCCCTGCCAATCAGCTGTATGAGGAGACGGCGCGCGCACGTGCCGTCTCCCTTCGCTCTTCCTGTCCGCTGCTGCTGTCTATGTCTAAAGTTGGACCCCCGCCGATCAGATATTGATGAACTATCCTGAGGAAAGCCCGGACAACCCCTTTAACCTCCGGAGGTTTTTTTTTTTGCGTTTTCGTTTTGCGCTCCCTGCCTTCTCAGAGCCATAACTTTTTATTTGTCTGCTCACATACCCATAGGAGGGCTTGTTTTTTGCGGGACAAGTTGTACTTTCCAACGCCACCATTTAAGATAGCATATGATGTAGTGGGATGCGGGGAAAAAAATTCCAAATGGGGTGAAATTGCAAAAAAAAAAAAAAAAAAAAGCAATTCCACCACAGTTTTACTGTTTTTTTTCGATGTGCGATAAAACTGACCAGTTATGTTTTCATACCTTATATGTATCATTTTTATTGCGTTTTGATAGTGATAAAAAAAGGGAAAAAAAATCTGTTATTAAATTTATTAAATTTTTTGTAGAAAATGAAGCTACCAAAAACGACGAATTGGCAATTTGGACGCACATCGCGACACCCGTGATGTGTATTTTTTCAATTCTTTTATTTTTAATTTGGGAAAGGGGGGGGAGGGGGTGATTTGAATTTTTATTTTTTTTATTTATTTATTTTTTTACACTTTTTTATAGTTCCCATCTGATTGCTATTCTCATTGACTCCTTTCTTATGGAGCCCTATTACAGGCAGGCGCTCCATAGAAAATACTATGCAGCAGCCTCCTGTCATTCACAAAGACAAGGGCTGCTGCACACAAGCCACGGCTCCTCACGGGGAGCTGGAGCGCCACCGAAAGTGCGCGCTTTCGGTTTTCAGCGTGCTCAGATGCCGTTGGCAGGATTGACCACAGCATCTGGCGGCTTAAATGTCCGCGATCGGCATGACTGCCGGTTGCGGACATGAGCCGCAGGTGTCTGCTAAAAGATGCAGGGGGCCACCCGTGGCTATGGCGCCCGCAGCATTCAGGAGTGGGCTCCATCTTTAAAGACCCGACCAGCGCCGTACTATTACGGAGCAGGTCAGGAAGGGGCTAAAGGCGTTCTCCATGGAAAATTATTATTTAGCACGTGCCTCCAGTCTGTCTGCCCTACTGAAAGGATTATACTTACCTGCTCCCCGCCGCTCTGATCCTCTGCGCTGCCACCTGCATGTCCATCTTCCGGGCCTGTTGGTGTTTACATCTGCTGCAGCATGGTCACATGCTCTGTTGCAGCCAATGACTGGCTTCAGTGGAGAATGTGACGACCATGCTATGGCGGAAGTAAACACCACTGAGATTGGTAGAATGACGTGAATGGCAACGCAGCGGACCGGAGCAAATCCCTTATTACAGCTGCAAAGTGTAACTCAAAGATGGCGTCCATTCTAGGAAACAAGATTCGGGCCTGCATCTTAACGCACCGTAGCCGAGTGTCCTGCAGAAGATTTCTCTAGGAAGTTGGTTGACGGTTTTCTGAAGTGTACCCAATATTATGGCTTTCCACGTGAGCCGAGTGCAGCTCAAATACATCAATCTGGCAGGTTAATGTGGAAACGCATTTTCTGCTCACCAGTATGGCCATGGTCAGCTCCTCCCGGATCTCATCCAGCGCCCCTATGTCGGCCCAGGTGACATCAGGGACCGTGGCAAAGCCTTCTCTCTTGGCTGACGGCTGCACCGACGGGAGAGCGCTCAGGAAATCGGCCATCTCAATGCACAGACCCTGCAGCTGCTGCTCTGGAAATGGCGACTGCTCCATCAACACCTCGAGGAACCGCTGCAGCTCGCTCTGTAGAAAGGAGGGAAAAAACAGGACGACTTTCAGATATCCCTAACATTTCTCTGAAACTGTTCTTAAAGGGGCTGTCCGGGGCTAGAAAAACATGGCTGCTTTCCTCCAGAAACAGCACCGTACCTGTCCAAGCTCTGGGGCTGAACTGTAATACCGCACACAACCTGTGGTCAGAAGAGGCGTACTTTTAAGAAAAAAAAAATGCTGCCATGTTTTCCTAATGCTGGACTACCACTTTACATGTTGGATTATAGGGAGGTACATGTGCTCGGAGGCCTCCATTAGCCGCCCAGGTTACGTCCGTCATAACAATATGGTGCACACGGCACACCTGGCAGGTGAATGAGCAGTGTCTGTGACAGATTTATAAAATGTCTCATGCTTGAAGTGCATCTAAACTCTAATAAACCCTCATAAATATTTGTAATTTACCTTAATTTAAAAAATAATTCCTAGAATATGCATCTGCAGTTCAGATGCCGATCGTAATTTAGAATCCGAACACTCGTACACCGCTGTGTACGGGAGTACGGATTTCCTTGAGGCTGCACTGAGCACTGTACAGCCCGGAGCATCGCTCCTCCACTCTGTACCAGCGCTGATCTGCTAGCACAGGCAGGAGGAGCGATGTGGTATGCAGGTGGAGCGAGCGCTGGTCAGGCGCTTATTTCTCTAGGAAAAATTTAAGTTAAATCACAAATATTCTTTTCAGCATACTTTCAATAGGTTTTAATAAAATCTAGCTGTAACTTTAGCAAAACTTTAATGCCTCTAACACAGACTGATGTTCTGTGCCATGTCTGACCAGGACAACAAGCCTCCTGCTAATTTCTGTAACCTGCGCCGCTCTAAGGCCCCTTTCACATGGGCGTTGCGGATTAGGGACAGGTAGGATGCGTGTGCGTGGTGGGGAATTGGTGCGAGTGTGCACGCAATTTCAGTCAGTTTTGATTGAGTTGCATGGTTCAGTTTTTTCCGCGCGAGTGCAATGCGTTTTACACGCTCGTAAGAAAAAACCGAATGTGGTACCCAGACCCGAACTTCTTCAATGAAGTTCGGGTTAGTTGCAGTGTAGATTTTATTATTTTCCCTTATAACATGGTTATAAGGGAAAATAATAGCATTCTTTAATACAGAATACTTAGTAGAAGGTCAATTGATGGTTAAAAAAAGATATATAATTAACTCGCCTCCTCCAATTGATCGCGTAGCTGGCTGTCTCCTGTTCTTTCTTCAGGACCTGTGGTGACATCACAGCTCATCACATGGTCCATCACCATGGTGATAGACCATGTGATGTGACGTCACCACAGGTCCTTTAGCCGGCAGCTCATGAATAAAGAAGAAAGAAGAGATCGGCAACTACGCAATCAAGTGGATAAGGCGAGTTAATTTAACTTATTTTTTTAAACCCTGACTTCACATTTTACTAAGCATTCTGTATTGAGAATGCTATTGTTCCCCCTTATAACCATGTTATAAGGGAAAAGAATAAAGATCGGGTCCCCATCCCGATTGTCTCCTAGCAACCATGCCTGAAAATCACACCGCATCTGCATTTGCTTGCGATTTTCACGCAGCCCTATTTATTTCTATAGGGCCTGCGTTGTGTGAAAAATGCAGAATATAGAACATGCTGCCATTTTCACGCAACGCAGAAGTGATGCGGGAAAATCACCGCTCATGTACACAGCCCCATAGAAATGAATGGGTCCGGATTCAGTGCGGGTGCAATGAGTCAACATCACGCATTGCACCCGCGCGGAAAACTTGCCTGTGTGAAAGGGGCCTAAATCATCTACATCTTCCCTGCCTTGAAAGGTGGCAGCTACATGTAGAGTCTTATGTGGATCCACACAGCCGGCAGCACTGTACAGAATAGAACACGTTGTCATCTGAATCTTTCAGTAGTGCAGCCACAGGGTTACAGCCTACACCGGGCAATCATATCTCAGCTCAGAAGGTTGGATTTTGGGAAAAAAAAGCTGTATGATACAAGCAGAAGGAGACTGCTATCTCCCGGTAACATCTGCAAACATTATTTAATTTAAAGGGGCTATCCAATCCCTATAATGTCCCCCCTAATGCCCGGACCCCTCAGGCCGGTCAAATTTACCCTGCTCCCGTATCGCTTCTGATGCCGGCACGGCCACCGCTGCATCTCCCCATTGCGCGTCTGGCGTGCAGGAGGTCGGGTCAGCCAATAACAGGCCACGACGGGAATGAGCATCCCTACCGTCACCCACGATGCTAGGGGGGCTTGTTCCCAACTCGGCCTGCTACCGGCTGCAGCGGCAGCTGTGTCGGCTTCCGAAGCGACGCGGGTGCGGGGTAAGTATAACCAGTAAGAGGGGCGCGGGCATTAGGGGGGGCATTATAGATTTGGGGGCTCTGATCTCTCCTATACAGCAGTGTATATCACCTGGGGCTCCCATCCCATCTGTACACAGCATATGACACAGATCAGTTAATGTATAGGATTCGATGTGCCGCCGAAATGCCCCTAGATGAGCCCTTAAAGGGGTATTCCAGCTTTTAGATACCAATCACCTATCCTCCGGTTAGTCTTCAGCATGCGATCGGTGAGGGTTCAACACCTACCACCCCCACCAATCATGTGTTGGGGGCAGCCGCTGGTGGCGGAAGCAGAAGGCTCCATCCACAGAGTAACGGCTGCGCTGGATAGAGTTAACTTGAATGGGAGCAGAGATCTAGTGGGTGTGTCCTTCTGCTTCCAGCTACATCCATCGTTTCTGGCGCCATATCCATGAGGACAGGACATCACTATCTAAAAGCTGGAATACCTCTTTCAAGGTGTCTACCATTGTGCTCAACGCGGGGCTCACAGATATGGGAGCCTGAATCTCCTGCTGGCAACGGACTCAGTGGCCACCCCCAATATAGTGAACAAGACTGCTGTTACTGTATGTCTATATAACGGGTGAGCGGGCATATTCACCCTATGTTACAAGTGGGGCATTGAGTGTTAGCAGCCCTTGGATGTCAGGGAGTTACATTCTCCCGTATTTATTACACAAGATGGCGGTAATTTCACCTACCTGAGCTGGTTTTACTTCGTGGGCTGGTAACGTGGCTGCAGGATCTTCTACTTCTGCCTCCGCGGATGGCCTTTGCTGCAGCTGGATCAGCGCTCTGTTCACTGCGCACATTGCCGCCTCTCGGCAGAGTGCCATCAGGTCTGCCCCGACGTATCCCGGCGTCAGATGAGCCAGATGCTGGAAGTCAAAGGACTCTGGGAGCCGGAGCTTCCGACACAAAGTCTTCAGGATCCTGAGAGTGATGACAGCAAGGGACATCAAGGTCTCTGCCAGTTCTGACCCTCGCATTACATCCAAATACATTTCATGCGATAGGAACCAAGCATGTCACCGTCAAATCCGTTCCGCTTGTTTAAAGGCTTATGGACACCTTCGGGGCAATTTTTTTATGATTGCACTGTACTCCTTTCAGGCTAAAAATAATTTTTCAGTTGGTCTTAAAAACCTTCGGCCATTTTTGACATACAGGGGTTGAAAAATCAGTCTATTTACAGACTGTTGCTCCTGAGTTTCGTCCGCTGACAGCTCATGTGAAGCCTTATCTCTGATCTCCTGACCTCAGGAACACTCATTATAGCTAAACTCTTATCAAACTGATGAGAATATGGCTCAAATGAGAGGTCCGGAGATCAGATGAGCTGCAGCAGAGAGGACTGAGAAGTCATACTCTGCAAACAGACTGATTTTGTTAACCCTTGCATCTCAGAAACAACTGAACATTTTTAATAAAGACCAACTGAAAAAATGATTTTTAATCCAAAACGAGTAAAATGCAATAATAGAAAATGTGCCCTGAAGGTCTCCCATAGCCTTTATTAATGACAACAATTGAAAAAGATTAACCTATAGAATTATTTTCCTATTTCCTTTAGGGTAATGCTCACTTTAGTCTCGCTCCTTCGTCAGGGATCCCCAAGCAGATCTCCCGGTCAAACCTTCCGGCTCGCCTGAGAGCAGGATCCAGGGAATCCGGTCTGTTAGTGGCTCCGATGACGAGAACCTGAGCGGTGACGGACAGGTTGTTCAAATCTGGAGGGAGAAAGCAAAGAAGGTTCCTGCATGAGCCGGTAGGTAAACGTGGACTTCTGGAAGAAGGCCCAGGAAAGGCTGCAAGAAATGCTCCCCGGGTGAAGAGGAGTCCAGGATCAACCCTAGATTCCCGCTGGCCACCCACTGTTTATAATAAAGACTATTACAAACCGTCCATGCAGGTTAGTAGCTGAGCCACAATCCTGCGCTCCATGTCCTTGGAGGCCACTTCTCTCTTGGGAGTGATGGCATCAATCTCGTCAATGAAAAGGATGCAGGGAGCGCTGCTCTGAAACAACAAGCGTCAAACTTCAGATCAAAATCACAGTGTAACAAGAGAGGTCGTCCTGATGTATTCACCACTAAATGCACTGGGACTATTGGTTAAAGGGGTATTCCCATCTCAGACAATGGGGGTGTTCTGCCAGATCTCTATAGTTTGCCGAAAGTCTATAGCGGAAGTCACGTGGCGCGCTGCGCAAGCGCACAAGCGTACTTCCGCGAATCACTCCTGCTGGCTCCATTGCAGTAGTCCGCGCACCGCGCGTGCGCAAACTTAAGGGTATAGAGGCTTCTTAAAGTGACAGTAATCCCCATTAAAATACAGCTCCGCCCCCCCCCCCCCCAGCACTCATTAATGTACATTCATTTGTACCTCGCGGGCTCGCTCGCCGCCACGCATCGGGCTGACTCGCGCGCCGGCATTTAGTAAAACTGACTCTATGCCGCCATTGATAGTAAGAAGGAAATGGATGGTAAAGAATTTCTTTACCATCCATTTCCTTCTTTACTATTAATGGCGGCACAGAGTTAGTTTGACTAACTGCCGAGCGCAGCGAGGGTACAAATAAATGTAGATGCTGTATTTTACTGGAGATGACTGTCGCTTTAAGAGGTCTCTTGTGCGCACGCGCGGTGGGCGAAGTACTTCAGTGGAGGCTGCACGGATGATTTGTGGAAGCGCGCTAGTGCGCTTGCCCAGCGAACCACGTGACTTCCGCTATAGACTTTCGGCAATCTATAGAGATCTGGCAGAACAGGGGCATATCGCTAGGATATGCCCCCATTGTCTGATAGGTGCAGGTCCCACAGTGGGACCGCACCTATATCGAGAACAGAGCAGGGAGCGCTGTGGCTGGAGGACCCCAGATTTCCGTCCACCACCAAGCTCTGCTCTCCGCCTCTCCAATAGAAGTGAATAGGAGCGCACCGCGCATGCAGGGCCCCTGCTCCCATTCATTTCTATGGGGCCGACGGAAACAGCCGAGCCAGCGCTCGGCTATATTCGCCAGCCGAATAGAAAATAAAAGGAGGGCGGCATTCACAGTGCGCCCTCCTTCACTTTCAGGTCTCCGTTTTCGTTGTAGGTGTGGGTCCCAGCGGTGGGACCCGCACCTATCAGACAATGGGGGCATATCCTAGCGATATGCCCCCACTGTCTGAGATGGGAATACCCCTTTAATGTGTCCCAAGCTGACATCATCACCAGTGAGGAACGTCTTATTAGTTATTTTACCATTTTCTAACCCCAATGTGCAAAAATTGGACACTACCTATTAAAAGGGTTGTCTCAACATAGACAATGGGGGCATATTGCTAGGATATGCTACCATTGTCTTATAGGCGGGGGACCCGCACTTATATTGGGATCGGAGACCTGCAAGGTGGTGGCTGGAGGACTCCGGCCACCACCAAGCACGCTCCCCATAGAAGTGAATGGGAGCGCACCACGTATAACCGGCCACCGCTCATTCACCCCTATGGGCCCGACATAAATAGCCGAGCCAGCGCTTGCTGATTTTGGCGGCCCCATAGAAAATGAATGGAGGGCGGCTGCGCATGTACAGTGCGCCCTCCAACAATTTCGGGGCTCCATTCTCGATATAGCTGAGGGTCCCGGCGGTGTGACCCTCACCTATAAGACAATAGGGTCATATCCTAGCGATATGCCCCCGTTGTCCATGATAAGACAACCCCTTTAAGGGCACCTTAGAAATAGGCAGCCCTCCAGTATGTCATTTCATTACTTCTTGTTACATTATTCAATCAATAAAAATGATTTGATTAAAAAAAAAGAAAAGAAATAGGCAGCCCACAGCAGCACAGAGCAGTAAAGTAAGGACCTCACCACAGCTTGTTCAAAAAGATTCCTCAGTTTCTGCTCAGATTCTCCCGAGACTCCTGACACCATCTCTGTGGCAGCAACCTTCAGCATCGGTAAATCCAGCTCCTTAGAAGAGATGAGGAGCGCATTATATTATGAATGATGAAATATTACACTGCGTCATCAGAAAATTACTTAAATTAGCTTGTTATCTATGAAATATTCTACATTTTACGCCGGCCAGTAGAGCACACAAAAGGCTGACCTTTCCCGTTTTCTGCAGTGCACTAGTCATCTTTGCTGTGTAGACTAGGACACGGTCAGCACAGTCATCTCAGGATCATTAAAGGATCACGTCGGAAGAGCCCACTCATTGTCGAGAGGGGTGGATTTAATCAATTAAGGGGAGAGCAACCATTTATATGAAAGTCGCTTACCCCAGCAATCGCCTGTGCCAGTAACGTCTTCCCGCACCCTGGAGGCCCATGTAACAGAAAGCCACGGGGAGGCACCACCCCCAGGTGCTGATAGATTTCAGGGTGACGCATGTGAATCAATAGTTTGCAGACTTCCTGTAAAAAAATTTACCCAAGTGGTGATCAATTAACGCACTGCTCTGCAGCAGCTGGGGTGTATGTTGAGAGGTTCTGCAGCAGCTGAGGTGTGCGGTATGAGGTTCTGCAGCAGCTAAGGTGTGCGGTATGAGGTTCTGCAGCAGCTGAGGTGTGCGGTATGAGGTTCTGCAGCAGCTGAGGTGTGCGGTATGAGGTTCTGCAGCAGCTAAGGTGTGCGGTATGAGGTTCTGCAGCAGCTGAGGTGTGCGGTATGAGGTTCTGCAGCAGCTGAGGTGTGCGGTATGAGGTCTCTGCAGCAGCTGAGGTGTGCGGTATGAGGTCCTGCAGCAGCTGAGGTGTGCGGTATGAGGTCTCTGCAGCAGCTGAGGTGTGCGGTGTGAGGTTCTGCAGCAGCTGAGGTGTGCGGTATGAGGTTCTGCAGCAGCTGAGGTGTGCGGTATGAGGTTCTGCAGCAGCTAAGGTGTGCGGTTCTGCAGCAGCTGAGGTGTGCGGTGTGAGGTTCTGCAGCAGCTGAGGTGTGCGGTATGAGGTTCTGCAGCAGCTGAGGTGTGCGGTATGAGGTTCTGCAGCAGCTAAGGTGTGCGGTTCTGCAGCAGCTGAGGTGTGCGGTGTGAGGTTCTGCAGCAGCTGAGGTTTGTATTATGATGATCTGCAGCAGCTGAGGTGGGCGGTATGAGGTTCTGCAGCAGCTCAGGTGTGTTTTTATGAGGGATCTGTAGGGGTCGTACTTACAGTCAGGGTCTCATCATTTCCTCCGACATCTTCAAAGCGCACAGACGATTTCTGCAGCTCAATGGTTTCTGTAAAAGCACAGAAAGAGGAGAACTACTGGAACTTTCCTTACGCCGGGTTCACACAACTGCTTAGCGGCATATTTTGCACCTGCGATTTTTGGTGCATTTTTTGGTGTTAAAAAACCCAGCTCCAGATGTTAGCTGAAGGTCTATGGAAAATATAATACAAAATTCACGATCCAGTTACATCTAAGCAGAAATTAGATGACCGCTCTTGACAATGACCGGACGTTTCGGCCCAAGCGGACCTTCCTCAGCAGTCTTATTATCTATAATAACATGGGACCTGCTGAATTTCTAGTCACATCGGGCGAGACACGTCCCCTACCTGACCTTTCCTCTTTTGCCCCCTCCCCCTCTCCCATCCCCCCCCCCCACTCATACTTAACTCTTCCCGTTCCCTCTCCCCCTCTTCATAATTAATGTACCGTAATTTTGCCTTTTTTATTTATGTATATTGCCAATTTAATTCTAACTTCCCATAATCTCTCCCATAGATATTATCCATATTCCTGTCTCAGATGTCGTTTTTTGCTCCTCCTATCATGTGACTATTTCATCACACATACACATCATTCTTTATATGCATTTCACTACACTACGATCATTCATCAGCATCTCATCATCCAAACATCTTTCTTCACTCAACCTCTGTATTTCCCCCCTGGAACGCACATTTGCGTCTTCCGCGGGTCACGTGACACTGCGGCGGAACGCATACGTGCACCACCCATGTCACGTGGCGCTCCCATCACGTGATCGACGCTCCTAACAGCACATACAAAATAAAAAGCGGCGCGCACAGGCAAGCGTCCTGTGATCCAGCCCAGACCTCCTCTACCACAACATGCACAATTATAAGTATATCACTTCTGGTTCATTATATTTGGCGTAGGCCTCTTGCACACAAATGGTTTTTTTTTTTCCCCCGCTTACGTTCCGTTTTTTGCGTTCCGAATACGGAACCATTCATTTCAATGGATCCGCAAAAAAAACGGAAGGTACTTACCGTTTTTCTGTTCCAAGATAGAACATGTCCTATTATTGTCCGCATAACGGACAAGGATAGGACTGTTCTATCAGGGGCCAGCTGTTATGTTCCGCAAAAAGAGGAATGCACACGGACATCATCCGTATTTTTTGCGGACCGCAAAATACTGAAAAGCCATACGGTCGTGTGCAATAGGCCTTACACACCACGTTTTTGCTCCAATGGTGCTCTCTATCGTCCTCATGCCCTGTAATCTCCCTCCTGTCCCCAATCCCACATACAGTCCATTTATTCTGGACGATCCTTCCATCTCGGATCTCTATTTATGAGGGATTACAGACTCCCCACATATCTTCACCTTTATAGAACATGGTTAGCAATATTGTTTTATTAATAGCCTATATGTTTCTAGAATCTTCTTTTGTCCCCCTATTAATTGTATGTATCTGGTTACACCACTAATTGGTGCCATGTCATTATTATAGATAATAAGACCGCTGAGGAAGGTCCGCTTGGACCGAAACTTCCAGTCACCATCATTGTCGAGAGCGGTCATCTAATTCTGCCTATGTGTAACTGGATCGTAAATTTTGTATGATATCGCTCCAATACTAAAATCGCAACTAAATAATCTGTGTGCCGCAGTTTACATATTAGGGCTCTTTCACACTTGCGTATTTCTTTTCCGTCCTAGAGTTCCATCGTCGGGTCTCTATGCCGGAAAAATCCTGATCAGGATTATCCCAATGCATTCTGAATGGAGAGAAATCTGTTCAGGATGCATCAGGATGTCTTCAGTTCAGGACTGGAAAGTTGTTTGGCCGGAGAAAATACCGCAGCATGCTGCACTTTTTGCTCCGGCCAAAAATCCTGAACACTTGCTGCAAGGCCGGATCCGGAATTAATGCCCATTGAAAGGCATTAATCCGAATCCCGCCTTAAGCTAAACGTTGTTTCGGTGCATCGCCGGATCCGATGTTTAGCTTTTTCTGAATGGTTACCATGGCAGCCAGGACGCTAAAGTCCTGGTTGCCATGGTAAAGTGTGTAACACTGAAAGCATTTTGAAGACTGATCAGGATCCTGATCAGTCTTCAAATGCTTTCAGTTCGCTTGCGTTGTTACGGATCCGGCGTGCATTCGGCAGACGGAAGTGCACGCCGGATCCTAACAACGCAAGTGTGAAAGAGGCCTTACTGACTACGACTATACAGTCCTTGCGGGCACCAGTAACCACAGTGTGCGGTGCTCCACTTCTGATATTATGGGAAATATAAAACAGGGCACATATGCTTTTTTTTTTTTTTTTTGCTACTGCCATTTTTGCTCACTAGGTGGCATTCTTGAGTCTCACACAGACTCACATGGGGAATTCCGGGGAAAAAACAGTGTTCACGCAGCTTAGAAAAAAAAATTGCCTTTAAAAAAACTAAAACATAAAAATTGCATAAGGAAATGTGTTTTAGTGGCGTTTGTAAGGACCCTTATTCTCGAAGTCTATGTTCATCCTTTTACAAATAGAAGAAATTGATGTGAAACATAATATCAGGACAACAGGGACCCATTATCTTTCTCAGCTGTCCAGAATAAATACAGCCTCCCCTCTTCAGCCAATTACTACTATGTGCAGATTAGACGTTTTGCTCAATCTGTCCTCTCTGGGTTAACCGTCTCCCTCCCGACGGCATTTGAGCGCCTCTATAGAAAAGAAGTATATAGGAAGGGGTTAATATCCGAGATATACTCCATTTTGAAGAATCCTTTCCCGGAAAGGATTAATAGACACTCCTATATGGTTCGATAGGAGGAGTATCTGGGAAGAACCCTACCAGCCGCACAGTGGCACCTTATATGGAGGAGATCGGAGAAGTCTTCTATGTCAGTTCTCTTTCAGGAAACCAGTATAGGATATTAACCCCTTCAGGACCCTGCCATTTTTCACCTTCAGGACCCTGCCATTTTTCACCTTCAGGACCCTGCCATTTTTCACCTTCAGGACCAGGCTGTTTTTTTGCAAATCTGACATGTGTCACTTTATGTATTGATAACTTTAAAACACTTTTACTTATCCAAGCCATTCTGAGATTGTTTTCTCGACACATATTGTACTTCATGACAGTGTAAATTTGAGTCAAAATAGTTCATTTTTATTTATTAAAAAAATACCAAATTTACCAAAAATGTGGAAAAATTCACAATTTTCAGAATTTCAATTTCTCTGCTTTTAAAACAGATCGTGATACCTCCTAAAATAGTTATTACTTTACATTTCCCATATGTCTACTTCATGCTTGGATCATTTTGTAAATGACATTTTCTTTTTTTGGGGACGTTAGAAGGCTTAGAAGTTTAGAAGCAAATCTTGACATTTTTCAGAAAATTTCAAAAACCTACATTTTAAGGACGAGTTCAGGCCTGAAGTCACTTTGTGGGACTTACATAATTGAAACCACCCATAAATGGGCCTATTTTAGAAACTACACCCCTCAAGGTATTCATAACTGATTTTACAAACTTTCCTAAACCTTTAGGTATATCACAAGAATTAATGGAAAATGGAGATGAAATTTCAGAATTTCACTTTTTTGGCAGATTTTCCATTTTAATCCATTTTTTTCCAGTACTTATCCTGTACTGATCCTGAGTTACATCCTGTATTATACTTCAGAGCTGCACTCACTATTCTGCTGGTGCAGTCACTGTGTACATACATTACTTATCCTGTACTGATCCCGAGTTACATCCTGCATTATACTCCAGAGCTGCACTCACTATTCTGCTGGTGCAGTCACTGCGTACATACATTACTTATCCTGTACTGATCCTGAGTTACATCCTGTATTATACTCCAGAGCTGTACTCACTATTCTGCTGGTGCAGTCACTGTGTACATACATTACTTATCCTGTACTGATCCTTAGTTACATCCTGTATTATTCTCCAGAGCTGCACTCACTATTCTGCTGGTGCAGTCACTGTGTACATACATTACTTATCATGTACTGATCCTGAGTTATAGCCTGCCCTGTATTATACTCCAGAGCTGCACTCATTATTCTGCTGGTGGAGTCACTGTGTACATACATTACTTATCCTGTACTGATCCTGAGTTACATCCTGTATTATACTCCAGAGCTGTACTCACTATTCTGCTGGTGCAGTCACTGTGTACATACATTACTTATCCTGTACTGATCCTTAGTTACATCCTGTATTATTCTCCAGAGCTGCACTCACTATGTACATACATTACTTATCCTGTACTGATCCTGAGTTACATCCTGTATTATACTCCAGAGCTGCACTCACTATTCTGCTAGTGCAGTCACTGTGTACATACATTACTTATCCTGTACTGATCCTGAGTTACATCCTGTATTATTCTCCAGAGCTGCACTCACTATTCTGCTGGTGAAGTCACTGTGTATATTACTTATCCTGTACTGATCCGACGCAGCAGAACACTCACCTTTCTTCTTCATCAGAGCAGCTTTTATGTCTTCGTCCACACCCTGGGCATCCATCTTCTCTCTCCGGGATTTCTTTAATCTTGACTTTTTCTTCTCAGTGTCCAAGAGAGACGTCTCCACTGATTTCTACCGGGGAACAGAGAAGAATTCTTAAAGCTTGATATCTGACAAACCTAGACATAGCAGAGCATGCTCTTCCCACACTAGACCAGCAGAGGGCAGAAGACCATGGGATAGAATGCAGTATTGGAGCCAAAGAAAAATTTTGGAATGCAGCTTTGGATGTGACTGGAGTATAAAACAAGATTAGTGCAAGATATAGCCAAGATCTGTAAGTAATATTCCAGGCAGTGCTCCATTTCATCTACTGCCCACCCCTCATCGCTGGCGGGGATACACCTGGGTGCGGTACCTCTGTCTCTTCAGTTTTCGGTCCCCCTTCTCCATCGTCACACAGATCTATGAAGATGTTCTTCTCCCTGGCTCTGCTGGGCGTCTTGTCAATGAACCATCCAGCTCCTGAGGTTCTAGTTTCCAAGGTGTTTCCCGTTGATGCTGCTCGGGGGGGTTTGAGTGGAGCCGGGGTGCTGGTGTCTGGAACCTCATTTTTGGTGGGGGTGTCCAAGCTGGATTCAGGATTTCCTTTCCGGTACAACGACAGTAGAGAGCTGTTCATGTGATTCGTGGACTACAAATAAAGACAAAGATTTTCTGTAAAGTGACAGCTCTTATGGGCAGGGACCTGTCTCCTGTAGAGTGTCAGCTCTTATGGGCAGGGACATCTCTCCTGTAGAGTGTCAGCTCTTATGGGCAGGGACCTCTCTCCTGTAGAGTGTCAGCTCTTATGGGCAGGGACCTCTATCCTGTAGAGTGTCAGCTCTATGGGAGGACCTCGTAGAGTGTAGCTCCTATGGGCAGGGACCTCTCTCCTGTAGAGTCTCAGCTCTTATGGGCAGGGACCTCTCTCCTGTAGAGTGTCTCAGCTCTTATGGGCAGGGACCTCTCTCCTGTAGAGTGTCAGCTCTTATGGGCAGGGACCTCTCTCCTGTAGAGTGTCAGCTGGTATGGGCAGGGACCTCTCTCCTGTAGAGTGTCAGCTCCTATGGGCAGGGACCTCTCTCCTGTAGAGTGTCAGCTCTTATGGGCAGAGACCTCTCTCCTGTAGAGTGTCAGCTCTTATGGGCAGGGACCTCTCTCCTGTAGAGTGTCAGCTCTTAGGGGCAGGGACCTCTCTCCTGCAGAGTGTCAGCTCTTAGGGGCAGGGACCTCTCTCCTGTAGAGTGTCAGCTCTAAGGGGCAGGGACCTCTCTCACCTGTAGAGTGTCAGCTCTTATGGGCAGAGACCTCTCTCCTGTAGAGTGTCAGCTGGTATGGGCAGGGACCTCTCTCCTGCAGAGTGTCAGCTGGTATGGGCAGGGACCGCTCTCCTGTAGAGTGTCAGCTGGTATGGGCAGGGACCGCTCTCCTGTAGAGTGTCAGCTCTTATGGGCAGGGACCTCTTTCATGTTTTATCACTCCTGGTCAGTTGTGTGCTATTCCCCCGATTGTACCGTGCTGAGGCATATTCTGCCGCTATGTCATCCTACTCATCTTTATAAGGTGCACTCACCGGCTGGTCTGTGTAATCATCTGTGTCTGAGGACTCATCAGAAGGACTTTCCGGATCCCTGGATGAAGACAATGGACATGATGTGGTTGTACTGCATCTGAACCCATGTGGTGGTCACCACCTGCGGCTTTTAGAGCACGCGGAGAGGGCCACAGGCTGTTAGTTATCAATGCTTGCTTACCCCTCAGCTCCTCTCCGTGCCCGCTTTGCCAAATGTGCATCTTCCAGAACCCCAATGTCTTCATTCTCATCGCTGATAACCTTAAACACTAGAGCAGAACATAAAACCGCCAGTCACTGATCACATAGTCCATAACACAGGACTGCAATTCACTGCCACACACTAAGGGGCACCGCTATATATATGGCGTGCAAGATATAGAAGGAGCAAGTGCTTGACTGTGTCCGTCACCCTAGACCTCAGGGGAGGCCTCTCCATTTCTCTAACCCCCCGCCCACCTCTGGATTTAGAAGGGTGTCTGAATATGAGACCCCTGCTCTTCTGATCCATTAGACACTTATATTCTATAGAATAATGCAGTCGATGCCCGCCATGCTGTGAGAGAGCTGTTTCTGCCGTCGTGTAATTAGGACACAGCTAAAGCGGCACAACCCTTTGAATGCCACGATCAGCGTTGAGGTGACGGAGGGGGCACCAGACCTTGCATGGGCAGACAGCCCAGGATCTGCCAACCATAGTCCTTGGGTTGTTTGACCAGGTTAAAAAAAAAAAAAACATAATATATAATGATGGTTCTTCCCTCCGGAACAGTAAGGATTACGAGACTACATCCGGCCTCTACGCAGTATATACCGTATACTGCCCCCGTGAGGTCATGGGAGGCGCTCACCTTTCTCCACTTGGATTCTAAAGGCGTTTCGTTTTCTTCTGCCGTATTCTGCACTGAAGAGAAAACACAGGGAAAAGGTAAGGCACTTAAAGGAGCACTCCGGACAAAACCAAATCCACTGTGTTATGTCTAGTATAGGATCCGAGGGGGTGGAGCGTGACACAGGGACACCTAGAACACAATACCCGCCCCCTCTGATTCTGTATTAGGCAGGTACGTCACCTTAAAGTGCACCTCCGGGTTTTGTAAAGCTCCTGACGTTTGTATCCGTTCAGAACGGATCCGTTTGCATTAGTTTTAAAGAAAAATGACAAAGTCAAAACGGATCAGTTTTGAATTACATTGAAAGTCAATGGGGAACGGATCCGTTTTCAAATGCACCATATTGTGTAATTGAAAACGGATCCGTCCCCATTGACTTACATTGTAATTCAAAACGGATCCGTTCGGCTCCGCCTCTTTAGGCGGACACCAAAATGCTGCATGCTGCGTTTTGGTGTCCGCCTCCAAAATAGAATAGAAGCGGAACGGAGCCGAACTGATGCATTCTGAATGGATCCTTATCTATTCAGAATGCATTGAGGCTTAACTGATCCGTTATTAGCCAAAAATAAGTTAAATGCAATTATAAAAAAAAAAAAATCAACTCCAAATGAGTATATAGCCTTTAAGGGTCTATTCACACTGTTTCTGCACTGCCTGTTTGGTGCATTGGGTATATTCGCTAAACACATCCATAGGGTGCCACTGAAAGGGTGGAGGTCTACGGGCGACGTATCTCACGGTGTGCTTGCACAGTGGCATATGAGAGACGCTTCCACCGGGTAATGCCATCTTGGACATTGGGGGAATGACGCTAGGATAAGTGCGGGTATTATCCCACCTCTGGGACCCGCATCTATCCTTAGAACTGAGCTCACAAAATGGAAGAGGGTGCACCGGGCACGCACAGCCGCCCTCCATTCATTTCTATGGGAGTACTGGAGCACTCAGCTATTTTCGGAAGTCCCGCTGAAATGAATGGGAAGAGTACCACGCAAGTGCGGCCACCGCTCCATTCATTTCTATGGGGCTTACGGAAATAGCTAACTCACAGCTTGCTGTGCGACACTGTTTCTGTGTTCATGCACGGCAAACAGAGCACTCTACCGATCCCCGACTGTGTCTCGTTAGGGGGTCAATATGTCATTCGTTTGTCTGTGTCTGCATCTGTAGGTCTTTCTTGTACGCTTTCATTTTCTTTCTGAGCAGCAAACCTATCTCTGTGTCCCCTATTACTTCTGCAGACAGACTAAGGCTAGTTTCACACTAGCGGCAGCCTTCTCCGGAAGGTGAACAGCCTGCCGGATCCATGCTGCCGCTAGTGCACGCGTGCCGCCGGAGGTCCACTCCAGCCCCATTGACTATAATGGGGGCGGGCTAGAGTTCCGGAGGCAGCACGGCAAACATGCTGAGAGGCGGCAGGAATAAAACAACAACATGTCGTAGTTTTATTCCGGCGGCCTCTTGGCGTGCGCTGCCGGCCCTCCACCCCGTCCCCATTATAGTTAATGGGGCCGGAGAGGTAGTCCGGGGGCATACGTTCACTAGCGGCAGGATGGATCTGTGCCGCTAGTGTGAAAGTAGCCTTAGTAACGGTGAGCTGAGACAACCCCTTTAAGTCTATGGGAGTGTGGAGGTCAATATAAAATATAAAGATGTGCCAGCATAAACACTTATGTCCTATCCACAGCACAGGGCAAAAAGTGCCCGACCTCTGGGGCCCCTGGCGATTCCGAGAATGGAGGTTGTGTATCTTTCCAATTGAATGTTGTGCGGACATGCGGGGCGGACGCTCTATTTAACTCTATGGGACTGCCGGAGATCGCCTCTCACAGCGCTAAGGGCCACATTTATCAAAACTGTTCAACAGCAAGTCTGTCCTTTCCTTACTGCCTACAGCAACCAATCAGAGCTCACCTTTCATCTCCTAACCTGCTCTGGAAAGATGAAAGCTGCACTCCGATTGGTTGCTATGGGCAACAAAGAGAGTCTTGCCATTATAAAAGCTGTCTAAGGCCCTATTCACACATCCGCAATGTAGTCCGCATGTATTCCGCAATTTTGCGGAATACATGCGGACCCATTGACTGTGAATGGGGCCGGGAACGATGCGGAGAGCACACACTGTGCTCTCCGCATCCGATTTTGCGGAGCACGCCGCCGATCTTCCGGTCCGCGGCTCCGCAAAAAAATAGAGCATGTCCTATTCTTGTCCGCAATTGCGGACAAGAAGAGGCATTTTCTATGGAGTTCGGGCAATGTGCGGTCCGCAAAAATGCGGAATGCACATTGCCGGTGTGTCCGTGTTTTGCGGATCTGCGGCTCCGTGGATCCGCAAAACACTTGCGGATGTGTGAATAAGGCCTAACAGTAAGAAGGTCTTCATTGCCCATATCAACCAATCAGAGCTCAACTTTCATTTCTCAAATGGTACTGGAAAAATGAAAGCTGAGCTCTGATTGGTTGACACTCTGTGCAGCAATGTAGACCCCTACAAGTTATTACTACAGTTTCTGTGGCACCACATGATCCCTCTCAGCCAGTCAGCAGCTCTCGAAAGGATCACGTGACGCGCACCCCACAGAGCAGAAGCAGGAGTCCGGCTGCATCACATGATCCTTATCAGAGCCCTTGACTGTCTGAGAGTGATCACATGCTACAGTAGCTATACGGTTACCTTGACGACCAGAGTGCTCGCTCACCGGGCGGCATCTACACCGTCGGCTTCTGGCGGGAGGCTATCACCGGAGCCACCCTTTTAAAGGCATAGAATGGCAGACAGCAGGGAGCTCCAGCTGCTGTGAAACTACAACTCCCAGCATGCACACCTACTCGGCTGTTCTTGTAACTCTCATAGAAGTGAAAGGAGGATTGTGGGAGTTGTAGATTCAGAACAGCTGCAGTGCAGGAGGTTATTGATCTCTGCGTAATGGGATGATGAGCACGTATGTTACCTGTAGGTTTTCTGCAGGTCGGCAGCCACGGCAGCAAGGTCCACGTACCCGCCACATCTGTTACTGCTCAGATACTGCAAAAAATACAAATAAAAAACTGAGGCCAGACAGCATGGGGGGTGAGGGGCTAGCCTACTAATAAAAGGTAGTGGAGCGCTGCTCTGAGGATTAGTTCAGCTCTGGAAGAAGAAACATGAAGAACTCCAGGGCAGCCTCGATTACCAGCACTCCACTTGACATTTACAGTGAGTGCTGTCCTTTCCAGCTGGATGCCAGGCTTGAAAGATGGGGTATAATAGAAGCCCTTAGCATCTACCTAACCACTTTGGAATCTTGTTCATAATAGAGGCCTCCATGTTGATCCTGGACCTCTGCAGCTATCAATGCCATTTGGTTGCCCACCAAAAGGGGGCGCCAGTTTAAGGAGAACCTCCCCCCTCTCACTTGTGGTTCAGAGACGTGTAACAAATATTCTGTGTACTGACTTCCTAACGAGCTTGGGCTTATGCACAACTAGTCATTACAAGCAGAACTGCAGTGTAAAGCATGGTGGAGAAAGAGCATGGAGGCCTCTTACACAATATGTTATCACTGACTACTGCTCCTGGACACAGGTATGACATTTATCAGGTCTCATCATGTGATGACCTGTAAGTGTGAAAGTGCATGCTGGGACTTGTAGTTCTATCTAACATTTCCCCCCCAGCCGTATTATAACATTCTACTGTGTATGAGACTTGAGAAAACGTCATCAGCCTGGGCGACTACCACAGCAGTGCAGAGGATTAGAGGACCCTCGGGTCCGCACAGCCGCCATTACCTCTGACAGCCGCTGCTTCAGCCTCCTGTCTATCCCTGGAGACATAGGACGAATCTTCATGTCCACGGCTCCTAACTCACATGTGAGCCGGGGGCCTAAGACGGAGCTGCCCTTAGCGATGCCTGCGTCACACACAGGCTATCAGATGGTGTGTTTTCACATAGGTGTCTAAGGAACTGCCTGTCCAGGGAGGAGCCCATAGCGCCACATTTTCCCAGTGACCGGAGTTCTCAATACTATATTTTCCGCTAGACCAGGCGCGTTATTTAAAAAAAAAAAAAGCCAGAGGTAGTCACATGACAGATCTACAGCACGTGACTTGGACAAGGGTCCTATCAAGGTTCCGGCTGGCGTGATGACGTAACATCACGTGGGATAATGCGCCCACGTGACTCTTCTCTGTCAGCTTTGCTCCTGTAGGGGCTCCTTCTCCTCCTGGGTCGCAGTTTGATGTAGGGTTGGGAGACTTTGTGGATTTTTAGCATTGATAATACCGACCTGAGGGGATTCTTTAAGCTCCTTCTTCCACCTTATGGGAGCACTCTGCGTGGATTATATTAAGCGGTGCGCGACTTTAATTCACAGCAAGTTCAGATGGACGCATAGATCCTGCATGGATTATGTTTTTTTTTTTCTTCTTCTACTCAGTGATTTGCGTTCAACGTGACGTGATGCGTGGAGAAACATAGGCGGCAGCATTACAAAAGCGACCATGTTGCCCCCCAAAAAAGGTCTCGCGCATAGGATTGGAACATTACACTCTTGGACGCTGTGCGGTTGCCGTGGCAACTCTACTGCCAAGTGCGCGTCCCGTGTTTCTCCATGTCCAGTGTCACATTGGACGGGAACACATTTTAAGGAGTGTTTCAGTAGAAAATGACCTGGTGGCCATGAAATGGTTTATAAAACAAAATGTCTATACTCCCCTATCCGGCGGTGCCCGGGTCTCCGCTGCTGTCCAATTCCTGCAGGCGCCTGGACACCGGACTCGCTCAGTGGCGGCCGCTTTACTACTATTTTCCTTGAACACGATCGGACCACGTCAGCTGCCTCGCTGAACTCGCCGCCTCCATTCCGACAATGCCACAGGGCGGTGACGTACATGGGAATCACAGATCCCCCTTAAAGGGGTTTTCCAGGATTTTCATACTGATGGCCTATCTTCAGGATAGGTCATTGACATCAGATCAGTGGAGCTCCAACTCCCGGCACCCCCGCCGATCGGGTGTTCGAGGAGACGGCGCGCGCAGTGTGCACGTCCGTCTCCCTTCTCTCTTCCTGCCCGCTGCTGCTGTCCCATAGACATACAGCGGTGAGCAGGAAGAGAGAAGGAGACGGCACGTGCGCACTGCGCGCGCCGTCTCCTCAAACAGCTGATCGGCTGAGGGTGCCGGGTGTTGGACCCCGCCGATCTGATATTGATGACCTATCCTGAGAATAGGTCATCAATAAAAAAAAGCCCGGAGAACCCCTTTAAAGGGGTATTCCAATCTGAGACAATGAAGGGCACATCTGCTAGGCTATATCCCATAGTCTGATAGGTGCGGGTCTCACCGCCAAGGAGAACGGAGCGGGGAAGGTGGTGGCCCGGAGGACCCTGGGTGTTTCCTCCGGTTCGGCCACCACCAAGCGCTCTCCCCGTAGAAGTGAAGGAGAGTGCACCGCGCATGATCGGCCGCCGCTCCCATTCACTTCTATAGGCCTGACCGAAATAGCAGAGCCAGCGATTGGCTATTTTCGGTGACCTCATAGAAATGAATGGAGGGCGGCTGCGCATGCGCAGTGCGCCCTCCACCACATTTAGGGCTGTGTTCTCGGTATAGGTGCGGGTCCTGGCGATATGCCCCCATTGTCTGAGACGGGAAAACCCCTTTAAGTGCCACAGCCTCACCAAACAGCTGATCGGCGGACTCCCAATAAATCTGAGGATAGGCCACCAATATGAAAGTCCCCAGAGAACCCCTTTAAACTTCTGAAATGCCATACACTGACATAAATGCTCAAGTGGACTTTTGGTGCTACCAGCATTTCCATAGAGGCCCCTCGCTGCCCAAGGGTGTATACGCAGACCGCGGTCACATGATTTGCACACATGACCACCTCCCCGACGCATCTTCTACTTCACAGTAGCTGAAAGGTGTGGATTTGGCGCATGGCATGTACTTATTACGTTTTAATATTCCATATAGCAATACTCGTCAGTGCATGGCAGAAAGCAGACGACTGGTAATCCTGGGAGACTCCATCTTGAATTTGCTGTTGGTCTCTCCTTTGCTGCTTCTGCTATAGAATGCATAGGGCTCCCATTGACTTCTATAGAAGCTGTATGGATCTGTGTGCAGGGAGCGCCCCCTAGTGGTGGCTGCATATAGCTATAGTGTTACCATGAAAGGCTATGACTGTGGATGACACTACAGATTGTGGGGAGGGGTGATGCTCACACTGTAATTATACTCATTATCAAGCACTGTCACCTAATGCGCCCCAAACACCCTCATCCCCTAGCCACAGTATGGGCAGGCATTCACAACGTTAAAAATCTGGGTCATGTGACCCACAAACGCGAAAGGACCTTGATGACGTAACGATCACGTGATCGTAGCATGCCATCGCGCCTTAGTCAGCGTCTGGTCACGTGATGATGACGTCAGTAAGGTCCTGGAAAGCAGCATCGTTTAGCCGCACCACTTACCGTACCTTTTATTTTTGTTCACGTGATACAAAGGGACTACGGTTCCCGTGGTTCATCGCGCCAGGCCATATAAGGCGTCCCATTAGCGAAAAAAAGACTACGTCTCCCGGCGCGCAGCGCGGCGGGCTGGGTCACGTGTTCCGCCCAGGGGCGCGGCGGATTGGTCATTAGTGAAAGGTCGGCGCAGGCGGCGGCGGCAAGATGGAGGCCGCTCTGTTCATCTTCTCCCTCATTGATTGCTGCGCCCTCATCTTCCTGGCGGTGTACTTTGTATCCTTCATCTGTACATAGTATTCTGGGGGGGCCACAGAGAGGTTGGCATTGTAAGGGGTGTATCCTGGTGAGGAGGGATTTAATGCGGGTGACACGGGCTGTATACTGCCCACAGGTAGTCTCTGAGTGTGAGTGGCTCCTGTGTATATCACTTATGGCCTTAAAGGGGATGTCCATTCACCTAAGTAATGCTTAACCCATTAAGGACCAAGACACTTTATGTTCTTGCGTTTTCATTTTTCACTCCCTGCCTTCCCGGGAGCCATAACTTTCTTATTTTTCCATTCACGTAGCCGTATGAGGGCTTTCTAATGGCGCCATTCACTATTGTATATGATGCAGCGGGAAGCAGGAAAATAATCCAAGATGGGTGGAATGGGGGGGGGGTGTTTCTGCCACAGTTTTATGGGTTTTTGTTCCTCTAATTTTTGGGGTCACTGTGATCACAGCGGTACTTTTTTTTTTAAATTTATTTTTTGTTGGCTTCAAGCTCAAATAGATAGCGGCAGTAATTAATACGGTCACGAGCACAAGAACCAAAAAGTTGGCTGGGTACGAGATCACATGACCACACGAAAAGCATTCCCATTGGTCTGAAATCACCAGCCGTGCACGAGACTGCGAATGAATGAGGGGGGTGGGGGGTGGGGCAAATTATATTTATATAGCTTTTCATGATTTTTAATACTTAAAAAAAAAAAAAAAAGGAAAAAATTTTTTTTTCTTTGCCACACCATATTCTTACCACCTTAACTTTTTTTTTTTTTCTGCTATTATTTATTTAACTTTGCAGTGTGAAGGACTTTTTTTTTTTTTTTTTAATTATTTTCCTGGGAGGTGAAGTGGCTTTTTTTTTCACTATTATAGCATAAATATCTTTTATTTTTTTGATTATATTAACATGGGGAAAAGGGGATGACTTGATTATATCTATATATGAGATTTATATATACCGGTATATTTTTATTTTAGTTTTTTTATTTTAAAAACTATTTTTTTTTTTTCACTTTGTCTCTAGGGGACTTTCACATTCAATAGTCTGATAGTTTCTCCCATAGATTGTCATGTTATACTTTGCAGTCTATGGGAGATTGGTTATGTTTCTGAAGGCTGAGGCGGCTGTGGCATCTGAATGGTGCCCTCAATCTCAGCGTGGGAGAGCTGTTCGGGTCCCAGGTGCGGTATCGCAACTAACCATGGCATCTAAGGGGTTAATTGTCAGTGTGTGTGAGATATATATATCATATGTGATTATCCAGGTTACTGTGTTAGCCAATCATCACCTGATTGAGAGGAGTGTGGAGCATGTGTAAAATCTCTGCTTGCTGTCAGTGTATGGATAAGGCAAAGGCATGACCTGGCGCCACTTATCTGCTGAGAGAACATAATGTCAGCTCTCTGCATATATCATAGAGGAACGGCGACAAGAACTGACAGATCCTCTATACTACACCACACAGGAGAGCTGACAGATCCTCTATACTACACCACACAGGAGAGCCGACAGATCCTCTATACTACACCACACAGGAGAGCTGACAGATCCTCTATACTACACCACACAGGAGAGCTGACAGATCCTCTATACTACACCACACAGGAGAGCTGACAGATCCTCTATACTACACCACACAGGAGAGCCGACAGATCCTCTATACTACACCACACAGGAGAGCTGACAGATCCTCTATACTACACCGCACAGGAGAGCTGACAGATCCTCTATACTACACCACACAGCATAGCCGACAGATCCTCTATACTACACCACACAGGAGAGCTGACAGATTGTCTATACTACACCACACAGGAGAGCCGACAGATCCTCTATACTACACCACACAGCATAGCCGACAGATCCTCTATACTACACCGCACAGGAGAGCTGACAGATTGTCTATACTACACCACACAGCATAGCCGACAGATCCTCTATACTACACCACACAGGAGAGCTGACAGATCCTCTATACTACACCACACAGGAGAGCTGACAGATCCTCAATACTACACCACACAGGAGAGCTGACAGATCCTCTATACTACACCACACAGGAGAGCTGACAGATCCTCTATACTACACCACACAGGAGAGCTGACAGATCCTCATACTACACCACACAGGAGAGCTGACAGATCCTCTATACTACACCACACAGGAGAGCTGACAGATCCTCTATACTACACCACACAGGAGAGCTGACAGATCCTCTATACTACACCACACAGGAGAGCTGACAGATCCTCTATACTACACCACACAGGAGAGCCGACAGATCCTCTATACTACACCACACAGGAGAGCTGACAGATCCTCTATACTACACCACACAACAGAGCTGACAGATCCTCTATACTACACCACACAGGAGAGCTGACAGATCTTCTATACTACACCACACAGGAGAGCTGACAGATCCTCTATACTACACCACACAGGAGAGCTGACAGATCCTCTATACTACACCACACAGGAGAGCTGACAGATCCTCTATACAACACCACACAGGAGAGCCGACAGATCCTCTATACTACACCACACAGGAGAGCTGACAGATCCTCTATACTACACCACACAGGAGAGCTGACAGATCCTCTATACTACACCACACAGAAGAGCCGACAGATCCCTCTATACTACACCACACAGGAGAGCTGACAGATCCTCTATACTACACCACACAGGAGAGCCGACAGATCCTCTATACTACACCACACAGGAGAGCTGACAGATCCTCTATACTACACCACACAGGAGAGCTGACAGATCCTCTATACTACACCACACAGGAGAGCTGACAGATCCTCTATACTGCACTACACAGGAGAGCTGACAGATCCTCTATACTACACCACACAGGAGAGCTGACAGATCCTCTATACTACACCACACAGGAGAGCTGACAGATCCTCTATACTACACCACACAGGAGAGCTGACAGATCCTCAATACTACACCACACAGGAGAGCTGACAGATCCTCTATACTACACCACACAGGAGAGCTGACAGATCCTCTATACTGCACCACACAGGAGAGCCGACAGATCCTCTATACTACACCACACAGGAGAGCTGACAGATCCTCTATACTACACCACACAGGAGAGCTGACAGATCCTCTATACTACACCACACAGGAGAGCTGACAGATCCTCTATACTACACCACACAGGAGAGCTGACAGATCCTCTATACTACACCACACAGGAGAGCCGACAGATCCTCTATACTACACCACACAGGAGAGCTGACAGATCCTCTATACTGCACCACACAGGAGAGCTGACAGATCCTCTATACTACACCACACAGGAGAGCTGACAGATCCTCTATACTACACCACACAGCAGAGCTGACAGATCCTCTATACTACACCACACAGGAGAGCCGACAGATCCTCTATACTACAGCACACAGCAGAGCTGACAGATCCTCTATACTACACCACACAGGAGAGCCGACAGATCCTCTATACTACAGCACACAGCAGAGCTGACAGATCCTCTATAAGGCTGATCACAGTATATTTGGGGAGATTACATGACTTGGTTGCTCCTTGGTTTGACTCTCTGGGGTCTGTCTCGCTGCAGTGATTGAGCTCCTCTATTATGACTCTGCTTCCGGCGTGTCCCGTGTCTGTACTTTGCACGTTGTGAGGTTTCCCTCATATCTGATGCCATATAATATCCTCCTTATCGCTGGGCGCCAGATAATCACGCTCTCCGACTTAGAATGTGACTACATCAACGCCCGCTCCTGCTGCTCCAAGCTGAATAAGGTTTGTCGGGTGATCTTTTTAGTCTTCATCCTTTGTCCTTTTATCTGGGTGATGACCCCCTGTTTAACCCTTTAATGACCAGACCTGACAACATCCTAAAGAGGACCTCTCACCTCTCCTGTTTTACTAACTCCCTGCGTTCCCCATGTAATAACCATTCTAGAGCATTTATTCTCCTAACTCTATGATGTGCCATCCCTCTATTATTCCAACTAGAAGTTACGAGTGAATTACTAACAGTTTGCAACAAAGGTCCAGATGGGTGTTACCAGTTGGGGAAGGGGGGTGTCCCTGCACCGTTTGACACGAGCAGCACAGATTGTATAGCGTCAGACTGGGCAGGAACATACCCCTAACTGGTAATAGCCCATTCATTGCAAACTGCTGGTGATTCATTAGGCAACTTGTAGTAGGAATAGTAGAGGAACAGCATAACATGGAAGAATAAATGCTCCAGAATCGTTATAACATGGTGAATGCATGGAGTTTCTGTTTGTGTAGAAGGCTGCAGCAGTGACATGTGCCCGCTGCAGCCAGTCACTGGTCATGTTCTGTGTACCCCAATGTCACTGCTGTGTAGGGGCCACAGCACAGGTCCCATAACAAATCGGCGCTCTGATAACTGTACTATAAGGAGTCTTGCTCCTGTGGCTGCCATCGCCTGACCAAGAACGTTTAATGGAAAATGGGTCATTACTTTGTGACCAGCGCTGAGTCAATGCTGTGGCCCCGTGATTCTCTGGATTGGTGGGGGTCCCAAAGGTCTGACCCCCTTATCAGTCATAAAATGGTTGCACTGTATGATATAGGTATATCACTTTGAGAGTGACGGCCCATGTTAGAACACTGGTGCTCAAATCGGTGGCTGCTGTTGTAAAACTACAACTCCCACCATCCATGTGATCCCTAGTGGGAACCTTGGGATGAATTAACTTTTGGTTATGAACAGTCAAAAGGCTAGAAAGTCCCATTTCATTTTTCTCACGATCCTTAGTCTTAAAAGTTAAGTAGTTATCCCCTGTCCACAGGACTATTAGATTGTTCGGGGGTCCTACCGCTGGGATCCCCGCTGATCCAAAGAACAGGACCTCGAACCCCAAGGAGCCCCCCTAAACGAATGGAGAGGCTGACCGGCCATGGGAGTTCCAGAGATGGCCGAGTACAGGGATGGGGGATAACGTCCTATAACTGGAGTACCCCTTTAACATTTATTCATAATCCAAGATAGAAAAAAAAAACGGTGTGAGTTTCACTGAACGCGTCCTGAGCAATCCGTATCGTTGGTGTGAAAGAGGCCTAAGGGCAAAGTATTTGTGCTGTGTCACAAGCCCACGTAGCTCTGAGGGGCACCAGACAGCCGCGACGTCTGTCGAGCCTATTCCGTACCCCAAGGAGACCCCCGAAATGAATGGAGAGGCTGGTTGGGCATGGGAGTTCCATTGATGGCCAAGTACAGCAGGGATAGGGTGTAACTTCATTTGGGGGGGCCTGAGCATCTCCACCTCGTGCTGTCGCTAGATGCTGCATTTGACAAGTCAGCCGCCTTCCATGAGCGGATTAATTGTGCTGTCCGTAGTTGCTGTCTTCGTCAAGCCTATTCCGTACTGGCACGCACCCGCCTGCGCAGCTCGTCAGTCATACCCACGAAATAATCGTGCTCCGGGCAGCCGCATGCCTCTCTAGGTGGAGTGATTGTGCCGTCGCTAGATTTCCTAGCCTGCTCCTTCCTGTACAGTTTAATCATGCACCAGACCGCTGCATTACCGCCCTCCGCAGGTGGAGCGATTGCGATTCTGGTTGTGGCCGTACCTGGTGTGCCTTCTCCCTTCAGGGGATTGAGGACTTGCGCTGACACACTTTTAATGCGCTCCATTCAGCGTGGAGCATCCAGCGCAGTTCTGAATTCACTGGGCACTGCCATGGCTCCCTTCAGTTTGTGCAGTATTGCGCTATCCCTGAACGCGGCATCTGTCACGTACCAGGTGGCGTATTCTCACTACCTCCGAATGCTATATCTACAAGATGCTGTAAGTCGGATGCAGCTCTCCTGTCCGTCGAAGTGCTTGCGCGATTGCTGGATGCTTGATGTGACGGACCTGCCGCGTTTCGCAGACTGTTGCCTATATCGGACATCAGCACCCCCCCTTCCCCTTTATCGGAGGAGCTATAGCTTTTTGCCATCTCGATTCTTCACTTTATTGGTCAAGCGTATTTTTTCACTCTGTATTGGGGCCCACTCACACAACCTTATTTTTATTTCCGCATGTTTGCAGATCAGATGCAGTCTAACTCATTTTTATGGGGCTGCAAAATCCACGCATAGCACACACGTCCGCGTAAAAGAGAGAACATATCCTGTACGTGTCCGCAAAATCGCAGCCCCATTCAAGTCTATGGTCTGGCAGAAATGCGGATTGCACACAGAATGCGTTCTGTATCTTGCTGATCCGTGTCTTCAAACTTTAATGTCATGTCACCTTTTGAATCTTTATAAAAAATTGTACTTTCCATATTTTTTGTGGCTCTGCAAAAAAAACGCAGGACACACAAACATACCTTCCGTATTTTGTGTACATGCGGAACCGATGCGGAAGTATCAAGGAATAGTCTTTAGATATTTTTGCGGAACAACGGATTCACATTTTGTAGACGCAAACAACATACGGTGGTCTGAATGGGCCCCAGTCTAGTAACAGTTGAACCCCCGTTAGGCCACGTCCATCCAGCATCTGACGCCGGCATCGCCCCTTTCGGTAGGTGATCTCCAGTCTCTGTACGGTATTGGCCTCATCCGGACGGCCGCTCGCCATTGATGGGTTGGCTATTACTTTGCGCTCCCGGCCGCTGCGGTTCTCCTTTAGAAAGATGGAGTTTTGGGCTGACGCTGAATGCCGTGTTTGCCCGGCCCTGTCTTTGTTGCAGGCTCCTACAGCCGCTGCTCCCCCTTCTGTGGGTGAGATAACAGGGCAGTCCATCTGTGGGCTGCCTTGCGGTCACCAGCCTGGCACGGTACATGGCACAGTCGCCAGTCACCATATCTGCTGTGTCTGCACCTAGCAAGGGAAAGTTTCTTCCTTGTTGGGCTTGAGCCTGGTTTTCTCTCCCGGATGGAAGTCGCATGCATGCCCTCAGCCGGAGCTGGCAGATGTTCTGCGTATCATGTGGTGGCGGATTCTGATCTTTGCCGCCTCGTTCCAGGAGACCACCTGGCACCTGCCAACCCCGCCATCTCTCTCCATGGCATTGGCCTCAATCTGTGAGTCTTAACCACGCAGGTCTCTCTTTCTGGGATGTCTCGTCAGTCTAGGTGCCTGATCCCCCGTCTAGGAGGCTGCTCTTTGCACTAAATGTCTTTTTCACCATTTTTTCTCATGGGCAGCCTGATCTACCGCTGCAGCAGTTCTTTTTGGACTGCAACCTACCCTGACCTCCCGAGTCAGAGTTTGCTATGGTCACGGCAATTTTCCGGTTGAACCGCCTGGGACTGACCCTCTCTTCTAATGTTCAGTGCGATTCAATCTGTCATCTCGCAGCCCGCCAGGGTGCAGTCTGTTCACTGACCCTTTGGAGGCGCTACCTGCAGCGGGGACTCCTGTCCCATACAATATCCGTTCTCCCCGGGGTTCCCACTGGACTTACCTTCCATGTTTCTGTTTCTTCCAGGTTCATATAGTTCGTCCAGTGGGGCCGGTTCTTGCCGTCAATCTACCCCAATCTTCCCCGCGGTCTAGACCGTCTCAATCATTTTAGGCTGGGTTCATAAGTGGCTGAAATGCGGCTGGAAAATCTTGTTTGGCCTCTTCTATTCGGTAGTTTTTTTTTTTTTTTGTTTTTTTTTTCTTCCCATCCCAGTGTCCAGAGTTCTGCTCTTGCTCCATTCAAACCTCCTGGTTTTTCAATCTTCTTCAGTGGGTTTTCTTTCTTTCCTCCGCTCTTCGGGTGCGTCGGGTCTCTATCTGTCCTTTCTTTCACAGGACGTCCCTTCTGGCATTTGCAGATATATATTCAGCAGCTTAAGGGTCCATTCACACATCCGCATAATGGGTCCGCAATTTTGTGGAACAGGTGCGGACCCATTCATTTTAATAGGGCCTGTCCGTATCTGCCATTCCATTCCGCAGCCCCGCAAAAAATAGAGCTTGTCCACGGACAAGAAAAGGCATTTCTATCATAGCGCCGGCCAAGTGCGGTCTGCAAAATGCGGAACGCCCATGGCCGGTGTCTGTGTTTTGCTGATCCGCAAAACATTCACGGAGGCAGTAGAACGACGCAAGAGGTCGTGATGACATCATAGTGATCTCTTGCACCAGGTCTCAGGCGGCGCGGTCACAACCGACTGCTATCTGACTACTTTTTGCAGTAGGAAGGCTAGGTGCGCCCCTGAGCTCTATGGAGTGTTAATCTGGTGCTGATACCGAGAGCTTTACCGGCTTCAGTGTCTGAAAACCGTCTGCACTACACCACGTACCTGTTTCACCTGCACTTATCACATGGCAGCAATCCTGATGAGGTGGGATCAGTGAGTCCATCTATAACAGGGGTCCGCAACCTCCGCCACACCAGCTGTGGTGAAACTACAGCTCTCAACATGCTCCATTAACGTGTATGGGAGTTCCAAGAACAGCCAAGCAAGTGTGCATGTTGGGAGATGTAGTTTCCCCACAGCTGGAGAGCCGGAGGTTGCTGATCCCCGGTCTGTAGCGTCTTCAGCACTCTGGCTTCACACATTGATCTCGCTGAATGCGCCAGATGAGCGGCTGTTCTTATAAATGCAACCAACATCCCCCCTCCCCCACATTAGAATGTATTGGCTCCGATGAGCCAAAGCGATTGCTTTGCGAAGTCTCGCGAGACTTCGGGTAATAACTCCATAAATTAATTTGTACTGTAAGTGGTACCTTGGAACCGAACCCGAGTATTACGAGACTTCGCGAAGCAATGACTTCGGCTCATCGGAGCCAATACATTCTAGTAATGTATGGCGCTGTGCCTGGTAAGCTGCGGGGCGGCAGCGGCGCTCACTGGAGCTCCGGTGAGTGCTGCGGCTGACTCGGACGTCTGATCGGCGGGGGTGCCGGGAGTCTGACCACCGCCGATCTCATACAGATGACCTAACCTGAGGATAGGCCATCAGTATGAAAATCCTGGAAAACCCCTTTAAGTTTTAAGGCAAGAATAGAGGGAAAAATGAAACGCGACTTTGTAGTCTTTTGGATGACTGCTGCAGTCGTTTTTCCACCCTTTTGTGGCCAGTGGGGAGCAAAGGGAGTTTCTTTGTTAGGTTTGTTAGGAAATGGTGGCATTTATTATATTTTTCCTGTGCCGCATTCACATTGACCCTCTTGTCCCTGCAGTGGGTGGTGCCGGAGCTCATCGGTCACACGTTGGTGTCTGTATTAATGCTCGTGTCCTTGCACTGGTTCATCTTCCTCCTGAATCTACCCGTAGCGGTGTGGAACATCTACCGGTGAGTTATGTACTGTATTCAGATGGTCCGCCCTATGACTATAGCCTTACATTTTTATTTTTCTGATACACTGTGCCAAATTGATGCCATTAGAAAGTACAGCTTGTCCTGCGAAGATCAAACCCTCACCCCCTTATGGCGGCATGAAGGAAAAGATGACAATGCGAAAAATGGAAAATCACAGGGGCTGGAGGGGTTAAAAAGTGAATATATATCTATATATATCTCAATTTTATTTTTTGACTAATTTTTTTTCTGTCCCTGCAGTGATGCGAGGGTTCTCTTTGTAGAGTAATATTTAGTTTTATTGATGGTACATATAAGGCCGTTTAGGTTCCGTTTTTGCATTCCGTATACGGAACCATTCATTTCAATGGATCCGCAAAAAAAAAGGAAGGTATTCCGTATGTCTCCTTTTTCCGTTACATTCAAAGATAGAACATGTCCTATTATTGTCTGCGTAACGGACAAGGATAGTACTGTCCTATCAGGGGCCAGCTGTTCCGTTCTGCAAAAAAACGGAATGTGCACGGACGTCATCCGTATTTTTTGCGGACCGCAAAATACTGAAAAAGCCATACGGTTGTCTGCGGTAGGCTTCTACTTTGACAAAAGCTTTCCTTTCTTTTTTCATACAGGTTTATTATGGTGCCAAGTGGAAATTTGGGGGTCTTTGATCCGACTGAGATCCACAACCGGGGACAACTCAAGTCTCACATGAAAGAGGCCATGATCAAGCTGGGATTTCACCTACTGTGTTTCTTCATCTACCTGTACAGGTGGGTGGTCTGCACGTCTGACTTGTTGCTTATCAATGATTAGATAGAGAGATATATATTTAGTTTATATATAAGCAGTTTCCATTGTGCGGAGCGAAACGTCGCGTTGGTGTAAATAAGACACTTGTCACTGGAGGTGCCGTGGACCCCTTCTTCTTTTTTTTTTTTTTTTTTTTTTTTTTTTTTTAATATATATATATATAAGTATTGGGACATTGGATCGACCCTACAGCCGCTGGCACTCCATTGCTGTTTTCTGTGGTGCTGCAAAGTTGTTGCCATATTTTAGACATGCGCTTCTTTCCCATGTCGTCGCCTTTATAGCTTCTGCTATGAAGTGGGAGTCAATGGAGAGTAGAATGTCCGTAGGCTAATATGGTCTCCAGGAAGGGATAAAGTACAGCCCCTCGGGGGCAGGGGAGCTGCGTCCAGTGCCATATATGTGTGTATAGTATGTAAAGATGTCATTAAAGGGGTGTTCCCCTCTCATACATTGATGCCATCAGTGTCCGCTGCAGGTCCCACCTCTGGGACCCACTCCTATCTCTAGAATGCCCCTTCCAAAAGCTGCTATGGGCGTTCCAAAAATATCAGAGCGAGTGCGTTTGGCTATCTTTTTTTTTTTTGGAATGCCTATAACAGTAAATGGCGGGAGAAATGAAATTCGGAGATTCTCATCCACTTTGCTGGTACTGTACACCGCTGGACGTAAATCCGTGACCACAAGTCCACATCTGATCAGTCACATGTGACCCCCGACTTGAAAATGCCCACACATGCCGGAAAACACAGCGTCCACTGCAAATGGTGAGATCCGCAGCATAAATTGACATGCTTCAGATCTCAAATCTGCGCGGCAGGTCAAATTATGCTTCGTTTTTGGTACGCAGTGTGTGGATGACGCTTCTTAAAATCTCACTGGGTGACTCTGTCCCAGTCTACACAGCAAAGCTTAATTGTAAAAGGGAGCTGCAGAAATCGGGAGATGTCGGCTTGTTGTGCGTACTTCAGTGGGGGGTTTTTGGTGGTAGAAGACGGCAGGAATCCCGGCAGGACGAATACGTTTTCTGCTTTCTTCTTCTGGGATCCAATCCTGCTTTTCAGTATGTGATGGAACCCGTCCTGCATGTATGACCCCATGAACCTGCTCCGCTGGACATGAAGTGTTCACCCTCTTGCATTATTTCTCTTTCCAGTATGATTTTGGCCCTAATCAACAACTGAGATCCATCGGCACAGCAACAAGCAGCGGACCTTTTAAACGCGGGAGGAGCCAAAAAGAACAAGTAAAGACGAGGAGATTGTTGCACGCGGTTTCGTGCAGAGTATTTTTTTTTCTTTTTTCATATTTGAACGCCATATTTTTTTGCTGTATTTTTTAACATAAAAATATTTAAAAAAAGGAAAAAAAAAAAAAACTCGCTTGTGTTTTTCTCGGGCTCTGATTAGGGATGTGAGAATTCATTGGGCCTCATGTATTTAAAAAGAAAAAAAAAAAGCTGTTTCCCAAAGTGACCAATCAGAGACGTGATGTGACTGGTTGCTTTGGACCTCTGTCTTCGCACTTATATATTTCTTTTTTTTTTTTTTTTTTAAATCCATGGTGGCCTCTTGTGTCTCCCGTTCTCGCCATTTTTAATCTTGAGCACTGAAATACATGACGCACCAGCATCCGGGGGGGGGGTACAGTTTTAGGCTGCACTAGCTGGGAAGTGACATGAAGGTCCCAGAGATGTTTACACAGCTTTAGTGCAACCTGGCGTTCCCCCAGCTGTCGCAAAACTACAACTCCCAGCATGCCTTAGGCTGTCAGAGCTTACTGAGAGTTGTAGTCGTTCCAGCAGCTGGAGAGCCACCGGTCGGCGAGCACTATGGACGGCTGGTAAAGCAATAGAGCAATGCTGCACTTTGTAAACTACTTCTTTCTTTGGAGAGGATGTTGTTGGTAGTTTTCGGGGTTCTTGGGGTGAATTTGTACGTTACGATCCTTGCTTTCCATTAAAGTTGATCTGTCCGTGGGACCTGCATTTCAGTGTGTCGAGTGATAAATGATTTTTGATCAGACCCCACCATTAAGGTGTGTTCATACCTGGCAGATTTGCTGCAGAAGCTTCTGTTTTTTTTTTTTTTTCTGCAGTTTGTGCATGGATAATTAAATTCCGCACCGTAAATCCGCTGGCAGCAGAGTCCTTTCGGGGTCCCATACATCTCAGTGGGAGGCAGCACTGAGGATCCCGGAGCAGCGGCTTATGGTCACGGTTAGAAGCCCACAATATGTGATCCTTAGCGCTGCCTCCCACTGACCTGTATGGGAGGCTGAAAGGACGCAGAATTTTGGCGTGGCTGTTCACATGACCGCTTTCTCAGCGGAATTTTGGTGCCAACGCCCGTTTATGCTTATCCAGCTGATCAGACACTTGTTACCCTGCGGTTACGGGGATAATTCTCAAATCTCAGGACAACCACTGTAAAGGAAACTAATGCTGCAGCATGCAGAGAATCCTGGTGTTCGCTTTACTGCTTACATTTTTGACAGATCCGAATTAAAATCGTTAGTGGTTTTGGCTAATAAAAATGTACTGATCCTTTCGTTATACTTCAGAGCTGAATTCACAATTTATACAGCCCTCCAATCATCCCAAATAAGCCCTGTGCTTTCAAGTAGGGAGTGTTGGACTGAGCATTGAAGCCTTTACACAGTGACTCCAGCAGCAGAATAGTGAGTGCAGCTCTGGAGTATACGACAGGATGTAACTCAGGATCAGTACAGGATAAGTAATGTATGTACACAGTGACTCCACCAGCAGAATAGTGAGTGCAGCTCTGGAGTATAATACAGGATGTAACTCAGGATAAGTAATGTATGTACACAGTGACTCCACCCAGCAGAATAGTGAGTGCAGCTCTGGAGTATAATACAGGATGTTACTTTAGGATCAGTACAGGATAAGTAATGTATGTACACAGTGACTGCACCAGCAGAATAGTGAGTGCAGCTCTGGAGCATAATACAGGATGTAACTCAGGATCAGTACAGGATAAGTAATGTATGTACACAGTGACTGCACCAGCAGAGTAGTGAGTGCAGCTCTGGAGTATAATACAGGATGTAACTCAGGATCAGTACAGGATAAGTAATGTATGTACACAGTGACTGCACCAGCAGAGTAGTGAGTGCAGCTCTGGAGTATAATACAGGATGTAACTCAGGATCAGTACAGGATAAGTAATGTATGTACACAGTGACTGCACCAGCAGAATAGTGAGTGCAGCTCTGACATATAAATGGAGTTGGTCAGTATAAGGCAAGCAAAACATTTACCTTTCTTGCCACTGTAAATAAACTGATCAGATCTCCCTCCAGTGGGTGTCTTACGGGCTCATGCACTGGTTTTGGTCCACATTTTTTTGCGGATCAGATGCAGACTTGCTCATCTCAATAGGGCCACAAAAATGCAGACAGTATACCCCTAAAAAAAGTCGGCAGACACCCGGCCGCTATCAGTGTTTTGTGGATCCGCAAAACCTTCTACGGCTGTGTGCGGGAGCTTTAGGAATGGGGATGAAATGGCAGTTTTTAGTAAATGGGCTCCTTGGTATAGATAAAACGATTCCACTTTCTATACATTCACTGTCTAAACCAGGGGTGCACAAGGCTTTCTGGCTGAGGGCCACATTTTCAGACTGGGCCAAAAATAAAATTTTAAATGGGTATTAACAACCGAGATACATGTGTTACCAAATGAATCGGGGCTGCGCAGAATGGTATCAAGAGCCGCATGTGGCCCCCGGGCTGCAGGTTATGCACCCCTGCTCTCTCAATTGTAAAGAGCTGATGGTAGAAAGCTGCAGATTTCTCCCTACATAATAAGCCTCTTGTTCTAGGACTGGGATCAGCAACCTTCCGCACTCCAGCTGCCGTGGAACTACAACTCCCAGCATGCAAACCACTCCTATAAAAGAGAATGGCGCATTCTGGGACCTGGCGTGCCAATGGTTGCTGATCCCTGTTCTTGGAAGTGAATAGTGTGATGTGATTTTTATTTTTCTTCCCAAAAATGATAGACACATTCGAGGGGTTTAAACACGACTTCAACCCAGTTATTCGTTCTGTTTATTGACTTGAAAGAAAGGGAATACAAATAATATCTGAGGGTAGAGCACCGACATCACGAAACAAAAAAAAAGTGAACCTAATCATAAAAAAATCTACACGTAAAGGAAATGTCCCCTAAATAATTAGTAAAACGGTGAAAATAAATATTGGAGACTTTAGTTTTATACTTTTAATATGGTAAATAATACAAAGTAACTGAAACGGCGTAATATAGATCAAAAGAAAAAATAAAATAGTAAGAGCATTCTCTTGAAACATTTAATATCAGTCCATAGCAAATAGTCATTACATACCAAAAAGCTCTAAGTGTTAACTAGATCCACCACAACTCCATACAAATCTTGACAATTTTTTTAAAATCTTTTTGAGATCAATGAGTTTTATTCTTCTTGATCCCTGCAGCTTGGTTCGTAATGCTTTATGGTCTGTTTCTAACGTTTTTGTTTGCTTTTTTTTCCCCTCCCCTAAAACCATTCGTTTTCTTTTTAACGTTATTTTTCAAGATGCCAATTTTTTTTATTTTTTGCATCTGACCTTAATACTAAAACATAAGAATTTTTTATTTATTTTTTTTATCCTGACACAAACCCATAAAACAAAACTAAGGAAAAGAAATAAAACTGTGTAAATTCTAGGTTTATAAAAATATAGCGGAGCCACTGTGGAGACGTGAGACGCAGCACGTTATGTGCCGCAAGCAGTTGGTTCCTTGATTGCTCTTTTTTTTTTTTTTTTTATTGCACAGAAATATTACTGACCGGCGGGTCAGTCCGTCCACATTACTTGGGATATCGGGGGAAAGGGCGGGACTTGGATTTGGCAAGTGTTGATGGCATCTTTGTGCGCGTCAAAGGACGAAAAAATCAAAAGGAGATAAACTGCATTTGGGTAAAAGGCCCATGAAGTCTAATTTTGCTTATCTGTTAAGAAGGGGCCCTGAAACTTTTATTAAAAAAAAAAAATTCAAAAACAAGCAGCGCAAAAGGAAGAAACACAATTTCTCTGTTCTATTTCATTCTTCAATGTGGCGGTCTGCGTTTGAGCCGTATATATCTTGTGACAAAAATGGGATTACGTCCAGTCTGCGTGATCCTTGCCGCGTAATACCGTCTCCCATACAGGTCAAGTAAAGCAGAAGGTTCCTGCTAAGAGCAGATTGGGGGGGGGGGGGGGCTTGACCTGACCATGGACAGAGCTGAGCACGTGTGGTCTCTACCTGGGTGCAATATCTTGGTAAGAACTCCTCCCCCTTTAAAAAATAAAATAAAAATCAAGGCGCTAAGGACAATTCGGTTTTTCAAGGGAAGAGGTCATCAGCAAATGACTTAACGTTTATATCACGTTTTTAAACAACTTTTGGGGACATTAACTTTCCAGGTCCCTATTTAAAAAAAAAAATGTTTTTTTTTCCACTGGCCACTAAGCCACTTCTTGGTCTGGGTCACTTTTCAGCAGTCATCTCATTATCACAAGCAGGATTACAGTGATGGGTAACACTTCTATGTAAATAACACAGGATCCATCATTTAGAGAGCCCTTTGTGTCTGTCGTCCATGGTAGAGGCTGTAAAGCAGGCAAGTCCAAACTGCGGCCCTCCAGCTGTTTCAAAACTACAACTCCCAGCATGCCCTAATAGCTGAAGGCTATCCAGGCATGCTGGGAGTTGTAGTTTTACAACAGCTGGAGGGCCACAGTTTGGACATGACTGCTATAAAGCATCGCTCTAAACCAGGCATCTTCAAACTGCTGCAAAACTACAACTCCCACCATGCCCTGCTGTAGGCTGATACCTGTAGGCTGTTTGGGCATGCTGGGAGTTGTAGTTTTGCAACAGCTGGAGGGCTGCATTTTGAGGATGCCTACTCAGGCAAGATGGCCGCCCCCATAATCATGCATAGAAAATAGCAATAAAAAAAAAAAAAGGATGAGACCTCATTCAAGTGGCGGGGGGGGGGGGAGGAGTCTGTGGGTCTACGATATACGGGCTCCAGCTGTGTTAATCTCGTATCATGGATGCAGAACCATTGACTTCAATGGGTCCGCAATCCACGTTGCAGAATGGAAGCACTACAAAGCATTTCCGGGGGCTTTCGGGTCCGCACCAGCGCAATGCAAAAGATAAGACCTGTCCTTTCTTCTGCCGTATATTGCCGATCATGGACTCATTCAATCCAATAGGTCCATGGCATTCACGCGGCCGGAGCATTGCGGACTGCAGACACTGCAGTTGTGGGAATGAGCCCCCAGTCAGTGGCAGTGAAGCCTATACTGAGAAGGAATAACAGGAAGATGTGCACCTGGATTTTGCTCATGGTCACCAATCAAACACTGACTGTGTGAATGCGACCTTAGTCACAAAACAGGTCCAAAAATTGTGGGGTGTGTACCCAGCATGTACTGCTTCAGATCTGTGATTCTGACCAGTCATGCCGGCTAGAGGGGGCAGCGGTATATGCCATAAAGATTTTGGGGGGATATTCCCGTTAGCAAGGGTTGCCGGAAAGGGCGCCACTGTTGTCTAAAGGCCCAGGTCTGGTATTACAGCTCAGAACCATTCACTTGAATAGCAAGCTACCAAGCCCAGCACCCATGTCTATGGGGTAAGCAATGACAATTGGAGATCATAGTTTCCCCTCGGAACTTAGGGCCGTTCCACGCTTCTGTTGTGGCGCTCCTGTTTTGAGATCCAACAGAGGTTCTCAAAACCACGCCAAAATGGTTCCGTTTTATCCCCATTTATTGTCAATGGGGGACACAACCGATCAGGATTAGTGCGCACGAACTGGTGTTTGGTTCGGGTTATTAAAGAATCCCGTTATGGATTCCGCTACCATGGTCCGTGGTAGCGGAATCCGTAACGGCATTCTTCAACAACCCAAACTTTGGCCGCCGAACTTAAAACACAAGTTTGCTCAACACTGATGAGGATGCATTCTATTGCGTCTTTTCGACCGGACACAAAACCGCTGCGGCAATTTTGTTAAATCGATGTAAGTCAATGACGCTGGCTCATTTTTTATTTTTTTTTCGGATCTGGAAAAAAAAAAAAAAAAACCTGATTCGTCACCCTTGGACTTACAAATGATTTTAGTGCCGGATCCGGTTTGCTTCGATCTAACACAACCGCATCCTAACAGAACCGATGGATCGGGATGTGCACCTCAAATGGATCTCAAAACCAGAACCCAAAACCCGGTGTGAAACAGGCCTAACATAATGACATTATAGGAGATACTTAAAATAAAGACCAAACTGCAGGTCAAAACGGTCCGTGAACTGAACGTCACTTGCCCTCCATGGCACAAAGCAACGTTTGATACCAGGCAAAGACCCTTGGGGACGGTCACTGGGGCGTTATGCCATGAGTGTTGTAAAAAGTGGAAATCACATCGTATCCTACATGACCGTCTCTTTCTAACCAAGATAGGCGCAGCCCTGCACCTCACATGGATCCAGAGATCTCCACAATCACTGCTCTGCTAGACTCTATTCAGGCTGGCACCTCAGGGGTGTGTCCTTCCTCAGAGGCATATCCTTTCTTCCTATAACAGCTCAGGGGGCATGTGCTTCCTGCTGCAGCTCTTCCTACCACAGCTCGGAGGGCTTGTGCTTTCTGCTGCAGCTCTTAGGGCATGTGCTTTCTGCTGCAGCTTTTTCTATCACAGCTCAAGGGGCATGTCCTTTCTGCTGCAGCCCTCCAGATCAGCTCAAGGGGTGTTCTCTTTCCAGGGCAGCTCTTTAGCTCAGGGGGTCATGTCCTTTACGCTGCAGCCAATCTCCCTGTAACTGTCACAACTTCTAACAGTAGATAGGGCTGGTGGCAGTTGAAGGATGCAACTGAGCATGTGCGACCACTGCTGTAGGTGCACATTACTATACACATTAAACAGCAGGGGGGGCGCCGTTATAATTACGTAAAGAGAATATCTCACAATTGGAGCTTTTTTTTTAAATAACAAAACAAATTACAAAACAATTCGTTTTCACGCTGAGCTATATTAAACCAACATGTAATGGTGGCACAACCCCTTTAAGAGGCGACGCCCATGATATTGCATAGATTACATACGTGTAACACTACTGCATTGTCAGCCGCTAACAACTGGAACCACGCCGGTGACGCAGTGGCTTTACTGAGTGTCACCACCCCCCTTGCGTTCTCACATCCAGGGTCCTGAGGAGATGGCAGATCCGATATCCAGACCTCCTGTTTTGGCCCTGCACCTCAGAGGTCTCATGCAGATGGCGGTAATCTGGGCGCCTATTAGCGTCCGTATATCCGCTTCAATTCCCATTCCAACCTCAGGCCTTATCGCCATCAAAAGGATCTAGGACACTCATTGCTGAGCCACAGACTCACAGTCGGGTCAGGATTTGCAGCTATAATACGGACACCAACATGGCCGTCTGAGGCCTGACAAATTTCCGTAAAAAAGGGAATGGACCTTCATGTGTTTGTATAGGGCTCCGCGTTATCAATATGGATCATGTTAACCATCACAGCCAGTCCAGGCTTTAACATGCTCGCTCCTGCAGGATTGATGGATTAGGCCTGTCATCTATGAACTGTATGTGCATAAATGGCCACCTGGAAATAGGGACTGTGTCAGCAGCGACTGCTGCAAACTATGGCAACAAGAACAAAACTCATTGCAACCAACCCTCAATTATTCCCCCAAGTAGTCATGTCAAAGTGTTTAGATACTGTACGGTACAAAGTGTATGGAGAAATAAAGCAATAAAAAAAAAAAAAAAAAAAGTGTTTAATATTTCAGGAAGGAGGGAGGCCGCTGGTTCCCTGTCACCAGCCCTGGAGGGAACAGGTTTAGGCTTTAAATGGCCTCTCCCAGTTTTCAGTACAGGGCCTGGTAAAGACAGCATTCTACATGACATGGAGGTATATTACGGCGCCGTACAGCCACCCTACTGTACCTCTGTATGCTCCAGCTTTCAGATAGCACACACCCAACTGGGTGACGAACACGACCTACAGAGCAGCACTTGAAGGGACTCCATCTGGATGAGACGTATGGATGCAAACTCCCAACGCATCCTCGCTGTTGCGCCACTCATCTACTTGCACACACAGCTACACTGAAGGTCCCACTTGCTTCTCGGTAGCTTTGCACCCAGGACTGGGGCTACATGGAAACTTGCCAACACTGCTAGACCTTCTGTAATGCTGGGTGCACGCTAACTTGCGTGTTGCAATAGCTTTGCAATCTCTGGTCACCATGTAGCCCCCAGGTCCAGCAGATCTCTGGATGGTTCTACTCTGTAACCAAAGTATCAAGCGGTTGTAAAACTATAACTCCCACCAATGCTATCATGACATGCTGGGAGTGATAATTACCCTACAGGGTGGCAATCATGGCTCTGCTGCAGTAATCTGCTAGAATCGGCAAGCAAAATGGTCAGCGCAGCTCCGTATGCAACCAGAGCCAACGTTATAGGTAGATTAGATCCAGATATGACCTTCGGGAGAAGACCTACATCCATAGCGGCCATCATCGATCGCGACGAGGGGAGCCGCAGTGGTCTGACAGTCCACAGTCTCGGAAAGCGCCCCATTGCCAAACTCTCTGCTCCTCGCACCTTACCTAGACTCCGTAATCAGCAGCAGCAAAAGAAATGGACGTCTCGATAAAACCTCAGGGTGCATTAAAAGGAGAGGAGGGGGCGGTTCTAAGTCAATGACTCCCCATTTTTTATTTTTTCTTCCAAGGAAGTCATCAATAAAGCTGGTTGAAATTTTAAACTTACACAAAATGAACTCATTACAGTCCTATAAATAATTTATTTTAAAAAAAATGTTGTGCTGTTGACCCAGTAACTGGGGAGGGGGGGGGGGTTAACACGGTCTGCCATACAAAAACCTAGGATCGGTTTCTTAATACGGTCTAGATGGAAACTGGTTCTGCAACTTTTTTTTTTTCCCCCTGGAGGGTTTGAAAAAAAAAAAAAAAAATTTAACCAAAAAAAGAAAAAAAACACAAGTAAGGCTACAATCCATGAACCAAGCTGGAAAGATCTCGAGCTAAATAAGGCGGAGAGAATCCGTGAAATGAGAGGAGAAAATACTTTCCTATTAAATGGATACTCAGACTAAAGCGATCTATCAAGCCTTCTAAACTGTTAAATATTTTTTTTTTCTTTTTTCTTTTTTTTTTTTTTTTTCTCCAAACAAGCATTTAAACTTCATTACACAGAAGAGCGACAAAGATGGTAGAGGCTGCCGGACAAAAAGGCAGAAGGAGGGGAAAAAATATACCGAGTTCAATGGACAGCTTGAATATAGCACAGTTCTTCACAACCGATGGGGGGTAACATGGTGTCCAATAACAATCTAACGACGTGCTTCATCGGAGCTGGGTACTATGAAGCAGGGTGGTAAATGATCTGCCCCGGAGGAGGGCACCACACTCGTAGGTGGGGGGTTTTTTTTCCGTTTTTTTTTTTTTAAACTTCTCTTGAAAAGCGTCTGTCCCGCTATCAATTTAACGTTTGCACCAATCCCAAGCCATTTAAAAATACGACTAAATTTTTTTTTTGTTTTAAAGTTAGAGAAGTCGTCTTCAGCGAAAAGGGGCAAAAAATAAAAATAAAGAAAAATTTGCCATCAACTGTCCATGCTACTGCATTCCTCTAGAACGAAGTATGGGGGCAGTTTGAGGGAGAGAAGGTGGGGGGGGGAGGGAAGAAAAAAAAAAGAAAGAGTTAAAATTCATCAGAGACAAACAGATTTACATTAGAAAAAGTTATAGAGGGGGTTTCTGGGAATGAAATACGGATGACCCATGCCGGGGATAGATCCCCCCCCATTTCGGATCAGTGAGGGTCTGAATCAGCGCATGACGACACATCCACAGTATGGAGCTGCAATACCACTCACAGCCACTATACAGCCCATGGCACTGCGCTCAATCTACTACAAAAAGGCCAAAGTGCTCAGCCTAGCATCTGTTTCAAGGGGCTGTAGTGATTGTTGGGGGCATCGATACTAAGGATGGGTCATCAATATTTAATTCCCAGAAAACTCCCTTTAAAAAAGGTACATTCACACAGCGCAGAATACAGTACCAGTCAAGTGACTGAGATCTGAGCAAACATTTCCCATTCAGAGACTGTCCTGCAGTGTGGGGATATTAAAGGGGTTGTCCGCTTTTTACCACAGGGGTCGTGTGCAGCATTATACTAATGGAACCCGCTCTGTGGGGTCTGTTAAGCTAGTAAATTCCTCTCAACTCCCATGAGATGGTGAACACAGCATTATACTAACCTGGGAGGTTGTAGTGTATGTTCACATGTACTGGGTTTGCTGTCGGCCATTTCTGTAACCATTGGGGGTTCGTTGCTACCGTTCCTCAACCATTTAACATCAGAAATTGACATTTTGCAGATTTAAAGGGATTCTCAGTTTTTACCATTGATGACCTATGCTGAACAGAACAGAGAAGGCAGCGCTCACTGACAGGGTTGCCGGGGGTCAGACCTCCACCAATCCCGAGGATAGGTCATCAATAGTTAAAAAAAAAAAAACAACACTGTCTGCAAAATGTTAATTTCTGATGTTAAATGGTTAAGGAACGGTATCAACGCACCCCAATGGGTACAGAAATGGCCGACAGCAAACCCATTACATGTGAACATACACTACAACCTCCCATTAGTATAATGCTGTGCTCACCATCTCATCGGAGGCGAGAGGAATTTACTAGGTCAGTGATGGTCAAAGTGCGGCTCTCCAGCTGTTGCAAAACTACAACTCCCACCATGCCCTGCAGTAGACGGATAGCTGTAGACAGTCTTTGCATGCTGGGAGTTGTAGTTCTGCAACAGCTGGAGAGCCGCACTTTGCCCATCACTGTACTAGGTTAACAAACCCCATAGACCCCACAGAGCGGGTACCACATGGTTACCGTGGACTCACCTTCCGCCAGTGTTTATTACACAGCTGCACGTGTGAATTCACAGTGGCAGCTGATTTATGGCTGAAATTTCTGCGATTGTCCATTCGTCTCTAGAGGGCATGCGGAAATCCCTGTAACTGCTGCCAAAACGGCCTCATTCACTTCAAATGGAGCGGATCTTCAGCCTCTGCCGCGTGCGAATAGACTCTACAGCTCCTCAGCCACTAACACTCAGAGGTCATGAAGCGGAGATATGAGGAGCGGTCTGGAGGACCCACAGTCAGAGGCTGATCGTTGGTCAGGGTTCAGTTTAAAGGGGATTTCCAGGAGTATTGAAGACCTATGCCGATGATAGGTGATCAATATCTGACCGCTGGGGACTCGTTGAGTACTGCTCTATACGCAGTAGAGACGGCAGGGTCGGTAATAAACTGTCTCTGCCTTCTCTATGGGGAGTACGGCTGTCACTGTCAGCCAGCTGATTCCAGTTTCCAACTCGGTGTAAACATCCTTCCCGAGTTACATGCGACGCTCCAGACATCATTACTATTATAAACTGGGCCGTATTAAATATACAAGAAATGCCATCACTTTATGATAAATGGAGGTCTTGAAAAATAAAAGGGACCTCCGCACTGATCATCAGTCGCCACTAGATAGGGAAAGACGCTAAATCAGTGCTGCGGCCCCTTCATTTTCAGGGCTGAACCCACACTGATCATAAAGGTGATGGAAAGAGATTAAAATAACCCATTAAATCACAGTCTAGCTGTTACCACAACTCCCCACATCCTGTGTGGACTCCCATCAGACTAATGCCTCCGGTTGATTTAGAAGTTTTATCGTTTCCATTTTTTCACCCTCCTGCTACATATTTACCTTCAAACTCCTGGTTTTCTATGTAAGGTGCTGGTCCCCATATTCTAACTGTGCCGTCGTCAGAGGCGCTGGCCATCAGGGAGGGAATCTGTGGGTTCCAACTCACACAGTTTACTGTGCGCGTGTGTCCAGTCAGCTCTGCGATGGGCAGTTCGCTGCGTTTGTGCCAGACATATACCTTGTGATCTGTAGGAGGCAGAAGAAGGAGCCGTTAGGCTGACGTGAACCCCTGGGACCGTACAGACAAAAGTGAGAAGGGGGACACTCCTAGTGCAGAGAATACAGGGGTGGCGGTAACAGGCTGCATGGCGCTGGAGGGAAATCCCAGCCGTGGACAGTTACCCTCACTGCCGCTAGCGATGAAGTCTTCATTGTGACCGCCGAAGCACGAGTGTATTGTGTAGAAGCCCTGCGTCACTCCTTGGTATTTTCTCACTAATACTCTGTCTTGCAAGTCCCATAAGTGAACACCCTGGAGGCAAAACAGCAAAGAGTTTCATTACTTCAGACACATTTCACACAAACATAGTAACATAGGCTGAAAAAAAAAAAAAGACATCTGTCCATCCTGCAAGTAAAAAGAAATGGCATTTCTAGTGGATAACTAAAGGGGTCGGTTGCTTTTTTGTACCATCGATGACCTATAGGATAGGTCGTCAGTATCTGATCAGTGAGGGTCTATTTGAAGAGGATGCGAAGCTCCGTGAGCGCCAAGCGTCATTTGACGTCAAATTCCTTGGTCACATGGCCTGGGCGCAACGCCGTCCAACTGAAGTGAAGCTCTGCTCTGCTTAGGGTACTTTCACACTTGCGTTCGTGTGATCCGGCAGGCAGTTCCGTCGCCTGACAGTGATTGAACGGAAGGCATACTGATGCAAACTGAACGGATTTCTATCCATTCAGATCGCATGGGGATATGCCTGATCAGTTCTTTTCCGGCATAGAGCCATTTTGACGGAACTCTGTGCCGGAAAAGAATAACGCAAGTGTGAAAGTACCCTTACCTCCTCGAACAGTTTAATTGCCATTCACTTCTATCGGACAGCTCCCCTCTGTTCAAGTGGATAGGACGGAGCCGTCCCATAAAAGTGAATGTGGATGCCATACTTATAATTACACATGCTCCCTAAATGCACCCCCCACTTACCCGTGGAATCCTACCCAGACTATCTTATCAACACCCCTACACCACCCCCCCACTCTCCCAGACTACTAACCCCCCACCAATTGTAAACTTGATCAGGAGGTGAATGGACCCGAGCTGCAATACCAAGCACAGCCATTATACAATAACGGGCCTCTTCAAACTCAGGTTTAAAAGGTTTCCAATAAAAATCCGAATAGTGAGTGCAGCTCTGGAGCAGTATATAGAATTCATGCATTTACCAAGCACTTACAACTTGGGCTCAGTTTTAGTATCCAAAGCAGGAGATGTCGGTTGAATGCTCGTTTGGACAACAGCCAATTCCCCGACTTCCCAATGAAGCATGTTTATTCCATTGGTGGATGGAGGATAAGCAGCTGCCAGAAGCTTTTGGTTCTCATCTCACAATGCTCACAAGATCGGCCAAGTTAAGGCATGTTCACACAGTGGAATGTTGTCGCAGATCGTTTTCAATGGAAGGACAGGCTGGCGATTGGGCAGCCAGAGGTTTAAAGGCCCGACCTCACTAAGGCCAGGCCTGGGCACAGTGTCCAGACGGATACTGCAGCAGTTATCCATTCGCAGTTTATCTCCATTCAATGGGGAAACCCGCAAGAGAGTCCCCAGGATTTAGAGTAAAAAACCAAGGCAGAAACCGCCATGTGAACATATCCTTAAAATTCATAAATTCATTCATTTAATAAAAGCCATGTGATTCAAAAAAAAATAAAGTAAATTTCAACCCTTGTTTTTCCAGGCATCAGATCTTGTGGGAAAAATCCCTCAAGATTTTTAACTGGTTGTTTCACCTCTTACACTGGATATGCCCCCAATGTCAGATGAGGCCCTCTCTCTAGAATGGGGCACCCAAAATAAAGGAGTGTGCACCCCGCATGCGTGGCTACCCTCCATTCATTTCTCTGGAAGTACCAAAAATAGAATAAATGGCCATCTTCGGGGTTACCGCTCCATTCACCTCTGTGGATCTACTGGTAACAGCCAAGCTAGCGCTCTGCTATTTTCGGCAGAAACGAATGGTGGGCGGCTGCGCGTATGCTCTTGTTCTAGAGAGAAGTGGGACCCGCAGCGGTCTCACACTGGTGTCATATCCTAGTGATGGAGGTGAGAAAACCCCTTTAATGAGATGCAAAGATGCAGATAAAGTGCAGCAGGCGGTTGGTTACCTGAGTAGCTACGTTTAACAATGCTAGTCTTCCATTTTTTGATATTGTAAATGACATGATGGGATGGTCTTCTTGTACTCTGCAACAGACAACAGAAGTGATCGTTAGAGGACATTTAATCACAGCCCGACAAATATGCACAAAAACAGGGCACAGGAGGTGCAGTTATTCCACTTGCATGGTGCTTGTATGGAGTCGCTACATGTCAGCACTATGGAGCTGCTGACACTTTCTGTGGCAGCATATTGTGACTGTAAACGCCAGAATATCAGAAAGGTATTCACCCAGCGAGAAGCAATGCTTCTAGGGGCCAAAACCTCCATAATACTGCACCACAGGGAGGATATCCTGAAACGGGAGGAATACGAGCGCTCTGTGAGTGAGGTATTATAGATCTGTACGCACCAAGTAGCCATGATAGGTCTGTGCACAGGAGTCAAATCCACGCAGGATACTAGAGGCAGTTTACATAAAAGCATATCATAGAAGAGCCATCAAGAGCACACACTGTCGCTGTCTTGTGACAGTACTGCTTGCTCCATGGACTTCTATGTTACTAAAAGGTGTATAATGCTCTGTGCAGGCGGCACACCCAGAAACAAGACATCTCTCACATGTTTCTATCTGTAAGGTCCTCAAAGTTATAGCCCCGGATCCTCTGGTGCGTGTCTGATGCCAGGACAGTCTTGCCGTCGCTCAGGCACCACAGACACTGAACTCTCACTCCTTCCCAGGAGTCCAACAGATTGCCGTCTAAATCCTGTGGGCAGAAAGAGAAAGGAGGTCAGAAGGAAATCCTTCTGTGAAATGTGGGGTCCGATACACTGGAAATTCTCACAGTCTGGCACTCGAGTGTATTCTCATAAGGCCCTGGTGACATCACATCGTCCTGGTATTGTTTGGGATATATTTTCTGCTGTATAGGAGCCCACGGGAACGTATGGCGCTATATACCTATACAGGGCCACAGGCTGGACCCTCCATGGAACGTATACATCTAATGGAGGGCTCACACAGAATTTGAACTAGGTTTTATAGTACAATCCAATAAGAGGGAAACTGATAATGTGGCCCATCAGGCCCCAGTAACGCCTCCTGTCAGGTGGTTATTGCGAGCCACATGCCCACAGTCTATATCGGTGGTGTCAAACTTGTGGCACGCCAAGAGTAAAACTTTAGCCAGAAACAGGCTGAAGACCGCTGGTCTGTATGAACTTTATATTTCAGAAAATCACTGACGTCTATTGTATGAGGTGGGAGGGTTACGGCACGTACACACTGGTAAAACTGTCCACGTTGGCCGCCGGTCACAAATCTCTTTCCATCTGGATTCCAGGCCACGCTCGTCAGACTGTCTTCATGAGATTGGCTCATTTTTGTCCTCAGCTCACCAGTCTGGAAGTAAAGAGATGCACAACATGGATAACAGGAATGCAGGCTATGGCCTCCCTATAGAGCATATTTCCAGCAGGGTTCAAATCAGGTCACAAGATTACACTAAGCAGACACTACTGGTCCTTAACCAAACATGTCCACATATGAGCTCCATCTTATTGCTTATACATACAGATAATCTATTCAAAAAGTGGTTACCTTGTAAACACATGTCCCGAGTTACATCCTGTATTATACTCCAGAGCTGCACTCACTATTCTGCTGGTGCAGTCACTGTGTACATACATTACATTACTTATCCTGTACTGATCCTGAGTTACATCCTGTAATATACTCCAGAGCTGCACTCACTATTCTGCTGGTGGAGTCACTGTGTACATACATTACTTATCCGGTACTGATCCTGAGTTACATCCTGTATTATACTCCAGAGCTGCACTCACTATTCTGCTGGTGCAGTCACTGTGTACATACATTACTTATCCTGTACTGATCCTGAGTTACATCCTGTATTATACTCCAGAGCTGCACTCACTATTCTGCTGGTGCAGTCACTGTGTACATACATTACATTACTTATCCTGTACTGATCCTGAGTTACATCCTGTATTATACTCCACAGCTGCACTCACTATTCTGCTGGTGCAGTCACTGTGTACATACATTACTTATCCTGTACTGATCCTGAGTTACATCCTGTATTTTAGTCCAGAGCTGCACTCACTATTCCGCTGGTGCAGTCACTGTGTACATACATTACATTACTTATCCTGTACTGATCCTGAGTTACATCCTGTATTATACTCCAGAGCTGCACTCACTATTCTGCTGGTGGAGTCACTGTGTACATACATTACTTATCCTGTACTGATCCTCAGTTACATCCTGTATTATACTCCAGAGCTGCACTCATTATTCTGCTGGTGCAGTCACTGTGTACATACATTACTTTTCCTGTACTGATCCTGAGTTACATCCTGTATTATACTCCAGAGCTGCACTCACTATTCTGCTGGTGAAGTGACTGTGTACAGACATTACTTATCCTGTACTGATCCGGAGTTACATCCTGTATTATACTCCAGAGCTGCACTCACTATTCTGCTGGTGCAGTCACTGTGTACATACATACATTACTTATCCTGTAGCGATCCAGAGTTACATCCTGTATTATACTCCAGAGCTGCACTCACTATTCTGCTGGTGAAGTGACTGTGTACAGACATTACTTATCCTGTACTGATCCGGAGTTACATCCTGTATTATACTCCAGAGCAGAACTTGCTATTCTGATCAGATGCCTGTATAGCCATTGGTTTAAAGCTCTATGCAGACACTGAACAAGGAGGGAATATTGTCCAAATAACCTATAATACAGGCTGTAACTTGGGATCAGTATAAGATGCACAACGTAGTTTTATTCACTCAACTGTGGACGTTAAGCAGGTTCCCCCTTGTGTTTTCTTCCTACCTCTGACTGGATCTCACCTGCACATTCCACAGCCAGAGCTCGGAGCAGTCATCTGGACCACAGGCTACGAGATAGTTGTCATCCGGGCTCCAGGCAAGGTAGGAAACCCCATAAGCATGGCCTTCTAATGTCTTAAGTAGCTTTAGCTGGTGTGTGTCCTGAGAAGTAAAGACAGACAGTCATGTAGTGCTCGGGTACAGACGACGAGTGCATCAGATGTACGGCGGACCAGCTCCACCGCCATTTCTTGCATCGGTGAAGTCAGAGCCGATCACGGTTGTGTGTCATTCTGCTACAAGTTACCAGAGGTCCTCACTAGGTCCTAAAGTTACGGCACAACCCCAAGGAGACCCAGTGACACAGAGGGGCAGCCCATCATGTTGCAGCAACCAAGGGGTTAAGTAGTCGGGCTCATCGCAGTCATTAGAGTAGAGCACCTACTGCAAGACGCCGCAGGATACCTGTGCCGCACTTATTCTACAGCGCTGTTGTTTTTAAGCCCCTTAAAGGGGCTAGACCAGGGATGAGCAAACTGCGGCTCTCCAGCTGTTGTAAAACTACAATTCCCACCATGCCCTGCTGTAGGCTGATAGCTGTAAGCAGTCTTTGCATGCTGGGAGTTGTAGTTTTGCAACAGCTGGAGGGCCAAGTCTGCCTATCCCTGGGCTAGACTTTGCCAAAAAATATGTCAGATAGGTGTAGGTCCCATCTGCAGAACAGGGCCCCCTAAGTGAAGGAGAGCACGCAGACAATGCTCTCCATTTATCGCTATAGGAGTCCCAAAATTGCTGAGCGGGCACGAGTCCCATAGCGGTGAATTAAGAGCGTATTGCGAAAACACAGCCTCCTCTTCATTCCTCTATGGGACTGCCCGAATAAGCTCGGCGCTCCGGGTGCCGCGTGTGCGCAGCTTCCCTTTGTTGACTACAGGGGCACTGTTCTGGAGACGGCATATCCTAGCAATATGCCCATCAATGTCCCAGATGGGCAGACCCCTTTAAGGAGCGCTGTAAAGAGATATATTTGCAGTCAATAAAGGGGTTAAGGCAACAAACAAGAACACTCATGGTGAGGTTATGTGACTAAACGAATTATAAGACGGGAGGAACCTACTGCAGACAAACAAAATTACCCAGTCATGGCGGTAACAGGGCGACCAGGTTTATTTCGGTTAGGGGCCCCACCTATAGACACGGCTCACTCCTAGAAGATTCCTGTGCACAATTAACATTCCTATCTGGTTACAGGACGACCCTGACCTCCTTCATAATGCAGTCATTTACCCAGATCAAGCCTCTTACACAACAGTGCAACCTGCCGACAACTAACTGGTTTAGTCTCCGGACAAGCTGAGCTGACCGGGGGATCCTCAGGGTCCTAATGCTCCTGCGCCACCTTAGTTCTTATGGCGTGTGGTCACACGGCCCACACCTCAACATGCGCTCCCGTCTTTTGGTTTTGACTGTGCAATGTCCAAGACCCGTTTGGCAGGGATGCGCAACCTGCAGCCCTCCAGCTGTTGCAAAACTACAACTCCCAGCATGCCTTAATAGCTATAGGATGTCCAGGCATGCTGAGAGTTGCAGCTTTGCAACAGCTGGAGGGCCGCAGGTTGGGCATCCATGACTTTACTATATAAAAAAAAAAAAAAAAAAAGGCAGCTCCCACGGCACATGCGCCCGGATGGGAAATCTGTGCTTACACGCTGAATTTTTAGCATTTTTTTTTTCATAAGGGCTTTATTTTGCTGCATTTGTTTTATGCATTTTTCCTGAGAAGCCCAGGGAAACGCCAGAGTCCAGCCGATCTTCTCAGACAAGCATAGAGTTAAAAATGGGCGTTGAAAGTAACTAATATTAATTGGTGCGGCTGTCAATCCACCAAGATTTATTACCGGAGGAATAATACCATGGCCGGCCTCTAATCGGGTCACTGAATTCTTGCAAAACAAGCTGCGTAGCAAAATTAAAGGGGAAGTTCACAGACACTGATCGGATACAGATTGAGCGGAGGTAGTCACATTGGTAAAGTCTGACCTGGGACCACCACAGATTTCCAGAAGGAGATCAGACCCTTTAGCACTGCTTGGAGATGTCACTGAAAATGGGACATATTATAAGCAAAGATCTGTTCGCAATTTGTCTAGAAAGTGCTCTCAGTTTTCCAGTTAAGAAATATCTTTACCTCTGTTTATCATATACGTTTTTTGTATATGTTAAACGGATGAAAAAAAACGTGATGTGAACCCACTCTAAGCAGTACCAAAGGGGTGTAGCGATGACCCAATGATCATAGACCTCCCCAGTGTCATCCTCTAACATGTATTCATGACATCGGAAAGTCTGCATGTGCCCTGCTGATGCATTCACCGTCTATGGGGCCCAAAGGAACCAGGAGAGTACAGCACTCGGCTGCTTCAGTCTGCCCCAATAAATCTTGTAGGACTTAAAAAAAAAAAAATGCTATGAAAAAAATTCTTGCCTTTTTTTAAACAAGCATTAATGCTAGGATCTGCCCCCATTGTCTGATAGGTGTGGGTCCCACCTCTTGGACCCGCACCTATAACGAGAACGCACATCACACCCTTCTCATGGTAGAGGCTGTGGTGGATAGCCGCAGCATAGATTGACACGCTGACCATATAAAATCCGTACTGCAGATCAATCTTTGCAGATTCTCACACAAAGCCGCAGCATATAGGTCCTGAGTGGACATATTAAACATGCGGCAGGCCGGTTTCCTCAAGCCTTACACCATACCTTAGAATACTCGCCAAAAGCCATACTTACTGGATCGACCTGCCATATTATAACAGTTGTGTCTTTTGATCCTGTCGCTAGTTTAGTGCCGTCGTTGGAGAACTTACAGAACCAGACTTCATTGCAGTGCTCGGTCAGGACTTGCTGTGTGAAACATGGAAACTGTTTCCTAAAAGAGAAGGAATAGGAGCGTCAGAAATAAGAATTCTACATGTATACTAAATAACCCAAGCATTACATTAAAGGGATTTTCCACCTTTTAGACATTGACTTCTGCCTTGGATGGGTCATTAATATCAGATCGGTGGGTGGGGGGTCCCAACAACTAGCACCCTTACAACGTAGTGGCTGTGCCTGGATACATTTTCTTGAATGGGAGCTTAGCTGCTGTATGCCAGGATGGCTACTACATACTGCTTCCAGATCCGTCCACTGATTGCTGTGGGTGCTGGACCCCCACCCATCTGATATTGATGAATCATCTGGAGAATAGATCGTCAATATCTAAAAGGTGGGAAAACCCCTTTAAACCCTAAAGGGGTTGGCTCATCTCATATTTTGGGGGCATATCTTTAGGCTATGCCCGCAATGTCTAATAGGTATGGGTCCCAGATGTGGGACCCGCACCTCTCTAAAACGGAGCCCGGAAAGTGAAGGAGAGCAGACTTGCACATGCACGACAGCCCTCCATTCCTTTCTGTGGGACTGCCAAAAAGAGCCAAGCACTGGCTCGGAGAAGTGAAAGGAGCATGGCTGCACTTGCCATTAATTTCTATGGGACTTCCGAAAATTGCTGAGTGCACTGCTTGGTCATTTTCAGAACTCCCATAAAAATAAAGGAGGGTGGCCATGCACGTGCCAACTGCTCTCCTTCACTTTGCCAGCTCTGTTCTAGAGAGGTGCGGGGTCTCGGAGATGGATGCTGTGCCTATCAGTCCTTGGGGGCATATTCTAGCGTAATGCCCCCCAACATATGAGATGAGCCAACCCCTTTAAGCGCAGAACCACCACATGTTATATACTCCTGGTCCTTTATATTTGGCCATGAATATTTGATTGGTGTAGTTCAAACTCCCAAAACCCCCACCAATCAGCAACAGGAACGGCTCTGGTGATCCACTTATTCTCTGTGTTATGCAGCCCCCATTCTCCACATAGGTGGGACTCACATCTATCAGGCATCCATTCTAAGACATACGTGTCCAAGGTGACACTACTTACCTGCTGCAGACATGATCAATTAGCAGGGATACAGAGTCCAGGTTATTGTCAAGTTTTGTATTGTGGTAGAGGCACCGATCTCGCTGCAACTCAACAGCTTGACGTAGAAGAGTTTGCAGACGCCTGGGTGGTAGCATGACAGATGGTGGAAGGTAAGCTAGACGGAGGAGAAGACGGGCAGAGAAACAGTGGAAGTCAGTAGATCCCATTTATGAAGGAGTCATTTTGCTTGTGCATTTTTAGCTAGTTCTCATCACAGGTCAGCAGTTGCCTTCCATCAACAAGCGAGTCTTGTACAGCATCTACAGATAGCACTGCCTGCTGCTGGAAGACATCTTGGCGATTCTCACAGTGCTTAGCAGTTTACCTCAGAGAATACTCAGAGATCAGTGCAGGACAGGAGGTAGGTGGCCCTGCTGCACTGATGTCGCCATGATCAGGCGCATTCCTTATAGGGAATGTTTGCCCCAGATCTTTCATTTTTTGACCGAAACAATTTCTTATATGCGTTTCCATTTTCTGATGGTAGATCTGTCTTCTTTTTTTTGTACACAATCATGGGGCGGCCATCTTGCCTCTTACCAGCAGTTCAGAGATTTGCTTTCCAGCTTCCACATGGAGCCAGAAAACTGCATGCCTTCTAACAAATACTTACTTTGGAGTTTATCAAGCAACTTGGAGCGGGACACTGTTCCTTTTCCTTCCCACTCTGCCTTTGCTCGCAGGTCTTCTGCGTGACTACACATTAAATACCTGCAATATAAAATGAAAACTTTAGAAAAGTATTAAAAAAATAATTTAAAGTAGTCATCCTGAATGGTAAAGCTGGAGGACGTTGACACCTTGTACCCCATCCATGCGAGGAAAGGAAATGGACGGTGCTTAATGGGGATATCCGGTTACATATTGATGACCTATCCTCAGGAGTCCGATCCATGCTGATCAGCTGTTAGAAGAGGTCAGGTGCTCAATGAGCTCGTCCAAGCCCAGCGGCTGATCAATGGGGAACCGGCGACTGAGCCCCGCTGACCGGATACTGATGAGCTATCCGGAGGATTCATTCCTGGGCAAACCCCCTTTAACCCATTATCTGTGCATGCACATGGGCAAGTCCATAGGTGAAAACTCCTATGGAAGAATCAGAATGCCACATTAGACTGCTGTGGCGGGTTTGCATCCAGTCACAGAAAAAGCCAGTGTGCTTTACATGAAAAGGCGCCTGGAACAAATACACAGCCGCCTGATGTAATTACCCAATGAGGAGAAAAATATACTAAACTGCGTCATCTAACCTCCCGAACGAGCAATGGAGCGACAGACTGGAAACCGCCACTCACCCACTGAGGACATGAATCCTCTCTGTATTGTATTTCAGTGGCGTCAGCTCACAGCGCAAGACCTGCAGGGCTTCGAGGACCTTCCCATCTTCTAAGTATTCCAGGTACTTCTGCTGGAGCAGCAAGAACTTCATCCTCTGAAAAAGGAAGAAAAATTAGGAAAACCGTCATATGCACCCACCCGTATGCCATGCTAGTGATCACGGCAGGAGAATCCCCCTCCGCCATGACATCCATAACAATCAGGTCTACACATGGGTTAGAGGCCCGAAATACGTGGTTCCCTTTCCATTTTAAGGAGTTGCAGAGTTTACATTAAAGTCTATGGACACCTTTTTTTTGCTCATTGGCTTTCTACGCCTAAAATTAAGGAAGTTTTGAAAGGACCTTAAATTAAAAGTTTCCTATAACTTTTCTGCAGAGTGTGTGCAAGTCCTTCACCTAGATCAGGGGTGCACAACCTGCGCCCAGGGACCACATGCAGCTGTTTTGATACCATTCTGTATGGCCCCCAACCATCTGGTAATAAACATGTATGTCTATGCCTTGTGGCTGCTAACATGTATTTTTCATGCATTTTCCCATTAAATGGGAGTCCTGAAAGTGTAACTACACATTAATGGCATATACTGTGTGTTCAATATGCCATAAATACAGTATTTTAGTTGTTAATACCCCCTTTAAATTTTATTTTCGGCCCCTGACGTTGGTTCAGTATGACAATGTGGCCCCCCACCCCTAGATGCTGGGACTGCTGAATCGAAGCAGTCCATCAGGACTCTGGGACCCGCACCAATCTTTAGAACGGAGCCTGCAAAGTGCATGGCCGCCCTCCATTCATTCCTGTGGGAATGCTGAAAATAGCTGAGTGGCACGCTCGGCTGTTTTCAGAAGTCCTACTGAAATGAATGGGAAGCGCGGCCACCGCCCAATCACTTTGTGGGCTCCGTTCTAAGGATAGGTATGGGACCTGCACCTATCAGGATATGGCCACGATGACACCGCCCCTTTAATCCTTTCGTCCCCTAACCTGCAGCTTCCATGAACACTAGGCAGGTTCTGCAGAAACAGTTGAACGTGTCGGGTGACGTCCTAAATACCCATATTTACCGGATGAGAAAACACTTAGTTGCGAATGTGTGAATGGACCCTGTTTTGTGGACCGCAAATCACGGACACTATAATAGAAATGTCTTTTCTTGCCCGTGGCTGCTGACAAGAATAGGACATGTTCTATTCTTTTGCTGGGACGCAGAACGGAAGTGCCGATGCATCTCCGCATCTTTTGCGGCTCCATTAAATGAATGGGTCCGCACCCGTTCCGCAAAATTGCGGAACGGATGCAGACCCATTTTGCGGACATGTGAATGAACCCTTAAAGACACGAACAGTGGACTCACCCGTATGACATCCGACGTGGGACAGGACGAGGAGGAGGAGGAGGAATGCTCAGTCCCTGAACCTCCAGCGGATGGGCGACATGGCTGTCAGAAACACAAAAGATCTCCTCTAAGTTCAAGAATTCAATAATGGAAAGACTACAACAACATGGCGGCGGTCGGGAGGTCTCCAATGTGTTAACCCTTCATATCAATAGTCCGGCATCTCATCACAGAGTGCAACTAGCAACGATTCTGCCCTGTATGCAGTGGTCAGTACTGGAGGCCGAACCCTCTGCACTCCAGCTGTTGTAAAAACCACAACTCCAAGCATGTACACTTGTTCGGCTGTTCTAAGAACTCCCACAGAAGAGGATGGAGAATACTAGGAGTTGTAGTTTGGAAACAGCTGGAGTGCTTAGGTCGCCGACCACAGATTATACACCTACTGCAGGGAACATATGACCGGGAACCATGAATGTCTGTACGTAAATGAAATAAAAAGGGCAAATGCGCAATCGCAGAAGGTGAACTCCTTAATAATCTTTATTTTTATAGCGCCAACATATTCCGCAGCGCTTCACAATCATGGGGGTTCATGTACAAACTAAATCATACAGAACACGGTATAAAATAAAGTCAACAATTACAGCAGAGGCGTGAGGGCCCCGCTCACAAGAGCTTGCAATCTAAGAGGAAATAGGGGTGACACAGAAGGTAAAATGTGCCTGTTTATTGCAATGGTCCGGCCATCTTAACGCAACGGGGAGAAGATATCAAGCTGCATGAGCCGCCACCATGCGGTATCCGTAGAGCTTCTGAGTGTATGGGGCGTAGCGGATACTGATGGATGATGAATCAGGTTCAGAAGCTTGATGAGAAAGGGTGTGAGCGGAGAAGAGTTAGATCAGGGGATGCGATAGGCTAACCTAAAAAGGGGTGTTTAGGGAGCGTCTAAAACTGTGGATGTCAGGAATTATCCTAGTTGCTTGGGCCAGGGCGTTCCAGAGAACTGGTGCAGCTCGGGAGAAGTCTTTGAGACGGGAGTGAGAGGTTTGGATTATGGTGGAAGTCCGTCATAAGCCATTAGCTGAACGGAGGGCACGGGTAGGGTGGTAGAGAGGAGGGAGGAGATGTAGGGGTGCAGCACTGGGGAGAGCTTTGTGGGTAAAGACGGGCTGTTTAAACTGAATCCTCTTTTGTATGGGCAACTGGTGCAGTGACTGGCACAAGGCGGAGGCATCGGTGCAGTGACTGGCACAAGGCGGAGGCATCGGAGAAGGAGTTAGATAGATGAGCCTGGCTGCTGCATTCAGGATCGAGTCTGATGAGTTACAGTATTCCAGACAGGAATGGGTCAGGGCAACAATGAGTTTTTGTCACTTCCACAGTAAAAAAAAAAAAAAAAAAAAAAGGGCAGATTCCAGATATGTTTTTGAGATACAGGCGGCATAAGCGGGTGATAGATTGAATATAGGGGGTGAAGGAAAGATCATTGTCATACATAACACAGACCGCGAGTGTGCTGCCTAGGGGTGATGGTGGTGTCACACACAGAGGGAGAGATCAGGTTTAGGTAGGCTAGTAGATGGTAAAAACACAAGTTCAGTTTTTGAAAGATTCCGTTTCAGATGGAGATGGAGGACATGACGTAGGAGACGGGCGGAGAGACAGTCGCTGGTGTTCTGTAATACAGCAGGGGTGACGTTGGGGGATAAAGTACATAGTTCTGCATCATCAGCACAGAGATGGAAACCAAATCTGCTGAAAGTCAGTCCGACGGGGGATGTGTAGAGAGAAAAGAGGAGAGGACCAAGGACTGAACCCCGAGGAACCCCAACAGCAAGAGGGAGAGGAGAAGTGGAGCCAGTGAAGGATACACAAACAGTGGCTAGAGAGGAAGAAAAAAGAAATGAGAGCGCCGGTAAGGAAAAATATAATCTATAACAGCGTTAAAAATAAATAAATAAATAAATAATAAATAAATAAATAAATAAATAATGATATCCCCTTAAGGCTATGGACACCTTTATGGAGCATTTTTATTGCATTTTACTCATTTTGGCCTTTTCTTTTTTCAGTTGCTCTTTATTATAAATGTCCAGCCGTTACTGAGATACAAGGTTTAAACATCAGTCTGTTCTCTTTGACTCCCATCTCATCTCCTGAACCTCCTAACCAGATCAGTTTGATAATTGAGCTATAATGAGTATGTATGAGGCCAGAAGATCAGTCATCACATGATGGGAGTCAGAGAGAACAGACTGATGTTTAAACCTTGTATCTCAGTAACGGCTGGACATTTATAATAAAGAGCAACTGAAAAAAAGAAAAGGCCAAAATGAGTAAAATGCAATAAAAAGTGCCCCAAAGGTGTCCATAGCCATTTAAGGGTCATCTTAGCTTTGTTTGTTTTTTAACGCTGTTATAGATCATATTTTTCCGTACTGGATAAGAGCTGGGCTCCCTGGTCTATATAGGTCGCCAGAACCACCTTGATCACGTGCCGTACATTCGGTACGTGATCCTGGAAGCGCTCACAACCTATTAAGGTTACTTTCACATTAGCGTTATCAATTCCGCCATTGAGATCCATCATTGGATCTCAATAGCAGAATAAAACGCTTCAGTTTTGTCCCCATTCATTGTCAATGGGGACAAAACTGAACGAAACGGAGTGCACCAGAATGCATTCCGTTCTGTTTGGTTGCGTCCGCAATGTGGTGCGGAGCAAGTCGGATCCGTCCCGACACACAATGCAATGTCACAATTCTGACACAATCTGACAATAGAAAACTGATCCGTCCTCCATTGACTGTCAATGGTTTTCAAGACGGATCCGTCATGGCTATAGAAGACATAATACAACCAGATCCGTTCATGACGGATGCATGTGGTTGTGTTATTGTAACAGAAGCGTTTTTGAAGATCCATGACGGATCTGCAAAAAATGCTAATGTGAAAGTAGTCTTAGACTGGGGAGTACAGTATGATTATCCATATCAACAAGGGCATGATTAAAACAAACATACAAAAAACAAAAAAAAAAAAAAAAACACAGATAACCCATTTAAAGCCCAAAAGATTGGAGGATGCTGATCTATAGTGTCAAATGGTGCAAAGAAATCCAGAAGAATGAGCAGAGAGTGGTCACCGTTACATTTAGCCATCAGTAGATCATTTGTCACTTTGGTGAGGGCAGTTTCTGTAGGATATACAGTGCAGAAACCAGATTGTAAGGAGTCGAGGAAAGAGTTAACAGAGATGGGGGATGTGGCAGGAGTAAACTAGCTGCTCCAGGAGTTTAAATGAAGGGGAGATTAGAGGCAGGTTAGTAGTTAGTTATGCAGAGGAATCCAGAGGTAGAAAAAAGCAGTCTGGTTTGAGAGCTGCACTTATACAAGCAGACAAACAACGCGAGTTTATGAGCGTTCTCGTGTTTGTATTACGTGTGTGACTTTAGATTACATGACTTGAGATTCAGAAGCGTTGACAATTTGGAAAAGAGTTTGCTGCTCACTGAGCAAGCACTCTATGGGGTAGATGTGGGGGAGGGTAGTGGAGAGGAGGCTGAGGAGAGTGAGGTAGGTAGCTGGATAACAGTTAAAATCCTTTCACACTGGAGTTTTTGTTTTCCGGCATAGAGATCCGTCGTCGGGGCTCTATGCCGGAAAAATCCTGATCAGGATCATCCCCATGCATTCTGAATGGAGAGAAATCCGTTCAGGATGCATCAGGATGTCTTCAGTTCAGGACCGGAACGTTTTTTGGACGCAGCAAATACCGTAGCATGCTGCGCTTTTTGTTCCGTCCAAAAATCCGGAACACTTGCCGCAAGGCCGGATCCGGAATTAATGCCCATTGAAAGGCATTAATCCGGATCCAACCTTAAGCTAAACGTCGTTTCGGTGCATCACCGGATCAGACGTTTAGCTTTTTCTCAATGGTTACCATGGCAGCCAGGACGCTAAAGTCCTGGTTTCCATGGTAAAATGTAGTGGGGAGCAGTATACTTACCATCCGTGCGGCTCCCGGGGCGCTCCAGAATGACGTCAGGGCGCCCTACACGCATGGATCACGTGATCGCATGGGGCGCTCTGACGTCATTCAGGAGCGCCCCGGGAGCCGCACAGACTGTAAGTATACTGCTCCCCCGCTCCCCACTACTACTATGGCAACCAGGACTTTAATAGCATCCTGGCTGCCATAGTAACCTCAAAGCATTTCGAAGACTGATCAGGATCCTGATCAGTCTTCTAATGCTTCAGGCGACTTATGTTCTGACGGATTCGGTGGGACGGAAGTGCCTGCCAGATCCTCAGAACGCAAGTGTGAAAGGACCCTTAGAAAGTGGGGTAGAAGGAAGAGTGCCAGGGAGGCTAGCCCTGATCTGACAAACCCCAAGAAGTCTGCATGGTTGGCAGATGAGGGGGGTGTCAGTTCAGGGACGGCACCGCTGCAGCCGGACCCTTCCTCTGCCAGTCAGGGGAATGTCGGCTCCAGTAAGCAGGGGACCAGGAGAGCCGGGCAGACAGGTGCTGGCAGTGTGAGACTCCATTATTAGGGGAACAGATAGGGTGATCTGTCACAAAGACCGCGATCGCCGAACAGTGTGCTGTCTTCCCGGCGCTAGAGTTCGACACATTGCGGATCGGGTTGACAGGTTACTGGGAGGGGCTGGAGAAGATCCAGCGGTCATGGTCCATATCGGAACCAATGACAAAGTTATGAGGAAGGTGGAGCGTCCTTAAAAATGATTTCAGGGATTTAGATCACAAGCTTAGGGCAAGGACCTCAAAGGTAGTATTTTCTGAAATACTGCCTGTACCACGAGCCACACAAGAAAGGCAGCGGGAGATTAGGGAGGGGAACAAGTGGCTCAAGAACTGGTGTAAGAAGGAGGGGTTCAGGGTCCTGGAGAACTGGGCCGACTTCTCTGTACAGGCTCTATCGTAGGGACGGGCTGCACCTCAATGGGGAAGGGGCAGCTGTGGGGGAGAAAGATGGCGAGAAGGTTGGAGGAGTGTTTAAACTAGGGACTGGGGGAGAGGGTAATTACATTATAGGAGGGGAAGATAGAGACCAGGGGCGAGGTAGTGGGACTGGGGGAGGAATTGAAGGGGGGACTAGAACAGCTCAGAAGGAAAGATGTAGGGTAAGAAATATACATAAACCTCTTAATTGTATGTATACTAATGCCAGAAGCCTGACTAACAAGACTGGTGAACTGGAATTAGTGATGTGTGAGGAGGACTATGACATAGTGGGAATAACTGAGACACGGCTGGATGATAGCTAGCCTATGACAATGGGAATAACTGAGACACGACTGGATGATAGCTATGACAGTGGGAATAACTGAGACACGGCTGGATGATAGCTATGACTGGGCAGTTAATGTACAGGGTTAGTGTCTGTTTAGAAAGGATCGTCAAAACCGGAGAGGGGGTCGGGGTCTGCCTTTATGTAAAGTCCTGTCTAAAGCCCACAGTCCGAGAAGATATAAGTGAGGGACATGAACATGTGGAGTCACTGTGGGTAGAAATACATGGAGGCAAAAACAATAATAAATTACTAATAGGAGTTTACTATAAACCACCTAATATACCAGAGTCCAGAGAAAATCTATTACTAAACGAGATAGACGAGGCGGCAAATCATAATGAGGTGGTTATTATGGGGGATCTTAACTACCCAGATATAGACTGGGAAACTGAAAGCTGTACATCCCATAAAGGAAACAGGTTCTTGGCAATAATCAAAGACAATTACCTTTCCCAACTGGTTCAGGACCCGACTAGAGGGACGGCCATACTGGACTAAGTATTAACCAACAGACCTGACAGAACAACAGACGTGCAGATTGGGGGGAAAATACCAAACTTCAAAAAAGCAAAATTTAGCCAACTAAGCAAGGCCATACAGCCACAAAATGGGATATCTTTAAAAGCATCCTAAAATCTAACTGAGAGGTACATACCCTATGGGAAGAAAAGGTTAAGGAACAAAAAGAAACTAATGTGGATGAATAGAACTGTAAAAAAAAGGAATAAATGACAAAGAAAGCCTATAAATCACAAAAACTGGAGGGGAGCCAAGAAGCACTGAAAATCTATAAGGAAAAAAAATAGAATATGTAAAAAACTAATAAAAGCGACCAAACTAGAGACCGAGAGATTAATTGCCAAAGAGAGTAAAACTAACCCTAAAATGTTCTTCAATTATATAAATGGTAAAAAATATAAACCTGAAGGAGTCGGCCCTCTACATAGCAAAGAGGGGGGTGTTGCAGAGAGCGACGAGGATAAAGCAAAACTATTAAATATTTTTTTCTCCACTGTATTCACTGAGGAAAATAAACTGTCAGATGAAATGCAGAATGTAAAAATAAATCCACCATTAAAAATGCCCTGTCTGACCCAGGAAGAAGTACAGCAGCGACTTAAAAAGATTTACGGTCCATTCACACGTCCGTGTGCGTTTTGCGGATCCACAAAACACGGACATCGGCGATGTGCGTTTTGCAATTTGCGGACCGCACATCACTGGCACACTCATAGAAAATGCCTTTTCTTGTCCGCAATTGCGGATAAGCAATTGCGGACCCGGCCAGGACATCGTCTGTCCCCATTGAAACTAATGGGTCCGCAATTCCGTTCCGCAAAATGCGGAACAGAATTGCGGACGTGTGAATGGACCCTAAAATAGACAAATAACCAGGACCAGATGGCATACACCCCCGTATCCTAAGAGAATGAAGTAATGTCATACCCAGACCCTTATTTCTGATATTTGTGGACTCTATACTGACAGGGAATGTTCCACAGGATTGGCACATAGCAAATGTGATGCCAATATTCAAAAAGGGTCCAAAAACAGAGCTCGGAAACTATAGGCCGGTAAGTTTAACATCTGTTGTGGGTAAACGGTTTAAAGAGGATCTCAACGGAAATAAGCAAATAACGCCATATCAGCATGGCTTCATGAGGGATCGGTCATGCCAAACTAATTAAATAGGTTTCTATAAGGAGGCAAGTTCTAGACTTGACAGCGGCGAATCAATGGATGTCGTATATCTGGACTTCTCCAAAGCATTTGACACTGTACCTCATAAAAGGTTAGTATATAAAATGAGGATGCTCGGACTGGGAGAAAATGTCAGTAAGTGGGTAAGTAACTGGCTGAGTGACAGAAAACAGAGGGTGGTTATTAACACTGAAGAGGACAGTATACTGTATATATACTACAGAGGATAGTTTTCTGCTACAGAGGGATCTGGATAGATTAGAGGCTTGGGCAGAGAAATGGCAGATGAGGTTTAACACTGACAAATGTAAGGTTATGCACATGGGAAGGAATAATGCAAGTCACCCGTACATACTAAATGGTAAAACACTGGGTAACACTGACATGGAAAAGGATCTAGGAATTTTAGTGAACATGCAAACTAAGCTGTAAAAACCAGTGTCAGGCAGCTGCTGCCAAGGCCAATAAGATAATGGGTTGCATCAAAAGGGGCATAGACGCCCATGATGAGAACATAGTCCTACCACTTTACAAATCACTAGTCAGACCGCACATGGAGGACTGTGTACAGTTCTGGGCTCCTGTGAACAAGGCAGACATAGCAGAGCTGGAGAGGGTTCAGAGGAGGGCAACTAAAGTAATAACTGGAATGGGGCAACTACAGTACCCTGAAAGGTTATCAAAATTAGGGTTATTCACTTTAGAAAAAGACGACTGAGGGGAGATCTAATAACTATGTATAAATATATCAGGGGTCAGTACAGAGATCTGTCCCATCATCTATTTATCCCCAGGACTGTGACGAGGGGACATCCTCTGCGTCTGGAGGAAAGAAGGTTTGTACACAAACATAGAAAAGGGTTCTTCACGGTAAGAGCAGTGAGACTATGGAACTCTCTGCCTGAGGAGGTGGTGATGGTGAGTACAATAAAGGAATTCAAGAGGGGCCTGGATGTATTTCTGGAGTGTAATAATATTACAAGGTACAGCTACTAGAGAGGGGTCGGTGATCCAGGGAGTTGTTCTGATGTCTGATTGGAGTCGGGAAGGAATTTTTTTCCCCTTAAGTGGGGAAAATTGGCTTCTGCCTCACAGGGATTTTTTCCCTTCCCCTGGATCAACTTGTAGGAAACAGGTCGAACTGGATGGACAGAGGGCTTTTTTCGGCCTTATATACTATGTTACTAGGACGGGTCAAGACAAGGATTTCTTTTTAATAATAGGGTTTGACGATACCAGATGAGGGAAGTTGAAGACTTTAGCAGGTGAGTAGTGACAGATGGAGAGAGACTGGAGGGGGTGTGCAGGAACAGGGTCAGGGGTGCAGGTGGTAGGCTACAATTAGTCATATTCTCAGGTTACACACAGATTAGGAGGTAAAGGGACTTCAACCGCAGACAATAGAACCAAAAAAATAAAAAAAAAAATAGTAAAAGCAAAACAGCAGAGCCAAAGCACCAGGCCCTGCGAGCTGGAACAGGCACAGACGCCCAGCTACCACTGGTTTGTTATGGTTACAGGGGAGGCTGGCCCTTTAAGCTGCACAGCTGACAAACATCTGTGACCTCACTTCCTGCGTCTGCCCCCATCCCCCTCCGCAGCGCCCGTATGGACAAATAATAAAGCACTAGAAGTCAAAGCCGAGGCGGCCGTCAGCTGATCCTGAGACCCCCCCCCCCCCCCTTATGAGACGGAAAGCCTGGATCCCGCAGGGACTCCTGTATTAACCCCTCTGCTGCCAGGACAAGTTACACACTGATAAATCAGATCACGTTATACCCATACGTTGTGAAAACGCCGCTAGGCCCACGCACAGGAGAGATCGTGACATTCTGCATAAAGGAACGAATAATCAAATGCTCGTGGCAAAAACCTCGACTCCTTCCCGACGTCTGCCATGTTGGGTCTTTAACCCCTACATGTACAGCAGACATCATGGTGAACTCATGCCGAGATCGAGGGAGCCGTTCATTGCTGTGGCAAGGCTCTATAGAAACCTAGCAAATCTCCCATAGCCTGAAATGCCTGTTCACTGCAGTCTACGGGAAAAGCGGTCCGATGATCTTATATTTAAGTCCCCTAAGAGGTGTAAAGAAAAAAAATTAATTATATATAGAAAAATTTGAATGATCCCCTTTCCAAGTATTAAAAAAATAAAGATCATTTACCAAAACGCCCGTACCATTAAAATATAACTTGTTTTTCTTGCGGAGCCATCGATATGAATGGTTCCACATATGGTCCTAAAAAAAAAAAAAGCACGAACGGACACTGAAAGAAAATACGTTCGTGTGCATGAACCCTTAAAATGTATTGGCTCAGTGGAGCCAAACTTCGTTTCACCTGAAGTCGCGCGAGAATTGATTGAATTAACTCGGTTATCATTTCTACTTCTTTAAAAACATTTAAAATTCGCAATCCGATGTCTGGTTTGGTAGCGGCTTCGGATTGACATTTTAAAATGTTTTTAAAAGACACAGAATTAATTCACTGACGCCTCGCGCGACTTCAGGTGAAACGTAGCTCTACGGACACAGCATTAAAAATCTACGTTTTTGACCGAATTGACTTTGGATCTCTGACCCGAAGCTTAATTTTACCCTAAAAAATAAAAATCACCCAGACAGCTCTGTAGATGTTGCTATAAAAAAAAAAAAAATTGTTGAAAGGGTTTTTTCCACCCCAAATTCTTATTTTAACTTTAGTATTAACACACAAGAAAAACTACCTAAAGCATGAATCTGGTATTGCTGTGATCATACTGACCCGGAGAGTGAAGAGAACGCGAGTTTACCGCACTGTAAACGCCGTAAAAACAAAACCCATAAATTTGGGGATTTTTTTTTTAATGGAAAGTAAATAAAAAAATTACTAAATTGCCATTTCTTGGTGGCATCACCTCCCCAGGAAAAGAATAAAAAGTGTTCAAAAAGTCCCATGCACCCTAAAAGCACTCCATAGACGTACAAAAAAATAAATAAATTATAGGTGTCAGAATATGATGGAGATGCAACGAAAATGTTTTTCATGCAGCGATGTGAGGAAAAAAACCAAAATGCAAAGACAGAAAACAGCTTTAAGGCTATGTTCACACGACGACATTTGTCGCGCAACAAATAGGGCACAACTTCACTGCGACATTTTGTGCGCACGACAATTTTTATAATGGTATTCTATGGTGTCGCATTGCGACATGCTGCGACTGCGACAGTCGCAGAAAAACCCATCTTGAATGGATTTTTTGCGACCATCGTGTCGCAGTATGACGCAAAACGACACCAGAGACTCCCATTATGACAACTGTCGCCGTGTGAACATAGCCTAAGGGTGTCCGCACAAAAGGTGTGATCAGCGACCAGCGAGCGTTCACTTGTTTTATGCGTAAAAATCCACCGTGGAAACTGACCTACACTGTGGACCTATATCGGCAGCGTGTCAATGATGAACCTGCAGTGGAAATTCAGCGCGAGAGGCCGCACAATAAAGGATCAGCCATCATAGCAGCCCAAAGACAAATCGTCAAGTTATTCCCTCCCCATCCACAGGACCAGTGGGGACAAGACCACTGGGACCCCTGCAGTATCAAGTACCCCAGAATAGAAGAAGCGGAGGGTGGAGCATGCCCCGAGCGGCTTCATTTATCCTCCAGGTGACTGCTGAAGTCAGAGTACAGCTGCTCCATATAGGTAGGGGTACGGGACCCCCGTTCTTGTGATTGTGGGGGTCCCAGTGGTCAGACTCCCACCTTTCCAATTGTCATCCCCTAACCCTGTGGAGGGGGGATAACTTTTTAAAACCGGAATACCCCTTTAACATGGTACCAAGAGCTCTAGCAATGGTAAGTGTTACACCGCCAGGGACCGGCTATAACCGATCGGACAGAAGGGACCAAAGACCCAATTGGGGGGGGGGGGGGGGGATTATGTCAAACGCTCCGAGGGACTGAAGGCTGCTCCACCTCAGACCGCTGCATTTCCGTCAGAAAACAGGTTTTCGGTGTGTTTTTTTTTTTTTGGGTGGTGTTTACACTCCATATTAAATTTACCTTTTTCAACTTTTTTTCCTTCTTTTTTAGAATTAGCCGTTTCCCTTTACTTCTGCACGACCAGGCCATTGAAAATTAGAGGGAGCCCGTCACCAGTTAAACCTAGCACCATGTCTTGTAGGCCTAGCTCAGCTGAATGTAAGGATACCTTTCACACTTGCGGCAGAGCAGTCTGGCAATCTGCATGCAAACAGAAATCATTTGAAGACTGATCCGTCTCTCCACTTGTCATGCGGATAGACGGATCCGTTATATTATTTTTTTTTTTTTACATTTTTACCGGTCTGCGCAGACCGGAAGGACGGATCCGGCAACAATACATTCCGGGAAAAAAAATGCCGGATCCTGCATTCCAGCAAGTGTTCCACAATTATGGGCGGAGATAATACCGCAGCATGCTGCGGTATTATCTCCGTCCTGAAATGTCAAGAAGACTTTACTGACAACATCCTGATGCGTCCTGAATGGATTTCTCTCCATTCAGAACGCATGGGGATGTGACGTGATCAGTTCTTTTCCGGTATACAGCCCCTAGGACGGAACTCTATGCCGGAAAATAAAAACGCCAGTGTGAAAGTACCCTTAGCGATCTGTTGCTCATTTCATATTCATATGCAAAAGACAGTTAAGTGCACCAAGGGCGGGTCCATGCCACTCGGTGCACCCTTGCCCCTCCCTCTCCTTGACTGACAGGGCCAGGCCAGATGCCTAGGCAAGAAACTGGGCTTGTCAATCAAGGAAAGCGAGGGACTGGGAGAGGAAGCAGAAGGAGCAAAGGTGCACAGAGTGGCTTGGTCCCGCCTTTAGTGCACTTAACTGCTCATTGATATAAATTAAAAGCACTTTTGCTCCAGAGTGAAGCCGCGGATAGTCACATTCAGCTGAGCTAGCCCTACAAAGCTGTGTGCCTGGTTGATCAGCAAGTTTCCTGGTGAAAGACTTGCCCTTCTGTAGTAGTCAATACAAATAAGACCTCCTATGTAATCATTAGTTCACTGCTGCCAAAAATGTATCTGCAAGGTAATCATCGTGGTAACAGTAGTTGTAGAATTGGGATGACAATACCACAGCTCTATTGTTCTCGACAGCCCTAGATAAAGATGGCCACAGAAGAGCACTGCATTCATCAGCGCAATGTGTGATGCTCTAATGGAGTCACTACAGGGGGGCTCTCTCTGGCCACAGTGATGGTCTGACAGAGTTAAAGGGGCTGTCTGGGTACAGAGCTAAACCTGGACATAACCCGCTCCTTCACCCACTGAACCCCTCAGAATTGAGAATTTCATGCGCGATGGTCCCCCCCCCCCCCCTTGCCCCAACAGACAAGGTCTGTTTGTTTACCTTTGTACACTGCTAGGCGGGAGCTTCCACCTAGCAGTGTTCCAGGTGACGTCACCAGTAGAGTTGAGCGAACTTGTATTTTAAGTTCGGCGTCCAAAGTTCGGGTTATCGAAGCATCTGGTTATGGATTCCGCTACCACGGACCATAACGGCATTTGGAATCCATAAGGGGGATTATTCAATGAACCCGAACCTTGGACAACACTAAGGGCCTGGGGTGACGTCACCGTCATGTGATCAGTGCAGGGGGCGTGGCTCAGTACTGGATAATCGGTGATCCAGTACTGAGCCACGCCCGCTGCACTGATCACATGGCGGTGACATCACCCCAGGTCCTTAGTGTTGTCCAAGGTTCGGGTTCATTGAAGAATCCCCTTATGGATCCCAAATGCCATTATGGTCTGTGGTAGCGGAATCCATAACTGGATTCTTTGATAACCCGAACTTTGGACGCCGAACTTAAAATACAAGTCCGCTCAACTCTAGTCACCAGCACTAATGGGCAGTCTTTAGCGCTACCCTAGGCTGTTTTACAGGCCACGGCAGAGCAAATGCTCGCCTATAGTGCCGGTGATATCACCGGGCTCACTGCTTGGCAGAAGGTATAGCCCGATACGTCACCGGATCTAAAAAAAAAAAAAAAGCCCTTTTCCTACAGTCTGCAGGTACTGGATACAAGCAGCGCATAACCTGCAAAGGAGACAACATGGACAATCACAATACATTAGGAAGACCCTTGTATCAACTCTCTCTACATGATAAATGCCATTTGCCGAAGTGGGGCGACCCCTTTAAGTGAGCGGAGCAAGCTACGATTCTCCGCACCGCTGGGTGGTTGGGATCCAGCGGTAAAGCATCTCTGCCGCTCATATGTTCTCGGGATCGGTGGAGGATCAAAGCGATGGTGATGCCGTCTCTCGCTCCACAGCCTCCATTACAGTCCTATATACAGGGTGTAAAAGGTTTCCATGTCAAACCCTGTGCTTTTCCTTTGTGATTGTCACCCGTTTGCCCCGGTGGGTGACCTCACGGGTGACTAGAATCTCCTCTACACATCCGCACTGTGCAATGAATGAAAGCAGCGCACAAAGGGAGCGTTCAGTGAACAGCACTGGAAACTTCAGCAGCCAATGTTACAGCCATCACAGCAAATGACGAGAGAATGCAGAAGATCCAGCATCTACCTGCACTACACCCAGATAACAAACCGGGGGAAGAACCAGACCTAGAACGCACAGGAAGACCCCAGCATACCCGTGTGTTCTAGAGCAGGGCAGTAGAAGGAGCACAAGGCTGCGGCAAACTGACCTGCATTCTGCTAACTAGGATTTCCAGCCTCTGTCCACACGTCAAAAAGTGAGGCAATACAATCATATCACCCATAACTCCATGCTGCTGGACCAGAGTCAACTTGGCATATGTAGGGAAGCTCCCAGTAATCTGTACACTCCAGAGCTGCACTCACTATTCTGCTGGTGGAGTCACTGTGTACATACATTACTTATCCTGTACTGATCCTGAGTTACATCCTGTATTACACTCCAGAGCTGCACTCACTATTCGGCTGGTGCAGTCACTGTGTACATACATTACTTATCCTGTACTGATCCTGAGGTACATCCTGTATTACACTCCAGAGCTGCACTCACTATTCTGCTGGTGCAGTCACTGTGTACATACAGTACATTACTTATCCTGTACTGATCCTGAGTTACATCCTGTATTATCCTGCAGAGCTGCACTCACTATTCTGCTGGCGCAGTCACTGTGTACATACAGTACATTATTTATCCTGTACTGATCCTGAGTTACATCCTGTATTATACTCCAGAGCTGCACTCACTATTCTGCTGGTGCAGTCACTGTGTACATACATTACATTACTTATCCTGTACTGATCCTGAGTTACATCCTGTATTATACTCCAGAGCTGCACTCACTATTCTGCTGGTGCAGTCACTGTGTACGTACATTACTTATTCTGTACTGATCCTGAGTTACATCCTGTATTATACTCCAGAGCTGCACTCACTATTCTGCTGGTGGAGTCACTGTGTACATACATTACTTATCCTGTACTGATCCTGAGTTACATCCTGTATTACACTCCAGAGCTGCATTCACAGTTCTGCTCATCATAACTGTGAAGGTGATAAGTTAGCCGTCTATAAGGCTACCTTCACATCTGCATCACGGCTTCAATTATTTACGGAAGCCACCATGTTCTGCTAGATACCAAAGACCTTCGACTTATAATGGAGTTTACTGGGATTTCATTGTTTTGATGTAAAAATGCTTCATGTAAGGGAGTGGAGCCTCCGATGGAAACAAACCGAGCCTCACAAGCACTCGGGCCCTTTCCTCAAACATCTTTTGCAATTCGATAGGGCGCAGGCAGAGAACGGCATGGAGTCCACGTGAACAGTACCAGCGACCAAATACAGCGATCTAACCCTCTGCATGAACAGTGCTGGGTTCACTTGGAAGTTGGGACTTAAGGAAACAGAATAAGACTGTGTTCACACTAGGACTATACTCTTCAGATACACCATAAGATCAACGTTTGGCAGACTTAAAGGGAACCTGTCACCATGAAAATGCAATTTAAGATACAGGCAGCCTATTAGAGAGCAGGAGGAGCTGAGCAGATTGATGGATAGTTTTACGGGAAAAGGTTCAGGAAAACGTGTCCTTTATCCATTTAAAGGGGTTGTCCAGGTTCAGACCTAAACCCGGACATGTCCCCATTTTCACCCAGGCAGCCCCCCTGGACTTGAGCACCGGAGCAGTTCATGCACGGAATCGTGCAGGGCAAGGGCATTTTCTGAGGTTCTGGTGATGAACCGGGCTCTCCTCAGGGCTGCCAAGCGGAGGCTTCCGCCCAGCAGTGAGCCCGGTGACATCACCGGCACTGATGGGCCGGCTTTAGCGCTGCACGAGCCTGTAAAACGCCTAGGGCAGTGCTAAAGCCGGCCCATCAGAGCCGGTGACGTCACCGAACACACTGCCGGGTAGAAGCCTCCGCCGGGCAGTGTGCTATGGTAAATAAAAGAGCCCTGCGCGATCCTGCAAGAGCTCGTTCATCCAGCGATTGTGATCTTTCTGCACGCTGTCTAATCACAATCTGCTGCCGGCAAATAACTAGACAGCACGGGGACGAGCAGTGGCAGAACGATCGCTCCTCCCCATACTGTGGAGGAGATCGCTGCATGTAATAGCGGAGATCCCCTTCCTTCCCAACAAACCCCTGCAGAATCCTACGGACCGTGTCCAGCAGACCACACACTTTTTCATGTCTCCATAAGAGAGAAGATCAGTCGACAGATCAGCGTTTCCACATTGGACAGTTGATTCAAGGGCATGTTCACGCTGGGCGTCAGTGGGAAAGGTGGTCGATACCCGCAGTATCTCCTGGCACTTCTGTGCTAACATTTCCCAGGTCCCCCACCAGTCTCCCCTTGCTGGACTCCAGCGATGTTGACGTGGAGCCCAGGAAACAAAGACCCACTGGAGACCAGGGAAGCACCGGTGGTGGGGACTGGTTACGCAAGTGTTTCGTTATACCAGCTGCGCCAAACCGGAAGTTTACATCCAGGGACTCGAGAGGAGGAGCAGTGGTGGCTGTAGAGCGCAGGAACCAATGTCAGAAAGCAGGTAAGTAGGCTTCCCTTCGTAGGTCTGCCCCCATTCTGGCTGACCTTTTGCATGTTAATATATGCAAATAAGTCTAGGAGAAATGGGGGCGTTGCCCTTACACCTAGAGGCTCTGCTCTCTTTGCAACTGCTGCGCACTCTGCACTTTGAAAGGGCCACGCATTATGACTTTTTTACTGTATGGCCCTGTCAAAGTCTAGCAGCTACAGAAGCTGCAGATAGAGCAGGGCCTCTAGGTGCAACAGCGACGCCCCTGTTGCTCTTAGAGGCTCATTTGCATATAATAAAACCAAAAAATTTTCTCAGCAGTGCGGGCACATATGAACATGGGACCAACACAGATACCATCAGCTGCCAAGAGCATATGTAACAGGTCAGCCGGTGTCATAGGGACAAATCTGCTGACAAAGGCCCTTTAAAGGGGTTTTCCAGGACTGGAGTACTGATCACCTCAATAACAGATGGGCGGCCGTCTGACTTCGAGCACCCTGCTGTTCAGCTGTTTGCAGGGGCTCCATCCACTGAGTAGCGGTCAGGGCTGATTACTCCTGTGACTGCTGCAGTATAACCAGACCGGGCCCCTACACAGCGATAGCGCGGTGAAGTTCTGGAGCCGATTCCCAGCAACGAAGATCCTGCAAACAAGTGCTCAGCTGGGTGACGAAAGCCGAATCAATCGGATGACCCATCCTAGGGATAGATCTTCAATATTTCAGTGCAGGAGAACCCCTTTAACTTAAGAGAAAAAACATCAAATCTATACAGACATGCAAAACCGAACCATCTGCATACTACAGCGATGGCTGCATTAACCCCCCCCCCCCCTCCCATACAACCAACAGAAGAGCGACGGCCACACAGCGCGTTTTCACAAGACGTAGGACACGACATTGAAGGCTTCTTACCAATACGGCGTGCGGAGAGTGCACCAAAGACTTCAGCTCGTTCAGATCGTTCTCTGCCTGAAAAGATCAAAGCAAATCATCTTAAGACACTGGACGAAAAGAGAAAATAAAATCCTCACAGCAGTCAAGAAAAGTCCTCATTATTGCAAACACAGGATCTGTACGAAGCTGCTCTGACACGAAACACTGTGCACCCCCTGACCAGGACCTACTATGAAAGGAGTAACGGAGTGGCATCATTACCTTATCCCACTCCCCTTCCATGACATGGTTGCGGAATTTGGTAGCAGATGAGTGCTCTAACCGGCATCCTGATTCTTGCATGAGGAGATCAACCGTCTGGCTGCAAGAGAGACACAGTGTCAGAAGCCGCTCCACTTACCGGGACCCACGACATGGGCTGCAGCACGCACACGGACGGACACGGCTCGCCTCCGCACAACGCAACTTTAGATGCCCGGGGTAGGGGTTTTGTTTCCTTTCCAACCCTGACTGGAGTGTCACCGAGCATATTTCAACCACTTTTTGGTCGCTGCACCGAGCCACATTCATTATACAATACCCGCCCTCCCAAGAAACTAAAGTTGCGGCAAAAAACGGCTTCTAAAAGCTAATAATGGTCACAAATTGCTAGTTTACGGTGATCGTAAAAAAAATAAAATAGTTGATCTTGATCGATCTCAAAGCCGCAAAAATAGTCAGAGCGTTGACTATATAGTGAGTGTGTAATGCACCACCGCACGTCCCCTTTAAAGTGGTCGGCCAGTCTGGGACATTCGTGGCATATTGCCGGGATACTCCGCCAATGTGAGATGCCCCCTGGGACCCGCTGCCATCTCCAGAACAAAGCCCCCCGAAGTGATGGAGAGAACACCATGCATTCCGATATTTATCCCATAGTGACATCTGCCATACACGCGTGGGGGGGACACTACGGCGTGGGTGCCGTAACTAAGCGTGCCCCATGCGCAGCAGGTGCAGCTGTACCACACAGCTGACACTCTCCTCCATTGAGCCCAGGGCTGTGCAGTCTGAAAGTTCTGACCTCGGTACAGGGTAACTGCAAAGGGTTTATTGCCATATTGTAATGTACAGATTGTTTTTTATTTTTTTTGGCTATTTGCCTACTCAATAGTATTGTATGGATAGGTCAGGGTTAAAGAAAATTTGTCTAAATTTTATCTGTTTTTTTTTTTATTACAAATTTTTTATTCTATTCCCTGAACATGATTACGGGAGCGGCCATCTTGCCTTATCTGTTCTTAACAGAATTTAAAAAAAGCATTAAGAAAATTGCTTTATGGACGGTGGGGATGGGTCCTCGTTGACTTCTAGGCATGCTCTGGGCGGAGAGTCGCTTTGACAATCACCTATTGTGAATGGTGGATCCTGGCTTATCTGAACACAGAGGTGGTATCATTACAGGCAGGATTAGAACATCAGATAAGCAGGTAACTGCAGTAAAGTGCTCTGTACAGACCAAGAAGTGGCACCAATTATTACATTTAGTGGCCAATGCGAAAAAACTGCAGAATTGTATGGGTTTTGTTTAAATATAGGAGCTCACATGGAAAATATCAAAAACTGAAGGTCATTTTCTGATGGCACATTCCCTTTAAACACCTTGACTCAGCTCCTTTTAGGTTACCAGGAGATGGACCATGGTCCGCTGTGGTTAGAGGGAGTTCCAGTCCAGCTGTGATACAGAGAAGTCCTTTGTTGTGTAAGCTCCTCAGAGAACCATCATCTCTGAGACTACAACTACTCATAGAAACTCAGACAGAAAGGAAACTATAAAGGTACAGAATCTGCAAGGCCGTGCATTGGAGTCAGTCTGGAAAAGTATTGTGCACGTTTATGGCAGAGAGACTTTGCTGCTGTGAGGGGAAACATTTCTAACGCACCCTTCCTTCCTCACTCAGACGGTATGGCCAGCCGTGTCTGACATCTGTACTCCTCAGTCCGTGAATTACAGAATCTATACCAAAAGCACAGAGATTGCTGCTATCCATACATTGCTACTGGGAAGAATTGCACTGTGAACTTCTGTTGAAATTATGCCTTGATACTGTGAGGTGTACTACTACTCCTATTCTGCACTTTAGTAGAGACAGACTTCTTTATTTGCATCAACTGCCTAGTTACCGACTCAATCAGCATTTGCCAGCCATTGCACCTGCATTCATACTCCTGCCTTGCACCCTGCCAGAACATGCAACACCAAAGGCAACCCCACTACTGCTAGGCAGGAGCCCACAGCGGAGCAGATGATCATGCCTGTGCCGTGGCCGAAAATGGACACAGGAGCTGGAGGACCAGAGCGGCTGGAAGCAGGATTGTTTCCACTACGGCAGGCAGACTGCGGGCATCTGGGAAAAGTTACTAATTCACACACAAGCCCTTTAATACTGTCTTCCTGTTCTACCAGTGCTGAGAAGACTGTGGACATGCCCGGGGTGAACTTCTTCCTCTGGTCTTCACTACTGAGCATGTGCAGCAGGGTCAGGTACTGTAACTAAGGGCCTCGGAGCAGCATGAAGATAACTAGTATAAGGGGCAGGAAAGGACTGATTATCTATCACCACTAGAACACCCTGCTTATCACTGTGTATAGTATAAGGACAGGAGAGGTGAGAACTGATTATCTATCATCACTAGGACACCCTGCTTATCACTGTGTATAGTATAAGGACAGGGGAGAACACAGGAGAGGTGAGAACTGATTATCTATCACCACTAGGACACCCTGCTTATCACTGTGTATAGTATAAGGACAGGAGAGAACACAGGAGAGGTGAGAACTGATTATCTATCACCACTAGGACACCCTGCTTATCACAGTGTATAGTATAAGGGACAGGAGAGAATACAGGAGAGGTGAGAACTGATTATCTGTCACCACTAGAACACCCTGCTCATCACTGTGTATAGTATAAGGACAGGAGAGGTGAGAACTGATTATCTATCACCACTAGGACACCCTGCTTATCACTGTGTATAGTATAAGGACAGGAGAGAACACAGGAGAGGTGAGAACTGATTATCTATCATCACTAGAACACCCTGCTTATCACTGTGTATAGTATAAGGACAGGAGAGAACACAGGAGAGGTGAGAACTGATTATCTATCACCACTAGAACACCCTGCTTATCACTGTGTATAGTATAAGGACAGGAGAGAACACAGGAGAGGTGAGAACTGATTATCTATCACCACTAGAACACCCTGCTTATCACTGTGTATAGTATAAGGACAGGAGAGAACACAGGAGAGGTGAGAACTGATTATCTATCATCACTAGAACACCCTGCTTATCACTGTGTATAGTATAAGGACAGGAGAGAACACAGGAGAGGTGAGGACTGATTATCTATCACCACTAGAACACCCTGCTTATCACTGTGTATAGTATAAGGACAGGAGAGAACACAGGAGAGGTGAGAACTGATTATCTATCACCACTAGGACACCCTGCTTATCACTGTGTATAGTATAAGGACAGGAGAGAACACAGGAGAGGTGAGGACTGATTATCTATCACCACTAGAACACCCTGCTTATCACTGTGTATAGTATAAGGACAGGAGAGAACACAGGAGAGGTGAGAACTGATTATCTATCATCACTAGAACACCCTGCTTATCACTGTGTATAGTATAAGGACAGGAGAGAACACAGGAGAGGTGAGGACTGATTATCTATCATCACTAGAACACCCTGCTTATCACTGTGTATAGTATAAGGACAGGAGAGAACACAGGAGAGGTGAGAACTGATTATCTATCATCACTAGAACACCCTGCTTATCACTGTGTATAGTATAAGGACAGGAGAGAACACAGGAGAGGTGAGAACTGATTATCTATCACCACTAGAACACCCTGCTTATCACTGTGTATAGTATAAGGACAGGAGAGAACACAGGAGAGGTGAGAACTGATTATCTATCATCACTAGAACACCCTGCTTATCACTGTGTATAGTATAAGGACAGGGGAGAACACAGGAGAGGTGAGGACTGATTATCTATCACCACTAGGACACCCTACTTATCACTGTGTATAGTATAAGGACAGGAGAGAACACAGGAGAGGTGAGAACTGATTATCTATCACCACTAGGACACCCTGCTTATCACTGTGTATAGTATAAGGACAGGAGAGAACACAGGAGAGGTGAGGACTGATTATAGTATAAGGACAGGAGAGAACACAGGAGAGGTGAGAACTGATTATAGTATAAGGACAGCAGAGAACACAGGAGAGGTGAGAACTGATTATCTATCACCACTAGACCACCCTGCTTATCACTGTGTATAGTATAAGGAAGAGAGAACACAGGAGCAGGGAGAGCTGTGGCTGGAGGACCCCAGATTTCCTGGGGTCGGTCCACCACCAAGCTCTGCTCCCATAGAAGTGAATGGGAGAGCACCAAGCATGCGCGGCCCATGCTCCCATTCATTTCTATGGGGCAGACAGAAATGGCCGAGTCAGCGCTCTGCTATATTTGCCGGCCCCATAGAAAATTAATGGAGGGTGGCTGCACATGCGCAGTGCACCCTCCTTCACTTTTTGGGCTCCGTTCTCGATATAGGCGATATGCCCCCATTGTCTGAGATGGGACAACTACTTTAAATGTTTTGTACAGCCGCTGAGCCGTTCAATAAAATCTATCTGCATAGCGCCACCTGCTGTTTGCTCTTTTTCTTATTTCTTTGTCCTGCTCACTGAGGTGGCCGCACATGCTCTGGAGTGGTGATAGTGAGAGAGCTGCAGCAGAATGGAGTTTGTTTTTTTTGTTTTTGTTTTTTACAATAACCATGAGATAACCCCTTTAAGTTCAAAAAAAGTAAAAAAAACAAAAACACTAAAATATGTATTTATTAATTTGTTTTACAGAACTTAAACGTCAAAATTTTGGCATCGCTGTACCCGCACAATAAAAGGGAACAGGTCACTGTAAAAACCAAACTGACAAAACAATGGCAGAATTGTGCCCCGCCCCCCCCCCAATACACACTTATATTTCAACATTTTTTCCAATATATTACATAGAACATTAAAGGGGTTTTCCGAGACTTGATAGGTCACCACTATCTGGTTGGTGGGGGTCTGACACCCGGGACCCCCTGCCGATCAGCTGTTTGGGAAGGCACCAGCTCGCCTGTGAAGCGCCGCGGCCGTCTCCAGCTTTTTCTAGGCCAGTGCCGTCCCGTTCACACCGGTTCAAGCTAATGGGGCCAAGCTGCAATACCAATCCCTGCCACTATACAACGTATGGCGCTGTGCTTGGTGGGCAGACAGCCTTCTCAAACAGCTGATCAGTGGAGGGTCCCAGGTGTCAGACCCCCAACATTCAGATACTGAGGACCTATCCAGTTATGAAATCTTGGAAAACCCTTTTTAATGGGGCTATAAAAAATAAAATAAAAAAAGTTATCCACATCAGTCCTGTCAAAGCGGATGCTGACATGCAGCTAGGGGCCAAAGGAGCCGAACCCTGCAGTGGCGAGCAGGTAAGTACGCTTCATTTCACAGGTCCAGCCCCCCCCCCCCCCCCACCACCCCCAAACTGGAAAACCCATTTAAAGAACGCAACTCGTTCTGCAGTGAACAACCCGAGGGATAGCCAGATACTGACGGATCCTCAGCGACTTATGGGATCCGATGCATTTCCGTCCAAAAGCAGGCATTCGTGCTGGAGCGCCGCTGGATCCACAGCGGGGATCCGGTGATGCGTATGGGCTGCGCGTGGTGATGCAGAACGCCTTCACTGGAGCAGAGACGCAATACCCCACGTGGCCTGTGGACAGAAGGGGTCGCCTTTTCTGGAATCAAGCAACCATGTTTGCCTTTAAAGTGTTAAGCTGCACACACACCAACCGTCCACTATGCATGGAAGCAGTTAAAGACACACGCACACTCGACCGAGCCAAGCGTGCATGTGTATTAAACGGGCAGAGGGGAATAAACCGCAACCGGATTTTTTTTGTTTGTATAGTTTGGATCCCAAATGCGGGGCTAATGGTGATCTGTGCAATGGTGGTACCGTGCATCAGACCCAAACCTGATCACACAGGGTCATTTTTTTTGGGGGGTTGAGCGCTTTCTTGTTTGCCCATTATTACCCGAGCATCTCGTGGTTAATCCGCCAGTGCCTGCCATTGTTTACTGCCATGTTTAGGTGACGATTAAAGGCTGGCACTGCCCCCCCAGGGGTGGACAGGCAGAGGGGCACTGAAGGTCGCCATCACGGTGGGGGTTATGTAATACCTCCAGATTACACTCCCTCTGAGACCCCCGGGGTTGAGGATTCCTCCAGTATCTCCCCCTTCCCCCACGTCCAGAGCTCTGCCCCCCCCTCCCTTGTGTCGGCAGAGTAATCGTGAGCCCTCCTCTTCCTCAGCGCACTACTGGATGTAAACATCACCCTCCCGTCATCACCCTTGTAGAGCAGGCGGACATTAACCCCTCGTCCGCCGCCCGACAGGAGGAGAAGAGAGCGGCACCTTCAGCGGCAAGATGGAAGACACAAAGAAGACGGGAGCAGCTGCAAGAACCGCAGTGCAAACCAGGCTCAACTGTGCCAACAGCCGCAGCTCAGCAGCAACCCCGGCTGAGGATAGGAGCAGCGCTCCAGGGGGAGTCACCTCTGTCTGACAAGTTGGGGGCCACGAGAATGGGGGCCCCTGACCTGATTTGTAGGTGCACAGCTCTTCCTATTCAGGTCTATGCATCTGCCATAAACACCCAGCATCATAAACATAAGGGGGGGGGGGCTTTTTAAATTGCCATTCTGATAATCCACAGTCTGATAATCCGGCACAAACAATACATGAAGGGTTTACACAACACAATTAGGAAATGCCCCCCAATCGAGGGGGATCATAGTCTGTGTCTGACGGTCCGGCGCCTGTTACATCCGGTCATCTGGTATAGTCAGGGACTAGTTGTGGGTAGCAGAAGGGCGATGCCCCCGACGCCACTGGCTAATCATTACAGGAGCACATGTGACACCCGAGAGCGAGGCCTGCGCTGAGAGATAAGCCGCTCTATAAACAGACAGTGACTTCAGGCCGGGCACACACATGGCCGCTGCCAGCTGATCGGGGGGCACCACCTGCTTGTCATACAACGGGCCGGGTGTCAGCTGCTCCCCCGCCTCACGTGTCACTCGCTGTATGGCCATGGGGGGCAGTCTGCATGCTGGTGCAGGAGACCGCTGACCTGTAGGATTCCAGCTAGTCTGGACCATCTGATTCCGGATTACTGGACCTCTGCAGTGTGTGGGCCTGTGAGGGGCGGTCACATGGACATCCCAAATATCATAGGATATATACAGAGCGCCATCCACTGGTACAGGTCACATCCGGCAGACACCACAGAGGGGGCGCACAGAGACAGAGAGAGAGAGGGGGCACAGAGACAGTCAGAAAGAGAGGGGGGGACAGAGACAGTCAGAAAGAGAGGGGGGACAGAGACAGTCAGAAAGAGAGGGGGGACAGAGACAGTCAGAAAGAGAGGGGGGACAGAGACAGTCAGAAAGAGAGGGGGACAGAGACAGTCAGAAAGAGAGGGGGGCACAGAGACAGTCAGAAAGAGAGGGGGGCACAGAGACAGTCAGAAAGAGAGGGGGGCACAGAGAGAGTCAGAAAGAGAGGGGGCACAGAGAGAGTCAGAAAGAGAGGGGGCACAGAGAGAGTCAGAAAGAGAGGGGGCACAGAGAGAGTCAGAAGAGAGGAGGGGGCACAGAGAGAGTCAGAAAGAGAGGGGGCACAGAGAGAGTCAGAAAGAGAGGGGGCACAGAGAGAGTCAGAAAGAGAGGGGGCACAGAGAGAGTCAGAAAGAGAGGGGGCACAGAGAGAGTCAGAAAGAGAGGGGGGCACAGAGAGAGAGTCAGAAAGAGAGGGGGCACAGAGAGAGTCAGAAAGAGAGGGGGCACAGAGAGTCAGAAAGAGAGGGGGCACAGAGAGAGTCAGAAAGAGAGGGGGCACAGAGAGAGAGTCAGAAAGAGAGGGGGCACAGAGAGAAGTCAGAAAGAGAGGGGGGCACAGAGAGAGTCAGAAAGAGAGGGGGCACAGAGAGCAGTCAGAAAGAGAGGGGGCACAGAGAGAGTCAGAAAGAGAGGGGGGCACAGAGACAGTCAGAAAGAGAGGGGGCACAGAGACAGTCAGAAAGAGAGGGGGCACAGAGACAGTCAGAAAGAGAGGGGGGCACAGAGACAGTCAGAAAGAGAGGGGGGCACAGAGACAGTCAGAAAGAGAGGGGGGCACAGAGACAGTCAGAAAGAGAGGGGGGCACAGAGACAGTCAGAAAGAGAGGGGGCACAGAGAGAGTCAGAAAGAGAGGGGGGCACAGAGAGAGTCAGAAAGAGAGGGGGGCACAGAGAGAGTCAGAAAGAGAGGGGGGCACAGAGAGAGTCAGAAAGAGAGGGGGGCACAGAGAGAGTCAGAAAGAGAGGGGGGGCACAGAGAGAGTCAGAAAGAGAGGGGGCACAGAGAGAGTCAGAAAGAGAGGGGGGGCACAGAGAGAGTCAGAAAGAGAGGGGGCACAGAGAGAGTCAGAAAGAGAGGGGGGCACAGAGAGAGTCAGAAAGAGAGGGGGGCACAGAGAGAGTCAGAAAGAGAGGGGGGCACAGAGAGAGTCAGAAAGAGAGGGGGCACAGAGAGAGTCAGAAAGAGAGGGGGGCACAGAGAGAGTCAGAAAGAGAGGGGGCACAGAGAGAGTCAGAAAGAGAGGGGGCACAGAGAGTCAGAAAGAGAGGGGGGCACAGAGGAGTCAGAAAGAGAGGGGGGCACAGAGAGAGTCAGAAAGAGAGGAGGGGGAACACAGAGAGTCAGAAAGAGAGGGGGGGCACAGAGAGAGGGTCAGAAAGAGAGAGGGGGCACAGAGAGAGTCAGAAAGAGAGGGGGGCACAGAGAGAGTCAGAAAGAGAGGGGGCACAGAGAGAGTCAGAAAGAGAGGGGGGGCACAGAGAGTCAGAAAGAGAGGGGGGGCACAGAGAGTCAGAAAGAGAGGGGGGGGCACAGAGAGTCAGAAAGAGAGGGGGGCGCAGAGAGTCAGAAAGAAAGGGGGGGCACAGAGAGTCAGAAAGAGAGGGGGCACAGAGAGTCAGAAAGAGAGGGGGGGCACAGAGAGTCAGAAAGAGAGGGGGGCACAGAGAGTCAGAAAGAGAGGGGGGCGCAGAGAGTCAGAAAGAAAGGGGGGGCACAGAGAGTCAGAAAGAGAGGGGGGGGCACAGAGACAGTCAGAAAGATGCAGAGAAAAACATTGATAGACAGCCATGAATAGACTTCTCTTCCGATTCTGTCCATAGGGGGCAGTGCAGACAGTAAACAATGTATTTACAGAGTATGACGTCACACATTACGTCACATACATTGTAAAAGGATGCCCACACTGGTGACGTCACCGATCTACCACCTATAACTCCTTCACCATCAGACTGTCAGCACCCTGCTGCGGCAACTACGACCCTCGGCATGCTAGGTGTTGTAGTCCCGGGCTGCCCCCTCCTCTGGAGCCAGGAGAGGCCCTCTCGCCGTCTGTTTACATACCGACATGTCGTCACCGCCTGACGTCACACACACACGACAGTCTAGGAGCGGCCGCATCGCGATAGGCGGACCCCCTACACATCAACAGGACGACAATATGGCGACGCAAGAGGCCGATATATCGCGACATAGGCCCTCCCCCGCAGACACTCACTTGAGGCCCAGGCCGTGCAGGTGCTGTCCGATCAGGCGGATGACGTCCTCGTCGGCCTGGCTCAGCCGCTTCTTCTTCTTCAGGCCCGGCTGCTCGGCGGCGCTGGAGGCGGCACAGGAGGACGAGGCCCCGTTGCTGGTGCTGAGGAGACCGTTAGAGTGAGCCTGCTCCCCGCCGGTACCGGAGGACGAGGCCTCCCCGTTCTGGGAGGGGGAGGAAGGGGCGCCGCTGTCCGGCTCCTGACCGCCCGAGCCCCCCGCCCCAGCCGCTGCCCCGTTGGCTTGCATGTTCCCCCCGCTGGCTCCTCTACCGCCGGGAATGACCGATTGAGCTGCCGCCGCTTCTCCTGCCGCCGCCGCCTCCTCCGAGGCTCGCAGCTTCTTCCGCGGGGGAGGGGTCGCTCGGCCGGTGTCCGAGTCCGAGGAGGAAGCGGAGGCCAGAGTTTCCTCACCGAGAGCGGCCGTGGTTGGTGGCTGAGGAGAGAAGACACCGCGCCGTCCCCCTCCCGGGGTGTGGAGGTGAGGACGGGGAGGGAAGCGGGGAACGGGAGGAGGAGGGAGGGGGGAGATCCGCGGCCGCTGCTCGGCGGTTCCGGGGCTGTCACAGGCGGCTTCCCCCTCAGCTGCGGCACTAATGGAGTCCAAGCCGTGACGTCACCGGAAATGCCTATAGAGGCTGAGCGCTCACTTCCGGCTCTGCAGGAGGAGGGGACTCGGGAGACGACAATAACAAAAACAACGCGGCGTCACCGGGGCTCAGTCCGGGCGGGGGCGCCACTGACGGCTGCCGGGGCTGAGGGAGTGCGGGCGACTGCGACGACACCGGGGCGGTCCGGACCGGAATCAGCTGTCTGCGCGGAGCATGCCGGGGCTTGTAGTTCTCCGGCGGTCTCCGTGGGGAAGTAGTGAGGGCCACAAAGCTTTTCTTTTGACAGTTGTTGTTGGGGGGACTACGACTCCCAGCATCTGTGTGGCAGTAGTGCCTGCTGCTCCTTAAAAGGGTTGTCCATCTTCATGGGAGTACTTTTTTCTTTTTATTTTTTTTATCATAGTTTGAAGTTTTACAACTTTATTTACAACCCCTTACAAATGCAGTTTTTTTTTTCTTTTTGTTTTTTTTTTTTTTTTCTCCCCGTTTTTGAGAGCCATAACTGCCTATTTAGCTCTAATTTCTGGGGACCCCTTCTAGTTACTATAACTTATTGCGTCACTTTTATTAACTCTTTCTTGAGGGAATAAGTTTTTTTATTTTTGCCTCTTTCGTTTTGCGGCGTTACACAGCTAACGTATTACTGTTCAACGGCTCGGCATGATAACGTTGATGCCAAATATGTAGTGTTTGGCGGTGATTTTTACCATGAAACCTGCTGTGTGACCACAGATCGCCGCAAATAGCAGCGCCGCCAACGTACTGCATGGGGTCGAAGCAGGAATCACAAGTTGTCGCTGCTGAGACCGCTAATTTGCAAAAAAAATAAAAAATTTAAAAATTCTAGAAATGTTGGTCTCTTTACAATTCTGAGGTGGCGGCCACTTTTGAGTCGCACTGCAACAATATTCGGTTTGATGGCTGCGCTGCTACCGCTAGAACAAGTCATCAGTATCTGATCAATGGGGGTACGACTCCCAGCATCCACTCTGTGATGTCACGTTCATCAGTCATATGGTACCGAAAACCCACTGATTTATCGCAAAGTACCAACGCGGCAATTTACCCTGAATACTACAGTCCGATATGGTGTAGTCTGCCTACATTCAGTGCGCCCTGCGCTGATGAGTGGCAGGAAAGGTCCATGGCATATTGGTACACCTTAGCCTTTTTCGAGGGCGTGGGTGCCCACAGGGAGGGCTCTGAGTGCCGCCCCTGCCACCCCAACCATAGGTTCGCCACCCCTGGTATAGGGCATACGACTTGGGCTTCTCTTCATGACACATCCTGTTTTAATACATCAGCCCACACAAACTCATCTCCTGCTCTGCTTGTTTGCTACAGTGTATCAGTCTGGAGTCTAAAGCCTCATTCACACGTCCGTGCTCAAATCCATGAGAAGGTGGTCAGTGACGCCTCCGTGAAGGATCGGTGTGTGGTCCGTGTGTCAGTTTTTTGCTGTCCGTGTGTCATCCATGTTTCACTGACCCAGCACAGCTGAAATAATTTTTTCAAAGCATCTCTTCCTGATGATCTGTGAAACACGGATGCAACACAAATGGCATCCATGTTGCATCCATGGTTATCATAGACCCATAGACTATAATAGGCGTGATGGATCCGTGAACACGGACAAAATAGAGTACGCACCCGTGCTAAAAACACTGATGTCTGAATACACACATGAAAATTAACGGAGACGTGTGCTGACCGTGAAACACTGGCGCGTGAATGAGGCTTAAGGCCTCCTGTACACGACCATATGGTTTTGCGGTCCGTTTTAAACGGATCCATTTTTCAGTTCTTTTGTTTCCGTTTTGCCGTTTGGTTTCCGTTTTTTGTGGATCGGAAACGGAAGCATACAATAATGTTTAGACAGTAAGTACATAAAAAAAATTGGACGGGGCATAACATTTTCAATAGATGGTTCCGCAAAAACGGAACGGATACAGATGCTTTCCGTATGCTTTCCGTTTTTTTTGCGGAACCGTTAACTTGAATGGAGCCACGGAACGTGATTTGCGGGCAATAATAGGACATGTTCTATCTTTGAACTGAAATACAGAAACGGAATGCATACGGAGTACCCTCCATTGTTTTTGCGGACCCATTGAAGTGAATGGTGCCGCAATCGGAACCAAAACGGAAACAAAATACGGTCGTGTGCAGGAGGCTTGAGTTTCACTCCATATTTATCATTAAAGGGGTATTCCCATCTCAGACAATGGGGGCACCTCGCTAGTTTATTTATTTCTGCACTGGAGACTAGCAATGGTTCCCTGCAGAAATATCAGCTTCATAACGTTATCTGGGCCTACGCATTATATATGTGAATTTCCCCAAAATTCGTACTCCTCCTCGGCTAAAAATACCCCTCAAAATTGTTAAGAGGAGTATTTTTACTCTTCTGGAAAAAATGTAGCGCGACCTCTGCTGTCAGCTGTAACATACAGCTGACAGTCTGCTTCAAACTGCAGACATAATCCCTTCAATGCTATGGTCCTTAGGGACCGCTGTATGGAAGGGGCTAGCCATTGGGCCGCTGCTCTGCTGTGGCAGTGGTCCGATGCCGTTGCTCTGCTCCCCCGCCGTGTAGGAAGGCTGTCCTCGCCTCCATACATTGTCACCCCCATCCCCTTCAGGATGTCCTTAGGGACCGTTGCATGGAGGGGATAACCATCAAGCCACTGGTCTGCTGTGGCAGCGGCCCGATACTTGAAGGGTAAACTGCGGGAGGAAGCTCCCTACACCATCAGGGCGCTCCACTGCTTCAGGCCAATGGTTACCATGGCAACCGGACGTCTTCACAGGCATCCGTTTTGCCATGGTATAGCTGAGCCTGATCAGGCTTACTGTGAATAACAATACACTGCAGTACACTATACAGTGTATTGTAGAAGCATCAGACCCACTGGATCTTCAAGAACCAAGTGGGTCTGAGTCAAAAAAGTATAAAAAAAAAAATTTAACTTCTTCCTATATCCGTACATGCAATTGATTAAAAATGAAAAAAAAAAACAAACACTAAAAGTGTTTGATATCACCGCGTCCGTAACGACCTATAAAAGGATGATGTACTTTTACCACACGGTGAACGCCATAAAAAAAAATAAAAACTATGATGGAATTGCAATTTTTCCCACTGCACTTCCCACAAAATGGTATAAAAAGTGATCAAAAAAGTCATATGTACCCCAAAATAGTACCAAGCAAACCGTCATCTCATCCCAGAAACAATGAGCCCCTACCTAAGACAATCGCCAAAAAATAAAAAAGATATGGCTTTCAGAAAATGGCGACACTAACCCTAGGTACACACCTAAGCGTTTTACAGCGCGTTTAAACGCGCTGTAAAACGCACAACATGTGAAAAGCCATGCTTCCCTATGGGCATGGTTCACATTTGGGCGTTTTACAGCGCGCTTGAACGCGCTATAACGCCCACGCCCAAACAAGTACATGAGCTTCTTTGGGGCGTTTTAACGCGCCTATGGACAATGATGCCATAGGGGAGAATCACTGAATCGTGCGTATGACGCGCGTTTCTTAGTTACAAAAACGCGCATCCAAAAATGCGCGTGATTCAGAAACGCCTAGGTGTGTTCCCAGCCTAAAACATTATTTTTGTTGTTTCAAAAATGCTCTTATTGTGTAAAACCAAAATATATTTTACAAAAACAGACATATAATTAATCGCCGCGTCCGTAACTACCTGCTCTATAAAAATATCACATGAGCTAACCCATCTGGTGAACGCCATAAAAAATAAAAACCGTTCCAAAATTTTTTATTGCCTTACAACACAAAAAGTGTAATTCCAAGCGATCATATGTGCCCCAAAATGGTACCAAACGAACCGTCGTCTCATCCCACAAAAATGAGACCCTACATACGACAGTCGTCCAAAAAATAAAAAAAAATGGCTTTCAGAAAATGGAGACACTAAAACATGATTTTTTTTTTCAAAAATGCTTTTATTGTGTAACATAAAATTAAAAAAATGCACATATTAAGCATCACTGTGTCCGTAATAACCTGCTCTATAAAAATAACATGTGATCCAACTTGTCTGGTGAACGCCGTAAAAATATAAAATAAAAAATGTGCCAAAAAAGCAATTTTTTTATTACCTTACATCACAAAAAGTGTAATACCAAGTGATAAAAATTCATATCTGCCCCAAAATGTTGCCAATCAAACCATCATCTCTTCCAGCAAAAAATTAGACCCTACCTAAGACAATCGCTCAAAAAATAAAAAAAAATATGACTTTCAAAAAATGGAAACACAAAAACATGATTTTTTTTTCAATTTTTTTTATTGTTTAAATCCAAGATAAAAATGAAAATATAGACATATTAGGTATCGCCGCGTCGTTACGACCTGCTCTATAAAAAAATCGCATCATCTACTCTGTAAGGTGACCTGTGCCAGAACGGCAATTTTTTGGTTATCTTGCCTCACTAAGGGTCCTTTCATACTTGCGTTCTGAGGATCCGGCAGGCACTTCCGTCCCGCTGGATCCGTCAGAACGCAAGTCGCCTGAAGCATTAGAAGACTGATCAGGATCCTGATCAGTCTTCGAATTGCTTTCAGGTTACTATGGCAGCCAGGACGCTATTAAAGTCCTGGTTGCCATAGTAGGAGCGGGGGAGCGGTATACTTACATTCCGTGCAGCTCCCGGGCACTCCTGAATGACGTCAGAGCGCCCCATGCCCATGGATCACGTGATCTATGCGATCACGTGATCCATGCGATCACGTGATCCATGCGTGTGGGGCACCCTGACGTCACTCTGGAGCGCCCCGGGAGCCGCACGGATGGTAAGTATACTGCTCCCCCGCTCCCCACTACATTTTACCATGGCAACCAGGACTTTAGCGTCCTGGCTGCCATGGTAACCATTGAGAAAAAGCTAAACGTCGGATCCGGCGATGCGCCGAAACGACGTTTAGCTTAAGGCCGGATCCGGATTAATGCCTTTCAATGGACATTAATTCCGGATCCGGCCTTGCGGCAAGTGTTCGGATTTTTGGACGGAACAAAAAGCGCAGCATGCTGCGGTATTTGCTGCGTCCAAAAAACGTTCCGGTCCTGAACTGAAGACATCCTGATGCATCCTGAACGGATTTCTCTCCATTCAGAATGCATTGGGATAATCCTGATCAGGATTTTTCCGGCATAGAGCCCCGACGACGGAACTCCATGCCGGAAAACAAAAACGCCAGTGTGAAAGGACCCTAAAAGAGTAATATATACACACAATGCCCAACTACCTCTAGCAAAAGATTTATATACTGCAGGAATAACCCTAAAATATATATATATATATATATATATATAACAATGGCAGCACATCAGGCCAAATATCAATATGGCGGTGCAGGCCAATGGATCCGGCAACTAATCCAGGACAATATAAGATTTTGAAAAAATGGCAGCGCTCTCACAAAAAATGAATGAAAAGAAAAACACTTTATTCACCCCTGTGGTCGCAACTAGGGACGAGCGAACTTGTGTTTCAAGTCTGGCGTACGAGGTTCGGGTTATGTAAGAATTCCGTTATGGATTCTGCTACCAGGGACCATAACTAAGGGTCCATTCACACGTCCGCATCCGTTCCACAATTTTGCGGAAGGGGTGCAGACCCATTCATTTTCAATGGGGCCGCACTTCCGTTCTGCGGCCCCGCAAAAAAAATAGAGCATGTCCTATTCTTGTCCGCAGCCATGGACAAGAATAGGCATTTCTATCATAGTGCCGGCCATTTGCGGTCTGCAAAATGCGGTGTCCGTGCTTTGCGTATACGCAATTTGTGGACCGCAAAACAGTTGCGGACGTGTGAATGCATCCTTATGGTCCCTGGTAGCGGAATCCATTACGGAATTCTTAGATATCCCGAACCTTGTACGCCGACAAGTTCACTCAACACTAGTCGCAACGTTTTAGCTCATAGGTTGAACAGAGACTCTGTGAATGAGCTGCAAACAGTGCAACCACAGGGGTTAATAAAGTGTTTGAGAGTGCGGACATTTTATGTCATTTATCAAACTGGTGTAAAGTAGAACAGGCTTAGTTGCCCATAGCAACCAATCAGATTCCACCTTTCATTTTTCACAGCGTCATCGGGAAATGAAAGGAGGAATCTGATTGGTTGCTATGGGCAACTAAGCCAGTTCTACTCAACACCAGTTTTGATAAATCTCCCCCACTGTGTACATAGCATTGTGTATCATCACACTGTACTAACCCGTGTGGGACAAGTGAGCGCTCACTGCACACAATACTGTATTCAGAAGAGAGCGCAGGTAGTGAGAGCGTCAGTAATGATATCCATATCCTGCGTGTAATGCCATGGCTCTGACTGTAGATCGCTGCACTAACATTACCAGCAGAAATATCTATTGTGTCTACAAATAATGGACTTTCGACAGAATGCAAAGTGAGAAATAGATCTGCTGATTACAGGCTGTAGCAGACTGATGTAGATTGGAATGAAATCTTACTACCAAGTTACTTGCAAGCTCCAGCAGCCTATATGTAAGTGGCTGGTAGCTGTGCTGTTTAACAGGATGTGGGGGCGGGGCTGTGCTTTGTAACATGATGTGGGGGCGGGGCTATGCTATGTAACAGGATGTGGGGGCGGGGCAGCAGAGCTTGTGCTGGTGCATGTGAAAAACACAGGAACGCCCTCACAGGAGATGACAGCCCTGAGCAAAACTTATAGAAGAGCATTTCTGAGAGCATGTGAAGCAAAGCTGTTACCAGTAAACAAACAAGTGCAATTTTATTATGCGCTGTATTACGGTAAGAGATGGGGTTATGGATTTTTAGTGCACAAAGGTGTCCATAGCCTTTAAGGACAAGACAAATTTATCAAACAACCTACACGAACAAGTATGACAGCAAGACTGGCTTCAAATATTACCTTAAAGGGGTTCTGCACTTTGTTTAAACTAATGATCTATCCTCTGAATAGATCATCAGCATCTGATCGGCGGGAGTCCGACACCCAGGACCCCCGCCGATCAGCTGTTTGAGAAGGCAGCGGTGCTCAAGGAGCGCCACGGCCTTCTCACTGTTAACCGCCGGCCGAGTGAAGTCACGACTTGTATTAATTGGCCTGGGCGGGGCTAAGCTTCATTGAAGTGAACAGAGCTTAGCCCCGCCCAGGCCAGTTGGTACTAGTCGTGATGTCAGTGGGCCAGCGGTAAACAGTGAAAAGGCCGCGGCACTCCTGGAGCGCCGCTGCCTTCTCAAACAGCTGATCGTCGAGGGTCCCGGGTGTCAGACCACCTCCTATGATCAGATGCTGATGATCTATCCAGAGGATAGATAATCAGTTTAAACAAAGTGCAGGACCCCTTTAATGATAAATTCTCCCCTTGGTATCTCACAAAGAATTATCTAGACTGGATATATGTACTGTAGCCGCCCCCCCCCCCCAGCCCAGAATTCCATGAATCCCCTGGTGACAAATGTGGCTATTGATATGTAAACTGTTTGCGGCGCCTATGATTTCAGTGAGGTCCATCAGGAACGAGTAGAGGCCGTCCTGTTTATCATGCAGCATTCATAATACCTAGATCCGTTATATTTCGATATTCAGGGCTCACTGAGCTCAATTTCTGATATGTCGGTGGCCCATGCCCACTGCTGCTCCGATCTTCGGGGCGGGCACAGGCACCACTCTACTTACCCCCCTGCTGTGGCATCCTGGACCACCCAGTCTTCCTCTGCTCCCGGAGGTATCTGCTTCTTCCCCTCTTGCAAGCTGTGGTCTGCTCCTAACAGGCAAGAACTCACTCCTCTGCCCATAGGGCACACGTCCGCGCCCTCGGGTCAACGTACCATAATTCATACAAATCTATCACTGGCTACCTTTGGATACTTAAGACACCTTCTCCTAGGGCTGGGTGCCTGAGCAATAGGTTTTCTAGCTTGCCAACTCTTGAAAAGGTGTGCTATATTCGTTTACCTGTTTACTCATTCGGACCTGACCTCCGTATTGACCCCCCTGCTTGCCCTGAACTTGGACCGTTTGCCATATATCCCTGACTACATTTTTGCCTGAACCCTCGGTGCTCCACCCTTGTGTCTCTGACCCTTGTGGGACAGCTGTCAGTCACACAGAGACTACTCCCGGAGGTAGCGGTCTGGTGATTCCCCTGCAGCTAAGTCCTGATCCCTGTACACCCTTAGGATTAGAGCAAAGTCAAGCGGGTCCACACTTACTGCCATAACAGTTTCATGTCTACTGTGGACCACTGTGGAAGATTAGAGAAAGGGGGGTGATATGTTCCTTTTAGGCCTATCCTTTAAGTCTGATGGATCCCTGGGGAGGAGGACTGAAGATTAACTGGGGCCTGTGTTTTTACATTACTGCTTATTAACCACTACCCGACCGCCTAACGCAGGGATGCGTCCTGCGGGCGGCCGGGTTATTGCTACTTGACACGCCGGTGCGTCATCTCGCGAGAAACTGTTATGACATTTTAAATTTCTTTATACAAAGTTGACAATTTACAGAGATATTCCTCTCACCCAGCATGGTTATATGTAAAAATACACCCCAAAACACATTGCCCTACTTCTCCTGAGTACGGCGATACCACATGTGTGCCACTTTTTTGCAGTCTAGGGGCGTAAAGTCCAACAAGTACCTTTAGGTTTTACAGGGTTGCTCGCAATTTAGCCCCGCCCAAAATGCCAGAACATTAAACACACCCCACAAATGACCCCATTTTGGAAAGTAGACACCCCAAAGTATTCACTGAGGGGCATAGTGAGTCTGTGGGAGATTTTTTATTTTTTTTGCCAGAAGTTAGCAGAAATGGAAACTTTATTATTATTATTTTTTCCTCAGAAAGTGTCATTTTCTGTTAAAGGGCTTCTGTCACCCCCACTGATGTAATTTTCACTAGCTGACATTAGCTACTTGCTAATGTCAGCTGAGTTCAAACATATGTTTCCTAACTTTTTTCCTGTTTTCTATCTTCTAAAAAACGTACTTTTGTGATATTCAAATTATCTTCGCTACCAGCAAGTTGGGCGGGTACATGCTGGTAGCCGCCGCATCTTCATACCCTTGGAACGCCCCCTCTTCTTTTGATAGACAGGGCCAGCGCGCTCTCCTCCTCCCGCTGGCCCTGTCTGCAGCTGCAATCCCGCGCCTGCGCCGTATCGGTCTTTAGTCGGCGCAGGCGCTCTGAGTGAAGGACGCTCGCTTAGGCGCTCCGTCCTCAGTGCGCCTGCGCCGATGACGTCAGCGCTACACCCGGAAGAAAAGACGCCGGCATCGCCTGCTCCTTACCAGGGATGCCGGCGTCTTCTCTTCCGGGTGTAGCGCAAGTAGCTAATGTCAGCTAGTGAAAATTACATCAGTGGGGGTGACAGAAGCCCTTTAACTTGTAAATAAAAATGAAATCATACATGAACTCACCATGCCCCTCCGCGAATACTTTGGGGTGTCTTCTTTCTAAAATGGTGTGATTTGGGGGGTATTTATACTTTCCTGACATTCTAGCACCTGAAGAAACATGACAGGCGCTCAGAAAGTCAGAGCTGCTTCAAAATGCCGAAATTCACTTTTTTGCACCATAGTTTGTAAACGCTATAACTTTTACCCAAACCACTAAATATACACTTATTGCATTTTTTTTTATCAAAGACATGTAGAACAATAAATTTAGAGAAAAATTTACATAGAAATGTAGTTTTAAAAAAAATAAATTACAACAGAAAGCGAAAAATGTCGTTTTTTTTCCAAAAATTTCGGCAATTTTTTATTAATATAATAAAAAGTAAAAATGTGAGCAGCAATGAAATACCACCAAATGAAAGCTCCATTAGTGAGAAGAAAAGGAGGTAAAATTCATTTGGGTGGTAAGTTGCATGACGGAGCAATAAACGGTGAAAGTAGTGTAGTGCAGAATTGTAAAAAGTGGCCTGGTCATTAAGGGGGTTTAAGCTAGGGGGGCTGAAGTGGTTAAAGGGGTACTCCAGCCAGACAGTTATCATCTCTGCTGGGTTGTAGACTTTGATTGGAGTGGTAGTGGGCATGCTCCACTGATACTTCTCTAAGCTGCAGTCTTCAGGAGACCATAGCCCCCATTGTGGTGATAGGTGGGGTTCCAGACTACCACTTATATAGCATTGGATCTGTATTAGATTACCCTTTCTAATGGTGTCCGGCCAATAATATAAGTGTAGGTGACAACCAAGACTGGGCTCCTTAACCTTGGCCCCTGACTACAGTACCCCAGGGCCCATGTAAATACATCACTAGCTTATCCTTACTATAGGGATCGATCCAAATCGCCCGATATTGTACCCACAATAGCCATGCCCCTGTGTTACCCCTCTAACCCCCCTCTGGATAACCTACAAACAGTAGAAGACGAGTCATGACTGCAGGATCAGACTACACAGGGGTTGTTTGTAGTCTGTAACCGTGGAGACATATAGTTCTGCATAGGGGCTGCATGCACAATACAGAGAAACTTCTTTTTTTTTTTTTTTTATAAAATCTTGGGCTCGACCCAGCAAAGCTCACAGGATGACATAAACATGTTTAACACTGCAGACACCGAGGAGGGCGACAGGCACGTCAGACCTGTCCATAATAAAATCCAGTGCAGCTGCGAGCACAAGGAAAAATGACTGCATCAGCCGCGCCAGCGGGCAGGTGTACAAAGTGCCAGTCAAGAGCAGAGGGTTAACCACAGGGAGATGGCACACATACCTTACTGCTGGGAGGTGCCGATCTGCAAAATACCTTACCCATGTAAGGTAAGCACTAAAAAATGTCAGGGTGGACTGAAAACACTATTCATTATGACATGTACTGCAGCGGAGAGGTGCCAAATAATGCGGACTGGGTACAGGTAGTGCCAGCGGTGTCTTTGTGCTGGTCACACAGGAATGGGCACTACTGGGGAGTGACGGAGAGATACTGCACTTCTCACCTGTATACTGGTTATATTCTTGTACATAGGAGTCAAAAAATTATTACACGCTTCCGTTTACGTTAGTGATCCGCAAAAAACGGATCACAAATGGAAACCATACAGGAACGGAAGTAGAACGGAAACACTACTGAAACCAAAAACGGACCGCAAAACCATACGGTCGTGTGAACGAGCCCTTATAGTAGCTATAGCCATGTATGTAGAAGACAGTATTAATGTGGCGGAGCACTTGTGTTGTGAGATGATTCTATAGTGACATTTCTATGCAGTGAGCTGTAATCTGTTTATTTAATTTAGCAGAAAAATTAAGGATTGCATAGTGTCAGCTCAAAATAATTCTTGGACATGGGTCCACTAGGGTGGAAGACACTCTGCTAAAAGATGATGGTCTGGAATACGTACTGTATTTTTCGCCCCATAAGATGCACCCCCCCCCCCCCCAAAAGTGGGGGAAAAATGTGCCTGCTTTTTATGGGGTGAATACTAATGAGCGTTTCCATTATGAAAGCGCTTATTAGTACCGGAGGACCAGGAAGCGGTGACTGCTCTGTACTCATCGCTTCCTGGTCCTTGGCTGTCGTGAGGGCGCTCTGTGTCAGTTCACAGCACAGCCAGCGGCAGGAAGAGCAGGAGGAGTGCTGGAGGAAAGGAGCGGCGGTGTCCGGAGCAGGAGAGGTAAGTGTTTATATTTTATGTTCTTTGTATCATGGAGGCTGATGAGAGGCCGATGGGGGCTGATGAGAGGCCGATGGGGGCTGATGAGAGGCCGATGGGGGCTGATGAGAGGCCAATGGGGGCTGATGAGAGGCCAATGGGGGCTGATGAGAGGCCAATGGGGGCTGATGAGAGGCCGATGGGGGCTGATGAGAGGCCGATGGGGGCTGATGAGAGGCCGATGGGAGCTGATGAGAGGCCAATGGGGGCTGATGAGAGGCCAATGGGGGCTGATGAGAGGCCAATGGGGGCTGATGAGAGGCCGATGGGGGCTGATATAAGGCCAATGGGGACTGATGAGAGGCCTTATCTGAGGTCTTATTGGGGGTCATACACATTGGGGTCTGATCTAAGGTCATATTAGGGTCTTATCAACATTGGGAGTCTGCTTGGGGCTGTCAGCTGAGATCTAATTAACATTGAGGGTCTGATTGCTGGTCTGACCTGAGGTCTAATGAAAAATATCTTGTTCTTATTGTCCTCCTCTAAAACCTAGGTGCGACTTATAGGGCATATATATAGTATATAGTGTATTATGATGAATTCGTTGCCGCAGCCAGCACTCATCAATTTCACCCTATGCATCGCAAAGTGTGAAATCCATGGTGGAAATCCACAGCACCTGTCACTTTCTACGGCAGATATTTTTCCACAGCGTGTTGATGAGATTTTTTAAAAATCTCATCCTCTTTGTGGGTACTGTACTGCACGGTGTACTGCAGGATATCTGCCTCACGTGAACATCGATCGTGTTAGGAAGACTCGCCCTGTTTGGGGGCGCCGCGGCAGACATGTCTACGATATGGTTACTGACGAATGATCTAATGTGTACGGAGGCAACTTCACCGCAGGACAAAAAAATTATCAGTGTTTTAACAAATCTTTTTTGTGAGAAGGGCCGATTGACAATGAACTGATCAAACAGGGTCCGCTGCATCTCGCTAGGACCTCCAAGTCTGCAGCAATGTCTTCTGTTGTTTTTGCATCTGGGGGGGTTAAATTCTGCTGGAGCACCCTCAGTTCTTAGCGCAGGCGAAGCTTTACAGCCGGGGGCGTGATCCTAGCTATTAAAGGAACAAAATATTGGATGGGGTGGCTCTACCCACAAGTGGGCTGAATTGGTGCTCAATATCAGAGGTGTAAGCTCCAAACACCAAAAAGTAATTAGAATAGTAACAGCTTATGATATGGCACTCATATCTGGAGAGTCCACTTTTATACAAATGTCAATTTATTGAAAAAAATAATAAATAATAATTCATGTCTTATGGCAATAATTCATACATGATAACATTCATGAATAACAATACATATCCCATCAATAAAAACGAATAATAAGATGAAATATAAAGGACCGCAGAAATGTCGTGCTAAATAGTCCAATTTCTAATTATAATGTCAAGAGTAATGGCTAATATCCACCAGGACTATATTTGATATAATAAAAAAAAAATAAAAAAATTTCAGTTTTAGGTATTGCGCGTTAATATCCACCCGGAATGTATTCAATACGAAGAGTATTGCGCATTAATGCGTCTTGCCCAAATATCCAGCTTCTCACAAGACTGAAATTCGGATAATCAGTGACACATGATTGCATGATAAGGCAGTACATGATGGGGATAGTGCAGTAAATCAGCTGCATCATGACGAGGGTAGACTGTTCTGGCACATGATCTCTGGTGAGTATACCACTTATCACTAGCACATGAGGAGAGATAGGCAATATGAACACTATGCACATGATGGGGCTGTATTTTATGACTAGCCACATATGTTACTGACTATCTGAATATTTCACTGATTATCCAATTTCAGTCTTGTAGAGAGGCTGGCACATGATGGGCAGACGATGTGCATCTTATCATTGGCACATTCTAGGTGGATATTGCAGAGAGACTAGCACATGATGAGAGAAAAATGGCATTTATCACTGGCACATGTAGTCTGGTGGATAGAGCCATTACTCTTGACATCATGAGTAGAAATTGGACTATTTGGCCTCATGCACATGACCGTTGTTTGTTTCATGTCCGTTCTGTTTTTTTCACAGATAGGATGCTTCCCATTCATTCAATGGGTCCTTCAAAAATGTGGATGGTCAACCGTTTTAGTTCCGTATCCGTGGTCACGTGTTTTCATTCCGTCACAAAAAGTAGTGCATGTCCTATTTTTGTCACGTTATGGGAGAGGGATAGGCACTTATACTATGCATCATGATATAGAGTTGCATCTATGAAAACGGTCCGTCATCCTTTCTTGACTGGACACAAATTTGCAGGACTATGGGGACAGCTACTGAGGCAGAGCAACGGTCGTGTACATGTGGCCTTTACCACAACATTTCTGCGGTCCTATTATATTTCATCTGTATTATCTGTTTTTATTGATGGGATATGTATTGTTATTCATAGAATGTTATCATGTATGAATTATGTGCCATAAGACAGTAGGATGATTGATTATTTTCAATAAACTGACGTTTGTATAATAGTGACTGTCAAGCTATATGCGTGCATATCAAAACTGTTGCTGTTCTGCTATTAAAGGGTTGTACAGATGAGGACAGAGAACATCTACGCTCACGGGTATGCCGTGCCACTGGCATGTACGAGGTGAGTGGGGCCTATTTCATGTAGTGGTCGGCTGCAGGATTGCATCCGGCCACCGGCAGGTGCTCCTCCAGACGTGAATAAGACCAGGCTCTGGATCCGCCACTGATGGGCCCCGACGGAAATAGCTGATCCAGCACTCGGCCATTTTCGGCAGCCCCATTGAAAATCAATGGAGGGCGGCTGCGCATGTGCAGTGCGCCCTCCACCACTTTCAGGGCTCTGTTCTCGATATAGGTGTGGGACCAGCACCTATCAGACAGTGGGGGCATGTCCTAGCGATATGCCCCCATTGCCTGAGATGAGAATACCTTTTTAACCCTTTGATCTTGCCTTTGCCTGAGATGAGAATACCTTTTTAACCCTTTGATCATGCCTTTGCCTGAGATGAGAATACCTTTTTAACCCTTTGCCAAAGAGCACTCCCCCTTGTGATCGGATCCTCGGATGAGCGATCCTCAGTCAGCCCCGGGGACCTTTGCTCTGTAAGCAGCCAGTGTCATAGTGACACAGAGCAAATGTATTCTCATACAGGAGTATACAGGCGTATGCTAATACATTACAGGTGTGAAATAAAGCTATAACATACTAATCCCATAGAGATTTTAAAAAAATGTTGTAAAGAACTAAAAAAAATTGCCCCCCCCTAAAAAAAAAAAAGCCATTATTTAGCCTAAATATTTTTTTTTGTTCACTCATTAAATAGAATTAAAAAAACACAACCGTAGTGACCCGAATTATTGTGTGTGGAACCTGGACAGTGTAAAAACGAAGTAAAAGAAAAATAATTCCAACAATTTTCACCGCAAAAAAAAAATTCTATGAATGATATTATAATTTATATGTACTCCCGAATAATGTCAAAAAGGTATATATTTCTGCTGCACAACACAAGGCCTCAGACAGCCACCTCAACGTAAAAGTGGAAAAGCGGCTGCTGAAACGCTGAGAGGAAAAAAACATAAAGATTTTGCTGGTCATCGAGGGGTTAAGAAATCGGGCCATAGGTGTTTAATCCCCCTGCAGCGCCACCGCAGGAGAAATGAAGCTTTGCACAATTCCAATTAAAATCAATGTGCAATGCCAAACGAGAAACGTTCTTTATTTCGGCTCCTCGATGAGGGTCTCGAAGGGGGGACGCCCCCTACTAATGAAGGAATCCTTATAAGGATGCTTGATAAAGAATCGTCTCTGGCAGGGCATCACCGTCAGGGCCTGATTTGGTAGAATTACACGGGGAGCTCCGCTCACCACATGCACCGTGTAAGACCCGTTTCCCTGGCGCTGTGAAATGTACTTCGCACTCGGCTGCATTGATTGTGCTGTAATAGACGCGGGGGGGGGGGGGTAGTTAATAGTCCGCAGGCGGAAGGAACATGTCAGACGTCTGCGGGGTGCTCGCATCTCCCGCTTTGTACTTATAGCGGCCTCCAGGCACTAAACCATCTGTCGGGGCAGAGCTTCTGGCACTTGTGGTACTTCCCCTTCTTCATGTACCAATGACCCTTATGTAAGACCTACCCGAGGAAATATGGAAAGGGCCCTTTGACCCCTGAAGAACCGTCTAGTTTTGGTCCAGGGCCAAGCGTTGTTTTTTTGTTGTTTTTTCCCACTTTTGCATCAGCGCAGTCTGTCGATAAAGCTGTATGAGAGCGGTTTCTGTGGGTCCTCTAATAGGATACACATAATTCATTATCAGGGCTCCAGACTAAAAAAATTACCTAGGAGCCATTGGCTCCTAAACTGAAAAATTTAGGAGCCAAATAAAATTTTTAGTCGCCAAATTTAAATAGATATATATTCATGATAGAAAAAATTGCCTCATTAACACGTCAGTGTTTGGTCAGTGATTTTCATCAGTGATTGTGAGCCAAAACCAGGATTGGAGCCTCCACGGACATAAGGTATAAGGGAAAGATCTGCACCAGTTCTGTGTTTACAGCCGCAACTGGTTTTGGCTCAAAAATCACTGATGGAAATCACTGACCGAACACTGATGCCACAGTCACACACGGGTTTACATTATGTTTCGGTCATATGTTATATTATACTATGACTGAAACATAACGGACGCCTCAGACAGATGCCATCCTGCGGCATCCCTCACCATAGAGTTCCATTGTACAAAAGATGTATAGATTTTTTCTGGACTTTACAGGATGGGAAGACGTGGTACACTACGATCTCCCATTCTGCAAAAAAACGTATAAATTAGCATATATGGTTTTTGTACAATGGAACTCTATTGGATGGATGCCACAGTATGGCATCTGTCTGAGGCGTCCGTAAACATACGTTTTTTTTGTATATGTTAAACGTATGACAAAAATCCAACACTTCCATTATTTTCATTGTTCTGCTCATCAAATGGAGCAGAACAACAGAAATAAATAGTGGTGTGAACGGGGCCTAAGAGATGGGTGTGCAGGGAACCATTACTGGTCTAATAACATGAAGCAATTATAGCAAAGTGATAAAGTCCAGTCCAATATGGCGGAACCTCCCTGTACGTTATCACTTGGCTATAATAGCCTGCTGTGTATTTACTACACACTGCACCATATACATCACTGCACTACATACATCAGTGTGAGATGTGTGTAGTGATGTATACATGTGTGTGATGTGTGTAGTGCAGTGTGTGATGTGTGTAGTGCAGTGTGTGATGTGTGTAGTGCAGTGTGTGATGTGTGTAGTGCAGTGTGTGATGTGTGTAGTGCAGTGTGTGATGTGTAGTGCAGTGTGTGATGTGTGTAGTGCAGTGTGTGATGTATGTAGTGCAGTGTGTGATGTGTGTAGTGATGTGTGTGATGTGTGTAGTGATGTGTGTGATGTGTGTAGTGCAGTGTGTGATGTGTGTAGTGCAGTGTGTGATGTGTGTAGTGCAGTGTGTGATGTGTGTAGTGCAGTATGTGATGTGTGTAGTGCAGTGTGTGATGTATGTAGTGATGTGTGTAGTGCAGTGTATGATGTATACATGTGTATGATGTATGTAGTGCAGTGTGTGATGTATACATGTGTACTGTATGATGTATGTGATGATCACACACTCCACTACATACATTACACACATGGATACACAACACCTTGCTCTGTCTTCTTCTTATGCGGCCCCATCTTGATTCTTCAGCTCCTCAGCGCGCCCGGCACTTCTTCCTTCAGCCACCCCCAGAGCCGGCCCCTCCTCCTTTCATCTCCCGCCGGCTTTCTCTGGTGCAGGGCGCTGTATGGCTGCGGCGCCCGCCCAAACTAACCAATAGCAAAGCTCCTTACTGTATGGAGCTTTGCTATTGGTTATTTCAGGCTGCGCTGCCTGTGCTGTGCCGCTCGCTGCGTCTGCTGAAGTTTTTTTTTTTTTCTTAAAGCTGCAGCGCAGCGGTGGGTCGCAAATGGCGATAAGACTTAAATTTCTTATCGCCATTTGCAAATTTCTAGTCGCATTGGCGACCATTTTGGTCGCCATCTGGAGCCCTGATTATTACTTGTTATATGTGTTATTGTATTATAAAATGTATTAGTATTATATTTATTGTTATTTTATTAACCCCTTAGTGACCAGCCTGTTTTAGGCCTTAGGCCCCCTTCACACGGGCGTGATTTCCGCGCGGGTGCAATGCGTGAGGTGAACGCATTGCACCCGCACTGAATCCGGACCCATTCATTTCTATGGGGCTGTGCACATGAGCGGTGATTTTCACGCATCACTTCTGCGTTTTTCACGCAACGCCGACCCCATAGAAGTGAATGGGGCTGCGTGAAAATTGCAAGCAAGTGCGGATGCGGTGCGATTTTTCTGCAAGGTTGCTAAGAGACGGGACCCGATCTTTATTATTTTCCCTTATAACATGGTTATAAGGGGAAATAATAGCATTCTCAATACAGAATGCTTAGTAAAATGTGCATTAAGGGGTTAAAAATAAAAAAGTAACTCACCTTATCCAATTGATCGCGTAGTTGCCGTTCTCTTCTGTCTTCTTCAAGCATTAGCTGCCGTCTAAAGGACCTGTGGTGACGTCACATCACATGGTCCAATCACATGGTCCATCACCATGGTGATGGACCATGTGATGAGCTCAGTGACGTCATCCCAGGTCCTTTAGCCGGCAGCTAATGCTTGAAGAAGACAGAAGAGAACGGCAACTACGCGATCAAGTGGATAAGGTGAGTTAATTTTTTTATTTTTAACCCCTTAATCCACATTTTACTAAGCATTCTGTAGTGAGAATGCTATTATTTTCCCTTATAACCATGTTATAAGGGAAAATAATAAAATCTACAGAATACTCAACCCAAACCCGAACTTCAGTGATGAAGTCCGGGTTCGGGTCTGGGTACCAAACATGCCGATTTTTCCCACGCGTGTGCAAAACGCAATAAAATGCTTTGCACTTGTGCGGAAAAATTGCGCATTTTCACGCAACGCACCCGCCTCTTAACCGGGCGTCAAACGTGACGCCTGTGTGAAAGAGGCCTTAGAGGGCCAAGCAATTTTCTTTCTTTTTTTTCTTTTCTTTTTTTTTATTGTTGTATTCCAAAAGATATAACTTTTTTATTTTTCCATCTATGTAGCGGTATGAGGGCTTCATTTTTGTAGTTTTTAACGGTGCCTTGTTACTGATTAACTTTTATTATCTCTTTCTTAGGGCTCATGCGCAAAACACAGATCCGCAAAAATTATGGATGACGTCCGTGTGCATTCCGTATTTTGCGGAACAGAACAGCTGGTCCCTAATAAAACAGTCCTATCCTTGTCCGTAAGGCCTGATGCACACGACCGTATGTCTTTTGCGGTCCACAAAACACAGAAGCAATTTGCGGAACGGAATGCGGCCTATTGTAGAAATGCCTATTCTTGTCCGCAAAACGGACAAGAATACGGACATGCTCTATTTTTTTTGCGGGGCCACGGAACGGAGCAACGGATGCGGACAACACACAGAGTGCTGTCCGCATCTTTTGTGGCCCTATTAAAGTGAATGAGTCCGCACCAGAGCCGCAAAATATGCGGCTCGGACGCGGACCAAAACAACGGCCATGTGCATGAGGCCTAAATAATAGGACATAAGTAAACGGAATGCATACTTTTATTTGCAGACCCATTGAAATGAATGGTTCCTCATACGGTCTGCAAAAAACTAAAAAAACTAAACAGACACGGAAAAAAAATACGTTTGTATGCATGAGCCTATTGGGGGATGGAAAAAATATCAATAGTGCCAGCCGCGTTCATTTTTCACCATATATAACACGAATAACATGGGTCCGTGAAATTACAGCGATGCCAAGTACATATCGGGGGAGATTTATCAAAGGAAACCATTTTCCAAAGGCGCTGTCAAAAATAAAAGGTGGAATCTGACTGGTTGCTAAGGGCAACCCAACCAGTTCTAATTTACACCAGTTTAATAAATGACCCCCATAGTTTTTATTATATTTTACTACCTATATACAATAGAAACCTTTTTAAAAAAGAAAATGTTTTTGTAGCGCCACAGCCCAAGACCCATAACTTTTTTATTTGTTTTTCTACGGAGTTGTATGATGGCTGTTTTTTTTTTTTCTGAACGGCTTGTACTTTTTATTGGTATCATTTTTGCAGTATATAACACTTTTGGGTTGTTGTTTTTTGTGATGAATAATAAAAAAAACTGCAATTCTGGCTTAGTTTTTACAGTGTTCCCTGTGTGGGATAAATTAGATGATAATTGCGCGGTGTCATTATGGACACAGCGATACCATATATGTGGAAGGGATTTTGTTTTTGCTTTTTTTTTTTCAATTGAAAAGCTTTTTTTTCTCAATGGGAAAAAAGTGTTTTTTTAACTTGGATTTTTTAAAACCATTTACTAGTCCCACAAGGGGACTTTAACAGGTGATCATTTGATTACTTCTATAATACATTGTGCTGCTTATGCAGTACAGTGTATTACGGTATATTGTCAGTGCTATACTGAGAAGGCTGTGCCAGAGATGGGGGCATAGACTACAGGCAGCCCTGGGCCCTCAATTAGGTCCCAGGCTTCCATGTGAAGACATCTGCGCCTCATAATCTCATTTGCGAGGTGCCGATGGGAGACAGAGAGAGCTTCCGCCCTCTAAACCAGTGCTTTCGTATCAGTGCTTCAGCTGTTGTAGCACCTCCCAGCATGCCCTGACAGCCTTTGGCTTTGTGGGCATGCTGGGAGTTGTAGTTTTGCAACAGCTGGAGGCACACTGGTTGGGAAACACTGCTCTAAACCACTTAGATGCCACATTCACTATTAATCGTGGCATCTAAGGGATTAAACATCCCGATCGGCGCTTCTGCTGGTCCACTGAAGCAGGAGCACTGAGCCCCTGCTCTAATCTCCACGGGAGACCCAAGTCTAGTCTAAGGCCCCTTAGTGATCGCCGTAAAAAAGGTGAATGGGTGGTCACTAAGGGCTTAAAGGGATTCTGTCACCACTTTTCAGCCCTGTGAGCTAAACATATGCTCATGTTCAGGGTCTCATTATGATTCCTAATGTGGCCTTATAAACGCGATCTGTGGCTTAATTTAGCAAAAAAACAGGTTTTACTAACCTGTCAATCATAGAAATAAGGTGCCCAAGGGGAGGTCCGAGGATGCAGGGTGCCCGGCTGCAGCCATCACCGTTCGTGCCCAGCGCCGCCTTCCCAGAGTTCTGCGCCGCCTCCTACTCCTCTGTGCCGCCTCTCCCTCCCTCCCGCTGTGAGATGCTGCGAGTGCGCACAGGCTCAGCCTGATGCGCCCGAACGGACTGCTGGCAACGGCTTCTTCTAGCGTAGTGCGCATGCGCCGGCACGTCGCTAGAAGCCGATCCAAGCATTTTTTTTCCCAATCATTTTTATTAATGTTGTTTTTCATATTACAAGAAATAAGGAATCGGTCATAGTATGACCTGAACGTACATATAACTACCCAATCCAAATAAAAAATCACCATTCTACGCCACCCTGGACACTTTTGAAAAATGACTTAAAAGTGGGTGTGGTTAGTTATGGTAATTAGTTCCATAGCAAACTTATTATTGCAAGAAGGCGCAAAGTGACTCCAGTAGAGGGGGGTGGCAGAGAGTGGAGTAGGATTTCTACATGTTAAGTTTAAAGAGGACCTCTCATCAGTTTTTACTTACTTGGTTTTACTACCTCATGCAGTAGCCAAAGATTTTTTGTGATCTGCTCCTCCGTTGCGGCGCTGTGCCCCCATTCTGCTTGGCCGCCCTGTATGCTAATCAATAGCATTGTTACATGGAGGAGGAGACGGCAGCTTTTCTCAGGGGGCGTCTCCTTCTCCCTGTCTGTGAGCTGTCCAATCGCAAGCAGAGAGCGTCACAGCCAGGGAGAAGAAGACGCCCCCTGAGAAAAGCTGGTGACTCCGCCTCCCTGTAACAATGCTATTGATTAGCATACAGGGCACCAAAACAAAATGGGGGGCAGAGCTCCGCAACGGAAGAGCGGATCGTAAGAAAAAAAAAAAAAGCTTAACGTCATTTCCTAATCTTGGGCTACTGCGTGCGGTAGTGATTTTAGCAAGTAAAAACTGATGCTCCAAATGTACAAAACTCTGGGGGAGATTTAGCGAAACTGGTGTAAAGTAGAACTGACTTAGGGTCCTTTCACACTGGCGTTTTTGTTTTCCGGCATAGAGTTCCGTCCTCGGCGCTCTATGCCGGAAAAATCCTGATCAGGATTATCCCAATGCATTCTGAATGGAGAGAAATCCGTTCAGGATGCATCAGGACGTCTTCAGTTCAGGACCGGAACGTTTTTTGGACGCAGCAAATACCGCAGCATGCTGCGCTTTTTGTTCCGTCCAAAAATCCTGAACTTACTTGCCGCAAGGCCGGAACCCGGAATTAATGCCCATTGAAAGGCATTAATCCGAATCCGGCCTTAAGCTAAACGTCGTTTCGGCACATCGCCGGATCCGACGTTTAGCTTTTTCTCAATTGTTGCCATGGCAGCCAGGACGCTAAAGTCCTGGTTGCCATGGTAAAATGTAGTGGGGAGCGGGGGAGCAGTATACTTACCATCCGTGCGGCTCCCGGGGCGCTCCAGAGTGACGTCAAGGCACCCTACACGCATGGATCGCATGGATCACGTGATTGCATGGGGCGCTCTGACATCATTCTGGAGCGCCCCGGGAGCCGCACGGACTGTAAGTATACCGCTCCCCCGCTCCCCACTACTACTATGGCAACCAGGACTTTAATAGCGTCCTGGCTGCCATAGTAACCTGAAAGCATTTCGAAGACTGATCAGGATCCTGATCAGTCTTCTAATGCTTCAGGCGACTTGCGTTCTGACGGATCCGGCGGGACGGAAGTGCCTGCCGGATCCTCAGAACGCAAGTGTGAAAGGACCCTTAGTTGCCCATAGCAACCAATCAGATTCCTCCTTTCATTTTTCTGAGCTTCTTTGGAAAGTGAAAGATGAAATCTGATTGGTTGCTATGGGCAACTAAGTCAGTTCTACTTTACCCCAATAGTGTTTTATATCACTATATCCAATAAATATATATATAATCGCGTGAAATAAATATATATATATATATATATATAGCCAGAAAAAGTGGTATTTTTCCAAACAACATTTTTGGGGGGAATGTATCATGATGGGACTAGAAGTTGGTTAAAAGTGTGGTAATGGGGAGATTTGTCAAACTGGTGTACAGTAGAACTGGTTTAGTTGCCCATAGCAACCAATCAGATTCCACCTTTTATTTACCAAAGGAGCTGTGAAAAATGAAAGCTGGAATCTGATTGGTTGCTATGGGCAACTAAGCCAATTCTACTTTACACCAGTTTGATAAATAAACCCAATTATATTTTCCTTTACTTGTGTATTTTTTACTTACTGAGTAGAAATATGTGAAATAAATACATGTAAAAAATGTCTGAATTAAAGGGGTCCTGCACTTTGTTTAACCTGATGACCTTTCCTCTGGATAGATCATCAGCATCTGATCGGCGGGAGTCCGACACCCGGGATCCCCGCCGATCAGCTGTATGAGAAGGCTGGAGAGCCGCGGCCTTCTCACTGTTTACCGCCGGCCCAGAGACGTCACGACTAGTATCACTGGCCTGGGCGCGGCTAAGCTCTCTCTGTTCACTTCAATGGAGCTTAGCCGCGCACAGGCCAATTGATACTAGTCGTGACGTCACTGGGCCGGCGGTATACAGTGAGAAGGCCGCAGCGCTCCAGGAGCGCCGCAGCCTTCTCAAACAGCTGATCGCGAGTGTTCCCGGGTGTCGGACTCATGCCGATCAGATGCCGATGATCTATCCAGAGGATAGATCATCAGTTTAAACAAAGTGCACAACCCCTTTAAGAAAGGAACAGCACAAATCGCTGATTAAAGGTCCACAGGGCCCCAGTGTTATTACCCTACTTGGGATAGTGTCCGTGCCTGGATTACGGCTCGGAGCAGCTCTGTCCTTTTATAACCCAGTGAACATCTTAAAGGGGTGGTGCAGTGCTACTGTATTGATGATTTTCCCTCCGGATAGGTCGTCAGTACCAGATCCAACTCCCGATAGACCCACCCGTCAGAAGTTTGAAGGGGTAGTGGCGCTTGTGCGAGTGCTGCTTCCTCCTCCCTGTCTGCTTGGCAGCGGGGCGCGGGGTAATTACAACTTCTCATCCCATTCACTTGTAATTTTGAAGAGGAAGCAGCGCTGGCACAAGCGCCACTACCCCTTCAGGCCCCCACTGATCAGACATTGATGACCTATCCTGAGGACTGCACAGCCCCTTTAAGTAATGTGAAATACACACAGTAGGGGGCGCTAGTACACCAAATATTTTACTGATAAAATGCATAGGAATGCTGGCAGCTGAACTGTACAGATCAACACAGTGCTGGCTCATTATATGTAAATATATATATATTTCACCTCTCCTCTGTGCATATTGTTTGAGCACTATATGGCAGTATACTGTGGGATGAAATGGCAATGTCTGAAAGGGGCTGCTGTGATTTTCACTCATTCTAGTGATTGGGGGAGGTCCCAGTACTTGGATCAGCCAATGAGAAAACAGAGAAAGATGTTTCCGACAGTAGTCATGGTCTCAAAGATAGGCAACATGCACATGAACGTATGTGTTTTGTGGTCCGCAAATTGCGGATCCGCAAAAAAAATGAATGGCATCCGTTTGTTTTTTTTACGGATCCATTGTAATAATGCCTATCCTTGTACGCAAAACGGACAAGAATAGGACATGCTCTATTTTTTTTCCGGGGCTATGGAACGGACATACGGATGTGGACAGCACACGGAATGCTGTCAACATTTTTTGCGGACCCATTAAAATGAATGGATCCACATCCTATCCGCAAAAAAAACGGAACGGACACAGAAACAAAATACGTTCGTGTGCATGTAGCCATAGTCGTAAGAATTTGAATCAGGAGAGGCTGTTATCTATCTTCAATCCTGTGTCCTGTGTCTTCTTTTTTCCTTTTAGACCTGCTGGTCCCTTAAAACATAAGCGAATAAAACATGCGCATACCATAGTCCACCACTAGGTGGCAGCATAACCTAGCGTACATAGATGTGTGGTGAGAACCAGTCCTTCTGCTGCTGAGATACACAGGACAGACCAGACACCAGAAGACTTAAGACGTTTTATAAGATTACTGCTCACTGTACCTCGACTGTGTTGCCCAAACCTGGTGTCGACTTTGCCTAACTCTGAAGTCTGTGCCCATCTAGGCTACTTTCACACTGGCGTTTGGTGCGGATCCGTCTGGTATTTGCACAGACGGATCCGCACCTATAATGCAAACGTTTGTATCCGTTCAGAATGGATCTGTTTGCATTAGCTTTAAAGAAAATTGTCAAAGTCAAAACGGATCCGTTTTGAATTACATTGAAAGTCAATGGGGAACGGATCCATTTTCAAATGCACGATATTGTGTAATTGAAAACAGATCCGTCCCCATTGACTTAGTGAAAACGGATCCTTTCGGCTCCGCATCGTCAGACGGACACCAAAACGCTGCAAGCTGCGTTGTGGTGTCCGCCTCCAGAACGGAATGGAGACTGAACGGAGCTGAACTGATGCATTCTGAACGGATCCTTATCCATTCAGAATGCATTGCGGCTGAACTGATCCGTTTTGGACCGTTTGTGAGAGCCCTGAAACAGATCTCACAAACGGAATCCAAATGCCAGTGTGAAAGTAGCCTTACATGGAAGGGCTCTCTAGAATGAACCCTAACGTTTTATGATTCACTATAAAATCCGCTTCCTTTATCTGGATAAATGCTGAACCTCCAGCCGGACATATCGGAGGAGGCAGCGTACCGGGAACGGAAATGGTTGTATAGTTCCATCACAGCTGCTCCTGGGCAGTGCTCCTGAGGGGGCCCCTTGGCCCCCGATACCTATCAGCAATATAAATTCTTTGCTCTGTAGAGGTCTTGCACCCTGTTATAGGCTTTGCATTGGGGCCTAGCAGCTTCATGTCATACTTCTGAGTATATACTGCTCCTCGAGGGCGGGGTCGTGAGGTCACATTATGGCAACATAATCAAGATTTATTTTTTTCCCTGTAATTGCAGCTGTGCGGCCGTGTGTATGACACCGAGGGGTATTTTATCTCAATACCAGGCTATCGGTGTACATGAGATCATAACATACAAACATAGGGTAGAATAAAAGGAGAAAATCATGCAAATCCCGTACAGGTATGATTGTCGGCTGATAACATCGGGTCTACCTGACAATAACCTTAGGGCCTTAATTGACATAGGGGGTTTAATAACTTTTTTTTTTTAGCCTTCCTTATGGTCAGACAAGAGGCTTGATACAGTCAGGTGGGGCCCCCCGCTCCACCAGGTTCCAGAGTTAAAGGGATTGTCTCATCTCAGACATTGGTGGCATATAGGTAGGATATGTCACCAGTGTCAGGTAGGTGTGGGTCACACCTCTGGGACCTGCTATCTCCTGAACTCCCATTCACTCCCATTCACATCTATGGGAGTTGCGAAAATAACAGCGCGAATGCGCCCAGCTATTTTCGGAAGTCCCATAGAAGTGAATGGAGAGTGCACTACTCTATGGAAATAGCCGAGTCGGCGCTTGGCAGAACTTCCATATCGATGAACAGAGGCAGGTCATGCACCTACCTGACTATGCTAACATATCCTAGCGACTATTTGCCACCAATGTCTGATATAAGACGACCCCTTTAAGGAGGCTGCAACAGACCTGATGTCACTCAGATCAAATTAGGATGCGCTCAGTGCACATTTTACTCCATTGACGGATAGGATGGAGTGGGACTGGCCAGAGAAGGACTTCAGGAACTGACTCTTCTACTGACCAGTGCCCTCCATTCCCCGCTTGCCCCTTCTCCTCAGCTGCGCCCCGGGGTCCAGGAGCTTTGCCAGGTGGTGCTGCAGGACATGGTCTCTAGATGGTTTGTCTTCGGGTGCACCCACCAGTGGCCATGCTGCCACCCAGAATACAGATGCAGGAGTTGCTGAGACTTATAGTCCACCATGACCTGTTGATCGTCCATCTTTGCATGACATAGGATTGTTACAGAAGTTGGATTTCATGTTAATCCTGTAGTCCTGGATCTTGTTCATTTCTAATACTATCACGTCTTCAGCCCGCGCTCTGGTTTTCATCCCGGGGTCATTTCTACAAGAGAAGCTTTTAGCACATGTGAAGTGAAGGTAACGCGACCATAAGACATTCCCTGAGCAGCAGGTGCTAAAAACCCTGGCCGCCCGGGCCCACCGGGGATGGGGCTGAGAATACGGTGTAATCCTCTCATCCTGAAATATTAAAAGCCATGCCAGCCACTGTTACATGGAGCGCGGCATGCTCATCCAAGAAGAGACGTGCACAATTTTCCACCCCTTTTTTTGTATTACAAATATTTAAAGGGATCATTTCAATGACAGCTGCAGAGCCCCAGAAGAGTTACGGCAAAAGGGTTATAGTTCTAATGTTAAGTAAAATGTTCTGTTTTAATGTATTTGCATACCTAATAGCAATGTATGGAAAGCTAAGGGTTAACTCCATGGCTCATCCCCCTAGGGAATGCAGAGTTCTGCGCTTAGCTGAGGAAGAGAAAGGACCTCAGAGCTAGGCCCAAACTCAGAGAACCATCATCTCAGAGACTTCTACAACCAAGGAAGCATCTGCTACACAGAGAAATCAGAAGGTCCAGAATCTACCAGGCCATTGCATTGGATTCAGTCAGCATGGTTTTGAGCACGTTTATGGCAGAGAGACTTTGCTGCTGTGAGGGGGAACATTGCTAGCGCACCCTTCCCCACGGTCTGGCCGACCGTTTTTTAAATCTGCACCCCTCAGCCCGGGAATTGCAGAAATGTTTACCAAAAACCTCACTACCTGCCTAAGGATCTGCAGAGAGACTTTAGAGAGACAGAGAGAAGGTGTACCCCAACCCCCATCATTGCTGTTGTCCATATTTTGCTATTGGGGAAGGATCTCCACTATGATCTACTTTGGAACTGTGCTTTGTGATTGTCTGCTGTACTTCTATTCCTATTCTGCACTTTAGTAAAGAGAGACTTCTTCATTTACACCAACTGGCCTGGTTACTGACTCCGCCATTCGGCAGCCATTGCACCTGTTCTCCTGCCTTGGAACCAGGAGAATACTTAACACCAAGGACACCCCAACTAACACCGGGCAGGAGCACCCGCATCAGGGTGTGCACAGAGGGAAGAAAGGGTGCGCCTTCCAGTCACTGCTCGTCCCCAGGGAGAACCAGAGGGGAGCTTGCCACTGTGATCTATAAGTACAAAAACCACCTTCCAGGCCATAACTACCACTCCCATCCTCCGCTCCTGTCTTTGACACTGCCAGAATGGAAGCTTTTATGTGCACTACGGATTTGGGTCCAAATCTGGTGTGAAAAAATTCTGCCAAATGTGGTCTTAGCTCTAGTGGTTTGATGGTTAAAGTTTTTTTTGGGGGATTTTGATACTGATGACCTATCCTCAGGATAGGTCATCAGTATCTGATGGGTGGGGGTCCGACCCCCTCTGATCAGCTGTTTGGGAAGGCGGAGTTGCTCCTGTACAGCGGCGTACATTGTGTAGAGCAGGCATGCTCAACCTGCGGCCCTCCAGCTGTTGTAAAACTACAACTCCCACAATTCCCTGCTGTAGGCTGTTCGGGCATGCTTGGAGTTGTAGTTTTGCAACAGTTGGAGGGCCGCAGGTTGAGCATGCCTGGTGTAGAGGATAGGTCATAAGTATCAAAATCCCGGAAAACCCTTTAATACCCACTGAAGGGTTAATCATAATGTTTGTGGTGACCTAGGATATTTTTGGGTTGATATCTAATAGTTATGGAGGTCCTGGGTGGTGTAAGGGTTAACACTATCTCTGGTGGTTTCGGCATGGTGAAGGGGAATATTCCCATCTGGGACATTGATGGCATGTTGCTAGGATATGCCTTTAATATCAGATAGGTGCGGGTGCTCCCATCTTCAGCAGAATGGGGCCCTCAAAGTGAACAGAGAGGAACTTTACATGTGTGGCGCCCCACGTTCACAGCTATGGGAGCAATGAATGGATCGGACGCTGCCCATGCTTGATGTGCTCTCCTTCATTTCGGGAGCCCTGTTCTGGAGATAGGTGCACATCCCACCTCAGGGACTCACTCCTATCGTATATTGCATTATACCATCAATGTCCCAGCTGGGTCAAATCATTTAAGAAGGGTGGTCTAGGAAAGAAAATTGGACCTAAAAGTTCATTTTAAGAGGTCGGAAAATTTGAGTTACATGAATTCTGGCTGCCTGTAGCCACCACTAGGGGGAGCTCACCTGGAACTTACCGTAAGTATAAAAACGTATTTATTGAATTTTATAATTTTACTCCATTGAGGGAATTTACTAACTCATTTACACCACTTTTCTGGCGGATAAAAGCTGCAAACTTTGGCATAAGCCACATTTGTGCGAAATTGTGCAACTTTTTGCCACCTTGCATTTGTCATTTTTTAAGGGCTGTGGGTTTAGCAGAAGGGGGGTATGGCATCCTGTGGATTGACACATTTACCATAACTTATGCCAAAAATTGGTGTATATTTTAATGCTGTGACACAAATCTCACCAATTATCTAGTCCAGGGACGGGGAAACTGCGGCCTTCCAGCTGTTGCAAAACTACAACTCTCAGCATGCAAAGACTGCTTACAGCTATCAGCCTACAGCAGGGCATGGTGGGAATTGTAGTTTTACAACAGCTGGAGAGCCACAGTTTGCCCATCCCTGAATCTAGTCAGTTCATGGGGTTAAATAAGACAGGTGCCCTTTAAGAGGCATAAGCTTCCTAATAAATTTTGACAATTTTCTCTAGCCTATTGTGATTTAGGATCGGCAGATGAAATGTCAGCCTTAGGCCCCTTGCACACGAACGTTTTTTGCGGACCGTATACTGGCAGTTTTTTCAGTTCAGTATACTGACAGTATACTGAACCATTCATTTCAATGGGTCTGCAAAAAATACTGAAGTGTCTCCGTATGCCTTCCGTTTCCGTTTTTCCGTTTTTTCTGTTCCGTTTAAATATAGACCATGTCCTATTCTTGTCCGCAAATCACGTTCAGTGGCTCCATTCAAGTCAATGGGTCTGCAAAAAAAACGGAAAGCATACTGAAGTGCATCCGTATGTCTTCCGTATCCGTTCCGTTTTTTGCGGAACCACCTATTGAAAATGTTAAGACCAGCCCAATTTTTTCAATGTTATTACTGTATACTGTATATGCCAAACGGAAAAATGGAACGGAACAACGGAACCGAAACGGAAACAAAACGGAAGCAAAAAACGGAAAAACGGATCCGTTAAAAACGGACAGCAAAACACTGATAAAAAAAAACGTTCATGTGCAAGAGGCCTTAGTCGTTGAGATGAAATTTCTGGGAGCCCCCTTAAGTGCACCCCTGACTCTTCTCTATCTTCATATTTTACAGCTAGTGCAGAACTCAGAGGGCGCTGTATAAATCTGTATGCAGTGAGCTCCCCCTAGTGGTAGCTGTAAGTAGCTCCGAGCTTACCCCTAAGTAGCTCATGATCTGTCCAATCACACCTTTGTATCTACCCGCGGGGGCATCATATATGCCGTCTTACAGGACAGGGATTCTCACCTTTTATAACCCTTTCTTGTCCAGCATCGGCTGCTCCTGAGCTGTAAACTTCTGATAAGAAGATAACATTGAATGTTTCCCGTCTAACCTCCAGGTTGCGGAGAACGGCACCTCGGGGCGCCGTAACATCGCACATTCACCACCTCCAGCTGCTGGGTTTATTGCCCATTGGGCCACCTGGGAGGGATATTAGCAAGTCCTTGGGCTGAATGGTTGCCTTTCTGTGTCAGCAATTATCACCGCTCTATATCCGACAGTGCGTTCGTCCTCGTATCCGGCGCAGCGCCTTCGGGGAGGAACACATAAGATTTGCCTTTCTTTTACCTCCTTGTCATTTTTTCAGCTTGGGTCGGGAACATTTGATAGTACAGCAGATGGGGAGGCGGCGGGCGCTGCTTGTCGGAGCTGTGCTCTTATATATATAAGTCACCGCTGTATGAGGAGCTGCTTTTTTGGCAAAATCTGGGTTAAAAATGCAATTTTTTAACACTTGAGGGAGTTTTAACCCCTCAGTGACCAGACTGTTTTGGGCTTTAGTGGACTAGCATTTTTGTATTTTTTTTTTTTTTCATTTTCAAATCGTCTCCTTCCAAGAACTATAAGTTTTTTATTTTTGTGTCTATGTAGCTTGTTTTTTGCAGGACAAGTTGGAAATTTTTTTTTTGTTCAACTTTCTGTTTATTAATCAATTTTCATTTTCAAGTATCCAAATGTGCAATAAAATCAGGTACAGACATCATGTCTTTTTGGCAATGTAGCCAAAATACAAGATAACATAATAACGGCTGTTAGAGAAAATGGATAGAATCGATCTATAGTCTATTTAGAAAGGAAAAATAAAAAATGAAAAGAAAGGGGGAAACCAAAGAAGGAGAAGGGGAGGGAAAAGGAAAGCAGTATCTAAGAGCTCTCTTCTTTGTCATAAGCGGAGCTCTTCGTGATGGAGATCCCAACAGGACTAAATCTGTAGGAACTTGTCCACAGTCCCCCGCGACAAAGCTGTATAATATTCTAAGGAACGAATGTCCTGGATGCGGGAGTAATAATCCGCCTTAGACGGGGGAGTGGTGCTTTTCCATAAGAGGGCTATCAAACCCTTCGCTGCAGTGAGAAGATGCAGGAGCAGCCCGGAGGCACGACCTCTCATATCCCTAGGTGGGACATTCAATAAGTATGTAAGGGGGTCCGACCTCACTGAACATCCTAGAACATCCTGCAGCACCGAGGCCACCATCCTCCAGAAGGGTACTACCCGTGGGCACGTCCAGAATACATGGTATATGGAAGCACCGTTGGCTGAACATCTCCACCAAACATTAGGGATATTCCTATTGAAGGCGTGCAGCACCTCCGGGGTGTGGTACCAGTGCATCAGTCATTTTATTTGAGTTTCTTTATAAGTTATGCAAGATGAGCTAGAGAAAGCTCTGGACCATATCACCTGCCAGAGGTTCATCGGAACTTCCCTATCTAGCCATTTCTCCCATTTTAGCATATACAAGTGCTTTCCCCCCAGTAAGTAAGTCTGGGTGAGAAGCAGATCGTATAAATCTGAAATGAGCCCTCTAACTGATGGGCCTCTAACGCATAATTTCTCAAAAGAGGTGAGGGGGATATAGATCCGGACAGGGGCGTAGCTAATGGCTCATGGGCCCTGGTGCAAGAGTTCAGTTTGGGCCCCCCTTCCCTCAGTGCTTTGTGTGTCTTCTTATGCGGCACAAAGGTCTTTGGGCCCCCTCAGGCTCCTGGGCCCGGTAGCGACTGCTACCTCTGCACCCCCTATAGCTACGCCCATGGATCCGGAGGTGGTGGATGAGTGGCAGAAATGGGCTATTTGGGTATAATGATAGTTGGAGGAGGGGGGGAGGTTGTACTTAGTTTGTAGATCTGTAAAGGACAGAAGGCGGTTTGTCAGGGGATTACGCAAATCATGGAGACGTAAGAGTCCGCTCCTGATCCAGGGGTTGGCCATATGTAATTCGCTGCTATTACCTAAATGCGGAGTAAACAAAAACGGTGTAAGAGAGGAGTGTAGTGTAGAGAGGCCGAATTTAATCTTACAGGTCAGCCATAGGTTCCTAGAGAATGTCATAGGGCCCAATGTCTGCTGGACGGCCCCAGATCATAGCACCCGTATGTATCGGGGCCAACCAGAGCCTCTCTATTTCTGTCCATTTATTGAAGGAGTTTAAGGTAGACCAGGATGCCAGATGTCGGAGATGTGTGGCCTGGTAGTATAGGGCTATATCAGGTAGGGACAGGCCGCCCTGGGATTTCTATTCGGTTTCGTTTGTTATGCCATATAAATGTAAGGAATGCAGATTGAATTTGGCGCAAAGTCCCCGCCGGTACTCTAACTGGGAGCGTTTTAAATAAGTATAGTAATTTGGGTAAGATCGACATCTTAATTGCTGCTATGCGACCCAGTAGGGATATATGTAGGCCGGGGTCTCCACTTATTGAGAAGCGTATTAATATTAGCTATGACCGACGAGAAGTTCGCTCCGTATAAAGCAGGATAGGTAGGGGTGATATGCAGAGAGCGGCTTTGCCAGGAGTATTTAAACAAGTGCTGTAAGGCTGACAGAGTTAGTGGGGGAATATTCAGGGGTAATGCTTCCCTTTTTGTATTATTTATTTTATAACCTGATAGCCTACTATATGTATCTATGGTGGCGTGTAGATTCTGGAGCGAGATAACTCGGTTCGTTAACGTTAAAAGGACATCGTCTGCAAAAAGGGAGATGGTGAAGGACCGGTCTCTTATTTTAATGCCCATGATGTCTGGGTTCGTCCGGATCCGAGAGGCCAGGGGCCCAATACTTAGTATATAGAGGAGAGGGGATAAGGGACAGCCCTAGTTGTAGTTTTTAATGGCACCATTTTGGGGTACACGTGAATAACTTTTATTAAAGGGGTTATCCAAGTTATATTTATTGATGACCTATCCTCAGGATAGGTCATCAATATCAGATCGGCGGGGGTCCGACACCCGGCACCCCCGCCGATCAGCTGTTTGAAGAGAAGGCGAGCGCCGTGCCAGCGCTGCCTCCTCGTCATTATTTACATGCTGGCCGTTGCATCTGCAGCGGTGAGCAGGTGTAATTACACCCAAGCCGTTCCATTCATTTCAATGGGACGGCTCTGTAGTATACACTTGTATAGAAACGAGCCGTCCCATTGAAATGAATGGAACGGCTTGGGTGTAATTACACCTGCTCACCGCTGCAGATGCAACGGCGAGTAGGTAAACAATGACGAGGAGGCAGCGCTGGCACGGCGCTCGCCTTCTCTTCAAACAGCTGATCGGCGGGGGTGCCGGGTGTAGGACCCCCGCCGATCTGATATTGATGACCTATCCTGAGGATAGGTCATCAATAAATATAACTTGGACAACCCCTTTAATTATTTGTGCCACTGAGTTTTTACATTATAAATTTTGAGGCGTTCATTTTTTGGAATACATTACAACTATGGGTCAGTACGATTACAGCAATACCAAAGTTTTTTTTACGTTTTATAACTTTTGCACAATAAAAACCCTATTTTTTAAAAGAAGAAAATGTTTTTGATTAGCCGCAGACCCATAACTTTTTTATTTTTCTTCCAGTGGAGGGCTGGATTTCTGCGGGATGACTTGCACGTTTCATTGGTATCATTTTGAGGCACATAACACTTTTTGATCGCTTTTTTATTAGTTTTTGTGGTGGAGGTTAAGCAAAAAACTGCAATTCTGTCGTGTGTTTTTTCTTTTTTTTACAGCTTTCACTTTATGGGAAAATGACATGATAATTAAGTAGTCTGGGTCATCACGGATGCAATGATACCAAGTTAGTGGAGGGGATTTTATTTTAGCAATTTTTCCATTGAAAAGCCTTTTTTTAATGAAAATTGGTATTTTTTAACTTGGATTTTTTAAATTTAATAAAACTTTTTTTAAAAAAAGCTTTTTATATTATTTTCAAGTCCCGAAAGGGGACTTTAATGGGCAATCTTTTGATCACTTCTATAATACATTGTATCACTTTTGCAAATCAATGTATTGTTCTGTCAATGCTATACTGACATCCACCAGCAGGCTGCGCCAGAGGGGAAAACACTGAAGCCAGGCCTTCATTACGCCCAAGCCTGCCGTGCACAGACATCAGCACCCATGATCTCATTTGCAGGGTGCCGATGGGAAACAGAGGGAGTCTGCTGTACTGTAAATGCTTAGATGCCACGGGTGCTATTCACCGCGGCATGTAAGCAGTTAAATGGCCTGAATCAGTGCTTCTGCTAGTCCAGGCCATTAGAGCAGAAGCTCGGCTCTCATGTAAAAAGGTGGCAACCCAGCCTAAGAGCACATGCACACGATCGTATGTATTTTGCGGTCCACAAAACACAGATCTGCAAAAAAAATGGATGACATCCATGTGACATCCGTATTGCATCATTTTTTTTTTGTGGATCTATTGTAACAATCCCTGTCCTTGTCCGCAATATGGACAGGAATAGGACATGTTCTATTTTTTTGCTGAATTGACATGTGGACATACAGAAACGGAATGCACATGGAGGCAGTATTATGGTAATTATGTTATTGTACATAGGCAGTATTATAGCAGTTCTATTCTTAACCAAAACTCTTTTTATTGAGCGCGCCGAAGGCCTGGTCAAAGATACATGTCAACATAAAGCCATGTGCAAATGGCAATGATTGGGTAGGTACATATAATCTTACAGACCTTATCGTAGTCATTAACACAGTGAGTATGAACATATCTAGTTAACAAAGAAAGAAAGAAAAAGACAAGACACGGGTGGGGAAAGAGGGGGCGATGAGTAGGGCGGGGAAAAGGGGAGAGGGGGTACTTCCAAATCACTCGGGGTTGCGGTACATCTCCCAAGAGCGCCATAATTTGAGGAAATTGGGGCGTGTGCGAGTTTCCCAGTGGGCCAATTCCTCAAATCTAAACAGTTGGTCTGTTTTCTCAGTCCACATCAACATAGAGGGCGGTGAGTCATTCTTCCAGAGGAGGGGTATCAGCAGACGGGCCGCAGTAAGAAGCATGGTCGGAAAGTTAGTCTTGGCAGGGGTTAGGGAGTCATTGGGGCACCAGAGGAGAACCAGTTTTGCATCCAGACGTACCTTAGAGGCGCATATCTGGTTAATAGCAGTTATATTCTTGTACATAGGAGCAGTATTATAGTAGTTATATTCCTGTACATAGGAGGCAGTATTATAGTAGTTATATTCCTGTACATAGGAGCAGTATTATAGTAGTTATATTCTTGTACACAGGAGCAGTATTATAGTAGTTATATTCTTGTACATAGGAGCAGTATTATAGTAGTTATATTCTTGTACATAGGAGCAGTATTATAGTAGTTATATTCTTGTACATAGGAGCAGTATTATAGTCGTTATATTCTTGCACATAGGAGGCAGTATTATAGTAGTTATATTTTTGTAAACAGGAGCAGTATTATAGTAGTTATATTCTTGTACATAGCAGCAGTATTATAGTAGTTATATACCTGTACATAGCAGCAGTATTATAGTAGTTATATTCTTGTACATAAGAGCAGTATTATAGTAGTTATATTCTTCTACATAGGACGCAATATTATGGTAGCTATATTCTTGTACATAGGAGGAAGTATTATAGTAGTTATATTCTTGTACATAGGAGGAAGTATTATAGTAGTTATATTCTTGTACATAGGAGCAGTATTATAGTACATATATTCTTGTACATAGGAGCAGTATTATAGTAGTTATATTCTTGTACATAGGAGCAGTATTATAGTACTTATAGTCTTGTACATAGGAGCAGTATTATAGTAGTTATTTTCTTGTACATAGGAGCAGTATTATAGTAGTTATATTCTTGTACATAGGAGGCAGTATTATAGTAGTTATATTCTTGTACATAGGAGCAGTATTATAGTAGTTATATTCTTGTACATAGGAGGCAGTATTATAGTATTTATATTCTTGTATGTAGGAGGCAGTATTATAGTAGTTATATTCTTGTACATAGGAGAAGTATTATAGTACATATATTCTTGTACATAGGAGCAGTATTATCGTAGTTATATTCTTGTACATAGGAGCAGTATTATAGTAGTTATAGTCTTGTACATAGGAGCAGTATTATAGCAGTTATATTCTTGTACATAGGAGCAGTATTATAGTAGTTATATTCTTGTACATGGGAGCAGTATTATAGTAGTTATATTCTTGTACATGGGAGCAGTATTATAGTAGTTATATTCTTGTACATGGGAGCAGTATTATAGTAGTTATATTCTTGTACATAGAAGGTAGTATTATAGCAGTTATATTCTTGTACATAGGAGCAGTATTATAGTAGTTATATTCTTTGCCAATATTCTTTTTATTGGGAAGAAAAGAAACAGAGATGAAAGTACAATTTACAATGTCAAGGTGCATAGACATAAAAAGGCACAGTATACATCGTCAAGTAGTTAGACGTATCAAGGCAATTGCGACGATGACAAAGTAATGATGTGAATCGCAATAATTATCAAAGAAAAGTGCAAGCATAACTGGTATAGAATCATAACAGTAAAGTCAATGGACAATATGGAAAAAACACATATCTATTGTAGCCAGACATTCCTCCCTCGTACTAAGCCAATCCGCGATCCCACTGATGGTGTCGGCGTGATGAGACTCCGCCAACTAGTCAGACCTAAATAGCATATAAAGTCACAAGGGGACCAGCCTCATAATTATATGCGGTGAAGGAGAGAGTATAGTAGTTATATTCTTGTACATAGGGGCAGTATTATAGTAGTTATATTCTTGTACATAGGAGCAGTATTATAGTAGTTATATTCTTGTACATAGGAGGCAGTATTATAGTAGTTATATTCTTGTATATAGGGGCAGTATTATAGTAGTTATATTCTTGTACATAGGAGCAGTATTATAGTAGATATATTCTTGTACATAGGAGCAGTATTATAGTAGTTATATTCTTGTACACAGGAGCAGTATTATAGTAGTTATATTCTTGTACATAGGAGCAATATTATAGTAGTTATATTCTTGTACATAGGAGCAGTATTATAGTAGTTATATTCTTGTACATAGGAGCAGTATTATAGTAGTTATATTCTTTTACATAACGGGAAGTATGATATTAGTTCTTTTGGATAGAGATAAATAATACGGAGCCTTCATGTTGTGAGAAGAGAATCATTACTCATTTATTTTACTGTGTATTAATAAGTCCAGCTGTTTGCATCTCTCTGAACGATGTCAGGAAAAGCACAAGTGGCTTCTTTCAGGGAACGTCTCTTGACTGATTAATACCATATCATTTAGAAAATAGAATTGCTCGGCATATTCGTAAAGAACTGGAAAGATTTTAATTGGCACACAGATGATAAACGGCTTGAAATATCTCATGTTTATTCATCCCTATAGCAGATCAGACTCTGTCATACAAACTGGAGATTTAACTATTCGCTTTCCACAGTTTGCGTGCGGTATTACATTTCAGCCTCATTCACTTTAATGGAGCTAGGCTGCAATATCACACACAACCGATGGACAGTTGTGGCGCTGTTTATGAAAAGGGAGCAGCCATGATTTTTCTAATTCTGTAGAATACCTTTAAATACTTTTTTCCCCAAAACTTGCATTTTTGCTGTCTAAAAAAAAAATCACATATATTGCTTTGTTTGACAAAGGCCACTGCAACACACACAATAAGCTGACCTTTCATTTTTGTTACAGTTCGCTTGTCAGCTGTGCTGTATAGACTGGGAGACAGTCAGCAGAGTCATCTCATCCTTAGAGGGCAGGAGATTTGATGATAAATGACAGATTTGTTGTATTGCTGGATGTGTAGATAAGTGCAGGATAGTAACTCTATACCTACAGATCAGCCTCTCTTCCATTGTCCGTCATGGTTTCCATTCTAAACCGAAGTCACAACACAGTGACCGAGGTGGAACACATTGGACCTTCTTGACTTATTAAGACCTGCCCTAACCTCAAAAAGACCATCAGAACTCATCTATCCCCTCCATTATGATTGCTCCCCCAACCAGAAGCAAACCGTTATCACCTTCAACCAATGTGTTTCTCTTTCACCTACTTTATCCTATGTTTTTCCCCACCTTCTAGGATGTATTCAGTGATGGTCCACTGCTAGTGAATTGGGATTTACAAACCTCCATCCAAATATGGAAAAATGAGCAGGGATTCTTGGGACTTACTGTATATGCAGTTTCATACATCTGGAGGGAATCTGAAAATGGTTTTCTATGTAATATTCTGCATGTATTGTCATGTTATGTATTGTACCCAGCATAGCCATGTATGGATGGCACAGCCGGAGTTAACAATCCTGGCTCAGCCCCTGTACCCTTGAAGGGCTGGCCCCACCCCTAACCTTCGGTCAGTCCAGACTGGATTTCAGAGAGAGAGCAAACTGTGAATTGTACTCCCTTATCTTAGGCCCAAAAATCTACAGAGACTAACCAATCTATGGAAGATCTACAGGAGGAGAGAGGGAGAAAGACAAAGGGGAGAACTAGAGGACCTATTGTCTACTTGGCTGAGCATTGGAGTCAGTAAGGTCGCCTGCTACCAAAAGCTGCTAAGACTTTACTGCAGTGAGGGGAAACTGGACACGTCCTGGCCATTTGTATCTCCAAAACCACGTATCCTTCAGTGGACATTACAACCACCACTGAAAGAGTACAATTGTTCACCATAGATTCTACTCAAGAGACTTGAGATAGATAGAGGGGGAAGAGGGGCATAACTCTCCTCCTTGCCCAAATCCATAGATCGTTATGTGAGAAACACTGTGTACAGTTGGAACTGTATTTTGCTATTGTTGGATGTACTACAACTCCTATTTTGCCCTACATTAAAGAGAGACATTTATTCTGTTAAATCTGGCCTCGTTTTCTGACTCCTGCAACATACGCTGGCCGTTTAATTCTGCACACTCTGCCTTGCACCCAGCCAAGCACTTTACACCAATTGCACCCCAACTACCATCAGACAGGCCCCAGAACCAGGGTGTGCCCTGAGGGAAAAAATTCTCTGCCCTTCTGTCCCTGCATGGCCCTAGGGAGCTATGGTGTGAGGAAAGCCACTCTGATTGTTACGACCAGAGTCACTACCACTCTCATCCTCCACTCCAGCTTGCTGCATATGCATTGAAAAATACATGACAAATCTGCTACTGAGCGATGTGCTTGACATTCTCCATCAGTCTTTTAGACCTTGAATGGCGCAATTCCACTTCATTCAATCTCCGGCTCACCGTGATCTTAAAGAAACGGAATAGTCGTCAACAGTCCTGAATTTGCAGGGACTGTTATTCATTTTCAGAAACAATCCCAGTATATATGGATTGTACTGGACTGAAGTTAGTTTTAGTAAGCTATAAGTCGTGTTTCTGAGCATTCCCAGGGCAGGACCTACATGCTCCGAATCTCCAATGTTGGGAAGTATAGAACGGGGGACTCAGGACCACCCTTCTATTGAAACGTTTTTAGTTTCAGCAATGGCGCCCCCTGTAATCATACATTTACCATCTATGCAGAGTACAGGCTATCCATGTTGATTGTGGAAAACCCCTTTAGTTTTTAGATTTTAGGCAGGGCCTTTTTTGCTCATGTATCAGGCATCCCAAAGAGTTTGACTGCAGCAAGCATTCCGTGAACAAAACATCACCTTGTAGCCCTCATCAGATTGTGGAAGTGAAAGGGGTCGCAAGTTGCCACAACCTAAGAATCGAAAAAACAATCCAGCAGTGCATTTTCGTTTTTTTTTTTTGCAATTCTGGGGTCAGGGCAAATCATGCTGTGACCCTATTCCGTCCTATTATGTTGTAAAGCTGCATTGCTACACAACAATCTCTGGTGACGTCATGTAGCCTCAGCCTTTGAGTTTGTATTTTCAACCCACACTACTATGTAAAATACAGCGCTGTGTAGTATGTCATCTCATAGAGAGCAGTGATATACAGAAAGCTGTAATATGAGATACTGCCAGCAGATGGCGACGTACACACTCATTAAATGGCCTGGATCTTGCTGCTGGATTCACTTGCAGAGATTCTCATATAATACCTTCTGGTCTTTATATTTATGGGCACCTATTCGGCACAGATGTAAAGAAATGCTATTCATGTATTTAATAGATGATCTTTATATTTGATATTAGAAGCCATGTTCAAACCAATCCCATAACCTCTAAACCCACCATCCCTTGGCCTTCTTCCCACTGAGTCGTAATCAGGCAGTAACAGGTTGGGTTCTAAGTTAGAGCTAAGTCGGTCCAAAGGGGAACAGAACTATAATCTCAGGTCACGGTAGATGGTAGACAAGCCAAGGTCAGAGCAGGAAGCAGACCTGAAGACGTGGTCAAATGCAACAGGTAAAGCTGGCCCTACTCTAAAGATAACAGATGGACAGCTATGTCTCACACTTCCCCCATACACGTATATGCTTAGCTCGGCTGAGCATGCATGTGTTGTGAATGAGAGAAAGGAGAATGCCGGTGTCAGACATCTCTGGCAGGTGGCTTTTCATGCAGAGAACAAAATGATTGGGCATATTGAAATCCAACTGCCCAATCCTGCTTGGAGCAGAATTGGGAGGCCCCCACATTCATACAGATGGTCAGTCCTTCCCATCAAAATCAGCAAGATTGGCCAAAATACATCTAATGTGTATGGACAGCTGTAGTTAAACAACTAAGCAGTTCTGGGATCATATGGACCTTATTGCTCAGGCAATGGGGATGGAGGAAGGGTCCTTAAGACTGTGATGACCGGGCATTAGCTGGGAAGCAAATGCTTCAGCACATCAGGAATCAGCGCATGTGTGAAGCATCGTCGGAGAATGTAGTAGGAGAGAGGATGATGACAGGCTAGAGGTCCTGAGGTGGAGGATGCAGAGCAGACAGGGATGCCAGGCACAGAGGTTCCGAGGTGGAGGATGGCAGAGGAGACTGTCAGGTACTCATCAGGAATAAGTCCAATGACATCAATTTGGTTCAAGCTGATTTCACTCTTAAAGGCAATTTGCATCCATTTTGACTATAATATCATCAGATAACACTGTACACTTATGAAAATGCACGACAAATCCCCCTTCATTACAATATATTCCATTGCTATAAATGTGATTGTATTGGAATGTCCAAAAGGGCTTTTCATACAGATTCGGGATGCCATGCACAGAGGACCTGAGGTGGAGGACAGCAGAGAAGAGTGGGATGCCAGGCACAGAGGTTCTGAGATGGGGGATTGCAGAGATGAGTGGCATGCTGAGCACAGAGCTCCAGAGGAGGAGGATGGCAGAGATAAGTGACATGTTGAACCCAAAGGACCTGAGGTGGAGGACGGCAGAGGAGAGTGGGATGTTGGGCACAGAGGTCCTGAGGTGGAGGGTAGCAGAGGAATGTGGGATACCAGACATAGAAGTCTCAGGTAGATGAAAGCAGAGGACAGTGGGATGCAAAGAGATCCAGAGAGGAGAGGAGTTGTCAGGCATAATGTCTCTGAGGTGGAGAGCAGTAATGTCAGGGTGTGGTGCAGTGTTTCCTTCCATTTGTTACATACTTTATTCCGGGGGTACTCAAGTACTTTTTGTAAAGGTCCACATACCTGAGCCTGCCGTAGGATGAAGGTCCGAGAAGAAAAAAAAATGTAAGGAGGGACACCAGTGGCATGTAGTGCTACATTAATTTTTTTTGTACAATAAACCACAGCTCTAAGCCCACCTAATCTCTCCTCTGCCGATCTAACAGTAAGAATGTCCTTTCAGTGCCCCCTAACAATAATGATGCCCCTCAAACAGTTTGATAACCCTAAGTGCCCCCTCACAACAGGTTGATCCCTTAGGTGCCCCTCACACAGAATGAGGTCCTCTTAAAATCCCCCAGAACAAAGTGGTGTTCTCTACGAGCCCCCTCGCACAGTATGATGTATTCTTAAATGCTTCCCTCACAAAGTAGACTCCACACAATATGATATCCTGTTAAGTGGCCCACACACAATGCTGCCCCCTCAAGTTCTCCCCACACATTATGATGCCCCTTTAAGTAGTCCCACACACAGCGATGTTCCCCTCATAGATTAAGCCCCTTAGATGGCCCCTACAGTGATCCCCTCCTAATACTTATGCACCCTTTAGTGGCCCTCCTCACAGAGCTATGCCCAGCTCCCCACCCAGTTATGTTATGCCCCCTCAAGTGTTTCCACACATTGTGATGTCCCTTTTCGTGGCCCCCTCAACACACAGTGATGCCCCCTCATAGATTATGCTCCCTTAGATGGCCCCCCACACCGTCAGTGGCCCCCCCACCCACCCAGTTATGCCCGCGTAGATGTCCCCCCACACAGTTGGCCGGATTGTCCATAGACCTTACAGGGAAAATTCCAGGTGGGCTGATGACCAGGGGGCACACCTGACTAGTTTTTCTGCCCTAGATGCTGGTTTTTAATCAGAGTGAGTATAAAGCTGAATGTGTACTCACATTACCTGCTAGTAGCCATCTGGCTTCAGGAGGAGTGCATAGTGGGCTCAGCATGCATGTTGGTACCTGCATCCCTGGATCTAATGGAGGCTGTTACAGCACCAGAAGGGGTTAATAAGTATGGTTTGTCCCAGCATGCATGTTGGCCCACACTCCCTGGATTTTATGTGGCTGTCGTGGCCCATAACAGGTAAGATTTAGCGTTAGGAGGATTTTATGTGGCTGTCATGGCCCATTACAGGTCAGATTTAGCGTTAGTACCCACTCTAGGAGACAACCGTGACGGGGTGAGTGGGCTTACTACCTTTTGATCAAAATGTAAACTAATGTCTCCACTATTTGCATGCGATATGGTGGATTAGTACACTAATGTCCTCTTATAGCTTCTATCTTGGGCAGAGCTCTGGTTGCAGAGTGCTGTTGCATTTTTTTGTTTGTATGTATAATTGCCATAGCTACGTGCACCTGCATACAGGGAGTGCTGACTGACCCCCCTTGTGTTTCTGATGACCAAGGGGCTGCCGGAGCCCTCCTCATGGTCAGCCAGTGGAAATTTTTGGGCATGTATTTTGTGATGGACAGTGGTATTTGGCTCTGTTAGGGTGGTACAATGTGCCAGAATATGGGGCCACTTTTTGTATTTTTCCAGGGCCATTTTAAGTTCCCAGTCCGCCCCTGCACACAGATATTCCCCTTTAGTGCCCCTCCCACACAATTATACCACTTTATATGTCCCCCTCAAAGGGTCATGCCCCCTTAGATGGCCCCCCGCACACAGTTATGCCCCCTTTACTGGCCCCCCACAGGGTTATGCGGTGGCTCTTGGGTAAAAACTCACCTATCCCACGTTTCCCCAACAAACAGAGTCGCTCCTCTCTGTGCTCTGCTGTCTGTGGGTATGGCAGGTGTGATGATATCAGTACATCGCGCCTACATGAGCTGGACTACGGGCAGCACAGTAATGATGAAGCAGAGAGCTGACGTCCTTATCGCCCTCAGAACTGGTTGATGCCACAGTCCTGACTGGACCCACTTATCTTCCCCGAGTCTGAGCTCCTCTTAATATAACCCCCAGAGATATAGCAGACTCCCCCTGCCAGTGATGCTCCCGACGTACACCATTTCAGCGGTGGTCTACACAAGGAGTCTGCAAACCTCCATGGTTGGTCTACCTGGTCCCTTCAATTTGAATGGCTGAGTTAGATTGCTGCCTGCCCCCTGGAGGACTTGGTCTCAATTGGTAGAACGGCAACGCACCCCTTCAGGTTCACCTCAATGTGATAGACAGGGGCGTAGCAATAGGGGGTGCAGTGGTAGCAGTCGCTACTGGGCCCAGGAGCCTGAGGGGGCCCAAAGACCCTTGTGCCGCATTAGAAGACACAGAAAACACTGAGGGAAGGGGGGCCCAAGCTGAACTCTTGCACCAGGGCCCATGAGCCGTTAGCTACTCCCCTGGTAGACAGCCCTCTGCACCATGCACAGACTATCTGCAGACCATAGTCACATCCACCTGCCTTGAGGTCTGCAAAAATGTAGACCCTTTTAGGTCCAATCGACTCTCAGGCCAATAGCAGCTCCAGTACAACATACATGATATTCTCTATAGGTGCCAAATCTCACCCTTATATGTACATCCTATCAGTGTGATGGCAGGGCCCGCTGGCATCATCATCCAAATCCTCCTCATTAGATCTAGGTCTATCCTAAACCTTCTCACCTTCCTAGCCAAGAATACAGTCATTCCCGCAGCCGGTCACTGAAGCCGGGCATGAGGACCCCGCAGGGCATGAAACCCACCGCCTGACGACCAGCATAACAACATGTATACAGAGGCAAATGCAGAATAAACTCCGGAGAAGTCTCTCCGCTAATCAAACAGTAAAGAAACAGGCCACAATCAGTAAAAAAATACGACCGCAGTCCATAGACTGCAAATGTGGAGAGTAGACAGCACGCCGCCCTTTAGCAGTGGTCTCCAACCAGTGGCTTGTGGTTGTGCTGTTGTTCATGGCTCCCTGGTGTGTGGCTCGTGAACCCCTGTTGTGTGGCTCATGGACCCCTGTTGTGTGGCTCGTGGGCCCCCTGTTGTGTGGCTCGTGGGCCCCCTGTTGTGTGGCTCGTGGACCCCTGTTGTGTGGCTTGTGGACCCCTGTTGTGTGGCTCGTGGACCCCTGTTGTGTGGCTCGCCATGGCTTTCCTGAGTTATGATCATACCTTCTGGCAACTGACATTGTTGCAGACCTAGCCTAGATTTACACCAAGCAGTGGGGGGTATAATACTACACTACTGGATACAATAATACTAGTCATAAAGGTCACACTATAATATTTATCAGCAAATGTTTGAAATTTCACGTTTTTTTTTTTTTCCACATTCAAAATTTCTCTCCTCTGTTTTTGAATTGCCTGTTACTCCCGACCGTCACTGAAAGCTGAATGTGGCTCACAACATACAAAAGATTGGGGACCTCCAACATATATGGTCCACCTTATAGACTGGGGGCCGCCTGCCTCCTCTCACTGGAGTTTTTTTTTTTAGGAAGATTCCTTAGTATAAAACTGCCCTGTGAGAAACTATCTACAAATCTATCACTATCTATCTATCTATCTATCTATCTATCTATCTATCTATCTACCTTATATCTATCTATCTAATATATATGTATGTATCTATCTCATATCAATCTATCTATCTATCTATCTATCTATCTATCTATCCATCTATCTATCTCATATCTATCTATCTATCTATCTATCTATCTCATATCCATCTCATATCTATCTAATATCTATCTAATCTATCTATCTATATATCTATCTACCTACCTTATATCTATCTATCTATCTATCTATCTATCTATCTATCTATCTATCTCATCTATCTATCTATCTATCTATCTAATATCTATCTCATCTATCTATCTATCTATCTATATGTCTAATATCTATCTATTTCATCTCAATAATTTTGTATATCTATCTGTGAATCAATGTGTAAGCTTTTGTACGGATTTTTGACAAATATGTGTATATGTTGTATGTGTGAATGTATTTCATGTGTATATTACATAACAATGTGTATACACATATATTGTTAATACATGTACAGTATATATTAATTATTTTCTAACTGTAAAGTATATATATATATTAAGGATACATTTGTATCCATTAGTATCACCTACACATTACAATGTATCACACACACCATCTTCCATGCTCACTGCCCAGTGGGTGCAGATCTTGCTGTGGGTATGCCTGGGGTTAGGCTCCCCTGCCCCTCAGTCTGCACACTGCTCCTTGCACCAGTCTCAGCAGCAGCAGCAGCAGCACATGGACTAAGTTGCTGAGCTGCTCCTCCTTCAGTTCTTCTCATCCTTCCTCCTCCCCAGGCAGCATGCTTCATGTGCCCTGTGTGGGCATCTAGCTCTCCACAAGTGTCCTGTCTGTGCTGGGGATGCAGGGCACAAACTGCAGGCTGGCACCCTGGTCCTGGAGAGTAGGCAGCTGTGTGCCCATGTGTAAGGCATCACTATGAGGATTGCACTGCTGGAGTACTAGCCTGGAGGAGTCTGATGCCCTGCGCAGGGACTTGGAGGCTGGAGGAGACTTTACTGGGGTCCTGGATGCAAGGACTGAGCCCGACCTGGGATTCCTTTCCTCACCCTGGACGCAATGGCCTTTACTTTCGCTGCCTTCTGCTACATGTTGTCCCTGGTCCTGTGTGCAGCTCTCATCTTCTTTGCGATTTGGCATGTAAGTAATGGGCATGGGGGCACAGAGGGTGGCAGAGGGAAGATTCAGTTGTTATGTCTATAAGAGATCACAGAAGGCACAAGAGGCATATGCAGAAGTTAGAAGAAGGGGTACAGAGGGTGGCAGGGGCATATCCAGGAGTTATGTCTATTGGGGCACAGAGGGTGGCAGGGGCATATCCAGGAGTTATGTCTATAGGGGCACAGAGAGTGGCAGGGGCATATCCAGGAGTTATGTCTATAGGGGCACAGAGGGTGGCAGGGGCATATCCAGGACATATGTCTATAGGAGCACAGAGGGTGGCAGGGGCATATCCAGGAGCTATGTCTATAGGGGCACAGGGGGTGGCAGGGGCATATCCAGGACTTATGTCTATAGGGGTACAGAGGGTGGCAGGGGCATATCCAGGAGTTATGTCTATAGGGGCACAGAGAGTGGCAGGAGCATATCCAGGAGTTATGTCTATAGGGGCACAGAGGGTGGCAGGGGCATATCCAGGAGTTATGTCTGTAAGGGCACAGAGGGTGGCAGGGGCATATCCAGGAGTTATGTCTACAGGGGCACAGAGGGTGGCAGGGGCATATCCAGGAGTTATGTCTACAGGGGCACAGAGGGTGGCAGGGGCATTTCCAGGAATTATGTCTATAGGAGCACAGAGGGTCGCAGGGGAATATCCAGGAGTTATTTCTATAGGAGCACAGAGGGTGGCAGGGGCATATCCAGTACTTATTTCTATAGGAGCAGGGGCATATCCAGGAGTTATGTCTATAGGGGCACAGAGGGTGGCAGGGGCATTTCCAGAAGATATGTCTATAGGGGGCAGAGGGTGGCAGGGGCATATCCAGTACTAATTTCTATAGGAGCAGGGGCATTTCCAGGACATATGTCTATAGGGGCACAGAGGGTGGCAGGGGCATATCCAGGACATATGTCTATAGGGGCACAGAGGGTGGCAGGGTCATATCCAGGACATATGTCTATAGGAGCACAGAGGGTGGCAGAGGCATATTCAGGAGTTATGTCTATAGGGGCATAGAGGGTGGCAGGGGCATATCCAGGAGTTATGCCCTTTAAGGGCACAGAGGGTGGCAGGGGCATATCCAGGAGTTATGTCTATAGGGGCACAGAGTGTGGCAGGGGCATATCCAGGAGTTATGTCTACAGGGGCACAGAGGGTGGCAGGGGCATATCCAGGAGTTATGTCTACAGGGGCACAGAGGGTGGCAGGGGCATTTCCAGGAATTATGTCTATAGGAGCACAGAGGGTCGCAGGGGAATATCCAGGAGTTATTTCTATAGGAGCACAGAGGGTGGCAGGGGCATATCCAGTACTTATTTCTATAGGATCAGGGGCATATCCAGGAGTTATGTCTATAGGGGCACAGAGGGTGGCAGGGGCATTTCCAGAAGATATGTCTATAGGGGGCAGAGGGTGGCAGGGCATATCCAGTACTAATTTCTATAGGAGCAGGGGCATTTCAGGACATATGTCTAGGGGCACAGAGGGTAGGGGCATATCCAGGACATATGTCTATAGGGGCACAGAGGGTGGCAGGGGCATATCCAGGACATATGTCTATAGGGGCACAGAGGGTGGCAGGGTCATATCCAGGAGCTATGTCTATAGGAGCACAGAGGGTGGCAGAGGCATATTCAGGAGTTATGTCTATAGGGGCATAGAGGGTGGCAGAGGCATATTCAGGAGTTATGTCTATAGGGGCATAGAGGGTGGCAGGGGCATATCCAGGAGTTATGCTCTTTAGGGGCACAGAGGGTGGCAGGGGCATATCCAGGAGTTATGTCTATAGGGGCACAGAGGGTGGCAGGGGCATATCTAGGAGTTATGTCTATAGGGGGACAGAAGGTGACAGGGGCATATCCAGGAGTTATGTCTATAGGGGGACAGAAGGTGACAGGGGCATATCCAGGAATTATGTCTATAGGAGCACAGAGGCATATCTAGGAGTAATACATATAGGGGCAGAGAGGGTGGTAGGGGCATACCCAGGAGTTATGTCTATAGGGGCAGAAAGGGTGTCGGGCATATCCAGGGGTTATGACTATGGGGCACAGATGGTGACAGGGACATAATCAGGAGTTATGTGTATGGGGGCACACAGGGTGGCAGGCACAGTGGGTATGATACATAGGATAGCAGCAAGCAACATCCAGGAGTAATAGACAGTATTATCCTTCCAGGATTAATTAATATTTGGGTATTTGTAGATAGTAGGACCTGATGGGAGTTATACTACCACCACAGCTTGTATGATGCTTAGTCCTGATTTTGGTGATACAATGTGGCGGGTTATTACTGTATGAATCATGAACAGACACAAGGTATCACATATGATTCTTGGTCCTTCTCTGTCCATTGCACTTTGGGAGTGATGGGCACCGGGGGTGGCAGGGGTATCCTGGTGTTATGAGGATCACTTGTATGAAGAAAGCCCACAGGAAACACGCTGGTAAACCGCCCAGTGGTGCCAATCACATACAGACTTGATGAGCCATCGAAAATAAAACCCCACGTGCATGAACTAGGGGGGTCATTTATTAAGACTGGCGTTTTAGACTGACCTTTCAGCAGATATCTGTCAGGCGGAGGAAGTCGCCCGCACCAGTACCGGCAACTTCACCAGCTTAAGTGCGAAGAACAAAATTAGGAAACTGCATTATTGGTGACCCTCATAGAGGTAGAGTATGTGCCTGGGCTTGTAGAGAATGACCATTAGGACAATGCAATCACGTGATCGGTGCAGGTCTGACCACTGGGACCCCTACGAGCTGCCCTGACAACCCCAGCCTCGTCCATAAGCATTGTCTTGCATTGCAAATCAGGTGAATGGGACGGAGCCACAACTGGGCTGCAGTACCAAACACAGCAGGAGCATGGTGCTGTGCCCAGGAGATCGAGAGGGGCCTCCACCACTGAGCCTTTAAAGCAGGCATCCTCAAACTGTGGCCCTCCAGCTGTTGTAAAACTACAACTCAATGTACAATTGGCGGGGTTAACGTGGTGTCCCCAGCCTGTTACCACCCAAAATGCAAAACAAAATACTAACCCCTAAGGAGGGTAGAGGGGGAATAATATATCTAAAACATAACTTTTAATACTCAAATATAAAAAATGTATATGCGCCAGGTAATGAAGCTACTCAATGAAGGCAAAGACACAGCTATAGGGCCCTTGGCCCAAATCCAGGCCCAAAGGGCTCAAGTAATCAACAGAATCAACGAGACAATGCGTGTCAAAGAGACGTAGTCACACAAATGTGACCCGTGCAACAAAATGGAACGTGCTCACCGGATCCTCGCTGTGTCGGAGAGGAGGAGGCGGATGGATGAGGTAGCCACCGTGGATGGATGAGGTGGAAGTCTCCGTTGATTGCTGTGAGCACTGTACATGAAGAAAAAGGGGCTCTGGGTAGGAGGAGCTGTCACGGAAACCTAAGATGACCCTGTGCAGGAAAGGGGCCTGACATGCACCCTACCTACCTATACAGAGCTACCCGCCCGAAGGGGCGATCCGCCGGTTGCCTGTCCCTACCACGGCCGGGGTCCTAAAAAGCTCTAAGAGGAAAAAGAGCTCCCAAATACAAACAAATTCTCCCGACGTGCCACGTTTCAATCGTGCCTCAGAAATCATCAGGGAGTAATAGACAGAAAATGGTGCTAAGTGCTGAGGGCCTATATGAATATACTGGGATCGATGTTCACGATGCAATAGACCAGTACATGAAATTAAAGGGCTCAGACAGAAAGTAGGATTATACAATGCAGTGGGCAACACAGTATAATCACAGCAAACTCTAATCCAGTGGGAAAGAGAACAAGACAGAAGGAGCCTCAATGGTGAGTACCCTCGATGCACAGCAGGCCCTGTGCTGTGCACGAGGGGTACTCACCATTGGAGGCCTCCCTTCCTGTCTTGTTTCTCTTTCCCACTGGATTAGGGTTTGCTGTGATTATACTGTGTTGCCCACTGGCATTTGTATAATCCTACTTTCTGTCTGAGCCCTTTAATTTCATGTACTGGTCTATTGCATCGTGAACATCGATCCCAGTATATTCATATAGGCCCTCAGCACTTAGCACCATTTTCTGTCTATTACTCCCTGATGATTTCTGAGGCACGATTGAAACGTGGCACGCCGGGAGAATTTGTTTGTATTTGGGAGCTCTTTTTCCTCTTAGGGCTTTTTAGGACCCCGGCCGTGGTAGGGACAGGCAACCGACGGGTCGCCCCTTCGGGCGGGTAGCTCTGTATAGGTAGGTAGGGTGCATGTCAGGCCCCTTTCCTGCACAGGGTCATCTTAGGGTTTCCGTGACAGCTCCTCCTACCCAGAGCCCCCTTTTTTCTTCATGTACAGTGCTCACAGCAATCAACGGAGACTTCCACCTCATCCATCCACGGTGGCTACCTCATCCATCCGCCTCCTCCTCTCCGACACAGCGAGGATCCGGTGAGCACGTTCCATTTTGTTGCACGGGTCACATTTGTGTGACTACGTCTCTTTGACACGTATTGTCTCGTTGATTCTGTTGATTACTTGAGCCCTTTGGGCCTGGATTTGGGCCAAGGGCCCTATAGCTGTGTCTTTGCCTTCATTGAGTAGCTTCATTACCTGGCGCATATACATTTTTTATATTTGAGTATTAAAAGTTATGTTTTAGATGTAAAACTACAACTCCCACAATGCCCTGCTGTAGGCTGATAACCTGTAGGCTGTTCGAGCATGCTGGGAGTTGTAGTTTTGCAACAGCTGGAGGGCCGCAGTCTGAGGATGCCTGCTTTAAAGGGATTGTCTCATAGAAAATGACCTGTTGTTAAAATTGTGTTTTTGTTCAACTTTTTTTTTTGACGTTTTAGTGATGTTGGTTTGGCCACTGAGCCTATTCTTAGCAGTCATCTCATTATCATCACAGCCAGGATTATAATGACAGATGACACCTATATATAGATAACACAAGATCCGCCATTCTCAATAGGTGAAGGGCACAGACCACCTTCTACTCCTTCTCTGTGCACAGTGACCTCTGCACAGCTCACAGAGCATGCCCACAACACTCTCCCGTAGAAGTCAATGAACATATCTGTCACAGTGGAGAGTGGGGGAAAACTCCCCACCGTATAGCATGGATAAGCAGGGGTAGCAACTAAGATGGGACACTTGGAAAAGGGAGCTGGACACCTCATATTGCATCCCTAATCCTCGCCCTTACTCCTAACCGTATGAGCGGACCTGGATGGTAGGACAGCTCATACCCAGGAAACCTAGGACCCTGAGTCGCCCTAATAATCCCTCAAATAAAGAAAGGACTGAGACGACCATGGATGAACAGGAGTCTCACAGGCCTAGCTGCAAAAGAAGGGACCGGCAGTGCACAGCTACTAAACCGGCAGGTAATAGCATAGAAACAACTTGCACTTACCTGCCGCAGCAACAACGACGACCGGATTCAGAACGTTCAGATTTTCCGCGGGTGCAATGCGTTTTCCACGCGTGTGATAAAAAAATTTAAAGTTTACAAACAACATCTCCTAGCAACCATCAGTGAAAAACGCAACGCACCCGCACTTGCTTGCGGATGCAATGCGTTTTTCATGCAGCCCCATTCACTTCTATGGGACTAGGGCTGCGTGAAAAACACAGAATATAGAACATGCTGCGATTTTCACGCAACGCACAAGTGATGCGTGAAAAAAAACGCTCCTGTACACAGACCCATTGAAATGAACGGGTCAGAATTTAGTGCGGATGCTATGCGTTCACGTCATGCATTGCACCCGCGCAGAAAACTCGCTCGTGTGAAAGGGGCCTAAACCTACATGTGCCTAATTGCTCCACGTATTGGTGCCTTCACGTTAGTAAATGTCGGAAATTGTGCTCAGTACTGAAGAGCTCCCTCTAGTGGTGGCCACAAGCAGCCTTTGTGTCAGTGGAGAGGGTGCAGCAAATAATGGACATTTTCAGATCCCGGCAGACGTGTAGCAACCTCTTTCCTCCGTCCTCTAGGGATAGGTATAACCAGCAATTTCTTAAACTACTTGTATTAAAGGGGTTGTCCCGTGAAAAATATTCCACAGTTTTCAAACCACTGGATCTGAACACATTTGTAACTAAATATTTAGTACAGCCACTGAGCTATTCAATCAAATGTATCCGTATGGCGCCACCCGCTGTTTGATCTTTTCCGCATTTTTCTATCCACCTTGCTCAGGTGGTCGCACATGCTCAGTTCCATCCTTCAACTTCCCTACTATTAGAAGCTGAGGCAGTGGGAGGACCAGTTCACACGACTGACTGTGTTTTTTTCATGCAGGTATTTCATGCAGGTTTTTTTACGCGTCTTTTTATTTGAACCAATGGGTGTTCACTGCAATACAAAGCTGCATTTTCAGGTTTTTGGCGCCAAAAAATGTTCAGAAAATGCACAAAAAACACATTAATTTACATGGAGCTGTTCCTATTCATTTCAATTCAGCGCTGATTCTGCCCCAAGATGGGGCGTGCGGCTTCTTTTTTCCACGTGGAAAAAAGCAAGTGAGCTGATTTTGAGGCAGAAACAATCCAAAATCAGCCCTAAAAAATGAGTGTGAGGGAGATGCAGCAGAAAGGACATGTCTCCTGAAAAAGGTCACACCCTCTGAGCTGTAGTAGGGAGAGACCTGCAGCAGAAAGGACACACACCCCTGAGCTGTGGTAGGGAGCAGAAAGACCACTCCCCATGAGCTGTGGTAGGGAGAGGGATTCAGCAGAAAGAACACACACCCTGAGATGTGGTAGGGAGAGGGCTGCATCGGAAAAGACACATCCCCTGAGATGTGATAGGGAAAGTGCTGCAGCAGAAAGGGCTTACCCCCTGAGCTGTCCTAGGGAGAGACCTACAACAGGGAGGATACACCCCCTGAGCTATGGCAGGGAGAGATCTGTAGCAGAAAGGAAACTCCACTTGAGCCGCGATAGAGAGAGCTGCAGCAGAAAGGACACGCCCATTAGACATCCAGCTTTAAATCAGTCTAGCAGAGCAATGAATGGGACCATGTGAGGCACAGGGCTGGTCCTAGCTTTGTTAGAAGGAGTTTGTCGTGTACTATATGATGGCTGATTTTCCATATTCATCGTGGGAGAACCCCTTTAATGGAATTGTCCTGACACTGTTGGAAGTCACATGACTACTTCCTGTGAGGAGGGGTCCTGTAAGGCACGCTGGCGCCCTGTCCTATATGTGGGTGACGCGGCTTTGCTGAGGCTGTTCACGGCTAATTGCTGTGTGAAGCTGTGCGTTATCTGGGCCAAAGAGATTAATCTGCCTCCCAGTGAGAACATTCACAGCGGCGCCTGCGCAGTGTAGAACTAGTGTGTCAGATCAGGAGGTCATCTGGTGAAACCCAGGCGCCTTCCTGCCCTCCCGCCACATTACGGCCATGACCTGGACCAACAGCATCATGAACAGACTGCTGTTAGGCTGGGTCATTGCCTTTGTTGCCCATAGCAACCAATCACAGTGCAGCTTTCATTACATACATTACTGGGGAAAAATGAAAGCTGTGCCGTGATAGGTTGCTAAGGCAACAAAGGCAGTCTTACTATTGGACAGTTTTGAAAGATGAGGCCGAATGAAAATCTGTCTTTGTCGCCCATAGCAACCAATCACAGAGCAGCTTTCATGTTGTATTCTGTTCTGAAAAAATGAAAGCTGCGCTGTGATTGGTCGCTATGGGCAACAGTGCTCTTTAAGACATATACCCCCACCATCTTGTCAATATTTCACTATTTTCAGGATCTCTGCGTGCTGTCAGTAAATTAGGACAAACTTGTTCCCATCCTGAACCCAAATGACAGAGGTGCAGAGCTTGTCAATGTCATTTAAGAAGTGCCTGTGTGAGCTAAATATAATCCACAGGGGTCTTCAGCCAAGCACGTTCACGTTTATGAACAGCAAGCAGAGATCTTGTAAACATTGATAAATTGATACACGAAGTATATTAGAAAGTTCTAGAAATTTTTATTGTACAGCGATAAAACGTCATTTATATAAAACTGAAATCCTCTTTAAGGCCATAGATACAGTGGGATAGATGTCTGTAGAGTGACGGGGTCATGCAGCTTGTTGTTAATGGGACATGTGACAGAAGGAACATACGGATGCGGATTGCGATGAATGAGTCCGCATCCATGCCTGGGGCCCTATATAATTAAAGGGGTTGTCGCACGAAAAATATTCTACAGTTTTCAAGCCAGGCCCTGGATCTGAATACTTTTTCAATTGCATGTAATAAAAAAAAAAAATTCTGTATAGCCGCTGAGTTATTCACTGAAATCTATCTGTATAGCGCCACCTGCTGTTTGCCCTTTTGCTAATTCCTCTGTCCTGCATACTGAGGTGGCCGCACATGCTCAGTTCTATCCTCCAGCTTTCTTTCTTTTTTACATTAATCATGGGATAACCCCTTTAAAAAAAATCCTCCAGTCAATGTATGGATAAACCCCGGCCCGCTGGGTTTAGGGGGCGTGTCACTTTGAAGTGCTGGAGAAGCCAAGGGTCTGGCAGTCGAGGGACACACTGTAGCTCTGACGCCTAAGGGCCCCCGTACAGCAGATCGTAAGATAGGAGCGATAAAGGTGAAACGAACCTTCTTGAAGGATTATTTTAAAGGATGTTAATGTACATCGGTGAACCATTTTGAGGCCGTTCACATAACACGACACGTGTCGTACCAGGGGTATAAAGCCATGTAAATTTCATTGCAGTATTTACACCAGTTCACACTAAGTGTCGCCGTTCCCCGCGGTCTATGACTGCGTTCAGTCCCCGCCGTCGTCCAGCTGTTACTTCCTCGGCTTTTATTCATGGCTCTGGACGCCGGTGATGAATTATTGAGGGGAGGTTTTCTGCGGGGACCGAGGTTCTCAGAAGTATTTTTGCAGCTTGATAATTTAGCGTGCTCGTATCCCGCTGTCACATGAGTAAATTAGCCGCGCGATGTCCCACCGGACACTTCTGCCGCCTGACCTTCAAAATAAAGTTTTGTGCCTTACCCGCTAAACCCGAAATAACTTTATTGGTAAGAACCGCATATTACAAATGGCCAAAAATTATTGTGGGCAGAAGCCCCACCCCTTTATATAGGTCACACCCCCATCATACACTGTGCATACACCTGGGTCATCCTCCTTGCATCTCTGATCCCGCCTTCTCTTAAAGGGGTTGTCTTATTAAAGACAGCCCCTTTCAAAAATGCCCATTCCCGGAGGCACCCATGACACATATTACCGGAGGAAGCAAGGCTGAAGCGGCCACAAATATAGTCTTATATGGTGGTCATTCAAATAAATGGGTGTCCATGTAGTATAAGGACGGCTTGTGTTCACCATAATGGGAGCTGCACTCCATTCTTGAACATACACGTATTCCACGAGTTAGGGGCCCCTCCACAATATCCATATGCGCATTAGACATCCCCTTTCAGTGTGGCTGGCCTAATCCAGCAATCTGTGCACTGCATATCTCCCCTATTGACCCCAAGTGGGCTGTCTGTAAATTTGGTGTTCACAGTTATATGTTGCAAATATCACTGCTTGCTGTTGGTGAATGAAAACATACTCATACTTGTTCATATTCAGAGTATAAAAACCTGTCCAGGTCATGTCTTGCCTGACACAGGAGCATGCTTCGTGACAGTGCATCTCTGTCCTGAAAGAGTTTGAAAATGATCTTGCCTTGAAGATTTCTGCTTGCAGACAGTGAATAGAATCATTAATCTTCCAACTTAGAGGCTGAGACCACATGGTGCTGCAGAATGCACAGGGCCAAACATGAGTTGGCGAATGGCCACGTGATTTGCCGCATGCAGGCGTGGTTTGCCCAGGTGTGTTCAGCCACACCATGTCACCTTGTCCTCAAGTGCTTAAAGGGCATCTGTCAGCAGATTGGTACCTATGACAATGGCTAACCTGTCACATGTGCACTTGGCAGCTGAAGGCATCTGTGTTGGTCCCATGTTCATATGTGCCCGCATTACTGAGAAAAATTATGCTTTAATATATGCAAATGAGCCTCTAGGAGCAATGGGCAAGGCTGGCGTCAGCACCCGGCATACCCGGGCAAGTGCCAGGGCCCACAGCACAGCTGCCACAGGCCAGAAACAATTAGCGCTCCTCCCATCCTTCAAGCCAGTGGCGCTCTGAATGGTGAAGCAGGAAGACTTCTCCCCACTCCACTATTCAGCCTGCAGGCATGGATCGCGCTGCCGGCCTTTCCGTTCAGAGCCTGCAGCCCGGTAATCTGCATAGGTCCCGCCCACACAGTGCTGCAGAGCGATCTGTGTCTGCAGGGAAGAGAGGTATGTGAGCTTCAGGACCGGGACAAGGTGAGTAGTTACTGTGTTTTTTTGTTTTTAATGCAGAGGGGGCACAGAGGACTTTATTACTATGGAGGGGGCACAGACGACTTTATTACTATGGAGGGAGCACAGAGGGCATTTCTACTATGGAGGGGGCACAGAGCCAGAGGGCATTACTACAATGAAGGGGGCACAGTGGGCATTATTACTGTGAAAGAGGCACAATGGGGATTTCTACTATGAAGGGGGCACAATGGAGATTATTACTGCGAGGGGGCACATATCTTGGCATATCTACTGTGAGGGGGCACGTATCTGGACATAACTACTGTGAGGGGGCACGTATCTGGACATAACTACTGTGAAGGGGCACATATCTGGCCATAACTACTGTGAGGGGGCACATATCTTGGCATATCTACGGTGAGGGGGCACATATCTTGGCATATTCGCTGTGAGGGGGCACATATCTTGGCATATCTACTGTGAAGGGGTACATATCATGACATATCCACTTTGAGGGGGGCACATATCTTGGCATATGTACTGTGAGGGAGCCCATATCTACTGTGAGGGGGCACATATCTTGGCATATGTACTGTGAGGGGGCACATATCTTGGCATATCTACTGTGAGGGGGCACATATCTTGGCATATGTACTGTGAGGGGGCACATATCTTGGCATATCTACTGTGAGGGGGTACATATCTTGACATATCCACTTTGAGGGGGGCACATATCTTGGCATATGTACTGTGAGGGAGCCCATATCTACTGTGAAGGGGCACATATCTTGGCATATCTACTGTGAGGGGGCACATATCTTGGCATATCTACTGTGAGGGGGCATAAATCTTGGCATATGTACTGTGAGGGTGCACATATCTTGGCATATCCACTTTGAGGGGTGCACATATCTTGGCATATGTACTGTGAGGGGGCACATATCTTGGCATATCTACTGTGAGGGGGGCACATATCTTAGCATATGTACTGTGAGGGGGCACATATCTTGGCATATCTACTGTGAGGGGGCACATATCTTGGCATATCTACTGTGAGGGGGCACATATCTTGGCATATCTACTGTGAGGGAGTACATATCTTGACATATCCACTTTGAGGGGGGCACATATCTTGGCATATGTACTGTGAGGGAGCCCATATCTACTGTGAGGGGGCACATATCTTGGCATATCTACTTTGAGGGGGGCACATATCTTGGCATATCTACTGTGAGGGGGCCATATATCTCGGCATATGTACTTTGAGGGGGCACATATCTTGGCATATCCACTTTGAGGGGGGCACATATCTTGGCATATGTACTGTGAGGGGGCACATATCTTGGCATATCTACTGTGAGGGGGGAACATATCTTGGCATATCTACTGTGAGGGGGCACATATCTTGGCATATGTACTGTAAGGGGGCACATATCTTGGCATATCTACTGTGAGGGGGGCACATATCTTGGCATATGTACTGTGAGAGGGCACATATCTTGGCATATCCACTGTGAGAGGGGCACATATCTTGGCATATCTACTGTGAGGGGGGCACATATGTTGGCATATGTACTGTGAGGGGGGCACATATCTTGGCATATCTACTGTGAGAGGGGCACATATCTGGCCATAACTACTGTGAAGGGGCACATATCTTGGCATATCTACGGTGAGGGGGCACATATCTTGGCATATCTAGTGTGAGGGGGTGCATATCTTGACATATCCACTTTGAGGGGGGCACATATCTTGGCATATGTACTGTGAGGTAGCCCATATCTACTGTGAGGGGGCACATATCTTGGCATATGTACTGTAAGAGGGCACATATCTTGGCATATCTACTGTGAGGGGGGCACATATCTTGGCATATCTACTGTGAGGTGGGCACATATCTTGGCATATCTACTGTGAGGGGGGCACATATCTTGGCATATGTACTGTGAGTGGGCACATATCTTGGCATATCTACTGTGAGGGGGGCACATATCTTGGCATATCTACTGTGAGGGGGGCACATATCTTGGCATATCTACTGTGAGGGGGCACATATCTTGGCATATGTACTGTGAGGGGGTACATATCTTGGCATATGTACTGTGAGGGGGCACATATCTTGGCATATGTACTGTGAGGGGGCACATATCTTGGCATATCTACTGTGAGGGGGGCACATATCTTGGCATATCTACTGTGAGGGGGGCACATATCTTGGCATATCTACTGTGAGGGGGTGTTCTGCCAGATCTCTATAGATTGCCGAAAGTCTATAGCGGAAGTCACGTGGTGCGCTGCGCAAGCGCACAAGCGCGCTTCGACGAATCATCCCTGCAGCCTCCACTGAAGTACTTCGCCCACCGCGCGTGCGCACAAGAGACATCTTAAAGTGACAGTCATCTCCAATAAAATACAGCATCTACATTAATTTATACCCTCGCGGGCTCGCTTTGCTCGCCACGCATCGGGCTCGGCCTCGCTGCGCTCGGCATTTAGTAAAACTAACTCTATGCTGCCATTGATAGTAAAGAAGGAAATGGATGGTAAAGAAATTCTTTACCATCCATTTCCTTCTTTACTATCAGTGGCGGCATAGAGTTAGTTTTACTAAATGCCCAGCGCAGCGAGGCCGAGCCCGATGCGTGGCGAGCGTATAAATTAATGTAGATTAATGAGCGCTGGGGGGGGGCAGAGCTGTATTTTAATGGAGATTATTGTCACTTTAAGAAGTCTGTATACCCTTAAGTGTGCGCTGCGCACGCGCGGTGCGCGAACTACTGCAATGGAGCCAGCACGAATGATTCGCGGAAGTACGCTTGTGCGCTTGCGCAGCGCACCACGTGACTTCCGCTATAGACTTTCGGCAATCTATAGAGATCTGGCAGAACAGGGGCACATATCTTGGCATATGTACTGTGAGGGGGCACATATCTTGGCATATCCACTTTGAGGGGGGCACATATCTTTGCGTATGTACTGTGAGGGGGCACATATCTTGGCATATCTACTGTGAGGGGGGCACATATCTTGGCATATCTACTGTGAGGGGGTACATATCTTGACATATCCACTTTGAGGGGGGCACATATCTTGGCATATGTACTGTGAGGGAGCCCATATCTACTGTGAAGGGGCACATATCTTGGCATATGTACTGTGAGGGGGGCACTTATCTTGGCATATCTACTGTGAGGGGGCACATATCTTGGCATATGTGCTGTGAGCGGGCATATATCTGTGAGTAGAGGGACTGAGACACTAGGTAGAAAATAAAAGTAGGCGCATAAGGACTGACTCACATATATCCCCTCTGTGTGAGGTATTTAATCTATAATACATGCAGTTTCATTGCTGTAAGCGCCGTGCAAAATGCCACAAGGGGCCACTGAGACTTTATCGCCAAAGGGCCCACATGAACCTGGAGCCGCCCTGGCAACGGGGGCATTTCTGTTACACCTAGAGTCTCTGCTCCCTCTACAATTTGATTGAGAGGACCAGGTGTGATCACGTTTTCACTGCCTGGCTCTGTCAATCACAGTGCAGATGGAGCGGCAGTTGCAGAAAGAGCAGAGCCTCTAGGAGTAATGGTAACGCCCCCGTTGCTCCTAGAGGCTCATTTGCATATATTAAAATATCATTTTTCTCAGCAATGTGGGCACATAGGAACATGGGACAAACACAGATACCTTCAGCGGCCAAGCGCACATGCCACAAGTCAGCCGGTGTCATAGGTACAAAACTGCTGACAGATGCCCTTTACAGGGGTTGTCCCATGAAATATATTCTACAGTTTTCAAACCAGCACCTGGATACGAATTCTTTTGTAATTACATGTAATTAAAAGTTTTGTAGAGCCACTGAGCTATTCAATAAAATCTATCTGTATAGCGCCACCTGCTGTATGTTCTTTTTCCTATTTCTATGACCTGCTCACTGAGAAGGCCGCACATGCTCAGTTTCATCCTCCAACTGCCTCCTGAGCTGTGATAGGGAGAGCTGAGACACGCCCCCTGAGCTGTGATAGGGAGAGCTGAGACATGCCCCCTGAGCTGTGATAGGGAGATCTGAGACACACACCCTGAGCTGTGATAGGGAGAGCTGAGACACGCCCCCTGAGCTGTGATAGGGAGAGCTGAGAGACACCTTCTTCACTGTGATGGGGTAAGCTGAGACACGCCCCCTTTAGCTGCAGCAGAAAGGACACTCCCCTTGAGCTGCCAGCTTGATATAAATCTAGCATAGCAATGAATGAGGAGATCTCTGGATCCATGCGAGGTACAGGGCAGGTTCTAGCTTTGATAGCAAGAGGTTGTCATGTGCAATATGATGACTGATTTTAATTTTTTACATTAATCATGGGACCACCCCTTTAAGAGTTCTGTTGTAACAAGCTGTACACCTGGACACAATCAGGACAAATTTTAACCCTCTAAATGAAGTCTGTTTCCATTCACTGCCCGCAAGCAGAGTAATATCGGTAGATATGGTTCCTTCAGTATCGGTAAATATGGTTTTGCAGTATCGGCAAATGTGCGAATTAGTGAACTTTCTGTTTCCCAGACTTTTGCTTTCTCTCTTCAAAAGAATAAAGTTTTCCAAAAAATCGCTTTGCCCGATTCGCAGAGTCCATAGAACTCAGTGTGAGAACCGATTTACCTATTCATCTCCAAAATCGGATCTCAGCCGAAAAATGTGGTCATCCCACGTTGACAGATGTGCCCCCTTTGTGTCCATGCCGAGGTGTAGAACAGCACCCAAGAGCAATGTTCTGTACAGCGTTGTCACAACAGCGCCCCCTGTGGCCAAAACTTAGAATACAAGACAAAGACAAGGCTAATGGCGAGGAAATCAGGCCTCCAAGTTTTCTGGGAATTCACAGGCCCAGTGATCCGTGAATAAAGCCGTTCTGTCGTATAAGAGCGGCTTGGATTTTAGCCACAATGTTTATTTTGCACGGAGCGAAGTTTCCCATACTGTTTGTCGGAGGCGAGGACGGGACAATGAGAGGCAGGAACGTAGATGAGACGAGACAGGATTATGTCTCCGCTGTAATGTGACCCGGGGCAGAGCCACTCCAGAGCTGATGGACTCAGACAGCCGAGTGCGTGCGGGGGGTGCACCAACATCTTCTCTTGATAATGTGTACGTTTTATCAAGAGGAACAGAAGGTGGACATTTTTTTTTTTTTTTGCTTGTAAGGAATTTGCAGTCACAAAAAAATCTTGGCTGTGAGATTTAAAGATATAAGGCGTTGTCCAAAAGTCTGTGATGCCCATAGGACCAGTCGTAAAAACCCTACTGTGAACATCCATTTACACGTCAACCATTCATATACCAGACCCCCCCCCCCCCCCGTATACAGAACTTAAACCAGTATACTCCTATATACAGAGACCAGACCATACCCTAACTGTTAATAGAATCTGGACCAGAACCCTCATTTACAGAACCCAGACCAGATCTCCCCCCCATTTATAGACCCCAGAGAAGACCCCAATTATTTATAGACCCCAAGCCACAACCTTCTCGTACACAGACCCTAGACCAGTTCACCCCATGTTTACAGACCCCAAACCAGACCCCTGTTTACAGAACTCAGACCCGTCCCCCACTGTTTACAGACTGCATACCAGACCCCCATTGTTTACAGACCCCAGACTAGACCCATTTATAGACCTCCTCTGTTTACAGACCCCAGACCAGATTCCTGTTTACAGAGCCGGACCAAACCCCCATTGTTTACAGACCCAAGACCAGACCCCTGTTTACAGACCCAGACTAAGACCGTTAATAGAACTCCACTGTTAACAGACCCCAGACCAGAACCCCCATTTATAGACCCCAGAGCAGAACCACATTATTTATAGACCACAGGCCACAACCCTCTCATACACAGACCCCAGACCAGTTCCCCTCATTGTTTACATACCTCAGACTAGACCCCTGTTTACAGACCCCAGACCCCCATTGTTTACAGACTTCCCTCTTTTACAGACTCCAGACCAGATTCCCCATTTACAGACCCTAGATCAGATCCCAAACTACCCATTTCTAAACCTCAGACCAGATGTATAGTTACTCGCCTATGTCCATTTCTGTTCTTCCCTCTGCTCCCAGGAGCCACTGCATATGCTGTTCGCAAAAACGGGGAGACGTATGTGGTTTGTACCAAGGGATCGGCTGTACGGTGTCCATATTAGGACATTTGACGATGTCCTAATATGGACACCGTACGGCTGACTTTTCTGGGAATCTGGGAGATCTCCACTTATTTTCTCTTGGACAATCTAGGAGAGTTGTATATTAGTATGACCAATAGACTAATTACCAACATGGTGCACTACACGTAACGGTGTGACATCACCTTATGAAGACCCTATCTGTGTGCATTTAGAATAGTAATCACCCACCCCCAATATAGATGATAGGTGGGATGGTGGATATTCATTGATAGGTTACACCTATGCGACTTACGGTACTTCATATAACTTAGCTACTGGGGCCTGGTCACATAACCTGCCCGAGTATTAGTGGGTAAGGCCCTTTTCAATGATAGAGTGTAAAGTTGATCCTACTTTCAGTGATTTGCTTATGAAATATTAACCCCTTCTATGTCCTAGATCACCAGGGTTGCGGCCATTAGTACTTTCAGTGATGATGGCAATGGCCATAACTTCTGAACTTGAGATATAAATACCCCAAGGGGCACGCTCCATACCTCTGAGTGCTCTGCCCATTTTTGACCCGGGACAGACCGAATTTGACAGGACTCTGAAAATTAAGGACAGTCCCTGCAAATTCAAGACTGTTGGTAACAATGAAAGTTGTTTGGGGCACGATTGCCCTCCACCCTCCTGGGAATCTAATGGTATGACCGATTTACAGGGTGGCACTGTGTTCCACAAGCATACCAAATTTGCCAGGATTGTCTCAAATTTTCAGACACAATCCCAACATATTTGGCTTGTCTCAGCTCAAAATTGAATTCTACCTATCAGTGGGTGATCCTGGTTAGGTTCGAGGCAGGACTTAGATGCTTGTTTTTTGCTGGAACAATCCCAGGAACAAGACTCCAAAAAATGTAACCCTACCCAAAAGTAGGCCGATTTGTCAGTGTTCCTGGGCTTTCCCGGAGGTCGCTAGACTGAGACAAACTTTTGGAAAGGAATTTTTGGGGTAATAGTGGAGAGGAGTGCTCCTTCTATAAGCCTGGGTGTAGAGCCACTACCAAAAGAAGCTCTCCTTATTCTGGAATGAAAGGGATGGGAGATGGGTTTCTGCATGTGCACCAACATGCCATCCAACTGTGGGCCTCCTGGAGGTAGCTGAACCCTTTATGGGCCTCCTGGAGATAGATGAGCCCTGTAGGGGCCTCCTGGAAATAGCTGAGCCCTGTATAGGCCTCCTGGAGATAGCTAAGCCTTGTATGGTCCTCCTGGAGACAGTGAGCTCTGTTGGAGGCCTCTTGGAGATAGCTGATCTTTGTTTGGCACTTTTGGGGATAGCTGAGCCCTGTATGGGCCTCCTGAAGATAGCTGAGCCCCGTATGGGCCTCCTGGAGATAGCTGAGCCCTGTATGGGCCTTGTAGAGATAGCTGAGCCCTGTTAGAGGCCTCTTGGAGATTGCTAATCCTTGTTTGGGCCTCCTAAAGATAGCTGAGCCCTGTATGCTCCTCCTGGAGATAGCTTAGCCCTGTATGGGTATCCTGGAGATAGCTGAGCCCCGTATGGGCCTCCTGGAGATAGCTGAGCCCTGTATGGGCCTTGTAGAGATAGCTGAGCCCTGTTAGAGGCCTCTTGGAGATTGCTAATCCTTGTTTGGGCCTCCTAAAGATAGCTGAGCCCTGTATGCTCCTCCTGGAGATAGCTTAGCCCTGTATGGGTATCCTGGAGATAGCTGAGCCCTGTATGGGCCTCCTGTATATAGCTGAGCCTTATATGGGTCTCCTGGAGATAGCTGTGCCCTGTATGGGACTTCTGGAGTTAGCTGAGCCTTGTTTAGCACTTTTGGATATAGTTGAGTCTTGTATGGGTCTCCTGGAGATAGCTGAGCCCTGTATGGGCCTCCTGGAGATAGCTGAGCCCTGTTTGGGTCTCCTGGAGATAGGCGAGTCCTGTATGGCCCTCCTGGAGAATCAGTCTTATAGAGGACTTAGGGACCCTCATTCTCATGATAAGTAGGGGTTACAGCTGTTGGACCCCTACCAATCACCTATTGATTACCTAAAAGCATATTTTCCTGAAAAGCCCCTTTAATACGTGACTAACTTACAGGTACAATACTGTTCCGGGTAGATGCCCTCTTTACATTTCGGATACATGGACGATAATCAGGACACGGCTGGGAATGTGGCGGAGATCTTCTCCCCATATGATGGGCTGGAGACGCAGTTGCAGATAACTTTATTGCTGTGCTTTTAAGATTTATTCATTTCATTTGCTCAGGATCTTCCTGCTGCCGTCACAGACATAAACAAATTGCGCATTTACCACAATCAGATGACATGATGGCGTTATGTGGCGTGCAGCCTGCGGAGCTGCACTCCCCTCCAGTGTGATAAATGGACTGCAGAACAGACTGTACAAATTAACTATTCATGGGGGTGTAAAAAATAGAAACGATCACAGCGTCTGGTATCTCCTCCCGCATTTATGTAGCTTCGGTATTATCGGTTATCAAAGCTGATATGTTTTTACGGAGACAAGATCATCAGGGCGAGATTAGCGGCATCACTGTTAAACAAACAGCCTTTTAAGGGTATGTAGACTTTTGCAATCAATTTGTTCTGATAGATCCACTGCATTAAAAAAATCATAAAAAATGAAAGCAACTTTGCATAGTCTCAATTTAAAAATAAGTCTTGTTTCTCAAATCTTTCGTTTTGTGTATACAGCTGCTATGCAGACCTATGTGTCTCTGTGGTAATCTGAAAACAAACCCTGATCTTGCAGTCAGTCTTCCTTCCATCTGTCTCTGTTTTTGGCAGGTGCTCATACATTTACCACCTATCCTGGTCTATCTAGTCCAATCCCACAAACTGCTGACAACATTAATGCAGGCGCGGCACAGTGAAGTGCCTTATGCGCTGTGGCATTAGAAGAATTTTGATATTGCTAACTTTTTAGTCAAACTAGACTGTCTGTTACTCTGCTTTAATTCTTCTAGCACCATTCTATGAAAACAGTAGGCTTAAAGAGCACACCAAATGCATAAGATAACTTCTCTATTAACTTCAACTTTTCTTCATATATAACACTGCCACCTTCGCAGCAGATAGTCCATGTACAGAACATGTGTTAAATATAGTATCACAAAATGGTGGTTCAACTGTTCAAACTTGTCATTCAACATAAAATGGTGGATATATTTCTCTCTTCAGTATCTGTACTCTCACTTTAAGTTATTTAAGCACTTTATAATCTCTCTGAGAGGTATATTAGGTTTAACCAATAGTTCTACTTGCTCAACTTGGTTTGCGATAGGATTTACGCAGTTGTTGTTTGAACTATTCGCAGATTGCGTAGTTTGTACGTAGTTTGGTGGAACTGTAAGAAAAAATACATAACTGGTTCAGTATACAGTTCTAATCATAATACTAATAATATGAACATCATATAACTGTTCTAATTACCTATTTTGGCCTCTTTGCTTCCATAAAACTCAGATCTTAGTGGAGTGAATGTCTGTTCAGCTCCTCTCCTGGTCTATACTGATTCTAGCAGCTTCTGCTAGGGAGATTCCCACACAGGCTGAGTGTGAGGCTGGCTGAGATTGGCCAAGACTCCTGCTTAGTGTGAGGCTGGCTGTGATTGATTAAGGCTCCTGGGCAGTAACAACAGTTTAACTCTATGCTTTCTGTTGTTAATTCTGTCATTGAGCTTACCTTACAGTCATATAATAAATCTTAAAGGCATATTATCTTTTTTGCTTCTGTGAACACAATATATAACTGTTATATGACATCCAAAAACATGAAGTCACTGTAAATAACTCTGCTTTTGTCTTTAACATATAAACATAGGAACTGTATTATGGTTATTGGCAGGTCTTGCTGTATAAACACATAAGCCGCATTAGCAACCTAGGACAGGTCTTAGCTGGCCAGCTACAGGTGATGATAAAAAGGTGTCAGGACACACAGCACATTGCAGCTTGGTGTGTATCGGGCTATGTACCCGCAAACCAGCCAGATCGTCCATGCTATCTCCTTTCCACAACTCAAAGTGCCTTCAATGGGCTCGTGAGAATCAGAACTAGACCACGGAGCGATGGAAGAAGGTAGCCTGGTCTGATGGATCATGTTACATCATATGAATGGCCAGGTGTGTGCGTCACTTACCCGGGGAAGAGATGGCACAAGGTGCACTATGAGGAGGAGGCAGCCTGGTCTGATGAATCAGGTTACATCATGTGAACGGCTAGGGGTGTGTGCGTCACTTACCTGAGGAAGAGATGGCATCAAGTGCACTATGGGAAGAAGACCACCTCATCTGATGAATCAGGTTACATCTTGTGGACGGCCATGTGCGTATGCGTCACTTACCTGGGTAAGAGATGGCACAAGGTGCACTATGGGAAGAAGATGGCCTGGTCTGATGAATCAGGTTACATCATGTGGACGGCCGGATGTGTCACTTACCTAGGGAAGAAATGGTACCAGGTGCACTACAAGAAGAAGTTGGCCTGGTCTGATGAATCTTGTTACATCATATGGATGGCCAGGTGTGTGCATCAGTTACCTGGGGAAAAGATGGCTCCAGATTCACTATGAGAAAAAGACGGCGTGGTCTGATGAATCATGTTATATCATGTGGACGGCCGAGTGAGTGTGCGTCATGTACCTAGGGTAGAGATGGCACAAGGTGCGTCATGGGAAGAAGATGGCCTGGTCTGATAAATCAGGTTACATCATGTGGACGGCCAGGGATGTGTGCGTCACTCACCCGAGGAAGAGATGGCACAAGGTGCACTTTGGGAAGAAGACTGCCTGGTCTGACGAATCAGGTTACATCTTGTAGACAGCCAAGTGTGTGTGCGTCACAAATCTGAGGTAGAGAGGGCACCAGGTAGACTATGGGAAGAAGGAGGCCAGGTCTGATGAATCAGGTTACATCATGTGGATGGCCGGGTGTGCGTCACTTACCTGTTGAAGAGATGGCACCAGGTGCACTAAGGTGCACTAAGACAAGGTAGCGGAGGCAGTGTGATGCTCTGCTTTAAACCTTGGGTCCTGGCATCATGTGGATGTGACATATACAACCTACCTAACCATCGTCTAGACAAGTACCCCCTTCATGGCAGCGGTACCCTCCCTAATGGAAGTGCCTTCTTTCAGCAGGATATTTCCTGGCCCCACAGCAAAAACTGTCCAAGGAATGAGGAACATGAAGGTGATGACTTGTCCCCATATTCCCAGTTCTCAATCCAGTCACCACAGGGCACCTCAGAAGTCTTATGGAGTCCATGTGTGGACAGGTCAGAGCTGTTTTGGCAGCACCAGAGGAACCACCAATATGAGGCAGGTGGTTTTAATATTATGGCTGATCGGTGTAGATTGTAGGTTATGAAGAGCAATAAACCGAGCACATTATTCAGATGAACCCCCGCGTCTTAGAATATAACAGCTCCAAGCGGCAGCTGACATCGCAGGGCACGGAAATAACTAGAGTATAATGAGGTAACCTGAACATTTCCATTCATTATGCTGTAGCATTCATCACCTCCGGGGGGCGCCGCTGTGATGGAGACTTCAGAATGGGTTATAAACCTTCCACAGCTTGTTATTCTCAGCCTGAGGAAAGACGGAAAATTTGTATTTATCATTTGTATTCAGTCACATTAGAGAAAAGTCCTCACCTGTAACCTGATAAATAGGTTTACGAGGGAAGCATCCGGCTCCGGCAGGTGAATATATATGTGGCAGTATATAATATGGTTCAGTACAGGACGAGACGGCCTCAGGTAATAGGACTTATAACGCCACTGTTATTGGAGATTTATCCTTCGTTCGCTGTCAAATATATGCAAATTTAATTTATACTTTCTTTTCATATTGGGGACGGCTTGATGCTAATGTGTGTAAAGCGCTGCGGAATATAGTAGTGCTATATAAATGTGTAACATCAATAAAATCACTTTACTGACATTTACATGAAGAAAATGAAGGGGTTGATGTATATGTGCTTCTATGTGGGAAAAATGTGTATTATGCGGGAAGATAACTTTAGTGGGGTGCAAGCAGGGGCGTATCTATAGGGGGTGCAGGGGTAGTAATCGCCACCGGGCCCGGCAGCCTGAGGGGGCCCAAAGACCCTTGTGCCACATAAGAAGACACTGGTATTATAGAAAGAGCATACAGGTCAAGTTACACCTCTGGCTGGAGGGAAGGGGTAATGTCAAGAATGTGGGGTGGGGGGTGCCATTTCGATTTTTACCTCAGGCAGCACAAAGGCAATGTGCTTCCCTGCCCTTGGCCACAAAGCTAAGGGAAGGGGGCCCCAAGCTGGACTCTTGTACCAGGGCCCATGAGCCTTTAGCTACGCCCCTGGGTGCAAGATAGATAGATAGATAGATAGATAGATAGATCTGAGGATAGATAGAGCTAGATAGATAGATAGATAGATAGATAGATAGATATGAGGATACATAGAGATGGCTAGATAGATAGATAGATAGATAGATAGATAGATAGCCCCTTAACAGTGACCTCCACAGAGATTCGTTCCCTTAAAATGTGACCTCCACAACATCCTGCCCTCTTAACAGTGACCTCTACAGCACTCTGCCCCTTAACACTGACCTCCATAGCAGATTATCCCCTTAACTGTGACCTCCACAATTCCCTGCCCCCTTAACACAGACCTCCACAGCACCTGCCCCTTTAACAGTGACCTCCACAGCATCCCGTCCCCTTAACAGTGACCTCCACAGCAGCTCGTCCACTTAACAGTGACCTCCACAGCGGCTGCCCCCAGGGGCGTAGCTAAAGGCTCATGGGCCCGGGTGCAAGAGTTCAGCTTGGGCCCCCCTTCCCTCAGTGCTTTGTGTGTCTTCTTATGCGGCACAAGGGTCTTTGGGCCCCCTCAGGCTCCTGGGCCCGGTAGCGACTGCTACCTCTGCACCCCCTATAGCTACGCCCATGGCTGCCCCTTTATTAGTGACCTCCACAGTACCCCATCTCTACAGCAATTTGCCCCTTAATACTGACCTCCATAGCAGACCGTCCCCTTAACTGTGACCTCCACAGCAGCCTGCCCTTAGGGTGGCCAGAGATTCGGTTTAAGGCCGGACAGTCCAGCTTTCAGACTCCCTGTCCTGCATGGACACAGGGATGTCCTTTTGAACAGTTTACTCTCAGACAGCAGCACTGTGCTGTCTGAGTGTGAGCTGCAAGGAGAAAGTCGTCCTCCCTCGCACCCCTGTAGCTGACAGAAGTTGATTTTTACCTTCATTTTTTCAATCCCCGTCGGCTGCGGAGTGGGAGGGGACGTGGCTTAGCAGGATCTGGGGGCAAGGTTTTTAGGTCCGTTTTTTGAGGGTGGCCTAAATGGCCACCCTACCTGCCCCCTTATCTGTGACCTTCACAGCACTCCGCTCCCTTAACAGTGTCATCCACAGCACCCTGCCCCTTTAAAGCTGACCTACAGCACAGAAGAAAAATGGCTGGGTTGTTATGGAAACCTGGTGTAAAACTGTGTGTATGTGGAGACTAAGGGCCTGTGAGCTTCTATTAGCTGATAAAGGTCATGTGACCAGCTTCTATTGGCTAATGCATTTTTTGGGAATATCTCAGGAATGGAACATGCTAGATAGATAGATAGATAGATAGATAGATAGATAGATAGATACAACTTTAAAAACCCCAGTTTGCAACTTTTTGGGCCCAGCTCAATGGGCCTTTCTCAAAATATAGATAGATAGATAGATAGATAGATAGATAGATAGATAGATAGATATGAGATACGGTAGATAGATAGATATATAGATAGATAGAAAATGCAAAGGGCAGGCAGCACTCAAATAGCGTGAAAAAAGGTGGTTTATTAACCCAAAAACCACAACGTTTCAGCTCTCACATTGGAGCCATGGCTTGATAAAGGCTCCAATGTGAGAGCTGAAACGTCACGGTTTTTGGGTTAATAAACCACCTTTTTTTCACGCTATTGGAGTGCTGCCTGGCTTTTGCATTTCCTACCATGTTGATCTTGGTCCAAGGTCTTTTTTGGGAGTTATTGCACCAAGCATACAGATAGTGTGCTGCTCTTCATTTTCTTTTTTCATAGATAGATAGATAGATATTAGATAGATAGATAGATAGATAGATAGATAGATAGATAGATATGAGATAGATAGATGTGAGATAGATAGATAGATAGATAGATAGATAGATAGATAGATAGTGTAAGATACAGCTGCCCGGGTTTCCTGAGGTCCAGTGAAGTAGAAGGACATCTCGGTGGAGTTAGATATAGCTCGCTGCTCTCAGTTGTCTTCTCTCTTTACAGTATAAGTCAGAAGAAAACTGTTTTATCAATGGCTGAATAAGTAGGAAACTGCCGAAGGTGAAATGTATCATGTCAGGGGCACCGGATAATTCCATGAAGAGTCACGTCTCCATCTGTGACAAGCTGCGGGATGACAGCTCATGTCTTCATGTTTTCTTCAGGATAAACATGGTATATGACATGTAAAGACAACTGACCCCTTTATGGAGGAGTATGCCTATAGTTACAGGCGCTCTCCACTTTGGGCAGTCCCTTTTTGTTAGGAGAGTGCCCTGACAATACGCTAATCAGACCATCCTGCTGCTGGGACCTCATCTCTGATCTGCTGGTGTGACCTGGCAGTAAGTGCCTCTGAGCTTACAGTGTGTGTACATGAGGAATAACACTATTTCTGGCCATGATATGACTTGTATCTGGCATTTTTTTGCCGTTTTCCTTTGTGCTTGCTGAATATCTAGTGTCCAGCCACCAGAGATGGTGGGTGGAGACCAGCTATCATCCACTGCACACACAGAAAGTAGAGAAGAATCTGCTTCCTAACTGTCTCACAGTCACTTAGAAGCAGCCCCAGGATGATGGAGGACATTACAGAGAAGTACTAATCTGTATTTTCGAGAATGAAGCACTTGTGCTGAGCTATAACCTTCCTATGTAGCTGTGCAGTCTGCTTGTCTGCACCTGTGTCCTCGGCTTCTCCTCACTCCTCCCCACTCCCCTCTCCATTTAATTTCCCTGCAGCGCCACCACAAGAGAAAAGAAGCATTGCGCATTACTCATTGAAATCAGCGGTCTGTCTGTGTAATGTTTGGCTATCCTAGGTCCTCCTGAGTGAGAGATGCTACATGTACAGGGGAAACATAACCATAGCAAAGGCAGGTGCACTCTGCGGCAATACTAAACCCTCACACTGATAAAATTGAGAGGTTAGTTCGACATATCCTACTAGGAGGACATGTCTTCAGCCTGGACACCACGTCAAGGTCTCACTAGTCCATTGCTGGCATCTTCCATTGTATGCTTTTTTTGCTGTTGATTGCCCCCTGCAACGGACTACAAGTGCAGGATGTGCTCCCCTATATACATGCACAACTGCATATGGGTTGAGCATATCCTGCTTGTTAAACACCACACCACGTTTTCTAATGGTTTGTATAATATGTTTGGAGGTGTATAAACTCCAATTTAAATGTGCCTGCTTTTCATCTACAGGCTACATTCAGGTGCACCTGGGAGGCTCTGGGCCATATCAGCCGGTCTCGGGTGGGGCTCACAGGCACCTCCCACCTCCCATTGCAAGCATGTTACATGCTGGAGGTCACTGGTGAGCTGTTTGTGAGTCAGGCCTTGCGCTCCCGTAATAGCCTGGTATCGCCCATACGGCACAGGTAGGTTGAGTAGTAGGACCTCGGGCTACTTGAGAGACCTTGACGTGGTGTCCGAGCTTAAGACATGTCCTCCTAGTAGGATATGTCGAACTAACCTCTCAATTTTAACATCAGTGTGAGGGTTTAGTATTGCCGCAGAGTGCACCTGCCTTTGCTATGGTTATGTTTTTGATTGTTCTCCACATCCACATTATTGTTATCGTATGTAGGATGGTTATTGTGGTACTTGTAGTCCGTTGCTGGCATCTTCCATTGTATGCATTTTTTGCTGTTGATTGCCCCTAGCAATGGACTACAAGTGCAGGATGTGCTCCCCTATATACATGCACAACTGCATATGGGTTGAGCATATCCTGCTTGTTAAACACCACACCACATTTTCTAATGGTTTGTATATGTACAGGGTGCAATTGTCATTTCTGGGGTCCCAAGTAAAGCTGAGAGCCCCCGTCACACCACTAAGCTCCACCCCATCAGCCAGTTAAGCCCAACCCCCGTCAGCCCGCTAAGTCCGACTCTCAGCTTAGCAGTGCTGCCTCGGTACTTCTGCTAATGCTCTATAACTGGGAAGGGCCCCCTCCCCCCGGGCCCCTCTGCAGCAGAACCAGTTTGAGGTGGTTCCCAGCAGAGGGGCCCCTGATCTGTGGATCTCTCGGTTTATACTGATATAAAATATTGTACAGATGTAGCAGTTATATGTTGTTATTGTATCTAATGTTACTGTATGCACTGCTATTGTATGTATACTGCTATTGTATGCGAGGTTATTTTATGTATTGATACAATATGGCATCTTATAATATATAATACTATTATACGCCGTGATATAATATTATTGTATGTATTAATATTCTACGTAAGGTCATTGTATGTACTGATATAGTATGATGTAGTACAGTATATGTTATTGTATGTGTTAATACTGTCATATCATTGTATCAGAAAAACCCTCTAAAACATAACATTTATTCCTATACGTTAAAATCATATATCCAATTTTTAAATGCAGAAAAATAATGCCCACATACAAACTGTGTGGCCCCAAATAATAATACAATATATCAAAATGCCTTCACTCCTCTGATAATTCTAGAGATAATATGAATAATATGCAGCAATGAACCGGCCGGCCGATACCCCATTCTACTCACGGTTCCGTGGTACCGGGTAACGCCTGGGGATTAACCACCTTGAAGAATGGAGTCCGGAGATGACCTGTCCCTAAAACGCCCCTGCTCTACCCCTAGCTAAAAGCGGAGCACCTGCCCCGAAATGGGCGACTCCACTTCTCGATGGCTAAATCCTCGCATGTCACCTGGAAGACCCTAAATGTACTTCACAGGCTTTGTAGAAAACAGTCCCGACGCGTTTCCCCTGTAATGGTAATCAGTGGTTCATCGGATGACGGCAACCTAGATAATGTGGGCTCACATAGTTATCTTCGAGCTTTGGTCCCCTGATGAACCACTGATTACCATTACTGGGGAAACGTGTCGGGACTGGTTTAATGGGAAGCTGGACTTCACCGTCATTTTCTCTATTCAAGTGATATGTTTGGTGTATTTCATCTTATCATATATCGGTTGTCTGTGATAGGGTATGTGTTAATATGGACCCCTCTCCTGGCATGCCTGATTTAGTAACTACGTGCATTCCCCATGTAATAACAATTATAGAGCATCTATTCTTATGGATCTATGTTGTGCCATTCCTCTAGTATTCCTTCTAGAAGTTATGAATGAGTTTCTAGCATTTTGCAATGAAGGTCCAGCTGGGTATTACCAGTTGGGGGCGTGCCCCTGCACAGTCTGAAACTATCCAATCAGTGCTGCCTATATCAGGCTGTGCAGACACTCATCCCCAACTTCTGGATGGAACTTCATTACAAAATGCTGGGAATTTCTAACTTCTCGTAGGAATAATAATGGAATAGGACAACATAGAGTTATAAGAAAAAATGCTCCAGAATTGTTTTTACCTGGAAAATGCAAGTAGTTACCAAAACAGACATGTCAGGAGAGGTGACAGCTTGACGTTATGTAAGGTCTTTGTATGTGCTCGCACCTGCCAGGTGCAAGATGAGCAGTTTGCAGTGCGGCACGGAAGCCTCGGGCTCCCATCTTCGCCGTTCAGCTTCATAGGCCTCCGACTGCCTTTGCCAGGAGGCGACAACTCAGGCCACAAGCAGGAACAGGCGGCAGAGAATGGGACACAGGTGAGGATTTTAATATATTGGCACTACTGGGGGCAGCATTATATATATATGGGGGTTTAATATACAGGAGAAAGATAAATATATATGTATGGGGGCATTATACTACATGGTGAAGAGGCAGACTATTGGGGGAGAACATAATATATGGGGCATTATACTACAGGGGGGCTACAGGGGGGAGGGCATTATATATACTATGGGGACCACTACAGGGGGACATTGTACTATGGGGCGTGGGGGACAGCATTATATATACTACCGCTACAGGGCTGCATTATACTATGGGGGAAGCATATATACTACCAATAAAGGTGGGCATAATACTATGGGGGAGAGTGAGAGCATTATACATGCTAGCACAACAGGGGTGCATTATACCACAAGCTATTATAATACAGGGTGCATTAAAGAGGGCATTATAATACAGGGGGCACTACAGAGAGTATTATAATACAGGCCAGACCACTACATGGGGCATTATAATAGGGAAGTAACTACAGGGGGGACATTATAATACAGGCCGGTGCTCTACAAGGGACACTACAGGGGGAGCATTATAATATAGGCCGTAGCACTACAGGGGGTTTTATACATGTGGGCACTACAGGTGGCACATTATACGCATTGGAACTACAGGGGGCATTATAACTATAAGGGACACTGCATCTGGGCTTTATAAATACTGTGGGCTCTATGGGACGCCTTATAGAGTGGCTTTATTTCTACTTGAGGTTCTAAAGGAGTGTCTTATAGAGGGTGACACTAAGGGTTCTATGGGGGCATTAATAATATTGGTGGTACTGTAGGGGCATGATTATTATTGAGGGTAGTTTGGGGGCGTATTATGGGGGGACTATCTGTAAGGCACTGTTATTTCATAAGCACACTATTTGGGGGTATTAGGGAGCACAGCGGGCACAGTACTGGGGTACTCCGCACTGATGAGGGGCAACACCCCGAAACAGCTGTCTGTGGATGGATAACTGGCTTAGGTTTTCCCCGTCACATCCTTAAAGCTTGTAAAAAAGCAGGATCTTGACATAGGGGCCACTTAATATGGTGGATTTGGTGATCTCTGTAATGGAGACACCCCTTTGCTCGGTTTTCCTTCCTTTGAGGGATATCTGGCTTTCATTGTGTTGTAGACCCATAACTGGGGCTCCACATTTATTTTGCATATTACTGTTTCTCAGGGAGCTTTGCACTTCGGATTGCTGTGTTGAGACTCTTAGGTGAGGCTCCGCAGTGTTTTTTGTAGCTGATCTCCCTGAGATCAGCTATTGTTGTGTTACAGTACTGGGGTAGCAGCAGGATGACATTGTTGTGGCATCATGGTCGTTAGGATAATGATAGAAATGTGAGGAACCTAAGATGTCTGTGGGGCAAAACCTGCAGAGATGAGGCATGGCTGAAAGATGTCATCATGGTGGTCTGCTCCAGACATCAGCGGATGTATAAGGTACGCGGTGCTGTATTCTTCTGTATGTGTAATAGCACTGTATGTAAAGTCCGTCCAAATATGTCTATAACAGTAGGGCTGGGGGGAGGAAGGGAGGGATCGAGAATTTGGCAGGAGGGCGGGGGGGAGGCGCCATTTCAATTTTTGCCTTAGGCAACAGAATGGCTAGAATGAGCGCTGAGTGCGATATATTATCGGGAGTACTGACGGTGTATATCATGTTATTGTATGTACTGTATTAATATTGTGTGTGAGGTTATTGTATGTGCCAGTATTGTATACTATATTGTATGTACTGCGCTTTATACAATGTTTTTATATGTGTATATTATGTCATTTGTAATATAGACTATTGTATTTATTGATGTATATGTCATAGTATGCCTTAATATTGTGTGTGGGGTATTATTATATGTGCCAGTATTGTATACTATATTGTATGTGCTGCGCTTTATACAGTGTTATTGTATGTGTATATTATGTCATTTGTATGATAGATTATTATATTTATTGATGTATATGTCATAGTATGCCTTAATATTGTGTGTGAGGTTATTGCATGCACTAATATTGCATATAGCAGTATTATATATGGCGTTACTGATACTATACTGATCCGTTCACCCCCTCAGGTCAGACATTTATAAGATTTTCCAGTTATCACTAGGACTGTTTTGCGGCGGACGCCACTACATGATATTTCTGGGCCTCAGAGATGTTTCAGCAGAGGCTTTGATTGTCGCGCATAAGCGGGATCACGTGGCTCTTGAAATGCATGCAGATCCGCAGCTCGGCACTAAGAACACTCTCCTCATTTCTTGCAGATAATTGCCTTTGATGAATTAAGAACAGACTTCAAAAGCCCGATTGATCAGTGTAATCCTGCGCACGCGGTAAGTCGTCTTTGAAGATGTCCGTTTCCTGGGTGAGGACTAATGCCATGTTTTATGATCATCAGTGACAGGTCAGGGAACTGTAGAGGTCAGATATAGCTTATTCTGCGCCGCTGCCAGGGGCGTAGCTATAGGGGGTGCAGAGGTAGCAGTCGCTACCGGGCCCAGGAGCCTCAAGGGGCCCAAAGACCCTTGTGCCGCATAGGAAGACACACAAAGCACTGAGGGAAGGGGGCCCAAGCTGAACTATTGCACCAGGGCCCATGAGCCTTTAGCTACGCCCCTGGCCGCTGCCATGCCACCCAGGTTCCAGAGGCCTTCAATTTCTGGGCAATTGTTGGAAAGTGCAACTCCCAGCATGCTCTGACAGCCACAAACATGGTGGGAGTTATAGTTTTTTTGTCATAGGTTGGAGATCCTAAATGATCTCGGGGTCCAGGACTTGCGCACTTACCTTCCAGTTTCTTAGAATGAACTGCAGATTGTGGAAACCCCGCCCCTGCCTACAGGCCACACCCACACAACATAATGTAAGCACCTCACTATACAGAGCACCTCCTAAACAGTGTGGAGGGCCACTAACAAAGAGCAGCTCTTTCATTGGCAGACATAGTTTCATTCTAAGACAGCCCCTTTAAGCCCCACCCGTGCCCTTATAGGACCACCCGAAGTATGACTTGAAACGCCAATATACATAAGTCCGACTTCTCTGTGGTGTAGTTCATTGGACAGTCCCATGAAAACAGAGCTATTGGGAGTAAGGCTGCATTCACACGACAGTGAAAAACGCCCATTTTCAAAACCATTGCAGTCTATGGGGCTATTCACATGGCTTTTTTTTTGTTCTGCTTTTGTATTTTATAAACGACCAGTGGATAGCGGCCGACAAAAAATAGGACATGTACAATTTTAAGCCGTTTTCACATCCAGTTGGACCCTTTTGAAATCAATGGGACCATTTTTAATTGCCGCTTAGATAGGCGTGCACCCATCCAACGGCCGGTAGAATGGTGAAATATGGTCTTTTAGGGGTTAAAAAAATTTAAAATTACTCACCTCATCCACTTACTTGTGCAGAGGCAGTCGCTCCTCTCTTGATGCTGGGAGCACATGGTGACGTCATCACGCTTGAGCGCAGGTCCTTCAGAATCAAGAGAGGAGCAACTGCCTCTGCACGTAAGTAATTTGGGTTTTTTTCTGATAAAAAACAAAAATTGCAACTGAGGAACACTATGGGAGACATTATACCTGCTGTGGCCGCTATGGGGGACATTATTACTGCTGAGTACCACTATAGGGGACAATATTACTGCTGGGGGCCACTATGGGGGACATTATTACTGCTAAGGACCACTATGGGGGATTATTACTGCTGGCGGCCACTATGGGGGGCATTATTACTGCTAAGGACCACTATGGGGGACATTATTACTGCTGAGGACCACTATGGGGGACATAATTAATGCTGAGGACCACTATGGGGGACATTATTACTGCTGAGGACCACTATGGGGGACATAATTAATGCTGAGGACCACTATGGGGGACATTATTACTGCTGAGGACCACTATAGGGGATTATTACTGCTGGCGGCCACTATGAGGGGCATTATTACTGCTGAGGACCACTATGGGGGATTATTACTGCTGGCAGCCACTATGAGGAGCATTATTACTGCTGAGGACCACTATGGGGGACATTATTACAGCTGAGGACTACTATGGGGGACATTATTACTGCTGAGGACCACTATGGGGGACATTATTACTGCTGAGGACTACTATGGGGGATTATTACCGCTGGCGGCCACTATGGGGGGCATTATTACTGCTGAGGACCACTATGGGGGATTATTACTGCTGGCGGCCACTATGGGGGGGATTATTACTGCTGGCGGCCACTATGAGGGGTTATTATTACTGCTGGTGGCCACTATGGGGGGGATTATTACTGCTAAGGACCACTATGGGGGACATTATTACTGCTGAGGACCACTATGGGGGATTATTACTGCTGGCAGCCACTATGGGGGGCATTATTACTGCTGAGGACCACTATGGGAGATTATTACTGCTGGCGGCCACTATGGGGGGTATTATTACTGTTGGCGGCCACTATGGGGGATTATTACTGCTGAGGACCACTATGGGGGACATTATTAATTTGAAAAACTGATGTAAAACTCATTGAAAACGGACAGATGGACAGAAAATGGATGCAAAATAGATGGTAGAAAAATGGCCATGAAAAACTGACAGTGTGTCCGTTTTTCACTGTCTTGTGAATGTAGCCTGATGGGCCTGAGCAGTAGTCGTCAGCAGAGCAGTGCGCCGGATCGGCCTCTGGTGTGGAGGCGAGGCTTCTCCTCCACAAGGCCTGTAATCAGCGGTATACATGTATCCGCGCTGTCACATCTCCAGTCCTATCTCCTGCGTTTATGAGATGCGTTGTGACTCATCGTGGCTGTAGTACGTGAATCACATCGCAGCAGCGGCACGTTCTACGGAGGCAGCCTCAGTCAACATATTGGCTGCTCATGGACATGACATCTCCAGGGTTATACAGGCATCGAGCACAGCGAGAGTGTACGGGACCTTCAGGAAACATAAGCCAAATGTAGCAGAAATAACAATGGGAATTTCACTAGGAGTTATACTGACACAGAGCTCCAAACCCCCTGCCCCACTTCACCCGGCAGCCCCATAGACATCGGAGCTGTTGATAAAGCTTTAAAGAGGTTTATTGGGAAACAGATAGGTCATCAGTATCAGATTGGTGGTCCCGATATGCTGTGGGAAGGAGGGGCCCCAGGGCTCGGAGAAGCACTGCAGCCTCTTCATAGTACACCAAACACAGCGCCATACTCTATATAGTGGCTGCGCTTGGTATTGCAGCTCAGTCCCATTTATTTGAATGGGACTGAGCGGCACAAAGGTCAGTGACTGACCCGGAGTCGGACCCCCACCAATCTGTTATTGATAAATTGATGAATATTTAAAGGGGTCCTCTCACTTCAGCAAGTGGCGTTTATCACGTAGAGAAAGCTAATACGAGGCACTTACTAATGTATCGTGATTCTCCATATTGCTTCCTTTGCTGGCTGGATTCATTTTTCCATCCCATTATACACCGCTCGTTTCCATGGTTATGACCACCCTGCAATCCAGCAGTGGTGGTCGTGCTTGCACACTATAGGAAACAGACCATGGGAGCTCACATAGGCTTTCTATAGTGTGCAAGCACGACCACCACTGCTGGATTACAGGGTGGTCAGAACCATGGAAACGAGCAGTGTATAATGTGCTGGAAAAATGAATCCAGCCAGCAAAGGAAGCAATATGGAGAATCACAATACATTAGTAAGTGTCTTGTATTAACTTCCTCTACATAATAAATGCTATTTGCTGAAGTGAGACATCCCCTTTAAATCCCAGAAACCCCCTTTAATATTAATTGCTGGCTTTATGTAATTTGGCTATGTAAGACTCATTCTCCTCAGTGTATGGTGGTCTTTTTCACTGGTTCTTTAGTTGCCCGCACTTCACGACGAGCTTGTCATGAAGTGCGGGCAACTAAGTCTCGCGCCATTGCCTCTGCTCTGAGAGGTGGCGCAAGCTCAGAGGCTCAGCCGCTAATACCAGAGCAGTGACTGTGCATGCGCCACCATACCTCTGGGTAGTAGCGCATGAACAGTTGCTGCTTCGGAAGCAGAGCCTCTGCGCTTGTGACGCTACTCGGAAAAGCAGTGCAGGTGCGAGATTGCCAGGGATGGGCGAGATGTCCAGCCCCATCAATCAGGTGGCAGGGGGGCCCCTCGCAGATGAAGAACCCGTTATGATGAATGAATCGTGTGGCCATTTCCATTTGGGACACTGATCCATTAGCCAGATGACAGAGCAGCAGCAAAGAGCACCTATCGCCCTGGAGGACCCGACATGTCCATGCATTACTCCGACAGCCCATTGATTTCAGTGAGAACAGTGCAATGCTTCATTTGTCCTGTGGTGGCGCTGCAGGAAATTGAACACTCACTTCCAGGTTCCTTCACAGATTGCAGCTGATCACTAATGATCCCAGCAGCAGGACGCCCTGTAATCAGCTTATCATCAGGGGACAAAAAAAGGGATTTCCAAAGCAGAGGACCCCTTTAATCCTACTAGCTGTGAGCATTAATTCTGCTGCGATGATTACCGCCATTTGTTTTTAAGCGGATCTTATTATCCTCCGTGGCAGATTTGTAGGTTTGATACAAAATCTTCCCAATTGCTACAATAAATCTCCCGGTTCGTAAGATTACAGGACGATAATGTGTCACTGAGAACGCGGAGCACGGTAATTACCGCGTACCGTCATCTATCAGAGGAAACGTCTTGTTTACGGCTCCACGAGTCCGTAGATTGTGAGGTCAAAACTGCAGCCGCAGGTATACTCTGCACTGCCGATCTGCAGCCTGTGCCTCTCCTGCTCCCCTGCAGGCTGGAGGTCTGTAGACCGCAAATCTAGATAATAGCAACCTTGGCGTAAAAGTTGTGAAAAAATGGGCGGGGTTATCACGGTTGGGCGGGGCCAGCAGACAGTCTTATATACCTGTCCCAGAGTCTCTATGGTTCCCTATCCAGAGCCATTGGAATGTCATGTCCCGCCATATGCAGGCTGCCATCAGGGTAGTATAGATGGTACAGCTTTCGGTAATGTAAAAAGGGCCCTTCCCTAATCTGCCCACTATAGTCGTTTTTTAGTTTTCTGGCCAGAAGAGAACCAAAAGAGCCGCCATATTGGTTATCGCCTATGAATTAGCTAATTACTAGATTATCACGTTGCTGTTGATGGATCAGGCTGACGGTCACTTCGTCGGTGGCTGAGAAGATGATTCTACCAGGACAGAGGATAAATCTAAAAGAATCAAATAATAAAATTGATAATAAGCGGCGCCAAATGTGCCCAGTGGCCGCTTATCTCCGCTCCATGGTTATGGCTGCATACCAGAATAGTGGAGTCTATGGGTTCCTGGTACTAGCGGCTCAGCTGCCACTACTACCTTGACTCACCTGATGAGGTCCTATCTCATTTAAAAAGGTTTTCCGAGACTTTCCTCTGGATAGGTTATCAGTATCTGATCGGTGATGGTCCGACACACGGGACCCCCACCGATCAGCTGTTTGAGAAGGCACCGGTAAAATATTAAACCCATTTAAGAGAGTACCAGAAACTTTCAGTGATCAGCTTCAATCAGTGAGGGAACCAGGCAGCAAGTGTTCAGTTTCCCTGCAGTGCCACCACTGGAGAAAGGAGGAATTACACACTCCTGGCTCTCCACCGTGTGCTCTTTGGGGGAGATTTATTTTTTATTTTTCCTTTACACCAGTCTTAGCTAATGGAGAAGGGTCTCACCCGGAGGACCACCCTCTACGAAATAATAGAGCATTTAAACCCCTTAGTTATAGAGCACCTACCTCTACTCCGATTCTGTATTGAGTCTCATTGACTCCTGACTGTATCCTCGTCTCTATTACAGAGGGAACGACTGAGAAACATTGAGCGAATCTGCTTCCTCCTCAGGAAGGTAAGTCTGACGTCATTACTTACCTCCTAACATTCATAACCCCATTCATGGTTCAATTTAAAGGGGTTTTCTGGGATTTTAATATAGATGGCCTATCCTCAGGATAGGCCATCAATATCCGATCAGCGACGGTCCGACACCGCTCACCTCCGCCGATCAGTTGTTTTGAGGTAGCTCCTGCACCGTAACTCCACAGCTCCACCCATTGCATAGTGGACGGGGCTGATTACTGCAGCGCTGCTCCCACTCCCTCCGTCCACTACACAATGGGTGGAGCTGTGGAGTTCCGATGCTGGAGCTACCTTGAAACTAGTGAAGGGGGGTTTTACTAGAGTCCGACCCCTACCAATCAGGTATTGATGGCCTATGCTCAGGATAGGCCATCAATATTAAAATCCTAGAAATCTGCCCACAAAACCTCTCGTAAAAATCCACTTTGGGGCACATTTGCATAAGTTGTGCCTCCTTTAAAATGTATTTCATTGGACAGTCTTGGAGGTATAAAACATAAGTACCAAACTTTGACTTCTGTTCAAAAAATATTGATAAACAGCCAGGTTTACATTTTGGGTGAACATCCCCTTTAAGTAGGACTTAAAAAGCAGGATCAACCCCATTCAATCAGGAATAATGTCTGATGAGGTTGATCCTGCTGATCAAAATAATACATTACTTCCCGAAATCCATTCCAGAGATATCTTAGTTTTAATCAATATGCTAATTAGGTCTTACGTGCACGGAGAGGTGGACTCTAGCTCCTTGTTGCACTGCAGCACCTCTGCTTTCCTGATTTAGTCACGCCCCCTACCCTTGACTGACAGGGATCATCATTGAGAGATTCTTACCGCGCATTGGCAGATGATCTACGGCGCATGTATGGGAATACAGGGCCAGAGCAAAGCACCATGATAATGCCTGGCCCTGTCTGTCAACGGTAGGGGGGCGTGACTAATAGTCAGTTAAATGGCTAAGCTATGTTGCACCAAGGAGTTAGGGCCTGCCCCTTGGTGCACTGAAGCCTTAATTAGCATATTGATTAAAACTAAGATATCTCTGGAATAGCATAATTGATTTGGGTAGTTAAGGTATTTTAATTGGCAGTATATGGGGTTGGTCCTGCTGACAAATCCTCTTCAAATTTTAGATGGTTTCATTCCCATGACTATTAGTAGGGCATAAAAAGTACTAGGAATAGGAATGTTTTTACCCTTCCCCATACTTATCTGTACTTTATCAGAACTGCAAAAGGGGCGGGGTTATGCTAATTTGTATTTGAATGGACGTTCCCTTGTGGGACAGGGCAGGGTTTGCTCTGTTTCCTCTGTCAGGGGTGCCTCTACTTTTGACACTAATTAACAACAATATTTTTGCTGCTAAAGTGACAGAAACTCGATAGGCTCACCATTTGCTATTTGGGTCCATTATGTGCTGGATTGGGCAGCCAGTAAAAAATGAGGTCTGTAGGTGGCTTAGAGCGGACTCATCCAAGTGTGCCTCTCTCCATTGACTTCTATGGTAGTTCCAAAAATTTTCAAGTAAGCACGCTCAGCTATTTTCAGAAATCTCATAGAAGTCAATGGAGAGCTGCGCATGCACAGCCTCCTCTAAATGCACAGCATGCACAGCCTCCTCTAAATGCACAGCATGCACAGCCTCCTCTAAATGCACAGCATGCACAGCCTCCTCTAAATGCACAGCATGCACAGCCTCCTCTAAATGCACAGCATGCACAGCCTCCTCTAAATGCACAGCATGCACAGCCTCCTCTAAATGCACAGCATGCACAGCCTCCTCTAAATGCACAGCATGCACAGCCTCCTCTAAATGCACAGCATGCACAGCCTCCTCTAAATGCACAGCATGCACAGCCTCCTCTAAATGCACAGCATGCACAGCCTCCTCTAAATGCACAGCATGCACAGCTCTCTCTCCTGACTTCTATGGTAGTTCCAAAAACAGCTAAGCATATCTTGTGGATGGGCCATAAATGTGAGATGGGACTAAATAAATCTGGAGGCTCCCTTTAAATCTTTATTTAAATTTTTTTTTAATAAAAATAAATAAATACACTTGCAAAGTACAAAGTGTCTTGTAATTACCGCTGGAAGAAGACAAGGCCTGGAGAGAACTGATCATGTAATTCCCATCACTCATAACAATAAGACACCGTAGGAAATCTGCAAACTTCCAGCTGAGGCCTTGGCTCCCGGAGAAACGGCTGGAAATGAACCCAGAATCATCTGCATCCGACTCGTTACAGTAATGAGGAGCGAGACAAATACAGGAAATGCTGAGGGTTGTTATCTACGGTGCAACATTATTGGACGATACTTATAGATGGGTTCCATATTTTGCCCACTTTTAATACACAGTCGAGTTCTCTGGTTCATGCACTGTACATAGGTAGTAGCAACTATGGTCACTGTTCACACTGGGATGTAGGGTCGCAGAAAATCAGTAGTTATTACCACTTCCACTCCTGCAGACTGTGGGACACCTAAGGCCTCTTTCACACGGGCGTCACGTTTGACGCCCATATAAGAGGCGGGTGCCTTGCGGGAAAATGTGCGATTTTTCCGTGCGAGTGCAAAGCGTTTTAATGCGTTTTGCACTGCGCGTAGGAAAAATCGGCATGTTTGGTACCCAGACCTGAGCCTGGACTTCATCACTGAAGTCCGGTTTCGGGTTGAGTATTCTGTAGATTTTAATATTTTCCCTTATAACATGGTTATAAGGGAAAATAATAGCATTGTTAATAAAGAATGCTTAGAAAAATGTGGATGGAGGCTTAAAAATAAAAAACTTAACTTACCTTATCCACTTGATCGCGTAGTTGCGATCTCTTCTTCATTCATTAGCTGTCGGCTAAAGGACCTGTGATGAGGTCACTGAGCTCATCACATGGTCCGATCACATGGTCCATCACCATGGTGATGGACCATGTGATTGGACCATGTGATGTGATGTCATCACAGGTCCTTTAGACGGCAGCTAATGCTTGAAGAAGAGAGAAGAGATCAGCAACTACGCGATCAAGTGGATATGGTGAGTTAATTTTTTTTATTTTTAACCCCTCCATCTACATTTTACTAAGCATTCTGTATTGAGAATGCTATTATTTTCCCTTATAACCATGTTATAAGGGAAAATAATAAAGATCGGGTCCCGTCTTTTAGCAACCTTGCGGGAAAATCGCACCGCATCCGCACTTGATTGTGGATGCTTGCGATTTTCCCGCAGCCCAATTCACTTCTATGGGGCCTGCGTTGCGTGAAAAACGCACAATATAGAGCATGCTGTGATTTTCACGCAACGCAGAAGTGATGCGTGAAAGTCAACGCTCATGTGCACAGCCCCATAGAAATGAATGGGTCCGGATTCAGTGCGGGTGCAATGCGTTCACCTCATTCATTGCACCCGCGCGGAAAACTCGGCCGTGTGAAAGGGGCCTAAGGATCACATATGAAGGGACTCTGTATGGCACATTGGGTTACTTATGGGGTTCTTAGGAAACTTTATGGCAGTGAGGCACCCTTTACCGCTGTATGCATTATTTATCTGGACAGTGTAAGTTCTATTTCTATTGATGTTGTATGACATTTTTTATCTAGTCATTGTATGACACTATTAATTTGGATGCTATAGGTCACTTTTTATCTGCTTTCTGACATTAGCCATCTTGGCACTGTATGACACTATTTATAATGACACTATTTATTCGATTTCCATTGGACACTATTTATCTGGGCTTTGTAAGATAATTGATATAAATGGTATGGGACACTATTTATCTGGGCTTTGTTTGATACTATCTTTCTTGATATCATATAACATTATTTATCTGGGCACAGTATGGCACTATTAATTCAGATGCCGCATGACACTTTATCTGTGCATTGTATTACACAATTTATATGGGCACAGTATGGCACTATTAATTAGAATGCAGCGTGACACTTAATCTGTGCATTGTATGACACTATTTATCTGAGCACAGTATGGCACTATTAATTAGATGCCAGCGTCACACTTTATCTGTGCATTGTATGACACTATTTATCTGGGCACAGTATGGCACTATTAATTAGAATGCAACGTGACACTTAATCTGTGCATTGTATGACACTATTTATCTGGGCACAGTACTGCACTGTTAATTACAATGCACTGTGACACTATCTGTGCATTGTATGACACTATTTTCGATGCTAGATGACACTATTTATCTGGGCTTTGACAATATTTATTTTGGCACTGTATGACGCTATCTGGACATTTTTTTAAACTATTTAAATGCTATATGACAGTATCTGACCTTTGTATGACACTATACCTTGGTACTATAGATCACTATTTATCTTGTATTGGTATGACACTATTTGAATAGTATATGATACTATTTTTCTGGGTAGTGTAACACCCTTTTTATAGATGCTATATCATACTACTTATCTGGACTTTGACACTATTTATCTTGGTACTATGTAATACTATTTAGTGTTATCACAGTATGACAGTATTTATTTATTTGTATGCTATATGACACTATTTATCTGGGCTTTGTTTGACACTGTCTTGATATAACATTATTTATCAGGGCACAGTATGGCCTTGTTTATTTGGATCCATTATGACACTTTATGTGGGCATGTATGACTATTTGATGCCAGATGAACACAATTTATCTGAGCTTTGTTTGGCACTATTTACCTCAGCACTGTATGACAGTACCTGGACATTGCATGACACTATTTATTAGAATGGTATATCATACTATTTATCTGGAATTAGAATTCTATGTGATACTATTTTTGGGATTTGTTTGTCCCGACTCCCGATATCTTGTTACTGTTTAACACTATTTATCTGGACACAGAATGGCACTATTTATTTGGCTGCTATATGACACTATTTATCTGGGTTTTGACATTAGCTGTCTTGACACTGTATGGCATTTTTTATAAGGACATGGTGTGACACTATTGTTTTGATTACTATATAACAGTATTTATCTGGGCTTTGTTTGACAATATTTATCTTTGCACTGTATGGCCCTCTTTATCTGGACACGGTGTGAGACTTTTTATTTGACTGCTATATGACACTATTTGTCTGTCCTTTGTTTGACAATATTTGTTTTTGCACTGTATGACACTATTTATCTGGACACGGTATACTATTCATTAGAATGCTATATGACACTGTTTATCGGGTCTTTGTTTGACAGTATTCATTTTTGCACTGTATGGCACTATTTGGACACAGCATGACACTATTTATTTAATGCTATATGACATTATTTATCTGGCCTTCGTTTAACAATATTTATTTTTGAGCTGTAAGGCAGTATTTATCTGGACATGGTATGATACTATTCTTTAAAATGCTATATCACACTATTTATCGGGCCTTTGTTTGACAGTATTTATCTTTGAACTGCATGGCACTATTTGGACAAGGTATAATACTATTCATTTGAATGCTATATGACATTATTTATCTGGACACGGTATGATATTATTTATGTGACTGCTATATGACACTTTTTATCAGGACACGGTATGATACTGTTTATGTGAATGCTATATGACACTATTTATCAGGACGCAGTATAATACTATTCATTTGAATGCTATATGACACTATTTATCTGGACACAGTATAAAACTATTCATTTAAATGCTATAGGACACTATTTATCTGGACACGGTATGATACTGTTTATGTGAATGCTATATAACACTATTTATTTGGACACGGTATGATACTGGTTTATGTGAATGCTATATAACACTATTTATTTGGACACGGTATGATACTGGTTATGTGAATGCTATATAACACTATTTATCTGGACACGGTATGATACTGGTTATGTGAATGCTATATAACACTATTTATCTGGACACGGTATGATACTGTTTATGTGAATGCTATATAACACTATTTATCTGGACACGGTATAATACTATTTATTTGAATGCTATATGACACTATTTATCTGGACACGGTATGATACTGTTTATTTGAATGCTATTTGATACTATTTATCTGGACACGGTATAATACTATTCATTTGAATGCTATTTGATACTATTTATTTGGACATGGTATGATATTGTTTATATGACTGCTATATGACACTATTTATCAGGACATGGTATAATACTATTCATTTGAATGCCATATGACACTATTTATCTGGACACGGTATGATATTGTTTATGTGACTGCCATATGACACTATTTATCTGGACACGGTATAATACTATTCATTTGAATGCTATTTGACACTATTTATCTGGACACGGTATGATATTGTTTATGTGACTGCCATATAACACTATTTATCAGGACACGGTATGATATTGTTTATGTGAATGCTATATAACACTATTTATCAGGACACGGTATGATATTGATTGTGTGACAGCTATATGACATATTTATCCGGACTTTGACAATATATATGTCGGCACGCATAATGTTGATATTCTATATAACGTGCAGATGGTAATTTATTCGGCCTAGCCAGAGGTACATGTTTTATTGATGGCCAGGTTTTTGTGAAGCTCCTGTGATGTAAAGTCTCCATCGCTGGCTGCCTGCAAGATGTGTCACAACTTTTGACAAACCCATAAATATTTCATGAGGTCTGTAGGAAGAGCAGGCTTGTGGCAGGTATGAAATGCTTTCTAGAAGGCTGGAGGCAGACTGTGTGGTATTGATATGTATGGATGTGATGGAGCGGAGATTAACCCTTTTCTGTGTGCGTACGGATATGATGATGAGACAGTATAATAGTATATAATGTACCTGACTACCCTGTATCCAGTGGATACATACTGGACTATACAGCAGAAGTTGTGAAAACCACCCTCCACCTGTGGCATCACTCACTGCTCTGCAGCCATTGGCTGACACTGCACCTGGTAGTGCGGTGCCCTGGAGCACGGGGACCGTGGACTATGGACATTTGTGGACCCTAATTGCACTGTGATTTATACTGTTGTGTGCACTTATGCTGTTTCATATTGTTGAACTGCATTTATATGTTTATTGTACTGTACCTGTTCATTTGCACTGTTATTACACTATAGCTGCACTGCACTGTGGAAAGGGTTAATGCAAAGCCAGCTCATACTGGGAGACTTTATGACTTTCCACCTATGCAAAGATTTGTAAGGAAAAAACAGACACACTGACCTTCTGACTGTCTGGTTTAGCTCCGTTGTTATCTGGAAAAACTTCTTATTCATTCCCATAGACTTGCAGTGAAACTTTATACAAGTCTATGACAGATTAAAATTGTAACATTGTTTCTGCTTAGGCTGTGATTCTCCACTTTACCCGTCTCACTAGAAGGTACTGGTTCAGCTAGAAACTGTATATAAGGAGAGCAGTTAGAGTCCTTAGAGTTCTTTAAATAGGGACCAGTGCTTAGTAGGAGAGACTCTTTCAGAGTGGGAAGGCTGAGCCACAGACCCCGGGTTACTAGCCCGTTGTCAATAGTGGACACTGTGTTATTTTCCTTTGGGTTTATCCTAGTGGGGTTCACTTTTCATTGTAATCCTGCCTATGATGATAATGAGATGACTGATAGCCCAGGAACAGGCTGAAAAGTGACCAGAGATGCCTACAGTTTTTCACGTTTAGGCCTATTTACCGTACAAGAACCAATTCACTTAGCTAAGTGTATGGGGTTTTTCAATAACAGTTCCCACAGGGGCAGTACCCACACAAGGCCTGTAGATCAGTCACCCGCGCAGCAGCACCAAGACACGGCCTGTGGCAGTCTGGGTTTCGCACAGTACCTGTTCTTGGCTGACCTCTTCCCTGGCAGAGCCACGCTTAGAAAGGTTATGGCGGTAAACAACGCCTTGATTCTGTTCAGCGTGGGGGGTGCTTGAATGTTCTCCAAAACTGCTACCCCCAACAGAGTGACTCCTGGGGCCGACTTCACCCAAGCGCCTATATACGTGTGTGTGCGCAGCAAAGCCGCCATTATAGCCGTAGTGTAGTACATACGATACCTTACACAGATCTATAACCTCGCCCCTTACATAACTATAGTGTGCAGCCAGGTTACCAGTGCATTCGGCCTCATTCCAAGCTCCCCACCGGCTGCGCGAGTCGTCGTACTGCGAGTCCTTAAAGGTCATGATTTACACAGCTAATTGCTTAAGCAACTAGAAAAAAAGCGAGGAGGGAAAGGTCACGCTGTCGGCTTTTATTGTGCATTTATTTTTATCTGATCATTAAAGCTCCGTATTAAATGCCTGGGCGAATGTTAAATATTTCATGCGCTCTGCGTCCTGCGGTGAGAGTCCTAGGTCAGCGTCTCATATCTAATAACTAGAGTTAGGGTTTGTATCGGTTTGTATCAGCCAAAACCGAACAGTTCCCATTGTTCCAGAATCCACATGTGTAGAACGGCAGGGGGCTCAGTCTCCTTTAAAAGACCAGTCCTGTATGGAGATTTACTGGACGTACTCTATACAGGACTGGTCTGTCTCATGACTAAGGTAAGAAAGGAAAATCAGACATCAGTATAGTACATGACAATCTCTTTCTAAGGACTCATACACACGACCGGATGTATTTTGTGGTCCGCAAAACACGTATCCGCAAAAAAACAAAAAACGGATGACATCCGTTTGACTTGTTGTATCCGATTTTTTGCGGATCCATTGTCCTTGTCAGCAAAACAGAGAAGAATAGGACATCTTCTATTTTTTTGCGGAACGCACATGTGGACATACGGACGAAATGCAGTTATTTCCGTTTTTTTCAAGCCCTATTGAACAGAATGGTTCTGCATACAGCACTGTTAAAAAACGGAACGGAAACGGGAAAAAAATAAGTTCGTGTGCATGAGACCTACGGTCCGTGAGCAGGCCATATGTCCAGGAGCGGCATTAATCGTGCGCACGGGAGCACACAGCATCATAGATTACAATGATGCTGTGGACGTCGGATCGCCCGCGGTGGTATTGTCCTGCACTCATAAGATCGTATAGCCCCGCGGGCGGCCCGATATCCACAGCATCATTGTAATCTACGATGCTGCTTACTCCCGCACACGCGATCAATGCCGCTCCGGAACATACGGACCGTAGGTCTCGGAGGGCATACGGTCGTGTGCAAGGGCTAAGGCTGAGTTCACACATCAGTTATTTGGTCAGTTTTTTCCATCAGTTGTTGTGAGCCAAAACCAGGTGCGGGTCAAAAACACAGAACCAGTGCAGATCTTTCCATCTCTGTGGACGCTTCACGCCTGGTTTTGGCTCACAATAACTGATAGAAATAACTGACCAAATAACTGATGTGTGAACTCAGCCTAACAAAGCCAGAACCAGCCCTGTACCTCCCATGGAGCCAGAGATCTCCACATTCATTGCTCTGCTAGAGTTATATCAGTCTGGCAGCTCAGGGGGCGTGTCCATTCCGCTGCAGTTCTCTCCCTATAACAGCTCAGGAGGCAGTTCAAGGATGAAACTGAGCATGTGCGGCCATCTCAGGACAAAGAAATAAGAAAAGAAAAACAGCAGGTGGCGCTATACAGATATAGTTTATTGGATAACTCAGTGGCTAGGCTAAATTTTTAATTGTATGCAATTACAAAAGTATTCAGATCCAAGTGCTGGTTTAAAAACTGTAGAATATTTTTCATGGGACAACCCCTTTAAGGAGATTCAGCACCCTGTCTAAGGGCTCTTTCACACTTGCGCTTTTCTTTTCCGGCATAGAGTTCCATCGTCGGGTCTCTATGCCGGAAAGATACTGATCAGGATTATCCCAATGCATTCTGAATGGAGAGAAGTCCGTTCAGGATGCATCAGGATGTCTTCAGTTCAGGACCGGAACGTTTTTTGGCCAGAGAAAATACCGCAGCATGCTGCGCTTTTTGCTCCGGGCAAAAACCCTGAACACTTCCCGCAAGGCCGGATCCGGAATTAATACCCATTGAAAGGCATTAATCCGGATCCGGCCTTAAGCTAAACGTCGTTTCGGCGCATCGTCGGATCCGACGTTTAGCTTTTTCTGAATGGTTACCATGGCAGCCAGGACACTAAAGTTCTGGTTGCCATGGTAAAGTGTAGTGGGGAGCAGTATACTTACAGTCCGTGCGGCTCCCGGGGCACTCCAGAGTGACGTCAGGGCGCCCCATGCGCATGGATCACGTGATTGCATGGGGCGCTCTGACATCATTCTGGAGCGCCCGGGAGCCGCACGGACTGTAAGTATACTGCTCCACCGCTCCCCACTACTACTATGGCAACTAGGACTTTAATAGCGTCCTGGCTGCCATAGTAACCTCAAAGCATTTCGAAGACTGATCAGGATCCTGATCAGTCTTCTAATGCTTTCAGGCGACTTGCGTTCTGACAGATCCGGCGGGACGGAAGTGCCTGCCGGATCCTCAGAACGCAAGTGTAAAAGAGCCCTTAGCCGCTTCCAAGGCATCACACTGAACCAGCCGGAATCTTACCCTGTACTGATGAGGGGCAAGCACCCCCAAACAGCTCTCTAGGGATGGATATCTGGCCTGGCTATAGTACTTTGTCATATCCCATGCTTGTGGGAAAGTCGGATCTTGACTTATAGGGAGCCACTTCCAATAGGTGGCGCTGGTGATATGGTTCTCTATGCATATCCAGATGTGAAAAAAATCTGATATCTCATGGAGTGGCAGTCAGGTCTCCCAGTCTCCTTCCCAGTCTACAAGCATCAGGTCCCTAGGCTCCTCTGCCCTCTGGTTCCTGTCAGTCATTGTCTCACCCCTAGTACATAGACTCCTGCTCTATTAAGGGCACTTTATGGACACTATATAAGAGTACTATGGCTGTCATTTGGGTACTCCGGAGGCAGTTGGGTAGGTGAGTGACCTGTGCAGTTGCACCACCCCTGCTAAAGGGGGCGCAAAAGAGGACTATTGTGAGAACACCTGTTTCATTTACTTAAAGGGGTTGTCCATTCCTTTTATATGGATGGCCTGCGCCCAAACTCCATAGCGCCATCCATGGTGTAGTGGACACAGCTGGTTACTGCAGTGCTGCTCCTATTCACTAAAGGATGGAGCCGTGTCGTTCCAGCACAGGGGCTACGGCAGAACAACTGACTGCGACTTGGCAGTTTGACACGCCACGGATCCATCCACGGAATTAGCTCCATTCGATGCTCTAACGCTAGTTCGATCTTCTCTTTTTTTTCAGCTGGTGCTTCCGGAATATTCCATTCACAGCCTGTTCTGCATCATGTTCCTATGCGCTGAGGAATGGTTAACGCTTGGGCTGAACGCCCCATTGCTCTTCTATCACATATGGAGGTAATTACTTTCATGATCCCCACCATCGATATAGTATGCATCTTATCGGGGGAGAAATTGGGATCATCCTAACTTCCCGGCAGCCTGTAGTTCCCATTTTCCTTCCTGCAGGATCAGAAATGGTTTTCAGTCACCTCCTGGTTAGTAAATAGAGAATGAGCGGGAGGGGGAGGCAGCTGCAGTGTGTTTATGTGGGACAGCATGCTGTGAGAGGGGAGAGGGGGCAGCAGAGGGAGGAATCTGATTGGCTCAGAGCATACGCCGCGGCTCTGATATCACACCAGGAGGGGAACGCCCACTCTGCAGGCATGGCGATGGCGACACACAACATTTCTGCCTAAATAAAGACAACCGAACCGTCGTAGCTTGCAGTCATACCGACATGTTGTACGGTGGGTAACGGCACCATTGCTTACCTGTCATCTTTATCTATCACCAGGTACTTCCACTGCCCGGCAGACAGCACAGAGTTGGCTTATGACCCCCCTGTAGTCATGAACGCCAGCACCTTGAGCTATTGTCAGAAAGAAGCCTGGTGCAAGCTAGCGTTTTATCTCCTCTCCTTCTTCTATTATCTATACTGGTAAATTCCAATATTTCTCTACAATATATGGCTGCATTCATGTGCTGTATATGTCAGTAGCGTACTATGACCACTCACTACTGCTGCTCTGGTTTCTGCTGCCCACAACACCCAGATCAACCCTACCCCACCAGGCATATAGCCTATAGATGACGCTGATTAAAACGATACCTGTCTTATGTCTGTTGGTGGTATCGCTGCGGAGAAAAAGGAAGTTTTAAAACTATGCAAATGAACACTTTGAGCACCAGGAGGCGGGCCTATGCGGTTCGAGCACCGCTCCAGTGACTCTCCTGGTGCTCCATAATGACTCCCCTCTGCTTTTCATCACCCCCCCCCCTGCCTTTAGATTGACAACGCTTGACCGACGAGTGAAGATGTTGTGCGCACCCGCTGTTCTGCACACTAGTGCTTTCTAGTGGTGTCAATCTAAAGGCAAGGGTGAGGTGATGAAAAGCAGAGGGGTGTCATTGTGGTGCACCAGGGGCGTCGCTCGAGCGGTGCTCGAACCACATAAGCCCGCCTCCTGGCGGCAGGTATCAGCGTCATCCACCCGCCTGGTAGGATAGGGTTGATAGGGGTAAAAGAGCCGCGTTAGTCAGTCTGGGGCCTCGTGCGCACATCCATATAACAGGGCTCCAGAGCCCACTGGAACGCTGGCATCGTCACCCCCTGCATCCTGGCATATTTTTGCAGTTTTGACACACTTTGCGCAAAATCTCTGCGGAACCACAATTAATTTACCGCTATTTATGCAGAATCTGATGTTACTGGTGCAGTTCTAGGACAGGGACAGCAGCGGACAAACATGTAGATGAACAGGGATTCCCAACCTGTGGCCCTCCAGCTGTTGCAAAACTACAACTTCCAGCATGCCCGGACAGTCCACAGCTATCAGTCTACATCAGGGCATGGTGGGAGTTGTAGTTTTACAACAGCTGGAAGGCTGCAGGTTGGGCATCCCTGATGTAGATGAACAGGGACAGGACTACAGGTACATCAGGTGCCAATAGCACCCCTTGGATTCAAGGGGCCCACAAGACTCTACTCTCCAAGGGCCCACGTAGAGCCGGCCCTGCATGTCTACATAAGCCTGACTGTTTATTACACATTAATACTGGGCTACTACTCGATGGACCCTCTCTAGTGAAATGACTAACTGCGTCTTCTCTGTTTCTCCAGTATGATATACACTTTAATGAGTTCCTAAAGGAGGAAGAAGACTGGAGATTAGGAGAAAACTTTAAGAAGTCACCAGGACTACTCGTCCATCACGGTGCGGGAAATAACTCTGGTGGATCGGATATGGTGGCCCTGAAGATGTGAGAAGTTCCTGACCTTAGATTGTATCTATATGTTTAGCAACCACTAGAGAGATGACCACACCGGTGGTCAGGACGCTGGAGATCATGGAGCAATACATGACATTCATTGCTGGATTAGAAACTTCTTGGACAGCAGGAAAGCAGGATCCTTGGGAGATGTGGTCTACAAGATGGCTGCCCTTATGGGGCACCCATCATCCTTTACGTCTCTTCTATATTGCAATAATACACTTTACGTTTTTATGCTGATGTCGATGTCCTAGTCGGCACTGGGGACTCTGCTAATGGGTGGATTTGCTTACATCTCGTCTAGTCTTCAGATGTCGCTATGCGGAGAATCCTAATTGACAGGTAATTTCTTCTGAGAAGCACCGGCTCTGCCGTACCTGCCACGTCTGATTACGGATTATTCTTTCTTTTTATCGTTTTTCAGCCTCGAATGAGTTCGGTAAAGTCATCTCTCAGTTTGACGTGAAATTATCCTTTACTCTATGCTGTGCACTTGGAATGCAAATTCATCCACGACGGATCGGGGGAGTCGGGAATGTGTATTTTATATATCAGTTAGTATTAGATTGTATGGATAAGTAACCATCCATAGACAACCCAGAGTACAGGGCAGATTGTCACCGCTTAAAGGCGATGTCCAGCCGTTATGTAAGTAAAGCTTAAAGGGGTTGTCCCATCTGGAATATTTTTGTTTTCCAACATTGGTTGCCTTTATCTTTTCGTACACAGCCGTAAAATCTGCTGAGTTATCATTTTATTGGTGGATGACCTGCCTAATACTCTGTATGTCCGTGGACGGCGTGTCAAGGGCTGCCACGTCACACCGCGTCCATCCTAACCTGCACATGTCTATACAAGTCTACTTGAAGATTCAACGATGTGCGCCCTGTCATTATATGCATGCAAGGATGTGAGTCTGAGTGAAGAACATTTGTTTAATAAATAAAGTTTTTTTTTCCTACAAAAATTATTTTTGAGGATTTTTTATATTAAAATGTCAAATGTGTTACCTATTTTTTTTATTTTCTGTTTATTTTCTGATTATATATATTTATTGTATTTTACTTGCAGTCATATTGTCTAAGGTTACTTTCACATTTGCGGCGGCCTTCTCCGGCAGGCTGTTCCGGCGGGGGAAAAGCCTGCCGGATCCGTGCTGCCGCTAGTGCATGTTTGGCGTGCTGCCGCCGGCCCTCCGGCCCGCCCCCATTATAGTCAATGGGGCCCGAGCGGATCTCCGGTGGCACGCGTGGACTAGCGGCAGCACGGATCCGGCAGGCTGTTCACCCGCCGGAGAAGGCTGCCGCTAATGTGAAAATAGCCTAAACTGTTTCTTTGTAAGTTCAAGACTTTGGCTTTACAGCAATCAGCAGGACATGAGATGACAAAGTCAGAAAACTGCCTATTGAATTCTACAGGAAAGTGTAGTGGGCATGCTCTGTGACATGCAGAGGTTATTGTGCAGGGAGGGAGAGGAGCTGAGCGTGTCCTATCACCTATTGTCAGTGGTAGATCATCCTGTGTTATCTGCCTCCAGATTTATACCAGAGGTGCTATCGTTCTTCCATCTTATGATTGCCCATCTGGAACCCCCCCCCCAAACTGAAAAGTTGGCACTACCATATTGGAAGTGTTGGTCTTTTATGGGGGCTGAGTGGCCAGTGGCTTACTCTGGAGGATACTTTGGCATGCTCAGGAGGATACAGTCTCTCATTTTTGGGGTGTTTTTGACTTTAGGGTACTGTAACTGACTTTGATGATACCTTGGCTGACTTTGATGGTACTGTACTTGACCCTGGAATGGTAATCTGATACAGGAGGTATCGCAGCTAACTTGGGGGTACTGTGGCTGACATTGATATTTTGGCTGACTTTGATGGTACTGTGCATGACCTTGGAAGGCACTGTGGCTTACCCTGATAGTACTCTGATTGACACAGGAAGTATTGGAAGTAACTATGGAGGTACTGTGTCTGACTTTGTAGGGTACCATGGCTGACTCTGGTGGGTACTGTTGCTGACTTTGATGGTGCCTTGGCTGACTTTGATGGTAGTGTGGCTGACCCCCGATGGTACTCTGATTGACACAGGAAGTATTGGGGCTAACTATGGGGATGCTGTGCCTGGCTTTGGAGGGTACCGAGCAGGAGCGTAGCTAAAGGCTCATGGGCCCTGGTGCAAGAGTTCAGCTTGGGCCCCCCTTCCCTCAGTGCTTTGTGTGTCTTCTTATGTGGCACAAGTGTATTTGGGCCCCTTCAGGCTCCTGGGCCCGGTAGCGACTGCTACCTCTGCACCCCCTATAGCTACGCCCCTGGTACCGTGGCTGACATTGATGGTACTTTGGCTGACTTTGATGGTACTGTGGCTGACCCTGATGGTACTCTGATTGACACAGGAAGTATTGGGGCTAACTATGGGTGTGCTGTGCCTGACTTTGGAGGGTACCATGGCTGACATTGATGGTACTTTGGCTGACTTTGATGGTACTGTGGCTGACCCTGATGGTACTTTTATTGATACAGCAAGTATTGGGGCTAACTATGGGTGTGCTGTACCTGACTTTGGATGGTACTATGGCTTGCTTTGATGGTACTGTGCTTGACCCTTGAAGGTTCTCTGGGTGACCCTGCTGGCACTCTGCCTAACACAGGAAGTATTGGGGCTAACTGATTCAGAAGATACGGTGACTGACTTTGGATTACTGTGGTTGACTATGGGATTACTGTTGCTGACCTTAGGGTACTATGGTTCATGGTTGGTGGTGCTGTGGCTGACTCTCAGGGCACTGTGGCACTAATTAATTTCATACTGCTACATACGGACAAGAAGGTGGATCTGAGCAGAGTCCTATAGGACAGCTTCGCCCTATGTGGCATAGATCTTCTGGGAATCCTCAGGCATCAGGGCCCGGATTAAAAATTGTCGGTGTCCAGCCATGGAAGGAAATTGCTGCAACTTTATTCAATCTAAAAGAATAAAATTATATATGACAATAGTATAAAAAGTATATGAAATGAGACACAGAAATCTGCATAACCTACGTGGACATAGATTGTGTATGTCATAGGACACCAAACAACCACGAGGACCATGCTGGAGCTCGGGAACACAGTGCATTAATGTCATAGTGCCTTTCAGCTGTCATGTCCGATCTTATCAGGAAACCTTACGAATTCCTGGGAGGATTACAACCACCTTGTCACATCCAATCATTCTCCTGTCTCCCATCACATCGCCTTCCACCATGGATTCTTCTGCTGGCCGGGGCTCACAAATGATGCATTTTTCGTCTTGGTGGCCGTCATACTAGAATTACTCTTGGCCCCCGGCCCATTTCAGTGACCTATTTGTTCTTCATGGTAAGAACTCAATTTTCCATTACACAGTATTTTTGCAGAGGACTCTGTGTTGTGAAGTTGAATGGATTTGTGTTTTTGAGATCCTCAGGTTTTGAGATATCCAACTAATTTTGAATCTTCAAGTCCACAAAAATTTGACGCAGATTTTGGTGCAAAAAACATAAGGAACGAGTAAGTATTGCCTACTGAAATTCTGGCATGTATTTTACTACACGATCCGCAACAGAAAACTGCTGAGGATGTGCAACAGTGCAGATTTCTGCTGAGGATGTGCAACAGATCCACACCAGGATTAGCCACATTGTCATAGAATGGGCTGAATCTCCCCCAGTGCATGTGGCTGAGGTTGCGTTAACTCCATTTACATGCTGCATATAGATGCGAAGGTGACAGTGATAAAAATGGGAATGTTGCCCCCTCCCCCCCCCCATCTCCTTTCTATTTTATCACACTCACTGAATTCCTGCCACTCCATAAAGTAAGGGCCCCAAAGCATCCACATGGTCTCCCTCTACGATATGACAGCATGTCACAACGGTTCAGTTTAATCACATCTGGAAAAGATTTGGATGAACTAGGTATTATAGCAGTATACATCTTCTATGCAGACCTATCTGTCTCCATGGTTACAGACTACAAAAAAAAACTTTGTGTAGTCTGATTCTGTAGTCATGTGTTTCTCTTCTGTCCCCTCTTCTTGATAACCTACGGATAGTAAAAGGAGAGGATTACCATTGGATCAGACTACACAGGGTTTACTTGCAGCCTATAAGAGACACACAGGTCTGCATAGGGGCTGCATACGCGAAACGGTAGGAGATTTTTAAACAAGCCAATTTGCAAATTTTTATTTAAGATGTAAGTGAGCAATAAAAATGGTTGCGAAAGTATTAATTTTTCTCTAAGGATTCGGGTTCTTCCTAGTGAGTCCTTGTGTGTTTTCTGTGCACCAGTGCCCCTTGGCACTGACTCTGCTTATATTTTTCTTGACATATTTACTGGTGAAATTTCCCTTTGTTTTCTACTCCGTTCCATAAACCTTTCAGTTTGGGGATTTATTTCAGGATGATATCACAGCAGAATGGCCAAGATGGAAGAATTTGGCACATCTTTGCAATTTATGCTTCCACTCAGAGATGTAATGTGCAGCATCTGCTCGGCGCATCGGTGGGAGTCACCCTGAGACCCCGGCGCTCTAATATTACCATTAGGAGAACGGCATTCTGGGAAGTTCCCCTTTTAATCTCAAACTGTGATCAGCCCAAGTGTATGGGTAATTAGCGGCACAGTAATGAATATTCCTCTGCTCAACCACGTTCCCTGCTTGGCAAGACGAGGCATACTACAGAGCAATCGGCATCCCGGGCCGAGCTAACGGGTATTATAGGCAGTGAAAGTTAGTATTATTTTTGAGTATACGTTATGTTACTTTTTGAGTTATGTTCTATTGAATATATTTGTGTCACTTTCTGCTCTTTTACGTCGTGGTGACAAGCCCAGTAATTCAGTTAAAGGGGTTGTGTTTCAAGCAGGGGCATAACTAGAAATGGCTGGGCCTCATAGGAATTTTTTGAACGGGGGCTCTCCCAGAAACTTCCCCCTAACTCCCCTCCAGTGGCTAGTTAAGGCCACTCACACACGCCATAGAATCCCCCAACCACTCAGTAGTTATGCCCCCTTAGTGCCCCCACAAAGTAGTTATGCTCCTTAGTGGGCTCCCACACAGTAGAATGCCTCTTAGTGCCCTCACACAGTAGTTATACCCCTTAGTGCTCCCACACAGTAGAATGCCTCTTAGTGCCCCCACACAGTAGTTATACCCCTTAGTGCTCCCACACAGTAAAATGTCCCTTAGTGCTCCCACACTGTAGTCATACCCCTTACTGCTCCCACACAGTACTTATACCCCCTTAGTGCTCCCACACAGTAGTTATACCCCCTTAGTGCTCCCACACAGTAGTCATACCCCCTTAGTGCTCCCACACAGTAGTTATACCCCCTTAGGGCCCCCACCTAGTTGAAAGCCCCTTTACTGCCCGCACACAGTAGTTATGCCTCCTTATTTCCCCCACACAGTAGTTATACCCCTTTACTGCCCCCACAGTAGTTATGCCTCCTTAGTGCCCCCACACAGTAGTTATACCCCCTTAGTGCCCCCACACAGTAGTTATACCCCCTTAGTGCCTCCTTCACTGTAGCATGCCCCCTTATTGTCCCCACACAGTAGTTTTGCCCCCTTAGTGCCCCTACACACTAGTTCTCCCCTTTAGCACCCTTTACGTCTGTGATGCCCCTGTAGTGTTAATAAAAAATAAAAAAAAATAAAAATACAGGAATACTCACCTAGCCCCATTTTCCCAATGAACAGAGCACATCCTGCTCTCCCCAGCAGGCACTATGCAGTGATGTCATCACACCTACAGGGTTGAATGAATGATTCTCGGCCCATTCGCTTGTCTATTCAGCCCTGCAGGTGCAGTGATGTAAGTGCATTGCACCAGCTGGGGAGAGCACAGACCAGGTAATGAGGCCCAGCCGTAATGCATGACAGACATTGAATATGGCCCAGGCCTCCATGCCATTACAGGTCTTGTAGTTCCAACATTTAAACTTATTTCCTATCCTCAGGACAGGGCATAAGTGTCTAGTGGGGGCCCGACCACTGGGACCCCCACTGATCACGAGAACGGAGCATATGCAGCACCTCTCCATTTATATCTATTGGACTGACGGAAAAAGTCAAGCCCTGTATTTGGCTTCTCTTTTGCACCATAGATGTGAATGGCGCAGCAGTGCACTTGTGCAGTACTGTATTCCAGTGGGGCACTGCAAAGAGTTAATTAGTTACCGCACTTAACTTACTGATATGTAGTGCAATGTTGTGATTTAAGGTTCACAACACTTCTTTTTCTTTTATTGAGTCATCTCAATGGCAATGTGTTAGCAATAACTGGCTAATGTTTCTTTACCAGTAAGGTTGCCAGGTGTTGGACCTAGGTCTGCCTCCTGGTTAGTTAGTAAAGTTCTAGTCTAATGCAGCTACTGAGAAGACCTAAATGAGCTAGGTCTCAAGTTCAAGAAACTGCCATTGCTGAGACTTCAAGTGCTAAAGAACAACTTCTACACCAGAGTACTCTTGAGGAAAGGAGGACATCTTGTGGTCACTATCAAGACTGTGCGGGATAACGATAGTAAGGTACAGACTGTTTATGGCAAGGGAACTTACTGCTCAGCAACTACCACATTTTGATATGGGTTGGCCACCATTATCCGAACCTGCACCCTTCAGCCCCAGGGAGCTCCAGAGGGGAGACTGCCACAGTGAACTGTAAGTACTACTACCACCAGCATAGCCACTGCTCCATATGATGGGACACAGGACTCCCATTCTCGTGATCATTGAGGGTCCCAGCAGTAGGATCCCCACCAATCAGACACTTATCACCCATCCCCTTTAGAGGGAGTCTGTCACCAGGAAATTCACTTTCAAAGGGGTTGGTTTAGCCTTTACTAAGTGATGGTTTATCCTCAGGATAGGCCATCACTAGCTAATTGGTGGGGGTCAGATTTTTTATTTTTTTGACAAATGGGGATAAAATTGAAAAAAAAAATTGCAATTACGCCGTTTTTTGGGGTTTTTATTTTAATTTTTGTGTGCATCGCCACATTATGACCCAAACCAACCCCCCCCCCATAACTTTTTTATATTTCCGTCTACAGAGCTGTAAAAGGCCTTGTTGTTGTTGTTTTTGGCACGGCGAGTTCGGTACCATTTGGGGAACAGGCCTCTTTTCAGTCACTTTTTATGACATTTTTTTTCAGGGGGCAACGTGACCAAAAACATGATGATTGGGCCATTTTGATTTCTTGTCGTCGTCCCCCATATGGCATTTCTCACTTAGGATAAATATTATTTTATTTATTAATAGTTTGGATAATTTTCTGACGCGGCGATGTCAATTATTGTTTATTTTCATATGTAAATTGGGAAAGGGGGTGTTTCGATTTTTTTAATTCCCCTCTCTACATATCTATATGTATATATATATATATATATATATATATATTTATTTTTTTGTCCCCATAGGGAACTTGATCATGCCTCCCATTGCTAATTGCATAGACTGCACTAGTATACTATTACAGTCTGTGGGTATTCTCTGTACTGGTGCAGGCAGGGATTAATAGTCAGTTTGCTATGGCAGGCCTGGTGCCTTCACAATGCCCCAGGCTGTCATAGCAACCAATTGGCACCTTGTAATTCCACCACACTGGTGCGTATGAGAGATCAGGATAGGGCCCTACCCTCTGACTAACCTTTTAGTTGCTATGACAATGGCATCTGATGGGTTAAATGACCAGGATCTAAGTTATTTCTGGTTATTGTGGGTGGGAGTCAGCTGTATTACAGTACAATAACAGCTTGTGAGCCCACTCCACACTCCTTTTGGGCACCTTGGAGCCAAAGGGTTAAAAGGGTTTTCCGACATTTTAATACTGATGACCTATTCTCAGGATAGCTCATCAGTATCTGATTGGTGGGGGTCTGGCACACGGGACCCCCAACTATCAGCTGTTTGAGAAGGCAGCGGCACTCCTATGAGCGCCACTGCTTTCTCTCACCTCAGCAAGCGCAGTGCTGTCCATTGGATAGCGGCTGTGCTCGGTATTACAGCTCAGCCCCATTCACTTCAATGCCGCTCCTAGACCACGTGACTGACGAACGTGATGTCACAGGCCAAGGAAAGCAGCGGGAAGGCCGCCGCACTCACAGGAGGATAGGTCATCAGTAGAAAAAAATCTCGGAAACCCCCTTTAAATGTAAATGGTGTAATGCTTCTTTTGCCCTGTGGTGGCGCTGCAGGGTAATTGAATACAACCATAGAGTGCAGCTGATTGCTGGTGGTCCTTACAGCGGGATACCCTGTGCTCATCGTAAAATAAGGCGACTCTTCTAACAAAAAAGGGATTGTCAAAAACAGACATGGTGCATTGTGGGAGGTGCAGTTATTTCTGCATAAATAATTATGCGTAAATTACATCCGCCACAATGCCCTATACACACATTAGACCAGCAGGGGCATCAGAGAGCTATGACGTCATGGCTCCTGAGAGCTAAAACAGGAAAACGACGGAATCCTGAAACATGACAATGCTTTGTGGATGACATCATCGTACAACTTTTTTTTTCTCTTTTAGTAGCCGGCGGCCAGATCCGTCATCAGTAACCGTAACGCTCTGAACACAGGGCTCAGATAAATGATGTTTGTGACACTGACAAATGGCTGCCCGGAAGACGCTTCCCTCACCTCGCTAGTCTTCACATTGTTAGTAACGGCTTGTGTGGAAATGAGTAAACTGGGGCGGGCAGGCGGGGTTGGGTGGGCTTGTGGGGTGATAGATTGCTTTCCTGCTGCTTTCCTTACGCTGATCAGATGTCCCGCGGATTGTTGCACACACACGTCTCTGGATCCTGCTCATTGCCACCGCTCCGAAAGAAAGGAGGCATTAAAATGTCATTAAAAGCAGCTTGGATGCCGCGGCTGAGACGTTCCGGGGGCTGGCATGTATTATTAGCACCATATGATGCATCGTGCGGATGGGGGATCTTCAGAGGACGCAGATTTCTGAGGCACCTGAAGAACATTTGATCCCCTCTTTCCAAATCCATTTGGATCCATTCGGCTCCGGTGCGATTAAAGGACAATTCCACTTTAACTTAACACCTTTAGGATCAGGACAAGCATCATTCTCAGTTAATTTTTAACTCTCCGACTGCCAGGAGGCGTAACTTTTTTTTTTCTGTTTATACATGTATAGCCATATGAGGGCTTGTGTTTTTTTTTTTTTATGGTTCAGACTTGGGTTCCTTGGGTCCACCAGGGGAAATTATTCTCTAGGCCCAACCCCCATATTGTCAATCTAAGGGTGCTTTCACACTTGCGTTCTGAGAATCCGGCAGGCACTTCTGGCCCACCGGATCCGCCAGAACACAAGTCGCCTGAAAGCATTTGACGACTGATCAGGATCCTGATCAGTCTTCGAAATGCTTTCAGATTACCATGGCAGCCAGGACTGAAGTCCTGGCTGCCATGGTACTTCGCAGCAGTGTACTGACCTGCGCTGCGGCCGCCAGGCGCTCCTTCATGACTTCACAGGTCCCCGCGGCGCATAGATCAATGCTTTGCCTGGACCTGTGATGTCATGAAGGAGTGCCTGGGGGCCGCAGCGCAGGTAAGTACACTGCTACAGAGTACTTACCATGGCAGCCAGGACTTCAGTAGCGCCCTTGTTGCCATGGTAACCGATCGGAGCCCCAGCTTACACTGGGGCCCGATCGGAACTGCTGCTGCGCATGCGCAGAGCTAAACGTCGGATCCGGCGATGCGTCGAAACGACGGATCCGGATTAACGCACTTCAATAGGCATTAATTCCGGATCCGGCGTTACGGCAAGTCTTCCGGATTTTTGGACGGAGACAAATCCGCAGTATGCTGCAGTATTGTCAACGTCCAAAAAACGTAACAATACTGAACGGAAGACATCCTGATTAGTGATGAGCGGCAGGTGCCATATTCGATTTCGACGAAATTCGCGAATATTCGAATGAATATTCGTTTCATATTTGTCGAAATCGAATATTCGTCATTTTTTCTAGTTATCGCGATTAACATGCGATTTAAATAATCGCATATTGCGATTTGTACTTAAGGCTACTTTCCTATTGGTTTCATATCTAGAATTAGCGAGGATGACGAATATGACGAATGTATTCGTCTATTCCTCAAAACGAAGATAACGAAGTATTCTACATCTTCGTTTTAGCTACCTATTCGTCAACCTCGCTAATTCTAGCAATCAAATAGGAAGGTTGACTATAGAGACAGCTGTGTTTAATTCGCTATGCGATTTTTTTTTTTTTAATAAATAGAATAATTATAATAATTATATCAAGTAATATAATTATTCTATTAAAAAAAAAAATCATAGCGAATATAGCTACAACTGTCTCTATAGTCAACCTTCCTATTTGATTGCTAGAATTAGCGAGGTTGACGAATAGGTTGCTAAAGCGAAGATGTAGAATACTTCGTTATCTTCGTTTTGAGGAATATGACGAATACATTCGTCATATTAGCTATTCGCTAATTCTACCAAGCCAACCATAACTTCTGTGCTCATGGAGCGTCCCCATCACCATGGGAACGTCTCCATATACTAAAATGTACTGTCGGATTTGAGGAATTACGTTGAAATCGCAATGCGATTAATTCAAGTTATATTAATCGCATTGCGATTTCAACTTAGAGCTGGGTTTATAATGGGTCAGCTTGCTAGAATGAGCGAAGTTAACGAATATGGAATATAGCAGCACTGCTAAGTTGAATTCGCAATGCGATTAATTTAACTTGAAGTAATCGCATTGCGATTTCAACTTAGCACTGCTTTCTTACATAGGCTAGAATTAACGAATATGGAATATAGCACTAGCAGTGCCAAGTTGAAATCGCAATGCGATTACTTCAAGTTAAATTAATCGCATTGCGAATTCAACTTAGCAGTGCTGCTATATTCCAAATTCGTTAACTTCGTTCATTCTAGCAAGCTGACCCATTATAAACTCAGCTCTAAGTTAAAATCGCAATGCGATTAATATAACTTGAATTAATCGCATTGCGATTTCAACGTAATTCCTCAAATCCGACAGTACATTTTAGTATATGTAGATTCTCCCATGGATGGGGGCGCTCCATGAGCACGGAAGTCGGCAGAAGCGGCAATGGGCACTGACTAGAGCAGCCAGGAAGCCAGGAATCCTCAGGACAGGTAAGAACTACTGTTGGGAAGAGGGAAAGAAAAAAATATAACTAAAAAAAAACAAAAAAAAAAACGAATATTCGAAATAGCGAATTTATAGCGCTATATTCGAAATATTCGCGAATTAGCGAAGTGCCGATATTCGCTAAAAAAATTCGCTTTTCGAATATTCGCGCTCAACACTAATCCTGATGCATCCTGAACGGATTTCTCTCCATTCAGAATGCATTGGGATAATACTGATCAGTATCTTTCCGGCGTAAAGACCCGATGACGAATCTCTACGCCGGAAAGTAAAAACAGAACATTGTGTGCCCCTGGCCGTATTGCGTCCCGTGTGCACTTCGCATCACGGATGCAGACCCATTCACTTGAAAGTGAAGATGTTGCAGAGTTGGTAGTGTAGCAGCCTGAAGAACTTGAGGTTTGGGGGTGTAGCAGAACTGAAGAACTTGATGTAGCAGAGCCAAAGGTGTAGTGCAGATGAACAGTAAGTTAACTGTAGGAAAGTGGATGCAGCGGTAGCAGTAAGCAGGTCTAACAATAGTTAGGTGCCAGCCTGATTTCAATAATCCAGCGTGAGGATGTCATTGTCACTGTGTGTTGAGGTGAGGGGAGCAAGGTCGTGCTCAGCACTGGAACCAGGACAGGTTAGTAACAAACTGTTAAATTCTGCCAGTCTGCAGCCACCACTAGAGGGAGATGAGGCGCTTCCTGCATAAAGAAAAAACGGACAATGCAGCAGCGCTCTGCAGACACAAATAAGGTACAATAATGCCATAATTATAGAAAACATTCTGATGCTAATACTATGCTTATTTTGCAAATTAGAGATTCTTGGCAAATACATTTTGTACAAAATTATTTGGGCCCGTTTGCCAAACGTCAAGGCGATCTCTATTAAACAGGAACCTAATAATTTTGTACAAAATGTATTTGCCAAGAATCTCTCATTTGCTAAATAAGCATAGTATTAGCATCAGAATGTTTTCTATAATTATGGCATTATTGTACCTTATTTGTGTCTGCAGAGCGCTGCTGCATTGTCCGTTTTTTTCTTTGTGTTTCTAGCCATGGCAGCGCGCACCTGCGCATTGGGATGTGCTGACTGACCCGCTTTTTTTGCAGTTGTACTAGAGCTTCCTGCATACTGATTATACATTGAACTCAATCGATTTAATCTTTTCTATGCCTTGAAATGGAGCGGTCATATTTCGAGGGCAAAATCTGTTTTCTAATGAATCCCTATAAGACACTGAGCAGAGGGAAAAAAAAGTTAAGGAATAAGTAATCAGTGAAAATAAGGATCAGCATTCTAGAGGTCGGAGTATTTTATTAGATTTCTACACTTTTTGCACCTCTTTACAGTGCAAATAAAATAAGCCAGTGTAACGCCCTCATTTCCGGTCTTCTGCTGTGACCATATGTTCCAGGGCCCCCTGAAATCACATCGTTATACGTCTGTCTGGAAACGCGCTGTGTCCAGGCTACGTGCGGGGCAATTTCAAGTCATTATATGAAAACGTTCATTAATCCGATGAGGCAAGCGTTTAACGCGATTGCGAAAATAATCCAAAATATTGTAGCATTTTTCTAAATACATTTTTTTTACTGATGTGACTGGATTACAGATGACACCTACACAGATTGTTCCAACCAGTAATTTCATTGCAAACCAATCTGTTCTTAACCCCTTATGGTCCTATTAGACTGCACGATTTTTGGGCCAATTATTGGGAACAAACGTCCATACAAACACTCGTTCCCGACTGGCCCATATGATAGAGCAGGCGATCAGCCGATGAATGAGCTCGTTTGTGGACTGATGGTCATCTTTCATCAGGGATGTGCTGCCGATAATGTATAGAAGAGGATGAGGAAGGAACAAGCGCAGTAGCGATCATTCCTCCCGCATTCAGTTTGTACCGGCCTGTGTAATCATGCTGATGCACATGAGCGCTGTTGGATGTGTTATCATCCATCGCCGCTTGCACTGCCCTTACATCGGGCGTTATAATAGGGCCCCTTAGGGTATGGGCAAAAACGTTTAGCCAGCAAAACCTGCAAATTCCGAAAATGCAGAATGAAAATCTGCAGCGCAGGTCAAGTTATCTACAGGTTTTGTTTCAGAAATGTTGTACTTTGCTCCTTTCAGCTTTCCCTCAACCTGACCGGTCTTCCTGCCCCTTCCCCCCATGATGCTGCCACCACCGCTCCTCTCTGTAGGGATGGTATTGGGCAGGTGATGAGCAGAGCCTGGTATCCTTCAGACATGACGTTTCATCAGGGCAGAGAATCTTGGTTCTCACAGTCTGAGATCCTTTAGGTCAGGGGTGGCCAACCTTACAGACACAAGGAGCCAAAAAAATAAAATAAACGTATGACTACCAGGAGCCACCAGCTATACTTTCACACACGAGTCACCGTATTTTTTGCCCTACAAGATGCACCTAGGTTTTAACAAAGAAAAATAAGAGAAAAAAATATTTTTCATCTGATCTGGGGTCTGATAAAAAATATTTTTTCTTATTTTTCATTAGCAGAGAAAAAAAGAAAAAATATATTTTTCATCAGACCTTAGATCAGACTTCTAGGTCAGATCCCCAATCCTCATCTGACCTAAAATAAGATCCCCAAACCTCATCAGACCTCCAAATCAAACCCCCAAAATAAGACCCCCAATGCTCACATCAGACAACACAAATCAGACTCCCAGTGTCAGACCCTCAGTGCTCAGATCTCCCAGCCCCCATGCTTAGATCTTCCCCTTCTCAGATCTGATCCCTCATGCTAAGACCTGACCAATCTATGCCCAAACAATCCCCCCCCCCCCATGCTCAGATCTGACTCCCCCATGCTCAGATCTGACTCCCCCATTGCTCAGATCAGAACCTCCCATGCTTAGCTCAGACCCCCATGCTCAGTTCTATAATTTAAAAAAATCTCTTCCCTCTCCTGATCAGGCACTGGTCTCCTGTTCGGGCAGCTGCTACTCTGCAGGTCTGACACGCTCTCCACCATGAGCACAGCATCAGGTCATAGTGCATGTCTTCACGTACAGGGCCGTTTCTAGAGGCGGGCGAGTGGTGCGACCGCACGGGGCGCATCACTATGGACAGAAGAGGGGGGCGCCATCAGCAGGGTCCAGGGCCGGAGGGGGGCCCTTTATGTCCGGAGGCAGCAGGAGTGGAGATGAGCGCTTCCTTTGTGGAAGCATTCATCTCCATATTCATCTGTATCGCCGTCCTCAGGACAGCGATACAGATGAATTGTGCGGAGGAGCAGGGGAGAGGCGTCTCCCTTGCCCAGTCCTCTGATAGGCTACAGGCTTAGTGCCTGTAGCCTATCAGTTGCTGGCACAGGCGGCGCGATGACGTCATCGCGCCGCCTGAATCGTACAGCGCGGGACACAGGCCGGAAGAGGCCTGCATCGCATCACTGACAGCAGCATAAGGTAAGTATATGAGTTTATTGTTTTTATTTATAGTATACTGTGGCAAGAAGGGGGTGGGGGCCCTATATACTGGCCCAATATGAAGGGGTACTATTGAGAAGAGGGAAAGCACCATGGGGGCCCTATATACTGCCACAATATGGGGAGGGGTACTATGGAAAAGAGGGGAAGCACTATGGGGGCCCTATATACAGGCACAATATGGGGGCACTATGGGGCCCTTTATACTGCTAAAATATGGGGGCACTATGGAGAAGAGGGGGAAGCACTATGGGGACCACTATGGAGAAGAGGGAAGCACCATGGGGGCCCTATATACTGCCACAATATGGGGGCCACTATGGAGAAGAGGGGAAGCACTATGGGGACCACTATGGAGAAGAGGGAAGCACTATGGGGGCCCTATATACTGCCACAATATGGGAGGGCCAGTATGGAGAAGAGGGGAAGCACTATGGGGCCCTAGATACTGCTACAATATGGGGGGGGCACTATGGAGAAGAGGGGACGCACTATGGGGTCCCTATATACTGCCACAATATGGGGGCACTATGGAGAAGAGGGGAAGCACTATGGGGGCCCTATATACTGCTACAATATGGGGGGCACTATGGAGAAGTGAGGAAGCACTGTGGGGGCCCAATATACTGGCACAATATGAGGGGGTACTATGGAGAAGAGGGAAAGCACCATGGGGGCCATATATACTGGCACATTATGGGGGCACTATGGAGAAGAGGGGAAGGAGCACTATGGGGGCATCTACTAGGGGCCCTATGTACTGACACACATTATTGGGGGCTCTATGGAGAAGTGGAGGGGAAAGGAGCACTATGGAGGCATCTACTGGGGGCCCTATATACTGGCACTCATGGGGGGGGCTCTATGGAGAAGTGGGGGGTAAAGGAGCACTATGGGGGCATTTACTGGGGGCCCTATTTACTGGCACGCATTATGGGGATGCACTATGGAGAAGTGGGGAAAAGAGCACTATGGGGGCATTATATAGGGGCATTTAATACTAGCACCCATTTTGGTGCCACTATGGGGAAGGGGGAGAGGAACATTATGGGGGCATCTATGTGGGGCAGTCTATAGGGGCATTTTATACTGGCACATTATGGAGGACACTATGGGGACAGGGAGGAGCACTATGGGGCATCTTCTGGGGGCACTATATAGGAGTATTTTATACTGGCACAAATTAAAGGGGCACTATGGGCACCTAAGCTCAACTGGGGGCACTAAGTGTTTTTGTAGTGGCACACAGTACGGGTCATTGGAACACATGAGGGCACTCTGGGGACATTGGCTCTACTGGGGACACTAAGAGATGTTTTTATTTTATTTTTTTACTGACACACAGCAAGGCATTTTTGTACTGGCGCACATTATAAGGGGGTTTCTACTGTCACACATTATAAAGAGAATTATTACTACAGGGGCATTATGGTGGGCTTTATTACAACTGGGGGACTATGGGAGCATTATTACTTCTGTGACACAATTACTGTATTACTGTATGGGGCACTGTAGGAGCACTACTACTACTAAGTGCATTCTGGCACAGAATTATTACTATAGTTGTGATTTTGGGGAGCACTATTACTGTGGGGGCACCCTGGCACAGTATCAGCTTAGCACAGTTATTTTTGGGGACATTATGGTTACACTATTGGTATCAGGGACACTATTTCCTGTGTGCAGTTTTTTTAGAGCATTGTGTTCCAATAATTATTAAAAGGGGGGCTATCTGTGTGTAACTAGTATTTTCAGGGGGTTTATCAGTTTATGCAGTATAGTTTTGGGGGTGCATGATGGAAAAGTAGGAAACTAAGATGTCTGTCAAACTCTGCAGAGAGAAGAGATGGCTGAAAGAAATCATCATGGTGGTCTGATCTGAATGGAGAAGATAAAGAAAGAGAAGATCTACATCACAGGAGACGTCACTGGATGTAAGAGGTATGTGGGGCTGCATTAGGCTACTTTCACAACTGCGTTAGTAATTCTGGCAGGCTGTTCCGGCAGAGAACAGCCTGCCAAAATTCACTGGATCCGGCACTGCTGGATGCAGACTGAATGCCTGCCGCCCCAATCAACTACAATGGGGTACGGCAGAGATCCGGCCACAATCTGGAAGGGGGGGGGGCGCTTTTTTGATTTTCGCCCTGTTGGTAAATTTCCCTAGAAACTGCCCTGTTCACGTACTACGTTCTCACACTGTGTGCATTAGGACGTAGTGGAGAGTGAGCTGGAGTTGCAGAGTAGCAACGGTGCCCAATCAGGAAAAAATATCTGAGCATGGGGTGGAGAGTGAGCCGGCCTGACTGCTTCCCAGCTCCACAGCAAGAGCCGCACCTGAAGATGTAAAGAGCCACATATGGCTCAAGAGCCACAGGTTGGCCACCCCTGCTTTAGGTGCTTTCACGTATCTTTTCCTGAGGAGAAGCTTCTTTCTGGCAACCTTGCAATAAAGCCCAGTTCGGTGGAGGCTGCATCGATGATTGACCTTCTGACGTTTCTCCCATCTGCACACAGGATTTTTGGAGCTCAGCCAGAATGACCATTGGGTTCTTGGTCACCTCTCTTACTAAGGCCCTTCTCCCCCGATTACTTAGTTTGGCGGCCAGCTCTAGAAAGAGTCCTGGTTGTTCCGAACTTCTTCCATTAGCCATCAATGTCAGATAGGTGCTGGTCCCAGAGGTGGGACCCACTACTACCTCCAGAACGGAGTGTGCTCTCCTTCAATTTGGGGGCCATCTTCTGGAGTTAGGAGAGGATCCCAAAAGTCGGACCCACACCTATCTGACACTGATGGCATATCCTTATGTTACATGTCTATATGAATAAAAAAACACCAGAAATATTAACACAAACCACAGATCCAGAAAACATGGATACCAGCCGTGTGCACGTCGCATTGCGGGGCAGACCCATTGAACTCAACGGGTCCGTGATCTGCAAGATGCGGCAAAGAATAGCAACTCCAATGCGAACAGCGCTCCAAGTGATGGAATGGTGGGTGCCCGGACAAGATGGAGATGGGGAGAACCTGATCCAGAGCGCTCTGGACCTCAGACTGGGCCAAAGGACAAGACAATGACCGTAAGTACACAGCCGAGACCAGGGGAGTAGCTAGCGGCTCATGGGCCCTGGTGCAAGAGTTCAGCTTGGGCCCCCCTTCCCTCAGTGCTTTGTGTGTCTTCTTATGCGGCACGAGGGTCTTTGGGCCCCCTTAGGCTCCTGGGCCCGGTAGCGACTGCTACCTCTGCACCCCCTATAGCTACGCCCATGGCCAAGACAAAACAGGAGAGGCTTAGGGACAACTCTGTGAATGTCTTTCAATCCAACATCTCTGGAGAGACCTTACATGGCTGTCCACCGAGGACTTTCACAATGAATTGTAACCCCGTCCCTTAACGCGTAATGTCGTACATGTACAGCATTAGTGTACAGGGGATGTATGAAGCGGACTTACATGCTGATCTTGCGCCATACATGGCGAGGGCCGGCTGTATGATACAGCAGACACCCACCGGCATTGACCAGGATCGGTGATGACTCTCATCTAAGTCGTTTAACCCCTCAGCTGCCGCTGTCAATTGCTAACGCGGCATTAGACAGAGGCAGGGGGCCCCCCTCTGTCCTCCGACTGGAGCCACCACGGCAAAATCGTGGGGCTCCAATTGGTTGCTATGACTGCCTGGGGGAGTTCCCAGCATTGTGATAGTTTACTCGCTGCTGAGCTGTGTCTGAGGCAAAATCCCATAGACTGCAATAGTATTCAACTGCAGTGTATGGTACAAGTGATCAGGACTAAAAATTACTGTAGAAAAATAATTTTAAAATTTTTTTTAAATACAAAACCAAAATATAAATAATTGAGATTACCTCCTTTTCCAAATAAAAATAAACAATAAAAATAATGTTGATCTATTAAAATATAAAAAAATTCCACCATCTCTAGACCCACCTGATGCCAACACCGTCCTGTATGAAGACATCAGCAGCAGCGTGGCTGGCATATTGGCAGCAGGCACTGGGCTGTGGGCCAAAGGTTGTTCTCCTCCACTACAGCCTGGGCTGGGTAGAGGATGTTGGGAGTAGGATTGGGAGAGGAAGGAACTGACTACTTCTGGCTCCCCCGTTATACTCTCAGAGGGTTTCTTTCCTTCTTGATATTGGGAAACTGACTGTCCATAAAAGAAAGAAGGGAAATAAAGACAAGAAATCCATGATGGAGGCAAAAGACCCCCAAGATTGTAACATGAGACGGAGACAGAAGACTCGAAACCTACACCAGGGGCTGTTCCTATAGCTTGGGCCCCACAAATAAAAACAATGTACTGCACAGTTTACCCCCGGCCCTACTGCTACATTATATTTAGATGGACATTGCATACAGCGCTAAGATACAGGAGAATACATCACCACATACCTCACATCCAGTGATGTCTCCTCTGATGTAGATGTTCTCTTTCCTCATCTTCTCCACTGGAAGCAGACCACCATGATGACACCTTTCAGTCACATCTCTGCAGAGTTTACCACACAGACATATTAGATTTCTAACTTTTGCATCATCTTCCCCCTCCTGGTGCCCCAACATCCTGCTGCTAGCCCCTAATACTTTTCCTGCTGTGCTCCCTAATATCCTCAAATACTATAGAGCTCCCTGTATTAAAAATGCCCCCTTGTAGTGCCCCAATTGTTAAAGTGCCCTCAGTAATGTCCCTAACATTCATAATGCCCCTCAGTTGTTATAGTAGCGCCAGTAACACTCCTAGTATTCATAATGCTCCCCTGTAGTGCCCTGAGTAATGTTTCTAATATTGATAATGCCCCTCAGTTATTATAGTAGTCCCAGTAATACTCCTAGTATTCATAATGCCCCCCTGTAGTGCCCTCAGTAATGTTTATAATATTGATAATGCCCCTCAGTTATTATAGTAGCCCCAGTAATACTCCTAGTATTCATAATGCCCCCCTGTAGTGCCCCGAGTAATGTTTCTAATATTGATAATGCCCCTCAGTTATTATAGTAGCCCCAGTAATACTCCTAGTATTCATAATGCCCCCTGTAGTGCCCTCAGTAATGTTTCTAATATTGATAATGCCCCTCAGTTATTATAGTAGCCCCAGTAATACTCCTAGTATTCATAATGCCCCCCTGTAGTGCCCTCAGTAATGTTTCTAATATTGATAATGCCCCTCAGTTATTATAGTAGTCCCAGTAATACTCCTAGTATTCATAATGCCCCCCTGTAGTGCCCTCAGTAATGTTTCTAATATTGATAATGCCCCTCAGTTATTATAGTAGCCCCAGTAATACTCCTAGTATTCATAATGCTCCCCTGTAGTGCCCTGAGTAATGTTTCTAATATTGATAATGCCCCTCAGTTATTATAGTAGCCCCAGTAATACTCCTAGTATTCATAATGCCCCCCTGTAGTGCCCTGAGTAATAATGTCCCCTTTATACCCCCCAGTATTTAAAATGTCCCATTGAAGCGACTCAATTGTTATAGTGCCTCCCATAGTAGTGAATAAAAAAACCAAAACACAAAATACTAACCTCACTCCTGCCTTCTGCAAAGCAAGCCACAAGCCTATTCTGGCTAGGTAGCTCCCTTCCCGGCACAGGCGGTCGCGATGTCACGGTTACTGCCTGAAACCGTGGCTACCTGTGCCGCTCTGAGAATGAACAGCGGGGATGGGAGCCATTGGCTGCCGTGACCCCCTGTCATTTTCAAACACATGGCACTGGGCAGATAATTAATGTGCATCTTGGGCCGCACACTGACCTACAGAACCCCCCAGTGATGACGTCCATTATCTGCTGATGTCACTGTAGGCCTCCGCTCTACATAGAATACGCCAATTGTGAAAATCAAATTAGCATCTCATCAAATCTCCCCCAAAAGCTAAACCTCAAAAGACTTCAGTTCGCCCATGATAATCCACCCCTTCATATGAAGTGACCCCATATTAGAAGACAAATCTCAGGGCTGATCCAGGTCACAATATCTTCAAAGCCACCAACCTACAGTGATGGAAGTTCTTAAGGAGTGAGTTATCTGACTGAGGGTCAGATGAGGACGCCCGGTGTGTGAGTGACATGGACATGTCATGAGAAGATCTGCTAAAGCAAACAGACAGTATATGCTGCAGCACGCTGCTCCATGGGCAAAGACACCCTGCTCCAAGGGCAAAGACACCCTGCTCCAAGGACAAAGACACCCTGCTCCAAGGGCAAAGACACCCTGCTCCAAGGGCAAAGACACCCTGCTCCAAGGGCAAAGACACCCTGCTCCAAGGTCAAAGACACCCTGCTCAAAGAACAAAGACACCCTGCTCCAAGGACAAAGAGACCCTGCTCCAAGGGCAAAGACACCCTGCTCCAAGGGCAAAGACACCCTGCTCCAAGGGCAAAGACACCCTGCTCCAAGGGCAAAGACACCCTGCTTCAAGGGCAAAGACACCCTGCTCCAAGGGCAAAGACACCCTGCTCGAAGGACAAACACACCCTGCTCAAAGAGCAAAGACACCCTGCTCCAAGGGCAAAGACACCCTGCTCCAAGGGCAAAGACACCCTGCTCCAAGGGCAAAGACACCCTCTTCCAAGGGCAAAGACACCCTCTTCTAAGGGCAAAGACACCCTGCTCCAAGGGCAAAGACACCCTGCTCCAAGAGCAAAGGCACCCTGCTCCAAGGCCAAAGACACCCTGCTCCAAGGGCAAAGACACCCTGCTCCAAGGGCAAAGACACCCTGCTCCAAGGACAAAGACACCCTGCTCCAAGGGCAAAGACACCCTGCTCCAAGGGCAAAGACACCCTGCTCCAAGGGCAAATACACCCTGCTCCAAGGGCAAAGACACCCTGCTCCAAGAGCAAAGGCACCCTGCTCCAAGGGCATAGACACCCTGCTCCAAGGACAAAGACACCCTGCTCCAAGGGCAAAGACACCCTCATCCAAGGGCAAAGACACCCTGCCCCAAGGGCAAAGACACCCTCTTCCAAGGGCAAAGACACCCTGCCCCAAGGGCAAAGACACCCTCTTCCAAGGGCAAAGACACAATGCTCCAAGTAGAAAGACATGCAAACCCTGGAAACATAGATTACTCTGATCTGCATCCCTGCTTTACTTACTATATATGAAAACTGGAAGCTCTTTTTGCACATTTTTGATCAAAATTGTGTCAGGCCCATCTACAGGTGACAAGGTGGCTTCTGCAGAGACCACCTTGCTGTGTGTAGTCGTACTGCTACATTTACCGTCCATATGCTCTTGCATGTCCTCCGTGGTAAAGCGCTGTGCAGCTGCCCTTTATTATATGTTTGTAGGATCCGGTGTAATATTATTTCTTGCAGGAGAAGATCCGCTGTCGGCCCAGGATCTCCTTCAGCTGTGGACACTTCACACGACTCCCGGACACAGACACGCCACACCCGGCTTGGCTTTATTCTCAGGCTGCACAATGATCCGGAAACAGAGAAAAAACGCGGGCGATAAAAGGGGAAAATGTCACAACACGATAATGTAATAAATATCACCGCAACACAAGATCCATTAATCACATTTATCTGTCATCTATCACGTATCGTGTGAAGCCCGTTCTGTGCGGTCCACAATGCAGAGGCACCATCTATGCGGCTGCCGCAATGGATCCGGACCTGTTCAACTGTAATGGGTCCGTGATCCGTCCGCACCGCAAAAAAATAAGAACATGTTATATGTCTTAGCGGTGCGGAGGCACGGACAGAAACCCCACAGAAGCGCTCCGTAGTACTTCCGTGGTGTTCCATGCCTCCGATCCGCACAGACCTTCCGGATTGCTGCCAGGCGCGGTGAGTACACGGTTGATGTCTGTATATTGCCGATCCGCTGTTTGCGGGCTGCAATACCGGCACCGGGTGACAACGGTCGTGTGCATGAGGCCTTATCACACCCTTAGGGAGTTATCACACTGGGGCACATTTACTAAGACCAGTTTTTTACACCGTTCTTAGTTTCCCCCTCTACGCTGCCGTAAGATCTGTCTGATAGATAACAAGGATGGAGTTCCAGTTTTGGGACGCCCCCCCTCCCATCCCTGTCACGCCCAACTGACGGACAAGGCGCAAAACCAGCTGTGTGACTACATATTGTCGCACGGCCAGACAGAAACGGGGACTTGCGGCTCTTTCTACGTCTAAAACGTCACAAGTCCCTTAGGAAATGATGAGCCCCATTTAGTTAATACATTAGGACTGTGACTGTTAACTCTGCTACATCTCATATCTATCTATCTATCCTAATATCTATCTAATCTAATATCTATCTATCTAATCTAATATCACGCATAACCCCCATCATCCTAGGATTACATGACTACAACTCCCTCATGACCGCCCGCAGCTTCAGGAGCCGCTCTCTCGGGCGCAGGGCTTTGACAGACAGCTCGGAGGGAGGGGCTTGTGTTGTTCCCCAGTGTAACCACGCCCCTGTCTCCTAGGCAACCCCAGAGAGCGTCTCCCCGTTGAGAGTGTGAAAAATCACAACAAACAAATCTTTATTTATAAAGTGTTGTTCTGCACGGTGCTGGCCGGGACCTGCAGCGCCCGCTGGATGTACACACAGAGAGTGCCGAGCCCATGGTGAGTGCTGACCACTGCTGCTATCACCGCACACACCCACTTCTCTCCGATAGCTGTTATATGATGGCAACTTTTCAACATTTTCCAAGACCTCGGCTTGCTGTCAGTGAATGGAAACACCCACGTCACCCAGAAGCTGGCACCTGTCCTGATCACATCTTCCTGTCACAGGTGATACAGTGTAGCAAGCTGTGCAGGACATGATCTGGACTGTTAAGGAGAGTGTTTTCTAGTGGCTTACAGCAAGCAGAGGTCTTTTAATAGTACCAGTAATAGTAGGCCAATCCTTTAAACGTACATGGACTATATTTATGCATTCTACCTGAAAAAAATTATAGCATTAATTACTGTTCACTTTATCGGTGAGGATCCGACTACCGCTGTCCGTCAGCGCTGTACCATGGGGGGCAGGGGAAGAGAGGCCGGGGACCCCTGTTCTGCGACTTAAGGGGGTCCTATTGGAGTAGCCTCTTAAAGGGGTTGCGCCACTTTAACACATCCTCCATCCATATTAGCAGCTTCACCATAGGGGCCGCAGTGGGGGCCCAAAAGGCTGCTCCTCCATATGATAGGGGACTAATGTTGGAAATGACACATGCACAATAGTTTAGGGGCCCATGACTTTTGCATTGGGACCCATGATCTTTCAGTTATACTTCTGTAGAGCACCATATGGCGGCACATGGAGTCCCTGCGGTGCCGTACTGTGGGAGTAGGGACTCTGTTACAGAGCAGGGATGCAGCCTTTCCATAGGAGCTTCATGTTACGTATGGCGGCTGACGGAGCAGCATATGGCGGCACATGGACTCCCCGCAGCTCCACACTACAGAAACAGTGTGCCGCCATAATGCAGGGGTGAAGTCTTAGCCAAGGAGCTTTTAGTTACGTCCCTGTACGAAACCTGACGGAGCACCATATGGCGGCATGCGAAATCCATGAGGCTCCGTATTATGGGAATAGTGACTCCATTTACCGTCATAAAGCAGTGATGAAACCCTCCGCAAGGAGCATCACATTACGTCTCTGTACGAGGGAGCAGCATATGGCGGCACACGGAGTCTCCAAAATATAGGGATTTGTCATCATAAGACTTCATGCACACAAACGTTGTTTGTTTCCGTGTCTGTTCAGGTTTTTTTTTTTGCGGATAGGATGCCGGCCCATTTATTTCAATGGGTCCGCAAAAAATGCGGACAGCACACCGTGTGCTATCCGCATCAGTATGTCCGTTCCGTAGCCCCCCCCAAAAAGTAGAACATGTCCTATACTTGACCATTTTAAGCATCGTTACAATGGATCCGCAAAAAAAAAAACGGATGGCATATACATACAGTCGTGTGCATGTAGCCTAAGGATGAGGCCAAGGAGCTCTCTACACAGCACTTGATGGAGCACCATATGGCGGCACATGGAGTCCCTGTGCTTCTTACTATGGGAATAGCGGCTCCGTTTGCCATCATATAGAAGGGATGAAGACTTCACCAAGAAACTTTATGCTACGTCTCAGTGCGGCACCTGACGACGCAGCATATGGCGGCACGTGGAGTCCCTGCAGCTCTGTCACTGCAGAAGCAAGGAAATCAGCAGGCCCCTATAATGCAGGGGTGAGGCCTTAGCCAAGGAACTTCAAGTTACGTTTCTGTATGGCACCTGACAGAGCACCATATGGCGGCACATGTAGTCTTTATGCTCCATACTACAGGAATACTGACTCCATTTGCCATCGTAAAGCAGGGATGGCGCCTTCCCCAATCTGTACGACACCTGATGAAGCGCCACCTGATGAGCTTCGAATGACGGAGCACCATATGGCAGGACATGGAGCCGTTGCTCGCCATACTGTAGGGACAGTGGCTTCAATTGTCATCAAAGGGATGAGGACAATGGTCTTCAAATGTTGTCTCCATATAGCACCTGACGGAGCACCATATGGCGGCACATCGCGTCCGGCGGGTAGAGGGAATCCATTTGCCTTGAAGTTAATGGGTGCTAGAGAAGAGCCTTTCCCCTATATACCGATCCGGTATAAGTACTATTAACCCTTTATATCCGTGCCGTAGGTTTATTCATATTCTATACATATTTCTGCCCCCCACCCCAGGAAGAAACACCCATGATGTACCCGGGGAGCGCAGGCTCCTGCCCAGAACCGATCTGCGTTCTCGCCTGCATCTTGGAGCGGAGAGTTCAGATGTTCTCCAGATGGTCTCCAGGAACACTAGGCGGCACAGACAAGCTGTCGGCAGTAATGAGCACAGTCACACGCCGGTGAGCAATCCCAGCAGAAGTGTCTCACCCACGGGGTGTGCAAACAATAAAGGGCGGCAAGCGGGGTGCTGCCTTATATCCAGAGCGGAGGACTTAGTTATAGCCTTGCAAAAGTCTTCATGGGGGGGCGCAAACACAGGGGCCTGCACCACTATAGGAAAATCTAAAAAATAAAATTCTGACTTCCTGCAGTCACCACTAGGTGGAGCTGATGTATCTAGCGAGCTCATTGTGTCTTCTGTATGTCGTGGGCGCCTCCTAGTGGTCAACGGAACTCTATCATTTCAGTCATAGGCAGGATGAAGGGAAACAGTGGGAGTAGTAGTACATTGCTTCTCTCTGGTTATCATCTGGTATGCACAGAAAGAATCAACCAGGCGGCACTATTCCCCTATAACGCCCCTCTTTCCCATGAGCAGTAGGGTTCAGTAACAGAGATGTAGCAGGGCTGAGTATGCAGTAACAAGAAGTAGTCAGGAGGGTAGTCATTAGCAGTGGGGTAGCAGATCTCAGTATGTGGTACAGATGCAGAGCAGTAAGGAGGGGCGGCAGGTATTGTACAGTTCAGTAACAGATGTAGCAGAGCTGGGTGTGCAGTAACAAGAAGTAGTAAGGAGGGTAGTCATTAGCAGTGAGGTAGCAGAGCTCAGTATGTGGTACAGATGCAGTAGTGAGGAGGGGCGGCAGGTATTGTACAGTTCAGTAACAGATGTAGCAGAGCTGGGTGCAAGGTACAGGTGCCATAGTCAGCAGGGTAGTCATTTATTATAGGGTTCAGTAACAGAGATGTAGCAGAGCTGAGTGTGCAGTAAGAAGAAGCAGTGAGGAGGATAGTCATTAGCAGAGCAGAGCTCAGTATGTGGTACAGATGCAATAGTGAGGAGGGTCGGCAGGCATTGTACAGTCCTGTAACAGAGATGTAGCAGAGCTGGGTGCAAGGTACAGGTGCCATAGTCAGGATAGTAGTCATGTATTCTAGGGTTCAGTAACAGAGATGTAGCAGAGCTGAGTGTGCAGTAACAAGAAGTAGTCAGGAGGGTAGTCATTAGCAGTGGGGTAGCAGAGCTCAGTATGTGGTACAGATGCAGTAGTGAGGAGGGTAGTCATAGTCAGGTATTTTACAGTTCAGTAACAGAGATGTAGTAGAGCTGAGTATGCACTAAGAAGCAGTAGACAGGAAGGTAGTTAGATATTCTACAGCTGAGGTGTAGCAGGGCTGAGTATGCACTATGAAGCTGTAGCTGTCAGGAAGGTAGTCAGGTATTTCAGGGTTCGGTAACAAAGATGTAGCAGATGTAACATCCGTATGCCATCCGTTTTTTTTGCAGGTCCATTGTAACAATGCCTATCCTTGTCCCGCAAAACGGACAAGAATAGGACATGTTCTATTGTTTTTCAGGGCCTACGGAACAGACGGTGTGCTGTCCGCTTTTTTTGCGGACCTATTGAAATGAATGAGTCCGCATCCTATCCGCAAAAAAAACGGAACGGACATAGAAACAAAATACATTCATGTGACTCTAGCCTATGGGTCCATTCACACGTCCGTAGACTGGGTCCGGATCTGTTGTGGAACAGATCCGAACCCATTCATTCTCTATGGAGGAATGGATGCGGAAAGCACACAGTGTGCTGTCCACATCGGCATTTCAGGAGCACGGCCCCGAACTTCCAGTCTGCGGCTCCGGAAAAAAATGAAACATGTCCTGTTCTTGTCCGCAATTGCAGACAAGAATAGGCGGTTCTATGGGGGTGCCGACCGGGTGTATTGCGGATCCGCAATACACTACGGACATGTGAATGGACCCTAAGGCTACATGCACACGAACGTGGTTTGGTTCCGCATCCGAGCCGCATTTTTTGCGGCTCGGGTGCGAACCTATTCACTTCAATGGGGCCGCAAAAGATGCGGACAGCACTCCGTTCCGTGGCCCCGCAAAGAAAAATAGAACATGTCCTATTCTTGTCCGTTTTGCAGCCAAGGATAGGCATTGTTACAATGGATCCGTAAAAAAAACAGATGCCATACGGACGTCATCCGTTTTTTTTGCGTATCTGCAATTTGCAGACCACAAAGCACATAACGGTCATGTGAATGTAGCCTAACAGCTGAAAAACGGGTGAGAGGGAAACGTACGAAAAGAGTGCCCCCGAGATATCGACTAATCAGATTGCTGCTTTCATTTTCAGACTTGCCTGATAAAAGCTGAAATCTGATTGGTTGCTGTGAGCGACCTCCTCCCCCAGTACACGCATGCTGCTATATAGATTATATTATACTGTATATATATGTGTTGTGCTCTTTATTACCAGGGTCTCATTCCCAAACCTCCGCCGGGATCCCTGGAGCCCCTCGTGCCCGCTCTCCGCACCACTGTCTGCAGGCAGGAAAGAAACAGAAGAGTCGTCAGCAAACTACAAGACTACAGAAAAGAGCCGGAAATGTAAAAATGGGGGCATTTACAGAAAAACAGCTGGTTGCCCATAGCAACCAATCACAGTACAGCTTTATTTTCTGATTCTTCTCATGAAAAATAAAAGCTGTGATGTGATTGCTGTCTGCCTCCATGTCTTTTTCTCTTATTACTGTGCCCCCTGTGCAGCTGAGGTGTGTTTTATGATGTCCTGCAGCAGCTGAGGTGTGTGTTAGGAGGTTCTGCAGCAGCTGAGGTGTGTGTTAAGAGGTTTTAAAGCATCTGAGGTCTGTATTATGATGTCCTGCAGCAGCTGAGGTGTGTATTATGAGGTTCTGCAGCAGCTGAGGTGTGTGTTAGGAGGTTGTAAAGCATCTGAGGTCTGTATTATGAGGTTCTGCAGCAGCTGAGGTGTGTATTGTGATGTTCTGCAGCAGCAGAGGTATTTAATATGACGTTCTGCAGCAGCTGAAGTGTGTATTATGAGGTTCTACAGCAGCTGAGGCGTGTATTAAGATGTTCTGCGGCAGCTGAGGTGTGTATTATGAGGTTCTGCGGCAGCTGAGGTGTGTATTATGAGGTTCTGCAGCAGCTGAGGTGTGTATTATGAGGTTCTGCAGCAGCTGAGGTGTGTATTATGAGGTTCTGCAGCAGCTGAGGTGTGTATTAGGAGGTTCTGCAGCAGCTGAGGCGTGTATTAAGATGTTCTGCGGCAGCTGAGGTGTGTATTATGATGTTCTGCGGCAGCTGAGGTGTGTATTATGAGGTTCTACAGCAGCTGAGGTGTGTATTGTGATGTTCTGCAGCAGCTGAGGTGTGTATTGTGATGTTCTGCAGCAGCTGAGGTATGTATTGTGATGTTCTGCAGCAGCTGAGGTGTGTATTGTGATGTTCTGCAGCAGCTGAGGTGTGTATAATGATGTTCTGCAGCAGCTGAGGTGTGTATAATGATGTTCTGCAGCAGCTGAGGTGTGTATAATGATGTTCTGCAGCAGCTGAGGTGTGTATTGTGATGTTCTGCAGCAGCTGAGGTGTGTTTAATGATGTTCTGCAGCAGCTGAGGTGTGTATTATGGTGTCACCAGTTGTATAATACACATTGCAGCAGCTGAAGAACCTCTTTTCTTAGGAGCAGTAGTAGGCTCGTTCCTCTTTCGTGATCTGTGTGTCTGGAGTGCCCAGGCTAAATCAGCGGCATTTCCCCAAGCTCACTACCTCTGCTGCCTGTCATGTGAACCATTGTAATTTCCGCAGCAAACACAGACGTGAAGTGATGAGCAGCAGCCGTCTGGAGGATACGGCGCCGTCCTCAGCGTCAGGAGTGAGACCAAAGACAGACCTTCAGAGGCGGTTTGAAGCGATGGACAGAAGTGAAGGTAAAACACCCAAACAGCCTGCCCGGCCGAGGACTGACGCATGTCAGGAACGGGGGGGCTGGGGTCATATGTCAGTAACGGGGGCAATTGTGAGCATAGTCCTTAGTGATATGCCATGTGACTTCCAGCACTTCCTAAGGTCAAATAGCTTATCCATGATATAATGACATTTTTATGATTTTCGAGATCTCTGCTTGCCATCATTGAATGAAAATCTGAAAATCTTTCTCATTTGAGAAAGTGAAGTGACAGTAAGAGTCTGCTCACAGATGTCAGATTTGACTCCGATTTTGGAGAAACCCGTAAGAAATACAATAACAGTCTGCATCCTGAGCAAGCGACTGTTCCTTCTGCAACCCCCACTCCCTACTTAAGAAAAGAATCAGCAAGACTGAGTAGCCTGCAGATTCTGCACGATAAGCGGTGGCACTTCACTCCAGTCGTGTCATCTTGGCACAACTTTTTGAAGCCGTAGAATGCAAGTGGCATTATGTTTGCAGTTTGATGGCGAGTCTATGGAGGCCTCACCTGAAGTGATCTCAGATCACCGCTGATATCCTGAACAGGTTCAGTAGCGCTCACGCCCCTTGGGTACTGCGCAGAGATTGTTATTGCATTCTAAGCAGAGGATCATTACCGCCATTGTATTACAGGTAAGGCTGCATTCACGCGTCCGTGGAACACGGACCGTGTGATACCGGACTGGCACCCTGCTTAGTGCAGGAGCGCACGGCTTCATTCGTTGCTATGATGCCGTGCGCTTCCTGCTGCCGGCGCTGCACTGTAGTGCACTCCTATGATCTATACGAGTGTATTACTGTACTGTGGCGGCAGCAGGAACCGCACGGCGTCATAGGAACGAATGAACTCCTGTACTAAGCAGGGTGCCAGTCCGGTATCACACGGTCCGTGCTCCACAGACGTGTGAATGCAGCCTAATAAATAGGGCGAAAGATTGTGAGGCCATAAACCAGCAGGGGGTCACCGCCACGCTGCAATGCATTCATTAACCCTTTAAAATATAGGAAACACAAAGAGTCAGACGTCTGAACTTTTCGTCTCCTTCTTCTTTTTCAGATGTAATGTCACATATTCAGAGAGTCCGGGCCGGGCTCGGGTGGAAAACACCCCAATTTGAACTTGAAATCAGCAAGGCAGATAAATATAAGAGACTTCTAAAGGTAAAAGTCGCGTTCCACCTTACAATGACGCAGAAGCCATTTATTTCATATATATTTCAAATTGAGGCTATCCCGACATCTCAGAGTAAAGTGGATGGGTGGCGGTTTTATATGTCGCCACTTTGAGTGCGCCAGAGCTAGAGAGGAAATTTGCAGCTATTGGGAGTGGGACCACTGTGTTAACCAATAGATATAGCTAACCCTAAGGCTCCATTCACACATCCGCAAAATGGATCCGCATCCCATCCGCAATTTTTCGGAAGGGTTGCACACCCATTCATTTCAAAGGGGCAGGAATGGATGTGGCCAGCACACTATGTGATGTCCGCATCCGCATTTCCGCATCCGCGTTTCCGTTTCCGCAAAAAAATAGAACATGTCCTATTCTTGTCCGCAATTGCGGACAAGAAAAGGCATTCTCTATATAGTGCCAGCAATGTGCGGTCCGCAAAATACGGAATGCACATTGCAGCTGTCCGTGTTTTGCGGATCCGTGTTTCCGCAAAACACACTACAGACGTGTGAATTAGGCCTAAAGGGATTATCCTGGCAGTTGCCTCTAATATCCCTACCACCTGGAATAGTCTCTCTATAATTGACAGCTGAGGCCCTTTTCACACGGGCGAGTTTTCCACGCGGTGCAATGCGTGATGTGAATGCATTGCACCCGCACTGAATTCTGACCCATTCATTTCAATGTGTCTGTGTACATGAGCGTTTTTTTTCACGCATCACTTGTGAGTTGCCTGAAAATCGCAGCATGCTCTATATTCTGCGTTTTTCCCGCAGCCCTAGCCCCATAGAAGCGAATGGGGCTGCGTGAAAAACGCATTGCATCCGCAAGCAGGTGCGGGTGCGTTGCGTTTTTCACTAATGGTTGCTAGGAGATGTTGTTTGTAAACCTTCAGATTTGTATCACATGCGTGAAAAACGCATCAAAACGCATTGCACCCGCGCGGCAAAAACTGAACAACTGAACGCAATCGCAGGCAAAACTGAATGGCTTTGCCTGTGAAATCGCACAGTTTTCACTGAACGCATCCGCAACGCATCCGGACCTAATCCGGAAACGCTCGTGTGAAAGAGGCCTTAGGGTACTTTCACACTTGCGTTGAAGGATTCCGTCAGGCATTTTTAAAGGTCTGCGCATGTGCAGAGTGGAAGAATGGATCCGATAATGCGTCAGTTTTCAATGTCGGATCCACTCTTAATACATTTCAATAGAAATTAATGGCGGATCCGTCATTCCGTCAAGTGTTTCCACAATTTTGGACGGAGATAAAAATACAACATGCTGCGCTTTTATCTGCGTCCAAAAAACGCGAAAGGACTGAACTGAAGACAAACTGAACGGATTGCTTTCCATTCAGAATGCATTAGGATAAAACTGATCATTTTTTTCCGTTATTGAGCCCCGAGGACGGAACTCAATGACGGAAAACTTTGACGCTAGTGTGAAAGTACCCTTACCCATGGGGAACTGAAAAACACCGGTGCCGATCATCAAGGGGTCAGGCAAAGTCGCAGTCTGGGACAGCCCAAGGTCAGGGCTGGAGGAATGTGTGCAATGCAGTAAACAGTCCAAGGTCAGGTCAGGCAGCAGAGGATCAGAGTACAGTAAACAGGCAGAGGTGGGTACATGGACAGACAACAGGATACAACACACCTAGCAGGAACTTGGCAAGCTAAAGAAACCTAATTGCTCAGGCACGTTATCCTAAGGGTTGCCAGCCATTGGTTGGTGAAGATAAGGGTGCGTGCAGGCCTTTTAAATGCCAGAGCGAGCATATGTGCCTAATGGTGGAAGTCTGGGCTGCTGGGCGAGGTGAGTGTAACAGCCAGGGCCCCCCATTCCCCTACACACACTCTCGTTCTGACATCCATTTACTCCATGGAAATGTCTTGTCCTGAATACAAGGTAAATACATGTTCTTCCATCCTACGGATCAAAGAGTGAGGAAAGGGGCGTCCCACAGTCCATATATATCAGCATGGACATGCTACATATTCAGCTTGACTCAAAGCATGGTCGCAAACTACACACAGCACATTATACCCAATAGACAGTGCATTCGGAAAGTCTTCAGACTTTCAGGTCAGGGCTTTGGCCGGGCCACTCAAGGACATTCACAGAGTTGTCCCTAAGGGTCCTTTCACACTTGCGTTCTGAGGATCCGGCAGGCACTTCCGTCCTGCCGGATCCGTCAGAACGCAAGTCACCTGAAGCATTAGAAGACTGATCAGGATCCTGATCAGTCTTGACTAGCTCAGGTTACTATGGCAGCCAGGACGCTACTAGCGTCCTGGTTGCCATAGAAGCGAGGAGCGGCATACTTACATTCGGTGCGGCTCCCGGGCGTCCTGAATGACGTCAGAGCGCCCCATGCGCATGGATCACGTGATCCGTGCACTGGGGCGCCCTGACGTCATCCTGAGCGTCCCGGGAGCCGCACGGAATGTAAGTATGCCGCTCCCGCTCCTCGTTACATTTACCATGGTAACCAGGACTTTAGCGTCCTGGCTGCCATGGTAACCAGTCAGAAAAGCTAAATGTCGGATCCGGCAATGCGCTGAAACGACGTTTAGCTTAGGTCGAGATCCGGATTAATGCCTTTCAATGGGCATTAATTCGGATCCGCCTTGCGGCAAGTGTTCGGATTTTTGGACGGAACAAAAGCGCAGCATGCTGCGGTATTTGCTGCGTCCAAAACGTTCCGGTCCTGAACTGAAGTCATCCTGATGCATCCTGAACGGATTTCTCTCCATTCAGAATGCATGGGGATGATCCTGATCAGGATTTTTCCGGCATAGAGACCCGACGACGGATCTCTATGCCGGAAAAGAAGAACGCAGGTGTGAAAGGGGCCTAAGGCTCTCCTGTGTTGTCTTGGCTGTTGTCTTGTTGGAAGGTGAAGCTTCAGCCCAGTCTGAGGTCCAGAGCTCTGGATCAGGTTCTCATTAAGAATATCTCTGTACTTTCCTCCATTCAGCTTTCCCTTCACCCTGACCAGTCTCCCTGTCCCCCAGTATGATGCTGCCACCACCATGCTTCACTGTAGGGATGGTATTGGCCAAGTTTCCTCCAGACATGATGCTTAGAATTGAGGCCAAAAGGTTCAATCTTGGTTTCATCAGACCAGAGAATCTTGTTTCTCACAGTCTTAGGTCCTTTAGGTGCTTTTTTAAGAACTCCAAGTGGCTTTCATGTGTCTTTTCCTGAGGAGAGGCTACATTCTGGCCACTGTGCCATAAAGCCCAGATTGGTGGAGGTCTGCAGGGATAGTTGACCTACTGTAAGTGTCTGCACACAGGATCTTTGGAGCTCAGCAAGAAGAACCATTGGGTTCTTGGTCACCTCTCTTACAAAGGTCCTTCTCCCCTGATTACTTAGTTTGCTGGGGCGGCCTACTCCAGGAAGAGTTCTGGTTGTTCCATTCCTGGAGGCCTCTGTGCTCTTTGGAATTTCCAGTGGAGCATAAACGTTCTGTCCCCTTTTCCAGATCTCTGCCCCCACACAATCCTGTCTCTGAGCTCTACAGGCAGTTCTTTCCTCCTCTTGGCTTGGTGTTTACTATGATATGCCTTGTCAGCTGTGAGAATCAAAATATAGTGTAAAACCTCAATTTAAAGTGTACCTCTGCTTTTCTCCCTCTTAGGTTCTCTAGCTCAGTATGTACATGTACGTTTCTTATCTGTAATTAACAATAAGTGCTCAGTGCTGTTTAGAAACTATTTTACTTGCAGGCTGAAGACTCCATTCATTTCAGTATAAGACATCCCTTTATTTCCTCCCTGCTGAGTAAGGTTAGATAGATAGATAGATAGATAGATATGAGATAGATAGATAGATAGATAGTGACAGAAAGACATGGCTAAAATAAATTGACCTTCTCAGCTAAAGAGGGAAATCCAAGCTGTCTATAGGGGAACATACTAGCTAGTAATGACCTGTGATTACTGCAGCCTCTACACTGATTCAAGCCATCTCTGCAGTGCCAAGGCAACGTGATCTCGTGACAGGGAACAGGGGGTGATGACAGATGGCAGACAATGATAGAAACTTCCTGTTAGAGAAATAAGACATTGAAGAGGTCTGCAGCACAAACGGACGAGCTGTCAGTGGAATGGCTCAAACAAAGGCTCTGGGTTGCATGAGGTTGTTTTTAAGTTAAAGAAACACTCTGATTAAGGCTACATGCACACGACCGTTGGTGTTTTGCGGTCCGCAAACCGCGGATCTGCAAAATACGGAAGCTGCTCCGCGTTTGCGGAACGGAACGCGGCCTATTGTAGAAATGCCTATTCTTGTCCAGTAAAACGGACAAGAATAGGACATTCTCTATTTTTTTTGCGGGGGCACGGAACGGAGCAACGGATGCGGACAGCACACGGAGTGCTGTCCGCATCTTTTGCGGCCCCATTGAAGTGAATGGGTCCGCGCCCGAGCCGCAAAATATGCGGCTCGGACACGGACCACAACAACGGCCGTGTGCATGAGGCCTAAGTATGGCCTGACTGGGCGCAGCATGATACAGTGATTTAAAACCCATATTGTGTCATGCTCCTCCTCCTCAGGCCCTGCACAGAACATGATGCTGTCTGGGTAATATCAGGCTTGGTCATTTCGGTGTTTCTGGCTTCTTCTTCTAGGAGAACACTCTTATGAAAGAAGACACGGGAGAGTTTGTATATTGCTTACCCAGATGTCAGGGCCACCCCACCGCTCGCTACGATCCATACGATCTCCGGGTTGTTGCAGCTTATACCGCCGTGCAGTGTGAGGTATACTGGACTGTCAGTGCTTCCTATGTGTCTAAGGTAAGCAGTGCGGATGTGTATATATGGATGACCGTCCTATTCTGATATTGATCCAGGATATACTCCAATCACATCCAAAGCTGACTGCAAAATTCTCTAACACCTAAAACACCTGATGCGCATAAGGCATGTGATGAGGCACAGCTGACGGCGACACAGCTCACAGAGCCGCAATATCATCCTTTGTAATTAGTGTTGACTGCAGTTTATGAACCATCTGTCCGCTTGTCTCCCCTCATATTCATTATTCTGTGTCATGGCTGTCACGCTGGAAAGTTATCTTTAGTTTTTACTGTCTAGAAAGGAGGGGAACTCGCGTTGTATTCAGAAAATCGTTACTCGTTAATTAAAGGGGTTGGCTAGGATGAAAGTAATTTTTTTCGATACAGCGCCTCTCCTATCCACAGGCTGGAACTGGTATTGCGGTATGAGCATAAATGGGACCTAGCTGCAATACCAGACACAACCCACGGACAAACGTGGTGCTTTTTTCAAATTTTATATAACCCCTTTAAAGTGACCTTTTATAAGTACGTTGTTTTTAGGACCGAGACGCTACGTGGGCGCTGCTGCCTCTTCCTAGGCCAGTGATGTCACGTTCATCGATCACATGTCCTAGGCGCCACTCAGCCCCATTCAAGTGAATAGGGCTGAGCTGCAATACCAAGCACAGCCACTGTACAATGTACTGTGCTGTGCTTGGTAAGCTGAGTAGTGGGGGTGCCGGGAGTCGGACCCCTGCCAATTATGATGTGAGACCAAATCATGATGTGAACCCAGCCTAATATAGGATATATTTATAGCGGCTGGAGCTCTGTTTTTTTCCTGATACAGAGCTCCAAACCTCTGCGTAGACCAAGAAAAACATAAAATCCTGTCTGGCTGCAGCCACCACTAGAGGGAGCTTACTGCATGCTGGCTTAACCGCTTGAGGACGCCGGGTGAGAATCCTCATCATAGGGAGGAGGGGGGGCCTACTTTGTACCGCAGATCGTACAGGCAAGTGTGTTTTTGTGCGATTGAGGGCAGGGCAATGACTGTAATGCACAACCGCAGCCCCGCTCTAATTACAAACCGTCTGTAGAGGAACTTACTAGCTAAAGTCCTGTGATTACAGCAGCCTCAGCACAGTTTCTGTATGGAGGAGGGAGTAACAACTGCTTGTAAGCTAGCAGACACTTATTACCACATTCAAAGTGAGAGATTGAGTGCACTCTCTTACCTCTGACTGAGTAACAGAGAATCAATATGATGTGATCAAGGTCTAATCCTACCAGGGTCCAATTAAAGAGGGCCCCAGGACCCTGACCAACTTTTTTGTGTCATACTTAGGTATATATAAGGACATTATAGTTTAAAGGGCTTGCGCAAGATGAGAAAAACATGGCCGCTTTCTTCAGCACTCCTGTCCATGGGTTGTGTCGGGTATTACAGCCCAGCATTGCCATAGTAAATGTGGATGAGCCGCAATACCGTACGCAACCTGTGGACAAGCTTGCAGCCATATTTTCAATCCTGGGCAACCCCTTTAAAAAAAAATAGATCGTAAGCTCCTTGGCTCCCCCTAGTGGTTGCTGCAGTCAGCCAGAATCTTATCTGTACAGCACGCATCCGTAATACCGCCACATGGATGAACCCCAAATCCTCTGCTCCCTTCTATGTAGATCCTGTAGATATGGATGGTGGGATTAGTCTATTCATTCTTTCATTCCCCAGGTCATGATGGTCTCAGGAGCGGAGATCATGGAGGCCGTGCCTGTCACCGAGTGGTTATGTGAGAGGGAGAAATACTATGCAATAAAGAATATCCGCACATTCTCCCAGTTCAGGTAAGACTGAAAATGTGTCTGTTTTGTGGGCAAAAGAAGTTTTCTCTACAGTGCAAGGCTCTGTTCACACAGCGTGTCAGTCCTATGTGTTCCCTGAACATATATCAAACAAATCCATAGGGCTCAATTCATCTGATGGGGACAGGTGAGTGTGCTTTTGTCCTCGGTCGGGCCATTATATGCCATTATACTTTTCTTTTTTTTTTTAAACTGTCAGCTGGATCAACCCTATTAAACCAGGTGTAATGCCTGGTAGGGTTGATCCTGCATTATTTTCTGGTTAAATCCCTGATTGAAACCATTACGTTCCCCATGACATGAATGTAATCACTGCAGTGATTTTTACTTTTTTGCTGTTTTTTAGGCTGTGGAAAGCTTTTACGGTGTGGAAAAGGAACGTTCACAGATCCAAGATGGACAGTAGCAAGTATGTGATAAAAACAAATCGCCATGTACGCCCACACCACAGAATGCACCACAGAATTCACCAGATTTATCATTGCCACTTTTCTACCGTATTTATGAAGCTTTTGCACCACAAATTGAAACGGAGCTTAGCACAATGGGTTTCCTATTGAAGATGGAGCAGTGAGGACAACCCGATCTGAGCAGATATATCAATGCCTATTTCTGAGGCCCTTGCAGCATTATTCAATTTAGCACAATCGTTTTCCTATTGCAAATGGAGCAGTGGGGATGAGGGGCTAGTGCTGCGGCCAGTTGCCCTACCTCCAAATCTGATCAGATTTATCAATGTCAGATTTCTACCCTATTTATGAAACCCTTGCGACACAAATTAAACTTAGCACAATGGCTTTCTTATTGTAAATGGAGCAGGGGAGTGGTGAGGGGCTGTTGCTCTGACCAGTTGCCTTACAGCCAGATTTGCTCAGATTTATCAATGTCACATTTTTACCCTGTTTATGAAGAGCCTGCAATACCAATTAAACTTAGCACAATGGTTTTCTTATTGCAAATCGAGCAGGGAGGATGAGGGGCTACTGCTGCCAGATCTGATCAGGTTTACCAATGTCAAATTTCTACCCTATTTATGAAGCCCCTGCAACACCAATTAAACTTAGCACGATGGCTTTCCTATTGTAAACTGAGCAGTAGGGATGACGGGCTACTGCTGCGGCCAGTTGCCTTACAGCCAGATCTGATCAGATTTACCAATGTCACATTTCTACCCTATTTATGAAGCCCCTGCAACACCAATTAAACTTAGCACGATGGCTTTCCTATTGCAACCTGAGCAGTAGGGATGACGGGCTACTGCTGCGGCCAGTTGCCTTACAGCCAGATCTGATCAGACTTACCAATGTCACGTTTCTACCCTATTTATAAAGCCCCTGCAACACCAATTAAACTTAGCACAATGGTTTTCCTATTGCAAACTGAGCAGAGTGGATGAGGGGCTACTGCTGTGGCCAGTTGCCTTACAGCCAGATTTGATTAGATTTACCAATGCCAGATTTCTACCCTTTTTATGAAGCTCTTGCAAAACTAATTCAGCCTAGCACAATGCTTTTCGTATTGCAAACTGAGCAGTAGGGATGAGCGGCTACTACTGCTGGCAGGTGCCTTACAGCCAGATCTGATCTTAGTGAAATTCAAAGGAGATATTATCCACATATAGGTTGCTACGAGATAGGACAGACCAAGAAGAATATTAAGTGATATTTTTGCCTGTTTTATCCTTGTAGTAATCCCTTATATAGTAATCATTGCGTTCTCAACTACAGGGCGCTGATCCTGCGGCATCTGTTCCTTGCTGATGGACTCTTCCAGGACTGCCTGCTATACCTCCAGACGTTGTGCGAGGGCGCTGTGAATGTCCAGAGTGATAACCGACATGGAGATTTGCCTATTTTGCTTGTTAATGTAAGGAACAGTATTAATAATATTAGGAAATTTGGATCTAACTAAAGGAGAACATCTCCCAAAAGCCGATCGCTCCCCGATGTAGTGAACGTTCCTATACAGCAGGCATATCCAAACTCCGGCCCTCCAGATGTTGCAAAACTACAACTCCCATCATTCCTGGACAACCTACAGCTATTAACCTACAGAAGAGCATGATGGGAGTTGTAGTTCTGCAACACCTGGAGGGCCAGAGTTTGGACATGCCTGCTATACAGTATGCCTGGATGCTTATACTGAGCACGTGTCTGTGTGTGTGCATGTTCTCAGTACATATGAATGTATAAGGGTCTCAGCTAGTATACAGCACTCCTGATGGAGAACGGCCCGGTGTGTAATGTACTCCTCCTCTCCGCAGCTGGATCACTCCTGCACCTATTCCCTGAAGGATTTTTGTCATATTCAGAACGAAGCCTGTGATAATGCCCTGAACAAACTTCAGACACTCAGAGAAATGCTTCTTAAGGTCATCGCTCAGACTTTATATAAGGTATGAAACTGTGCAAAAATAAAACTTTCACTGTGATGAAGTTCCCTCTTTTTATTTGAAGGTGTTGGAATATTTGGAAAAGCCCCGTCCATGCATCTGTTTAAGGTATACGGACATCATGGATGGGAGTGCTCTGCTCAATGACTCCCGTTATCTTATCAGTCAGTCATTTGAATGAGCATCATGCAATACCGCATCCCTCCTGTAGGGGTCACTGTAGCAGACAGTGTCCTCTGGAAAACACTGAAGGTGATCTTGTGGCGATCAACTGGTCACCAGGAGTTCCTGACTTAGAAAATCGGTTGTCCAGATAGGAAATATTTTTTAACCCCTTAAAGGCACAGCCTTTTTGGCCCTTAGGACACAATCATGAGGACTTAAAGGGATTGTCTCACCTCAGACATTGATGGCATGTCGCTAGGATGTGCCACCAATGTCAGATAGGTGCAGGGCCGCAACCTTTCTCCAAAACGGGACCCCAAAGTGAGCGGGGAGCAGCCACACATGTGCGTCCTTCCTCCAATTATCTCTGTGGGACGAAAAATAGCCAAGCTGCGGCTCGGGCTATCTCTGGCAGTCCCATAGAAGTGAATGGAGCAGTGGCTGCACTTATGCGGTGCGCTGTACACTGATTTCTATGGGACTTCTGAAAATAGCCGAGTGCGCTCACCCAGCAGTTTTCGGAACTCTGGCTGCGCATGTGAAGTGCACTCTCCTTCACTTTCGGGAGTGTTCTGGAGATAGGTGGGGGTCTTAGAGGTGGGACCTGCACATATCCTAACGATATGCCACGAATGTCTCAGAATGACAGCCCCTTTAACTGGACAATCTGCATTTTTTAATGGCGCCAATTTTGGGTTCATACAGTATGATTTATTGAGTAACTTGTATTTGAGAAAGTGACAATGTATTGACCATGGCATCTCAGGGGTTAAAGATCAAGGGGAAAGGGCCCTTCGCACTGTGCCCCCCAGCAGAGCTGTATATGGTGCACCCATATGTATGATTGCACAGCCTGGTGGCTCAGTGCTTCTGCAGTTCTGGGGTCCTGGGATTGAACCCAACCAACATCTACATGGATTTGTATGTTCTTCTCAGGTTTTTGTGAGTTTCCTCTTTGCCGTACTAGTACGTTAGTCTGGAATTTAGATAGTGAGCCCCCGTGGGGATAGGGACCGATGTGAGTGATGACAATATCTGTACAGCGCTGTGGAATATGTTGGTGACATAGAAAGGAATGTGGGCAATTGAACATCAGATTTATTAGCCCTCATGAAGCCCCATAGAAGCCTTTAGCGCCCGGCTAGAGGAGGTCATGTTATGGAGGCATTAACTTTCGAAAAAGCATTGCTTCTAGGCAAGAGGAATTGTGATACTGTGCGGTACAGAGCACCATGTGGCAGCACATGAAGTGCCTACAGCTTTGTAGTAGGGAGCCATAGGGATCCCAAGCGTCGCCGTATAGGCTGTGTATGATGAGGCTTCCACAGGCAGGAGAGCCGCTGCCAGTGATCGTCTCCGTGTTTCCAGATTGTCCCCCGTCATCTAATAAAACAAATCCGCAAGTTTCTCCGCTGAAGCGAATCTAATTCCTTCATTAAACAGCTGGGAATAACCATTATACCACGGAGAACATAGAAGAAAAGCTGCACACAGAGCCAATATAAGCCATGGCGTGCATCGCTGACGTGTAACTCTTTACGTTCCAGGTGGCCGAGGCCGTCGGGCTGAAGGAGCCATTCTTATCTACGTCCCCAAAGAAGCCAAATTACACAGAGCAGTCCGAATGGAGGAATCTGCAGGAGCGGTTTAGAAGGTTTCTCAGCCTGGTCGACTGCCTCTTCCAGGAGATGCTGCGATCTGTGGCCTCCAATGCAGTCCAGATGCTCCTCAAATTCTTAGAGGCTTCCAGCCAAGTGACGTCAGCAGAAGAGAAAAAGAAAGATAAATTAAGGTCTGATCCTCGGGTCACTAACTGGGGATATGGAATATCACAGATGAGTGCCTCCGACTCTAGATACTCCTCATACAGGGCTACATGCACTGTCAAGTCCCATTATTCTGACCACCAGCTAATATCCAGAGTAAGCGTCCATTCACACGTCCGTAAATTTGGTCCAACGGGGCTGGAACGGATATAGATCCGCATCTGCATTTCCAGGATCCGCATCCGTATTTTCGTGATCCGTATTTAAGGGACCTGCAATTCCGTTCCCGAAAAAAAATAGAACATGTCCTATTCTTGTCCGTTATTTCGGATCACAAAAGGCATTTTCTATTATAGTGTTGCCGATGTGCAGTCCACAAATTGCAGATCGCACATTGCCAGTGTCCGTGTTTTGCGGATTTGCGGACGTGTGAATGGACCTTAACCGTCGTGCAGTATGGACCAATAAGGTCTGGGTAGGTTGTCACAGGTATCTGGAGCCATGCTGACGGCAGTGCATCCCACAGCTGCTGGAGGGGGCGTGGGGGAGGATCCATAGAGCGGACACTACCATCAAGATGGTCCCACAGATGATCAATCGGGTTCAAGTCTGGGGAATTAGGGGACCAGGGTAGTACTTGGAAGTCTTGGTCATGCTCTACCAACCAATGTCAATGTTGGACATTTCTAGCCTTGGGACATGTCGCATTGTCTAGCTGGAAGATCCCATCCGCCCCAGGGAAGACAATCAGCATGTAGGGGTGTACGTGATCTGCAAGGAGTTCCTTCCACATGGATGAGTGGACCACAGAATGCCATAAAAAACCTCCAGACCATAACGTTGCCCCCACCGGCTTGTGTTCTTCCAGCAAAGGCTGCAGGGTGTTCCCTTTATGATGTTTCTCACCTGACACGCCAACGACAATCCTTTCCATGAAGCAGAAAATGTAACTCCTCACAGGGGTTTTTTGCCTTCCTCTGGATCAACTTGTAGGAAACAGGCCGAACTGGATGGACAAATGTCTTTTTTCGGTCTTATATACTATGTTACTATGTTACTATGTTACTATGTAAGACAACCCTTTGCCAGACAGCGGAGGTCCGATTCTGATACTGCGGCGAAAATAGGAGCCTTTTCTGCTGATGTAACTTTGTTAGCAGAGGTGCAGTGACTGACTGTCTGCTTCTGAGCCCCCATACGCAGTAGAGTTCTCTTAACTGCTCCACTGTGGGTGTTCTCCTCCCTCGCGCACCCTCGTAGCCGACATTCACCTCTCACATCAGTGGCACGTGGTGCTCCGCAGTTTTCACATCGCTTCTTCACAATGCTGCCATTTGTCCACTCACCATACACTTTCACCACAGCATCACGAGAACAGTTCACACTGCGCCATTTCAGAAATACCGCCACGTGGGGCCCGAAAGCCAATAATCATCCCTGCCTGCATCTCTAATAACCGCAATGAGGTATATGTGTGCAGACAGCCTATCACACACCTTATATACCCACCGAGCCAGCTCAGCACACCTTGGCCACACCGAGCCAGTTCAGGATGCCTTATATACCCACCAAGCAAGCTCAGCACACCGTGTATACCTACCGGGCCAGCTCAGCACACCTTATATACCCACAAGACAGCTCAGCACACCTTATAATCCCACCAAGCAAGCTCAGTACACCTTATATACCCACAGACGCAAGCTCAGCACACCTTATATACCCACCGAGCCAGCTCAGTACACCTTATATACCCACCTAGCCAGCTTAGCACACCTTATACACCCACCGAGCCACCTCAGCAACCCTTATATACCCACCGAGCAAGCTCGGCACACCTAATATACCCACCGAGCCAGCTCAGCACATGGGACTTCCTTAATGAGCTACCTGCTAGAACATCAAGGGTAGGGAGTTGTCAGAATAATGGGACTTGACTATGTATGTGCAGCCGGCTGCTGAGATTTTACTTGTAAGGTGGCAGAAAGAGTCACTGAGTTTAGAGACATATCAAAAGTTTTCATCTGTGGTAGTCTGAGTCTACATATCCCGCCCTCTCTCCTGACTGGATGGAATTGAGATGGGCCCATAGACTTCTTTTAAGTCCATCTTCTGCAGCGAGGAGAGAGCACAATACGTGAACGTTTCTCTCACTCAGACCTCCACCGATCAAAACTTTTGATATGTTTCTATGACATATCAAAACTTTTCTCAAAACTCTAGAAAAGTTAGGATCGGTCATCAATATTAAATTGGCCAGGGTCCAATTCCCGGCACCCCCGACAATCAGCAGTTTTGATTGCTGCTATCGCCAGAGCCAAGCACCAGAACTACAAGGCATTATGCATGTGGCATCTTGACCACGCTCACTTATACATACTATCAGTGTAGTCAAAAAATGTAATTTAAACGTATTTTCTGTATCAATGATTTATTTTAGAAACACCGAGGACAAAAGCCTGGAAATATCTGATAAAGTCCGACAAATGGCCAGTTCACCAGTAGATATTTCTAAGGTAAGTTGCACAGAATGAAAGTCTACGTTACATCAGTTGTACATACGTTACATTACTTATCCTGTACCGATCCTGAGTTCCATCTGTATTATACTCCAGAGCTGCACTCACTATTCTGCTGATGCAGTCACTGTGTACATACATTACTTATCCTGTACTGATCCTGAGTTACATACTTGTAATATACTCCAGAGCTGCACTCACTATTCTGCTGGTGGAGTCACTGTGTACATACATTACTTAGCCTGTACTGATCCTGAGTTACATCCTGTATCATACTCCAGAGCTGTGCTCACTATTCTGCTGGTGCAGTCACTGTGTACATACATTACTTATCCTGTACTGATCCTGAGTTACATCCTGTATTATACTCCAGAGCTGCACTCACTATTCTGCTGCTGGAGTCACTGTGTACATACATTACTTATCCTGTACTGATCCTGAGTTACATCCTGTATTATAATCCAGAGCTGCACTCACTATTCTGCTGGTGGAGTCACTGTGTACATACATTACTTATCCTGTACTGATCCTGAGTTACATCCTGTATTATAATCCAGAGCTGCACTCACTATTCTGCTGGTGGAGTCACTGTGTACATACATTACATTACTTATCCTGTACTGATCCTGAGTTACATCCTGTATTATAATCCAGAGCTGCACTCACTATTCTGCTGCTGGAGTCACTGTGTACATACATTACTTATCCTGTACTGATCCTGAGTTACATCCTGTATTATAATCCAGAGCTGCACTCACTATTCTGCTGCTGGAGTCACTGTGTACATACATTACTTATCCTGTACTGATCCTGAGTTACATCCAGTATTATACTCCAGAGCTGCACTCGCTATTCTGCTGGTGGAGTCACTGTGTACATGCATAACACTGACCTATCCTTGCCTTATTACTTGGGTGATGCAGTGTTTTGGGGGCAGTTATTTCATGTGTATGGGAAGCTTTTCCTCCACACTAGAGCGAGCTGGAGCGGATGTTGCGGTGGTTTTTCACGGTGTGTCTAGAATCACCTCCACAGTTCCATATTGATGTGCGGCTGCTGATTATACCTGCGTCATGTATTTATATGTAACGGATGGCATAGCCTTATGGCAGTAATTATTACATATATTATACTTCAATGAATATGAATGCAGCTATTTGTGAGGATGGTAATTCTCCTCTTGATTTCAGGTGCTGAGGGAAATTCGAGAGAACACGCGAGGGAAACAAGAAGTGGCTGCAGTGTTTGAAGTTCGCTTGGTCCTGCCTTCCCGGACAGACGACAAGCAGCAACTTTCCGCACGGACCGCGGCCGCTTCACATGATCCTCCTGGAGGCAAAAAGCAAGTCACTTTCGAAGAAGGAAATGAGGATTATCCTGGTAAATATTATGTCGGCAGTAATTCAAAGCTGAGGCTATACAGTGAAAACTCTGCATTGCAAAAATATTCAACCCCTAAAAAATGTCCTAATAGGTGTCGAGAGCTCTATCTTTAACTAATTCGGAAATTGGCCCCGTGGTTCCTATTGTCACTGCTGGATTTATAGATGCGTTATTTCTAACAATTGTCTTATTTTCTAGGTTCTGAAGAATGGGTCAATGATGGGAAAGATGAAGACAGTCCAAGAAGGTGAGGCCGGTGGAGGCCTGCTGCGTGTCCAGTGTGATATACAGTCCCGGGGAGGGGCTGTATTTGTGTCACCACTGGTAGACATGGGCACCAGGGGCGTGCCCCTTGGGTCTTTTGCCCAGTTCTTCAGGCCAGGCATTTTGGCTGCATGAAGAGTTGTTAGGGGTCATTTATTAAGACCGGCGCCGGCCTTTACATAACTTCGGGCGTATCCACTGCCCCTTCAAAATCTACGCCAGCTCTCTTCCTGGCATAGATTTAGACCATTTTCTATGCCTAAAACAGGCGTAGAAAATGATGAATGAGATGGATATACTGGCCCCGCCTATGCCACGCCCACTTTTTTAAGACCTTGCATGAGCGGGAAAAAGTCGCAGATTGCGGTGCAAATAACCTTTGTGCCACAATTTGCTCCAGAAATGCGCCTAATATAGACGTATTTCTGGTGAGTAAATGACCCCCATTGTGTCTGGCTTTGGTCTGCTTAGCATTGCCCCCCCAACACCTACCATATTAATTTTCTTAACATGATTACTTCATTGCAGGTCATCAGCTGCTGCTCCTAAGACTGTCCTGGTCTTTCCTCCTAACACTGAATTTGAAATACATATACAAGGGCTTGTGGATGGATTTGAGCAGACTATAGGTAGGTGGTTTTTGCTAGTTGTTACCCATGAGATCTGCGATTCTCAAGGTTATGTATATTGTGTAACTTCGCTCACTGACTGCATCTAAGATCTGATATCACCAAATTATTTATCAGTAGATTACAACAAGATAGTCTGTTTGCCTATTATTATGTTAAATTCACTAAAACCAAGTCTTAAACCTAACATAACTACTATAATACTGCTCCTATGTACAAGAATATAACTACTATAATACTGCTCCTATGTACAAGAATATAACTACTATAATACTGCTCCTATGTACAAGAATATAACTACTATAATACTGCTCCTATGTACAAGAATATAACTACTATAATACTGCCGCCTATGTACAAGAATATAACTACTATAATACTGCTCCTATGTACAAGAACATAACTACTATAATACTGCTCCTATGTACAAGAATATAACTACTATAATACTGCCGCCTATGTACAAGAATATAACTACTATAATACTGCTCCTATGTACAAGAATATAACTACTATAATACTGCCGCCTATGTACAAGAATATTACTGCTATAATACTGCTCCTATGTACAGGAATATAACTACTATAATACTGCCTCCTATGTACAAGAATATAACTACTATAATACTGCTCCTATGTACAGGAATATAACTACTATAATACTGCTGCTATGTACAAGAATATAACTACTATAATACTGCTCCTATGTACAAGAATATAACTGCTATAATACAGCACCTATGTACAAAAATATAACTACTATAATACTGCTCCTATGTACAAAAATATAACTACTATAATATTGCTCTTATGTACAAAAATATAACTACTATAATACTGCTCCTATGTACAAGAATATAGCTACTATAATACTGCTCCTATGTACAAGAATATAACTACTATAATACTGCCTCCTATATACAAGAATATAACTACTATAATACTGCTCCTATGTACAGGAATATAACTACTATAATACTGCCTCCTATATACAAGAATATAACTACTATAATACTGCTCCTATGTACAAGAATATAACTACTATAATACTGCTCCTATGTACAAGAATATAACTACTATAATACTGCTCTTATGTACAAGAATATACCTACTATAATACTGCTCCTATGTACAAGAATATAACTACTATAATACTGCTCCTATGTACAAGAATATAACTACTATAATACTGCCTCCTATGTACAAGAATATAACTACTATAATACTACCTCCTATGTACAAGAATATAACTACTATAATACTGCCTCCTATGTACAAGAATATAACTACTATAATACTGCCTCCTATGTACAAGAATATATCTACTATAATACTGCTCCCATGTACAAGAATATAACTACTATAATACTGCTCCTATGTACAAGAATATAACTACTATAATACTGCTCCCTATGTACAAGAATATATCTACTATAATACTGTTCCTATGTACAAGAATATAACTACTATAATACTGCTCCTATGTACAAGAATATAACTACTATAATACTGCTCCTATGTACAAGAATATAACCACTATAATACTTATCCTATGTATAAGAATATAACTACTATAATACTGCTCCTATGTACAAGAATATAACTACTATAATACTGATCCTATGTACAAGAATATAACTACTATAATACTGCTCCTATGTACAAGAATATAACTACTATAATACTGCCCCCTATGTATAAGAATATAACTGCTATAATACTGCCTCCTATGTACAAGAATATAACTACTATAATACTGCCTCCTATGTACAAGAATATAACTACTATAATACTGCTCCTATGTACAAGAATATAACTACTATAATGCTGCTTCCTATGTACAAGAATATAACTACTATAATACTGCCTCCTATGTACAAGAATATAACTACTATAATACTGCTCCTATGTACAAAAATATAACTACTATAATACTGCTCCTATGTACAAGAATATAACTACTATAATACTGCTCCTATGTAAAAGAATATAACTACTATAATACTGCCTGCTATGTACAAGAATATAACTACTCTTCCTATGGACAGATTATCCTGTGTTGTACAGCTGTATTGCGGTATTTACTCTGTTGATATGTAATGTCGTCACAGCTCATCCTCCTTCCACCCCCCTCTCCGCTGCAGGGCTAAGCTCAGATTTGTCCCTTGTATTATTTTCCATATTTGAGCAGAATGTGTTTGGATGTATTACGTGCAGTCGTATGACAGTGGATCCCATCTGGCAGTGAAATCTGTGAGTCACAATACAGTCATCTGTATCTGTTATGCTACATTAAGAAGTAGCTGAGGGCGGCGTTGGCCTGGGCACGATGACATTGTACGTGGTAGCTCGTCTAGTGGGCGCCTGAGTGTTCATGCCAGTGATGGCTCTTTGTTGTACCAGGCGGTGACGTGCTCCTCAGCAGCATCTTTCCTTTAAAGGACACACCATCTACACAGACCTACACAGCTTCATCCATTGTGTAGTGGATGGACCTGGTTACCCTTCACTTTGGTGGACGCAGCGCTGCAGTTAGGAACGCTGATCCGACATCCTGCATCCACGCCTATCATGAGGGTAGAAAACACTTTTAAAGGGAGTCTGTCAGCGGCAAATTCACCAATAAAACCTTGTAAGGCTAGCTCAGCCGAATGTAAGGATACCTCTCACGTAGGGATCCCTTGCTTCATTCTGGAGAAAAAGTAATTTTAATCCATTTGCAAATTAACAGTTAAGTGCACCGAGGTCGGACCCAAGTCACTCTGTGCACCCTTGCTCCTCCCACCTCCTCTGCCAGCCCCTCCCAGGTCTTCCAGATTAGGCCAGGTTCCTGCATAGGCCTCTCGCCTAGCTCTGTCCAATCAAGGAGGAGAGGGAGCATGCGCTGTAATAACAAAGACTACAGAGTGCTCGGAAACTACTAGTGCCGCACGCGGACAAGCGCCAGCTCTGTCTGTGCCGCTCTTGACCCGCCCAACAGATTCCAAGCTAAACAAGATGGGCGGCCTATGAGAAGAAGATGCAGCAGGGCAGAAGAGACGTCCCCTGGAAGCGTTGGAGGAGTCACGTGAAACGACTTAAGATTTGCAAACGGAAGCAAGAAAGTGTATTACAGAGCTACAGTGAAGGACATTATGAGGTAGGAAACATGGTCGTATGGCTTTGGACAACCCCTCGAAGTATATTGGCTGTAGTTATGGGATTAATCCAAGAGATAACAGATGATTAGCAGTTATGGCACCATCGATGAGGTTCAGCACAAAATCTGCATGTTCTACTGCGGTGGATTTGTGGTGGAAAAATGCACAGTGTATGGCCCTATCCCAGGAGCCACAAAGAGCCTCCTGGATCCCTGGCTTGAAACGTGTGGGAGCTGTTAACTCAGTTTTCTGGAGAGATCTTGGCAGAGGTAGGAAGGAAGGGGTATGTGCACACATTTCTTTTGTTTTTTCACATTTATTTTGGTGCATATTCAGCACCAGAATCCACATGGTGCCCTTGTGAAATCTTATGTTTTCAGTGGACATCCACAATGTCGTTCATATGTCCAACATCTGAGTAAAGCAATGGCGTACTTACCGATATCTTTCTTTGTTGTGTTGCAGGTAAGTTCTCCCCTCTCAGTGAGGATCCCTGTTTTTCCAAATTCTTCCTTCAGCCAACATGTGAGAAGAAAGCTGTTCCGGATAGACAGCCAAAGTGGAGCCAGAAGGCGAGCTGGCCCAACTGTGAGCTCCTTCTTGGAATGGATTCAGATTATCAAAGATGGGTATGTGACCCTCACCCCCACCAGAGACGTCCACCTGCAGACATTTAGACTTACCTCCCAACATACAGGCATACAACTCAGTGCATACTTGTTTTTCACTTTGATGTGCTTGGGGTAGGTGCGCTGGAGAGACTTGGAGGTTTTGGGTGGGTCCCCCAGACACTGTTGAGGTGTCACCACAGGTTGCTCCTTGTCAGAGGGGATAGTAAGACATGGTGTAACTCATTGGGAAAAAGTCCAGACAGTCAGGGTTTTTAGTTCAGCAGTGTGCTTCTTTACTGGAGGAACTCAAGTGCAAAACAATACAGGTAATGCACTGAGCTGGCAACTCCCTGGCAGAAGAAGGTTCTGTGCTGAGCAGAGTCCTGAGTTAGCTGTCCCTCTCTCTCTCAGAAGGCTGGTACCCTGACCCAAGGGCTGGTGGCCCAGGATCTGTGGCTCAGTCATCCAGTTGGCACTCTGGTCAAAGGGCTGGTGACCCAAGATCTGTGGCTCAGTCATCCGGTTGCCACTCTGGTCAAAGGGCTGGTGACCCAGGGTCTGTGGCTCAGTCATCTAGCTGGCACTCTGGTCAAAGGGCCGGTGACCCAGGGTCTGTGGCTCAGTCATCCAGCTGGCACTCTGGTCAAAGGGCTGTTGACCCAGGGTCTGTGGCAGAGTATCTCCTTCTCATCGTCTTCGTCTGGTCACTCATGCAGTCTGGCATGAGTCTCTCCTACTAAACACCAGTCCCTGCCTACAGACAACTAGGGGCTCTAATTGCTCTCTTTGTAGATAGTTTCTTACTGAATTAGAATCTTCTAGTGGAAGGGGTGGAATGGAGAAGCTCAGCCTAAAAAGAAACAATGTTGCAATTTCAGTCTGTCAAAGACTTGTATAGAGTTTCAATTCAAGTCTATGGGAATGACTAAGCAGTTTTTCCAGACATAAAGAAGAGCACTAAACTAGACATTTGGAAGGTCAGTGTGTCTGTTTTCCCCTAAGACCTTTGCATAGTCTCTTATAGTAACTGTGGAAAATAACTATCTTTCTCAGTGCATAGATAGAAAGTCCCAAAGTCTTTAATTTTTAGCTGACTGTGTATTAACCCTTTCCACAGCGCAGTAGTGCAAATTAACATGATATATTACAATAAACATATAGAATGCAGTTCAAAAATATAAAGCACACGACAGCATAAAGCATAGTGTAAGTTAACCCTTTAAAGTGCCGTAAAGTAGGGAGTTGATGGCTTTGCATAGTAGCAATAGACAAAATGTCTACAAACATCCATACTCCAAAGTACCCTTGCTTCGGGGACTACACATTAATTTGTCTTTCTAGGCGTCATTGCAGCTCTGTGATAGTTAGGCCTATGTGTTGTGGCCGTTTTGTTCCATCCAAAGTCAAAAGTGGATCCAGCAGGAAGGAGACGTGTAAGTCCTCGTGTTAACTCCGGGCTCGGGCACCAAAACCATCCACAAAAAAATACAATTCTATCTTTATGCAAAACCATTGAAGGACAATGCCGATGTTTGCTTTTGAAGTGTACGGGGCAAATATTGGCGAATAAATGCAGTGGCTTATCTCCCATCACAACACAATCCTTCTTTCTTTGAGTTGAGAGGTCCCCTTTACGTATTAGATGGTCAACTGGCCCCACCTAAATCAGAGTGTTCAGCCAACGTTCATATAATGTACTCAGCCAGCTTATAGGGATTGTCCAGGAATACCTACATTTTAACTGATGACTACAGCTTGTCTCCTTTATGAAAAGACTCCTACTTACCTGCAACCGAGCATCCATCTTCCCGTTTGCGGCTTGTTTAACTCCTCCCCAACATGGTCACCTGCTGCTCTGCAGCCCATGACTGGCTTCATTGGTGACATGTCTCTCATGTGGTTGCCAGTGAGCAGGACCAGAGCGGCGGGGACCAGGTAAGTATGATTTTTTTTCCGAGGTAAGCTGTGGGCATCAGATAAAAGTTAGGAGGTATTCCCGGACAACCCGTTTAAGATGCTCAGAAAGGGATACGGGTAAAGTCGTGAGGAGTGTATTTTGGGCTATGCCATAAATACCTGTTTAGCAGCAGAGTTGAGCAAACGGTGGAAAAATAGGAATCCCCCTTTAAGGTATGGCCCCTTGATGAGTGGCAGATAGCCTCAGCCTACAGGCTCCTGATACGTAAATTTGGTATTGAGTGTGAGGGCTTCTCCCTGGTACCCAAATATTTGGCTAACCTCTGGCACTCCAGCTGTGGTGAAACTACGACTCCCAGCATGCTCTATTCATTTCTATGGGGTTCTCAGAACAGCCAAGCAAGGGGGCATCTTGGGAGTGATAGTTTTACCCCAGCTGGAGTGCCGGAGGTTAGCCGTCACACACCTAAACCATCGTTCTCCAAAAATAGCGTCCTGAATGTGTGGTGTCTCACAGCCATGATGTTCCTGATATCTACAGCGTCTCACTTATCACTTTCAGATGAAGAGTATATTTTCTGTCATGAAATGCTCCCTGGAGGAGGTTGACAGGTACAGCAGCCACTTTACCATGTTCTGCACCATGGTGGAAGCCGCTGAGAATGTGAAGGTGAAGATAAGCAGTGCCCAGCTCGAGCTGGGACCAGATGACTATAGAGGTATCCTGGCCACGGTCAGAGGCTTCATCCAGGAATGTCGGCACATGGACGTCGAGAGGAGAGTTCTCAATATCAAAGTGAGAAGCCTGGACCTTCAGACAGAGTGTCTACAGCATCTCCAAGAAGTTGTAGATATCATTCACAGGTCCCTGCCAGCCATGGCCTACACCAAGAACAGCCATCTTCTGGAAGTAAGTCAAGCCTTTTCTAATTACTTGTTCAGGAATATGCATTCTTAAAGAGACCCCTACATCTTTTCTTTTGGTTGGTTGGATGGTTTCCTGGATATCATTTTTAAATCCACTACATGTATTCTTCTTCCTGTCCTGGCTCTTTAACCTCCTTATCCTTTTGGACTTTTAGTACGGCAGAAAGTTTCACTTAACGCTAAGTCAGACCATCACTGCGGCCAGGGAGATCCCCCCTGTAGTGACTCCATTAGAACATCACACATTACACTAATCCATGCAATGCTGTTCTGTGGGCATCTATATCTAGGCCTAACAAGAGAACAATAGAGCGATCATGGACCCACTGTGCCAACCAACTAGTTTGATGTTGATCTAGTCCTAAGGACGTTATCCTGGCAGTCCCCGGTTTTCAACCTTTAAACTTTGTACAGGGATCTAGTCTTCGCTGCAGGGGAGCCACCAGGCCGCTACCTCTTGAAATAGTCTGGTGTAGTTAACTGCTGACCCATGGGGGTCAGAAACACCGGTGCAAGCATCAAGGGATCAAGCAGTACTCGAAGTCAGGAAACAGGCACAGGTCAGGACAGGCAGAGTTTGTGCAAATCCGTAATTAAGTCCAGAGGTGAGGGCAGGCGGCTCAGGGTCAGTATCTTGAACTTGCATGATTTGGGTTAGGCGGCAACGGGTTAGAATCTGTAAATCGGGCAGAAGTCGTTACATTGACAGACAAACGGGCTATGGCTCTTTTGCAGGGTCTAGCAAGCTAGAGAAAACCATCGCTCAAGTACGTCTACTTTGGTAAAGGTGCCTTTGGTACCTACAGTTGTCCAGCCATTGGCTGGAGAAGATTGGTGTGATGTGCGCTGGCCCTATTAGAGCCTAGGGGGGTATATGCTACGGGAAACAGCCAGGCTGCTGCCTCCAGCAGGAGACACTGAGCCCTGGGGTATAGCCATAGCCTTTAAGGGGCTGGTTTATTTTGGAGCCCATAAGCAAAACTAGTAACATTTCGGCACACAGGCCTTCCTCAGCTCAGCTCACACCTTCATCTTCAGTTTGAATCAAGCTTAGTGCGGATGCGTCAGGGCACATAGAAGAAGCCACAGTGGAGTCAAACCCCACAAGATAATCCTGTTGCCTTTATGCAGATTTCTCTCACTTTAAGAGTATTCTCGCTGGTAAAAGTTATCCACTATCCACAGGATAGGGGTTAACTATTAGATCGATGGGGGTCCTACCTCTAGGACCCCTACCGACCACGAGAGCAGGGGCTCCATACCCCCCGCAGCTCCCCTGAAATGACGGGAGCACGTGGCCGCTCTATTCATTTCTATTGGAGTTCCGGAGATAGCCAAATACAGCGCTGGTCCTTTCAGGGGAACTACGGAGGGTACAGCGCCCCCCCCATTCTCGTGATCGGTGGGGTCCCAGTGGTAGGATCTAAAATTTATCCCCTAATTTCATAAAAAATTTCTAAAGTGATTCAGCTATTGATGATCAGATCATTGGGTGTCCCTCTCCCGCCACACCCACAATCAGCTGTTTGAGAGCACCGTGGCCTCTTACTAGGCCAGTGACGTCACGTTCATCAATCATGTGGCCTAGGCTCAGCTCAGTCCTATTCAAGCGAGTAGGGCTGAGCTGTAATACCAAGTACAACCACTATCCAATGGATGGCGCTGTTCTTAGTAAGCTTTAAGGAGGCAACGTGCTCACCAGAATGCAGCGGGCCCCCTCAAACAGCTCTAAGGAAGATGGTAAGTTCATCGGGAAATCTGGGACGTTGTGCATTGGGCACTGTCTGGGAGTGATTGACGCACATGTACTGGGAAACCCGGTGGGGCAGGGGGAGAAGTACTAAGTTTTGCAGTGGGGGCTCCCCTGCTAATACAAGTTCATTCAGTAGCTATTGTATGACTGGTGCAATCATGTACAAAGCAGAGCTGAAGTCTTAATATTTGATTCAATACCGTCAAATAGCCGAAGGAATTACGTCGTCTATATACCCCCGGGCTGATCGCCGGCTGGAAGGATCTGTCACCGCGCGGCAGGGGCCAATTGTCCTAAAGATTTCCTAGTAATAGAAGTTAATGGCCGTCAGTAATTGTACAGAGAATTGACCTTTAGGATTTCTTTGAATAGAAATAGAGACATTTGCAGAATTTAATAAAAAAAAATCCAGATTTAGTAGATGAGATGTAATGCCAAAACCGATGTGGACCTTTCATCAGACCCCCTGATCAGCCGACCTAAATACTCTGCTAACTGCTCGGAGCCTCCGCCGTCGGGAGAGCAGCTCTCAGAGGGCAGATAAAGTTTCTTAAGTGTTTCCGATAAAGCGGCTTCTGATGGTGAAGTAGTTCCCTCCTGCAGTGCTCTTATAGCGTTATGTCCATGGCGGCTGATCGCGAAATGCGCTTATTACATCTGTCGGGGCGCCTATATCAGCGCGGCTCCTCTCACTGCCCACAGTGTCCCCATAGCCATCATCAACGGATAGTCAGCAACATACAGAAGACCAGTTGCTTAAGACTATCAACCCCACGGTCCCCGGGCATCAAGGAATGATACGTTACCCCTAGATGCAGATCCTGGAGCAATAATAATCGCAGGGAGAAGTGACCGGCAGCGTAAAACTGCCTGCTGCATCAGCTTCTTTTTAAAGGGCATCTGTCAGCAGTTTTGCACCATGTGCGCTTGGCAGCTGAAGGCATCTGTGTTGGTCCCATGTCCATATGTGACCGCATTACTGAGAAAAATGATGGTTTCATATATGAAAATAAGCGTCTAGGAGCAACGGGGGCGTCGCCCTTACACTTAGAGGCTCTGCTCTCTCTGCAACTGTTGCGCCCTCTGTACTTTGATTGACAAGGCCAGGCAGTGAAAATGTCGTCACGCCCGGCCCTGTCAATCAAAGTGCAGATGCAGTCTGTGTGCTGTCCACTTTTTTTTTTGCTGACCCATTGACTTCAATAAGTCCGTGGTCCGCATTGTGCATCTTTTTGCGGAACAGACATACAGATGACGGAAACACACGGATGATCCGCGTGCTTTCCAAATCCGTATGTCCGTTCCGCAAAAAGGCAGAACATGTCCTATTCTTGGCCGCAAACTGCGGACCCATTGAAGTCAAAGGGTCCACAAAAGATGCGGATGCAACACGCACTCTATCCGTAAACAGTAGTCACAGATGACCGCTCTGCACTAATGGAGCTCAGCCAAAAAGCAGCCAAGCAGCAAGATCTGCGAAAAATTAAAAGCGAGTACCGTAACCCTCCTCTGTAGGTACTGACTTATATAACTTATGACTGGACACTCACTTGAAGTCCAAACCCCTCTATTTCCTTACAGCACCAGGGTTCTCTTAAATGAGCTCCCCCTAGTGGTGGCTTCTTGCAAACAGAATTTTATCATTTAACGCTATGGCTCTGGCCGGTCTCGCCACTCCAGCATCACAGACAGTTCTTCTGAGGACAAATGATTTAAAATTCTTATGAATACTTAAGAAATCATTGTATTCTTCATCAAGTCGTCAATCTCTTCACAAGTGGGTAATTCTGGGTTGCGCTACACAAGTTGCGATCCGTCTCGGAGTGACTCATATTTAATAAGATAGAGAAAGAGCTCAGCAGCTGCGTTAATTTAGCTGATTTGCGGCATATATTGAGTGTATTACCATATATTGTAGGGTTTTGCATTCACGGGGCTATGAATAATGCATCCGGTACATAATCAGGGATTGCCACGAAGAGTCGAGTCTTCCATTAATTGTATTAGCTTATGTAGTGCTGTCTATACCTGACGGATACCTACGGATACCGTATCCCATTCATATCTGCAAGTACAGTATCGTATATTCTCAGCTGTGTTGGTCAGTGTTGAATTTTTTTTTGCGGCCCGTCATCTGAATTTTGCAGACCTATTCTAGTATTTTGCGGAAGGGACATGCCCGTTCTGCAAAAGGATAGAACATGTCCTGTACTTGCGGACAGCAAAATACATACGGTCTAAAGGAGGCAGATGTCAGCAGAAGGTACAGCACATGGCACCAGGGGTGCACCACCAATGAGGCCACGTGAGGCGATCAGGGAGCACCAAGTAGGGGCAAGAGGGGGCAGTGAGTACTTTCATTGCGGCAAAGGGGTTAGGTTAAAAGATTGGCATTGGGGGGGGGGGGGTCGCCGTTTCAGTTTTCGCCTCAGGCAGCAGAAAAGCTAGGTGCACCCCTGCGACAATACCATTACATGTAAGACAGGGAAGCCACTGGATAACCCCTTTAAGGGGTTTAAATAGCGTCTTGCTTGACTTTCCTCTTCTCTTTCAGGTCGTACATAAATCTCTTCAGAGACTGAACAGGAAGCTGACCCACGTGGAAGAGTTTGTGGAGCACCTGACGTTTCTCGGACAGACTTCCTCCGAGCTGCCATCCCTGGAGCGACAGTACAGTACCGTCATCCAGCTCTACGCCGTCGCCAGAGACTACGGCATTAGTGTTCCTTCAGAGGAAACCGCTCTCTATCAAAGTCTTATTCCCAGCTTCCAGCAACTGAAATCAGCCGTTCTGTTCTGCGAAGCTAAAAAGGATGAAGACATTGTTAAATTCAGCGGGGATTTGGACAAGTACATCTCAGACCTGCACTTTCACTTAATGGAGTTCAAGATCAAAGTAGGTTTTCCTCCTACCCGCGCGTTTCTGTGTCTTTCGCTGCGCAGCGTGGCTCTAGTTTTGCAGTTCTTTTTGGAAATCTGAAGCGTCCTCCTTAAGCAGATTACAGCCGCAAAGTGTAAGTAGGATAATCAAGTTTAGTAAGTCCGTGGAGAGCAGAACGCAAGAAGTTACCACCGCCAAAGTTATCAGGTTTAGGGAAACTACACTGCGAAGTGGGGCATGGGGTTGGAGGTGTGTCATGGTTGGTGGAGAGCCACTCAATCATGGGCGCAAGGTGTTGGATGGTACATGGACATGTGCACTGAAGAGGGTCCATTCACGGACAGCTGAGGAAGCGGTCACCTGGGCGTATTACATGAGCGCCGCGTGTTATGTCCATGACTAGGGATGAGAGAATTTCATATTTTGAAATTCGTTTTCGGTTTGTGTTGTGGTATTTACGGAATAGCGTTATGGATTCCGTTACCTTGGACCATAACGCAATTCCATGACGGAATGCATAACGGAAACCAGACAGATCCGTTATGCAGGTCATAGACTTCTATTATGACAAAATGAATAACAGAATGCCTCTAATGGCACTCCAATACGTATTCCGTCATGGAATTGCGTTATGGTCCGTGGTAGCGGAATCCATAACACAATTCAGTAAATACCACAACGCAAACCAAAAAATTTTAAAATATGAAATTCGCTCATCCCTATCCATGACACGATTACTTGATGTACGGTTTCATCCCAGTGTATGTTACAGGACCTGTGCATGTTACAGGACCTGTGCATGTTACAGGACCTGTGCATGTTACAGGACCTGTGCATGTTACAGGACCTGTGCATGTTACAGGACCTGTGCATGTTACAGGACCTGTGCATGTTACAGGACCTGTGCATGTTACAGGACCTGTGCATGTTACAGGACCTGTGCATGTTACAGGACCTGTGCTTGTTACAGGACCTGTGCTTGTTATAGGACCTGTGCTTGTTATAGGACCTGTGCTTGTTATAGGACCTGTGCTTGTTATAGGACCTGTGCTTGGTACAGGACCTGTGCTTGTTACAGGATCAGTTCTTATTACAGGACCTGTGCTTGTTATAGGACCTGTGCTTGTTATAGGACATTTGCTTTTTACAGGACCTGTGCTTGTTACAGGACCTGTGCTTGTTATAGGAAATCTGCTTGTTACAGGACCTGTGCTTGTTACAGGACCTGTGCTTGTTATAGGACTTGTGCTTGTTACGAGACCTGTGCTTGTTACGAGACCTGTGCTTGTTACGAGACCTGTGCTTGTTACGAGACCTGTGCTTGTTACGAGACTTGTGCTTGTTACAGGACCTGTGCTTGTTACGAGACCTGTGCTTGTTATAGGACCTGTGCTTGTAATAGGAAATCTACTTTTTACAGGACCTGTGCTTGTTATAGGACCTGTGCTTGTTATAGGACCTGTGCTTGTTATAGGACCTGTGCTTGTTACAGGACCTGTGCTTGTTATGAGACCTGTGCTTGTTACGAGACCTGTGCTTGTAATAGGAAATCTACTTTTTATAGGACCTGTGCTTGTTATAGGATTATTAGTGACCCACATCTGAGCATATTGAGAAAGTTACACTTCTTTAATTCCTCTTTAATTGAAACGAAAGGGTAACTCCACCTTGGGACATGTTTTTGAAGAAGTTTGGATTTGCTATAATTTTGTACTAGTTGAAAGTTATTATGTAATAATTAATGATGTATTGTATGCAGGTGAAAAATCCAATACTTCTAGAAGCTGACACATTTCCAATGGAAGCCAATGAGGTCATCGTCAACCTTTTAGAAGAGTTCGAGGTCATCGCCAACAAGGCTCGATGTTACTCCAGTTATCAGGAACGGTTTGGTAGCTCAATGACTCAGATGAAGGTCAGGTTATTGGATGTCCTAATGTTACAGAAGAGTGCCGGGAACGCCCTCACCACCCAGAGTCTCAACGGCGAGCTCTCCGAGATCGAATGTGACTTGGGTTTGAGGAAGCTTCTTTGGGAGGCCAAGGAGGAATGGTGGACATTGTCCACAAAGTGGAGGCAAACCTCATTCGAGAACCTTAACGTGGATTTCATTCAGCGAGACGTGAACAGATTCAGCCATACGTTGTTTGTGCTTGAGAAAGGTAATGGACATTAGGGCATATTAGATCCTGGAAGGATATTCTGGTTCCCCATTCTGACCTGTTTTTTTCATTTTTTATGTCATTCATTTAGGGTTGCCACCAAACGAGGTTGTGACAGGTTTGAAACAATCCATTACAGATTTTAAGCAGAGTTTACCCATTGTGGTGGCTCTACGAAATCCTTGTCTTCAGGCCAGGCATTGGGAAGTTATACACTTCACTATTGGGCGGATGATAACCAAAGATAAGAATTTCACCTTGGGAAACCTTCTGGAACTTAGGGTTAGTAGTGCAATACCCCAGACCTGGTGGTATCTGCAACTTTTTATTATGTACTGGTTTGTATTTTCTTATGTTTGGCCAATGATTCTAGCTAGACAAGGTATGGTTGGCAGGAACAGGGCTAACCACCCTCTTCCTTCCCTCTTGGTAGGAGTGGGCTGGTCCTGCTTCCTGCCAGGAGGTGAAGTTCCAAGTAGATAGTGAAGGGCGAGGAGGCACATGCCAGAGCTCCTGCTCCAAGAGACTATATACTATTCTCCTGGTGGATCATCACTCCAGAAAGATCTGCAGAGTCCAGAACACAGCTTCCAGAAATTATTACTGTGCCAAGACAGCAGAGTGATCAACGAAATCAAAGCTTTACAAACATTGCTGCAGGTGAGGGACTACAGATCGGCCATCCATCACCTAGCTAAAAACCAGACTAGACCAAAATTCTGCTTGAATCTCACAGTGGACTCCTATATCTGCAAGTGCCTGCTAGTGCCAATTAATTGCCACACAACCGACCACCATAGCTCCTCACCTGGTGCCAGAAACTGTACCTTCTACTTAATTCTGCTGGATGTGCCACAAATGTCACTGTTATAAGTTTACTTCTGGTCTGATTCTTCAAACTACCATTCCACTGCACCGATCTCTAGGGAGCAATAGCCTGAGGGAGCACACCGTGACACAACACCTCATCCAGGCCACTACCACTCTCGCTGCTGTAGATTTATTGATTCTGTGTAAAGACGCATCTTTATTAGATCCCCTAAAATAATAATATTTTAAAAATAGGCCTTCTAAATCAGGCAACCCTTTAAAGGCTTTGAACACCTTCGGGAGCAATTTTCTATCATTACATTTTTTTAATTTGGTCTTTATTATCAAAAAAATGTCAACAGTTTTTGTTCTACAGCCTTTGCCTTTAGTGTATCTGCATTCTGTTTTACTCTGAATCCATCAGGGAGCTGCTCTGATGGCTCAATGTGTAGCCCTTATCTGAACTCCTGACAGCTCATAAATGCTCATTATGGCTAACTTCTTATGAGGAGTTCAGAGATAGGAGTTACACATTGAGCCATCAGAGCAGCTCCCTGGCGGATTTACTGTAAATCAGAAATAAATGGTTTGCAGATGCACTGAAAGTTAAATGACAAACTGTAATTGTTTAATTTTCAGCCCAAAATGAGTAAATGCATTGATAAAAAATCCCCCTGAAGGTGTTCATAACCATTAAAGGGGTTATATCCCTTTAGCAAATGGCTTTCATCATGTAGAGAAAGTGAATACAAGACACTTACTAATGTATTCTGATTCTCCATATTGCCTCCTTTGCTGGCTGGATTCATTTTTCCATCACATTATACACTTCTTGTTTCCATGGTTACGACCACCCTGCAATCCATCAGGGGTGGTCGTGCTTGCACATTATATGAAAAAGTGATGTGCAGTGCACACCCCTTTTTACTGTAGTGTGTGAGCACGACCATCACTGTGGGAGTGCAGGGTGGTCGTAACCCCTGGGTACGAGCAGTGTATATTGTGATGTAAAAATGAATCCAGCCAGCAGAGGAAGCAATATGGAGAATCAGAATACATTAGTAAGGGCCTGGTATTAACTTTCTCTGCATGATAGATGCCATTTCCTGGAGTGAGACAACCCCTTAAAGCAGGCAAACAAGACAGAAAGTGTTTCACTTTACTTGCGCACCATGTCTCTCTTAGGGTCCATTCACACGTCCGTAAGTGGATCAGGAAAGCACATAGTGTGCTGTCCGCATCTTTTCCATCCCCTTGGAAATGAATGGGTCTGCACCTGTTCCGCAAAATTGCGGAACGGATGCGGACCCATTTTGCGGACGTGTGAATGGAGCCTTAACCCTAAGTTCACACTTGCGCGTTTTACAGCGCATTCGAACGCGCTGTAAAAAGCTCAACACATGCAAACCAATGCTTCCCTATGGGACTGGTTCACATTTCCGCGTTTTACAGCGCGTTCGAACGCACTGTAAAACGCCATACGCATAAACAAGTACTTGAGCTTTTTTTGGGGCGTTTGTCGCGCGTATTGTGATTGACACCACAGTAGTCAATCACAAGAACGGTCGTACGACGCGCGTTTCCTATTTGCAAAAATGCGCGACAAAAACGCGCGAAAAACGCGCGTTTCAAGAACGCTCAGGTCTGCACCCAGGGTTAAGATCAGTGTGCTGTGCTTGTAATGCATGGACCGGGTCCTTCAGAGCAAAAAAACACTGGTGGTCGTTTAGTAAACTGAAATAAGCCTAAATTAGACATATTTCTTGGGCAGATTGCGGCGTAAAGGTCCTTTGCGCCACATTCTGAGACTTCTCCCCGCTCATGCCAGGTATAAAAAAGTGGGCGGGGAAGGAGACGGGCCGGCAGTCCTGTCTTATTTACCATTTTCTATGCCTGTTTTAGACGCAGAAAATGGTGTAAATGTAAGAGTGCTCAGAAACGGTCTTACATTTATAACTTTGGCGGATCCAGCGCCAGCGCAGGGCATTATTGAGACCGGTGTCTAAAACGCTGGTATGAATAAATGTGACCATAGCAAAGGCAGGTGCACTCTGCGGCAATACTAAACACTCACACTGATAAAATTGAGGGGTTAGTCTGACATATCCTACTAGGAGGACATGTCTTAAGCTCGGACACCACGCCAAGGTCTCTCAAGTAGCCCGAGGCCCTACCACTCAACCTACCTGTGCTGTATGGGCGATACCAGGGGCCGTTGGGCATTACGGGAGCGTAAGGCCTGACTCACAAACAGCTCACCAGTAACCCCCAGCATGTAGCCATGCCTGTAATGGGAGGTGGGAGGTGCCTGTGAGCCCCACCCGAGACCGGCTGATATGGCCCAGAGCCTGCCAGATGCACCTGAATGTAGCCTGTAGATGAAAAGCAGGCACACTTAAATTGGAGTTTATACACCTCCAAGCATATTATACAAACCATTAGAAAACGTGGTGTGGTGTTTAACAAGCAGGATATGCTCAACCCATATGCAGTTGTGCATGTATATAGGGGAGCACATCCTGCACTTGTAGTCCGTTGCTAGGGGCAATCAACAGCAAAAAATGCATACAATGGAAGATGCCAGCAACGGACTACAAGTACCACAATAACCATCCTACATACGATAACAATAATGTGGATGTGGAGAACAATCAAAAACATAACCATAGCAAAGGCAGGTGCACTCTGCGGCAATACTAAACCCTCACACTGATGTTAAAATTGAGAGGTTAGTTTGACACATCCTACTAGGAGGACATGTCTTAAGCTCGGACACCACGGCAAGGTCTCCACATCCACATTATCGTTATCGTATGTAGGATGGTTATTGTGGTACTTGTAGTCCGTTGCTGGCATCTTCCATTGTATGCCTTTTTTGCTGTTGATTGCCCCTAGCAACGGACTACAAGTGCAGGATGTGCATCCATCTGAAAAGGATAGTTTGGAGGAATGATGTGCGTTCCTGTCTGTCAGCTGTTTTCAGCCATTTCCAGCATTATCTGTAGCGGTTTTAGCAATGCTGATTTGCTGATAGCAGCTGTAAAGGCCCTCACAAGGATCCTCCTAATTGTCCTTTTCAGCTGAATGCCAGGCATAGTATGCCCCTAGCTCTGGTTCTTGGATATATCTATTTCTAGGCATTCCCGAGTCTCTATGGGAGGACCATTGTGTGAGGTCAAAGGAGGCAGTAAGAGATAGGAATTTGGAGGCAGCCGAGTGTCTCGTGTCAATAGAGAATGTCGTCCATGATGATGGTGGGGATGTCGGCGGAGAGGAAATGTACGAGCCAGGTATTGAAGAGGTCAAAAGGCAGTAGCGGGGCCTGGTGGACAGGAGATGAATTGGAATTTACAGCCTGTCTGTACCTCTCCTGAAGACACTGAGCGGCACAGTGCACTGGTCCACCTGCTAGGTGCAACCGCTAAACGGTATATGGATATAGTAAGAACTCAGCATCTCAGCTCCCCCTACAGATGGCTGCTGGGATTGCATTAGTAAAAATAGGTATTAATTCTGCTTTAATGAAATATGTGCCCCCTCTCCTTCATTTCTGAACTCGTTTTAATTTTTTGCAATAATAATAATATCTCGAACAGGGGAAAAAGTAATTGCAATAAAATTAACGGAGCTCGTCAGGGGGTCACTGACACTAATTTGGTGACTCCGGCCTGAGGCAACACAAGATTTTTAGATGTGAAATTCAATCTTCTATTTTCCACAACAGGATCTCCAATTCTCTATAGAGAGAGGAGCAATAATATTTCTGGAGTAATTATCGGATTCTAATAACGTCGGGATCTACTTCGGGACTGGAGATGAACGCGAGTCTCAGTTTGTAGGATGAGCAGGAAATTAGTCATTAGAGCCGTGACGAATGGTGAAAGCGGCCGCGTAAGGAGCACTTCTGGGCGTCCTGGAGGAGGAATAGCAATGATTTCTGATATTCTCAGCATCAGGATTCTGAACAGAAAATGCTAGCTGTAGCTTAGAAAATATAGTATTTAAAGGGGTGATCACATGAATAATGTAGAAAAATTAGTATTATACACACTCTAGTACATGGCAACCTCTTAACAAAGCTAGATCCAGCCCTGTACCCCACATGGAATCATAGATCTCCCCATTCATTGCTTCAATTGCTCTAGATTTATTTCAGGGAGCGGGTCCTTTCTGCTGCAGCTCTCTCACTAGCACAGCTCAGTGGGGGTGTCCTTTTTGCTGCAGCTCTCTACCTGTAACTGTCACAGCTTCTAACAGTAGTTACAGTTGGCAGTTATAGGATGGAACTGAGCATGTGCGTCCACCTCAACAGGCTGGACAGTGAAATAAGAACGGAACGAACAGCAGGTGGCGCTATACAGATACATTTTACATACATATAGTATGGCATCCGTAGTGTGCAGAGCTGTAGTATGGCATCGTAGTGTACTGGGCTGGAGTATGGCATCGGTAGTGTACAGGGCTGGAATATGACATCCGTAGTGTTTAGGGCTGGAGTATGGCATCCGTAGTGTACAGGGCTGGAGTATGGCATCCGTAGTGTACAGAGCTGTAGTATGGCATCCGCAGTGTACAGGGCTGGAGTATGGCATCCGTACTGTACAGGGCTGGAGTATGGCATCCGTAGGGTACAGGGCTGGAGTATGGCATCCGTAGTGTACAGGGCTGTAGTATGGCATCCGTAGTGTACAGAGCTGTAGTATGGCATCCGTAGTGTACAGGGCTGGAGTATGGCATCCGTAGTGTACAGGGCTGGAGTATGGCATCCGTAGTGTACAGGGCTGGAGTATGGTATCCGTAGTGTACAGGGCTGGAGTATGGCATCCGTAGTGTACAGGGCTGGAGTATGGCATCCGTAGTGTACAGGGCTGGAGTATGGCATCCGTAGTGTACAGAGCTGTAGTATGGCATCCGTAGTGTACAGGGCTGGAGTATGGCATCCGTAGTGTACAGGGCTGGAGTATGGCATCCGTAGTGTACAGGGCTGGAGTATGGCATCCGTAGTGTACAGGGCTGGAGTATGGCATCCGTAGTGTACTGGGCTGTAGTATGGCATCCGTAGTGTACAGGGCTGGAGTATGGCATCCGTAGTGTACAGGGCTGGAGTATGGCATCCGTAGTGTACAGGGCTGGAGTATGGCATCCGTAGTGTACAGGGCTGGAGTATGGCATCCGTAGTGTACAGGGCTGGAGTATGGCATCCGTAGTGTACTGGGCTGTAGTATGGCATCCGTAGTGTACAGGGCTGGAGTATGGCATCCCTAGTGTACAGGGCTGGAGTATGCCATCCCTAGTGTACAGGGATGGAGTATGGCATCCGTAGTGTACAGGGCTGGAGTATGGCATCCGCAGTGTACAGGGCTGGAGTATGCCATCCGTAGTGTACAGGGCTGGAGTATGGCATCCGTAGTGTACAGGGCTGGAGTATGGCATCCGTAGTGTACAGGGCTGGAGTATGGCATCCGTAGTGTACAGGGCTGGAGTATGGCATCCGTAGTGTACAGGGCTGGAGTATGGCATCCGCAGTGTACAGGGCTGGAGTATGGCATCCGTAGTGTACAGGGCTGGAGTATGGCATCCGTAGTGTACAGGGCTGGAGTATGGCATCCGTAGTGTACAGGGCTGGAGTATGGCATCCGTAGTGTACAGGGCTGGAGTATGGCATCCGTAGTGTACAGGGCTGTAGTATGGCATCCGTAGTGTACAGGGCTGTAGTATGGCATCCGTAGTGTACAGGGCTGGAGTATGGCATCCGTAGTGTACAGGGCTGGAGTATGGCATCCCTAGTGTACAGGGCTGGAGTATGCCATCCGTAGTGTACAGGGATGGAGTATGGCATCCGTAGTGTACAGGGCTGGAGTATGGCATCCGCAGTGTACAGGGCTGGAGTATGCCATCCGTAGTGTACAGGGATGGAGTATGGCATCCGTAGTGTACAGGGCTGGAGTATGGCATCCGTAGTGTACAGGGCTGGAGTATGGCATCCGTAGTGTACAGGGCTGGAGTATGGCATCCGCAGTGTACAGGGATGGAGTATGGCATCCGTGGTGTACAGGGCTGGAGTATGGCATCCGCAGTGTACAGGGCTGGAGTATGCCATCCGTAGTGTACAGGGATGGAGTATGGCATCCGTAGTGTACAGGGCTGGAGTATGGCATCCGTAGTGTACAGGGCTGGAGTATGGCATCCGTAGTGTACAGGGCTGGAGTATGGCATCCGTAGTGTACAGAGCTGTAGTATGGCATCCGTAGGGTACAGGGCTGGAGTATGGCATCCGTAGTGTACAGGGCTGGAGTATGACATCCGCAGTGTACAGGGATGGAGTATGGCATCCGTAGTGTACAGGGCTGGAGTATGGCATCCGCAATGTACAGGGCTGGAGTATGCCATCCGTAGTGTACAGGGATGGAGTATGGCATCCGTAGTGTACAGGGCTGGAGTATGGCATCCGTAGTGTACAGGGCTGGAGTATGGCATCCGTAGTGTACAGGGCTGGAGTATGGCATCCGTAGTGTACAGGGCTGTAGTATGGCATCCGTAGGGTACAGGGCTGGAGTATGGCATCCGTAGGGTACAGGGCTGGAGTATGGCATCCGTAGTGTACAGGGCTGTAGTATGGCATCCGTAGTGTACAGAGCTGTAGTATGGCATCCGTAGTGTACAGGGCTGGAGTATGGCATCCCTAGTGTACAGGGCTGGAGTATGGCATCCGTAGTGTACAGGGCTGGAGTATGGCATCCGTAGTGTACAGGGCTGGAGTATGGCATCCGTAGTGTACAGGGCTGGAGTATGGCATCCGCAGTGTACAGGGCTGGAGTATGGCATCCGTAGTGTACAGGGCTGTAGTATGGCATCCGTAGTGTACAGTGCTGGAGTATGGCATCCGCAGTGTACAGGGCTGGAGTATGCCATCCGTAGTGTACAGGGCTGGAGTATGGCATCCGTAGTGTACAGGGCTGGAGTATGCCATCCGTAGTGTACAGGGCTGGAGTATGGCATCCGTAGTGTACAGGGCTGGAGTATGGCATCCGTAGTGTACAGGGCTGGAGTATGGCATCCGTAGTGTACAGGGCTGGAGTATGGCATCCGTAGTGTACAGGGCTGGAGTATGGCATCCGTAGTGTACAGGGCTGGAGTATGGCATCCGTAGTGTACAGGGCTGGAGTATGGCATCCGTAGTGTACTGGGCTGTAGTATGGCATCCGTAGTGTACAGTGCTGTAGTATGGCATCCGTAGTGTACAGGGCTGGAGTATGGCATCCGTAGTGTACAGGGCTGGAGTATGGCATCCCTAGTGTACAGGGTTGGAGTATGCCATCCGTAGTGTACAGGGATGGAGTATGGCATCCGTAGTGTACAGGGCTGGAGTATGGCATCCGCAGTGTACAGGGCTGGAGTATGCCATCCGTAGTGTACAGGGATGGAGTATGGCATCCGTAGTGTACAGGGCTGGAGTATGGCATCCGTAGTGTACAGGGCTGGAGTATGGCATCCGTAGTGTACAGGGCTGGAGTATGGCATCCGTAGTGTACAGGGCTGGAGTATGGCATCCGTAGTGTACAGGGCTGGAGTATGGCATCCGCAGTGTACAGGGCTGGAGTATGGCATCCGTAGTGTACAGGGCTGGAGTATGGCATCCGTAGTGTACAGGGCTGGAGTATGGCATCCGTAGTGTACAGGGCTGGAGTATGGCATCCGTAGTGTACAGGGCTGGAGTATGGCATCCGTAGTGTACAGGGCTGGAGTATGGCATCCGTAGTGTACAGGGCTGGAGTATGGCATCCGTAGTGTACAGGGCTGGAGTATGGCATCCGTAGTGTACAGGGCTGGAGTATGGCATCCGTAGTGTACAGGGCTGGAGTATGGCATCCGTAGTGTACAGGGCTGGAGTATGGCATCCGTAGTGTACAGGGCTGGAGTATGGCATCCGTAGTGTACAGGGCTGGAGTATGGCATCCGTAGTGTACAGGGCTGGAGTATGGCATCCGTAGTGTACAGGGCTGGAGTATGGCATCCGTAGTGTACATGGCTGGAGTATGGCATCCGTAGTGTACAGGGCTGGAGTATGGCATCCGCAGTGTACAGGGCTGGAGTATGGCATCCGTAGTGTACAGGGCTGGAGTATGGCATCCGCAGTGTACAGGGCTGGAGTATGGCATCCGCAGTGTACAGGGCTGGAGTGTGGCATCCGTAGTGTACAGGGCTGTAGTATGGCATCCGTAGTGTACAGGGCTGTAGTATGGCATCCGTAGTGTACAGGGCTGTAGTATGGCATCCCTAGTGTACAGAGCTGTAGTGTGGCATCTGTAGTGTACCGGGCTGGAGTATGGCATCCGTAGTGTACAGGGCTGGAGTATGGCATCCGTAGTGTACTGGGCTGTAGTATGGCATCCGTAGTGTACAGGGCTGGAGTATGGCATCCCTAGTGTACAGGGCTGGAGTATGGCATCCGTAGTGTACAGGGCTGGAGTATGGCATCCGTAGTGTACAGGGCTGGAGTATGGCATCCGTAGTGTACAGGGCTGGAGTATGGCATCCGTAGTGTACAGGGCTGGAGTATGGCATCCGTAGTGTACAGGGCTGGAGTATGGCATCCGCAGTGTACAGGGCTGGAGTATGGCATCCGTAGTGTACAGGGCTGGAGTATGGCATCCGTAGTGTAAAGGGCTGGAGTATGGCATCCGTAGTGTACAGGGCTGGAGTATGGCATCCGTAGTGTACAGGGCTGGAGTATGGCATCCGTAGTGTACAGGGCTGGAGTATGGCATCCGTAGTGTACAGGGCTGGAGTATGGCATCCGTAGTGTACAGGGCTGGAGTATGGCATCCGTAGTGTACAGGGCTGGAGTATGGCATCCGTAGTGTACAGGGCTGGAGTATGGCATCCGTAGTGTAAAGGGCTGGCGTATGGCATCCGTAGTGTACAGGGCTGGAGTATGGCATCCGTAGTGTACAGGGCTGGAGTATGGCATCCGTAGTGTACAGGGCTGGCGTATGGCATCCGTAGTGTACAGGGCTGGAGTATGGCATCCGTAGTGTACAGGTTTGGAGTATGGCATCCGTAGTGTACAGGGCTGGAGTATGGTATCCATAGACTGTACCTCCGAATTGCTTTTTCATAGAGAGTTGTACAGAGGTTTCCATATGAAGTACTTCTTCTAGAGGAGAATTTTGCTCTAATGTGGTACCATATAGAGCAGTATATAGCGGTACATAAAGTGCCTACCGCTCTGTAGTATTAAGGGACTGTGCGTGCCTCCATAAAGGCTCCCCATACTTATAGTCTCCAATACACTCTCTACTTATCCCTTTATTAACATGCTTTAAGTGCCCTTAAAGGCGTTATCTCATGATTAATGCAAAAAATTAACCAGCCCTGTACCTTACATGGATCCTGAGATCTCCCCATTCATTGCTCCATTTCGTCTGCAAGATTTATTTCAAGCTGGTAGCTCAGGGGGTGTGTCCTTTCCCAAGAAGGCGTATCCTTTCTGCTGCAGCTGGTGGCAGTTGAAGAATGAAACTGAGCGTCTTTGTCCATCTTAGCGAGCAGTTCAGAGAAATTAGAAAAAGAGCAAACAGCAGATGGTGCTATACAGATAGCACGCTCCCTATTTTTAACTCTTTATGTTACCTCTCAGATATTTCAGCACAAAGATAAAATTATTGACATCTCGACGAAGGCAACAAACGAGGCGACTCTGGCGGGAATGCTGAACAAAGTCATCGGTCTGTGGAGTAAAACGGACTTCAAGTTAACGGCGCACAAGTCTGAGCTTTCTGAAATCCTGATTATTGCAACGGCAGAAGACATAACGGCTCAGCTGGAGGAATGTCAGGTCATCCTCGCCACAGTGAAGGGCTCCCGCTACTGCGCGCCTATTAAGGTGACATTTGGATTTGATATTGTGCAAAATTTCATGTAAAAATGTCATATAACAGCACAATTTCTCATTCCTATTGTGCATGTTCCTTTAAGACTTAAAGGGCCACTAAATGTAAAAAAAAAAAAAAAAAGCTAAAACAAAAACAGCAACCTTTTAATATTTGTGCCAGGAGTCATGTTTCCACCTTCTTTCCTCATTCCTCAGATCAGACCAATTCTTATCAGGGAGGTCTTTGACCTCAGGGGGTGTGTCCTTTTTTTTGCAGTGCTCTCCCTATCACAGGTCAGGGGGCAGGTCCATTCCTCTACAGCTCTCTCCCTGTAACTCCCTCCGCTTCTAACAGGGGATACGGCTGGTGTCAGTTGAAGATTTAAACTGAGCATGTGCAACCTCCTCAGTGAGGTGGATGGAGAAATTAGATAAAGAGCAAACAGCAGGTGGCGCTGTACAGATCTATTTTATTGAATAACTCCGCGGCTATACTCAATTTTTAATTACATGCAATAAGAAAAGTTATAGAAAAATACAGAATATTTTCGTAGCAAAACCCCTTTAAAAGGATTTTCCAGGAATTTTATATTATTGCTGTGTGTTTACAATAGGCCATCAGTATCGAATCAGTGGGGACTGGGTCTGACTTCTGGCACGCCTAATGATCAGCTGACTGAAGGGGTTTCATCCCCTTCATTGTTTACCAGGCACAGCTCCACACGTCTGGCAGTGGCAGTGACTGGTACTGCAGCTGAGTCTCATTGAACTGAATGGAGGTGAGCTGCAGTACCAGACTCAGCCACTATAAACGTATGGCGCTGTTCATGGTAAAATACAAAGCTGCGCTGCACATGAAGTCAGACTGTCACCAATCTGATACCGATGGCCTATAGACCTTTTTTTTTTTTTTTTACGTATTTATGTTTTTACTATTTACTTTTTCAGCATTTTTTTCTTTCTGACGATAGCTGCTTACCCAGACATTTTCTGAGAACACTTTGCACCTGCACAGTCATTTTGGGACGTATAACGTAATGCATAAAGCCGTTTTATAATTACGCTTCACCCCACACAGGAATTTTAGCGCAGAGAATGCGATGATCTCCGGGAGAAATTAGCTGATCGTATCCTCTAATATCCTGAGTGTAATCTGCGGTAATGAGCCATTAGTGCAGGTTACAGAACACAAAATACCCAGTAATGTATCTCGGCCTCCTCTACAGACCTCAGGTGAAATGCGTCAAGATATTTATTCTTAAAGGGGTTGTCCCACAAAAACTATTCTACATTTTTCAAATCGGCCCCTGGATCTGAATACTTTTGTAACCGTAATGTAGTATAGCCTCTGAGTTCTTCAATAAAATGTATCTGTATAGCGCCACCTGCTGTCTGTTCTTTTCCTTATTTCTCCGTCCACCTTGCTGAAGTGGTCGCAGATGCTCAGTTCCATCCTTTGTTTGCCACCAGCCATGTCTAATGTTAGAAGCTGTGACAGTCACAGAGAGAGATGCAGCAGAATGTACACACCCCCTGAGAAAGAACACACCCCTGAGCTGTGATATGCCCTCCGAGAAAGGACACGCCCCTGAGCTGTGATATGCCCTCCGAGAAAGGACACACCCCTACATTTCCAGCTAGCAGAGCAGTTGGAGCAATGAATGGGGAGATCTCTGAATCCATGTGAGCTACAGGGCCGGTTCTAGATTTTTTTAAAAAGACATTGTTATTTATTAATACTTTTAATGTAACCCTTTGATTCTCAATGACTTGAATGTATCCATGCCAAGGGTGCTAAACCCCTTAGGCCCCATTCACACGTCCGTAGCGTGTTGCGGATCCACAACACACCTTGTCGCCAGCCGCATAGAGATGCCTATACTTGTCAACAATTGCGGGCAAGAATAGGACATGCTCTATATTATTGTTGGAGCCGCTGGCCGGAAGATCGGCGGCACGCTCCGCAAATGCGTATGCTGAGAGCACAGTGTGTGCTCTCCGCATCCATCACGTCCCCATTCAAAATTAATGGGTCCGCTCCGCAAATGCGTATGCTGAGAGCACAGTGTGTGCTCTCCGCATCCATCACGTCCCCATTCAAAATTAATGGGTCCGCACCCGTTCCGCAAATTTGCGGAACGGGTGCAGATGAACATTGCGGACGTGTGAATGGGGCCGTAAAAGGGGGTTTCCAGGACTTAGATGTGCATGACCTATCCCTATATTATAAGGCAGGCATGTCCAAACTGCGGCCCTCCAGCTGTTGCAAAACTACAACTCTCAGCATGCCCTAATAGCTGTAGGCTATCCAGGCATGCTCAGAGTTGTAGTTTTGCAACAGCTGGAGGGCCGCAGTTTGGACATGCCTGTATAAGGGGTCCATCAGCTCACCCTAGGCCAGTGAGGTCAAAGGAATGGGGCTGAGCTTTGATACTGTGCCTCCTCAAACAGCTGTCGGACCCCCACTGATGAGATACTGATGACCTACCAAACAGTCTGAGAACCCCTTAAAAGGTTATGCTCACCTTTGGTGCCAATTTTATTATTGCATTCTACTCATTTTGAGCTAAAACTAATTTTTTCAGTTAGTCTTTATAAAAAATGAGCCATTTTCCCTGCACAGCTTTGAGTTTCTCTGCTAGCAGGACCTATATTTTCTCTCTGCTCCGTCAGGCAGGGAGCTGACAGGCTCCTTATCTCTGCTCTCTGACCTTATATACACTCATTATAGCTCAGTTCTTGTCTTACTGATAAGAATGTGGCTTAAATAAGTATTTATGACCTTTTAGTAAATTAGAGATAAGGGTATTAGATCACCAGCACAAAGTGAAAGTGAAAGTACCATTCACAAAGCTAAAAAAAACTGTTAACCCTTTGTGACAGAATGGCTCAATATTTTTTAATAACGACCAATTGAAAAAATGATTTTTCGCCACCAAATGAGTCATCAAATAAAAAATTGGCCCCAAAGATGTCCATAGCCTTTAAAGCAATGTATTATGCCTAATAACTCTGCTTCTCGGACTGACAGGTATTCGGAAACTCACAGCTTATTGTTAAGCTGCCATGATGGCTCCTCGACACCCAATGATTAAGGTTTGACCGAGAGAGCCCCTCTCTCTAACTGCTTAGATGCTGTGGTTGCTATTGACTGCAGCATCTAAGGAGTCAAAATGTGATCAGAGTTATCTCTGTTTTATACAAGTAAATCTCGTTGGAGAACTTAGATATTTGATAACCTATTTTCAGGATTGGTGGAGGTGAGGGGGGTCCGACACCCGTCACCTCCACCTCCACCAATCGGCTATTTCGGGGCAGTCCTGGAAAGTTTACAGTGGACAGAAGGACCTGGCACCAGTGTACCACAACTCAATTCCCTTGAATGGGAGCCACTACGTAATGGACAGAGCCTTCAGCTTTCCAGCTCCATCCACTTTTTTGACCGAAACAGCTGATCAGTGAGGGTGCGGGGAGTCGGACCCCCACCGGTCTGATACTGATGACCTATCCTGAGAATAGGTTATCACATTATTAATGGGTTATCACATTTCATATCATCTGTTCACGGTGAAGACCCCGAGTCATCTCTTCTCACTGGTCTTGTTTCAGAACACAGTTGACGAATGGGACAGAAAACTGAGTCTCTTCTCCCGAGCCATGGAGGAATGGATGACGTGCCAGAGAAACTGGCTGTACCTGGAGCAGATATTCCTGGCATCTGACATCCAAAGGTATGCTACAGAGGAGTCTATAACACCTATGACTAGGTCACCACATTATATTGATAAGTAATTACCCTAAACCTGGCTATAGACGATATTAAAGGGAATGGCCAACCATCTAATGCTTCTGGGGACCTACGTGACTCTCCCCAGAAGGCAGATATCGGGCGAGATAAGGTTCGGGCAATAGGCTTTCAGCAGCCCATTCCTTTCGTTCCCACCCCTCTCCCCATTCAGGACAGGTGAGCCTGTTTGTGTATGGGGGAGTCGGGGCTCTTGGCCAAATGGGTTCTCAAGCCAACCTCTCCCTAATGTGTTTGGCCGGTGTTCAGACTTGATGTCAAAATCCACAGCAAGATTGCACTAAAAGTTCAAGATAATCCAATACATCAGACCGGGACCTGAGTCTCACACTGACTCATGGCTTCTGGTGATAACTGAGCCATGACTGATATTTTTGATCCAACCAAGTGGATCCCAATCGGACAGATCTCATTGACTTATTATAATGGAGTCCATCAGATTTGCATCAAGGTTTTAGTATTTTTGAAAATACTAGAACTTCAGAATCCTGATAGAAAAGGAAGAAATGGCTGCGTGAACAGCCAAAGATGGGCACATTGGGCTTCCAGGCCCATAGGCGTAGCTATAGGGGGTGCAGAGGTAGCAGTCGCTACCGGGCCCAGGAGCCTGAGGGGGGCCCAAAGACCCCTGTGCCGCATAAGAAGACACACAAAGCACTGAGGGAAGGGGGGCCCAAGCTGAACTCTTGCACCAGGGCCCATGAGCCGTTAGCTACGCCCCTGCCATAGTGCATTGGACAAATAAGCCCTAAGCTTGAGTAGATGGGTCAAGCCCAAAGTCCTACATTCATCTGAGTGCAAGTATATGGTGGATGAATTGTGCCCATGATACATGAAGTGTGAGATATTGTTTTCCAAAAATAGTGGCCCTCTCGCCCATTGACTGTGTCTGGTATTGCAACTCCGCTCCATTCACGTGAATACCTTGGTTTATGGAGCAATTTCACATGATGTATGGACTGCGTTGGACTGGGGTTCCTTTAACTCATCAGATAAAATTATTCTTGGGGCCCAACCTCCATGTCATGAAAAAAGTCCTTAGTTGCAATTTTTTGGTGTCCAAAGGAAGCTCCAAATCTTGTTTTTTTTTATCTCTGGACCTTTGGAGCCCACTATGGTATCAGTCTGAGCCCACCAGAGGGTCCTCAGGTACTCCGGTGGGCCAGTCCGACACTGTGTGGACTCTGGATGTGTACCAATATATTCTAATTGGCCCTCGTACAATGTATGTCCTTACTAGGCAGCTCCCGGCTGAAGCCAAACTTTTTGCCCAAGTGGACAGTTCATGGAAAGAGTTGATGAATCAGATAAAACACCGACCCAACGCGCTCCGAGCCGCCACTGCTCCAGGTGTACTGGAAGTTCTACAGACCAACAATGGCCATCTCGAGAAAATTCTTAAATGTCTTGAGGTATGCAGGAAACCAAAAACATGATGTCTTAGATCTTCTGTGTGAACATTCAAGATGTAGTTCGAGAAGTGTGCCTTTTCTTATGATGATTGTTGAGTAGAAGACAAGTAGACTTCCCTTGTATGAGTGTTTTTTGGGCCTAGGGCGGTGGCCATTGTCTCATTCAATGACCTGAGTTTACTGTGTGATAAGAAGTATTTCAAACGTCTAAAATTCGATCAATTGGACAAGATGGCTTTTCAAAATATTGGAGCTCTCGGAGGTGACTGGTACTCCTTGCGGAGATCCATCTGGTGTAGGGAGTCTTACAGGCAATGCTTCCTGGGAGAAAGTATGCAAATTAGCTCTCCTCCAGAACAAAGGAAACTGTCTCTCTACTGCCACCTATAGGTAGCTACCTTAAACTGACTGACCCATTAAAGAACCTTGAAACATGACTACGGATATCAGCCAAACCAGAGACATCCATCTGTAGACAGCTGGTCAGGGTTCTTGCCCTTCATCAGGACCGAGCAGGTGCTGCTGGCACTTGAAAGACCGTTTTCTTCTTTCTGGAGGAAAGCTTATTGGCAAAATTTTGGAAAAAATGTACAGAATGCTTGCAAGCAGAACATTTTCAGAAATGTTTAGATTTTTATTTTTTGGGGAAAGGGGGGGGGAAAGTGGTCTAAAACCAACACTTCGCCTTGTGTTTTTAATCACAAATTGTATAGCGATATTACATTGTCACTCAGGCTGCTATGTAACTACAACTCCCAGCATGGCGAAACATAAAAAGGGCTTCTGGGATCTATTAGGAGTTGTAATTTTGCAACAGACGGAGAGCCAAGTTGGAGATTACAGCCTTATGGTGACCAATGGGAAACAAAGGATGTCTCCCCATTCTTGAAAACATGGACAATGCAATGTAGGGACACACCAACCCTTAAAGGGATTATGCCATCACACAGTACATGACAATCTCTTTCTAACAAAGCTAGAACCAGCCCTGCACCTCACACGGGTCCAGAAATCTCCACATTCATTGCTCTAGTTGCTCTATTAGATTTACTTCAAGCTGGCAGCTCAGGGGGTGTATCCTTTCTGCTGCAGCTCGGTCCCTATCACAGCTCGGGGGCATGGCCTTTCTCAGGGGTGTGTCAGAAGATATGGCTGGAGACAGTTGAAAATTTAAACTGAGCGCGTGCGACCACTTCAGTCAGGTGGACAGGAAAGAAAAGAACAAACAGCAGGTGGCGCTATACAGATACATTTTATTGAATACCTCAGTGGCTGTGCTCAATTTTTAATTACATGAAATTACAAAAGTGTTCAGGTCCAGGGGCTGGTTTAAAAAATGTAGAATATTTTTTTTGTGGGACAACCCCTTTAACCCCGTGAGATGGGAAATCTGTGCAACCAGAAATGTATGGAACAACTCGTGATCATGACTCCACATGGCCCAGTTGACACTAAAAGCCATACCAAAATGTTGTCACCATTCGTCAGTCTTTGTCTGAGATCTATGTCCCTTTAAGAGGACAGTATGTCTACAGAATTGATAAGCTGGGCCTGTGACCTGTAGAGACTGATCGCCATTAGGTGGTAATGACTCCTTGTCCATTTTCCCTGCCAGGACTTTCTGGAAATTAAGCGCAGGGTTTTCCCCCGGTTCTACTTCCTCAGCAATGACGACCTTCTCTCTATTTTGGCCGGAAGCAAGAACCCCAATGTCGTCCAGGCAAGTCCTCCTTAAAATCCTCTACTTGTTAAATCTGTTGTACAGGACTAGAAAAAATGGCTGCAATACCAGATGCCACCCGTGAACAGGGGTGGTGCTTTTTGCAGAAGGGAGCAGCCATGTTTTTCAAGCCCTAGATAACCCTGACTGTGAGATGGGCTCTTTATGTAACGCAGCCGCACCTGGTGAAGTGCTTCGAGAACATCCAACGCTTGGACATAAAACATCACCTCAACAGCTCCCCCGAGGTGGAGACCATTGTGTCTGCGGAAGGGGAGAGAATCTGCATGCCTAAGTAGGTTTTTATGTAGTTTTAATTAACATGAGTCATTATCTTAGAACATTGTCTAAAGTCTCCGGTAATATCTCTGCTGCTGTCCGTAGAAATGTCCGCGTCAGAGGCTCCGTGGAGCAGTGGCTGGGAAATGTGGAGACCAGTATGTATGACGTGGTGAAAAAGTAAGTGCTGACCCAGATATCTATCTATCTATCTATCTATCTATCTATCTATCTATCTATCTATCTAATATCTATCTAATATCTATCTATCTATCTATCTATCTCATATCTTTCTATCTCACATCTATCTATCTATCTCATATCTTTCTATCTCTATCTATCTATCTATCTATCAAATCTAATACGTATAGAAAAGCACGGCAGCACTCCAGTGTCGGCGAAGAACACAGCGTTTGGAGTGCTGCCGTGCTTTTTTATACGTATTGGACTTGGACCTTGGCGCTGGTTTATTGCCGGATTTTGCACCCATTTTTATAGTGTGCTGCTCTCTCCCTTTCATCTATCTATCTATTTATCTATCTATCTCATATCTATCTATCTATCTATCTATCTATCTATCTATCTATCTATCTATCTTTCTATCTAATATCTATCTATCTATCTATTTAATATCTATCTATCTCATATCTACTATCCATATCTATCTATCTAATATCTATCTATCTATCTATCTATCTATCTCATATCTATCTATCTAATATCTATCTTTCTATCTAATATCTATCTATCTATCTATCTATCTATCTCATATCTACTATCCCTATCTATCTATCTATTATCTATCTATCTATCTATCTATCTATCTATCTATCTATCTATCTCTCTATCTATCTATCTGTCATCGATCATAGTAACATAGTTTATAGGGCTGAAAAATTAAATCCATCCGGTTCAGCCTGTTAGGGCTCATGCACATAAATGCGTGTGGCCCTTGAACAGCGGGTGTGCAATATATGGGCGCAGGCCGTGTGCGCTCCGTATTACGGATTTAGACCCATTTACTTGAATGGGTCCCAAAGCCTCAAGATACGTAGTAGAAGGCCACGGAAGCACTGTGGAGAACTTCCGTGAGATTTCGGTCCCTGCTTCTGCACCGCAAAAAAAGAGAACATGTTTTATTTTTTTGTGGTGCGGACTGAATCTTGCAAATCGCGACTCATTCAAGTCAATGGGTCTGCATGCACAAACAGCGGGCACACGGCTGGAACCCGTGCATTGTGGACCGCTATTTGCAGTCCACCGGCCAGGCCACATGCGTTAGTGTACGTGAGCCCTCCTGCAAAGCTGATCCAGGGGAAGGGAAAAAAACTCATATCTATCAATCTATATATCATTTATCTGTCTATATCTATCTATCTATCTATCTATCTATCTATCTATCTATCTATCTATCCTCATATCTATCTATCATCTCATATCTATCTATCTATCTATCTATCTCAGGGATGGCCAACCTGAGGCTCCCCAGCTGTTGCAAAGCTACAACTCCCAGCATGCCCAGACTGTCTACAGCAGGGCATGTTTGGAGTTGTAGTTTTACAACAGCTGGAGAGCCACAGGTTGGCCATGCCTGGTCTATATTATCTATCTATCTATCTATCTATCTATCTATCTATCTATCTATCTATCGTCTATCTATCCAGCCGTTATAAAGATATATTAAGAAATAGAATTTTTGAAATTTTTGTATAAGAAAATAAAAAATGCAATTATGGGTGATAACCTTCAGTGTCAGCGATGTGCTGCACAATATCTCTAAAAAATATCATTAAACACTACAAATATCCAATATAATAGTCCAATTACTACTAATAATCTGATGACATTTACATTGCAGGCTGGTGAGAGCGGGCGTGCTGGACTGGGGCCAGTCAGATTTTAAGAAATGGATCCTCGCCCACCCCGGACAGGTCATTCTTGTAGTGGTACGTGTCAGCGATGTCAGCGGAGGCTTCGGCGCCGCCTCTGGACACCACAGCTTTTCTATTTTATGTAAATTAAATAATAATAATATATTTTGTCTTCCATTACATCACCATTTATAAGATCTCCGTTTAGTATCAGTGAATGGAAATATTTTTGTTTACATTCCAAAGCTGGAAATCGATGTACGGCTTCGTTCACATCTGCGCCGGCCTTTCTGTTCTGTTCTAGGAACAGAAGATTCACAAAAATGGCAGCGGGGATTCACCATAAGGCAGAAACTAAAGGATCCGTTGGGTTTCCGTCAGAGAAAATAGCGCAGCATGACGAGTTTTGTCCACATTTTTTTCCCTAATGGATCCTCTGATGCAGATGTGAGCATATCCTGTCTTCTGCTCTGGTGGGCCCTGTGCGTACCATGCAATGGCTGACATGTAATGCTATGTTTCTCCTGCAGGGGTCACCACAATGGCTGACATGTAATGCTATGTTTCTCCTGCAGGGGTCACCACAATGGCTGACATGTAATGCTATGTTTCTCCTGCAGGGGTCACCACAATGGCTGACATGTAATGCTGTGTTTCTCCTGCAGGGGTCACCACAATGGCTGACATGTAATGCTATGTTTCTCCTGCAGGGTCACCACAATGGCTGACATGTAATGCTATGTTTCTCCTGCAGGGGTCACCACAATGGCTGACATGTAATGCTATGTTTCTCCTGCAGGGGTCACCACAATGGCTGACATGTAATGCTATGTTTCTCCTGCAGGGGTCACCACAATGGCTGACATGTAATGCTATGTTTCTCCTGCAGGGGTCACCACAATGGCTGACATGTAATGCTATGTTTCTCCTGCAGGGGTCACCACAGGGGAAATGTAAGGTCAGACTCAGCTGGAGGTTAGAGAAGCTGTTTTATAATATGTAAATGAGCTTCTTGGTGCAATGAGGGCAGTGACATTGCACCCTGAAGGCTCTGCTCCCCATCTCCTATGCCATGGGAGTGTGTCCTGCGCATGCAGGGATGGGGACCGCTGTATGCAGTCATGCGTATCTCCAGCGGCCTCATTCATCTCGATGGGAAAAGCCATTTAAAGGGAGCGGTTTGAATAATATAATTTCATTATGGAATTGATGTATATATATGATTTTCTAGTAGATGTTCCCTTTATTTGATAAGATATTCTCACTAAGATGCTCCTGTCTTTATTCCAGAGTCAGATAATGTTCAATAAGGACTGTCTTAGTGGTTTCGATAGTGCGGATCCAGAGACTGAGCTGAAAACCATCCTTTCCAACCTGGAGAAGTGTCTTGGAGAACTGGCAGAACTGGCTGTAGAGGTTCCTCTGCTCCACCAGAAGAGGACCCTGGAGGCTCTGCTCATCCTCTATGTGCACTGCAGAGACGTCCTCGCCGAATTATTAAGGAACAAGGTGTTTACCGCGCAAGACTTTGAATGGACAAGGTGGGTCTCTCCCCATTCATGTTCTTCTTGTCATTGATCTTTATAAATATAGCATTTTAGAAATGTTTTAAACCTCCACAGAGTGAGACTCTAACAGCGGGTCGCAGAAAAAATACGAGTGGTTTTTTGTTAGGACTTGCCTAAATATATATTTAAATCTCATCGCCATAATATCAGACCCCAGACCAGACCCCCTGTATTATTACCTGACCGCAGACCAGGCCCCTTCATTATTTCAGACATCAGTTCCTTGTTTGAATATCCAACCTCAGAACAGACCCTCTATACCTCAGAATGGGTTACTTTATTAATATCAGAACCCCAGACCAGACACCAATATCATTATCAGTCCCCAGAAAAAAACTCAATTTTAATACCAGTGTGCAGGCTAGACCCCTATCAGTCACCAGACACCAATATTATTATCAGTCCCCAGACCAGACACCAATTTTATCAGTACTCAGACCAGTTACCAATATTATCAGTCCCCAGACCAGTTACCAATATTATCAGTCTCCAGACCAGACACCAGTATGATCAGTCCCCAGACCAGACACCAGTATGATCAGTTCCCAGACCAGACACCAGTCTGATCAGTCCCCAGACAAGACACCAATATTATCAGTCCCCAAACAAGACACCAATAATATCAGTCCCCAGACCAGACACCAATATTACCAGTCCCCAGACCAGACACCAATATTATCAGTCCCCAGACCAGTTACCAATATTATCAGTCTCCAGACCAGTTATCAATATTATCAGTCTCCAGACCAGTTACCAATATTATCAGTCCCCAGACCAGTTACCAATATTATCAGTCCCCAGACCAGACACCAGTATGATCAGTCCCCAGACCAGACACCAGTATGATCAGTTCCCAGACCAGACACCAGTATGATCAGTCCCCAGACCAGACACCAATATTATCAGTCCCCAGACCAGACACCAATATTACCAGTCCCCAGACCAGACACCAATATTATCAGTCCCCAGACCAGTTATCAGTATTATCAGTCTCCAGACCAGTTACCAATATTATCAGTCCCCAGACCAGTTACCAATATTATCAGTCCCCAGACCCGACACCATTATTATCAGTCCCCAGACCAGACACCAGTATGATCAGTCCCCAGACCAGACACCAGTATGATCAGTTCCCAGACACCAGTATGATCAGTTCCCAGACCAGACACCAGTATGATCAGTCCCCAGACCAGACACCAATATTATCAGTCCCCAGACCAGACACCATTATTATCAGTCCCCAGACCAGACACCAATAATATCAGTCCCCAGACCAGACACCAATATTACCAGTCCCCAGACCAGACACCAATATTATCAGTCCCCAGACCAGTTACCAATATTATCAGTCTCCAGACCAGTTATCAATATTATCAGTCTCCAGACCAGTTACCAATATTATCAGTCCCCAGACCAGTTACCAATATTATCAGTCTCCAGACCAGTTATCAATATTATCAGTCTCCAGACCAGTTACCAATATTATCAGTCCCCAGACCAGTTACCAATATTATCAGTCCCCAGACCAGACACCAGTATGATCAGTCCCCAGACCAGACACCAGTATGATCAGTTCCCAGACCAGACACCAGTATGATCAGTCCCCAGACCAGACACCAATATTATCAGTCCCCAGACCAGGCACCAATATTACCAGTCCCCAGACCAGACACCAATATTATCAGTCCCCAGACCAGTTATCAGTATTATCAGTCTCCAGACCAGTTACCAATATTATCAGTCCCCAGACCAGTTACCAATATTATCAGTCCCCAGACCCGACACCATTATTATCAGTCCCCAGACCAGACACCAGTATGATCAGTCCCCAGACCAGACACCAGTATGATCAGTTCCCAGACCAGACACCAGTATGATCAGTTCCCAGACACCAGTATGATCAGTTCCCAGACCAGACACCAGTATGATCAGTCCCCAGACCAGACACCAATATTATCCGTCCCCAGACCAGACACCATTATTATCAGTCCCCAGACCAGACACCAATAATATCAGTCCCCAGACCAGACACCAATATTACCAGTCCCCAGACCAGACACCAATATTATCAGTCCCCAGACCAGTTACCAATATTATCAGTCTCCAGACCAGTTATCAATATTATCAGTCTCCAGACCAGTTACCAATATTATCAGTCCCCAGACCAGTTACCAATATTATCAGTCCCCAGACCAGACACCAGTATGATCAGTCCCCAGACCAGACACCAGTATGATCAGTTCCCAGACCAGACACCAGTATGATCAGTCCCCAGACCAGACACCAATATTATCAGTCCCCAGACCAGACACCAATATTACCAGTCCCCAGACCAGACACCAATATTATCAGTCCCCAGACCAGTTATCAGTATTATCAGTCTCCAGACCAGTTACCAATATTATCAGTCCCCAGACCAGTTACCAATATTATCAGTCCCCAGACCCGACACCATTATTATCAGTCCCCAGACCAGACACCAGTATGATCAGTCCCCAGACCAGACACCAGTATGATCAGTTCCCAGACCAGACACCAGTATGATCAGTTCCCAGACCAGACACCAGTATGATCAGTTCCCAGACCAGACACCAGTATGATCAGTCCCCAGACCAGACACCAATATTATCAGTCCCCAGACCAGACACCATTATTATCAGTCCCCAGACCAGACACCAATATTATCAGTCCCCAGACCAGACACCAGTATGATCAGTTCCCAGACCAGACACCAGTATGATCAGTCCCCAGACCAGACACCAGTATGATCAGTTCCCAGACCAGACACCAGTATGATCAGTTCCCAGACCAGACACCAGTCTGATCAGTCCCCAGACCAGACACCATTATTATCAGTCCCCAGACCAGACACCAATATTATCAGTCCCCAGACCAGACACCAATATTACCAGTCCCCAGACCAGACACCAATATTATCAGTCCCCAGACCAGTTACCAATATTATCAGTCTCCAGACCAGTTATCAATATTATCAGTCTCCAGACCAGTTACCAATATTATCAGTCCCCAGACCAGTTACCAATATTATCAGTCCCCAGACCAGACACCAGTATGATCAGTCCCCAGACCAGACACCAGTATGATCAGTTCCCAGACCAGACACCAGTATGATCAGTCCCCAGACCAGACACCAATATTATCAGTCCCCAGACCAGACACCAATATTACCAGTCCCCAGACCAGACACCAATATTATCAGTCCCCAGACCAGTTATCAGTATTATCAGTCTCCAGACCAGTTACCAATATTATCAGTCCCCAGACCAGTTACCAATATTATCAGTCCCCAGACCCGACACCATTATTATCAGTCCCCAGACCAGACACCAGTATGATCAGTCCCCAGACCAGACACCAGTATGATCAGTTCCCAGACCAGACACCAGTATGATCAGTTCCCAGACCAGACACCAGTATGATCAGTTCCCAGACCAGACACCAGTCTGATCAGTCCCCAGACCAGACACCAATATTATCAGTCCCCATACCAGACACCATTATTATCAGTCCCCAGACCAGACTCCAATATTATCAGTCCCCAGACCAGACACCAGTATGATCAGTCCCCAGACCAGACACCAGTATGATCAGTTCCCAGACCAGACACCAGTATGATCAGTCCCCAGACCAGACACCAATATTATCAGTCCCCAGACCAGACACCAATATTACCAGTCCCCAGACCAGACACCAATATTATCAGTCCCCAGACCAGTTACCAGTATTATCAGTCCCCAGACCAGTTACCAATATTATCAGTCCCCAGACCAGTTACCAATATTATCAGTCCCCAGACCAGACACCAGTATTATCAGTCCCCAGACCAGACACCAGTATGATCAGTCCCCAGACCAGACACCAGTATGATCAGTTCCCAGACCAGACACCAGTATGATCAGTTCCCAGACCAGACACCAGTATGATCAGTTCCCAGACCAGACTCCAATATTATCAGTCCCCAGACCAGACAGCAATATTATCAGTCCCCAGACCAGACACCAATATTATCAGTCCCCAGACCAGACACCATTATTATCAGTCCCCAGACCAGACACCAATATTATCAGTCCCCAGACCAGACACCAGTATGATCAGTCCCCAGACAAGACACCAATATTATCAGTCCCCAAACAAGACACCAATAATATCAGTCCCCAGACCAGACACCAATATTACCAGTCCCCAGACCAGACACCAATATTATCAGTCCCCAGACCAGTTACCAATATTATCAGTCTCCAGACCAGTTATCAATATTATCAGTCTCCAGACCAGTTACCAATATTATCAGTCCCCAGACCAGTTACCAATATTATCAGTCCCCAGACCAGACACCAGTATGATCAGTCCCCAGACCAGACACCAGTATGATCAGTTCCCAGACCAGACACCAGTATGATCAGTCCCCAGACCAGACACCAATATTATCAGTCCCCAGACCAGACACCAATATTACCAGTCCCCAGACCAGACACCAATATTATCAGTCCCCAGACCAGTTATCAGTATTATCAGTCTCCAGACCAGTTACCAATATTATCAGTCCCCAGACCAGTTACCAATATTATCAGTCCCCAGACCCGACACCATTATTATCAGTCCCCAGACCAGACACCAGTATGATCAGTTCCCAGACCAGACACCAGTATGATCAGTCCCCAGACCAGACACCAGTATGATCAGTTCCCAGACCAGACTCCAATATTATCAGTCCCCAGACCAGACAGCAATATTATCAGTCCCCAGACCAGACACCAATATTATCAGTCCCCATACCAGACACCATTATTATCAGTCCCCAGACCAGACTCCAATATTATCAGTCCCCAGACCCGACACCATTATTATCAGTCCCCAGACCAGACACCAATATTATCAGTCCCCAGACCCGACACCATTATTATCAGTCCCCAGACCCGACACCATTATTATCAGTCCCCAGACCAGACACCATTATTATCAGTCCCCATACCAGACACCATTATTATCAGTCCCCATACCAGACACCATTATTATCAGTCCCCAGACCAGATACCAATATTATCAGTCTCCAGACCAGACTCCAATATTATCAGTTCCCAGACCAGACAGCAATATTATCAGTCCCCAGACCAGACACCAATATTACCAGTCCCCAGACTAGACACCAATATTATCAGTGCCCTGACTAGACACCAATATTATCAGTCCCTAGACAGGACCCCTATGTTAATCAGTTGCCATACGAGAAGCATCCACAGACCAGACTCTTATATTATCACCATGCTCCAGACTCTTGACCACATTAAAGGCCCAGACTCTATATTATTGCGTGAGGGAGGTTCAAATAGAGTGGCTCCGAGTTAAACCAAGAGAGTTGACATGTCTGCCTACTGCAGCTGTGCATGGGAAATAATAACCAGGGAGATGAACATGGCTCCTGCATTCATGGTAGACTTAGAGTTCATTCAGACAGCTGTATGCTGTCCGCAAAAATGTCAATCCGTTTTTTTGTGGATTAGATGCTGTCCCATTCACTTCTATGGGGCCCTTTTCTTCCATGGCACGGCTCGGCAAAAAAATGAAACATGTCCTGTATTTGTCAGTAAAATTCAGGACATGGCCCTATTGAAGTCTATGGATCAGCAAAAAAACGGAATGCAATCCGTTTTTTTGCGGATATGCTGAACTGTCCGCAAAAAAACAGATTTTTTGCAGACCGCATACGGCCGTCTGAATGAGCCCTAAGATGGAGCCAGTAAATAGGATTTCTAAACTGCGCAACCATGGGTGTAGGAAGCCCCAAAAATCTGGGGGGGACAGCACTTATGGGGCCCGTGTCCCCGCCCACCCTCAAGCCACGCCCACATATTTTTCCGCCCCCCCAAGTGCCAAAAATCTCTCTCTGCCCCCCCCCCACCCCCCTTATGGGCCAGTGGGTCAAGTTTAAAAAAAAAAAACACACACACACACACACACACACAAAACAAGACACTTATACTTACCTCCATCCGTCACAGCGATGCGATGCAGGCCTCTTCCGGCCTGTGTCCCGCTGCACGGCTCACAGAGCGGCGCGATGACGTCATCGCGCAGCCTGTACCAACATCTGATAGGCTGCCGGCCTAGTGCTGGCAGCCTATCAGGAAGAGCAGGAAGGAGACGCCTCTCCCTCTCCTGCTCCGCAGCACAGCCATCTGTATCGCTGTCCTGGGGACGGCGATACAGATAACTGTGGAGATGAACGCTTCCACAATGGAAGCGTTCATCTCCCTGTGCCCCGCCACCGCCGCACACATTGCGCTGCCGCTGGGGGGGATTTTTACATACCTGTCCCCCCCGCATTATTTCCTGGGGGGGATTCGTCCCCCCCGTCCCCCCTGCTTCCTACGCCCGTGTGCGCATCCCCTTTACGAAAGAAAACACGGGTTTGAGTCAAATTTTCATACTTACATAAGTAAACATTGATGGGCTACCAGTTAGTGACGCGGCGTTCTCCTTTAAGCTCGGTTGGGTGTTTATTCCTTGCACTTTCCCTACGTCTTACTTGCTAACATCCACCATACAAGGGAATAGCTCATAGTGTCCGCCTGTCACTTACCAGTTCATTCCCGGAGATAACGAGCTGCAGAACTAATGGCTACCCCTCCATGCAGAGAACATCGTGTTCATTTCTAGATACGCTCACTATAACTCCTCTCTTCTCTGATTGGGGGTTATACTGCTGCTCGCCTTTATATTGGACGCTGGTGAAAATGAAATTCCTCTTTGTCATATCATTTTTATCTTATTACTGTGGAACGCTAATGGTTTTGGGGACTGAGTGATATGACGGGTTTATTAGCCTCTGCAGTCTCGTGGACGGGATAAGTGATCAGACATTACCAGTAAGAGATGTTTATGCAGTCCATAACACTAATCATTGTTTTCTTATGGATTTTATACCGCCACATAGTGCAACATAATCAGATTTTACAGTTACATACCATTCAAGAACACAAAATGCAGCAAATTAAAATTAAAGCTGCACCCCTCCCCCATAATTCTTCTGGTTACATGCAGTGATGGGGCGAGCTAGATCTGGGGCCACCAGACACTCATCTGCCTCATTTTGCAGAATATTTTATTTTAGAAACTCAGCTTTCCCCTTTATTGCCTGGCTTCCACAGTGCACAAGTAGTTTACCATTTGGACACCCCTACCCCCTTACTGTTGTGGGTCCTCGGGCACCATCTGACTGCCCAATCACATCTAGATTTCATGAAACATGGAATATTCATCTTCTAGTTTCTGATCTCAGTGGCCAAAATTTCCTTCATTTGCTTCCTGCAGTCTTTCACAAGAATCACCACAAAAAAAAAAATAATAGGTAGTACTATTTGGTCCACTATAATTTACAGGATAGGGAGGCAGTACTATCTATACTTGCAACATCTAAAGGGAGAGACAGGGGGGCAGTACTATCTGTACCTACATAATTTACAGGAGGAGACAGGCAGGCAGTACTATCTGTACCTACATCATTTACAAAGAGAGACAAGCAGGCAGTACTATATCTGTATCTACATCATTTATAGGCAGAGATAGGGAAGGAGTACTATCTGTACCTACATATTTACAGGGAGAAACAGGGAGGCAGTACTATCTGTACCTACATCATCTACAAGGAGAGACAGGGAGGCAGTACTATCTGTACCTACATCATTTACAGGAGGAGACAGGCAGGCAGTACTATCTGTATCTACATCATTTACAGGAGGAGACAGGCAGGCAGTACTATCTGTATCTACATCATTTATACGCAGAGATAGGGAAGGAGTACTATCTGTACCTACATATTCACAGGGAGAAACAGGGAGACAGTACTATCTGTACCTACATCATTTAAAAAGAGAGACGGAGAGGCAGTACTATCTGTACCTACATCATTTACAAAGAGAGACAGGCAGGCAGTACTATCTGTACCTACATCATTTACAGGAGGAGACAGGCAGGCAGTACTATCTGTATCTACATCATTTATAGGCAGAGATAGGGAAGGAGTACTATCAGTACCTACATATTTACAGGGAGAAACAGGGAGGCAGTACTATCTGTACCTACATCATTTACAAAGAGAGACAGGCAGGCAGTACTATCTGTACCTACATCATTTACAGGGAGAGACAGGGAGGCTGTACTATCTGTACCTACATCATTTACAGGGAGAGATAGGGAGGCTGTACCTACATCATTTACAGGAGGAGACAGGCAGGCAGTACTATCTATACCTACATCATTTACAGGAGGAGACAGGCAGGCAGTACTATCTGTATCTACATCATTTACAGGAGGAGACAGGCAGGCAGTACTATCTGTATCTACATCATTTATAGGCAGAGATAGGGAATGAGTACTATCTGTACCTAAATATTTACAGGGAGAAACAGGGAGGCAGTATTATCTGTACCTACATAATTTACAAAGAGAGACAGGGAGGCAGTACTATCTGTACCTACATCATTTACAGGGAGAGATAGGGAGGCTGTACCTACATCATTTACAGGAGGAGACAGGCAGGCAGTACTATCTGTACCTACATCATTTACAGGAGGAGACAGGCAGGCAGTACTATCTGTATCTACATCATTTACAGGAGGAGACAGGCAGGCAGTACTATCTGTACCTACATCATTTACAGGAGGAGACAGGCAGGCAGTACTATCTGTACCTACATCATTTACAGGAGGACACAGGCAGGCAGTACTATCTGTATCTACATCATTTAAAGGAGGAGACAGGCAGGCAGTACTATCTGTATCTACATCATTTATAGGCAGAGATAGGGAAGGAGTACTATCTGTACCTACATATTTACAAGGAGAAACAGGGAGGCAGTATTATCTGTACCTACATAATTTACAAAGAGAGACAGGGAGGCAGTACTATCTGTACCTACATCATTTACAGGGAGAGACAGGGAGGCAGTACTATCTGTACTTGCAACATCTAAAGGGAGAGACAGGGGGCAGTACTATCTGTATCTACATCATTTACAGGAGGAGACAGGCAGGCAGTACTATCTGTATCTACATCATTTATAGGCAGAGATAGGGAAGGAGTACTATCTGTACCTACATATTTACAGGGAGAAACAGGGAGGCAGTACTATCTGTACCTACATCATTTACAAAGAGAGACAGGGAGGCAGTACTATCTGTACCTACATCATTTACAGGAAAGGACAGGGAGGCAGTACTATCTGTACCTACATCATCTACAGGGAGAGACAGGGAAGCAGTACTATCTGTAGCTACATCATTTACACAGAGAGACAGGCAGGCAGTACTTCCTATACCTACATCATTTGCAGGGACAGACAGGGAGGCAGTACTATCTGTACCTACTTCATTGACAGTACTGCCTCCCTGTCTCTCTCTCTCTGTCAATGAAGTAGGTACAGATAGTACTGCCTCCCTGTCTCTCCCTGCAAATGATGTAGGTACAAATAGTACTGCCTCCCTGTCTCTCTCTCTCTCTATCTGTACCTACATCATTTATAGGCAGAGACAGGGGGTAGTAGTATCTTACCTACGTATTTTACAGGAAGAGACAGGGAGGCAGTACTATCTGTGCCTAAATAATCTTCAGGGAGAGACAGGGAGGCAGTACTATCTGTACCTACATCATTTACAGGGAGAGACAGGGAGGCAGTACTATCTGTACTTGCAACAACTAAAGGGAGAGACAGGGGGCAGTACTATCTGTATCTACATCATTTACAGGAGGAGACAGGGAGGCAGTACTATCTGTACCTACATCATTTACAGGAGGAGACAGGCAGGCAGTACTATCTGTATCTACATCATTTATAGGCAGAGATAGGGAAGGAGTACTATCTGTACCTACATATTTACAGGGAGAAACAGGGAGGCAGTACTATCTGTACCTACATCATTTACAGGAAAGGACAGGGAGGCAGTACTATCTGTACCTACATCATCTACAGGGAGAGACAGGGAGGCAGTACTATCTGTACCTAAATCATTTACACAGAGAGACAGGCAGGCAGTACTATCTATACCTACATCATTTGCAGGGAGAGACAGGGAGGCAGTACTATCTGTACCTACTTCATTGACAGTACTGCCTCCCTGTCTCTCTCTCTCTGTCAATGAAGTAGGTACAGATAGTACTGCCTCCCTGTCTCTCCCTGCAAATGATGTAGGTACAAATAGTACTGCCTGCCTGTCTCTCTTTCTCTCTATCTGTACCTACATCATTTATAGGCAGAGACAGGGGGTAGTAGTATCTTACCTACATAATTTACAGGAAGAGACAGGGAGGCAGTACTATCTGTGCCTAAATCATCTTCAGGGAGAGACAGGAAGGCAGTACTATCTGTACCTATATCATTTACAGGAAGAAACAGGGAGCCAGTACTCTCTGTATCTACATCATATACAGAGAGAGACAGGGAAGCAATACTATCTGTACCTACATCATTTATAGGAGACAGGGAGGTAGTACTATTGGTACCTACATTATTTACAGGGAAATACAGGGAGGCAGTACTATCTGTACCTACATAATTTACAAGGAGATACAGGGAGACAGTCCTATCTCTACCTACATCATTTACAGGGAGAGACAGGAATCTGATGTTCACTATGGCATTACATTTCTATCTCCTATTTGAATAGATATGCATTCCTTGTGTCAAACGGTCACTATATTTGTCTCATTTGCTGAAAAAATAATAAAAAGTTTTAAAAAAAAATACCGATAGTGACAGGGAGGCAGTACTATCTGTACCTCCATCATATACATGCAGATCATGCATCTAGATTTCAGATTGCTTGCATATTCTTGTGTAAGTTGCAGTAGATGCCACAATGTAAGATCCTCCTCTTTGTTGCAGGCAGCTTCGATATGAATGGAACAAACAGAATAACTCCTGCTACGTGGTGCAGGCCGGAGCCTCCTTCATGTATGGTTATGAGTATCTGGGCTGTTCTTCTCGTCTGGTCATAACACCCCTCACTGACCGATGCTGGTTGACATTGACTGGAGCTCTGGATCTGCATCTTGGGGGATCTCCGGCAGGACCAGCTGGTACCGGAAAGACTGAAACTGTCAAAGATCTAGCCAAAGTAATTTTCCTGGTGATATAGTGTGAGATTAAATCATGCTGCTTCAAATGGGTCATTGGGGCGATATTGGATGATCCCAAATCACTGCTGTCCAATATGTAAAGGGATTTTCTTTACAAAAAATATTCTGACTCCACACTATGCCGTGTCCTGTGTAAACAACTGCCCTGCACCGACATATAATCCTTGCCCTGTGAAGCAGAATAGTGAGTGCAGCTCTGAGGTATAATACAGGATGTAACTCAGGATCAGTACAGGATAAGTAATGTAATGTATGTACACAGTGACTGCACCAGCAGAATAGTGAGTACAGCTCTGGAGTATAATACAGGATGTAACTCAGGATCAGTACAGGATAAGTAATGTAATGTATGTACACAGTGACTGCACCAGCAGAATAGTGAGTGCAGCTCTGGGGTATAATACAGGATGTAACTCAGGATCAGTACAGGATAAGTAATGTATGTACACAGTGACTGCACCAGCAGAATAGTGAGTGCAGCTCTGGAGTATAATACAAGATGTAACTCAGGATCAGTACAGGATAAGTAATGTATGTACACAGTGACTGCACCAGCAGAATAGTGAGTGCAGCTCTGGAGAATAATACAGGATGTAACTCAGGATCAGTACAGGATAAGTAATGTAATCTATGTACACAGCGACTGCACCAGCAGAATAGTGAGTGCAGCTCTGAGGTATGATACAGGATGTAACTCAGGATCAGTACAGGATAAGTAATGTATGTACACAGTGACTGCACCAGCAGAATAGTGAGTGCAGCTCTGGGGTATAATACAGGATGTAACTCAGGATCAGTACAGGATAAGTAATGTAATCTATGTACACAGCGACTGCACCAGCAGAATAGTGAGTGCAGCTCTGAGGTATGATACAGGATGTAACTCAGAATCAGTACAGGATAAGTAATGTATGTACACAGTGACTCCTCAAGCAGAATAGTGAGTGCAGCTCTGGAGTATATTACAGGATGTAACTCAGGATCAGTAGAGGATAAGTATTGTAATGTATGTACACAGTGACTCCACCAGCAAAATAGTGAGTGCAGCTCTGGGGTATAATACCGGATGTAACTCAGGATCACTATAGGATAAGTAATGTATGTACACAGTGACTGCACCAGCAGAATAGTGAGTGCAGCTCTGGAGTACTATACAGGATGTACCTTAGGATCAGTACAGGATAAGTAATGTATGTACACAGTGACTCCACCAGCAGAATAGTGAGTGCAGCTCTGGAGTATAATACAGGGCAGGCTATAACTCAGGATCAGTACATAAGTAATGTATGTACACAGTGACTGCACCAGCAGAATAGTGAGTGCAGCTCTGGAGTATAATACAGGATGTAACTCAGGATCAGTACATGATAAGTAATGTATGTATACAGTGACTGCACCAGCAGAATAGTGAGTGCAGCTCTGGAGTATAATACATGATGTAACTCAGGATCAGTACAGGATAAGTAATGTATGTACACAGTGACTGCACCAGCAGAATAGTGAGTGCAGCTCTGGAGTATAATACAGTATGTAACTCAGGATCAGTACATGATAAGTAATGTATGTACACAGTGACTGCACCAGCAGAATAGTGAGTGCAGCTCTGGAGTATAATACAGGATGTAACTCAGGATCAGTACATGATAAGTAATGTATGTACACAGTGACTGCACCAGCAGAATAGTGAGTGCAGCTCTGGAGTATAATACAGGATGTAACTCAGGATCAGTACATGATAACTAATGTATGTATGTACACAGTGACTGCACCAGCAGAATAGTGAGTGCAGCTCTGGAGTATAATACAGGATGTAACTCAGGATCAGTACAGGATAAGTAATGTATGTACACAGTGACTCCACCAGCAGAATAGTGACTGCAGGGACCATCATGGCCGTTCACCCAAAAATATGATTTGTTGAATATGGCTGAGCTAAAGTTATATTTTTAAAGTATCCCTCCTCAAAATATTCAGCCTTTACCAAAAAGATGGATTAAGGTTGGTGGAGGCCCCTGGGGACATTGCATTGATGGGCGCTGCCCCCACCTCTTTGACCTGGGACGTACCACATGTAGAAGAGTGTGCACATGGCCCCCTCCACTAAAGTCTATGGGAGATCAGTGGACAACAGCTCTCTTAGAGGTCAAACCTGAGTGCACGTCCACTTGTCCGTTGGTTTTTGGCTGGGTGGAATGACCACGTGGCCATCAGGGATGGTGGATGCTGTAGGCCCTCTGGGTCACAAAAGCGATGGAGGCCCCAAGGGATGCGTTCCACATGTCCTACCTAGAGTAACACCCTGGATACACACCTCATGACTAACTGAAAGAGCTTTTATCAGAACAGTTACCAGATGGCCCTGCATTCACATAATGCACAGCCATGCGGCGACACAGGATCTTCATTTTGGCAGCACAGATTGATAGACAGACTGTCTGTCCCAGGTTAGTCATGGATATGAGCCCAGTAGATCACGACTGTCGCGTTGACTCGTCATATTTGACTCTATTATAACTGGTCGTCATGTCTTTATAATTATACTGCATGGTAATTCTATAATACATTTATTATATTCTGCCCCTTCTACTTTCAGGCTTTAGGAAAACAGTGTGTGGTCTTCAACTGCTCCGAAAGCCTGGACTACAAGGTGATTTGGTTCCCATTCCGGACTATTCATGGGGTGGTTTCTCACTGGGGTAACTGGTCACACAAGTCATTGGTTTCCAATTGTCTTACTTGCGCTTACCTGCCCAGGAATGTTTCCTAAGAAATAGAATAGAAATTAGAAAAAAATTATTTTCTGCTTGAACAAAACATGCACCAAATTTACAGTACAATACAGGATAAGACATGTAATGTAACACAGGGACTCCTCCAGCAGAATAGTGAGTGCAGATCTGGAGTATAATACAGGATGTAACTCAGGATCAGTACAGGATAAGACATGTAATGTAACACAGGGACTCCTCCAGCAGAATAGTGAGTGCAGCTCTGGAGTGTAATACACGATGCAACTCAGGATCAGTACAGGATAAGTAATGTATGTACACAGTGACTGCACCAGCAGAATAGTGAGTGCAGCTCTGGAGTATAATACAGGATGTAACTCAGGATCATTACAGGATAAGTAATGTATGTACACAGTGACTGCACCAGCAGAATAGTGAGTGCAGCTCTGGAGTATAATACAGGATGTAACTCAGGATCAGTACAGGATAAGTAATGTATGTACACAGTGACTCCAACAGCAGAATAGTGAGTGCAGCTCTGGAGTATAATACGGGATGTAACTCAGGATCAGTACAGGATAAGTAATGTATGTACACAGTGACTGCACCTGCAGAATAGTGAGTGCAGCTCTGGAGTACATACAGGATGTAACTCAGGATCAGTACAGGATAAGTAATGTATGTACACAGTGACTGGACCAGCAGAATAGTGAGTGCAGCTCTGGAGTATAATACAGGATGTAACTCAGGATCAGTACAGGATAAGTAATGTATGGACACAGTGACTGCACCAGCAGAATAGTGAGTGCAGCTCTGGAGTATAATACAGGATGTAACTCAGGATCAGTACAGGATAAGTAATGTAATGTATGTATACAGTGACTGTACCAGCAGACTAGTGAGTGCAGCTCTGGAGTATAATACAGGATGTAACTCAGGATCAGTACAGGATAAGTAATGTATGTACACAGTGACTCCAACAGCAGAATAGTGATTGCAGCTCTGGAGTATAATACAGGATGTAACTCAGGATCAGTACAGGATAAGTAATGTAATGTAGGTACACAGTGACTGCACCAGCAGAATAGTGAGTGCAGCTCTGGAGTATAATACGGGATGTAACTCAGGATCAGTACAGGATAAGTAATGTAATGTAGGTACACAGTGACTGCACCAGCAGAATAGTGAGTGCAGCTCTGGAGTATAATACGGGATGTAACTCGGGATCAGTACAGGATAAGTAATGTATGTACACAGTGACTGCACCAGCAGAATAGTGAGTGCAGCTCTGGAGTATAATACAGGATGTAACTCAGGATAAGTGCAGGATAAGTAATGTATGTACACAGTGACTCCACCAGCAGAATAGTGAGTGCAGCTCTGGAGTATAATACAGGATGTAACTCAGGATCAGTACAGGATAAGTAATATAATGTACACAGTGACTGCACCAGCAGAATAGTGAGTGCAGCTCTGGAGTATAATACAGGATGTAACTCAGGATCAGTGCAGGATAAGTAATATATGTACAAAGTAGCACAGATATAAAGTACAGTAAATTCTATATATTAACACTGACATTATGGCCTGATGTGGACTATTAATATACAGTGGTAGTGTGATAGTAATACCTAGTCTTGTATTTCAGATGATGGGGAAGTTTTTCTCTGGAATGGCTCAGTCTGGAGCTTGGTGCTGTTTTGATGAGTTTAACCGTATTGATATTGAAGTTCTCTCAGTAATTGCCTCTCAGATACATGCCATCAAAACAGCAAAGGACAGCCAAGCTATAAGGTACTGTATGCACATAATCCTTTATGACTGTGATATTTCATCTATCGGCATAGAGGAGACAACGCACTGTAGCAAAGATTTAAATGGATACAAAAATCCAGCGGCCGCCCCTGTTCATCAAACTGGCCTAGGCGGCTCACCCAAGGCCAATATACAGAAAAATGAAACTAATAGATAAAGAGGGGCACACAATAATCGAGAACATATAGACGGCTGGTGCCAATATATAGTAGAACAAAGTGGTTACTTTATTGGACCCAAAAACATATAAAAATAACCTAAAATAAATCATCTAAAATGTTCTCACAATATCCTAAAGGGCCTCAAGCCATATCATATGAATCCGCGTATAGTCTGTATATGGCCAAATAAATACTGCAGTAACCGAGTATAGCTGTTCTCATATAGTGCAAATGGGAATATCAAATGGCATTAATTCAAGTATGCATGCACACTTCTCACTAGCTGCTTTTGCATATACAGTCACATGTATTAGCTAATCCAAATTTGGCATAGATCCATGGGCTCTCCACATATATAAATGTTCATATAAATTGGGATGATACACTCCAATACCATGCGCTGCACACAGTGTGGTGTATTGTACTTCATCACTCCTGATCGATTCTGTGCTGCCTCCCAATGGCAAAGTTCCTCCTGCAGGCCAATTCAGACCTCCGCGGCGTCCCACGTGGTCCGCAAGTCGATCCATGGTGTCCCACGTGACTAAATGACTGTGCTGTGAATGGCTGTGAGAACTCAACCAGCGTCCTGTTATCTTTCCTAGGTCCTAGTGTCCGGACCACAAGACCTGGTATTGATCAATATTGCGAGGAAAATGTTATTATTATATCCCCTGGCTCTTATAAACAAGCCTTCTTGTGGATAAGTCATCACTGTCCCGTGCCAAACGCGTTTCAGGGCTTACACCCCTTCTTCATTGGCTCCAACAGTGAGCGTTAATACTGGTCCTTTTAAATACTTAAGGTCCAATCCAATTGGTCATTCGGACAGTGGGACACTTCTAAAGCCCGGAGATGATAAAATCCAACATTTTGGAACCGGATGGCAGCTGCAGACATCCCAAGGCCGCATTGTGTCTTATATGCATTTTTGACGCGTTTTTAATGTGCACTTGTTTTCTATTCTATATTTCCAATGTCATGAACCAAATTATATGAAAACATATACTATATACGGACTTCAAAACGTATATTGTGTGTATATATATATACACATTTATACAGTACTTATAGCCTAAAAAAACTATAAAAATTGTTCTATAATGATATATTATATATAAATCGTCACAAAAAACCATGTGGTAATTAAAACCTGATGTAAATATTCAGTAATTCTCTAGCGATACATGCTGTTCAAGCGATATCTTCTTTTCTCTCTCTCTCCTAACCCCCCCCCCCCCCCTCCCCCGCTCTGGATAATCGAGATGTAAGCGCGTAGTTCATGACTGCAAGGTCAGACTACAAAGGTTCGCTTGTCTTTCGCTTGTAGGCGAGAATTTTTTATTATTGTAGATGCACTTGAGCAATACAAAAAAGCTTGCAAAAGTATTCACGCCCTTTATTATTTAACACTTTTACTTGTGGGTCTTATGACAAAACTCAAAATTATTAATACGTTCCTGCTGGGGTTTTTCTGCTGAAATGATCATTAACTAATGTTTTATGTAGGTTTGTATTTGAGGGGAGAGAGATCCGTCTAAATATGTCCTGCGGAGTCTTCATTACCATGAATCCCAGGTAGGTACAGAGATGACGTTTTTGTTTCCTGACATACAGAATATGAAATGTTCTTCTCAATAAATTATACATTTAGTAGGAAAATTCTGCTTTAACGAGTGGGGCGGGACTGCCCGCCTGTCCGCCCCCAGGTAGTCTTTTTGGGTTCTTCATGACCTCCTTTGTTAAAGTCTCGTGATTGGATCAGATCTACATGTGCCACTGCCTCAAACAGAACATAGTACATAATACATCCAGAATATACGAGTGGGTAGAATGCACCTCTATTTAAAGCCACGTCTTCTCCTTCTTGTGGCTGACTTTTTATGGAACTTGCAGAAGTTCTCAGTATAATCCCTGATTATTTATATCACCCTCTTTTACTATGGAAGGTCTGAGATTAGGTCAGCACATTGCTGTCACTAAACAAATTTCACTTTGTACATGAACTACAGAAAAATGGTGGTCTAGGGTAGTGAAGGGTTTAAGGTCAACTTCCCTGGTGATCTAGGGGAGTACACAGATTATTTCTTGGGGTTATTTGCAACGTTCTAATGTGTAAAAGTGTGTAGTCACAGACTTTGGGCTAATATGATGTCATTTATTTGGGTTAGGGTGTGCTTAGAAACACTGTAAGGGCTTGGGTACTGGCCGAGTGCACGACGTTTGTGGATGCGGACCCATTCACTTGGGTGGAACTTAAACTGTCTCTCCATTTAATTTTAAAAATCTTTGGGGGGGGGGCATGGAGTTATCATCGGCTTAGGTGGTGGTCTATATTAGTGGACAGGTTAATGTCAGTTTTACTGGTGGTCTAGGGCAGTGGAGGGGTAATACCCACTTCCCTGGTAGTCTAGGGTAGTGAGGGTTTAATATTGGGTTCCCTAGTGTTTTAGGTTAGTGGGGAGGTGAATTTAAGCTCCCCTGGTGGTCTAGAGTAGTATAGGGTTTAGTGCCAGTTTTCCTGGTGGCCTAGGGTAGTGGAGTGGTTAATATCTTATTTTCTTGTAAGCTAGGGTTGTAAAAGCTCCCTGATGTATGGGCTTAGTGCCAGTATCCCTGATGATCTAGGGTAGTGAAGACGTTTAGGCCCCTTTCACACGGGTGAGTTTTCCGCGCGGGTGCAATGCGTGAGGAGGACGCATTGCACCCGCACTGAATCCGGACCCATTCATTTCTATGGGGCTGTGCACATGAGCGGTGATTTTCACGCATCACTTCTGCGTTGTGTGAAAATCGCAGCATGTTCTATATTCTGCGTTTTTCACGCAACGCAGGCCCCATAGAAGTGAATGGGGCTGCGGGAAAATCGCAAGCACGCGGATGCGTTGCGATTTTCCCGCATTGTTGCTTAGCAACGGGACCCAATCTCTATTATTTCCCCTTATAACATGGTTATAAGGGGAAATAATAGCATTCTTAATAAAGAATGCATTGTTAAATGAAGAGAAGGGTTAAAAATAATAAAGTTAACTTACCTTAGCCACTTGATCGCGTGAGTCGCGATCTCTCCTCTCTTCCCTGCAGCATCTATGATCTGAAAGGACCTGTGATGTCCATCTTACCATGGTGATGGACCATGTGATTGGACCATGTGATGTGACGTCATCACAGGTCCTTTAGATCATAGATGCTGCAGGGAAAGAGAGGAGAGATCGCGACTACACGATCAAGTGGCTAAGATAAGTTAACTTTTATTATTTTTAACCCCTTCCTCTTCATTTAACAATGCATTCTTTATTAAGAATGCTATTATTTCCCCTTATAACCATGTTATAAGGGAAAATAATCAATTCTCCAGTAGACCCGAAACCGGACTTCAGTGATGAAGTCCGGCTTCGGGTTGGGTACCAAACATGGCGTTTTTTCTCACGCGCGTGCAAAACGTGTTGCAAACGTTTGCACCCGCGCGGGAAAAACGCACATATTCCCGCAACGCACCCGCCTCTTATCCGGGCGTCAAACATGACGCCCGTGTGAAAGAGGCCTTACACCTACTTTTCTGGCATTCTACGGTTGTGGAGGGTTAATATCAGATTCCCTGATGGTCTAGGATAGTGAGGAAGTAAATGTCAGCCCCCTTGGTGGTCTAGGGTAGCATTGGCTTTTGTGCCAATATCCCTGGTGATCTAGGGTTTGGAAAGTTTAATAACTACTCTTCTGGTGTTCTAGGGTTGTGTAGAGTTATTACAAAGTTATAGTTTGCAGTAATATAGAGGTTAATGTCAGCTTTCCTGGTGGTCTAGGGTTGTGTAGAGTTATTACAAAGTTATAGTCCACAGTAATATAGAGGTTAATGTCAGCTTTCCTGGTGGTCTAGGGTTGTGTAGAGTTATTACAAAGTTATAGTCCACAGTAATATAGAGGTTAATGTCAGCTTTCCTGGTGGTCTAGGGTTGTGTAGGGTTATTACAAAGTTATAGTCCACAGTAATATAGAGGTTAATGTCAGCTTTCCTGGTGGTCTAGGGTTGTGTAGAGTTATTACAAAGTTATAGTCCACAGTAATATAGAGGTTAATGTCAGCTTTCCTGGTGGTCTAGGGTTGTGTAGAGTTATTACAAAGTTATAGTCCACAGTAATATAGAGGTTAATGTCAGCTTTCCTGGTGGTCTAGGGTTGTGTAGGGTTATTACAAAGTTATAGTCCACAGTAATATAGAGGTTAATGTCAGCTTTCCTGGTGGTCTAGGGTTGTGTAGAGTTATTACAAAGTTATAGTCCACAGTAATATAGAGGTTAATGTCAGCTTTCCTGGTGGTCTAGGGTTGTGTAGAGTTATTACAAAGTTATAGTTTGCAGTAATATAGAGGTTAATGTCAGCTTTCCTGGTGGTCTAGGGTTGTGTAGAGTTATTACAAAGTTATAGTCCACAGTAATATAGAGGTTAATGTCAGCTTTCCTGGTGGTCTAGGGTTGTGTAGAGTTATTACAAAGTTATAATTTACAGTAATATAGAGGTTAATGTCAGCTTTCCTGGTGGTCTAGGGTTATGTAGAGTTATTACAAAGTTATAGTCTACAGTAATATAGGGGTTAATATCAGCTTTGCTGGTGGTCTAGGGTAGCATAGATATTACTGCCAGTATCCCTCAATTATAAGTCCAACACTATGGAAGGTGGCACCCCTAGAGATCCCCTCTACCACCCGAACCCCAATGGTGGGGTATTGTTCTTCTTATTGGTCTAATGTTATCTGTGATAGAACATAAAGTGATCTAGTACAACATAAACCATAATGTAATATTTATAGTCATACATATTATACATAAGGAGCACAATACATGTGATGGGAATATTCGCTCTTCTGTTTCCAGATACAAAGGACGAGTTGAGCTCCCGGATAATCTGAAATCTCTGTTTCGGCCGGTTGCGATGATGGTTCCCGACTACCAACTTATCGCCGAGATAATGCTCTTCTCTGAGGGTTTTCAAACGGCAAAATCCTTGTCTGGAAAACTAGTAAACCTGTATCAGCTGGCAAGCAAGCAGCTATCCCAGCAGGTAACACAGAAGTCTGGCGGGGCGAGATATAATATTTCTAAACATTAAGTATAGAGGGGGTGTAAACTTTCACAACCATATGTTTTGTTGCTCTAATGCATCCAAAATAAAAAAATTGAAACAATTTTGCAAATAATTTTGATTAAAAACATCCTTGTTTTGTGTACGCAGCTCTCCTGCAGACTGTCTCCATGTGACCTCTCTTTTACTGTCTGTATCGAGAGGTGTAGGAGTAATACATGACTGCAGGACCGGACTATGTAGGGATTGTTTGCAACCAGAATTTCGGCATTTCTGCACGCTGTGCGTTTTCTGTTGCAGATTGCGGAAAATCATCCGCGTAGTATACCTGAAAAGTGATTACTATTTTACAAAATCTCAGCAACGCGCTGCAGAAAAATAAATCTGCAGTGGAATTTGCACACTTAACCCCTTAGTGACCAGCCCTCTTTTGGGCCTTACTGACCAAGCGTATTTTCTTCCTTTTTTCATCGTCGTGTTCCAAGAGCTATAACTTTTTTTATTTTTCCCTCTATATAGCTTTATGAGGGCTTGTTTTTTGCGGGACAAGTTGTAGTTTTTAATGGCGCCATTTTGGGGTACACATAACTTTCTGATTAACTTTTCTTAACTCTTTCTGGGAGGGAAATGGGAAAAATAATATCTTTATTCTCTGGGTCAGTACGATTACAGTGATACCAAATACATAAATTTTTTTTTTTACGTTTTACTACTTTTTTGCCATAAAACCCCTTTTTATAAAGGAAAAAAATGTTTTTGCATTGCCGTTTCCCAAGGCCTATAACTTTTTTACTTGATTTTCGCGGGACGACTTGTATTTTTCATTGGTATCATTTTGGAGTAAATAGCGCTTTTTGATCGCTTGTTATTACGTTTTTTCAGTGGCAACTAAGAATAAATAAGCAATTCTGTCATTTTTTTTTTTTTTTACGGCGTTCACCGTAGGGGATAATTTATGTGATATTTATGTAGTCTGGGTCGTCACAGACACGGCAATACCAAACATATGGGGGAGATTTTTTTTCTTGCAATTTTTTTCATTGAAAAGCGTATTTTCAATGGAAAAAAAAAGCGTAATTTTTTTAATGGATTTTTTAAATTTAATAAACGTGTTTTTTATTTCGTTTTTTTTTACCACGTTATAGTCCCACAAGGGGACTATAACAGAAAGTATTTTGATTGCTTTTAAAATGCAATGCATTACCCCTATAGTGCTTTGCATTTTAATGGCAATGCTATTCTAACATTGACCAGCAGACCGCGCCAGAGAGGCACAGCCTGCTGGAAATTACTGAAGGCTGGTCTGTGGCCTACACCAGACCCCTGCCAGCCTTCACACACATCGGCACCCTGCAATCGCATTTGCGGGGTGCCGATGGGAGACAGAGGGAGTCCGCTCCCTCTGTCAGCACTTTACATGCGGCGGGCGCCATTGCCCATGGCATGTAAAGTGTTAAACAGTCACGATAAGCACTCCTGCTGGTCCGGGCTGTTAGAGCAGCCGCGGCTCTCATGTGACCCACGCAGAGCTTAGGCTGGGCCGCCGTAAAAAAGGCGTATGGGTGGTCACTAAGGGGTTAAGATTATGCTGTGGATTTCCTTCACAGGTTTAACTCTTTGCAATACAGAAGGTTTTGTTTCAGCAGAATTTTGCCTAATACGTTATGGAGTTTCGCCATAGAAAATCCGCACTGGACCCATCTCTTGTGGAAGACCTGTCTCCTCCCCTGACATGTCTGTTGTAGTAACTACTTGCATCCCCCATGTAATAAGAATTATGAAACATCTATTCTTATGACTCTGTGATGTGCCATTCCTTTATTATTCCTTCTAAAATTTATGAACAAATTGCAAGCAGTTTGCAGTGAAGGTCTAGCTGGGTGTTACCAGTTTGGGAGTGTGTCCCTGCACAATCTGACACTGGCAGCACAGATTGGATAGTTTTGGATTGTGCAGGGGCACCCCCCTCCCAACTAGTAACACCCAGCTGGACCTGCATTGCATTGCATTGTTATGCAGTGTTATGCAGTGTTCCACAACAGAGGGTTAATGTTCTGTACCTTATGCACTTGTGTCCCATAGGTTGTGTACAGGCAGGGAGGGATTTTCCTAGCAACAGTCGTTAGGATGGGCTGACACCACCCCTTCTTCTGAAAAGTGGTTCAGTCTAGTGTTAGCTGTGAGTGAGTAAGCAGGAAAGCGCACCAAAGAACAGAGCTAAACAGGGAAACCCCTTACAGATTGACAGCATATCTGTCCTTAAAGAAAAGAGGTACTGGATTCAGCAGAATGTTCTGCAGCCATGTAGGAGCATCTGTCAGAGAAAGTAACACCAATATTCAAGGCTACAGACTTCCCTGCATGTTGGTTGGGGCAATATACCTCAGGTCCCTACCATATTAACATACAGACTGACCATCCAGACAGTCTGTATGCTGATGAGGGTATTGTCGATATATAGATCTGAAGATACATTACGAAAGAGAGAAACCGTAAGGAAATTTTTCCTGTGCCCACTGCTTTCCATACGCAGCCTTGGGAATTTTCATTTGACAACTTTAAAGACTGCATTTAATGTGATGAGTGCCTATGTGAACCATTGATTGAACTTCCCAAGTAAAGTACAGTTGACTTTTTGCATTAAACCCGGCCTCATCGTTCTACCGCGATCTCTGCATCACCATCACGCTGCATTACAACTACCAACCCCCAGTGCCCCTACCACCACCTTCCCAGTCTCCCCTGCAGCCCGTTCCACCACCAATTTATTCATAACTTACAGCAGTAATAATAATAATTTACAGAGGAATGACACAAAAAGAGTCATAAAAATAGGTGGTCCAGAATTGTAATTACATGGGAATTGCAAGTAGTTACTAAAAACAGAGATGTCAGGAGAAGTGACCGCTCCTCTTTAAAGGGGTTTTCCAGGATCATAAAAACAAGGCTGCTTACTTCCAAAAGCAGCACCGCCCCTGGCCATGGGTTGGGTCTGGTCTTGCAGCTCGGCTCCATTGGAGGCTACAGGGCAGAGGTGCAATACCACACACAGCTTTGGGCGGTACTGTTTTTGGAAGAAAGCAGCCATGTTTTTGGAATACTGGAAACCCCTTTAAGGTAGAATCAGCCGTTACAGATCTGCTATGTGGTCTCATCTAGTTGCCGGGCATTGACCCCAAATTTGGTAACATATTTCTATTTCTGTGTTCTCTAGAATCATTATGACTTTGGGATGAGAGCTATTAAGACTGCGCTAGTGGTGGCCGGTCAGAAGAAGCAGGACCTGGAAGCCAGGTGAGATGTAATGAAAATCAGATTAACCCCTTCCTGCGAATGGATGCTTCTGAGTGGATGCTATTGCCGCCGGATGCCTGCTGTTTTGTATTCGACCGATTGAAGACCTTGTGATCTGTGGAGACTTTCCCCAGGAGCGGAGATTAAGGCCTCTTTCACACGGGCGTCATGTTTGACGCCCGGATAGGAGGCGGGTGCGTTGCGGGAATATGCGCGTTTTTCCCGCGCGGGTGCAAATGTTTGTAACACGTTTTGCACGCGCGTGAGAAAAAACGCCATGTTTGGTACCCAGACCCGAACTTCATCACTGAAGTCCGGTTTCGGGTCTTCTGGAGAATTGATTATTTTCCCTTATAACATGGTTATAAGGGGAAATAATAGCATTCTTAATAAAGAATGCATTGTTAAATGAAGAGGAAGGGGTTAAAAATAATAAAAGTTAACTTACCTTAGCCACTTGATCGCGTAGTCGCGATCTCTCCTCTCTTTCCCTGCATCTTCTAAGATCTACAGGACCTGTGATGACGTCACATCACATGGTCCAATCACATGGTCCATCTTACCATGGTGATGTGACGTCATCACAGGTCCTGTAGATCTTAGAAGATGCAGGGAAGAGAGGACAGATCGCGACTCACGCGATCAAGTGGCTAAGGTAAGTTAACTTTTATTATTTTTAACCCCTTCCTCTTCATTTAACAATGCATTCTTTATTAAGAATGCTATTATTTCCCTTATAACCATGTTATAAGGGAAAATAATAGAGATCGGGTCCCGTTGCTAAGCAACCATGCGGGAAAATCGCAACGCATCCGCACTTGCTTGCGGATGCTTGCGATTTTCCCGCAGCCCCATTCACTTCTATGGGGCCTGCGTTGCGTGAAAAACGCACAATATAGAGCATGCTGCAATTTTCACGCAACGCAGAAGTGATGCGTGAAAATCACCGCTCATGTGCACAGCCCCATAGAAATGAATGGGTCCGGATTCAGTGCGGGTGCAATGCGTCCTCCTCACGCATTGCACCCGCGCGGAAAACTCGCCCGTGTGAACGGGGCCTAAAGGATCCATTTGGTTACTGTGGCAGCCTCAGGTCTTCTGAAGGCTCTGAGGCCTGCCACAGCAATGTTCCTATCAAGCAGGGCTCCGTAGGAATGTATTTAATCTCCCATAGGCTGCAATATTAAATCATTGCAGTCTATGGGAGAAACAATCAGACAATCGCATGTTCAAGTCCCCTAGGGGGAATTTTATATATATATATATATATCATACAGGTGAAACTTGAAAAATTAGAATGTCGTGCAAAGTTCATTTATTTCAGTAATGCAACTTAAAAGGTGAAACTAATATATGAGATAGACTCATTACATGCAGAGCGAGATATTTCAGGCCTTTATTTGTTAGAATTTGGATGATTATGACTTACAGGTATCTCAGGAACCCTCTGCTCAGGGTGTATGGATTAATTAGCGGATTAGAGTGTGACACTTTGAGCCTAAAATATTGAACCTTTTCACAATATTCTAATTTTAAGTTGCATTACTGAAATAAATGAACTGTTGCACGATATTTTTCGAGTTTCACTTGTATATTCAAATACTCCCCTTCCCCATATTAAAAATAAAAATATATAAATAGACCATAAAGAAATATAAAGATAGGCACCGCCATCCTAAACATTTGTACAATTTAAAATATAAACGTATTTATCCCATAGCATGAACACCATAAGGAAATAAAAATGGCCGATTCCTACAAAAAAACTGAATAAAAAGTGATCAAAAAGTCATCAACACTGTAAAACTGTATCATTAAAAACTACAAATCACAAGCGCTCACATAGCTCCGTAGACATAACTATAAAAAAAAAACATTTTTTATTTTTTTTAGGTATTAAAACACAAGAAAAATTATATAAATGTGGTGTCACCGTAATCATACTGACAGTAGAGTTTTACCACATAGGGAACACCATAAAATCGAAACTCATAAAACTATGGGGAAATGACAGATTTATTTTTTTCCCCAATTCCACCCCATTTGGAATTTTTTTCCAGCTTCCCACTACATCGTATGCATAAAATGTTGCCGTTAGAAAGTACAACAACACCTTCGTACGGCTATGTGAACGGAAGAATAAAAATGTTATGTCTCCAGGAAGTCAGGGAGTAAAAAACGAAAATGAAAAAAGGGAAAATGGCTGCGGCGGGAAGGGGTTAACATGAAGATCAGAATTTAGAAACTTTTGTACAGCTGTTCACTAAAGAGAACCCGTCACTAACCTTTACCCTGGGTTCAGACCTGAGCGTTCTAGAAACACGCATTTTACACGCGTATTTCAGCGCGTTTTTGCAAATAGGAAACGCGCGTAATCGTACGCGCGTTCTTGTGATTGACTACTGTGGTGTCAATCACAAAACGCGCGACAAACGCCCCCAAAAAAGATCAGGTACTTGTTTATGCGTCGGGCATTTTACAGCGCGTTCAAACGCGCTGTAAAACGCTCAAGTGAGAACCAGGGCCATAGGAAAGCATTGGTTTTCATGTGTTGAGCGTTTTACAGCGCTGTAAAACGCTCAGGTGTGAACTTAGGGTAAAGAGATCAGTCCGTTGTAGCGCCGCGACCTTCTGAAAACTGGAGCAGCAGATTGTCCTTATGAATCTTTGCTCGGTGTCTCCCCTGGTACTTTGATGTGGATGACACTTCAACATCACACACGGCCACACCAAATGTCACGCCTGCGCGGTAGAGCTTAAAGCTGCGCATGTTCAGTGTCCATGCCCTAGGTGTGAGCAGAGTAATCACTTGTGGTCCCAGTCCTGAGCTCACGACTGCGTCATTAGCTTCCCAGTTCCCCAAAGAAAAATGATTACGCTGCCCACATGGGGCAAAGGCACTCACTGCGCAAGCGCCTGTTTGGAGACAGCAGCGCTGCTACTTCACACTTGGATTTTGCACCTTTTTAGAAAGCAGAACCAAAAATTCAATAGGGGTTTTAGAAATAAAAACATGAAAAAAAAATAATCTAGTATTATGGCAAAAAACTGTTCAGTATATAAGCGGTGTCGCCACATTCTCAACAACATATACGAGAGATATGATACGGTATATATATGATATATTTATCCCACAAGGTGAGCAACATAAAAAAATTGAATAACATGACAAAATTGGTGTTTTTTCTTCATCCCACCACCCAAAAAAAAAAATTTGTATGTACCCCAAAGTGGAGTCAATGGAAGCTAAAGCCTGAACCACGAAAAAACAAGCTGTCGCTCTGCAACACAGAAACAAACTATGGAAAAAAAGGGGTTTTATTGTGCAAAAGTAAAAAAAATAAAAAATACCTCTAGAAATACAGTATCACTGACCAACAAAACGTGAAAAACAAAACCACCCAAAAAAAATGACAGTGACTGTTTTTTTTCTACCTCGCCCCCCCCCCCCAAAAGACAATCTATCCAAAATGCAAAAAAACCAAGCACGTCAGAATTTTTTTAAAAAAAAGTTATTGCTTTCTAGATTCAGAAATGACAAAAATTGCTGTCAATGCATCTTTACAGGGGCCGTTCGATTACAACAATTTACAGTATCTCCCAGCCACTGGGGCCCCAGCCGATCACATGAACAGGGGCCCATGTTTCCCCGTTTGAATGGAGTGACAAACAAACGTGTGTCTGCCGCTCCATTCAACTCTATGGGACTGCTGGAGATAGCTGGAGTCAACGGAGCGGCAGCGCACATGTGTATTCGCCACTCCATTCAAAGGAGGGGGATCTTGGGCCCCTGTTCACGTGATCGTTGAGAGCCTCACCGATCAGACATTCTTCCTCAAAGTTGTTGTAATGGGGCTACCCTTTTTAATGGGTTGTCCCAAACTATAAACCTATTGCCCATCCACAAATATCTGATTGGTGAGAGTACAACTGTTGGGACCCCCACCTATCATGAGAAATGGGGTCCTCAGCCCCCCATATGAATGGACTGATGGTCCAGCGTGCGCACTGCCTCTCCATTCATTCTCTAGGAGGCAGCGTTTATACAGTTTTTTCCTGCTCCTTTTATTTGGGGGGTGCCCAGGATACCTGTTCTCATGATCAATGTGGGGGCGTGTCCTCTCTGCACATTTTATTGACTCTTTTAGTTAATGAAATTGTCCATAGCACCTGCATTGCCTACCAAGACATAGGACCCACTATAGCAATGGTGTAATGCCGCCGCTGATCGGCGGTTTGTGCAGGTAGCAGCGGAGTGTGTCACGGGGGTCGGCACACCTGATAATCCCATCAATGCCGCCGCCGGCAGAAAGGCCTCGTCCCACTCTTCTAATAAAGTTAATGCCTTGTGATACGGCTGAGCTGATGCTGCAAGAAAGCAGAAATGTGCCAGCAAAGCGAAATATTAATATGGATGTGCGGGAGCGCTGCTCTGGATATAAATAGCCTCCAAATCCGGAAAAATAAGTTCAAGGATTAGCTCAGTGCGGAATATGCTGTGACATCCCGGCAACCGTTCCCGCTGCAGCAGAGAATCCATCATCAGATCCGACGGAGTTGATGCTCCACTTAGTTTCAGGCTTCGTCCCTCTATGCAGCACTGTATGGATGCCCCTTGCAGACGAGCGTGAGCGGATTAGGTCTGGATGCGTTGCGGATGCGTTCAGTGAAAAACGCGCGATTTCACAAGCAAGTACATTCAGTTTTATTTGCGATCGCGTTCAGTTGTTCAGTTTTTATCGCGCGGGTGCAATGCGATTTAATGCGTTATGCACACGCATGATAAAAAACGGAATGTTTACAAACAACATCTCTTAGCAACCATCCGTGAAAAATCTGCACTTGCTTGCGGATGCGATGCGATTTTCACGCAGCCCAATTCACTTCTATGGGGCCTGCGTTGCGTGATAATCGCAGAATATAGAACATGCTGTGATTTTCACGCAACGGACAAGTGATGCGTGAAAGCCAACGCTCATGTACACAGACCCATGGAAAGGAATGGGTCCGGATTCCGTGTGGGCGCAATGCATTCGCATCACGCATTGCACCCGCGCAGAATACCCGCTCGTGTGAAAGGGACCTTCAAGTTAACCCTTTCAGAACCAAAGCCATTAGATGCCTGAATGTCAATAGGTCAAGTTTTGAAATGGAATATTCTGAAGTTGATTGTTTTTTGTGTGATACTTTGGCTTAATAGTTCTTTTTTTGCAGTGTAAGGTGCTGGACGGGCCCCTTGGTTATAAATGGTTAAATGTTAACTGCTTGTATGCACAATACACTGTACTGCCTAATACAGTGCTTTATTTCAAGGGATTATACTGCCACCTAGTGGCTAATTGTGGTATTGATATCAGCTCATAGGCTGTTGTGTGCACAGGACCTTTTGGTCACATGTTCTAGTCATGCAGGTCACCAAGTGAGTGTGTGCTGATGGCTCCTGATGTAATTGGGCGGAGCCAGAGCTGGGTTGCCGGCTGTGACAGATTGAGCTGAGTAGTGCCAGGGGGTCTCTAGTGCCAGGGGTCTCGCTGACCCTTGTTCACCTGTGCTAGGATATTCCATAATTTGGTGGAACCGAAAGTCTGTAAAATAAAAGGATAATGGCACCTTCACAGAGATATTCCAGATCAGCCGCATCTTTGTTTTTATCTCTGATATATCGGTATATACTCAATAGCAAAGCACCTCATGGTAGTAAGGTTGTGATATATCAAGAGTCTATAGACAGGAGCTGTTCATTGGCTGCTATGGGAAAATTGTGTTGGCATGCTCTGTGACCTGTGGTCATTATCACCTATTGGAAAGGCTGTACTTGTAATCCTGCCTGTGATAATAATGAGATGACTGCTGAGAAGTGATCTGTACAGAACAGGAAGTGTCAGCCTAATGTGAAGCTTAGTGACCAGAATGAAAACTGCAAGATTTGAGGATGCTTTTAAATTATACTGATAAACAATTTTTAAAAAAATCATCTCAAAAGAATTTTTTTATTTTTTTTTAAAATATTTCACATAAAAACTTGATTTAAAGTACAATAGTTCAGTGTTTCCCAACCAGTGTGCCTCCAGCTGTTGCAAAACTACAACTCCCAGCATGCCCGGACAGCCTTTTGCTGTGCGGGCATGCTGGGAGTTGTAGATTTGCAACAGCTGGAGGCACACTGGTTGGGAAACACTGCAATAGTTCATTTTGTGAGGACATTCCCTTTAAGAAGTATGGACATCATGTCTGACACTCCATCTTTTCTCTTCCTTTTTTTTTTCAACATTTTCTTTTTTTTTCTCTCGTAAAAGATTTTTTGAGACACGTTTCTATAAATTATAGGGAGACTGGGTAAAAAAATGAAATCTTACTTTTTATTGTCACAATCATATTCCATTGCCATCTCTTGTAGATTTATGAGCTGGAGTTTTCAGAATTCTCGCACTGCCTGTGACATGCGTGCTGCTGCACAGAATAGTCTGTCGCCTCTCCTGTGCATTCTGTTTCTGTAACCTTCCAGCCTCCTGCTCAGAATTTGGAATATTCAGCCACACTTACCAGAAAAGGCATTATGGGACAGAAACTGTATTAAAGGGGGTTTTCCATGCTCCTGAATCTTTAGGATAGGTCATTAGTATGCGATCGGCGAGGGTCCGACACCCTGCACCCCCCACTGATCCGCTGTTACCTGCAGCCTCCAGCACTGCAACTAGCTCCTGAACGGAACAGAGAGAACAGCGCCGTTCAAAGTGTAGTGGCCGTGCTGGGTTACTGCAGCTAAGTTCCCATTCACTTCAATGAGCGCTTAGCTGCAGTAACCCAGAACGGCCACTACACGGTGCTGTTCTTCCTTTTCCATTGATAGTGCTTGTTCCAGTGACGGGGGCTGCAGGAAACAGCTCATCGGTGGGGATTTGGGGTGTCAGACTCTCACCAATCAGATATTTATAATGTCATCAATGTCAAGAGCCTGGAAAACCCCTTTAATCGATTCTAAAAGGCAATTTAGAGGTGGCATAGGAGATAAAAGAACGCTGCTGTATAGTGAGGGTAGGAGTGCTGCCGGAGTGTCCCTTTAAGAACAGCCGTTTATTATATTTATGGTTTATCTGTGTTACAATTCAATTACATTATGATTCATTTTATGGGCCTGTGTGATAGAGCGAGTGATCGTACAGCCGGCGGCACATTGTCACTACGTGTCGCTTCCAGATACTTTGTGTTCCTTAGAAAATTCAATAAAAGTGATTGAAAACAGTATTGTGCGCCATGTACTGTGGGTTATGATAACACCTGCACAGATATTCTGCCCAATACGGCTCCATTAAAGGGGTTGTTTAACCTCAATGGTCCTAACCTGTGTCCCATAAAAACAATGCACCCACCTGTCCGCGGTACCGCTGTGCCCGCACCGCTGCCCCGATCCTGGCAGCTTCCAGTCCCTGCAGGAATAGGAAGTGGCTTGGTCCCATGACCACTGCGACCAGTCACAGGCCTCTGTGGTCACATCTGCTTAAACCAGGGATCAGCAACCTTCGGCACTCCAGCTGTTCTGAAACTACAACTCCCAGAATCCTCCTTTCGCTTCTGTGGGAGTTACAAGAGCAGCTGAGTAAGTTTGCATGCTGGGAGTTGTAGTTTCACAGCATCTGGAGTGCCGAAGGTTGCTGACCCCTGGCATAAACGGTTCATCGCTTCTTGTGTCCTTCAAACAGATGTTACCGCTGAGGCCTGTGATTGGCGGGACCAAGCCAACTCTGGGACCATAAGGCCTTATTCACACGTCCGTAGTGTTTTGCGGATCCGCAAAACACCTTGCCACCAGCCCTATAGAGATGCCTATACTTGTCCGCAATTGCGGGCAAGAATAGGACATGCTCTATATTTTTGCGGAGCCGCCGTCCGGAAGACCAGCGGCGCGCTCCGCTAATGCAGGGAGCACAGTGTGTGCTCTCCGCATCCATCACGTCCCCATTCAAAATGACTGGGTCCGCACCCGTTCCGCAAATTTGCGGAACGGGTGCGGAAGAAGATTGCGGACGTGTGAATTAGGCCCAAGCGGCTGGGGACAATGCAGTGATGCAGACAAGATGGGAACCTAGATGATGTTTTTTTTGTTTGTTTTTTATGGGGCACAGGTTAGGAACATTGGGTTTATCAACTTCCTTTAATCCATACCTGTGTGGGGAAAAAAAAAAAGTTTTTCAACTTTTTCACGTCTGCCAACGATTGACGTCAATACAAAATTAATTGATCTAAAAATGACATTTTTTCTGTGTAAAACCAGAGAACAGAAGACAAGACTTTCTCCGGAAAACGAAACGCTGATAATAATCCGTGCCCTAAAAGAAGCAAATTTGCCAAAATTTTTGGCTGAAGATGTGGTACTCTTTGAAAACATCATGGCTGACCTGTTCCCCGGAGTCAGCCTTCAGAAAGCAAACACTGAAAAATTAGAGGTAATGGCGGCTCAGGTCTAGCGCTCAATATGAGCAAAACGAACAGCAATCTCTGTGGGATAGGAACGTTCTCATCTAACCAGGGAATGGGAAGCCAGGAAAGTTGTCCCTCTCCTCTGGCCTGTTATTTTTACTGCCCTATAATGCTAAGACAACACTCATACAGTATACAAAGTACTACCATGTAATGCACACATAGCATGCAGTATCTGAGTAATACTCATTTAAAGAGTCCAAATAATTCTACCATATAGTTACCACTGCAGTGCAATTCCCAAATATTACCATCATGCACTGCTCGAAATTTTTTGGGTCCCTTTTCTAAGAAGCTCCCTTGTTATCGGGGACCCCAGGCAATTGACCAGATTACCGCTCAGTAAACTGTCCATGACTCTGTGGAGGTTTTATTTATACACGGTATGGTGGTGTTGTATTCATTTAATGGGGTAGCTTTTTATCACCAAAATGTTTGACTGCCTGCATCCCACTGCTGGGACCCCCACCGATTTGTAGAAGGGAGATCCCAAGAGCTCTGTTCTGGAAGAGGTTGAATGCTGCTCCATTCAGTGTCATTGTATATGGAACATACAGAGATACAGAGCTGATACAGTGTCTGAAGTCACAATACTGCCGGCCTAGGAATGAGTGTGATGACAGCAGCATAGTGCCGGCTTGGGAATGAGTGTGATGACATCAGCATAGTGCCGGACTGGGAATGAGTGTGATGACATCAGTATAGTGCCGGCCTGGGAATGAGTGTGATGACATCAGCATAGTGCCGGCCTGGGAATGAGTGTGATGACATCAGCATAGTGCCGGCCTGGAAATGAGTGTGATGACATCAGCATAGTGCCGGCCTGGGAATGAGTGTGATGACATCAGCATAGTGCCGGCCTGGGAATGAGTGTGATGACATCAGCATAGTGCCGGCCTGGGAATGAGTGTGATGACATCAGCATAGTGCCGGCCTGGGAATGAGTGTGATGACATCAGCATAGTGGTGGCCTGGGAGTGAGTGTGATGACATCAGCATAGTGGTGGCCTAGGAATGAGTGTGATGACATCAGCATAGTGCCGGCCTGAGAATGAGTGTGATGACATCATCATAGTGCCAACCTGGGAATTAGTGTGATGACATCAGCAAAGTGCCGGCCTGGGAATTAGTGTGATGACATCAGCATAGTGGTGGCCTGGGAATTAGTGTGATGACATCAGCATAGTGGCGGCCTGGGAATGAGTGTGATGACATCATCATAGTGCCAGCCTGGGAAAGAGTGTGATGACATCAGCATAGTGCCGGCCTGGGAATTAGTGTGAGGACATCAGCATAGTGCCGGCCTGGAAATAAGTGTGATGACATCAGCATAGTGACGGCCTGGGAATTAGTGTGATGACATCAGCATAGTGCCGGCCTGGGAATGAGTGTGATGACATCAGCATAGTGCCGGCCTGGAAATGAGTGTGATGACATCAGCATAGTGGCGGCCTGGAAATAAGTGTGATGACATCAGCATAGTGCCGGCGTGGGAATAAGTGTGATGACATCAGCATAGTGCCGGCCTGGAAATGAGTGTGATGACATCAGCATAGTGCCGGCCTGGGAATGAGTGTGATGACATCAGCATAGTGGTGGCCTGGGAATGAGTGTGATGACATCAGCATAGTTCTGGCCTGGGAATGAGTGTGATGACATCAGCATAGTGTCGGTCTGGGAATGAGTGTGATGACATCAGCATAGTGCCGGCCTGGGAATAAGTGTGATGACATCAGCATAGTGCCGGCCTGGGAATGAGTATCCTGACATTAGCATAGTGGTGGCCTGGGAATTAGTGTGATGACATCAGCATAGTGCCGGCCTGGGAATTAGTGTGATGACATCAGCATAGTGGTGGCCTGGGAATTAGTGTGATGACATCAGCATAGTGCCGGCCTGGAAATGAGTGTTATGACATCAGCATTGTGCCGGCCCAGGAATGAGTGTGATGACATCAGCATAGTGCCGGCCTGAGAATGAGTGTGATGACATCATCATAGTGCCAGCCTGGGAATGAGTATGATGACATCAGCATAGTGCCGGCCTGGGAATTAGTGTGATGACATCAGCATAGTGCCGGCCTGGAAATGAGTGTGATGACATCAGCATAGTGCCGGCCTGGGAATGAGTGTGATGACATCAGCATAGTGCCAGCCTGGGAATGAGTGTGATGACATCAGCATAGTGCCGGCCTGGGAATAAATGTGATGACATCAGCATAGTGGTGGCCTGGGAATTAGTGTGATGACATCAGCATAGTGGTGGCCTGGGAATGAGTGTGATGACATCAGCATAGTGCCGGCCTGGAAATGAGTGTGATGACATCAGCATAGTGGCGGCCTGGAAATGAGTGTGATGACATCAGCATAGTGCCGGCCTGGAAATGAGTGTGATGACATCAGCATAGTGCCGGCCTGGGAATGAGTGTGATGACATCAGCATAGTGCCGGCCTGGGAATTAGTGTGATGACATCAGCATAGTGTCGGCCTGGGAATGAGTGTGATGACATCAGCATAGTGGCGGCCTGGAAATGAGTGTGATGACATCAGCATAGTGCCGGCCTGGAAATGAGTGTGATGACATCAGCATAGTGCCGGCCTGGGAATGAGTGTGATGACATCAGCATAGTGCCGGCCTGGGAATTAGTGTGATGACATCAGCATAGTGGTGGCCTGGGAATTAGTGTGATGACATCAGCATAGTGGTGGCCTGGGAATGAGTGTGATGACATCAGCATAGTGCCGGCCTGGGAATGAGTGTGATGACATCAGCATAGTGCCGGCCTGGGAATGAGTGTGATGACATCAGCATAGTGCCGGCCTTGAAATGAGTGTGATGACATCAGCATAGTGCCGGCCTGGGAATGAGTGTGATGACATCAGCATAGTGCCGGCCTGGGAATTAGTGTGATGACATCAGCATAGTGGTGGCCTGGGAATTAGTGTGATGACATCAGCATAGTGGTGGCCTGGGAATGAGTGTGATGACATCAGCATAGTGCCGGCCTGGGAATTAGTGTGATGACATCAGCATAGTGGTGGCCTGGGAATTAGTGTGATGACATCAGCATAGTGCCGGCCTGGGAATGAGTGTGATGACATCAGCATAGTGGTGGCCTGGGAATTAGTGTGATGACATCGGCAAATCCGTGTGCAAACAGAAAGCATTTGTAGACGGATCCGGATGCGGATCTGTCTAACTAATGCAATAAAACACCGGATCCGTCTCTCCGGTGTCATCCGGAAAAATTGATCCGGTATTTATTTTTTGGGGATTTTTAAAGGTTTGTGCATGCGCAGACCAGAAATCCGGATCCGTTTTGCCAGAACACTTGATGCCGGATCCGGCATTTAATGCATTTCAATGAAAAATTATGCCGATTCCGGCAAGTGTTCGGGAATTTTGGACGGAGAAAATACCGTAGCATGCTGCGGTATTTTCTCCGGCCAAATACCGTAAGAGTGACTGAACTGAAGACATCCTTATGCATCCTGAACGGATTTCTCTCCATTCAGAATGCATTAGGATAAAACTGATCGTTTTTTTGTCCGGTATTGAGCCCCTAGGACGGAACTCAATGACGGAAAACTTTAACGCTAGTGGGAAAGTACCCTTAACTACACCCCTGAACATGAATTTTGCATAACACTGCAGGGTGGTATTATTTGGGCATTCTAGTGGGTGATCATTCAGATGCCATATGGCCATCTTATTTGGGATTTTTTTTCAATTTAATTTGGAGTATTTCAGGCTCTGTATTATGTGGTCATTATATAAGGCTACCTGCTACCATGGGCAGCGTTGGCATATGCCATTGCTTGAAGTTGGCCCAGCAATGATCGTCCGATGAGAACACAGTTGTGTCACGTTATACACTATAGCAGGCATCCTCAAACTATGGCCCTCCAGCTGTTGTAAAACTACAACTCCCACAATGCCCTGCTGTAGGCTTATACCTGTAGGCTGTTCAGGCATGCTGGGAGTTGTAGTTTTGCAACAGCTGGAGGGACGCAGTTTGAGGATGCCTGCACTATAGGCTAATGGCTATGACACCATCCTTTATGTTTGTGCCACGTTGCCACCATCCTGCAACTTTGTGCGAGAACCATGATCCTATATCAAAGTTCCTCAATGTTTCAACCTGCAGAAGTGACCTTTACCGCTTCCCTGAGAAGGATCTTCATAAAGCGAAGCCGTCTCAGCCAAATTCTCCTCTATTTTTAGGCTTTGAATTCTTTCTTGTCTTACATTGTGTCCGCATCCTCACAAAAAAGGCCTAATGTTCCCATTCATCTTCTCTCCGCCTCTGTTGTTCTTATTTATTCTACCTGTGGGGGACTCAGCGAAATTTACAAATCTGATTTTGCAGCAATCTCAGCGTTCGTTTGTTTAGGCATTTCTAGTTGTTTTTTTCGTCACTCTAATTGGTCCCCCCCCCCCCTCATTAACGCGCTCGGCTCTGCCGTTCCGGCGCTGCCATTTATTAAAGTCGCTTTCTGCTCCGACTTTACAGTCTTTTTCCATCTCTGTTGTAGAAAGCTGTATCTGCAGCAGTAAGTGAATTATGTTTGCAACCTTGGGAGAGTCAAATGGAGAAGGTCGTCCAGTTCTATCACCAGATTTTGGTAAGTGCAGAAAAGCTGCTGACAGAAAGGGTCTTACTTAAAGGGATAGAACAAAAAGTTGCTCCAGCGCTGGCGACCATAAAACCGGATTCTTTCTTTATTTCTTTACAGGATACAAAAGCAGATAAAAGGTTGACGCGTTTCAGGCTGCACTGTGTAGCCTGAAATGCGTCAACGTTTTATCTGGTTTTGTAACGTATAAAGAATCCGGTTTTATGGTCGCCAGCGCTGGAGCAACTTTTTGTTCTTTCTCACCGTGCACGCAGATTTGCAAGTGTTTGCAAAGCCCCTCTGGGGTGGAGCTGGTAACGGTGCGTACTTACTTAAAGGGATATCCCGATCTCATAAAGATGGGCCATCACTCTATCATCAGTTAGGGTCCGACCTCAGTCCTTCTCTACACAGTGGCACAGGATAGGGGATAAGTATCTGATTGGCGGAGGTCTTGTGGGACCCTCACGAGCATGGGCTTATTGGGTCCCAGTATGCAGCCGGTTGAGCCATGCGTGCTGCCGCTCCATAATTCTGTATGGAAGTGCCGGAGTATGCTGCATCGGCAGGCCCATAGAGAATGAATGGGGCAGTAGTGCACATGCCTGACCACTGTTCCATCACTGGGGGTCCCTGAAGTCAGATCCCCACTGATCAGGTACTTATATAAAGTGGGCCCATGGGAGAGGGCAGCGGAATACATATTGGGACCTGCTTATTTACAGAAATCTAATGAAGGGCACCATAGTGGGAACCAGGTTTCATTCATAGTTGATGGCCCCTATGCAGCGACTGACGGGTAATGGGTGGCTGGCAGCCATGGGTGGGTTTGGGTCCCTTATTTGCCTAGGACCCTGACAGCAGCACCACCTGTACTGCCCTGATGGTGGTCCTGGTGTAAGGAACCCCTCAAAGAGCTTCCCAGATCTCAGCTTGCTGAACCCTGTATAGGCAAGATGGCGGCCGTCACCACTTTTTGTGTACAGTCCCTGGATGACCCCCTTCTGTAAATGTACTGTTCAGCGCAAGCGCAGAAGAGGATCCGGATTCAGCACAGAGAAAGGTGACAGATGTATCACATAAGTGCTGCCATCTTGCGCCTTTAAGTGGAGTTATTTGCGCCCTTTAAGTGGAGTTATGTTTTACCTATGATCCTAGTGACACTAGTTATTGGGGAGGGGTAGCTCGGTGACAACCTCAGAGCTCTCCCCATGATCTGGTTTGTGGGACTTCTGTTATTTAATAAAGTTGTAATCGTCAAATGAATTCCAGGCTCGACATGGAGTGATGCTGGTGGGTCCCACCGGAGGAGGGAAGACCACCGTGCGAAGGATTTTGGAAAAAGCCTTGACACATTTCCCTCCCACAGGAAGCGGCTCTCTGGCGGTAAACCTACTTTTTTTTGTTTGTTAAAAATCATTAATTTTCAGAATTTTCTGCAATATAAAGTTCAGGATAACATGTAGTGCATCATATAGTATCCAGTACGTTACTGCCGTGTCGTCAGGTTACCTCCTCACTGGCTTTTCTTTACTGGTGAACTGTGTCCTCCAGGTCTTAGACATTTATCTGTTAGTGAGCTTTACTAACACTTTCTATAGAGCAGGGGCCACAGTGGCCCCCAGTGCTGTGCTGTGTGGTCTGCGGCTATCAGGACTGTGTGTCGGTGGAAGGACATCTGCTTCCTACGATTATAAAGAACTGAGCGCACTGCTCTCCTCTGCATTAATGTCAGTGCAGCTCTCGGAGCATTCATAGGAGCCGTGTGGCTGGCTCTGTTACGGGGGAAATGTTATGGGGACACTATCTGGCTGGTACTGTTATGGGGACACTATCTGGCTGGTACTGTTATGGGGACACTATATGGCTGGTACTGTTATGGGGACACTATCTGGCTGGTACTGTTATGGGGACACTATCTGGCTGGTACTGTTATGGGGACACTATTTGGCTGGTACTGTTATGGGGACACAATATGGATGGTACTGAGATGGGGACACTATATGGCTGGTACTCAGATAGGGACACTATATGGCTGGTACTGTTATGGGTGCACTATTTGGCTGTTACTCAGATAGGGACACTATATGGCTGGTACTGTTATGGGTGCACTATTTGGCTGGCACTGTTATGAGGACACTATCTAGCTGGTACTTTTATAGGGACACTATACAGCTGGTACTGTTATGGGGACACTATACGACTGGTACTGAGATGGGGACACTATGGCTGGCACTGTTTATGGGGACACTATATGGCTTGTACTGTTATGGGGACACTATATGGCTGGTATTGTTATGGGGACACTATATGGCTGGTACTGTTATGGGGACACTATGTGGCTGGTACTGTTATGAGGACACTATGTGGCTGGTACTGGGATGGGGACACTATATGGCTGGTACTGTTATGGGGGCACTATGTGGCTAGTACTGTTATGAGGGAACTATATGGCTGGTACTGTTATGGGGACACTATATGGCTGGTACTGTTATGGGGCTGGTACTGTGATAGGGACAATATTTGGCTGGTACTGTTATGGGGACACTATATGGCTGGTACTGTTATGGGGACACTATGTGGTTGGTACTGTTTTGAGGACACTATGTGGCTGGTACTGTGATGGGGACACTATCTGGCTTGTACTATTATGGAGACACTATATGGCTGGTACTGTTATGGGGACACTATATTGCTGGTACTGTTGTGGGGACACTATATTGCTGGTACTGTTCTGGGGACACTATATTGCTGGTACTGTTATGGGGACACTATATTGCTGGTACTGTTATGGGGACACTATATTGCTGGTACTGTTGTGGGGACACTATACAGCTGGTACTGAGATGGAGGACACTATCTGGCTGGTACTGTTATGGGAACACTATGGCTGGCACTGTTGTGGGGACACTATGGCTGGCACTGTTATAGAGAAACATGGAACTTTTATGGGGACACTATGACTGGCACTGTTATGGAGAAACATGGGACTTTTATGGGGACACTATGTGACTGGTACTGCTGTAGGGACACTGTGTAAGGTTTACTGTTATGGGGATAATGTGACTTGTACTATATGGCTGGGACTTTTATGGGGCCACCATGTGGCTAGGACCATTATGGGGACAATGTATGACCAGTACTGTTATGAGGGCACTATGTAGCTGGCATTCTTAAGGGGATGCTGATACTTTTTATGGGGGCACTATGCGCTTGCTACTGCTAAGAGGACACTTTGGACTGGCATTTTTATGGGGACACTATGTGTGTGCACTATTATGGAGGCAGTATGTGGTTGAAAACTTAAAGGAATAATCCAGACAAAACCGTAGCTGTGTTATACTTAGTGCAGACCAGTATAAATATGTCATTAGTGAGGGCTCGCTCTATAACCCCCATATGTTGGGGGAATGGGGGTCCCCTGTTCCTCTGTGTGGCACCTGAGAGATGAAGAGGTGGCGTTATATGTATATATTGTGAAGCCCTCTGCTGTTTATTCTGGGAGTCCATAAAGTGCAACCCCGACCTGTCGGACATTTGTAACATATTCTGTCCATATGCCATGGGATATATGGCCTGTGAGAGTGGTGCAAGCTTTCAGACCAGAAACTGTGGCCCGCCCCTGCGCTGGTTATGATATGGATATTACGTAGGTTTAGGCTGTATGATGGAAGAGTGACGTGTATTAATGCAGCATTATTGATTTATAAGACCGTCACAAGAAGAAGGAGGGTGGAGACCTTCCTCATTAACCCCAAGTGTGTGACCCTGGGAGAGCTGTACGGTGAAATCAACCCCAACACCATGGAGTGGTCGGATGGTCTCCTGGCCTCAGCTGTGAGGACCTTCACACAACAGTCAGCCCGGGAGGATGGGACCATGACGTCTGCCACGTCCACTGCACAGGTGCCCGTGTACTTTATTACATAACGTTCCCTGGTTATACATGTACGGCACCGGTATAGGAGGCCAAACACCAGAGTGACCCCCTAATGTTATCTGCAAAACCTATCTCCTGTTATTTCAGAACAAGAGTGATGAGGATCCGCAGATGTCGGAGGATGTCCATAAGACGGCAAATGAGGAATATTTGGATGGCGGGTCGTCACCGTCTAAAGGTAAGTGCCACTGATGTGTATATTCATCGTGTATCAGAATCATTATCAGTGATATGGAAGTATTTCTACCAGTACAACATCAGTGATGGCTTCCCTTAGATACAATGTCAGAAAGAACAGGAGCTTCATTAATATTATAATATTCACATTTGACAACTGACATAAAGCCACTGAAAAAACCCGCCATACAGCCATAAATGCTCTGCTTCCCGTCAGTACATGGCTGCAGTACTAGGGGAGCTCAGTGCACTCACAGCTCTACTGCACAAGACTTTATGCAATGATGACACTTTTGAGAATGCAAAATCACTGAAATCTCTGTGCAGACACTGAACAAGCAAGGAATGCTGGGAGATTTTAGCTCTGAATATTGCACAGCACAGGCTTGGGAGCTCAGTGCACTCACAGCTCCACTGCACAAGACTTTATGCAATGATAACACTTTTGAGAATGCAAAATCACTGACATTTCTGTGCAGACACTGAACAAGCAAGGAATGCTGGGAGATTTTAGCTCTGAGTATTGCACAGCACACTCAGTGCACTCACTCACTACTCTACTGCACAAGACTTTATACAATGATGACACTTTGAGAATGTCAGTTACCAAAAAAATCTCTGTGCAGACACTGAACAAGCAAGGAATGCTGGGAGATTTTAGCTCTGAATATTGCACAGCCCAGGACTTTAGAACTGCATTTTGAAGTTTTGCTATGATATAACGCTGATTTATCTACGTCTGCCATTGCTGCCTTTTGGGTCTCAAAACCTCCATTGTGCTCTTTAGGTGACCCAGACTGGTACTGGATCATCCTGGACGGTCCGGTGGACACATTGTGGGTGGAGAATCTCAACACCGTTCTAGATGACACCAGGACTCTTTGTTTGGCCAACAGCGAAAGAATTCGTCTTCCACAAGGGATGAGGATGATATTTGAAGTGGACAGTCTGGCCCAAGCCAGTCCTGCTACTGTCAGTCGCTGTGCCATGGTCTATATGGTGAGACTACTGGTCCTTTACATGAAGGGTACTGCGTTAAAGACACTATGTTTGATGGATCGGGTCTGACTATGCCGGAGAAGAGGGGACGCTCAGGCGGACCCCTGATCAGTCTGCACTGGTCGTCTCAAAGGGTGGTCCCCTCATGCCTAATAGACGTGCAGGGCTAATTCTAATCTCTCTTCATAGGATCCAGTGGATCTAGGATGGAGACCCTTTGTCAAGACTTGGCTCAAGCGAATATCCACCAGAGTCCCGACAAGCGGCGTCCAGTACTTGAGCACGCTGCTCGACAAGAGCGTGGATGAGGGAATCGGATTCATTCGCAAGCTTAAAGGCAACTTACCATTCCCCGTCCAAGACCTGGTGCTGGTGATGAACTTGTGTAAAATCCTGGAGGCTTTTATCGAATTCATGAGCGAAAATGGAGGCTTTGGGCAGAGTAAGGGGCGATGTATTATCTGTGGGTATATATGCTAATATAAACTGGGTCCTGCTCGGGTATTGTGCCTTAAAGGGGTAATGCTGCAAATCAAACTCATGTAAAAGGTCCCAAAAAGCTATTGGGCGCTTTTTTAAACTACTTTGCGATAGTTTCACTAAAAAAAAATATACATGTTTTTTTCTATTTCTGTGTGTCCCCCTCAGCGCCAATGCTAATCTGTGCTATTGTTGGCGGGCTCCTGATGATTCAATTCTCTTCTTTCTGTGTACTACTCTCCCTTGCATCCTTTCTAGATGAATTTCACTCTCCTGCTCCTGCATTCAGTCTCCTTCTCCCTCTGTCAGCTGTATATATCGTCCCTAGTAAGTTTCCAAGTTATCCTCCTTCCCCTTCTCGTAGCTGTAAATATAAGTTTTCCAGTAAGTCTCCTCCCCCTCTGGCAGCTGTAAATATATTCCCCAGTAAGTTCCCAGTTTGACTCCTTCCTCCTCTGGCAGCTGTAAATACAGTCAACAGTAAGTTTCCCAGTCAGTCGTCTACCCCTGTGACAGCTGTAAATATAGTCCCCAGGAAGTTTCCTAGTCAGTCTTCCCCCTGTGGAAGCTGTAAATATAGTCCCCAGGAAGTTCCCAGTCAGTCTTCCCCCTGTGGAAGCTGTAAATATAGTCCCCAGGAAGTTCCTAGTCAGTCTTCCCCCTGTGGAAGCTGTAAATATAGTCCCCAGGAAGTTCCTAGTCAGTCTTCCCCCTGTGGAAGCTGTAAATATAGTCCCCAGGAAGTTCCTAGTCAGTCTTCTACCCCTGTGACAGCTGTAAATATAGTCCCCAGGAAGTTCCTAGTCAGTCTTCCCCCTGTGGAAGCTGTAAATATAGTCCCCAGGAAGTTCCTAGTCAGTCTTCCCCCTGTGGAAGCTGTAAATATAGTCCCCAGGAAGTTCCTAGTCAGTCTTCGCCCTGTGGAAGCTGTAAATATAGTGCCTAGGAAGTTCCTAATCAGTCTTCCCCCTGTGGAAGCTGTAAATATAGTCCCCAGGAAGTTCCTAGTCAGTCTTCCCCCTGTGGAAGCTGTAAATATAGTCCCCAGGAAGTTCCTAATCAGTCTCCCCCCCGTGGAAGCTGTAAATATAGTCCCCAGGAAGTTTCCTAGTCAGTCTTCCCCCTGTGGAAGCTGTAAATATAGTCCCCAGGAAGTTCCTAGTCAGTCTTCCCCCTGTGGAAGCTGTAAATATAGTCTCTAGGAAGTTTCCTAGTCAGTCTTCCCCCTGTGGAAGCTGTAAATATAGTCCCCAGGAAGTTTCTAGTCAGTCTTCCCCCTGTGGAAGCTGTAAATATAGTCCCCAGGAAGTTCCTAGTCAGTCTTCCCCTGTGGAAGCTGTAAATATAGTCCCCAGGAAGTTCCAGGTCAGTTTCCTTCCCCTCTGGTAGCTGTAAATATAGTCCCCAGGAAGTTCCTAATCAGTCTTCCCCCTGTGGAAGCTGTAAATATAGTCCCCAGGAAGTTCCTAGTCAGTCTTCCCCCTGTGGAAGCTGTAAATATAGTCCCCAGGAAGTTCCTAATCAGTCTTCCCCCTGCGGAAGCTGTAAATATAGTCCCCAGGAAGTTTCCTAGTCAGTCTTCCCCCTGTGGAAGCTGTAAATATAGTCCCCAGGAAGTTCCTAGTCAGTCTTCCCCCTGTGGAAGCTGTAAATATAGTCCCCAGGAAGTTCCTAGTCAGTCTTCCCCCTGTGGAAGCTGTAAATATAGTCCCCAGGAAGTTCCTAGTCAGTCTTCCCCCTGTGGAAGCTGTAAATATAGTCCCCAGGAAGTTCCTAGTCAGTCTTCCCCCTGTGGAAGCTGTAAATATAGTCCCCAGGAAGTTCCTAGTCAGTCTTCTACCCCTGTGGAAGCTGTAAATATAGTCCCCAGGAAGTTCCTAGTCAGTCTTCCCCTGTGGAAGCTGTAAATATAGTCCCCAGGAAGTTTCTAGTCAGTCTTCCCCTGTGGAAGCTGTAAATATAGTCCCCAGGAAGTTCCTAGTCAGTCTTCCCCTGTGGAAGCTGTAAATATAGTCCCCAGGAAGTTCCAGGCCAGTTTCCTTCCCCTCTGGTAGCTGTAAATATAGTCCCCAGGAAGTTCCTAATCAGTCTTCCCCCTGTGGAAGCTGTAAATATAGTCCCCAGGAAGTTCCTAGTCAGTCTTCCCCCTGTGGAAGCTGTAAATATAGTCCCCAGGAAGTTCCTAATCAGTCTTCCCCCTGTGGAAGCTGTAAATATAGTCCCCAGGAAGTTTCCTAGTCAGTGTTCCCCCTGTGGAAGCTGTAAATATAGTCCCCAGGAAGTTTCTAGTCAGTCTTCCCCCTGTGGAAGCTGTAAATATAGTCCCCAGGAAGTTCCAGGTCAGTTTCCTTCCCCTCTGGTAGCTGTAAATATGATCCTTAGTAAGTTCCCAGTCAGTCATCTTCCTCCTGTGGCAGCTGTAAATATAGTCCTCAGTAAGTTTTCCAGTCTCTGTCCCCCTTTGACACATGTAAATATAGTCCCCAGGTAGTTTCCCACTCACTCTCCTTCTCCCTCTTTCACACTCGCGTTTTTGCTGGATCCGGCAGGGTTCAGCAAAAACGCTTCCGTTACTGATCATACAACCATTTGCATCCGTTATTAACAAATCCGGTTGTATTATCTTTAACATACCCAAGATGGATCCGTCATGAACTGCATTAAAAATCAATGGGGGACGGATCCGTTTTCTATTGTGGCAGAGAAAATGGATCTGTCCCCATTGACTTGCATTGTGGGTCATGCTTCGCATCCCAGGACGGAAAACAAACTGCAGCATGCTGCGGTTTGCTCTCATGTATGAGAACGGAATGGAATGCATTTTGGAGCACTCCGTTTTGTTCAGTTACGTTTCGTCCCCATTTACAATGAATGGGGACAAAACGGAAGCGTTTTTTTTTTTCGGTATTGAGACCCTATGACGGATCTCAATACCGGAAAAAAGAAACGCTAGTGTGAAAGTAGCCTAACCGATTCGTTTCCAGTCTCCAACAATATTCTCCCCAGTAAGTTTCTCAGTCAGTCTCCATCCCCCTCTTGCAGCTGTCAATATAGTACCCATTAAGTTCTCAGTCAGTCTCCTTCCCCCTCTGGCAGCCAGCAATATTCTCCCCTGTGGGTACTCTTGCAGATAGTGGGCTAACACCTGCATTACAAGGACAAGCTATGGCCGTGACATTGCCCCCACATGTCATATTGTGGCGCTGCACGCTGTATCCTCCTACATTTCTGTCATTTTTCTTGGCTTCCTTCACAGCTCAGGACGACCTGAACGAGAATGTTCCTCCTGCATCAAATAATCGCGAGTTCCGATCTGCGTCTGAGTCCAGGAGATCGTACACCCCGAGCCTGACGGAGAGCCTGAGAAGAAGGTCAGCCTCCCGAACCTCCAGGAGGAATCTGTGCTCCCCCCCAGCTGTTGCCAGACTACTGCTCCCAGCCCAGGGCTGTTAGAACATGCTGAGAGTTGTAGTTTCTCAACAGATGAATGGTCACTGGTTGGAGAACACTGATCTCCTGCTACATGAAGGGACCATACTGCACAGATCAAGCAATGAATATGTCCCCAGGTTCCGAATAGAGCCAGATTTTCCTGTTCCTCTCCATTTTCAAGCTCTCTGCTGGCTGTCAGTGGATGGAAACATTCTCGTTTACATCCAGTTGCAGAAACCTTCACTGATCACCCTCAACTGATACGGGTATGCAGAGTTCTACTCATGTATCTGTGTCAGGACGGGTTTTTTATCCTTTGGATGTAGACAAGAATGTTCCCATTCACTGACAGCTAGCAGGGATCTTTAAAATGAAGAAGAATCGAAAAACACAAAGAATATTATATAATTTCTTTCTAGAGAAGAACAGAAGTGGTTCTTGGAAAAGCACCCAGAAAAGCTGGCCCCTCTGCTGGGGAAGCTGTACATTTTTGCCTTTACCTGGGCGTTCGGAGGCGTCTTAACCCGAGAAGATGAACACGAAGGAGATTCCCTCATTGGGCTGAAGGCCAGAGACGAGGCCTTGGTGAGCGTCACCTATGACTTCAACAGCTTCGTCCATGACTTGTTTGAAGGACAACAAGCCAGCGGTAAGTGACGACACTACTACTACCACCATCCTCTGTAAATTGGCAGTCCTGGAGACATTCTTTTGAAGCAATGCAAAAGCGATCAGCTATATCCATTATTTTTAAAGGGGTTGTCGAGAATTAGAAACACGTGGGCGATTTCTTCCAGAAACAGCGCCACTCCTGTCCAGTGGGTGTGTGTGGTATTGCAGTTTAGCCACATTGACTAGTTCACCACTGCTTCACTTCTAGCCAATCGGTGCCCATGGAGGCGTATAATGAGACGGAGAAGGATAGTCTACTTAGAAGAGGACCAGATTGGGTTGTGATTTTTTTCACTTTTTATACCACAACCCCCATCATGTCCTGCGCTTGGCTCTGATTATCATCCTCTATGCCGGAGTGGTGCGCATTTTCCATCTCACGGATTTCTCTTTCTTCCAGGAGTCCAGATTCCTCTTGGAGAGCATTCGGTTTTCAGTTACTTTGTTGATCTCCAGACCGGGAACTTTGTGTCTTGGGATAGTTTAGTTCTATCCACAGAATCTGCGATCCACAAAGGTAAATGTGATCCTCCTGATGGTATTCTTACCAGGTGGTGAGAAACTTTGGAGAAACTTGAACCCCTGTAAGAACCGCCCACCGTCTCCTTAGGGCTCGTTCAGACGGCTGCATGCTGTCCGCAAAAATGCTGGATCCGTTTTTTTTCGTCCCATTCACTTCTAAGGGGCCCTTTTCTTCCATTGCACGGCTCAGCAAAAAAAATGAAACATGTCCTATGCTTGTCAGTGAAAAATCAGGACATGGCCACATTGAAGTCTATGGCTCAGCAAAAAAACGGAATGCAATCCGTTTTTTTGCGGACATGCTGAACTGTCCGCAAACAACGGATCCGCATTTTTGCAGACAGCATACGGCCGCCTGCGGCAATGTTTCTGGGAATTGTTGCATTAAAAAAAGGGGGTTGTCTCCTCTGAGACACTGGTGGCATATTACTAGGATAGGCCATCAGTGTCAGATAGGAGCGGGTCCCACCTCTCTCCAGAACAGGACCCCCGAAGTAGGTGGAGAGCAGCTGTGCTTGCGTGGGTGCCCATAATTAATTTCTAGGGACCGCCATAGAGATTAATATAGAGCACGCTGTGCGGCTGCTCTTCCCTCACTATAGGGGTCCTGTTCTGGAGAGAGGTGGGACCCGCTCCTATCTGACACCGTCGGCCTATCCTGGTAATACGCCACCAGTGTCTCAGATAAAACAACCCCTTTAAAGCGCCTAGCCTCGCAGTTTAGCAGGAGCAGGCTCTGTGTATGGCCGTCAGAGACTCTGATTTAAAGGGGTTGGCTACTTTCTGATGAAATCTCATGAATAATCTAATCCGATGGGTACAGGTATGTGATATAGTAAAAGGGGTCTTGCTTACCCACTGACTGGTATCCGTTACCCACTCATCGGAGAAGACAACTCTTTGCCAATCAGCTGAGGTCCAATCCTGATACTGCTGCAAAAATTGGAGCCTTTTCTGCTGATGCAGCTTGGTAAGCAGTGAGCGCCCGTCTGCTCCGGAGCCCCATACGCAGTGGGGTTCACTGGACTGTTGTGTTAGACACATGTCTGGTGGCCCCTGGGTCATTTTGGCGGTGATCTGCTCCACTGTAGTGTGTCCGTCCACCCTCGCGCACCCTCGTAGCCGACGTTCACCTCTCACATCAGTTTCCACATCGCTCATTCACAATGGTGCCCTTTGTCCTCTTATGATACACTTTCACCACAGCAGCACAAGAGCAGTTCACACTGCGCAGTGTCAGGAATACTGCCAACCGGGGCCCGAAAACCAGTCATCATCCCTTCCTGCTACTCTGATAAATCGCCCCGTTTACCCATCACAGTAACAAGGGATATGTGTGCACGCAGCCTATTACACACCGTATATACCCACCTAGCCAACTGAGCACACCTTATTTACCCACTGAGCCAGCTCAGCACACCTTATATACCCACCGAGCCAGCTCAGCACACCTTATATAACCGCCGAGCCAGCTCAGCACACCTTATATTCCCACTAAGCTAGCTCAGCACACCTTATATACCCACCGAGCCAGCTCAGCACACCCTATATACCCACGAGCCAGCTAAGCACACCTTATATACCCACCGATCCAGCTCTGCACACCTTATATACCCACCAAGCCAGCTAAACACACCTTATATACCCACAAGGCAGCTCAGCACACCTTATATACCCACCGAGCCAGCTTTGCACACCTTATATACCCACCAAGCCAGCTAAACACACCTTATATACCCACAAGGCAGCTCAGCACACCTTATATACCCACAAGCCAGCTCAGCACACCTTATATACCCACTGAGCCACCTCGGCACACCTTATATTCCCACCAAGCCAGCTCAGCACACCCTATATACCCACGAGCCAGCTAAGCACACCTTATATACCCACAAATCCAGCTCAGCACACCTTATATACCCACTAAACCAGCTCAGCACACCTTATATACCCACCAAGCCAGCTCAGCACACCTTATATACCCACCAAGCCAGCTCAGCACACCTTATACACCCACCAAGCCAGCTCAGCACACCTTATATACCCACCAAGCCAGCTCTGCACTCCATATATACCCACCGAGCCAGCTCAGCACACTTTATACACCCACCAAGCCAGCTCAGCACACCTTATATACCCACCAAGCCAGCTCTGCACTCCTGATATACCCACCAAGCCAGCTCTGCACTCCTTATATACCCACCGAGCCAGCTCAGCACACATTATACACCCACGGAGCCAGCTCAGCACACCTTATATACCGACCGAGCCAGCTCAGCACACCTTATACACCCACCGAGCCAGCTCAGCACACCTTATATACCCACCGAGCCAGCTCAGCACACAGGACTTCCTTCATGAGCTATACACTGCTGAGATCGACAGTAGTACTAAGTGTTCAGAATAATGGGACTCCCTGTGTATAAGTAAATAATGGCGCTCGCTGCGGTGGCGTTTTATATGCGCCTTCTAGAAGGATAAGTACGGTATTTGCTTTGTTTTTCTTTTCTCCTTTATTGCATTTGCTGATTTTGCTGCTTCTAGGCGTTGCGACCTCTTATCTTATCTGTGGTCACGCTCCTGTGCCTCCTGTCCGGGTTCTTCACATTATCTCATTAGCATATGAAAGCGATAAGACGGATGGCGGCAGGGGGAATTATTTGTAGCGCTGAATATAATTCCTGTCGTGCCGTAGTCTTAGATGTGGACCTCTTAGTCGGTCATTTTCATATTCATTATACGGCACAATCCACAGATATTACTGGTTTCATTTCCTTTTCTTAGTTTAGCGTCTCATTTGGTGATTTACTAGACTTTTTGGGTTTATTCTTCAAATATAATCATATACTAATCCCTTTAGAAAGGTCCCTCCAGGCCCCTGATTACTGATGCCACCTTCACATCTGTGGTACCTGATCCGATCACATCTGTGGTACCTGATCCGATAGTCTGTTTTGGCGGAGGAGCAGACTACTGGATCTCACTGCATCCAACATATGATTGACTATAATGGGATCCGGAGCATAAGTTCTGGGTTGCTGTATGCACCGGTTTTCGTCCAGCTGAAACCTAGCACTCATGCTGAAAACTGTCTGGATCCCCATTGGGTCCCATGATAGTCAACGGGGTCCAGTAATGTGCGGTAATATCCGTCTATGCCGGATACAATGAAACCCAGTAGTCTTTTCTTCTGTTGAAACAGACTACCAGGTCAGGTAACGCAGACATGAACGTACCCTAAGGCTGATTCCCCTCAGAATTAGGCCCCATGCACATGACTGTATCCGTTTTCCGGTCTACAAATTGCGGATACATTGACTTCAATGGGTCCGCATTTTGCTATAGGACATGTTCTGTCTCCGTGGAACGGACATACAGATGCGGAAAGCACGCAGATCATCAAATAAATAGTACCACTATACTGTACACATGAATAATACCATTATACTGAACACATAAATACTACCGCTATATTGTAAATATATATAACACCAGTCTATCGTAGTCTTAAATAATAATGTTATACCATACATATAAATAGTACTGCTATATTGTACACTTATCGAACACCACTCTATAGTAGCCATAAATAGTAACTATATACCATACAAATAAATAGTACCGCTATACTGTACACATTAATAATACCATTATACTGAACACATAAATAGTACCGCTATATTGTAAATATATATAACACCAGTCTATCGTAGCCTTAAATAATAATGGTGTACCATACATATAAGTAGTACCACTATACACCTAACTAGTACCACTATATTGTACACATTAATAAAACCATTATGCTGAACACATAAATTGTACTGCTATATTGTACATGTATCTAACACTACTCTATCATAGCCTTAAATATTAACAACATACATATAAATACTGTATACATTAATAGCGCCGCTAGACCATACAACCTACTATTACCACTATACTTTACACATTAATAATACTGTACACGTAAATAGTACCGCGATATAACGTACATGTATATAACACCACTCTATCAGACCCATAAATCAGAATATAATACTGTACACATAAACATAGGAGAGTCTCAAATACAACACGCCTGCGCTAGGAGTCGCTGCAGGTATTTTATTGTTTGTTTCTCTTGGTTATATAGCGGGGACGTACTCCGCGGGGCTGTACAGACATTACCGTCACAATGTGGGAGGAAACCGGAGCAGAGGAGACACATATAAACTCCATGCAGATGTTGTCCTCTTTTGGATTCAAACCGACTCTCAGTACACTCAGTACTCTAATGAGAAAAAAACCAATTAAGGCCTCATGCACACGACCGTTGTTTGATTCCGCATCTGTTGAGCCGTTTTTCGTGATTTTCTGCGGACCCATTGGTTTTCAATGGGTCCGTGGAAAACTCGTCAAATGCACCGTTTGTCCTCCGCGTCCGTGGTCAGTGATTACTGTCTGTCAAAAAAATATAACCTGTCCTATTCTTGTCCGTGAAAAACGGTTTGCAGACCCATCCAAGTCAATGGGACCGTGAAAAAATGCGGATGGCCATCTGTGTGTCATCCGCGTTCCGCGTCTGCATTTTTTTGCGGATCCCTTGGCAGGCATTTGGAAAATTGTCAGCCTGTCTTTTGGTAATATCTTTTGCGTCATGTCCGCTAGAAAAAACGGGGAAGACACACGGAAACACAGCAGAAGCAAAAACGGACACGGATCACGGAACAACGGAACCCCGTTTTGTGGACCGCAAAAAAATACTGTCGTGTGCATGAGGCCTAAAAGAATGTTTTCCTTTATAAAAACTCATCAGACCTCCCTGCCATCAGTTCTCAGCGCCATCGCCCCCCCAGTGCCACTGAAATCAAGCACTGGAACCTGAGGTCTCACACAGCGGCGGTGCGCACTTATGTGCACTACATGCTGACGATGTGTGTACGTCAGGATTAGAGATGAGCGAATTTCATGTTATGAAATTTGTTCACGCTTCGTTTGGTGGTAAAAGCAAAATTGCGTATGGATTCCGTTATGGGCTGCATAACGGATCCCTCCCGTTTCCGTTATGCAGCATAGGACTCCCCTGCATAACGGAAACGGAACGGATCCGTTTTGCAGCCCATAGACTTCTATTATGACGGTATGAATAACGGATTGTCTCTAAAGGCATTCCGTTATGCATTCCGTCATAGAATTGCGTTATGGTCCGTGGTAACGGAATCCATAATGCAATTCATTTTTTACCACCAAACGAAGCGTGAACGAATTTCAAAATATGAAATTCGCTCATCTCCAGTCAGGATCCAGTGCAGCCGGCGGGAGACCACAGAGTGGTAATAGCAAGCGCTTCGCTCACGAGACAAGGAATTGGGCTCCATGTGTGAGCGTGATTCCGTGTCATGCAGTTTAGCGGGAGCGCACAACGTTATACTAATTTATAATGCCGTGCGTCTCTGCTGGACTTTACTTCTCCAGAGTATACATAATGCTGTATAAGGCTGCGTTCACACAGCCGGATATATTTTGCCGTCTTCAAAACGCAGGTCCGCAAAAAATAAGGATCACATCAGTGTTGCATTCATTTTTTTTCCGGACCCATTGTATCAATGCCTATTCTTGTCCGCAAAACGGACAAGAATAGGACATGTTCTATTTGAGGCCCCATTGAAATCTGAATCCGATGCGGAACAAAAATACGGCCGTGTGAATGGGGCCGTAAGGTCATGCAGAGACATACAGCATTATAAACCAGTATAATATCGTGCGCTCCTACGGAACGAGTCCATAACAGGGAATCACGCTCACACCTGGGGTGTGATTGCCGCACACGTCACACCCAAGTATCGCAGTGTGGAGGGCTGCCATAGGAACGAATGGGGTCGCAGTGCAACGCACATATTTGCTGTGAGCCCATTCCTAGGGCAGGCCTGCCACACTGCGATACTTGGGCGTGACACGATCGTGCAACATGTGTCGTGCTACTCAGATGTCCCTTACATTTATGAAGAATAAAACCAGTATTTGTAGAAGGGTTCGTTCTAGGGCCCCTGGACTCATAGCGGGCCCCCACCTCTGGCCAGTCAGTGAGGTGGTGCATGGAGGGTGGAGTAAGGATAGAGACATAGAGACATAATCTGACATCTACTCCGTGGCCGTCTGCTCAGGACTGCGGCGTCCTGCTCTCTGCGCCCTAGAGCTGTAGGGGGTTCTCCGGGCATACACGGCACAGATACTCATCAGACGTGACGTCCCGCGGCACTTCGCCAGTGTTTAGCGGTGGCGGTGCTATCTTTAGCTGGGTTTATTTCTGTCCTTACCGTATTGTGCTGACATTGTTACTGTGCAGTTTCTGGACATGGTGTTTAATGGTAAAGTGTGCATCATTTATCACATGAGATAGATCTCCCAAGGCCTCTTGCACACGACCGTATGGCGTTTTCAGTGTTTTGCGGTCCGTTTATAACGGATCCGTTTTTCCGTTTTTTTTTTGCTTCCGTTGTGTTTCCGTTTCGGTTCCGTTGTTCCGTTCCGTTTTTCCGTATCGCATAGACAGTATACAGTACAAAATTGGATTGGTCTTAAAATTTTCAATAGATTGTTCTGCAAAAACGGAACGGATACGGAAGACATACGGATGCCTTTCCGTATGCTTTCCGTTTTTTTGGTGGACCCATTGACTTAAATGGAGCCACTAAACGTGATTTGCGGACAAGAATAGGACATGTTCTATATTTGAACAGAAAAACGTAAGGCATACGGAGACACTTCAGTATTTTTTGCAGACCCATTGAAGTGAATGGTTCAGTATACTGTCAGTATACTGAACTTAAAAAACTGCCAGTATACGGTCCGCAAAATACTGTCGGGTGCAAGAGGCCTAAGGCCACTTGCACACAAACGTTTTTTTTTGCGAGTGTACAGCCGTTTTTTGCGTTCCGTATACGGACCCATTCATTTCAATGGCTCCGCAAAAAAAACAGATGTGTTTACGTGTGCATTCCGTTTCTGTATTTCCGTTTTTCCGTTCCGTTAAAAGATAGAACTTGTCCTATTCTTGTCCGTATCACGGACAAGGATAGTACTGTTCAATTAGGGGCCAGATGTTCCATTCCGCAAAAAACGGAATGCACACGGATGTCATCCGTATTTTTTTTTGCGGATCCATTTTTTGCAGACCGCAAAACCATATGTTCGTGTGCAATAAGCCTAAGGCCCTATTCACACGTCCGCAATGTTCGTCCGCACCCGTTCCACAAATCTGCGGAACGGGTGCGGACCCATTTATTTTGAATGGGGACGTGATGGATGCGGAGAGCACACACTGTGCTCTCCGCATTTGCGAAGCCCGCCGCCGATCTTCTGTCCGGCGGCTCCGCAATAATATAGAGTATGTCCTATTCTTGCCCGCAATTGCGGACAAGTATAGGCATCTCTATAGGGCTGGTGGCAAGGTGTGTTGCGGATCCGCAACACACTACGGACGTGTGAATTAGGCCTAAGGGTCCATTCACATGTCCGCAAGTTGGGTCCACATCCATTCCGCAATTCTGCATACCCACTCATTTACAATAGGGCCGGTACGGACGCTATGTGCTGTCCGCATCCGCATTTCCGGATCTGCACTTCTGGATCCTCCGCAAATTCCGGTCCCGAAAAAAATGGAACATGTCCTATTCTTGTCCGCAATTGCCCCCTTTAACCCTGCATTAGGGCAGGGTTGCATTACTGCATTTCACAGAAAGGGGGCACTCTCTGCCCGATTATTATTCCTGGCAATAGTGATCGCCATGGCTCATCCTCTACAGGTGACCAGGGCATCTCTAGCTGGACAGAAAGCTTCTTGGGGAGGTGGCATCTTACCGCAATCTCTTCGGTATGATGCTTTTCACTGAGGAGGAGCTGAGGATTTTATGCAATGGGTTCGGCTGAATTGGGTGCAATCACCAAATGAAAGGGTTCACATACTTTTGCAAAGGTTTAAGTAAAATAAAGGCAGCTTGTGTGGCTGCTGTGGTGTCTCTGGAAAGGGGGCACAACCAAGAATGAATGCATCCTTTACATTAATGAGGCCCATACGGTGTAGGATCCTGTGGACAAATAAACACGGACTCCCGGTTGTCAGGGTGTCACCCATTTTAATCCTCTCTGTACCCCACTGACTTGCTCATACAGTGCATTTTATGACTCTAGGCTGACTACATGTATAGAATTATTAATATATATTTTTTGGATCCACTTAGAATCGTTGTTATTCTCAGAACCCTTAAAGGACACAGGGGGCGCTCTTCAGGGCTTTATCTCCACAGTGGACAGTGTACGATATTCCTTCCTGACCAGCCTCCTGCTTCTGCATAAGCAGCCTGTTCTCCTCACCGGTGAGTAGAAGAAAATGGAGAGTTTTTATGAAACTGTTAGGGTAACACTGAACAATGACCTTTTCATAATTTTATATAATATCTCTTTACAGCGGTCAGAGTTCTGTTTTTCTGATAATGTTCTCCAAATCCCCAACATAGCCACGGAGCTAAATAGTAATTCTGTCTTTCTGAAGCCACTAGCAAGAGCTCACAGCTTACTTATAGATATATATAGCCACCACTAGAGGGAGCTCAGGAGATTACTGCATACAGATATACACAGCCACCACTAGAGGGAGCTCAGGAGATTACTGCATACAGATATATACAGCCACCACTAGAGAGAGCTCAGGAGATTACTGCATACAGATATATACAGCCACCACTAGAGAGAGCTCAGGAGATTACTGCATACAGATATATACAGCCACCACTAGAGGGAGCTCAGGAGATTACTGCATACAGATATATACAGCCACCACTAGAGGGAGCTCAGGAGATTACTGCATACAGATATATACAGCCACCACTAGAGAGAGCTCAGGAGATTACTGCATACAGATATATACAGCCACCACTAGAGGGAGCTCAGGAGATTGCTGCATACAGATATATACAGCCACCACTAGAGGGAGCTCAGGAGATTACTGCATACAGATATATACAGCCACCACTAGAGAGAGCTCAGGAGATTACTGCATACAGATATATACAGCCACCACTAGAGGGAGCTCAGGAGATTACTGCATACAGATATATACAGCCACCACTAGAGGGAGTTCTGGAGATTACTACATACAGGTATATACAGCCACCACTAGAGGGAGTTCTGGAGATTACTACATACAGTTATATACAGTCACCACTAGAGGGAGCTCAGGAGATTACTGCATACAGATATATACAGCCTCCACTAGGGGGAGCTCAGGAGATTACTGCATACAGATATATACAGCCACCACTAGAGGGAGCTCAGGAGATTACTGCATACAGATATATACAGCCACCACTAGAGGGAGCTCAGGAGATTACTGCATACAGATATATACAGCGACCACTAGAGGGAGCTCAGGAGATTACTGCATACAGATATATACAGCCACCACTAGAGGGAGCTCAGGAGATTACTGTATACAGATCTATACAGCCACCACTAGGGGAAGCTCAGGATATTACTGCATACAGATATATACAGCCACCACTAGAGGGAGCTCAGGAGATTACTGCATACAGGTATATACAGTCACCACTAGGGGGAGCTCAGGAGATTACTGTATACAGATATATACAGCCACCAGTAGAGGGAGCTCAGGAGGTTACTGCATACAGATATATACAGCCACCACTAGAGGGAGCTCAGGAGATTACTGCATACTGCTATATAGAGCCACCACTAGAGGGAGCTCAGTAGATCACTACATACAGATATATACAGCCACCACTAGAGGGAGCTCAGGAGATTACTGCATACTGATATATACAGCCACCACTAGAGGGAGCTCAGGAGATTACTGCATACATATATATACAGCCACCACTAGAGGGAGCTCAGGAGATTACTGCATACAGATATATACAGCCACCCCTAGAGGGAGCTCAGGAGATTACTACATACAGATATATACAGCCACCACTAGGGGGAGCTCAGGATATTACTGCATACAGATATATACAGCCACCACTAGGGGGATCTCAGGAGATTACTACATACAGATTTATACAGCCACCATTAGGGGGAGCTCAGGAGATTACTATATACAGATATATACAGCCACCACTAGAGGGAGTTCAGAAGATTACTGCATACAGATATATACAGCCACCCCTAGGGGGAGCTCAGGAGATTACTGCATACAGATATATACAGCCACCACTAGGGGGAGCTCAGGAGATTACTGCATACAGATATATACAGCCACCACTAGGGGGAGCTCAGGAGATTACTGCATACAGATATATACAGCCACCCCTAGGGGGAGCCCAGGAGATTACTGCATACAGATATATACAGCCACCACTAGAGGGAGCTCAGGAGATTAGTATATACAGATATATACAGCCACCACTAGAGGGAGTTCAGGAGATTACTGCATACAGATATATACAGCCGCCACTAGAGGGAGCTCAGGAGATTACTGCATACAGATATATACAGCCACCACTAGAGGGAGCTGAGGAGATTACTGCATACAGATATATACAGCCACCACTAGAGGGAGCTGAGGAGATTACTGCATACAGATATATACAGCCACCACTAGAGGGAGCTCAGGAGATTACTGCATACAAATATATACAGCCACCACTAGGAGGAGCTCAGGAGATTACTGCATATAGATATATACAGCCACCACTAGGGGGGCTCAGGAGATTACTGCATACAAATATATACCGGTACCACTAGAGGGAGCTCCGGAGATTACTGCATACAAGTATATACAGCCACCACTAGAGGGAGCTCAGGAGATTACAGCATACAGATATATACAGCCACCACTAGAGGGAGCTCAGGAGATTACTACATACAGATATATACAGCCACCACTAGAGGGAGCTCAGGAGATTACTGCATACAGATATATACAGCCACCACTAGATGGAGCTCAGGAGCTTACTGCATACAGATATATACAGCCACCACTAGAGGGAGCTCAGGAGATTACTACATATAGATATATACAGCCACCACTAGAGGGAGCTGAGGAGATTACTACATACAGATATATACAGCCATCACTAGAGGAAGCTCAGGAGATTACTGCATACAGATATATACAGCCACCACTAGAGGGAGCTCAGGCGCTTACTACATACAGATATATACAGCCACCACTAGAGGGAGCTCAGGAGATTACTACATACAGATATATACAGCCACCACTAGAGGGAGCTCAGGAGATTACTACATACAGATATATACAGCCAACACTAGAGGGAGCTCAGGAGATTACTGCATACAGATATATACAGCCACCACTAGAGGGAGCTCAGGAGATTACTGCATACAGATATATACAGCCACCACTAGAGGGAGCTCAGGAGATTACAGCATACAGATATATACAGCCACCACTAGAGGGAGCTCAGGAGATTACTGTATACTTTGTTATCATTGAGTTCAGTGCCTATGCTGTATGCATTAGGCTCTTATGTCCCCTATAGTAGACTTGATCCCTGTCTTTCCTCATCCTGACTGGTAAATCTGTCTCCATATACCTGTAATCCTGTCTTTCCTCTATGATCTCTTTATTTTATATATAGGCGACTCTGGAGTTGGGAAATCAACATTAGTGCAGAATATGCTTGAAAAGCTGCAAAAACCTGGTGGACTTTCTGTAAAGGCGGGGACTGTACTAGGAGACATCTTTCTATTTAACGAGTCAAGAAAAATGAGGTACCTGTCTAGTCACTGTATCACAGAATGTTTCACCTAATGATGATATTCTAACACGTCTGTTTTAAGAACTAAATGCACTTTAAAGAGTGTGTACACTTTTGCAACTATTGGGGTCATTTATCAAACTGGTGTATAGTAGAATTGGTTTAGTTGCCCATAGTGTTTTCCAAAGGAGCTGTCAAAAATGTGATTGGTTGCTCTGGGCATCTAAGCCGGTTCTACTTTACACCAGTTTGATAAATGACCCCATATGTTATTTTCTTTGATTGAATACATCCAAACTGTGTATACAGCTCCTTTGCCAACCTATGTACCTCCATAGCTACAGAATAGGAACAAATACTGTATGTGGTTTGATCCGGAAGCTGTGTGTTATCCCCTTGCTCAGTCTTATAGAGTCATCTGTAGTCGGAGCAAGTTGTGTAATTCCTAAACAGCTGTAGCAGGTCTATAGCACTTCTGAGCTGCATTTTGTCTTAGAAATCAGAGCTTGTAGAATCATGTCAGGTGAGAGAAGGGGAGGAAAGACAGACACGAGAGCAATGACAGAAGCTAGGAGGAGCAAGAGTGCAACCCATCAGGGAACACCCACTGAGCTCTGAATCTGCAGCTGCACAAGCAGGGAACACCCACTGAGCTCTGAATCTGCAGCTGCACAAGCAGGGAACACCCACTGAGCTCTGAACCCACACTTTCACAAGCAGGGAACACCCACTGAGCTCTGAATCTGCAGCTCCACAAGGAGGGAGCACCTACTGAAACCTGAACCCACAACTTCACAAGCAATCAACTGACTGAGCTGTGAAACTGCAGCTCCACAAGCAAGGAACACTTACTAAACTCTGAATCTGCAGCTCCACAAGCAGGGAGCACCCACTGAGCTCCAAACATGCAGCTCCACAAGCAAGGAACATTCCACAGAGCTTTGGACCAACAGCTCCATATGTAAGGAACATCAACTGAGCTCTGAACCTGCAGATCCACAAGCAGAGAGCACCCACTGAGCTCTGAACCCAAAGCTTCATAAGCTGGAAACACAACTGCTGAGCTTGAACCCGCTGCACCACAAGTGAGGCACACCTACCAAGCTCTTTACCTGCAGTTCTACAAGTTCAAATAAGACCGAATGAAAGATCTATTAGAAACTTCTGTGCATTACTGCGTCCATGCTCTGCGTATTAGATTTGTGTGATGTATCCGTATATAGCATTTACCTCCGTCCCTCATAGTAAAACCCGCTCACAGACAGCCACAGTTTCATCTGAATAGGATATTTCCTGCATTAGAAGAAAAGCACCGGATAACAATAAATAGTGACAGATTATGTGATCAGTCTTTTACAGAATATTTCAACACTGACCTCCGTGTCCAGAGATGATGAAGAGTTAGCATTATCTGTGGAAGGTGAGATTGTACTAAGAAATCTGTCCGTCTGTCTCTATCTATCCTTCATATGTATCTTATTACAGTAGATGTGTATTTTTCATAAACGCATCACTCACTGGAATTATCTATCTATCTATTTATCTATCTATCTCCTATCTATCTATCTATCTATCTATCTCATATCTATCTATCGATCTATCTATCCATCCTCATATCTATTATCTATCTATCTATCTATCTATCAATCATCCATCTATCTATCTATCTATCTATCCATCCATCGCCATATCTATCTATCTATCTATCTATCTATCTATCTATCTATCTATCAATCATCTATCTATCTATCTATCTATCTCATATCTATCTATCTATCTATCTATCGATCTATCTATCCATCCTCATATCTATTATCTATCTATCTATCTATCTCATATCTATCTATCTATCTATCTATCTCATCATATCTATCTATCGATCTATCTATCCATCCTCATATCTATTATCTATCTATCTATCAATCATCTATCTATCTATCTATCTATCTATCTATCTATCTATCTATCCATCCATCGCCATATCTATTATCTATCTATCTATCTCATATCTATCTATCTATCTATCGATCTATCCATCCTCATATCTATTATCTATCTATCTATCTATCTATCTATCTATCTATCTATCTATCCATCGCATATCTATCTATCCTATCTATCTATTTATCTATCTATCCATCCTCATATCTGTTATCTATCTATCTATCTATCTATCTATCTATCTATCTATCTATCTATCTATCTATCTATCTTTCTCTCTGTCTATCTATCTCTCTGTCTACCTACCTATGTTTTATCTATCTATCTATCTATCTATCTATCATCTATCTATCTATCTTATCTATCTCCTATCTCATATCTATCTGATAGTTATCTATCTATCTATCTAATATCTATCTATCTATCTCGTATCTATTTCTAGCTCTTGTATCCTCTTACTATAGTAGATGTGTATTTTCCATAGACGCATCACTCACTGGAATGATCAAAGATGGACACACGTCTGAAGGTGAACCCGGCTCTCAGAGAATGAAACAACTCTTGGTGTCCACGGTGCAGCTGGGGCCCCAGACCAGCGCAGCCAGAATCCAGGGCCAAATCCTTAGCAAGCTGGTGAAGAAGGGCCGGGACACCCTGGGGGCACCGAGGTCTAATCAAGTAAGAACCACCCCTTCACCCCTAATTGGTTTACCATAATTGGGGGTTATGACACCTAGCGCAGCAGCGAGGTGAGTCCCGGCACCTTATGCTGCACTCTTTGCACTGGTTCCTACACATTTCAGCTGCTGCTGCGGCTCCTGTTTTACTAATATGCAGCCAATTTTAGCTTTTTAATGTAAACTAGTAGAGATGGGGTCCCCACGGGGGTGAGCAATGACTACAAGGGTGGTTTCTCTCTCTGGAGGACCTGGCTTGGCCATTGATTTCAATGAGAGGTTGTGTAATACCTAATTTCCCCTCTAGGGGTGCTGCGAGGGAATTGGACACTTACTGGCAAGTCTCCTCACAGATTACATCTGATCGCTGGCGATCCCAGCAGATAAGCTTCATTTCTGGAGACCCTTCTAAGGAGCAACGTACCAAAGCAGCCGCCCCTTCTAACTTTTGTACCTACTGCCCTCTATGCGCCAATTTTTAAGTTTGACCTTTTTTGCATCGTTGTGCTTTAAATCCATGTGTATAATAGTTTTCTCTTCTTTTTTGCACACGTTCTTACTCTCAGGTGGCCATATTTATTGACGATCTAAATATGCCAAACCCAGAAGAATATGGCTCTCAACCTCCACTCGAGATGATGCGCCAGTTTCTAGAACTCGGTGGCTTCTACGACACCAAGTCACTTACATGGAAGGTAAGTCGATCCCCCTTGGCTCTCCCGGTTGTTCCTGGACTTTGTCGTTTTGCCCCCATTGTTTACAAGGCAGAGCAGCTTGTAGTGGGTGTGGCTGGACTTTGATTGACAGGTCTGCTATCAGATGATTGGGAGATCAGTGGAAACTTGCCATAGGCTCACTATTATCTAATTTTCAGCCACACTCACATGGCATGTAGCAATCCACAGCCTGCCCCCCAATCCTAGCGCTATGCCATCCTCATTTTATAAGATGGAAATACTCATTTAACCCTTTCACGATCACTTATGGTTATGTCCTACATCCCATGTCTGCCAGGAGCCCATCAGTCCCACGACTAACCATCCCTTGTCTCCCGTAGGATATCCAGGACACCACTGTGATAGCGGCATGTGCCCCTCCTGGAGGCGGGCGCAGTGACCTCAGCCCCCGACTCTTGAAATACTTCTGCATGCTGACCCTGCCGCACCCCTCCGTACAGGCTCTACAGCATATATTCCAGGTAATGGGGATGTATGAGGTTAAAAAACATGGCTGCTTCCTTCCAGACCAGCACCACACCTGTCCATGGGCCGTGGCTGGTATACAAGTGAATGGGCCCGAGCTGCAATACCATAGACAGCCCGTGGTCAAGGGTGGCGCTGTTTCTAGAAAAATGTAGTCATAGAACTACATTTTTGGGGGGCAAATCATAACATATCAGACTCCAGTACACCAGTAGAAAATGGAGCACATCAATGAATTAGGCGCAACCATTGCGAGTCATTTAGCCATGCCAATTTTATATTTCTTTCAAACCCGTGAATGCAGAGCACATTATTTGCAATGATTTTTTTCATGTACATTACAAACTTTTTTTTTTTTGGCACATTTATGGTATTTTGGTAAATCTGCACTGCCAATATCAGGACTCGCAGGCTTGGTTTTCTATGGCTCTATTTGCTGGACACTGCTGCCCTCTAGTGGTCAATGTTAGAAATGACATTTAAAAAAAGTGTATTCCGTAAGATGGGGATAGTAAGTTTTCAAGGTGCACCTAAAACTGAGAAAGTTAAGAGCAAGTCTAATGGGTCCGGGGCAGAGAGTTCTACAGAACGGCTGCAGAACAAGAGAGGATGTAACGAGGGAGGATGAGAGTTGTAGCTCATTGGCTGGGCAAAGAGCAGAAACGGGTTGGTAGACGGAGACGAGTGCAGGGATGTATTAGGCAGCATTATAGTGAGGTTCTCAGAATGATGAATTTAATTCTACAAGAAAAAGGTAGAAAACAGCCGAGCAGAACCGCTACCTGGACGCTATACTGGGACACGTGAGGCCAATAGGAGGACAACATACCGTAATTGTATAATACCGAAACATGAGACCTAAAAACTGTAGGACATAGCAGCCCTATTACATGATGATCCTAGTACCTTTCTCCTCCTGGATGTCGCAGTGTTTATAGAAAAATTACAAATATAAAAATTAGCACTTTTTATATATCTTCTTTGGGGCGGCCATCGAGGACACACCCGTCCTGTATTGTCTGTATGGATAGTACTGCAGGGTGTGTGCTTTATGCAGGAAAACAACGAGAAATATCCAGCATTGAGATGAATAAAAGTCTTCAATCTTTATTTCATAAATCTCAAAGAATACACTTCTTCACATAGACAACGGTAGCGTGACCAACGCGTTTCGATCTATCAGATCTTAACCATGATTAGGATCTGATAGATCGAAACGCGTTGGTCGCGTTACCGTTGTCCATGTGAAGCAGTCTATTCTTTGAGATTTATGAAATAAAGATTGAAGACTTTTATTCATCTCAGTGCTGGACATTTCTCGTTGTTTTCCAGGATCAGCTACGGACTGGACCAGGCCCTTGCACGAGAGGAAACATGGGAAGTGCTGGCTTACCTCTTTGACTTTTACTGTGTGCTTTATGGCAGCTGTAATGAATGGGGGAGTCAACTGTCATAGATTATTATAGGTATTAGGGATGATGGAGTTTCGGCCCTCCCCCATTTACCAGGGAATAACAGGAGCGTGCATACAGAGCCTTATTGATAGTTATCTAAGCCTCCAATAGCTCTCTGATTAAATCCCCACCCTCTAATGATGATGAGATGACTGCTGACCCCACCTTCTAATTATAATGAGAAGACTCTGCTAACCCCTCCCTCTAATGATGCTATGACTTTGCTGACCCCACCATCTAATGATGATGAGATGACTCTGCTGACCTTACCCTCTAATTATGAGAGGACTATGCTGTCCCCACTGTCTAATGATGATGAGATGACTCTGCTGAACCAGCCCTCTAATTATAATGAGAGGACTCTGCTGACCCCATCTAATGATAATGAAATGACTCTGCTGACCTCACCCTCTAATTATAATGAGATTACTACGCTGACCTCACCATCTAATGACAATGAGATGACTCTGCTGACCTCACCCTCTAATTATAATGAGATGACTCTGCTGACCCTACCTTCAAACTTTAATGAGATGACTTTGCTGACCCTGCCTTCAAACTATAATGAGATTACTCTGCTGACCCTGTCTTCAAACTATAATGAGATGACTTTGCTGATCCTGCCTTCAAACGATAATGAGATGATTGCTGATCCAGCCCTATGATAATGAGATGACTCTGCTGACCCCGCCCTCTATTGATAATGAGAGGACTGCTGACCCTACCTTCAAACTATAAGATGACCCTGCTGATCCTGTCTTCTAGTAATAGGGAAATGACTCTGTTCATTCTGTCCCAGTTCACAAGGCAAAGCTGTCAGGAAGATGGAGTCATGTGGCTATATCATGAATAGTTAGGTGTCTGTTGCTGCCACATCAAGTGATCGGATATAACAATTATTATATAATGCTGTCCACTGACTATTTTTTTTTTCAGGTCCAGTTGGGATCGTTTCTGCTGTGCCACAATTTTTTAGCTGAAATCCAGAAGTGCCGCAGTTTATTATCTTCCTGTGCAATCGCCATGTACTACAGGACGTGTCACAGCATGTTACCCACACCTGCCAAGTGCCACTACACCTTCAACCTGAGAGATCTGTTTAAGGTATAAATGTCTTATGCTGTCATTCACTGACAGCAAGCAGAGGTGGACAACCTGTACTCAATAACAAGCCCTCCACATGGTCAGCAAGTCTTCTCGGTAAACACTCTGTAAACCTGGGTATACTGCTCCTTCCACCGTGCGACCTCTGACTTGTCGCCATTCTCCTCTTCACATCATGGCACTGCCTCTGTCACATACAGCCCTGCCCTCTCTTGCTCCCTTTCCTCCATGATCAGCGCACACCCTCAGGATCCCCATGATTTAAACCATTACAAGCGATTCTGAAATTACCTTAAAACCTAATATTGTATTTTTTATAGTGGGCAGAGCTCAGTTTTTTATCATATAGCGCTAGAAATCTCCTGTTTGGACCTATTGTAACCTCTAATATGCTGGTTACCTGCAGCCGCCACTAGAGGGAGCTCACTACATGCTATGTTATTATTGAGTTCAATGTATAACAGTAAGCTCCTCAGCTCCCTCTAGTGGTGGCTGCAGACAGTCAGCATGTCTGGTTTTCTGGAACCCAGCGGATCCGATGTAGAGGATTTGAAATGCTCCTGCACCCATATAGTAGCTGTAATCTTGTGTATAGTACTGTATAGTCATAGCTCTGCTCTTTATTCTGCATCAGGTCCTGCAGGGGCTGTTCCAGGCCAGTGAATCCATCATCATCACCAAAGATATGGCAGCCCAGCTGCTCGTGCACGAGACGACGCGAGTATTTCACGACCGCCTTGTAGACGCAGAGGACAGAGAGATCTTCTATCAGTGTCTGTCAGAGGAACTGCTTAATTACTTCAAGGTATGTGGAAGAGCAACTTCTGCATCCTCTGATTCTTCTGTAAGGGTTAATTGTTCATCCACAAATTTATTTGGGTGTTCCTCGGGGGAGGGATTCACCGCTTTGTCCTCCTGCTCACTGGGGACCCTGTGAGCTTTCCTTAAATACACTGTGCTGCTGGAGATCCTGCTTCTTCACTCTGTGATCACCAGTGTGTCTCCATTCCCTTTCTCACATCTCTGTCACTTGCATCTCTCTTCTCACTAATATCATCCCATGTGTGGACAGGTCTCTGTCCTCCACATGGTCAGCGCTGAAATACTCTGTGCAGCTGGGGACCCTGTTCCTTCCATCACATGACCTGTGAGAGCCATCTTGTCCCCATTCCCCTCTTCACATCAGGACACCGGCTCAGTAACATGCAATACTCAAAACGCAAAATTATAATTCTGTCTTCAGTGAGCTCCCCCTAGTGGTGACTCTAAGAAGTCATCATTTTACCATTTCACTTGACTATGCAGAGGATTTGGTGCTCTGTATCAGAAAAAATTGAACAGGAAGATGGTTTGAAGATAACAAATGAAAAGTTAGGTCACTTTAAGGCCTCATCCACACGACAGTATTTTTTTGCGGTCTGCAAAACGGGGTTCTGTTGTTCCGTAATCCGTTTTTTTGACGGACTGGAATCACGGACCACGGATGCGGAGGACAAACGGTGCATTTGCCGAGTTTACTTTGGACCCATTGAAAACCAATGGGTCCACAGAAAATCACGAAAAACGGTGCAACGGACACGGAATCAAACAACGGTCGTGTGCATGAGGCCTAAGACAAGCCTTTTGGTTACACCCATAATCCTCTTCTTTTTCTGTTAGATTTCTTGGCCAATGGGAAAACTGATGAAGGATCCGGTGCAGTTTGTGGATTTTTTGGAGGTGGATTCAACGGCAAAGAACCGGGTTTATCGGCCAGTGACAAGTCACAAACAGCTGGTGTCCAAACTAGATGAGTACCGGATGAAGATGAGGATGAGCTCCGCCAGCACGGGGGTAAGTGTCTGTATCTTAGGTCTGATTCAGACAGCCAGGTAAAAACTCACCTGATATGTGGATCCATAAAAAACAGATGCATCTATAGACCTGAATGGGCTAATCTGCTAATTGCAATACACACCAGTATAATGCAGAAAAGTGGATGTGTGCACCTTACTATAGACTTTAATGGGTATGAGTGCTGTCTGCGTGAGAGCATAATAATGTAAAGTACGCTCCGATGAATCAGGCCTGACTCTGCATTGACCCTGACAAAACAATTTCTGACGCTGTCTGCCTTGTGATATTTCCTACAGGACACCTATGTGTTCTTTACGGAGGCCATCCAGCACATCACAAGGGCCGCCCGAGTGTTCAGACAACCTGGGGGCCACATGATGATGGTAAGGAGAGTGTCTTTTTTCTTTTTTTGTGCCTGCTGGTAGAGTGACTGCATTATATTACTTATCCTGTACTGATCCTGAGTTACATTCTGTATTATCCTCCAGAGCTGCACTCACTGTTCTGCTGGTGGAGTCACTGTGTACATTACATTACTTATCCTGTACTGATCCTGAGTTACATCCTGTATTATACTCCAGAGCTGCACTCACTGTGTACATACATTACTTATCCTGCACTGATCCAGAGTTACATCCTGTATTATACTCCAGAGCTGCACTCACTATTCTGCTGGTGCAGTCACTGTGTACATCCATTACATTACTTATCCTGTACTGATCCTGAGTTAAATCCTGTATTATACTCCAGAGCTGCACTCACCATTCTGCTGCTGCAGTCACTGTGTACATATATTACATTACTTATCCTGTACTGATCCTGAGTTACATCCTGTATTATACTCCGGAGCTGCACTCTCTATTCTGCTGGTGGAGTCACTGTGTACATACATTACATTACTTATCCTGTACTGATCCTGAGTGACATCCTGTATTATACTCCAGAGCTGCACTCACTATTCTGCTGGTGCAGTCACTGTGTACATACATTACATTACTTATCCTGTACTGATCCTGAGTTACATCCTGTATTATACTCCAGAGCTGCACTCACTATTCTGCTGGTGCAGTCACTGTGTACATACATTACTTATCCTGTACTAATCCTAAGTTACATACTGTATTATACTCCACAGCTGCACTCACTATTCTGCTGGTGTAGTCACTGTGTACATACATTACTTATCCTGTACTGATCCTGAGTTACATCCTGTATTATACTCCAGAGCTGCACTCACTATTCTGCTCGTGGAGTCACTGTGTACATACATTACATTACTTATCCTGTACTGATCCTGAGTTACATCCTGTATTATACTCCAGAGCTGCACTCACTATTCTGCTGGTGCAGTCACTGTGTACATACATTACTTATCCTGTACTGATCCCGAGTTACATTCTGTATTATACTCCAGAGCTGCACTCACTATTCTGCTGGTGCAGTCACTGTGTACATACATTACTTATCCTGTACTGATCCTGAGTTACATCCTGTATTATACTCCAGAGCTGCACTCACTATTCTGATGGTACAGTCACTGTGTACATACATTACTTATCCTGTACTGATCCTGAGTTACATCCTGTAATATACCCCAGAGCTGCACTCTCTATTCTGCTGGCGCAGTCACTGTGTACATACATTACATTACTTATCCTGCACTGATCCTGAGTGACATCCTGTATTATACTCCAGAGCTGCACTCACTATTCTGCTGGTGCAGTCACTGTGTACATACATTACTTATCCTGTACTAATCCTGAGTTACATACTGTATTATACTCCACAGCTGCACTCACTATTCTACTGGTGTAGTCACTGTGTACATACATTACTTATCCTGTACTGATCCTGAGTTACATCCTGTATTATACTCCAGAGCTGCACTCACTAATCTGCTGGTGGAGTCACTGTGTACATACATTACATTACTTATCCTGTACTGATCCTGAGTTACATCCTGTATTATACTCCAGAGCTGCACTCACTATTCTGCTGGTGCAGTCACTGTGTACATACATTACTTATCCTGTACTGATCCCGAGTTACATTCTGTATTATACTCCAGAGCTGCACTCACTATTCTGCTGGTGCAGTCACTGTGTACATACATTACTTATCCTGTACTGATCCTGAGTTACATCCTGTATTATACTCCAGAGCTGCACTCACTATTCTGCTCGTGGAGTCACTGTGTACATACATTACTTATCCTGTACTGATCCTGAGTTACATCCTGTATTATACTCCAGAGCTGCACTCACTATTCTGCTCGTGGAGTCACTGTGTACATACATTATATTACTTATCCTGTGCTGATCCTGAGTTACATCCTGTATTTTACTCCAGAGCTGCACTCACTATTCTGCTGGTGCAGTCACTGTGTACATACATTACATTACTAAAGTGACTGAGGTTTTTTGTACTTTTCATATTTTGACCACTTGGTACTTTGTGATTTTGCAGGTCGGACTGGATGGGACGGGGAAAGTAAGCTGCGCAGCGCTCGCCTGCTACATCTCGAATTGTAAGCTTTTCCGGTTGTCAGTAACGCAGGGCTACAGCCACACAGAGTTCAGGGAGGATCTGAAGAAAGTGTATAAGGAGGCAGGGCTGCTGGGCCGCAGCGTGGTGCTCCTCATCCAGGGCTCGGACATCGTCCAGGTGAGGTGCAGATGTCTCTCGGGGCGGTCGTCAGCTGATTCCTGGCTTCTCTCCCTTTATCAGCTGTCTCATCTGCGCGTTGCCTGTCACATCAGCTGAGACGTCTGTCTTTCTCAGGACTCCTTCTTAGAAGATATTAACTGCGTCCTGAGCTCGGGGGACGTTCCAGACCTGTTCGACAAAGACGAGCTGGACGGTCTGCTTGTGGAGCTGAAAGCAGAGGCCACCGAGGCCCACATGTCTGACAACCCCCAGTCCATGCTGTCGTTCTTCCTGAAGGTAGGGGGCACTTACTTTTCAGCTATGTAAGTACCGTGTGGTCAGTCCGTCCCTTCTCGTTTTATGTGTATATGCTATAATGGGAATGCAATATAGTATATTGTGCGTCACTGCTAGTGATGAGCGGCATAGGAAATATTTCAATTTGCGAGAATAGTCGCTATAAATTTGCAACTTTGAGAATTCGTGATCTCCAGTCATTATTTACTTGATTGCAAAAATCGGCAATGTAATATACGGTATTTGCAATAGAAATTCGCGATAAGAATATTCGCGATCAACACTAAGGGGTAGGTAACTTTCCAGTTGGTTGCTAGGGATGATGCTAAGTGCCGATATTCGCGATAAATTCGCGATTAGAATATTCGCGATCAACACTAAGGGGTAGGTAACTTTCCAGTTGGTTGCTAGGGATGTTGCTAAGTGCCAATATTCGCGATAAATTCGCGATTAGAATATTCGTGATCAACACTAGCCACTTCCTCACCATTTTAAGATCTCTGCTTGCTGCTTACGAATGTGAACCTTATTGTTTACATCCAGAGGCTGAACAGACCTAATAATTCTCACAGCTGAGGGTCTGCTACAGTTGTATGCAGTTGAGCTAAACAATGTAGATTTCACCCTGTTACATTTTACCTGCACTAAAACATTGCAACAAACAGGACAGGAGAGTCGATTTTCTGTTGCTCAAAAAAGCATCAGTTTATGTCTCTAGACGTGAAGAAACAATTCACCATTCATTGACAGCAAGCATAGATCCTAAAATTGGCAAGGAACTGACACACAAAGCATCAGATAGTGGTGTACTAGCAAGGCATTACCTCCGCCTTTCACCCTTTGCCGCTCCCTCCCAGGGCCGGGCGTCCTCGCTGTTCCAATGTCTTCACCTGAAATCTTGCGCATGCGCAGTAGATCTCCTTCAGCTGTCCCCACTCTGAGATCCAAAAAGTGCATACGCGAAATTTCAAGGACAGCCAACTAGTGATATAAAGGCTCTGTTTTCTTGCTTTTTCCTTGCAGAGGGTCCGTTACAATCTCCATGTGGTTCTGGTTCTGAGCCCAGCAGGACAGACCTTCCGCGAGCACTGCCGGACACACCCGTCTCTGGTGAACTGCTGCACCCTTGACTGGTACGACGGGTGGCCCCAGGAGGCTCTTCTCAGCGTGGCAGATACTTACATGGCGCAGCAGGACCTGGTCCAAGAGAACCAGGTGGGATCTGGTATCTGAACAGAACATGAAGGTCCATCGTATCCCATTAACATTTCCGTTGTCCATTTCTATTGAGATATTATAAGATATCAATTCCGTTTAGCAGTTGTCACAGCCCCGCCCATCTGTAAAAGAATTTATTAAATCGTTGTAAGACAGATGGAAGGGAGTCGCACGTGACTGCAGGATCAGACTACACTTGGCTTGTTTGTAGTCTGTTACCATGGAGACAGATTTGCCTAGGAGCTGTAGACAGAATCAAGACTATTTGCAAAGTTTCTTTATTTTTAATGTTTTTGGATGCAATGAAGAAAAATTAGGACAGAGAGCGGCCACAAAGAGAGGACCCAACATGTGCGCACATTACACAGGCCACTGATTTCAATGGTCGCCGTGTAACGCTTCATCTCCCCTGTGGTGGCGCTGCAGGGAATTGAACATTTACAGCTGGTATTTCGGCTCCCAGGAGAAAGATAACCCGTGTAAGGCGGACCCCCGCTCACATCTCATTTCATGTTTTCACAGGGTCAGATCGCGCAGGTTTGTGTCGCCATTCACAAAAGCGTTTCAAGCACAGCAGCGCAGTACCAGGAGGAGACACGGAGGCGCTACTACGTCACGCCTCAGAGCTACCTCGGCTTCATAGACACCTTCTCACACATCCTGCAGACCAAGAAACAAAAGCTCGTGGAGGACAGGTGCTTACCAAGACATTAGTCATATATGCCATTGGTCTGGCCTGGACGCAAAAACTGCCCTGTGTGAACCTGTCCCTTAAATTAATGTGCACCCCATCTAAATGGGTCACCCCCAACTATTAACCCCTTTGCACCGTGCAACTTAAAGTGGAGCTGTCACCTCTTCTGACATGTCTGTGTTAGTAACTACTTGCATGTAATAAGATTTCTGGAACATCTATTCTTAGGATGCTTTGTTGTTCCATTCCACTATTATTCCTGCTAGACGTTCATGAATGAATTGCTAGCCGTTTGCAATGAAGGTCCAACTGGGGATGTGTCCCTGCACAGTCTGATGCTATACAATCAGTGCTGCCAGTATCAGATTGTGCAGGGACACCCCCCAACTGGTAACACCCAGATGGACCTTTAATGTAAACTGCTGGCAATTAATTTCTAACTTCTAACAGGAATAATAGAGGAATAGAACAGCAAAGAGTCATGACAATAGATGCTCCAGAATTCTTATTACATTGGGAATAGGGATGAGCGAATCGACTTCGGATGGTACATCCGAAGTCGATTCGCTAAAAAACTTTGTTGCAATACTGTATGGAGTTCCCGCTCCGTACAGTATTAGAATGTATTGGCTCCGATGAGTAGCGTGAGACTTTGTGTAATAACTTTGTATCACTGTAAAAAAACTTTTACTGAACTCGGGTTTGGTTCCTAGTAGTACCTTAGAAGCCTTCCCAATTAGGGATGAGCAAATTGACTTTGGATGGTACACAGATGGCTACTAAAACAGACTTGTTAGGGAGGTCCCCTTTAAATGTCCGATGCCCAGTGACAGCACAGCGACGGGGCTCTGATCACGGGGGCTGTTCTTGGAACTGAACATAGCTGCGCACTCGCCATTCATTTCTATGGAACTTCCGAAAAATAGCTAAGCACTCTCCTTTGCTTTCGGGGGCCTGTATTAGAGAAAGGTACTGGTCTCAGAGGTGGGGCGTGGACCTATCTGACTTTGATGGCATATGCTAGCAATGTGGCCCTCAGATGAGAAAAGTTTTCGCCTTCCTGCTTTATAGGGATTGGATCCCTGTTTTACTAATACCAAAGTTCAAATCCCACAATTCTAGCTACCTGCAGCCACCACTAGAGGGAGCTCACTGCACACTCATTGTACACAGCACACAGTACCACGGTCTGTAGTAAGCTCCTGAGCTCCCTCTAGTGGTGGCCACAAATTTGTGTGTCTGTATATGGCATTTGAGAGCTCTGACCACTACTGAGACATATTAATAAATGTAATCTGCACAGAATTTAGGACCTAAAATTTAGGGTGCGGCTATCTTGTGTTAGGTTCTGGGTGCAGTTATCATCAAGTGTATCTGGACAATATTGTACAATATGCTCTTCACCCCATGCTCCCCATAACTGGGAGGACGTGATGTCTTCATTCAGAGTGATTGACAGTTACCGCAGTTACCATACATTACAGTGGATATAAAAAGTCTACACACCCCTGTTAAAATGTCAGGTTTCTGTGCTGTAAAAAAAATAGACAAAGGTAAATTATTTCAGAACTTTTTCCACCTTTAATGTGACCTATAAACTGTACCGCTCAATTGAAAAACAAACTGAAATCTTTTAGGTGGAGGGAAGAAAAAATATAAAAATAATATAATATGGTTGCATAAGTGTGCACACCCTTAAACTAATACTTTGTTGAAGCACCTTTTGATTTTATTAGTCTTTTTGGGTAGGAGTCTATCAGCATGGCGCATTTTGACTCAATCTGTCAGATTGCGAGGGCATCTCCTGTGTACGGCCCTCTTCAGATCACCCCACAGATTTTCAATCGGATTCAGGTCTGGGCCGATCCAAAGCTTTAATCTTCTGGTGAAGCCATTCCTCTGTTGATTTGGATGGATGCTTTGGGTCGTTGTCATGCTGAAAGATGAAGTTCCTCTTCATGTTCATGTTCCTCTTCAGAAGCCTGAAGGTTTTGTGCCAACATTGACTGGTATTTGGAACTGTTCATAATTCCCTCTATCTTAACTAAGGCCCCAGTTCCAGCTGAAGAAAAACAGCCCCGCAGCCTGATGCTGCCCCACCATGCTTCACTGTAGGTACAGGGTTCTTCTGGTGATGTGCAGTGTTGTTTTTGCGCCAAACATATCTTTTGGAATTATGGCCAAAAAGTTCAACCTTCAGACCATAACACCTTTTCCCACAGGCTTTTGGGAGACTTCAGATGTGTTTTTGTAAAATGTGGCCTGGCTTGGATGTTTTTCTTCGTAAGATAAGGCTTTCGTCTTGCCACACTACCCCATAGCCCAGACATATTAAGAATATGGGAGATTGTTGTCACATGTACCACACAGCCAGTACTTGCCGGATATTCCTGCAGCTCCTGTAATGTTGCTGTAGGCCTCTTGGTCGCCTCCCAGACCAGTTTTCTTCTCGTCTTTTCATCAGTTTTGGAGGGACGTCCAGTTCTTGGTGATGTCACTGTTGGGCCATATTTTCTCCACTTGATGATGACGGTCTCCACTGTGTTCCATGGTATATCTAATGCCTTGGGAATTCTTTTGTACCCTTCTCCTGACTGATACATTTTAACAATGAGATCCCTCTGATGCTTTGGAGACTCTCTGTGGACCGTGGCTTCTGCTGTGGGATGCGACTAAGAAAATTTCAGGAAAGACCAACTAGAGCAGCTGAACTTTATTTGGGGTTAATCAGAGGCGCTGTAAATGATGGCAGGTGTATGCCGACTCCTATTTAACAGGATTCTGAATGTGATTGCTTCATTCTGAACACAGCTACATCCCCAGTTATACGCACACTTATGCAACCATACTATTTTAGTTTTATTTTTTTCTTCCCTTTACCTAAAAGATTTCAGTCTGTTTTTCAATTGAGTTGTACAGTTTATAGGTCACATTAAAGGTGGAAAAAGTTCTGAAATGATTTATCTTTGTCTCATTTTTTTACAGCACAGAAACCTGACTTTGTGTAAACTTTTTATATCCACTTTACATCGTGACTGTGTGTCTTCTCTCAGGGATCGGTTCTTCACTGGGCTCTCAAAGCTCCTGGAGGCGACATCTTCCATTGAGATCATGCAACAAGAACTGGTCACCCTGGGGCCACAAATAGAGCAGAAATCAAAGGTATGCAGGTGGATGATATGTATATATGTTGGAGGTCCCCAATCTTTTGTATGTTGTGAGCCACATTCAGCTTTCAGTGACAGTCGGGAGCAACAGGCAATTCAAAAACAGAGGAGAGAAATTTTCAATGTGGAAAAAAAAACATTTGCTGATAAATATTATAGTGTGACCTTTATGACTAGTATTATTGTATCCAGTAGTGTAGTATTATACCCCCCACTGCTTGGTATAAATCTAGGCTAGGTCTGCAATAATGTCAGTTGCCATTACATATGGTCATAACTCAGGTAAGCCATGGCAAGCCACACAACAGGGTTCCACGAGCCACACAACAGGGTTCCACGAGCCACACAACAGGGGTCCACGAGCCACACAACAGGGTTCCATGAGCCACACAACAGGGAGCCACAAGCCACACAACAGGGGTTCACGAGCCACACAACAGGGAGCCACGAGCCACCTAAGCTACTGGTTGGGGCCAGATATATATAGTAAGCCAAAATTTTGCACACACCCCTTAACTGATGTAATTTGTAGAAAGTTGACTTTGAATGTGTAAAAGTATTAATTGGGAGGGAGGCCGCATTATTTGGTGGAAGAAACCTTTTTCAGCTGCGTTTTTTAAATCAACTATAGATATATATTTATCTAGTATCTATCATATCTGTATATCATACCTGTATATTATCCATATCTATCTATATATGTACTGTATATACTGCAGATATAGATAGATAGATAGATAGATAGATAGATAGATAGATAGATAGGAGATAGATAGATAGATAATTAGATAGATAGGAGATAGATAGATAGATAGATAGATAGATAGATAGATAGATAGAGAGATAATTAGATAGATAGATAATTAGATAGATAGATAGATAATTAGATAGGAGATAGATAGATAGATAGATAGATAGATAATAAGATAGATAGATAGATAGATAGATAGATAGATATAGATAGATATCTCCATATTTTCTTGTTTTGTTATCTTTGCCTCTTTCAGGAGATAGAAGAATTAATGGTAAAGCTACAGAAGGACTCTGCGGTGGTGGAGCATGTTCGAGCCATCGTACAGCAGGAAGAAGATGTGATGGTGCAGGAGACAAGGATTGTACAGGAATATGCTGAGGTGATTTGTTTTCCTTTTGCTCCAGAGCTGTATTCACAATTCTGCAGGTTCAGAGCTGAAGTCTCCACCAGCCGCTGCTTGTTGTGTCTGCGCTGAGCTTGTTCTGGTGATTTGCATTGTGAGTAGTGCTGTTATTACACCGGGCACCGAGCTCCAATCTCTGAACTGATACATTGTAACAAGACAGGATTGAATTTGCACTGCTGATGTATTTAGCTCCCAGAGGATTCTCCACACTGGATACACATGGAGCAGAGCTATTGCTGTGAGAAGTATTAGAACTCGCTACATCTTGTCTCTGTCCCTGCAGCAAGCCCAGCAGGAGCTGCGTGACGTTCTGCCCGCACTGGAGGACGCGGTGTCTGCTCTCGATTCTCTGGATAAGGCCGACATCTCAGAAGTAAAGTAAGAACTACAAACTTTAAAAAGACACCAAAAGAGGTCACTACATACAGATGTATACAGCTCCTATACAGTGCAATACTAGATTTATATAGCAGTATACATTGAGCTCCCCCTAGTGGTGAAATTGGTCGTAATGTTTAGTTTTAAAAAGAAGGCTTGTGGATATGGAGGAGGTGGGCAAGTAAAAAAGTGGAAAGCCACACACAGGTCTCATGTAATCAGTATGGACAAGAAGTGTTTATGAGATTCATTAAAACCAGTGTAAAGGGAGTTGGTCAAGTGATTTATATAAAAGTAAACCTATGATTCCATTTTATGCATCTGTCCCTTCTGCTGTGTCCCCTGGAAGCCGTCATCTGAGCTAGCTTTCTTTTGCAGAGTATACACTCACCCACCATTCCTGGTACTAACAGTCATGAACGCAGTGTGTGTGCTGCTGCATCAGAAGCCTGACTGGCCTACAGCCAAACTGCTGCTTGGAGACCCAGGATTCCTAAAAAAACTGGTCAATCTCGATAAGGACAGTATTCCAGCAAAGGTATCAGAGAAGAATATCACTACTATAATACTGCTCCTATGTACAAGAATATAACTACTATAATACTGATCCTATGTACAAGAATATAACTACTATAATACTGCCTCCTATATACAATAATATAACTACTATAATACTGCTCCTATGTACAAGAATATAACTACTATAATACTGCTCCTATGTACAAGAATATAACTACTATAATACTGTTCCTGTGTACAAGAATATAACTACTATCATACCGCTCCTATGTACAAGAATATAACTACTATAATACTGCCCCTATGTACAAGAATATAACTACTATAATACTGCTCCTATGTACAGGAATATAACTACTATAATACTGCTCCTATGTACAAGAATATAACTACTATAATACTGCTCCTATGTACAATAATATAACTACTATAATACTGCTCCTATGTACAAGAATATAACTACTATAATACTGCCCCTATGTACAAGAATATAACTACTATAATACTGCTCCTATGTACAGGAATATAACTACTATAATACTGCCTCCTATGTACAAGAATATAACTACTATAATACTGCTCCTATGTACAAGAATATAACTACTATTATACTATTCATGTGTACAAGAATATAACTACTATAATACTGCTCCTATGTACAAGAATATAACTACTATAATACTGCTCCTATGTACAGGAATATAACTACTATAATACTGCTCCTATGTACAAGAATATAACTACTATAATACTGCTCCTATGTACCAAAATATAACTACTATAATACTGCCTCCTTTGTACAAGAATATAACTGCTATAATACTGCTCCTGTGTACAAGAATATAACTACTATAATACTGCTCCTATCTACAAGAATATAACTACTATAATGCTGCTCCTATGTACAAGAATATAACTACTATAATACTGCTCCCTATGTACAAGAATATAACTACTATAATACTGCTCCTATGTACAAGAATATAACTGCTATAATACTGCTTCCTATGTACAGGAATATAACTACTATAATACTGCTCCTATGTACAAGAATATAACTACTATAATACTGTCTCCTATGTACAAGAATATAACTACTATAATGCCATATACTATACATACCGTTTACATGTCTGTTACTTTACAGGTCTTTTCAAACTTAAAGAAGTACTCCAGCATTCCGGATTTTAACCCACAGAAGGTGGGGGCTGTGTCTACGGCATGCCGTTCTCTGTGTCAGTGGGTCCTGGCTCTTGAACACTACCATGAGGTTCAAAAGGTCAGTACAGAGGAACCCATAGCCAGGTGTCATCTGTATGCCCTTTCCTTCGGTTTTTACAGGTTCTGGGGTCTTATATTTTTGGGTACTGTGCTTGATGATAATCATGGGATTGTAAAACGTTATTTTTTTTTTTTCTTTTTTGAAGCTTCATCGAGTGTGTTACTGCTGAAGGGCGGAGCTTAGTTAAGGGTGTGGCTTACTTTAAGGGGTGGGACTTAATGTAAGGGGTGGGGCTTAGCTAAGGGTGGGGCTTAAAGTGCAGGGCAGAGCTTTGCTAAGGGTTGGACCTAAGGTCAGGGGTGGAGCTTAGCTAAGGGTGGGGTTTGAGGTAAAGGGCGGGACTTAGATAAGAGTGGGACTTCAGGTGGTAATTTGGGATGTACGATATGCCTGGACTTGGTTGCTGTCCACTTTGCGCCGTACAGTATGGGTGTATACGTGCCTGACATACTGTGACAGTATAGATGAGCTCTGACCTCTGTATGATTCTATTCTCTTCACTTTAGATGGTGATCCCGAAACAAGAGCGCGTGGCCGAAGCCCAAGAAGCTCTAAGATTGGCGCAGGAGAGGCTAAAGCAGAAACAGGCCAGCTTATCTATGGTAAGAAGGTGACGTATATATCCCATATGGCTGCGTATGTTCCGTCCTGTGGGGAGATCCTCAGTGTGCTGACCAGATGTCACCCTCAGGGCTCAGTCTGCTTTATCCATGAAAGGAGACCGCCAGAAGGAAATGATAAAAGGCTCTTTAACGTATATTAATAATGTGAAAAAAGTTTTTTAATATCTGGCTCCTGTGCCGAGATATGAACCCTTGAAGTTACAGGCCCAAAGCCTGAGGCTGCACTACTGAGAGATTCTGATGATAGCATGTCAACTGTCCGGAGCTGTGAGATCTACTGTGAATCACTGAACACAACGATATCTACACCGTCCCTGGAGGCAGACAAGATTGTGGTAATGCTGTATCGGACTGATAAGAATGTCTCAGTAGTGCAGCCTCTGGCTTTGGGCCTGTAAACGGAGGTAGTCAGACAGCTTACACACAAGTTTTGAATTTTCAGCTACTATGTGGCCGGACTCGGATCTCTGCCATGGATCGGCAGATGGATTTAACCCCATAAATGCATACGCGGTCTCCGCCATTCTTTTTTAATGAATGAACTACAAGAAACAGAGGGAGGTGAATACACACAATGTTCTCATAGATTTTGGCGTGTAATACGTAACAAAATCCGTATTTAAAATGCGTCGTGGAAACACTACAGCACTGGCTGCCGCAGAATGCTTAAACGAAGTGTGAACAGCGCCCAGCAGACACCCTAGTGTGTATTGCTGTCCTGTACAGAGCATTGACTCTGCGCTGCAATCCACACAAGCACGGATGCTCAGTCCATTGACACTGAAGCAGCAGGGGGCGTCAGATATGGAAAGCTTATAGTTACAGCTAGGCAGCTGTGTGCTACGGATGGATACGGACAGTACTGTATACGGTATATTCTGGATATACATTTTCTGCGTTTCTCGGGTTTTAGGTTGAAGAACATCAACATCTGCTACAAAAACAATACAACGACAGCGTTGCCGAGAAAGATCATTTGGCATTTCGCAAGCAGCTCACCATCAAGCGTCTGGCGAGGGCCTCCGTGATGATTACAGCTCTGGATGAGGAGAAGGTGTAGTATCTATAAGTGTATATTACAAAGAGGGGGCACAGCAAAGATAAAAATACAACCCCTTTCAGGTGCTGCTTGGCATCGGCTCGCTGACGACTAACTGACGCCTAGCGATAAAGTGACCACATCCCTGTACATGAGGACAAGACCTATCGTATTATATATAATATATTTTTGACATTATCTTGCGTAACAGGTACGATGGAAACAGTCAGTAGAGAGGCTGGAGCTGCGACTGAAGGGAATCCTGGGCGACGTCCTGGTTTCGGCTGCGTTCATTGTGTATTGTGGGGTGTTTACTTCTGAGTATCGTGCGCAACTGATGGGACAGTGGTTGGAGTTCTGTAAAGCGTATCAGATCCCAGTGTCAGAAGACTACTCGTTTATCCACGCTATGGCTGCTGAGAGTGAGGTATTGTTCTAGAACATGGCATCCCGTGGGGGGAACGTACCTATAGGTAGCATGTGGTAGTCAGGGGCCAGGTTATACATTGAAGACCAGGAGTTACACTCTGATCTCATCGATATGTATATATCAGATGAAAATGCATATTCTCTCTCTCCAGGGCTGCTGTGTGGGCGGGGCCCTCCTGCTCAGCCAATCCAGTATCTCCCTGCTGCTCCTTCTCCCCTCTCGCAGCATTCAGTCTCAGAGAGAGAAGCTGCAGTTGCATCTCTTCTTGATGTTTTCTGCATGCAGAATTGATTACAGGGGAGAAATAGAAGAAAATCAGGGAGTACCCTCATGTTTTGGTGGCAATTGACTCTTTTTGTATTATTTTCTTCGATTGCCACTCCTCCAGGTGAGCCGCTGGCAAAGTGAAGGGTTACCCCCCGATCCTTACTCCATAGAGAACGCCATATTAGTCAAGAATGGACAGCGCTGGCCTCTCTTGATCGATCCTCATGGTCAGGCCTACAAGTGGATCTGCCAGATGGAAGGCACGAAACTGCGTCAGGTTCAGGCCTCTGATCCCGGCTACATGAAAACCCTGGAAACCGCCATACGCCTTGGAGAGCCCATCCTTATCCAGGTACCCGCCCACCTGACTATGAGGGTCCGCTGGCAGACATGCTGGATGCTGACATCACGCTGCTGTTCTTACAGGATGTTCCTGAAGACATGGACCCCAGCCTGAAGCCTGTTGTAGGAAGAGAAATTTACCGGCGGGCAGGACAGGACGTCATACGCTTAGGAGATGCTGAAATTGAGTACAACAGGAATTTTAGGTGAGATTCGCTCCCACGGTCTAAATATACAGACCCTGATGTCTTACATGACCACCTGTACGTGTAGTATATGGGATCATGTACTGTCGAAAGATTTATAAAGCAAAAGGGCTTTATATAAAAAGAAAGGAAAAATTATCAAGATTATTTTGATCCCTAGAGGGCCGAGATACACCCCTCTAAGTTCTTTTATTGAGAATCGTAATTGTGTGTAAACAGTAAAGACAACAAGGTACAATGTCTATGCAAAAATATATATGAATTTATTGTACAAAATGCTGAATACAAATCAATAATAATGCAAAAGATAGACAATGAAGTGTAATAACAATATAGTGCTGACACACCACAAACACCAACACTCTAATAAAATCAATGCCGGAAATTAACTTCTACTTCCGATCAATAATGAATATCACCAATTAATGCAATAATATGCAAGAATCCAAATTAGGGAAAATGAGAGGTATCAACCCTTACTCTGTCACCTCTGACCAATTTATGGTATATGGCAGTATCGCACTAACTATAAATTCCTCAGTTCGGTATCAGGCTAGGGAATATCAAAGTTCGCAAGGGACTAGGAATCAATGTCTGATCTTCATTTTAGCAATATGCATCTTTGCTAAGAGAATGATCAACATTGACCAGGTGCCTAACACTAAGTATCCACACAATATGGGGATATTTAGCTATATACCGGACTAAGTAATCTATCAATACCACAGGCAATAAACAACATATACGTTACCAATGGTCAAATGATAAGCAGAGCCTTCAAGGGACAATCAACTCTCAAGAGGTTTCCAGTAATCCAGGATAAAACCCAAAGCTTTGCTTCTCATGGCCGCATGTCTGTTGAGTCTTTTGTTCTTAGTAGTTTTTTTCTTTTGATGGGGATCCTGCCTACCATCTGCATGGGTGATTCTTTCCAAACTTATCAAAAGAATACACCCTCCTTGATAATGGTCTCCCAATCATATCGGAGGGTGTGCACTTATGGTAATAACCTATTAGGTCATATATTATCTAAAATGCTTTGCTGTGGCCGGTGTAAGGATGCCCACTTACGGCTAGGTGGCACTATTGCACAAGCTATTAGAACCATCCTATAAATAGTTAATTTGTATAAGTATGACATAATTTTGTGTTATATACATTTGACCTCTGCAATTTAAATCAGAAAGGGGAGATATAAATACTGACACCTGAACCAATTAAAACCTAGATTTCCCGAAACTAGTATGACAGTTCTGAGCCATAAATCTACTATGTAGATAACAAATGTATGGGTTTTGTGCTTATCTCTGAGAATAACACGGCCTCCCTGAATGAGATCTCAGTAATACCGTTTGGCTATATCCTAGGAATATACATATTCTCCTAGTGAAACATACACGAGATCATATATGCATCAATGCCTTGTTATAATATGTGGCAATATAAAACAATATATATGTAACTTATTGATTAGCTCATGCTAAAAACTAAATAAGATCCATTATATGAATGAACAGAAATTATACTTCTGTCTCATTAATGGAGATCAATAAAAAAAATGATAGAATAACATATACCAGATGTGTTTCAAGGAAAAACTCTTATCTCTGCCATACTTTAACAATGAGGCAAAAGTTATTCCTCTCAAGTCTGTACACATCTGCAAAGTCAAACACTAACGAGTGGTAACCTTTCTATGAACTCACTTTGGCCTACATAAGACATACAAGATGGAGAATATGGAGAATGACTCTTAGGCCCCTTTCACACGGGCGAGTTTTCCGCGCAGGTGCAATGCTTGAGGAGGACGCATTGCACCCGCACTGAATCCGGATCCATTCACTTCTATGGGGCTGTGCACAACTAAAGGACCTGTGATGACGTCACATCACATGGTCCAATCACATGGTCCATCTTACCATGGTGATGGACCATGTGATTGGACCATGTGATGTGACGTCATCACAGGTCCTTTAGTTGTTAGCTGAAGCTGGAAAAGAGAGGAGAGATCGCAACTACGCGATCAAGTGGCTAAGGTAAGTTAACTTTTATTATTTTTAACCCCTTCCTCTTCATTTCACTATGCATTCTTTATTAAGAATGCTATTATTTTCCCTAATAACCATGTTATAAGGGAAAATAATAAATTCTCCAGAATACCCGAAACCGGACTTCAGTGATAAAGTCCGGCTTCGGGTCTGGGTACCAAACATGGCGATTTTTCTCACGCGCGTGCAAAACGCATTACAAACATGACGCCCGTGTGAAAGAGGCCTTAAAGGCAACAAATGTCAAGAATAAGCAGACATTAATGTATACTTATGAAAAGACACAACAGTACCCCCCCCCCTTAAATTATAAGAAGTGAGCTGTCGCAGAGCAAGGTGATGTGTAATAGTCTTAAAAATTCATGGAATGGGATACATTATACCTCAGCTGCTGCGGCGCTTCTTTTTCAAAAGTAAACGTAACTTAATATCTCATGCCGCTGTGTGCCTGAGCAGCGGCGATCTGGAAACTTAAAGAGGCCCTGGGGAAAAAAAAACTAAATGTGGCCCCATGTTGTAGGCAGGCCAAAATTAACAGAAGGCACGCGCATCAAAAGTAGGTGGGGCCAATATAATTAGTTGAGTCAGAAATGCCATTTTGCGGCACAAAGTACCACCCCAGCAGAACCAAATACCACAGTGTACCACATCATAATGCTCCAGCAGCACGAAATACCTCCCCAAGAGATGCCCCATTGTGGTGGCCAGCACCACATTCTACTCCAGTTGCCTCAGGATGGCAATGCAGTTAAATTCAGAAGTCAGGAGGGCATCTGCAGCCACCAGCCAGGTTCATACAGTAGGTACTTGACGCTCCCTGCTCTAGGAGCATCAGAACATTGCTTACTTTGCAGGTTGCCATGAGGAGGGCTCAGGCGGCCCCGTGGGCATCGGGCTACCAGGAAGTTTCCCTGCAGGGTCTATAGCCAGTCCGCCCCTGTGTGTGAGATACAATGATGGTCACAGTGGACACCATATTTAGTGCCAGTCAGTGTGCCCCAGATATAGTGCCATCCACAGTGGGCCCCAAATCTAGGGCCAGTCACAGTGTGCCTTACATACAGTGCCAAGCATAGTGTGCCACAATATGACCCCACAGTGCTACAGTACACCCCAGTACAGTGCACCTTACATACAGTGTCAGTCATAGTCTGCCCTGCCTAGGGCGTCCTGCATACAGCGCCAGGAGCATTGGGCCCAAAAGAATGTCCTCAGGAACACCACTCGCCTCCCTCACCCTTCCTCTGATGTCTTCTCCCATATGTCACCTGCATCTTTCCCCATTCTGTGTCAGAGGTCGGCACGGCAGGACTGATGGGTGACAGTCCATCTCTACCAGTGGAGATATGCGGTGCCGTTGTAACGCCGCTCATCTCTGTATGAGACCATGCACGTATATAATGTACAGACAGGTCAGTGATATGATTGACAGTCTGTGGTGACCCTGTATCAGCAGATAATGCTCTCTTGTTTCAGGCTGTACATGTCGACCCAAAACCCAAACCCACATTTCCTACCAGCCGTTTGCATCGCCGTCACATTGATCAACTTCACCGTGACGTCTAAAGGGCTTCAGGACCAGCTCCTGTGCAGCGTCGTCACCCACGAACAGCCGCATCTGGAGGCACAAAGATACCAGATCCTGGAGAGTATAGCGGCAGATCTGAGCACACTGCGCGGCCTGGAGGAGCAGTCACTCACCTTACTGCAAAAAACCGAAGGTGATTATTCTGAAAGGGGTTGGAACATTTCTGTTATAAGGTTCCTCCCCAATAGGGTCCATTCACACGTCCGCAATTCCATTCCGCATTTTGCGGAACGGAATTGCGGACCCATTAGTTTCACTGGGGACAGACGATGTCCCGGCCGGGTCCGCAATTGCGGATCCGCACTTCCGGGTCCGCAATTGCATTCCCGAAAAAAATAGAACATGTCCTATTCGCAATTACGGACAAGAAAAGGCATTTTCTATGAGAGTGCCGGCGATGTGCGGTCCGCAAATTGCGGAACGCACAACGCCGATGTCCGTGTTTTGCGGATCCGCGGATCCGTGGATCCGCAAAACACACACGGACGTGTAAATGGACCCATAAGCTGATATCAGAGTATCCCCTCCCCCTAGTGATCAATTGTGATCTGTGAGGAACCTGGTGGCAAGTGTTCCGTTTCCCTGCAGCAACTCCACAGGGCAAACAAAGTATTACACCGTTTAAGGCTACATTCACACGACCGTATTTTTTTCATCCGTATTTTACGGACGCAAAAAACGGAAGCCGTATGTCCGCATTTTGCGGAAGAAGGCTTCCGTATGTCTTCCGTTTTTTGCGGATCCGCAAAATACTGAACTGGAGGGAGGGAAAAAAAAAAAAGAGAGATAATAAAATATTCTAATAATAATACGGAAACGGATCCAGCAAAATACGGATAACATACGGAAACCTTTCCGTATGTTATCCGTTTTTTGCGAATCCATTGACTTATATGGGGCTGCGGACCGATTTTTGCGGACAATTATAGGACATGCTTCATATTTTTACGGATGAAATATGCGGACACACGGATGCGGACAACTTACGGAAAGTTGTCCGCAAATTTTAAAAGGCCATAGAGATGAATGGGACCGTATCTATTCCGCAAAAAACGGAAACGGATGCGGATCGGATGCGGAATGAAAAATACGGTCGTGTGAATGTAGCCTAATTCAGTGGGCTGTCAGTGTGATGCTTGGACACACTGGGTCCTCCAAACTAGGTGGCGCTCTTCATTCGGGAACCCCCTCCCCTCTATTACTTCTTGTCACAAGATTATTTGTTCCTATTAACATTTAGGCCACCTACTTGATGATGAAGATCTCATCAACACCCTTCAGAAGTCAAAATTCACGGCCAAGGATGTCTTCAAAAGAATGAGGGATTCTGGCAAGACAGAGGCAAGCATCGAAGCGGCTCGTGGCATCTACCTCCCCGTGGCCCAACGAGGCGCTGTCCTGTATTTTGTGGTGGCCGACCTGATTCACCTGAACTACATGTACCAGTTCTCCTTACAATGGTTCCATCAGGTGTTTGTGGAAGCCATGAAGGCGTCTGCAACTTCCCAAGCTCAGATCCCTTTCACTTCTTCTCCTGGAATAATCCGGCCGCTCAGCAGACAGAGAAAAGAGAGGGAGGAGGGCGACCCGAGCGAGGATATCCAGAGGCACCTGGACAATATCTGCAAGACCTTAACCAGAAATGTATACCAGGTGAGAAGGACGTATAGAAATCCAGTGATGAGTACTGGATTATCAAAGATTCTAGATGATTAAATATTCTGGATTATCAGATGTTGGAGGAAACTTGCTTTCAGAGGTGGCCCAAAATAAAAGCGATAACACAAAATCAAAGAAGTCTTCTGATTACATAGTATGGTTGCGAAAATACATAAATCCATCAAACTCAACTAAGGGATTAAGGGGGAAATGAATTTTCAGGGATTTTCTCACCTGGATCACCGTTGTCAGATAGGTGTGGGTCCCACCTCTGGCAAGAGACTCTCCCAGTGTTACCTCCCCAGGGACATATGATGTACCTAGATTATTACTACCCAGATGCAGAACTTTACATTTATCTACATTGAACCTCATTTGCCAAGTGATGCCGAAATACTCGGAGGCCCACATTTAGTAATCCTGTAAATGGCGACCGTCTGTCTGGGCTTGCACCTCACTATATCCACAGCCACCCCTCTGTCCAGACTTCTACTTTACTCATTATATCCACAGCCGCCCCCCTCTGTCCAGACTTCTACTTACCTCACTATATCCACAGCCACCCCCCCCATTCAGACTTCTACTTACCTCACTATATCGTCAACCACCCCTCTGTCCAGACTTCTACTTACCTCACTACATCCACAGCCGCTCCTCTGTCCAGACTTCTACTTACATCACTATATCCACAGCCGCCCTTTTGTCCAGACTTCTACTTACATCACTATATCCACAGCTGCCTCCTCTGTCCAGACTTCTACTTACATCACTATATCCACAGCTGCCTCCTCTGTCCAGACTTCTACTTACATCACTATATCCACAGCTGCCTCCTCTGTCCAGACTTCTACTTACATCACTATATCCACAGCCACCCATCTGTCCAGACTTCTACTTAAATCACTATATCCACAGCCGCCCTTTTGTCCAGACTTCTACTTACATCACTATATCCACAGCTGCCTCCTCTGCCCAGACTTCTACTTACATCACTATATCCACAGCCGCCCGTCTGTCCAGACTTCTACTTACATCACTATATCCACAGCTGCCTCCTCTGTCCAGACTTCTACTTACATCACTATATCCACAGCCACCCATCTGTCCAGACTTCTACTTAAATCACTATATCCACAGCCGCCCTTTTGTCCAGACTTCTACTTACATCACTATATCCACAGCTACCTCCTCTGCCCAGACTTCTACTTACATCACTATATCCACAGCCGCCCGTCTGTCCAGACTTCTACTTACATCACTATATCCACAGCTACCTCCTCTGTCCAGACTTCTACTTACATCACTATATCCACAGCCGCCCTTTTGTCCAGACTTCTACTTACATCACTATATCCACAGCTACCTCCTCTGTCCAGACTTCTACTTACATCACTATATCCACAGCTGCCTCCTCTGTCCAGACTTCTACTTACATCACTATATCCACAGCTGCCTCCTCTGTCCAGACTTCTACTCACATCACTATATCCACAGCCGCCCGTCTGTCCAGACTTCTACTTACCTCACTACATCCACAGCCGCCCCTCTGTCCAGACTTCTACTTATATCACTATATCCACAGCTGCCTCCTCTGTCCAGACTTCTACTTACATCACTATATCCACAGCCGCCCGTCTGTCCAGACTTCTACTTACCTCACTACATCCACAGCCGCCCCTCTGTCCAGACTTTTATCCCCCTCACTACTCTCCGCCTCATAAAACCAAATTAGCTTTATCTTTTCAGGTTTCTATCTCTTGTTTCTTTAAGTTGCAAATTTGATTCCAGTTTTATGCTGGAAACAGCTGCCGGACTATCAAATTTGAATAGATTATCAAATGCCAGATTAAAGTATTTTTTAGAATTTTTAGGGATGTGATTTATTTTCTTTCTTTTAAATACACTGTAATACTAAGAATTATAGGGTTCAGTGTATGCAGAGATGTATATTATATATGTATGTATATATTTCAACAGCGACCACTGGGGGGAGAAAACTGGGGATGGATTTCGGTGCTTAGAATGGAGTTAAACAATCTTCTAAAATATCTGTCTCCAGTTTGCTTCACCGCATCAGAGACAACTCCTTTAAGGGTCTGGCTATGCTGTGATTTTGGACATGGCGTGTGCTGGATTTTTTGCCATTCTGGGGTTGTAGTCGCGACACACGTGTGAGTTGCTCTGCAACCTCATTCATTTCTATGGCTGCCCTTCTAGACTGCAGTCTAGCTGAACCCTTAGAATGTGCCCCCTGGGAAACTGGCTGATCACCCCAGATCTGGCTCCTGACACCCCCAACAAACAGCTGATTTTGCCAGGGGAAGCTATGGCCAGCCTGTAGCATTACATGTGGCCATTCAGATGCGAATCTACCGAGCAAGCGACGATGTGTGTGTGTCCTAATAGGGTGTAAAGTATCTTTGGCATTAAGGGGGTTAAAGCGATATGTCCTGTGCCATGTACTTGTTCACACTGTGGTATTTCATGTGACTTCTTTCAGATTGTCTCCACGGCCCTCCTCACAGAGCACAGGCTTTGCTTCTCTTTTATGCTGACTGTAAACATAATGAAAAACTGCAGCAACCGCGAAGAATCGGCGTTCCCGGGATTTCTACCAGAATCGGAATGGGAATTCTTCCTGCACTCGCTGATGCTGAGCAACGTAATGAGGATGAGACCCCCTGCGGGGAATGATGGTAATAACACGAGCCCAATGTATTCTGAGGGGGCGATTTCCTCAGCGGTGAAAGTAGGACTCCCATCATGCCCTGCTGTCAGAACATGCTGAGAGTTACAGAGCCACCATTGCCTTATTGAAAATAATAAATGATAGCAGGGCCCTCTCTAAATATTGGGAACCAATATATGTTTATTTAAATGTGTTATTAAAATCAAATCCTCAATTGGTACTCAAACAAGGTAAGTAGTAAAAAGGTAAGTATTAAAACCTCACAGTAATGATAATAGTGCATACGCGGATTTAGAATCGCCAGTATTCGGATATAGCCATAAAGAAATAAAGAAAAAAAAATTCACTCAATGTAGAAAAATAAAATAAATTAATGAATCGTCCAGTCAAGTCCAAACACCAAATTCAATATCGGAGTCGGTTCCTGCCTCGTAATCTGGAATTAGAATAATATCAGAAATAAGAAAATAAAGCTTTATATGAATGTCACCCTTAACTCTTTTTATATTCTGGGAAATTTCCTTCCTTAGGCCCTTTTCACACGGGCGAGTTTTCCGCGCGGGTGCAATGCGTGATGTGAACGCATTGCACCCGCACTGAATCCTGACCCATTCATTTCAATGGGGCTGTGTACATGAGCGTTTTTTTTCACGCATCACTTGTGCGTTGCGTGAAAATCGCAGCATGTTCTATATTCTGCGTTTTTCACGCATCCCTAGTCCCATAGAAGTGAATGGGGCTGCGTGAAAAACGCATTGCATCCGCAAGCAAGTGCGAGTGCGTTGCCTTTTTCACTGATGGTTGCTGGGAGATGTTGTTTGTAAACCTTCAGTTTTTTATCACGCTCGTGAAAAACGCATCAAAGCGCATTGCACCCGCGCGGAAAAAACTGAACAACTGAACGCAATCGCAGGCAAAACTGAATGGCTTTGCCTGTGAAATTGCACAGTTTTCACTGAACGCATCCGCAACGCATCCGGACCTAATCCGGACACGCTTGTGTGAAAGGGGCCTTATATTTTTAGACTGTGGTTGCTTCCAAAAAAATAGATATATAGAGAATAGATATACAATTGTAGGTAACGTTATTTAAATTGGGAACTGCTATCAGTAATTCTGGACCTCTTATGATTTATATGCCGGACTTTTTATTGACAGTTAAATGTAATTAAGCATGTATATAATAAATGGAATAACCACTAGCTGATTTTAAACGTAGTAAAGTATGTATGTGCCAGATGTATGTATTAATGTGTCTTATGCCATTGGATTTGATTATTGGCTTTGGGGACAGCCATCCGAATATTGTCAGTGGACCAGTTTTCTTGCATATTTATTAATTGAGGATATATTCCAAGGATTCCATGCCGTTTTTTTAGGATTACCGTGACCCCTATTTATGAGGGTGAATAACGGGGGGACGTTAACCACTGAGGAAGGGGTCAGAGTTGTAACCCCGAAACAAGTTTTTTTTTATTTCCCCCCCCGATCAGATCTAGGAACACCTACGGGGGCATCTTCACCCACGGGTTAGGAGTGGGCATTGGCATCTGATGCTTCCTCGTCCACGCACAGGAACGGCACCATACACGGTGGAACATTGATTACTCACCCACGTGTAGCAGAAGCCGCGGGCGCAAAAGTATAGGACGTGATAGCCCTTTAGACCGGAATACCTCGCTCCATACCAGGGACACTGTGTCGAGGGCAGAAGTACCCACACATATCTACCTACCCCGGTAAGACTGTTCCTTTATGCGAATACTGCAGGAGTTAGTCTCCCTTGCAATCGCTACCAGCGAATAGTCCGGCGGGACGCCGCCGGCAGGACTTGAGTAGCGGGACGCCGCCGGAAGGACTTGAATAGCGGGACGCCGCCGGCAGGACTTGAATAGCGGGACGCCGCCGGCAGGACTTGAATAGCGGGATGCCGCCGGCAGGACTTTATTAGCGGGACGCCGCCGGCAGGACTTGAATAGCGGGACGCCGCCGGCAGGACTTGAATAGCGGGACGCCGCCGGCAGGACTTGAATAGCGGGACGCCGCCGGCAGGACTTGAATAGCGGGACGCCACCGGCAGGTCTTGAATAGAGGGACGCCGCCGGCAGGACTTGAATAGCGGGACGCCGCCGGCAGGACTTGAATAGCGGGACGCCGCCGGCAGGACTTGAATAGCGGGACGCCGCTATAACAAGAGGAGATATTGATTATGCGGACACTCTTTTCTCTTTCCTAGGACACCATCATTTACTTATTTTTGGAGAATACTTGCCCCATTTGAAAACTTGCATGAGCTATTTTTGAATTTGGTGTTTGGAATTGAGTGGACGATTCATTAATTTATTTTATTTTTATACATTGAGTGAATTATTTTTTTTTTTTTATGTATATATCCGAATACTGGCGATTCTAAATCAGCGTATGCACTATTATCATTACTGTGAGGTTTTAATACTTACCTTTTTACTACTTACCTTGTTTGAGTACCAATTGAGGATTTGATTTTAATAACACATTTAAATAAATATATATTGGTTCCCAATATTAAGAGAGGGCCCTGCTATCATTTAATATTTTCAGTTTATTGTACTTGGAGCGGGTGAATCCATTAGCAGGAGCACCTCACTCAGGGTGTTCACATCTTCTGGTGCGACATTTCCACTTCTTATATTCACTCATTCATTTATTACTTTTGCCAATGTGCAACAGGCCCACTGGCCGCACCTGGGGTATGCCTTGCCCCTTAGGAGGTTTCTATCAAATATGTTCCTCTTATAGAGCAAGTAGTCGTAACGCCAGCTGCCGTTAAGCAACGAGGACATGGAGTCCCCTTTGTAGATGGTATTGGTGGTACCCAGGGTAGGATTGCCAGGTGGTGTAGAATGGCCTACAGTGTCTCTGCAGATGTTGTATACACGTGTCACGGTGCTCCTACCTGGATATCTCTGGATCCCAGACGAGGTGTAGTCCGAAGCAAGAGCAAAAAGGGGTTGTTGAACTTGGATGGTGAATAAGTAGAATAAATGGAGTCCAGACTTTGTAGTAACATTGAACACAGCTTTACTTGGCATAAACGGTAATCCAAACAATTTCCAGACTTTATCTTGGTCATCAGCAGGTATCGGCTTATCTGTGCAGGTAAACACTTCTCTCCAACACTCTCAGCTCTGCTATGCTTGGCTGGGTAAATAGGAAACTCTTCCTCTTATGCTGGAACTTAGCTGTCTGTAGTCTGTCTCTTACTTTAATCCTAGGAACTTCTTGTCCTGGTGTCAAGCTCTGTTAGCTTGGGAGGCAATGCAAGCCCAGGAGGGGACAAGCAACCATAAAGGACTTCAGAGGCAGGGCCTCTGTGGCCTAGCAGAGCAGACAGTGCTCTGCTGGCCGACACACAACCTAGACTAGACTGACTGGCTAACTTACTCCTCCTTCTCTAAAGACGGCTGGAAGGAACTAGAAGGTTCCTCTCCAGATAAACTAGCTCTGCTCAGATTTGCTGCCACCCGCTGGTAGACCAGGCACATTACACTTGAACCATACAGTTACATAGGAATAATTATGCACAGTACACAGATGGGATCAAATATATTTGGTGATATAAATTAGCTCGTGGAAAGTGGTAGCGAGGTACAAAAGGAGTAGTAATGGCACTATGGGTCATTACAAATGCATCAGTGATTCAGTCTAGGACTGCAGCAGAAATCAAAGGCCAGGTTCACACCTGCAGTTTTCATGCATTTTTTATTTTTCAGTCTGCTTCTGGTTTTGGCTAAAAAAAAACATGTAAAAGCTGCATACAAAACTGCAACACAACACAAGGCACTTATGGGACGCCCTACAACCTTTATTTTTTTTGTTTTTTTTGTAGCGGTGTCTTTTTTTGCCCTGTGACTTTTTTGTTAATCACATTAACGCATGCCACATTTTTGCGTTAAATTGCACAAATGTGGCATTTTTTCAGATATTTTTCTATTGACTA